>CM057450.1:387260526-388691776 GCA_016271365.2 Neoceratodus forsteri
TCACACAAGTTAGTGCTCTGTATATCTACTTGTTTTTCTTTTCTTTTTGTTTACTCTTACTTCTCCTCTCTTTCTTTCTTTCTTTCTTTCTTTCTTTCTTTCTTTCTTCCTTCCTTCCTTTTAACCTATTCACTCCTCTTGTCTCTGTATTTAGCCTTATTTTCTTGGGTTTATTTGCTGTTTGTTAATTGTTTACTTATTTTTATATGATAGTTACTGATTTTAAACAAGTATTTCATGTTGGCTTTATAGTTTCTTGTTTAGATGTTATTTTATAAAATGTTGTTGTATGGTTCAGTAGTGATTTTTTTCCCTGTATAATGTGTGATTATTTGAATGTTCTTTGTTGTATTCTAGTTCATTCTTCAATAAAATTTAAGTCTTAAAAAAAAAACAGTCCTTTTGTGACAAGGGCAGGGAAGCCCAAAACGATAGACTTTGGCCTCCTCAGACCGAGAAGAAGACATAGCCAAAGGTGCAGGTGCCAAGTGCTCAGTGCCACCATCTGAAGCTAGGGCCCCAAGTCTGTCAGCTGCCCAAGGTGGACCAATCCTCCACAGTTGGAGGACACCTCACTCAGTTTTACCATAAGTGGGAATTCAGCTAAATGGACAAGTGGGTTTTAAGGATCATCTACGAGGGGTACTCCCCGGAACTGTTGAAAATCCCGAGTACAATCCTCCCAGAAGGCAACACCCCTGTCAACTCACATGTCAGATCTTCTGGCACAGGAGTTTGCAGGTCTTCTGAGAAACAAGACAGTGGAAATGGTGCCAGTCAGAATGGAACATAGGGTTCTACTCCCACTACTTCCTGGTACCAAAGAAATCAAGGAGCAAGCGTTCCATTCTTGATATCAGAAGGCTGAAGGAATACATGAATAGAGAAAAGTTAAAAATGATTTCTCTGGGATCCTTGCTACCTTACCTGAAACATAAGGAATGGCTTGCATCACTGGATCTGCAGGACACATACCAGCACGTACTGGTGCACCCCAAACACCATAAGTACTTAAGGGTCTTAACTGTATCAATCTTCACCATTTCTCACTGCTGGGTACTACACCGGAGGCATTAGGACCCCGAGGGAAGCTTTTTAGCTTAAAAAGCTTTTCTCCTAGAAGGAGGGGTGACATCAGGGATGGTGCCACCCTCGAGGTCGATGCATTGCATGGTGCTCGCGGGATGGCCAGTAACCATCATCATCTTCTCCACTGTCTCAGTTCTGCTTTTCCCTCTGAGGCTGTGGCTCGGACCATGTTGGACAGCAGGAAGTCTACACAACACTATTCAACTAACGTTTTCTGCTCGTCTGACTGAATACTCCACACCGCACTTGTTGGTGCCGTGATTGGCATTATTTTGTTATCTTGTTAACTAGTGTTCATATAGTGCTGTCTCTTTCTTCTTCTAAGGTACGATCGCCCAGGTCTCCCCTCACTGTTATATGCACCGGGGGAGAGCAGGTTTCTGTTGGCTGAGGTCTCGCTGAGCCCGGATGCCTGCTGAGCAGTCAGGGGAGCGGTAGGCCTCCGGGGGTCTGGCCATGGATTGCTCAAGGCCTAGTTCCCCTTGGGGGAACTGGCTGACCCCAGTGTCAAGGTCTCAGCTACATGCAAGGCCTGTATCAGCAGTCCCTTCAAGGGCTTCTGGGGGGGTGCGGCCTCAGTTCTGACACTGGTTCCGGTGTCAGTAAGTGAGCTGGCCCTCAGGTGCCACGGAGCCCCTTCCTGACACCACTCTCAGTGCTGAGATGGTTAGACTTGCCGGGGTTGCCTTTCTCAGGATCACCATGCTCTCCTCCTCAGATTTGGAGGATTATCAGGTGAATCCGGATTGGCATCCAAGCTCTCTGGAGCAACGGATGCTCCCCAGGATCTGCTCAATTTCATCGGCTGTGAGTTCCAGTCTTGGGACTGACTCCATTCATGACGCCGCCCTTTCCTCCATTGGTGGATGGTGCCATTTCAAGGGTCGGTGCCATCCCTGGGTCACTCTTCGGTGTCGACACAGAGTTGGAGGGGGTGTCAGAGGCCAACCCTGGTGCCAGCTTTTCTCTCCCCCCCTTTCTTAAGGGTGGTTGCCATAGTGTGACCTCACTCATGGGACAGGTCTCAATCCTCTCCGGGGGGGGGGTTGAGGGCCTGGTCTGTCTCTCGCTCTGCTTGGGTGATCTGGGTCACTCCGGGCTGGAGTCAGAGTGCTGTTGGGCACCCCCTTCTCCTCTGGGGGATGGAGTCCTGTGACAGCTGGGGACAGGGTCCACCCTGCTGGGTTTGCTCAGCTCCGGTCTCCCCACCAGTGGTCTTCTCCCCGTGGGCTTCCCCCTGCTGGCTCATGGAGGTTTGAGCAGAAGGTGGGGTCTGGGCAGTGCATCACCCTTGTTTCAGAGGGGTCCCCTGCTTGTTCCCACAGCCCTGGCAGAGGGGGCCCAGTTTCCCAGGACCATTTGGCCCATCCTTCTTTCTGCCTTCCCCCTTCCCCTTCCTGGGTCTTTCCGGTCCTTTGTGGCCTCTCACCTGGGTGCAGTATAGGGCTTCATTGAGTGCTTTCCTCATGTTTTACAGGGCCATGGATGAGATGGTGTTCACATCTCCTCTTCATAAACCGTTGTTCCCTATACAGAGCCCTTTCACTTCATTAGCTTCCTCCTATGAGGAAGAGGACTCCTCCTTGTACCGGTCTTCAGATGCTGACTTTTCAGAGTATCAGCCACTCCTGTTGACAATGTTGGAACAGCTCAATCTTACCCCAGTGTCTCAACATAATTCTGCGCATGTGACTGTGGTGTTCCTTAGGGCATACAGCCAGGAATCCTTAGTGATCCACCGTGGCCTCAGCCCTTTATGGAGGAGTTGTACAACATCTGGCAGTCACCGCTTTCACTTCCCCAGCCCCTGGGGACTGCCATCGCAAGTATTGTGCTCCCCCGGGGTTTCCAGGAACTTTGTCCAACCCACATTGGTCTTGGTGGGACTGGACACTCTTTCTGGGTGTCTCCGCCTGACAAGAGACAATCAGCCGGACATGGATTCTGCAAAGTTCCTCCACTGTGGGAGGAGAGTTTTTGCCTCAGCACATCTCTTGTTGTCCATTGCTGCTCCTGGTGGCCTGTGAGTTGCACCTATGGGCCACATTGGGGGAAATCCTAGCAGCCTTGCCTGACTGCGAGGCAGCCAGGTGAGCCATTGCCATTTCCACAGGAGGCCTGGAGCTGGCGAGACACCAGGTGCAGGCATCTTTTGATGCCAGCGTGGTAGCCTCTATGGTTGTGGGATCTGCGGTCTGCCTTAGGTGGTCTTAGGCTCTCCCAGTTGTCACCCTTGCCTCACCATTCTGATGGCCCAGTTTTTCTCCTGAAGAGACAGGCAGGAAATATCGGGGTGCCCTCCCTCACCTGCTGATCAAGAGCCCAGTCCTTGCTCTGAACAGTAGTGTGTCTGGCCAGACCTGTGATGGTCCCTCTCCCCTCAAGGGGCTGAAGGTTGTCCAGCCTTCAGGGAGGTGCTGGTACCACTTTGTGGGTTTGGTACTTGCCCACCAGTGATGAATGGTGAAGAGTGATACATTTAAGATATGAAAATGACGTACCTACAGTAATTCTTGATCTTACTATATATCTTCACCATTGATCACTGCTTCCTGACCACCATCCCCTCTTGGGCCTTAGCTTCGGGGCAGTGCCTCCTCCCTGCTTACCTTCCCCCCCAATTGAGGCCAGTTGTGGACAAAGTCACACTAGTACCTCCAAGCTCCCTGCCACTTCTTTGAAGCACCAGGGTCCCACTCTAGGGGAGAAGAACAAGCAGGAGCTCTTGCCCTCTTTTTTTTCCTTGGCTCCCCAGGCCCCTCTTCTCAGTAGGGGAGATCTTCAGGCCTCCTGCCTGGGAGTTCTGCCTCGGGCTACCCTTGTGGGTCCTGCCTTTGTCTGAACCTCTTTGCTGAGATTAGGGTGCCAGGGACCCTCTCTGTTTTGTTTTTTCTTCTTTCTCCAAATTGCAAGAAACCCTCTCTTGGGTCCCTTGTTCACCCAAAGTCCCTTTGGACTTCAAGGCTCAGGAACATCCCTGAGGTCTTCTTTTCCTATTAACTTCTCTTCCCCGGTAGTGCTAAATATAGGATTTTACCCTCTTATACTCCAAGACTTTCCCCTTGGGTGCCAAGGTGATCACAATGGAAAGTTGGGTTCTCTCCTGTCTTCTGGCTTAGGAGAAGGGGAAGAAGGAGAATCTATCACCAAATGTTCCTCCCCTAGTGGACCTGAGGGTTAGCTTGACCTGTCAAGCATTTCTCCTGTCAGATCCCTCTTGCTGGTGGGGGTTTAGATTTCTGCTCATCTTGGAACAGTCCTGTTCTTGGAATTATCACCTTGTCTTCCACGTTAACAAGAGGATGTAGACAGAAGAGTTTTAGTTTCCCTTTGGTCCACAAGGACTTCTGGAACGTAGGGGCATGCAGTCTCATCCTTCCACCTCTTCTCCTTTGCCTCCTCCTGTTCTTTCTTCTTCTTTTTTCCCCTTTTTTTTTTGTCATCTTCTTCTCTCCCTCTTCGCCTATAGAGATTGGGGCCCTCCTCCCAGGAAAAACTAGGCTCCAACCTCTTTTTCTTATCTGGTTGGCTTATTCCTTTTTCTGTTTTTATTCTTTCCTTTTTCCATCCCTTGGGCTCGCTTGCCTCACCACCCTTCTTTTTCTCTATGCCTGTTTCCTCTCAGGCGAGCAGAACTGAAGTGTTGGAGGGGAGGACAACAGTAACTGGCCAACCCACGAGCACCATACAATGCGTTGGCCTCGAGGGTGGCGCCATCCCTGATATCACCCCTCCTCCTAGGAGAAAAGCTTTTTAAGCTAAAAAGTTTCCCGTGGAGTTCTAGCGCCTCCGGCTTGATACCCACCAGTGATGAATGGTAAAGATATACAGTAAGATCCAGAATTATGGTAGGCACGTAATTTTCATTTCACTACAGAGTGGAAGTACTGCCAGTTCAGAGTCCTACCATTTGGGCTTTCCTTGGCACTGTGAGTCTTTACAAAATGCTTTGCAATACTTGTAGCACACTTCAGAAAGTTAGGGCTCCAAGTCTTTTTGTACCTGGATGAGTTTCTCATAACAAGCCTGTGCAAATAGGAAACAGAGCAGGCAGTGGCTACTGCCTCCTAATGTCTAGCATCTATCAGAGTCCTATAGAACCCTGCAAAATCTCAGTTTGAGCCCTCCCAGGTACTGCTGTTTATAGAGCTGATCTGGACAGGACCTGGGCTTGGGCCTTTCTCCCAGACAGCAGGATGGGGCAGTCTTACAGACGGCATGCTACATCATGGAATGTAAGACTGTGCCAGCTCACTCTATGCTATGCATGATGGATTTCATAGCTTCCCTAGTGTTCATAGTGCCTTTGGCCAGGCTTCACATGAGGACTGCTCTGTGAATTCTCAGTACCCAGTGGTCCCAGGCATTACACCCTCGAAACTATCCCATTCATATCAGCAAACCCCTGTTCATGTCTCTGATGTGGTGGTCAGTGGAGGAATGCCTCTTCCAGGGCTTCACCTTCTCCTCACCTGAGCCAGAGGTGACTCTCACCATGGATGCCTCCTTGCCAGGATAGGGAGCCCACTGCCAGCCTCTCCAGACTTAGCATGTCTGAGACTCATCAGAAAAACATCTCCACATAAGTGTGCTAGAGATGCATGAAGTTCTTTATGGTCTGAAAGCCTTAGTGAACTTAGCTGAACGAGAGTCTTCCTTCAGACAGACATCAAGTGTGTCATGTACTATGTCAATAAACAAGAAAGATCACACTCTTCTGCAGTGAGGTAGTGACAGTGTGGGAATGGTGCCTGGAGCAGGGGATTTTGCTGCCTCTAAGCAATCTAAAGACAGCTGCTTAAATACTTGCGATCTACAGATAATTGCATCTGTACTTGAAGCACTGCTATGTTCATATGTTTTGCCAACCCACCGCAAAATACTGTATGTAATTTGAGTGTATTTACTTGTGCTCTCTTGTATTGCCTGCCTCTTCCAGCAATATGTTTTGATGTCTATCTTTGCAACATTTGTCACATTGTTTTTTTTGTATCCTTTACCGTCTTGTAAAACTGTTTTTTCTCCTGGTTCATGCCTGAAAAAAGGCATTATATTGTCTAGTGCACAAACCCAGTAAACAAACTAAATAAGTATTTGTATATTTTATGGAATATAGAAAACCATCTTCAAACAACATGAAGTCTTGCTGTATTCTGACAATATGCAGGCAGCCCCAGCACGTGAACTGCTCTGGAGATGAAAGAGTTAACTCAATGCCAGAGCATTGAACGTTGAGCTCGAGCTCGGTTCAAACCTCTGTCTGCTGTACTTCCAAGTGTAACTGTCAGATTCTTTACTCCGCCTAACTGGACAGTCGCTCCGGAGAAATCTCCTCCACTTGTCGGTTCGGTCTCAGTAAAACATTGGTTTTAAACCGTAAATTTTATTATTTTTTGGTTCGGATCCCTGTCTGCGGTACAGTAAGTGTTGTAGGTAGTGGACATTACTTTATTTTTCTGTGTGTGGAAATTGTAAAACTTTTTTTCGGTCCAGCTGGAACCGATTGATTTTTTTGTTCTTATTTGTGAAATCTTTTGTTTATTTGTGTTAGTGTGTGAGGTACCGGTCCTTATCGGTTTCAAAAAAACGTGATTTTATATGTTTTTTCCAGAGCCCGTAACACGGTTGGTAACCATTAAGGGGGGGTCTTGCCTGGCTTTAAAGCTGCTAAAGGGTAAGTGGATAGGATGGCTACGTCTGAGAAACCCAAAAGAAAAAACGGGTCTACTGGGTTTCAGCACTGTAGGGAGTGTGGGGATGCCTTTGCCAAGGCAGACCTCACACCACCTGTGTGTATTGTCTGGGGTTTGACTACCTCGATTCAGACTGCCAAATTTGTAAGAATTTCCCAAAGGCCACCTTGGACAAGAGATTGGGTAGGCCTTGGGGAAAAGTAGGCTGAGAAGTCCGCTGATCTGGATGGCCAGCCCAGTTCAGTTCCGACCGAACCTGAGGGAGTGCCCACTGACCTGGGCGATACTCCCTTGGGCAAAAGGAGAGCCGATCCCAAGGGTTCGGTTCCGACAAAAATGGAAAAAGAAATCATCTGGTTCGGATCCAGAACCGTCACGACCAACCGCCGAAGAAATTGCCAGGGCGATTAGTGTAGTGGAATCACTCTGTTAGGTTCCAGCGGATCCGGCGCCACTGGGTAGGTGCTCAGTTCGGTCGTTTCCTCCGGTTCCGGAATATTGTTCGGATGATTAGTTTGAACCGGATTTGGAGGGGGAAGAAGGTTCTGATGATGATGATGATGATGTGGAAGGCCTGGATGAGCCCATTGAACCTGACATCTCCCCAGACAGGCCTTCCAATGTTTCCCCATCTAGGCTTTCTGAGTCCCCTTCCCACTATTTGTTTGACAAAGTGGCAGAGACCCTCCAGCTCCCTCTGGTCGAAGCTGTTCAGGAACAAGAACAGCCTGACTATGTAGAGATGATGGACATCCCAGAGTCCAAAAGGCTGTCTATTCCCCTCCATAAATCTTTTGGGAAACAGACACAAAAAATATTTCAGACACCAAATTCATTACTTCCTATGGACAGGAGATATGTGCTGTCAGGCTCAGCTACAGAGTACTTGTTCCAACAATGCAGCCATGTTGGGGTCGTGCAGGCTGCAGCCTGTGACAAGGCTAATATACCTTTGGCTTCACACTCCCCAGATAAAGACTCTAGGAAGGTGGATGCTATGGCCAAGAAACAGTACTTGGCATCCTCCTTGGGACTCAGGCAGGTGAACTACATGGTCTACACAGCCATATACCAGAAGTACAGGTGGGACACTGTTCTGGAGCTGGCTAAACAGGCTTCCCCCCAGCTAGCCAAAGAGCTGGAGGAGGTGGCTGCTGATGGTATTGAGGCATCCAAAGTCCAATTTCATGCTTCTGTGGACTCTAATGATTCATCACGAGTCATGGCTACATCTGTGTCTCTTAGGAGATTTGCTTGACTCAGATGTAGTAGCCTCTCGTAGGACACCCAGGCTAAGGCCATGGATTTCCCTGTGGTAGGTAATTCTCTATTTGGGGAGCAGACAGAGAATTACATGAAAAAGATGAACGAGTATAGGGCCACCTACAGGAGTGCACAGGCCAAGGAAAGGCAGGCAACTCCTCAGAAGCAGCAATCTAGGGGCAGGCCTTTTCACAGGCATTTCTACCGGGCACAGGCCTCCTCTCCTTCTCCTCAGAGGGGGTTCTTCAGAGGGAGAGGCAGAAGGGGGATGATCAGGCTGCATCCTCTTCTCAGTCCAAGACTCCTGCCAAGCAGACACCCTGATGTGTCAGCCTGGGTCGACTCCCCCTCTCCAGTTGGAGGCAAGCTGGCTTACTACTTCCAGGCCTGGAAGTCTGTTACCTCAGACAAGTGGGTCCTGGAGGTAGTAAGCCAGGGACTGGCTCTCAGCTTCAAAAAATTTCCAAAGCTGAAGGTCAGGTCTTTTCCACCTGCAAACATCTCAGAAACCATTGCCCTAGAGGCAGAGGTTTCCTCTCTGCTGGCTCTTAGAGCCATAGAGAGAGTTCCTACTACACACAGGGGCAAAGGTCTGTATCCCAGATACTTCCTTACCCCAAAAAAGACAGGGGAGTGGTGGCCCATCCTAGATCTAAGATACTTAAACAAGCACCTAGTCAAGCCAAAATTCAAACTGGTGACTCTGGGAATAATTCTTCCCTCTCTAAGGCCAGGGGATTGGTTAGCCTCCCTGGACCTCAAGGATGCCTACTTTCACATTCCCATCAGGTGCTCCCACAGAAAGTACCTCAGATTCGAACTGCCTTCAGGTCATAATCAATTCAGAGCAATGCCCTTCGGACTAACATCAGCACCAAGGGAGTTCACAAAGCAGTAGTAGTGGCCTTTCTAAGGAGACAAAACATTTCCATCTTTCCATACCTGGATGACTGGCTCATTATAGGGCAGTCTCCAGACCAAGTCAAGTCAAATCTGCAAGTGACCTAGCAATTGCTCACTTCTCTAGGATTCCTTCTCAATCTTCCAAAGTCAGTTCTCGAATCAGTGCAACTCCTGACCTTCATAGGGGTAGAGTTGGACACTGTCCAAGCAAGAGCCTTTCTTCCTCTGGCAAGGGTAAAGGCCCTTACAGATCTGGCTTCTTCCTTTCGCCTTCTGGTGTCTCGACCAGCAAGGCATTTCCTTCAACTCCTGGGCCACATGGCAGCTTCCACTGCAGTGGTACAGGAGGCCAAATTTCAGATGAGGGACATCCAGTTCCACTAGAGGGCTTTTTGGTCTCAGAAAAAAGATCCTCTAACCAAACTAATTCCAGTCACTCAGGCTCTGATCCAGGCTCTCGAATGGTGGTTGGATCAGGATAACCTCAGACAAGGAGTCCCATTCATCACCCAGTCTCATTCTGTGGTACTAACCACAGATGCTTCTCTCCTGGGGTGGGGAGCTCACTTGGGAGTCCTCACTACACCGGGGTGTGGTCCCCTCAGAAGTCTCTACTTCATATCAATCTTTGAGCTAAGGCCAGTGTATCTGGCTCTACAAGCTTTCTCGGACTCAGTACAGAACAAGGTGGTTCAGGTCAGGACAGACAACACCACCATGTGGTACATCAACAAGCAGGGAGGCACTCAGTCTATGGCCTTGTTCACGGAAGCCATGAAATTATGGTCCCTAGCTTATTCCCTTCAGACATCTCTGGTAGCAGTCCACCTTCCAGGGAAGGACAATGTGCTAGCAGATGCTCTGAGCAGGATTTCTCAGGGCCATCACGAATGGTCCCTGGATCCTCTGGTGTTAAAAGTGATTTTTTCAAGGTGGGGTACTCCAGAAATGGATCTTTTTGCAGCCCCAGACAATCATTAGCTTCCTCTCTTCTGTTGCAAACCCCCCGTCTTGGGCTCAGTCCCTCTGGATGCTCTACTTCTGGATTGGGAGGGGAAATTTCTGTATGGCTTTGCCCCATTTCCTCTACTATTCAAATTTCTGGTCAAGATAAGGTCACAATCTTGCAAAGTGATCCTGATTGCTCCAGACTGGGCCAGGCAGCCTTGGTATCCTCTATTGCTGCCCCTACCAGTCCATCTTCCCCTATCTATTCCAAAGAATCACAGTCTGTTCACCTCCTCTCAGAGGAGGATTTGGTACCCCAACCTTCGGTTTCTCAACCTAAAGGAATGGCTCTTGAAGAGATAGAATATGCAAGCCTGCATCTGTCTCGGGGGTTCTGGATATTGTCAGAGCCTCTCAAACCTGCCACCAGAAAAACTTATAATTCCAAATGGAAAAGATTCAGCATTTGGTGTTCCAATAAGCAGATTTCTCCAGATACTGCCAATTTGGCTACAGTTCTAGATTATATGGTCCATCTTAATGGTTTAGGCCTCCAACCAGCCACTCTGAAAGTACACTTGGCAGCTGTTTCTGCATTTCTGTCAGTGGGAAAGGCTTCCTCACTGGCATCTCATCCTGTTTTCTGTAATTTTTTTAAAGGATTGCTCCATACCAATCCTCCTCTTAAGGATCCTACTCCTGCTTGGGATCTTAATGTTTGCATTGTTCAGCTTATGCAACCACCTTTTGAGTCTTTGGCCTCAGCAGAGCTTAAGTACTTGACCTGGAAAGCTGTGTTCTTGGTAGCTGTTACATCTGCCAGGTGTATCAGTGAATTACAAGCTGTGTCAGTGAAGCCTGATTTTTATCTCATGCCATAGAGATAAGGTGGTCCTTAAAATTAACAGGAGGTTCTTACCCAAAGTGGTTTCAGATTTTCTTTTTTTTTTCCATTTAAACTTTATTGATTTTCAGCAGAGATCAAACCAGTCGAGGACATTACAATAATGTACTACATTACAGCAAAATATGTCCAGTCACACAGAAAATATGCAATACTCTGAAATACCCCCCATCAAAATACACATAAATCATAAAACCAACCCTCCCACCCCAACCCTAACCCCAACCCACCAAGAAGAAAAAGACCCCTATCCACCCCCCAAGAGGCACTACAGAAGGTATGAAACCCCAGATAAAATCTAGGTCTATCCAGTATAACAGGCATCAAATAAGGCCCAAACCTTGTCAAAGAGCGCAACTGGTTGTGGAGGATAGCTGTCATTCTCTCCATCCTCAGAAAGGCCAGAGCTCGCTTAGCCATTCCTTATACGAGGACAACACTTGTCTTTCCAGTGCGAAGCACCAGTTTTTACTGTGATGGAAATTAAGGCCATGTAAAATTTCCTGTTTTTCACAGGAAAAGCAGACATCTCACCCAAAACACAAACCTCCGCCTAAACATATCCTCTAGCCCTAAAAGCGGATTTAGGTTATTTTGAATTTCAGTCCAAGGGAACTATCAAGGACAATTCAAAAAATATGTAATAGATCTCCTGAATCCGCTTACATCTGTAACATTTGGGGTCCCTCAATAAATCCAAATTTTTCAACTTCTGGGAGAATAGTAGATATTATGCACAATCTTAAATTGAATCAACCTTAGTTGGTCATGTTTAAGATATTTATGACATGCAGTCCAAATACCGTCAATCTAAAGAGATATCTGGAAACACCTCTTCCAATATGCACATGGGGCCATATTATGGATAAGCCAATGGAATAGAGTTAAATAAATTTTAGAAATTGCTTCGAGCACCAATCAATGGGCTGATAGTTTCCAGAAAATCAATAGAGGACACCTGTCCTTCTCTCCTACCCACCTTCTCTAATAAAACATGCCTAAGCTGCCAAACTTTAAAGATATCCTTCCTAGAAAGGTTGAACTTATCTATTATAACCTGGGCGGAAGAATACCTCCATTTACATCCATAAAGTCCCTAAGAAGATGCTCCTAAGCATTTCCAGCCACCCGGTTTAATAAGCCTATTACCAATCCGAAACCGTGGATTACCCCAGATCGGCTGTCCCCATCCTCAAGGTGATTGTGCTAATAAATCCACAAAGCTGACCATGAGACCTAACGCTACTCCAATTGGGGACTTGTTCAAGACAGAGGAAGCGCTTTAGGGATAAGAAGAAAAGGGCAAGGGGGTTGATCCCATGATTGCTGATTAGTGCCTTTTCAATTTTCACCCATAAGGGAACATAGTCAGATGGGTTAGCCACCTTGTCCAACAAGGCCCACCTACCATATTTACTTAGCTGGGCAGCCCAAAAATAAAGGCCAACGTGAGGTAACCTTAAGCCACCAACTAGCTTAGGGGCGGCTAACTTATAATAGGCCATCCTGGATTTCTTGTGTTTCCAGATAAACTTCACAATTATATTATGAAGATTCTTGAACCAGGATAGTGGAAGAAAAATATCTAACCTACTTAAAGGGTAGAAAAGCCTGGGAAATATATTCATCTTAACTATACTGATTCTTCCCCATAAAGATAAGGAAACTCAAGCCACCTCTGGAGATCAAGCTCTATAGTGCGAACCAAGGAATCCAAGTTCAGTTGACGCATGCGAGTAGTATTATGGGTTAACGCTAGGCCCAAGTATTTAAGAGAATCCGCATTCCATTTTAGCCCAAGTTCTGTTATCTCCCTTTTAAATACCCATGTATTAAGAGGGTAAACCACTGTTTTATCTAAATTTAATTTATAATTAGAAACCCGACTAAATTGTTCTAATAATTCTAATAATTTAGGAATAGCACTAGTAGGCCTCGAAACGCATATCAGGAGGTCATCTGCATACGCCATTACCTTGATAGGAAGTCCCACTACCTTAATGGCCTCTGTCTCCCGCACATAGAGTATCCTCCGTATCAAAGGCTCTAAATATAAATTAAATAACAGTGCGGATAGGGGACATCCCTGTCTTGTGCCCACACACAATGGAAAGATGTTAGAGATCACCCCGTTGCAAATAACTCTAGCAGATGGGTAAGAATAAAGGGCTCTCAACCAAAACAGAAATTTTTCAGGGAATCCAAACTGGCGCATAGCTTCAAACAAAAAATTCCAATAGACCCTATCAAAGGCTTTCTCGGCGTCCAAAGAGACCAAAGCCAATGGAAGATTGGTCCCCTCGGAGGCCGAGAAAACATGAGTCAAGGTACGGAAATGATCAATCGACGATCTGCCCTTCATAAAACCTACCTGCTCATTCCCTATTAATTTAGGCAATACCTTGCTTATGCGATCCGCTAGTAATTTGGCCAAAATTTTCAGGTCGCAATTTAACAGAGATATGGGTCTGTAACTAGCTGGGTCAGTACTGGGCCTGTTGGGTTTAGGGAGTAAAACAATAATAGATTCAAAAAAGGATTTCTCAGTCTCCTTCCCCGCACATATATGGCGAAACAATCTAAGAAGGTGCGGAGCTAACAGGAAACAAATTTTTGTAAAGTTGGACGAGAACCCATCGGGCCCAGGGTTTTATCTAAGGCCAACCCCTTAATGGCTGATTCAATCTCAACAAGAGTGATATCCGCCATAAGGGAGTTCGTTCTGCATCCGTAAGAATAGGCAGATCAAGGTCCTTAAAAAAAGCTGCAATATGACTATCCAAGGGTGGAATTGCCATCTCCTTATACAAGTCCCCAAAATATTGACAAAAAAGTTGAGCAATTTCAATTGGGGACGTTTTGACACAACCCTCCTCCCTCAAAACAATACCTTCAATTACCCTGGAGGATTCCAGCTGTGATAAGCGCCAAGCTAATAATTTCCCAGGCTTTTCACCCTGATCAATACAATTAGCTTTCGTCTTAATTAAAGCAAGTTCCGCTTGCTTCCCAAGCAGCCTAAGATATGCATCCCTGGTCTTGACTAGTTCTTCTTCGCACTTCTTGGTGGGATGGTTGATACACTCTATCTCTAATACCCTAATGCGTGCCAGTAAGTCCCTCATCTTTTCTTCTTTCTCTCTTACTATTCACCGCCATGCTGATTATACCCCTTAAATAGGCCTTAAAGCTCCCAAAACATATCAGGTGGTCTCATCATTCAAATTATTCAGCCGAACTCTTCAATCTGGTCTGCTATAAACTTGACCATCTTAGGTACCCTGAGACATTGGTTATTAAATTTCCATCTAATTCCTTTCCTCAAAGCGGATGTAAAGAAATGAAACCATTAAAGCAGCATGGTCCGAAACAGGACCAGGTATAATTTAGAATCGAGCACTCCTTTAAGGAGATGCGGAAAGAAAAAATAATCCAAACGAGATGAAGTCCGTGGACAGAGGAGGTAAAGTACTCCCTCAAGTCCGGATGGAGGACACGCAAATATCGCCAATCAATCTGATCAAGCAGATCCATCATAGCCCGCCTTGCGGAGTCAAGCATAGCTGAGACTTGCCAATCTGTCCATCAGAGGATCTAAAGCCAAGTTGAAGTCCCGCACAAAACCATTGGAAGATGAGCGAAGGGTAGTAACACCTTTAACAGATCCACAAAGAAGTCCTGGGTGTCAACATTAGGACCGTATATTGATCCAATAGGATTCCATATTCTGTAACTTCCCTCTGACAAGCACATACCTGCCCTCCTGATCTTGAACCACCTGCAAGGGTTTAAAGAAAGGGATCTATGTAACAATAACATAACCCCCGGCTTTGCATGTTGCCCTGAGAGGCAAGAAACCTGACCTATTGTAACCTCCTCATGGCATTTGCTTCGAGTAATAGATGGGTTTCTTGTAGAAACACCACCTCAGCCTTGACAAGTTCAACATGTTTAAGATCGGTATTGCTTGTCTTTAAAATGAGCCCTTTGACATTCAAGTGAGGAAACAAGTTTGTATCAATGCATCCATACTCGGTTAAAGGGCTTGGTCCAGATAGACTCCCCAATTACTACCGGTGTAAGAAAGCCTGCTAAAAACACCTACCCATAAACCCTTCTGTGTAGTGCCTCTGTTAAAATAAGACCCCCTCCCCACCCCCAACCTTAACTCCATGACTCCAAAATAAAATATCCCAACAACACCCACTGCATCCCTCCCCTACCCAAAATGTACCGCATGGCCCATGATCACAGGACACTCAGCTGCTCCCTGTCCCGCCCGCCCCGATCCAAACACAAACTTCCTTTTATAATACCAGCTCTGTTAAACAAAATGTGCCATGTAGAAACACCATGCAAACAATGGTAATATCCCAAAATACTACCCATGTACTTCCAGCAACCACACTAACATAAAATAGCCATGAAGGCATACATTAAGGGGAAACATACTCTTACATAGAGGATAGTTGCATCTATCACACCAACTTAAAACAGTGTGGTATCAATCTAATCATTGTTCACCAAGTAACCCCAAGGAAATACTTCAACCATGGGGAACCCAGAATGAAAGGCTGGTTATGAGTGGTAGGCCACCATAAAATTATAACCTCCTGAAGGCCCCCCAGAGCAAAATGCTACCTTGCAGCGTGATAATAAAAGAAACAAGTGCAATACTACAACTGCAGGGTTAAAAGTACAAACCATTAAGAGGGCCCCTTCCCCCTCATATATCGACCCCCCAGGGCCAAACCAAACTTAATAAATGAAAATAGCCTCATAAGGCCGATAATTCAAGACCTCAAAAGTTCAAAGTCTCCAAGGTATGGCATAAAGTAAACAAGGTAAACAGTCACATGGACGACCAGAATCCCTCAGGGAAACACCACAGCCCCTTGAACAGTCTCTTCAGGTGTCCTTAAATAAGGCAGGCAAAGTCTTTTGCAAGGCTTCCTTAGCCAATTCTGGAGACTTGAATGTTTTCCACTCATCTTGAATTTTCACCTGAAGTCTAGCAGGATAAATCATCCGGTATCTAACCTCAGCTGCAATCAATTTCTTGACCACAGTGTGGAAAGCTGCTCTTCTTTGCCGCACCGTAAATGGTAGATCCTGCACCACTCTGAGCTTCGCCCCCTCCCAGTACAACTCTTTATCATCTCTGGCCTTCATAATAAACAACTGCCTTTCCTGATAATTCAGAAAACGAAAAATAAATGTTCTCGGTGGGCCACCTGGGGGGGTAAGGCACTGTGTGCACGCTCAATTATATACGAGGAACCAAAGGGTGAAGGCCCAGCAATTTTTTCCACAAGTTTTTGTGTGAACTTGATCGGATCCGAACCCTCAGCTTTCTCAGGCAAGCCAATAATCACAACGTTGTTGCGATGGCTTCTCCCTTCCAAATCTTCAAGCTTGGAATCCACTTTACTGAGCCTATGTTGCAGCCCAGCTATATTAGCTTCCATTGACTCCCTGGAACTTTCCAGTGATTTAATTCTGGCAAAATTATCAGAGATCTTCCTGTTCAGGTCATCCATTGTGGTCGAAAGAGACTTAATCTCACAAGCCATGTCATCTAATGTGGCTTTAAAAGGTCGAAATTCAGCAAGAAATTTAGCCAAAGTAAGAGGCTCCTCGGCCCCAGGCAGCTCTCCCTGGCTCTGCGCTAACTGCAAGGTCGAGGCCCTGGTCTTCTTGGCGGCCTTCTCGGGGGTCGTCCGGGGAGTGTGCTTTGGCGGAGCTTTCCTCATTTCCGCCTCCTGAAACCCCTCGCGGTGCTCACACTGACCTCGCGACTCCTTTATCACCAAGAAGCGATCGAAAATATCAGCAGTGAAGACGTCAAAGACGGGAAAACGGGATCGGCTCGCGGAGCTCACAAGAAACCCAGCCACTACGCACTCTGCATCACGTGACTCCCCCAAAGTGGTTTCAGATTTTCATGTGAGCCAATCCATGTCTCTTCCTGTCTTCTGCACTGATTATTCTTCTTCAGTGGAAAGGATGTTAAGAGGGCATTTATAGTTACTACATTGAGTGCACTAAGGCACTCAGGTTTGACTGTCATCAATTGTTTCTCACTTATGGTGAAGTGGGAAAGGGCAAATCTGCCACTAAGAAGACTATTGCCAGGTGGATTGTCTCTTGTATACAATTCTGCTATGAGAAGCTAGGCAAAATACTCCCTTCAGGCCTGAGGGCTCATTCGACTAGAGGTACAGCTGCTTCTCTGGCTGCTGCCAGATATATACCACTATTAGAAATATGCAAAGCAGCCACCTGGAAAACAGTCCATATATTCACCAAGCATTACTCTCTGGATATCCAGGCTAGGAGTGATGCTCGGTTTGGTACAGCAGTACTGCAGAGCCTATTCCTAAAATAGGTTCGGTCCCTCCTCCATGGAGGTACTGCTTGGCAGTCTTCATATTGTCAGAATACAGCAAGACGTTATGTTGTTTGAAGAAAAAATTACTCACCTTAGTAATTGTGTTTCTTCTAATGGAGTCTTGCTGTATTCTGACCTCCATCCCTGCCTCCCCTCTCAGAACCTGGTTTTTGGGAAGTGGTCTGGCAGGTACAGTGCTGTACCTCAGGGGTGCATCTAGCACTCCCCTCTGTATAGAGAGAAGGAGTGGGTTATATTTATGTTGTTTTGATAGTTATGTTGCTAACTACCTAGTTTTTGTTTTGGAGCTCTCGACTTGCCCTTTGGGACCCAAAACATTTAGTTTGGCTAGTAAATTTACAATTTCCACCTAGCAGATGTAGTTAGAATTAGCTCGTAAGAATCTGACGGTTACACATCAAAATGCAGCAAGCAGAGGTTTGAACGAAGCTGGAGCTCAGCGTTCTATGCTCTGGCACAAAGTTAACTCTTTCCTCTCTGGAGCAGTTCCAAGTGCTGGGGCTAACTGCATATTGTCAGAATACAGCAAGACTCCATTAGAAGAAACACAATTACTAAGGTGAGTAATTTTTTTTTTCTTATCTTCTATAGCATCTTTTATATGTTTCACAAAATGCCTAACAAAGTAATCGTTATGAAAATGAATTCATTAAATTATTAAAACTTGATTAAATTGATGAATAAAAAAATACTTAACAGAAACAGCTGCAGTAATCAACTAGAAAAGGTATTATTTATTGTTTAATGGAACAAACACTAGCATTTTTTGACTGCGAATGTTACATTTATAAAATGGGCACCAGAATCCTCAAATCATAATAAGCTAGAACTAGTCATGTTACTGTGCATAATTGCAATGATACTCATGGTCATCCTGGTATTTAGCCTAACCACTAAATCACTACGCACCTTACAATTTTGATGGGCAAGCAGTGTGAGAAGGCAGTAAGGGGGGCTGGGGGGATACTGGGATGCATAGGGAGCGGCATCAACAGTAGTAAACAGGAAGTTGTTATCCCTCTCTACAGACAGTTAGTGAGACCCCATCTGGAGTACTGTGTGCAATTCTGGAACCCCATCTCCATAAAGACATAGACAGAGTGGAGGCTGTTCAGAGGAGGGCAGCAAAATGGTGCAGGGTCTGCACCAGAAGACATCTGAGGACAGACTAAAGCAGCTAATATGTATACCCTTGAGGAAAGGAGGAGAGGGGACATGATAGAAACTTTCAAGTATCTCAAGGAATTAACAAGGTACAAGAGGATAGTATCTTTCAGAAGAAGAGATGTGCAAGAACAAGGGGGCACAATTTGAAGATAGAGGGGGGATGGCTCAGAAGTAATGTTTGAAAGTATTTTTTCACAGAGGGAGTTGTGGATGCATGGAACAACCTTCCTGAAGAAGCTGTGGAGTCAGGAACAGTGGGAGAATTCAAGAATGCATGGGATAGGCATAAGGCAATTCTAGTGGGGGGCGGGAGGAAGCTAAGCTGTTGATTAACTAGAATCTGCAGCTTATCCATCAGGTAGGATGGGCCAAGCGGTCCTTATCTACCGTCAAATTCTATGTTTCTGTTGCAATCATTGTCAAATACAGCTGTGACTGTGATGTTTTGTGGTCTATTAGTAAGTGCCAAACCCAACAGTGAGGAGTGGGAAGGATTCCTAGGATTTGGCTTAGTAGGTTCAGTGACCACCAGAAGTAGGCCAAAGTCATCACGTAGCAACTTAAGGTCATTTTATTTATTTATTAATTATAATTTCGGATAAATACCTTTGAGCCAATGGCTCTTTTACTCCTCCTGTCTGGGATGAGTTTGAGCTGGTTGGGGTGGAGGAGGTGGTGAAAATAATCTTGAAGTGCGGCAACCCAATGTGAACTGGACCCAGGTCCGACCCGACTGTTGGTTGAATGTTTGGACCTGGTGGAGCCTGTGATTGCTGGGGTTGTCTGGAGTTCTTTGAGGAGTGGGGTCTTCCCAATGGCCTTGAAATGGGCCTTGGTTAGACCCCTTTTGAAAAAACCTTCCTTAGACCCGTATTGCCTCAGCAATTACAGGCCAGTTTCAAACCTCCCATTTTTAAGGAAAGTTATTGAAAAAGTGGTGGCCTTTCAGCTTGAGAGACATCTTGCCTCTTCCTCTGCCTATGAGCCTTACCACTCTGGGTTTTGTGTGGGGCATAGTGAGGAGGCTGCCCTGGTGAGGGTGATTTAATGATGATGTGGTGGCGAGGGACAGGAGAGACCAGACTATCTTGGTCCTCTTGGACCTTTCTGCAGTGTTTGACACCATGAGGTGTTACTTGACTGCCTGCGGTTCTGGTGTGGCTTGTCTGGTAATGTCATCAACTGGTTTCTGTGCTGTGGGGTCCTGCAGGGTTCGGTCTTGTCACCCTTGTTGTTTACGGTGTACATGCTGCCACCGGGGAATATTATCAGGCGGTACAGGCTGGGTTTTCACTGCTATGCAGATGATACCCAACTGTACCTGTCCTGTGTGCCCAAAACCCAGGTGTCGGACTCTGTATGTAACAACTGCCTAGATGAGATCCAGGCTTGGATGACTCAAAACTGGCTCAAGCTCAACCCAGACAAGACAGAGGTACTTGTTGTAGATCCAATTTGTCAGGGCGGAGGGCATTGTGAGGGGTTACCACCTGACCTTGTGTTGGGAGGTGTTCCCCTTACTCCATCTAGACAGGTGAAAGATTTGGGCGTGATCCTGGATAATGGTTTGACGTTTGATGCTCAGGTGTTGGCCGTCATCAGGAGTGGATTTTATCATCTACTGGACATTGCACGAATCCGAACCCTGATCCCACCGGAGGATCTGACCACACTTGTGCATGCTTTTGTCACTTCCAGTTTGGACTATTGTAATGCCCTGTACCTAAGGTTATCTGGGGGCAACCTTTGCTGGCTGCAGCTGGTGCAGAATGCGGCGGCAAGATTATTGACGGGTGAGACGGAGTGATCATATTACCCCGGTCCTCCGTGGACTGCACTGGCTGCCAGTTAGGTGGAGGATTGTCTGTAAGATAGGGTTCCTGACCTATAAAACCCTATACAAACGGGGACCTGTCTATCTGCAATATCTCCTTGTTCCCTACCGTCCACCCCGGGCACTTCATTCTGCCAGGGAAGGCCTCCTTGGAGTTCCCAGAGTGAGGTTGCGGCATTCTGGGGACAGGGTGTTTTCGGTGGCTGCACCCACTCTGTGGAACTCCTTTCCTGGATACTTAAGGGAGGCCCCCTCGGTAGAAGCCTTTAAGAGGGCACTAAAAATGTATTTGTTTAAGCTGGCTTTTAATGATTGATTGGGTTTTAATGGGATGGATGGATTTTAAGTTTGTATTGAGCTGCTGTTTATATGTACTTTATTGATTTGTTCTGTACAGTGCCCAGAGTCCATGGAAATGGGCGCTTTATAAATAAAACATCTATCTATATATCTATATCGATCTTTTACAAAGGTTCCACATCTGTATACAAAGAACAGAAGTACAGTTTGTGTGAGATTAGCAGGCAAGCAGTTTGAATACAAAATTCAGTACAGGGTATACATGGTCTAAAAGCTACAGGTAGTATAATTAACTGTTAGAACAACACAATCAAGCACACATTTAAGAATGATGAGTCACAACAAACAATATTTACATGAATTAAAGTTGCCAGAAGGGCATTGTCAAAGGGAAAGGTAGAGTGGAAAAACTGAGTTGCTGTCAGATGTGCTAGGTAGCGTAGGAAAGTGGAAGAGAGAGAGAGTGGGTGTAGAGGGTAACCGGGAGGGAGGTAGAAGGAGAGGAGGGTAGGAGGCAAGTATCGGGGAACAAGTGCAACAGTGGGTGGGGTGAGCAGATTAAAAAAGGGTGAGAGGAAGGGAGTTGAAGTAGGGTAAGAGAGGAAGGTGGTGGACCAGGGCTAGGGAGAGAGGCAGGGGTATATATGGGGGAAGGGGAGGGTGGTGGCAGGCAGAGGTGGTGATAGTAAAGAGGTGCAAAGAATAGGAGTAACTGCCAGGGAAGTTAGGAGAAACAGTCACAGGTGGCTCTGGATGTGAGCGTTTGACGTCACTTGTATTTGAATGAGCAGAGGGTGCCTACGTTGCTGAGTTCACTGCCCAGAGAGTTAAACATCTTAGGGGCTCTACCTGCAAAAGACCGCTGGCCGTGGGTGGTGCGACAGCAGGGAACAGATAGAGAATAGTTGTCAGAGCTTCTTGTGTACGGGGGGCAGTTGGCTGGGCTTAAGAGAGACTGAACCCCAGGGGGCATGAGACTCATCAATTACTTTTTTGCTAGTAGGCAGGTTTGGAAAGTAATCCTTCCCTAAAGTTGTAGCCAGTTTGACTGTTCATAGAGGTCGTAGGTATGCATGCAGTGGGCAGCACCGGTAAGGAGACTGCAGGCCCTATTCAGTGCTGTAATGATTTGCCGTAGTGCTGTAGCTGTGGCTGCTCCATAGGTAACAAGCCCATAATCAAGGATGGATTGCTAGCTGAAGGGCATCAGGTGTCAGGTAGTGTCTGTGTTTATGGAGAAGGCCTATACGGATATGTACGGATTTCGCAACTGAATCAATATGGCTGAGAAGGACAGAGTAGGGTCCAGGGTTATACCAAGGTATTTTAAAGTCTGCATCTGGTCCAGGGTCACACCCGAGTTGTTTTTGATAGCCAGCTGTTGGTGTTTATGTTTGTTATGTGTGCCATGGAACAGCATAGTCTTTGTTTTTTTTTGTAATTTAGCACTAGTTTCTGTGAGACGAGCCAGGCATCAACTTGCGTGAAACTTTCCTGCAGTTGTTTCTCCAAGAGGGAGGGGTCAGAATTTTTCAGAAAATCACTGTGTCATCAGCATACAGAATAATGTTTTCATCACAGGCAGAAGGGAGATTGTTCAGGAAGATGCTGAAAAGAAGGGGTCCCAATAATGACCCTTGGGGAACACCAGCCCGGACAGGTAGTTTGGAGGAGAGGGAGTCATCAATCTTAACTTGTTGTGACCGGTTGGAGAGATGACTATTGAACCATTGTAGAGTATCATAAGAGGGCCCTAAGTTGTCAAGTTGTTCCAGTAGTAATGGATGGTTGACTGTATCGAAGGCCTTCGAAAGGTCTATAAAGGTGGCACTGGCAAGTTGTCCTTGATCTAGTGCTAGATGAATGTGGCCTGTAAATTCAAGGAGGGCAGAGGTGGTGCTATGTCCTTTGTGAAAGCTGTGCTGCTGTGGGCATTGCAAGTTATATTTCTCCAGTACTCCACCAATTGGTCTGCGACGATTTTTTCAAGAGCTTTGGATAAAGGGGATAGGATGGAGATCGGTCTGTAGTTAATGCCCTATCCCCAGATTTGTGTATTGGGGTCACCAGGGTGGACTTCCACTTGAGCGGGAACTGGAAGAGTGTGAGGGACCTGTTAGTAATCTTGGTAAGAGCGTGCAGGACATCGACAAGGGTGAGGGCGATGAGCTTCAAGTCAAGTGTGTCCCCACTTGATCTGGATTTTCTGAGCACCTTGAGGAGGTTTTTTTTGGCATCCCGTTCAGTAGCTGCCTTGAAATAGAAATGTGGATGATTTGTATCCTGAGTCCGTTAATATTGGGATGCCGTGGTCTTGTTGCTGTCAAAGAAGTTAGAGGGAAGCACATTGGATTTTGATGTGAGCCAGTCTAAATTAAAATCTTCTAGGATTATAGTTTTAGTACTGTGAGAATTTAGGAAGTTTGTCAAGTGCCTGAATAATATACCCCCAGAGATGGGTCTGTAATAATTGATCATATTTGATAGACTCATTCAGGGATATGGCTAGGGAAACCTCAAGGCATTTGAATTCATGTGGTTGTGACAGAGTAATAATAGCTATAAGGAACTTCTCTTTAACATGTAGGATTATGCCACCACCTCTGATAGTTTTATCCTGCTGATATTGATTGTAGACAGTGATCATTATAGATATTTAGTTACTAGTCCTCATTTTTTATGTCTGGATAACCAGGCTTTTAAATCACGTTACAGCCGCCTGGGTGATATTTTGCGTTACAACTGGGTGGTTGTAATCAGTGTCTCTGTCAAGCAAGCTTGTGCTACAGAAAGTGCAAGCAAACTGCACTTACTAGTCAGTGTGCGGCTGTGAGGAGTGTCAGTGGCTGAGAGAGGGAGCAGAGAGCGACCGGGGACATTGTGGGCTTACCTGGTGTTGAAGTCGTCCGTCCCTTCAGTTTGTCTGTGTCCCAGGTCTCCTTTGGTCTGCGACTCTGTCCTTGTTAGCTTCTAGTGACAGCGGTGTCAGCAATCAGAAGTGGCAGTTTCAGTCTGCATCAGTGTCAGTCAGCGGCTGTGATGTGGGCTCTGTTTGACACCCTTTTTTTTTTTTTAATAACAGTAAATCCAGTCCCTCAGTGGCAGCATGATGTAGCCACAGCAGTGAGAAAGGAGAGTCACAGCATAGCGGGGGGCAGTTCGATGTACAGAGAGAGACAGCATTTGGGAAGAGTTAGGAGGCCCCAGGAGTACCCTGGTTGACCTCAGAAGTGCCAGCTACTGTCCATCCCTCCACCACAGTTACATAAAAAAAATGAGGGCCAGTAATTAAATAAAATAAAACATGAGGGTGAATGTGTAACCAGAATTTCACACACACCCTCGGTGTGGGATGCTTTTATAATCCCCTCGAGCTACAATGGAATTGAGTACTTGCTCATTTGTTCTCGGAAATAAACAAAAATAATTAACAGAGATAAGAGACTCATGGCAAAGGAGGCCAGGCAAGAGAAAAAGACAAATTGTAAGATTAGACTTGTGAAGTGGAGTAAACGTGTTTATTTTTGTTAGTCACATGTAACCCCTAGGTGGCGCTATCCCAAGGGCTACTACCCCTGCCTGCTTGGCTAGTAGCAGGTTAAGGGGCCTGAGTTCTGAAATGGGTGCCTCCACCCGGAAGTCAGGGTTGGTAGTGGTCAAGCTAACTTGGGCATAGCCCTCCTGGACACTGTAACCACCCTCTTTCCTTAGTAGTGGCCGGAACAATATACAATAATCGCTTTCACAATACCCTTGATACACCACACAAGTACCCACACTGTTTGCACTTACCACCAGGGCTTTCCTCTGGCCTGGCCCTGGGGAACCCCTGTAAAACAAGGTTATACACATCAAATAACAGCAGTACAGTACTCTCACACAAACTGGAACCACAGTCAGGGTAAATGCAAAAAAGAGTTAGATCTGATTTATTTTAGGTACTTGAACAAGGGAGGGGCGTAATCAGGTTAATTTGCTTAAAGGCTGTATCAATCAAACAGTTATGCATGCACTTCTGGGTTCATAAACAGTCACACACTCTCGGTACCCAGATGGAGAATGGTGGGCAAGCCAGGAACGTTGCAGCTGGTTGGGGCCCTGTGATGAAAGAAAACAACATGCACAACACACACTATCTGTAATCCGGAGCCGGAGGGCTCAGTTCGTGAAAAGAAAACAAGAAGACAATCAGATGACACACTTTTAGATTATGCTGTTGTTGCAGGGAGCTACCCTGATAATTACTCACGATACCTAAGACTGGACACAGGCTGGACGAAAATTGAGACTGCAGGTTGATCTGGAGTGGCAGGAGAAGCAGGGCCCACATGATTCGCCGAGGTGTAGTTCCTGTTCAGGCGTGGAGCAGGGGGCTAATCCCCAAGCAGGTCTCATCGATGGCTTTCTCTGTACAGCAGGTAGTCTGGCTGGGCCAGTGTGGCAAGGCCCAGGCCAAATGGAGACAAATTCGGATACAGTCTGTTTTGGGCTGGGTACAGCTTCCAGGAAGCAGAACACAGTTCACACAGTGGGGAACCAAATTACGACCCACTTTCAATACACAGCACAGTTACATGTAAGGAAATTCTACTGTACCAGGCAAACCACTCCCCGGTCATGATCACAAAGTCTCTGCACAAACCAGGGATTCAAATGCAGCTGGAAATCCTGAACGGCCAATCGCATTCTGCAAAATCTTGGGTCTTCTTCAGGTATGAGCCTGGTAAAAAATCAGTGGCTTACTTCGTTCTTATAAACTTGGAATTAGTCCAAAATAATTATCTTCTCTCCCTGTCAGGGGCACTAGGCAGGCGTGCAGCCAAAGCTCAGGCCTTCCCACAGAGACTGTATTGAGCTCTTGCTTTTCAGCTCCTAACTTAGATCTGATTCAAACTGCAGCAAGCCTGGGAATTTCCCCAAGATCCAAAAAGTTCAGTTGGCTGATTCATCTGTCAGTCACAACAGGCGCTCCCCTTTCAGGTGCAAAAAGGCGCCAAAAGCCCAAAACTACAATTCCTACAGATTCTGACTCCAGACAGCTCCTGTAGTCCGGCTGTATTTTAGGTCCCACCAGTACTGATTGGTCCAATTCGGCAGTCCCGGGCCAAATTGGTGGGGATAAATAAAACAGTCCATGCTGCAAAGAAGGCAGGTTAGACAAACTACATTATCATTATCACTCTAAATGATTTTCAGCAAATAGTTACATCTTTCAAAAGAGCTCCCTCTCAGATTACTTATGACTGCAATCCAGGCAGTTCTTAAAGAGACAGTACACAGAGGCTATACAGGCACTCTCTGGCAATCACATTTAAACTGCTAAAACGCAGGACACCAGCCTGGCAGTGAGCATTTAGGCAAGCTCAAGGAAGACTTTTTGGGAACCCTCATTTGTAGGGGGTTACACACAACGCACACTATTTGTAATCCTGAGCCAGAGGGCTCAGTTCATGAAAGAAAAGGCAACAAGACAATCAGATGACAACACTTCTAGATTTAGCTGATGTTGCAAGGAGCTACCCTGATGTTTACTTATGATACCCAATACTGGACACAGGCAGGATGAAATCGAGACTGCAGGCTGTTGAGCTGGAGTGCCCAGAGAAGCAGGGCCCACACGAATCACCGAGGCATTGTTCCTGTTCCAGGCGTTGGGCAGGGGGCTAATCCCCAGGCTGGTGTCTTGTCAATGGCTTTCTCTGCATAGCAGGTATTCTGGCTGGGCCAGTGTAGCAGGGCCCAGGCAAATGGAAATGGATACGGATTCAGTCCGTGGAGCTGGATACAGCCTCCAGCAAGCAAAACACAATTCAGACACACAGTGGGGAACCAAATCATGACCCACTATAAGCACATTCACATGTAAGGAAATTCCACTGTACCAGGCAAATGGCTCTCCGGTCACAATTACAGAGTTTGTGATCAATCTGGAAGTTCAGAGGTAGCTGGAAGTCCTGACAGGCCACTCGCATTCAGCAAATCTTTGGTCTTATTCAGGTTAAAGCCTGGTCACAATTCAGTGGCTTAATTCGCTCTCCAAATTCGGATTCAGTCCGGGAAAAAAAAACACAAGTTCTTTCTCAGGAACAGCAGGCAGGCATGCAGGCCAAACTCAGGCCTTTCCACAGTTTTCCCACGCGAATCCACTGTGGATTGCTGCTCGACCTATCTCGAGCTGTTACTTCTTCACTTCACCACTCAGATCCAACAAACTGCAAGCAGTGTGGGACTTTACCCGAGATCCAAAAGGTTTGGTTGGCGATCTGTCGGTCACAACAATGGCTCCCCCTCCAGGTTATTTTAGGCGCCAGAAGCCCAAAACTACAATTCCTTCAAGTTTTGGCCCCACCAAGCCCCTGTAGGCAGGCTCCATTTTAGAGTCCCAAATGTACGGATTGGCCCATTTCAGTAGTCCAGGACCAAGATGATGGAAACAAACAGAACTGTCCAGGCTACAAGGAAGGCAGGTTGCAACAAACTGCAATATTATTACTACCCTAACAAATGATTAGCTAACAAGTACATCTTTTAACAGAGCTCCCTCTCTGATTAATTATGACTGCAATTCAGGCAGCTCTTAAAGAGACAGGACACAGGGGCTATACAGGCACTCTCTGACAATACATTTAAGCTGCTAAAATGCAGGACACCAGCCTGGCAGTTAGCATTTAAGCAAGCTCAAGGAAGACTTTTCGGGAACCCCCATTTGTAGGGGGGTTACATGCATATTCATGAAATGACATGGGAGCTTTGTATGTCTCCAAGACTGACGCACTACACTGTCAGTTTTATTCTGCCTTTACATTGGTGCTGTTAGGTAACTGTGTTGCGTGCTCTGTATTGTAAACTTGAATAGAATGTAGTGTAATAGGCAGCCCTAAATGTTGGAACATCAGACCTTTATTTCTAAGCAACAACAAAAAAATGAAGCTAAATGCTGAAAGATTGCCATGTTGCTCTTTGGCATCAGAAAAAATACAATTGAATCACCAGACTCTGTATGTCTGGTTGTGCAGTGCTGTATACAGCAAGTTACATTTCACAGAGGCAATACTGTTGCAATGTTATACATCCACAGATAAGATGTTGTGAAATGTATAACTTAGCAATGGAAATTCCCACAGCTCCCACCTCAGTACAGTCCAAGCTTGTCTGGTAATGATTTTCAAGTGCCTGGATTTTAGTGAAACAGTCTGTTTGTTTTTTTTTGCATTTTTGCATACTGCATTGACCATGAACCATGTTTTCTTTTTGAGAGTGAAATGAGATGACTGCTTAGAAAGAAGGTTAGCCCCTAGCAAAACCCAGAGGCAGAGCTAAAGAAGACAGATTGCAGGTAATCCTGTAGCACAAGGTATAAACCGTACATCCTGCACAGCTCACTAGTCACTGTATTATGGGTCGGTGATTGTCAGTGACTCAGACATTCTATAGCAGGTTCGTAGTTAGCGTTAGCACGTTTAAACTGTTAGTTTGCGTGTCTGATTCTGACCTCAGAAGCTAAGAAGGGTCAGGCTAGGTCTGTAGTCAGATAGAAACATAGAATTTGCCTGCAGATAAGGACCACTTTTGGCTGCTCTAAATATGTTTGCCCACTCAGTCTGCCCATTTTTCCCTATCTATAATATCACCGCAGACCCAGCTTGATGGGAAACCTTCAACAAATGCCAAGTGCTGCAGGAAGTGGTGTTGGCAACTTTGCAGGAGACATTCTCCCCTTGGTTAACAGTTACCATGGAGATGCCCAAGCATGGAACTAGGGGGCTGTGTACAGCTGAGAGGTGCCATCTTTTGAATGAGACATTAAACCAAGGACTCATCAGCCTGTTCTGTTACTTGGTAGGTGTTAAAGATCCCATGACACTTCAAAAACGATAGGGGAGTCCCCTGCTGTCCTAGCCACCCCTCCCCCATTCCCAAATCTCCCAACAGATTCGTCAGTATGCATCCCCTCCCCCTAAGATGAGTATAAAAACCAAAACTGTTTCCTAGCCCTACTTTCCCAGGCAACAAAAGCAAATGAATCAAATTAGATGAATATTGTGATGGGCACATACCCCCATGTATATACACTTTACAAACCACACACACATGTATGTGCATAGCATGGCACCATGCCCATATATGTCTGTGGTGAAAATCAGTGTTATTGCTGTGTGCAAAGTGTGTTTGACACAGTAACATATGGGACCCTTAATTTACATATCTGGATATGCACGGGGGGGGGGGGTCTCTGTCCCCTACACAGATACTTTGGTTCTCCGTATAGCAATGTTTGAGGACATGATGTGCAATGTTTTCCAATGCAGAACATCGTGGCTGAGAACTGGGCCCTCTGTTTTCAAACAACATGAAGTCTTGCTATATTATGACATATGCAGTTTGTCCCAGCCTTAGAACTGCTCCGGAGGTGAAAGAGTTAACTTCCATGCCAGGCATGGAATCTTGAGCGCGAGCTCGGTTGAAAAAACTCTGTCTGTTGATCTTCAAACTGAAACTGTCAGAGTCTTTACTCCGCCTCACTGAACAGTTGCTCCGGAGATTCCTCCTACTGCTCGGTTCATTTGTTGGTTAAAAAAGTGTTATTTCTCGGTTTTCTAAACCGCATTTGTATATTTTAACCGCAACCGGTCGGTTCAAGCTCTGTCTGTGGTATCGTAAGTAATAGATAGGTTTTACATTTCTCTGTGTGGAACTTGCAAACGTTGTTATCAGTTCGATTTGAACCGATCAGGTTGTTAAAGCTTATTAAATTACATTTAGAGTGTGGTTCCCGGTTCTTACTGGTTCTAAAAAAAAACGGATTTCATTACGTTTTTTTCCACGACCCGTGACACGGTTGGGAACCGATAAGGGTGTCTTGCTTGGCGATTTGCCGGAAAAGGGCAAGTTTTTGGTTAGGCTGGCATTATGTCTGAGAAACCCAAAAGAAAAACCGGGCCCACTGGGTTTCAGCACTGTAGTGTCTGTGAGGAAGCCTTTGCCAAGGCTGACCCACACACCACATGTGTTTATTGTCTGGGGTTTGACCACCTCAATGCAGACTGCCAGATTTGCAAGAATTTCCCTGCAGCTACCCTGGATAAGAGAGTTGGTAGGCTCAGGGAACGAGAGGCCAAAAAGTCCGCTGACCCGGATGGCCAGCCCGGTTCGGTGCCAACCGAACCGGAGGGAGTGCCCTCTGACCAGGGCGATACTTCCTCGGGCAAACGAAGAGCTGACTCGGAGGAGCCAGTTCCAGCAAAGAGGACTAGAAAATCAGCAGGTGTGGAGCCAAAATTTCCTTCTCCAACCGCTGCAGAGATAGCCAAAGCGATCCAAATTGTCCAGTCGCTTTCCCCGGTTCTGTCCGAACCGGCACCATCAGGTAAACGGTTGGTTCGGTCTGTTCCACCAGTTCAAGATTATGATATAGAAGAATTTTATGAACCGGAGGAGGGGGAGGAGGATTATGAAGAGAGTGAATGTGATTTTGAAAGTCTGGATGTGCCCATTGAACCGGACATCTCCCCAGACAGACCTTCAGGAGTGTCTCCCCCTAGGCTTTCTGAGTCCCCTTCTCATTTTCTGTTTTATAAAAAAGTTGCTGAAACCCTCCAGCTCCCTTTGGAAGAAACTGTGGATGAACAGGAGGAGCCTGACTATGTGGAAATGATGGATATCCCCAGAGTCCAGGAGATTGTCTATTCCTTTACATAAATCTTTTAGGAAACAGACAATAAAGATTTTAAAAGCTCCTAATTCTTTACCTCCTGTGGATAAAAAGATGGACATGAGGTACACATTGTCAGGCTCTGATACGGAGTTCCTTTCACAACAATGCAGCCATGTTGGGGTAGTGCAGGCTGCAGCCTGTGATAAGGCAAATATTCCCTTGACTTCACACCCCCCTGACAAGGACTTCAGGAGGATTGATGCCATGGCAAAGAAACAATACATGGCAGCATCCTTGGGACTCAGACAGGCAAATTATATGGCCTATGTTGCAAGATACCAGAAATCCAGATGGGATACTGTTATGGCTTTAGCGAAACAGGTCCCTGGCCAGCTTGCCAAGGAGCTGGAACAGGTGGCTGCTGATGGTATTGAGGCATCCAAGGTGCAATTCCATACTGCAGTGGACTCTAATGATGTATCTTCAAGAGCCATGGCTACATCTGTGGCTTTTCTTAGAATGGCTTGGCTCAGGTGTACTAGCCTGTCACAGGGTACCCAGGCTAAGGCCATGGATTTTCCTGTTGTGGGTAATTCTCTGTTTGGGGAGCAGACAGAGAATTACATGAAGAAAATGGTTGAGTATAGGACCACTAATAGGAGTGCACAGGCCAAGGAGAGGCAAGCCACTCCTCAGAGGCAGCTTTCCAGGGGCAGGGGCAGGCCTTTTCACCAAGCCCAGGCCTCCTCTTCAGCTTATGCCCAGAGGGGGTTCTTCAGAGGGAGAGGCAGACGGGGTACGAGCAGGCCTGCTCCCACCCCTTAGCCTAAAGCCCCTGCCAAACAGGCACCCTGATGGGATGCCCAGGGCCGATTCTCCATTACCTGTAGGGGCAGGCTGGCTTACTTGCGTCCAGGACTGGAGTCTTTAACATCAGACAAGTGGGTCCTGGAAGTAGTAAGCCAGGGACTGGTTCTCAGCTAAAAAATTTCCAAAGATGAGAACCAGATCCTTTCCACCTTCAAATCCATCAGAGGCTCTTGCTTTGAAACAGAAGTCTCAACCCTCCTGGCTCTCAGAGCTGTAGAAAGGTTCCTCCCTACACCAGGGCAAGGACTGTACTCCAGGTACTTCCTTACCCCGAAAAAAGACAGGAGAATGGCCCCATCCTTGATCTAAGATACCTAAACAAGCACCTTTTAAAACCAAAATTCAAAATGGTGACTCTGGGAATTATTTTACCCTCCCTAAGGCCAGGGGACTGGCTACGTCCCTGGACCTCAAGGATACTACTTCCATGTTCTCATCAGAAGCTCCCACAGTACCTCAGATTCGAACTGCCTTCAGGCCATTACCAGTTCAAACAATGCCTTGACTCACCTCTGCCCCAAGGGTATTCACCAAATGCCTGGCAGTAGCAGTTGCTCACTTAAGAAGGCAAAAGATTGCCATCTTTCCTTACCTGGACGACTGGCTCATAGTGGGTCATTCTCCAGACCAAGTCAAATCACACCTTCAGGTTACCCAGCAGCTGCTTACATCTCTAGGTTTTCTTCTCAATCTTCCAAAGTCAGTTCTAGAGCCTGTTCAGCTACTCACCTTCATAGGAGCAGAACTGGACACAAAGCAGGCCAGAGCTTTCCTTCCTCTAGAAAGAGTAAAGACCCTGGTGGCTCTGGCCTCCTCCTTCACTCTGCAGGTCTCTCGACCAGCAAGGCACTTTCTACAGCTCCTTGGCCACATGGCTGCTTCCACAGCTGTAGAAAGGAGCAAGATTTCAGATGAGGGACATCCAGTTCCATTTGAGAGCCTTCTGGTCTCAAAGGAGAGATCCTAACCAAATTGATCCCAGTAACTCTCGAACCTGATCCAGGCCCTGCAGTGGTGGCAGGATCAGAGCAATCTGAGACAGGAGGTTCCTTTCATCCCTCAATCTCACTCCTTGACCCTTACTACAGATCGTCCCTCTTGGGATGGGGAGCTCACATGAGGCCTCCCACCCAGGGATTGTGGTCCCCTCAGGAATCTCTGCTCCACATCAATCTGTTGGAACTCAGAGCTGTTTTCTAGCACTTCAGGTTTTCTGCATCTGTTCAGAACAAAGTGGTACCAGTCAGAACAGACAACACCACTACAATGTGGTACATCAACAAGCAAGGGGCACTTTCGGTCTTGACCTTGTGCACCGAGGCAATAAGTTGTGGTCTCTGACTTATTCCCTGAACACCTCCCTCATGGCAGTTCACCTCCCAGGCAAGGACAATGTCCTGGCAGATGCTCTCAGCAGGATTTCCAGGGCCATCACGAATGGTCACTGGATCCCTAATACTGGGGTTAGTATTTGCCAGGTGGGGCACCCCTCAGATAGATCTTTTGCAGCCCCAGACAATCACCAACTTCCGCTTTTTGTTGCAGGCCCCCAGTGTTGGGCTCAGTCCCTCTGGATGCCTTCCTTCTCGATTGGGAAGGAAGTTACTCTATGCCTTCCCCTTTCTCTCTTGTTCAAGGTGCTAGTCAAAATCAGATCTCAACCTTGCAAGATGATTCTGATTGCTCCAGCTTGGGCCAGACAGCCCTGGTATCCACTCCTTCTGTCCTTAGCAGTCCACCTTCCCTGTGTCTCCCAGGAATCACAATCTGTTAACCTGTGCCCAGGGAGAGTTTGGTATCTGAATCTCAAATCCCTCAACCTAAGGCCTGGCTCTTGAGGGTTAGAGTTGCCGACCTACACCTTTCTCAAGGTGTCTCGATATCTTAAAGCTTCAAGAAGCCTTCCACCAGGGCTACTTATAATTCTAAATGGAAAAGGTTTTCCATATGGTGCTCTGAAAGCATATTTCCCAGAATCTGCTGATTTGCCCACAGTCCTGGACTATATGGTCCATCTAAATACTTTGGGGCTGGGGCCAGCTCCCTGAAAGTGCATTTGGCAGCTGTCTCTGCTTTTATTTCAGCGAGGAAAGCCTCTTCTCTTTCTGCTCACCCTGTATTCTCCAAGTTTTTCAAGGGATTGCTTCACACCAACCCTCCATTCAGGGACCCTGCTCCTCCCTGGGATCTTAATGTTTGTATTGCTCAGCTAATGCAACCCCCCTTTGAGCCTTTGTCTTCAGCAGAGCTTAAGTACTTGACTTGGAAAACTGTGTTTCTAGTAGCCATCACTTCTGCCAGGCACATAAGTGAATTACAAGCTTTGTCAGTGGAGCCTGATTTTATCTCCTTTCACAGAGATAAGGTAGTCCTCAGGACTAACAGGAAGTTCTTGCCTAAGGTGGTTTCAGATTTCTACCTTAATCAATCTATATCTCTTCCAGTGTACTTCACTGACCATTCCTCCTCTGGCGAGAGGAGGCTGCACAGTTTAGATGTAAAGAGAGCCCTTAGTTACTACATAGACCGTACCAAGGGTCACAGGTTTGACTCCCTCCAACTGTTCCTCACTTATGGTGAGGTTGGTAAAGGGAAACCTGCCACTAAAAGATCCATTGCCAGGTGGATTGTCTCTTGTATCCAATTTTGCTATCAAAAACTGGGTAAGGTTCCCCCTTCAGGCCTGAGGGCTCACTCTACCAGAGGTACAGCTGTGTCCCTAGCTGCAGCCAGGGACATCCCTATCTTAGAGATATGTCAAGCAGCTACCTGGAAAACAGTACACACTTTCACCAAGCATTACTCCCTGGACATCCAGGCTAGGAGTGATGCTTGGTTTCTTTTACTATACTTCAGAGCCTATTTCCTAAGTAAGTTTTGTCCCTCCTCCATGGAGGTACTGCTGTGTAGTCTGCATATGTCATAATATAGCAAGACTTCATGTTGTTTGAAGAAAAATTACTCACCTTAGTAATGTTGTTTCTTCTAATGGAGTCTTGCTATATTATGACCTCCCCCCCGCCTGCCCCTCTCAGAACCTCTGCTCTTGGGATGTGGGTGGGCAGTGCAGTGTTGGCACTTAATGATGCCCACCTTGTGTTTTCACCCTCTTTTTGGGGTGTTTGGGTGTTGTATTTTATTTTATTTTATTTTTTGGATCCCCTGACTTGAGTCTTGGTTTTGGGACCAGAAAAATGTGTTAATATTTTAGTAGCCAGTTGGCTAGTGTAGGTTTACAGCTTCCACACAGAACCTTAGTGAGTTTTGCTCGTAAAGATCTGACAGTTTCAGTTTGAAGATCAACAGACAGAGTTTTTTCAACCGAGCTCACGTTCAAGATTCCATGCTTGGCATGGAAGTTAACTCTTTCACCTGCGGAGCAGTTCTAAGGCTTGGACAAACTGCATATGTCATAATATAGCAAGACTCCATTAGAAGAAACAACATTACTAAGGTGAGTAATTTTTTCTTCATGCACAATACCTCGGTAATAAATAGTGGGGAGAAGAAATAAAGAGCTACAGTAATGTGAACTACTATACAGTATAAGCTGAACTATTTCAAAAAATGTTTTTCACCATTTCTCCTGGAGGCATTGGCTGCTCTTTAAATGTAATGGTTGTGTACATGCTGCCTAAATATGTTTGCCAGCTGCACCTCACCCCAGGAGCATTTTCACATTGAAAACTGAATAACAAGGATCCTTTATCAGAAAACAAAGCTTTTTTCTTGTTTTTTTGTTACTGTTTTATCATTTTCTTTTTTGAGTGTACCTCGTTTCCTCTGTTGCAACTTAACATAGGAACTGCTTCCAATAAATCAATAATCTGGTTTATCATAGGAGTGGAGTGCTTCACATTTCTTCCTTGATCCATCTTTCTATATAATACTTGTTATCGTCCAAGAATCAGTCTTCATCACTGATTCATACTTACGGATATAGGGCTAGCCCAGATTGCTTAACAAAGGGGAGGGTTAATTTACTGAACTGACAACTGACACTGTTACACATCCTGTATACTTAATGAGACTTATTTTTCAGCGACTGATCCTTCTGTTATGTACCGCTTTGATGTAGCTCACCACTTGAATGTCTGATATGTCACCTTTTAATGACATGAGACCTATCCCTGATAGTCGCCTTCACCTATATTGTCTTAAACTGCTTCCTTTACATCCTCTCATTTGTTCAGCAATCTGGGACCCACAAACTCTTGTATGTATTCTAAAATGCTGATTGGTTTTCTTTGCACCTGATGAAGGGACCTGAGAGGTCTCGAAAGCTTGTGTAAAAATTCTTCAGTTAGTCTAATAAAAAGGTATTACCACAAAAAAGTGTACTAAAATTAATTGGTGTTCATTGTAAATATGTGAAATATAAATAGCCATCACTTCAAAATCTGAAATATTTCAATAGTCCATATTGGTTGCATGCAATAATGTGTGCTATCACTATGCTATTTGAATTCATGTTTTTTTTTCTTTTATATGTTTATTTAAACACCATAGGCCGGATATTCAAACTGCACCCAAAAAGTGCGCAACAGCAGGAGCAAGCACAAGTCAATTGCGCACATGCGCAATAGACGCGATATTCAAACATGGAGCAAGCCAAATTGCGCAACCAGCCAACGTCTGAATATCGCACAACCTGCGCTATAGCGCAACCAGGAAGGGGAAGCTGAGCAGAGACGATATGCCATAGCGCAACAAAGGCAGCCCAGCTGAGCAGTCCAGAGGCGCCATAGCGCAAGCAGAAGACCCCATCAGCAGAGCAATGGAACTGCACAACCAGGGAGGTAGGCAGGGGCCCACCACCCATGTCACAGATGGGCACAGGGACACACTGCAGAACCAACAATGTACCCCCATGCCCCAAGCACAGCATAACTGGGGGAGGGATGGAATAGCCACCGGACCATGGGGACAAGCAAACAAAGCACATCCCGGCCGTGTTACCTCAGCACACCCACTGGCAAGCTGAGATTGCCACACAAGGGGGGCGGACCACCCCAGTGTACAGCAGCCCCCCCCTTGTGCACAGTACACCCTGCACTGTGACCCCAAGACACCACCCATGTGCAGTGACCAGCACTGCAGGAATCCCCATGCATCCCCCCGTCACACTGCAACCTCGTGTAGCACAGAACTATACAAGCCAAACCCACCATGAGCACCCAGCAGTGGGTGGCAGCACACGGCAATACTGACTGAAAGCCACACCCACACCAGAGACACCACCCCACACACACACATACCCATGACCATACCACCCCAGATGCCATGCACACCACTGCAACTGAGCACCTATAGCCAGCTGCAAATCAGAGACCACCACAGTATTCATATCAAAATATGTAATTGTAATAAACAAGAATAAGAAGAACAACAAATAGAACTATGTACATATATATACAAAGCAGGGGTCGGGGTATGGGTATAAGGTAGGGGTGGGTAAGGGGCAGGGGTGAACACCGGGAGAGGGAAGGTGGGGTGAGGTGATGGGCAGCTACTGCCTGCCAGCCTGCCCTCCTGCCACCTGGTGCTGGGCTCGGGGCCTCCTCCTGTGATGCACTCCATGCCCGCTGAAGGTCCAATAGGATGGCGAGAGAGTCAGTGGCCACCTGTGTCAGCCGCTGCAGTGACCGCTCCATGCGTCGCAGGATCTGGATACCTAGGACAAGGGATCAGAGTCAATGGCTGTGACTGTCCACATCCCTGAATCCCACCCATCATGCATGGCATACAGCCAAGTGCCCCGCTCCTGTGATGGACTGCACCCACCCACAGTGACCGTGCACAAGACATGCCCAGCCAGGCAGCAACAGCCATGTGTACCACTGCACACACACACACCGCCCATGTCCATCACAGCACAACCAAGGCTGTCCAGTGACATGGCTACGTGGTGGGATGCTAGTGCCACAGCCATGTGCCCAGTGCATGCATGGACCACCAGTGACGCACACACAGACATGCAGTGCCACTGGACAGTGATGATTGTCACTTGTTGCGTGCATGGTAGTGTTGTCCATGGATGGTGGCCGTGCCCCCCCCCCAGCATGCAATAGCATCCATGATGTAATGACACTCACCCTCATCAAGCCGCTGCTGTGGCCCAACACCTATGCCACCTCTGCCAGCCACCCCTGCACCGCCATTACGTGCCTCAGCCCGGGCCCGCCTCCGCTCCTCCACGCCTGTGGGAGACAAATGAAGAGGAAACACATCAGTGAGATCCCAAAGCAGACAGCCCCTTGCCCCATTGAGTGTACCTGCCCACACAACCAGACCCATACAGCACACACCTGCAAACACCTTCACAGCAAACCATAGCCCAACCCACCCCCATGCGCAGGTCACATTACACAGTGTCACCCATGCAGACAATACAGGTGCATAGACAGCACACCCACCTGGCCCTGGGCACAATGCCTCTCCTGTGCGTGACCTGAGGCACTCCAGCAGTTCCGCTCCCTCCTGAGGCAGTCACCATACGGTGCCTGCACTGCTCTGGAGTCCTCCGCGCCAGTGGCCTGCTCCAGATTTGTAGCCACCTGCTGCACACATGGGTGCGGGCCATGTGCAGGGGTTGTCCCCAAACAGTGACCCATGGTGGGGCTCCACCACAGCCACCAGGTTGCCACTCAACGCACTCCACTGTGGAGCTCTCCTGCGTGCCATCCCTGCAGTTGTATAGTAGGCAATATGGCGCTCACATGCAGTAACCCCATGTGGAATATGCGCAATACAACTCCATCAGTCCCTATCGCGCTGTTCGTATAGCGCCATCGGTCCACATCGCGCTGTTACCGAACAGCGTGATAGAGCCATAGACATGCCAGACGTACAGCGCCAGGGGGCAAAGGTCGTGCACAAGGTCATGGGTCTGTGGCGCAAGGCCACGCACAGCGCCATCGGACGTCTACACATCCAGCGCGATCGGTCACCTGCGTGCCAGTGCCACAGTGTACTATTGCGCAGGTGTGCCACAGCACTATGTGGTGCACAGCACTGTAGCGCCACTGGCACAATAGTGGCTGTATCCTGTATTGCTGATCGCGCACAGCACGTCATCAGCACGGCAGACGCCTGCGTCAGCTACCTGGGCATGCGCAATGCGGTGTACTACGCAGTCACAGAACTGCGCCATTGGCTCAGACGGCACAATCGTAGTGCGCAAAGCGCAACAGCGCGATATTCAGCTGACATATGCAAATCATCTGATCAGCCGTTCAAAGGCGCATTGGCGCGATTTGCATCTCATTAAAGTTGCTCCACTACTAACTTGCGTGCATTGCGCTATAAATGTGCGACAGTGATATGCAGTGGCCAGAGTCGGTTACTGCAGGTGAGAGGTGAGTTGCATGCTGTGTCATGTTCTGGGCAATGGTCATGGGATAATGCTGTATACTGCATAGTGACAGGTGTCCACTTCCACCCATTCAGACCGATATGGCCGAGCAAGGACTGGGTGAGGAGGATGATGGTGGCCGAAGGAGGAGGCCCAACTTCACGAAGTCCGAGACAGAGGCACTCTTCCAGGCCTACCTGGATGAGGAGCCACTACTTAGTGGATGGCGTGGCACCCCTCAGGCCCGTGCTGCTGCATGGGAGGGGGTAACTCGTGCCATAAACCTGCACGGAAGCCACCAGCGCTCCGTGCAGGAATGTAAGAAAAAGATTGGGACCGACAGGAGACGGGTGAAAGAGAAGGTGGCAGCCCTCAGGGCGGCACGCGCTGCCACAGGCGGGGGCCAGCCAGAGGTGGTGCAGCTGACCCCGGCGGAGAATGTCTGGCTGCATCCATGCAGCGCAGTGCATCGAGGAGTTCAGGAGGTGGCTTCCAGACAGGTGGAGCCCATCACTGCACGGTATGCCATGGTGGTGGTGGGGGGGGGAGGTTGATGACATGCATTAACATGTTCTCACTTTCTGTTACAGATCCTGTGCATCTGCAGGGGATGGTGGTGGTGGGACCATGCAGTGTGGACATCCAGCCAGAGTTGGAGGAGGGTCCATCCACCTCTGCTGCCAGCTGGCATGCATTGCACCAGTGTGCACGCCTGGCTGCCATCTCCGATGTCGGTGAGTCGGGTGTGGGGGGTGCCCATCCTGTGTCACAGCAGTCTGGCATGCAAGCATGCCAGCACGCTGTGACTGTGACTGTTGCATGAACCTGCACCATTGATGATGCAGGTACCACAATGGGCAGTGGCACGTGTGTGTCTCATTGTGGACACACAGCAGGACAGCACGTGCCCCTGGACCTAGCTGGTTCCAACGTGTGTGTCAGCACACCAGCACAGTCCCAGGCAATGCCTGGCGGCACCGGTGGGGCAGCACCGGTGGCTGTGCAGGTTTCTGGCACTGTTGCGGACACAGCAGTGGAACGACTGGTCCCTGGGGCACAGCAGTTGGAGGGGCAGCAGCAGCAGCAGTCACCCACCAGATCTGGGGGTACAGGGTTCGGCAGTGGCACATGCACACCACCTGTTGACTTGGCCATACGTGGTCCTGATGAACAGCGCCCACGCTCAAGGGGTGTTGAGCATCAGGCCCTTCCATACCCTGGGGAACAGGTTGCCGAAGTGGCAGACTACCCGCTAGACAAGCACACCCGCCTGCTGCGGGCATCAGTACAGCAGCAGATGCGGGTTGCATCGTCCGTGGAGGCACTGTGTGTGGCTGTGGAGCGGCACAGCAGGGGACAATGCAATAATCCTTGCAGAGATGGTCCAGATGCGGATGGATGTGACCGCCGCCATTGACAGGCAGACCCAGGCATTAGTCGCTGTCGTGACCACATTGGGCACACAGTCAGGTGCCCCTGTACCGCGCACCCCACGCAGTACGCGCTCCACTCCCCATTCCCGGCGTCGTGCGACACCCAGCCTGTCGACGCCGGGTTCTGCTGTGGGCATCCCGAGCATCCCTGGTGCAGGTATGTTCGGCATGCTGCAGACCCCTATGCGGACAAGGTCGCGCTCGCGCAGTGGGACCCCTGGTGGTACATCGGTGCCACCCCATATGGCCCTTGCTCAGCCTGCCAGTGCTGCTGGGTCACGTGGGGCTGCCCACGCATCCGAGGTGGCCGTGGCACAGTGCCACCTGACTGACCTGTCTCCCACTGCGGGCCCTGTCTGGTGCTGCCCTGCGTGCAATGTGTGCTGTGGTGGGCAGTGCACTGGTGGGTGCCCTGCCCAACACGCCGACACACGGACCACCTGCACACCCACCCGACTGCTGTCCACAGGGGCGTGTGCATGAAGATGCCTGCATTGTACTGTACACCAAGGTGCAAGGGTGCCCAGCATCTGACACACGTACTTGGACAGTACATGTGGTGGGGGTGGTCCGTGGATCTGTGTGTTTCACATGTCTGTTCCTGCTCTGCTGTGCACCTGCCCATGTACGTTTTGTGTCTGGTGTGTGTGTATGTGTCTCCATATAGCATGTAACTATTCACCCCTCCTGATGGTGTGTATATGCGCCTGGACCCTTCCACTCCCTTGACGTCATGCACCCTGGTGTGTTACCCTGTGTGCCTGCGGGTTGCGCCTAGACAGTGTTAGTTGCACATGGCCCCATGACTTACCTGTGTAAGTGAAATGCTCCTCCGTGATGGTGTCCCGGTGCAGCTGGGCCTGCGGATCCAGTCGGAGGTCCTGCAGTCCATAGGGGGGCTGCTCATCCCCATCTTCACCGGCGTCCCCATCGCTGTCCCCCTCCTCGACCTGTACGGCTATCCCACAGTCTTTGGCCATGTTGTGCAGGATACAACATGCCAGGAATATCCCACAGGCCTTTGAGGCGTTGTACTGTAGGGCACCGCCGGAGGTGTCTAGGCAGCGGAAGTGTGCCTTAAGCATCCCATACACCCGGTCGATGATGCTGCGTGTGGCGGCATGTGCCTCATTATAGTGTTGCTGCGATGGGGTCGAGGGGCGCCGGTAGGGTGTGAGCAGCCAGGGACGGAGTGGGTATCCGCTGTCACCTGTGTGGAGATGGTGGAGTTAAGTATCATATTCAGGTCCATCTTGCCCATAGCCCTGTGTGCCACTACCATGGCACCTGTGGCTTTCCCACCCTTGCCCCAACTTTGCCACTCCTACATGCATACTCACCCACTAGATGTCCTGTGGGGATTTCCCCACTCTCAAATCGATGGCACAGTGCAGATTGGTACCATATGAAGGCATCATGTGCTCCACCAGGGTGTGTGGCACAGACACTGATGATGCGCCCACTGGCATCACACACCACCTGGCAGTTGACACTGGTGAACCCCTTCCGGTTTCGGTATGCAGCCCCATCGGGGCCAGGTGGCGTGCGAATAGCCACATGGGTGCAGTCTATTGCCCCTAGCACGCCAGGCATACGTGCTACCCTGTGGAACTCCTGCATGTTTGCTGTACACTCTGCCGCGTTGCTGGGGAAATGAATGTACTCCTCAGCATGTGGCAGCAGTGCGCTGAGGAATTGGGTGAGGATGCGTGACGTGGCCGACTGTGTTATGCCTGTGGTGTCCCCTGTTGGCCTCTGGAAGGTACCGGTGGCGAGTAGGCACATGCAGGCTGTTACCTCTGTCTCCACTGACAGAGCGTGACTCCGTCGTGAGGGTGCCTGCATCACATCACTGCACAGCTCACAGAGCCGCCTCAGTATTGCCCTGTTCAGGTGGTACCGGCCCCCAATCTCAACATCCGTGTACAGCTCAAAGCTGATGCGGGCACGGTATTGCCTGTTGGGGGCGTAGCGCCGATGGTCCCTTCCACGCACGTCCCCTGCAGCATGTCTTCTCACCCCTCATTACAGCTTCCATGTGAAGCTGGCACTATCCATGTCCCTGGCTTGTTTTCCCCTGGCTGTTATTGCTCTGTTACCCCGCTGTCCTGACTGCTACCTCCACTGCACCGGTACCTACTGGCCTCTGCAGTCTGTGGCCCCACCACCTTCCCTTGCCCCTATTTTGTCCTGGGATCTCCTGGCCTGCCCTCTTTGTCCCTCTTGCCTTGTCTCTCCCTGCCTCATGTGGCTTCCTGTAACATTCTTGCGCCTCTTCCTTGAGCCTTTTTAATTTGGCTCCATTTCGCTGTAGCAGCACCTTCATTGATCGCTTGCGTGCATAGGTCAAGCCTTTCAATATCGTGATTGCGCTTTTATGCATGGTGCCAATTTCCTTCAGTTGCGCATGCCTTCATTTGCATTGCGCTGTTGCTCAGCATGTTTTCGGTGGCGCAACTGCCTCCCGCTGAATATTGCAGAATGGTGCATTTTCGGACTTGCGCCAGCGCAACCCTATTGCGCATGGCGCAACCCTTTTGAATATCTGGCCCCATCTCTCATTTATGTATTTACAGTATAGTAAAAATGTAAATTTAGGCACTGTCACTTTAAATTGCACAGGATAAATACTGTGCATTCTGAGATTCGCCCAACTCCTTGATGATTTGGAGTAGTGCAAAAATGGTTGTTAAAACCTTCAGCTCAAGGCAGGTGTCTCCGTGGTTTGGATTTGGGGGTTACAACATGCGAGTGTTGCATTTTCTATCTGCAATAAATAGCACTGAAAGACTGACTGTGGATGGTGCTTTTAATGTGGTGTTTTCTGTTGCGGTTTTGAAAGCAGCACATCTGTGGTGGCGGAGTGGCTTTTGTCGAGTTTTTGTGGATTAGTCAGTGCCAGCGGGAGGCAATCTGGCTCTGTTTTGTCAACAATGGGAGGCAATTAGCACAAACTGCTAAGTTGCTTAGCAGTGGCTAGTGCTGCACCAAAAACAGCTAATTATCATGTCAGGCAACACAAACAAGTGCTGGAAATTATGCATCTTCCAAGAATCAATCTTCAATATTCATTCCCACTTATGGGTCTAGGGCCAGAGGCACTAGGACCCCAAGGTAGCAAAGTATTTTGCAGCCGAGGGGACTGATTTGTGTGCTGGCACTGCCCATAAGGAAGATGTAGTGACGTTGCACTCGTGGGTTGGCCAGTAATGGACATTGGCCCCCTAACTTCCTCAGTTCCATTTTTCCTGTTGTCGAGTGTACACTGTGGGAGCTTCATCATCGCTACTACTTCACAGTACTTTCCTCAGTTCGTTGCCATTAGTTCAGTGTTGTAACTCTCAACACTGAGTCTCCTCAGTGCCATTTAATTATTTTATAACTTTCCCTTCATTTCAGTGCAGCGCCAAAACTCTTTTACTGTCCTTTTCTTGTTTTTTTGACCGAAGCGACATGTCTGGTCCTCAGGTGCACAAGGGCAAGAAGGCAATGCAAGAGAAGAAACATCACGGTGGCCTTCCCTATGTGTCAGTGTTTCTGTGGGGCCACATTGCCGTTCAGGACCGGCATGATGTCTGTTCGACCTATCTTGATACAGACCATGACATGGATAGATGCAACGCCTGCTTCTCCATGGACTACCACATCCTTGAACTCCACGTGTTTTAGTGGGGTCCCAAGCCCTCCACCTTCAGAGGCAGGCATTGCACCAGGGATGCCAAAGTAAAGTCCCAGGGCTCTTTCCTTGAGCCCCTTTCCCAATGCTATACATATTTAGGAAGACCAGCGCTCTGCACATGCTCATTTAAAGCTGCCCCATAGGCTAGATGTGCAGCTGAGAACAAGGAAGACAGGCAGAGACAAGCGCCAGCACCACCCACCATAAGGAACACGGAGACCAGATGTAAGTTCATTTCAAAAATGTTTAATAAATGAAGTGCTTAGACCTCGTTCCAGGATTGACAGTCACCAGTGGGACCCACAGACCTCCTAACAGTTTCGCATCAAAGCATCATCAGGGAGTGCTCACCTGTTACCAACCTACCCAATTTCTATGTAACCCCCCTGCAAATGGGGGTTCCCAAAAGATTTCCAGGAGCTTGCTTGAATGCTCCAAGCCTGAATGGTGTTTGGCGTTTAAGCCATTTATCTGTGAGTGTTTTTAGAGCCTCTGGTACTGTCTCTTTAAGAGCTGTCTGCTTGCAGACATAATTAGTTTGTATGGGGGGACTGTGTGTTTCTCTGCTTGAGTACCACTCGAGCTGCTGCCAATTCACTCCATTTTTGCAGTCACTAGGAGTGCAAAGGGAACCTATCTGAAAGATGTAACTGTTTGCCAGAAATCATTTAGAGTAATAATGAAAATACAGTTTGTCTAACCTGCTTTCTTTGCAGTCAGAACTGTGTTTGCCTAGTTCCCCATTCTAGTTTTGAACTGCTGAACTGGACCAATCAGTGTGGGTTAGGTGGCTCTAAAATGGTGCCTTGGACCGAATCAGAACTTGGACTCGTAATCTGGGCCGGCCACAAGAGGATTGTATGGGCAGTGACTCTGGGAGATGTAGTTTGGACTTCGGGGCCTTTTTGGACCAACAGGGGCAGTCTACTGTGAGTGACAGCCAATCCAGCCAAGAACTGGGAGGAACAAAGGAAGTGCCAGGTTTTGTCTGCTGGAGTTTCAGTTTTAGCTCTGGCAGTGAAGAGGGCAGGAGCCCTGTGCTTTTTCGGTGTGCACTTTTAGTCAGGAAACGCGTGTAAGGCCCCGAGTTCCGGTCTGCAGCTTGTGTAACTGCTTGTTAGGACTGAATCCGTCCCGTGAAGAGAATCAAAGGATATCTGAAGAGTAGAAACCAGGCTCACCCTGTAGAAGACTGGAGAAATTGCTGAATTGCTTCGGTCTGTCAGGAACTGAATCTGCTGTGTGTTCTCCCGGGTATTGTTCAGTAATTGCGATCGGGATAGAGAAGCAGCCTGCCTGGTATAGTACTTTCTTTTACCATATAAATATGTGAGGAGGCTTGTGTAGCTCAAGTGAATCCTGCTGCCATTAAAGGACTTTTGCCTGTTACTGTTTACCATATAAATGTGTGAGGAGGCTTGTGTAGCTCAAGTGAATCCTGCTGCCATTAAAGGACTTTTGCCTGTTACTGTTTACCATATAAATGTGTGAGGAGGCTTGTGAGCTCAAGTGAATCCTGCTGCCATTAAAGGACTTTGCCTGTTACTGTTTACCATATAAATGTGTGAGAGGCTTGTGTAGCTCAAGTGAATCCTGCTACCATTAAAGGACTTTTGCCTGTTGCAGTTTGTCATATAAATGTGTGAGGAGTCTCGTGGAGCTCAAGAGTAGCCCTGCTGACGTTGAAGGACCCTATCTTGTTTGGAGGTCGTGAGTACTAAATCAGGGTCGCTCCCTGTTGATTGCCACATTGAATCCAAATGGAATTACTGTACTGCTGACTGTTTAACTAATTTTCTTTTCTCTGTGAAAGAGGGCCCCTACCAGCTGCCACGGTTTGGACTAGCCACTAGGGCTTGGGTACCCAGGGACAGTAACTGGTAGGGATAGGCCTTGCTACAGAGCCATAGATAGATGAGTAAAGTGATAAGCTAATTAACCTGATTTCCCCTGTCCTTGTTATATCCCCTAAATAAATCAGAGCTGCTTGTTTCAGTAAAGTTATACTGCGTGAGTGATTTGTCTATGTTAAAGTATTGTACTGTGATTGTTGCACTGTATCTTCTTATTTTACAGGGGGTCCCAGTGCCTGAACCAGTCCTGGGGGTAAGTGTATACTGTGAAGGTAATTCTGATATACTGTGTGGGCCGCTAGTGGGAAGAAAGGGGGGTTGCAGTGTCCCAGAGGGCTGTGACCAAGTTAGTTTAACTATTGCAAACCCTGACCTCTGGGTGGAGGCACCTGCTATCGGATCCAGGCCCCTCAACCTGTTAGTGGCAAATCAGGAAGGGGTAGTAGCCCCTGGGATAGCGCCATCTAGGGGTTACATCTACAAAACTCTTAAAGTGATATACCAGGTGCTAATTGAAAAGAAACACAAAATACAAAACTTCATATCAAACAGGTGAAAACAATGCTGCACTAGTATATAATTATCATCCACAACCACCAGTGAGACTCGTTCGACCCATCCAGCCTGCTAGGTCCCAGCCCTGAGCAGGCCATGCTGTTTCTGCTGCGGTGTCAGGATCCACCCCAGTCAGCCGCAACCACCAGCAAGACTCACCCGACCCATCCAGCCTGCCAGGTCCCAGCCCTGAATGGGTCATGCTATTCCTGCTGCGGCGCCGGGATCCACCCCGGTGGGCTACAACCACCAGTGAGACTCACCCAACTCATCCAGTCTGCCGGGTCCCAGCCCTGAGCGGACCACACCATTCCTGCTGCGGTGCCGGGATCCACCCCGGTCGGCCACAACCACCAGCAAGATTCGCCCAACCCATCCAGCCTGCCAGGTACACTTCTAGCTTGGGGATCATAAGGTTCGAATCCCTACCTTCCGATTGACCGCCTACGCTTTCACCGGAGCGCCCATTGGTGGATAACTGCACTGGCCACTTCCTTATTGGACAGCTTGTTAGCACTGTCTTCTGGCACTTTTTCAGGCGCTTTTTAGAAATGTTAACTGCCACTTCTGCTTTCTGTAGCTAACCACAACTGCTAGTTGCTCCCCGCCGGTGCTTCGTGTAGGCTCCTCTCCCGCCCTACTTGAGCAATTATATTTATAGCCAAGTTCAGCTGTCCCCGCCGCTGTCTAGTAAATAGCTAAGCACTTACTTTCCCCTCTGCAAGCTATATTCTCCCACCTCTAGAGGGCCACATTACCTAAAAAAGCCTAATTCTAGTCCACAGCTCCTCTCTCTCTCCCCCCCCGCTTTACTACTCTCTCTGAAGTTTCTTTCCTCATCCCTCCCTTCCTCTTAATTTCATTGATAAATCTAATCCCCTCTTTTCCCTCAAAATGCATCCCTGTCTTTCTTCCCTCCCCTTCCTACTGATCCTCACCCTTTCCTTACCACCTCTACTTACACAAAACACACTACATTCTGACAGCCATATGGCGTTCTGCACCCTCCCCCCCACCTTCAGGCCCTTACCTTCATTCTCGCTATTACTCCTTCCTCCCTCTATGAAACCTGGCTTCATTCCCCTTTCCACACCTATGCTGTCCTGAGCCCTGACCTCAGTCTCTGCTAATCTAGCCTTTCTTCACCTAATACTGTCCTTCTCAGCCCCTCCCCACTTTTCCAGGCAAACACCCTTTTCCTCCCTCTCATAAATGCCCTAAGGTTAATTTCCTGATTATTGCCCTACTCTTGCTCTCATCTGGGAATATCCACCCCCAACCCTGGCCCAATTATATCATCCTCTTCAGCCCTCCATCCTGATACCTCCTCTGCCTCCCTCACTCCCTTTGCTCTCCCAAAAGGACTCAGGCTTCTGCACCTAAACATCTGTTGCCTACAGCTAAAAACTGACTTTCTCCAAACATTGGCACTCACCCTAAAGCCTGATATAGTCCTCATTACAGAAACTTGGCTAAAGGACACTATACCTGACCACTCGGTCTCCATGCCAGGCTACTCGTTATTAAGGCAAGACCGGGGCTGGCAGAGGAGGTGGTGTTGCCATATATATATATATTCTCTCCTCACTCCAATACTCTACTATTTACCTAAAATCCAGTGACCCATGATACTCTAGCCATACAAGTGTCCCTGCCCTTCACTTTCCCTATCTTCATAGCCGGAGTCTACTGCTGCCCAAGCATTTAGCCTGCAATTGCACTGGACCTTGTCACCTCTATCTTGTCCCTTTCCAAATCTGGTGAACTATGCATCCTGGGTGATTTCAGTCTAAACTGGCTGTCACCAAAGACTGCCAAAACACGTAACGATATTGATGCCCTTAATCTCGCCCAGCTGATCTCTGATCCCACTTGCCTAAACCATTCTCTCCTAGACTGGACACTTACCTGTCACCCTCACAGAGTAATCAAGTCAGGTATCCTTCCTGATGCTCTTAGTGATCACAACCCAGTCTTAGTCCGGAAAGTGCACAGGCCAAAATTCCCACACAGATCCTTACTCCTACGCTCCTTTAACTCATTCAGCCTAGAACCAGTTCTGCACCAGCTTGCCCTTGCTGACTGGTCCCCCCCAACTTCCTTTTCATCGGTGGATATGGCCCTCACTTACTTCAAGGAAATATTTCTAAACACTTGGAACACCTTTGCTCCTCTCAAAAAAGCCAGTCAGGGGCAATCATCTCCCATGGATAACTCCTGAACTCCTGGCTGTCTCGGGGCCAGAGATTGTGCCTGGAATCTGCATAAATCAAGTCAGTCCCCTAGTGATTTCGCCACATATCGCACACTCTGAAATGCTTGCACCAAGGCTACAAGATTAGCTAAGTCTGAGTACTTTAAATCTGCCTTTCTTATTAATATAAATTCTCAATCTAAATTCTGAAAGGTGGTCCATGCCCTCTTCACACCCCATCCCATCCTCCTCCACCTGTCCTCAAAATAAATAACACTCTTGTGGCTGATCCAAGCATAGCTGCTGCTGAATTCAGCTCCTATTACACCTCTTGCGCTGCAGATCTTCTTAAAGCCCTCCCCTCCTACCCCTCCTTTTCCAGCTCTCCCAACACAGTCACCCCTCCCGTTAACCTGAACTCCCACCTTCTCCTTCTCAGACATCACTCCTGAAGATGCCTATCATGCCCTACTCACTATCAACCCCTCAAAAGGCTTCTCTCCCGATGACCTTGACCCCACACTCCTCTCACTCTTTTCCTGTGCCATTGCCTACTCTGTCTCTCATTCTAAACCTCCCCTTTGCTACTGGCTCAGTCCTGTCCTCATGGAAACATGCTGTGGTCCTCCCCCTACCTAAAGAAGTGACCCTTCTACCCCTAGTAACTATCACCCTATCTCCCTCCTCCCCACCCTAGCAAAACTCCAAGAACACCTGGTACTCTCCCAACTTACCCCCTTCCTCTCTGACTCCTCCTTTTTCACCCCATTCTAATCTGGATTCAGGAAAAAACACTCCACTACAACTTCCATCCTCAGGCTAACTGACTCCATCATCACCAGGATAAACAATGGCCTTATCACCTCAGCCATCTTCGTCAACCTTAACAAAGCATTCAGCACTGTCTCCTACACTCTTCTCCTGGACTCTCTCTCCACAGCTGGACTCCCTCCTCCACCACAAACTGGTTCAGGGCATACCTCACTGGTAGAACGCAATCAGTCAGGATCGCTGATGTCACCTCACCCCCACTCCCAGTCACCACTGGTGTCCCCAGGGCTCAGTGCTAGGCCCCCTGTTATTCTCAGTCTTCTTAAATGACCTGCCCTCAGTCTGCTCCCCCTCCTTCTCCATTCATATGTATGCTGATGATACGGTTCTGTATGCATCTGGCTCAAGTCCTGCTGAGGTTACAACCAGCTTGCAGCAAGATTTCAACCAAGTTCAGCTCTGGTTTGCCAACTATCACCTTTTCCTCAATGCCAAGAGGACTGTCTCCATGACCTTTGGCACTAGGCAGAGACTCTCTAGGCTCCCTAACCTCCTCTCTTTCCACACCCTGGATGGAACCATAATAGAGGACACCTCCTCCTTTAGATACATTGGGGTTTGGATGGACCAGCACCTTAACTGCTGTGGGCATATCGATGCCATCCTGAGTAAACTGCGGCCCAAGCTTGGAGCCCTGCGCAGGAACCGTAGCTGCATCCCTCCTATGGCTAGGCGTGATATTATCCAGTAGATGATCCTCCCTATTTTTGACTACTGTGATGTAGTCTATGGTGCTGCTCCCAAATCCTCCCTGACCAGATTGGACACTCTCTTCCACTCCTTCTGCCACTTTGCCCTTGACACTCCTTCTCGCACCCACCATTGTGATCTCTATCATGCACTCTCTCCCCCCTTCCTCTCAAATAGACGCCTATTCCACTGCACTAAGCTCACCTCTGAGCTCTGGTTGGAGGTACTCCCTGACTACCTCTCTTCTTTTTTCGTCACCCCTCCCCCTCTCTCTCATTCCCTTAGATCTTCTGACTCGCACACTTTAGTGATCCCTAGGAGCTCCACTCTCATTGGTCAATCAGGCTTCTAACACTGCTTTCACAAAATCTGGAACTCCCTCTCTCCCCAAATCCTCCACTCCTACTCCTACTACTACTCCCTTAACTCCTCTGCTCTTCACAACTACCTCTCATCGAGCTGCTCCTGCCATGACCCTCCTTAACTGTGCCCTTACAAATGTCTACTCTTTCCCATTTTTCCTGGAATTATCCCATCCCATCCCATTCCAAATCCCTTCTCCCAACCTCTTGTAGGCACCTTTCCCTCTATCTTAGCAGCCTCCATGCCTCTTGCAGGGTTCTCAGCATTTTGAAGGGGTCCCAAATGGACATGGCTCTACCCCCCCCTCCCCTTTTACACTATTCTCGTCCCCACCTCTAGTAATCTAGTCTCTCCTCCACCTTAATCCTCCGCAGCCCTCCCTTCCTCTTCTGGCACTTTACAAATAGCTGTAACTCTGCACTTAAATACTCATGCTGTCCCTCCTACCACCCACTCTCTTCTACCCGCTCTCCTCCAAATTCTATCTATCACTATCCTACCCCGATTACCAGTTACTCTTTTTGTTCTGTATTAAGTTCCGGCCTATGATGATCTAATTTGAAAACTTCCATTGCTAAATATGTTGTCTTAATGTTTGCACCTTCCTTGTCATGAATTCACAACTGTAATTGCTAAATGTTTCGCTTCAATGTAGGTACCATCCTTTGTCATGAATTTACAAACTATATAGCTAAATGTTTTGCTCCAGTGTATGTACTTTTCGTACTGTAATCTCAATGTATGCTGTTCATACCCTATGTAGCCCTTCCCCCCCAGGTCGCACCAGGAGACAAGCAACTTGTTGCTCAGCGTGCTTTCCTGGTGAAACATTTCAATAAAAATAAAAAATAGTTATCTAGAAAAAATGTTCTCAAAACCATTATGTACAAATTCATGTATAGTACACACTAAATAAATAGATGAGTACATAAATATATCAGCTAACTCGGTGACATACCAGTTTATACTTGAATAATGCATTTAAAACAGAACTGTGCAGTAAAAAACTGATGTGAGCGTGGTACTACAGTTTAATGGAGAGAAACAATCCAGCCCAACAACGTATGAGAATATATGTAAAAAGTAAACTTCATAATATCGAAAACATATCTTGGAAGTACAGAGAAAAAGAGTGTACTTACATTTATACTGTATACACATATAACCTAATATGGCAGCCTTATAAAAAGATCAAAAGTTCATTCAAATGCACCAGGCCAAACGCAAAAGGCGCCACATCTCTATCTATAAAGCAAGGGGTGGTGATACCGTAATCGGTGGATCTAGTTTTTAAGGAAGAATGACAACTCAAAACCATTGTTGAGTCCAAGGCTTCTTTCTGTGCTAACAAGAAATCCAAGCCCCACCCCCCACCCCACTCCTGGAGCCAAGCTTCACTTTCCCAATGCCACAAAATGAAAATTTGTGTTGGCCCTTGCCCTCTTCTATCTGTTGAAGATGGCAAAACAAGGCATTCCGTTCATCTGAAGTCCTTATGTCACTCAAATGTTCACCCTCCCTCAATATGAAATTCCTTCCCATCTTCCCCACATAAAGTGCACTGCAGCTGCAAATGAGTAAATAAACATCTCCTGGGGTACTACAATTAATAAACTCTCTCTTTAATAGATAGACACTCATGGCATTCAGTGTAGTGAACATTTTGGTTTTCAAAATTACACTGCAATATATGCATCTATCACAAGTGTGGCAACCTCTCGGGGTGGTTGGTAGCCAGTGCTGTTTGCATGTAGTGGGCAAAAAGCTATGAACTAGCAGATCAACTGAATTTGTCCCATGCCTGTATGTAATTTTGGGAGCCTTAGAGACAAGTTCCATCATGGCGGGTTCAGTGTCCCGGATGTGCCAGTACTTCTCTAGAGTTGTCTTTATAATATTGCCTCTAGCACAGTATTTCATAATAAAGATTGTGTCCTGTGATGGATTAGGGGATTATTGCCTGTATGTTAGTAGTTCCTCCCCTGGTATCCGTTGTACCGCATCACGAGTAGCTCCCACTAATGTTGGACTGTATTTTACATCTGGTCTCTGTGTTCCTTACGGTGGGTGGTGCTAGAGTTTTTCTCTGCCTCTCTGTATGTGCTTTCCTCACTGAGACCTTGTAGGCCATGGAAGAGGGTGGACAGCCAGCTTCTCCGAGAAGGCCGGCTGAGCACTCCACCCAGTCCGTCAGCCCTTTGGGGTACTGGGTGCCTCTGGTGGTGAGGTAAAAGCTATATGTTGGGTCTACACTGGTGGGCTCCTCTGTACTGTGGCCTGGTGCTGCCTCAGCTCCTGCTACTAAGACTGGTATTGGTGAGTGGGGTTGTGCTGACCACAAGACCAGGGCACCCCCCCCCCCCCAGCACCATTCATGGAGCTGACTGAGAGAAGGGCTCTGGAGCTGGTCCTTCACTTGGCCTTATGGTTGTGGTAATTTCTTCCCATGCACGGTCAGATGACCTGGGGGAGGATGTTGGCATTGACCTTGAGCCTGAGGATGGGACCGACAAGGAAGGAGACCTTCCTGGGCCTGGTTCTGGGCCTGGCTCAGTTCCCAGGAGCTTCTTCAGGGGTTGTTGCTGCTGTTGGTGTTGGGAACAGTGCCTGGGTCCCTTCTTGTGCCATTTGCAGGGCAAGTTCAGTTCCTGACGCCATTCCCGGTGCCAGACCTGGTCCTGGCACCATCTGTGGTTCTAGGGATGGAGCTGGTTCCATTCACAAAACCAGCCTTGAGGGAGACCCTCTTGGTGTCCTTGGCCTAGAGTCTGGACTTGGTCCAGGGGGGCAGGGTTAACACAGGTAAGGAAGAGAGGCTGGGTACTGGGCCTATGGCTCACCCTTTGCCTGGAGTTGGTGGAAGCTCTGGCAGGGATCACAGTGCTAGTTTGAGGCATAATTTCTCTCCCAAACAGTCTAGCCTTTTCATTTGTGGAGATCAGGCCTGCCCTGTGAGATATATACGGCTCTGCTTTTCCAACCTGAGGGTCTCTTCCCCCAGGGCACCATCTGGACCTGCTTGCAGGTATTGATCGCTCACAAATGGGTGAGTTTGCCAGACACTCCATCTGGGCGAGGTCCCTTGAGTGTTCTGGCTGCCCCAGCACAGGACCTTGCCTGGTTACTCATAGAAACATTGATTTTATCAGCAGAAAAGGACCTTTAGACCCATCCAGTCTGCTCCTTGTCTCCACCTATTCTGTCACCACTGACCCTAGTTGGTCATAGGTGTCACTCCCTCCCCCGTTCCTCTACCTAATATGCCCCTGTGCCTATCCCATGTATGATTGAAGCTCCCCACAGTCTGCCCCCACTGTCTCCTCTGTCATACTGTTCCAGTCATCCACCACCCTTTCTGTGAAGAAGTATTTCTGCACATTTTTCTTAAACTTCACCTGCTTAGTTTCATTGTATGCACCCCTTGTTCTAGTACCTTCTTTTCTATGAACTAGACCCTCCATTTGCACCTTGTTCACTCCTGTTTCATACTTGTAGGTTTCAATCATGTCCCCTCTCATTCTCCTCTCTTCCAGGGAGTGCATGTTGAGTTCCTGCAGCCTTTTCTCATTTGGCTTCTCATACAACCCCTCGCCATTTTGGTTGCCCTCGTATGTACCACTTCCCTTCTTTCAATGTACTTGTGGAGATGACAAGTGGAACACCCTGTCAGAGGAAGTGGTGGGGGCTGAAACAATCACATGATTTAAGAATGCATGGGATAGACATAAAGGAATTCTGGAGGTCAAGGGCAAGGGGCAACAGACTTCTAGGAAAACATAAACTGAACTTACAGGCTCAAATGGGCAGACTGGGTGGGCCATAGGCCCTTATCTGCCGACACTGTCTGTGTATCTATGTATCTGTGATGCAGCCATCAGAAATAAACACAGTACTCCAGGTGGGGCCTCACCAGTGAGCAGTTCAATGGCTGCACCACCTCCATCCTGCTTGCCTTTCCCACTGCTTTGTCACACTACCCAGCTACCCTAAGGTCATCAGCTATGATGACCCCTAGGTCTCTTTCTTGCTTGGTGACTGTAAGCTCCACTCCCTCCCCATCTTATACACAGCCCTTGGGTTCCTCAGCCCTAAGTGTATAATCTTGCACTTTTGGCATTGAAACCCAGCTGTCACCCCTAGACCATTCCTCTAGTTTCCTCAGATCCCCTTGCATTCTCTCCACCCATTCCTGAGTGTCAGCCCTGTTGCAGATTTTTGTATCATCCACAAACAGACGTGCCTTACCCTCAAGTTCCTCCGCAATGTCACTTATGAAGACACTAAAGAGGACCAGTCCCTGCACCAAACCCTGTGGCACCCCACTAATCACTCTTCTATTGCCTGAGTGGCTACCATTTACTACCACCCTTTGCCTCCTATCCCTTAACTAGTATAATACCCAGCTTGTCACTTTCTCCCCACCCCTAGGCTGCCTAGTTTCTCAACTAGCCTCCTGTGCGGCACAGTGTTGAAAGCCTTATTGAAGTCTAGAAAGGCCATGTCCACTGCTCTTCCTTGATCCACCTCCTTGGCAATCTAGTCAAAGAAATCTATGAGATTAGTTCGACATGACCTCCCCCTGTGAAACCATGCTGCCAGTGGTCCTGCAGCCCTTTTGCCTCCAGGTGCTCCACAAGCCTCTCCTTCAGTTGTGTCTCCATTAACTTCCCTACCACTGTTGTGAGACCCTCCTCCCCCCCCTTCCTCTGCCCCCTCTGCTCACCCAGGTGATCATCCCTTGTCAATCTTCAGCATTCATCACTGCTTGGGTAGTGCTGGAGGTGTGCACCCGCTATGGGATTTTTGAGTCGGCTCCCAGTGGTACGCATGCAGCGTGGCGTGCTGCGTCATGCGGCGGCCGTTACCGCAGACTCCTCCTCCATCTCAGTTCTGTTTCTCCCACCATTGAGGCTGCACCTGCTGCGGTTAGGATTTTCAATGCAGCTAGGCCTGATTGTGGATTACGTCGGCGTATTCAGACTTCTCCTTCATGTGCCCCTTTCTCGACGTCGTCACTGGTAAGACCGTTCTGTTTTTTTTCTCTATTATTCGACAACGCAGAGAGCTGTGCTTAGTTTTTGCCTTAATTGTTTCGCATCATGTCAGGTTTGGGGGCAAAATGCAAGTCTAAGGCGGGCCATGCCCCTATGCGTCGGTGCTCCTGTGGCCGGGATTTTTCCGTCACAGACCAGCATGATGTTTGTCTCTGTTGCCTGGGACCCAACCATAATATGGATGCGTGCGATGCCTGTTTCTCGATGGAGTGTCGCATCCTGGAAGTCTGCACGTTCAAGATCTGCAAGGCTCTGCTGACTTTCGGGGGACGGCGCCGCTCCAGGGATTCTCAGGTAAGGTCTCTAGACCCTTCCTCCAGGTCCCCTCTCAGGCCTATTATGGTCTGGAGAGGAGGAGGAGGCCTCCTCATCTTCTCTTGCTGAAGTGGAGGCCTCTTTCTCAGTGTCCGAGGAACGCCGGGGTCCCTCCCAGGGCCGCGGTTGGGACACCGTCTCGACAGTCACCTCCTCGGAGGTGCAGGCTCCCCCAGTGTCGAGGCCCAGGTCTGCTAGGCCTGGCATCGGTGGATCTTCGAAGTCGCCTTCCGGCGCCATTTTGGATCTGCGGCGCCGGTGTTTGAGGCGGTGCCGTGTTGGATCTCGGCGCCACCCGTGGCACTGTGGGCCCGGTCGGTTCTTCTAGCGGTACCGAGTCACGTCCCGGCACCAAGGGCAGTGCTGCGGGTCTGACCGGTGCCATTGGGGAGTCAGGGCTGGGTCTTGGCGTTGCGGGAGGTCCGGGGTTGACCAGCGCCGCCGCTAGCACCGGCGCCGTTCACGGTGCCGTTTCACTGGAGACCCCTGGGGTGGCCAGTATTGTGGTCCAGCTGGTCTCTTCCTCCTCTGAGGATGATTCAGATGTGGACCCGTCCTGGCACCCTGACACTTCGGAGTCAGGGTCTCCGGTGAGATGAGATGCTAGGCGGCCCAGTGCACCTATTCCTCTGTCTCCTCTGCTGTCCTCCCCTGAGGCCTTCCAGGCTGGGGGTGGTCTGGGGTCCCTGGAGGGGGATGGCGTGGAGGCGGAGGGAGGGGCTCTCCCTCCTGGGGGGGTTGTGGCAGCTGCCAATCCCGGTGCTGCTGCACCTCCTCGGGGTGGAGTGTCGCTGGGGTCGAGAAGGAGGGCGTTCTTGGAGTCCAGGAGGTCAAGAGACCGGGTTGAGGCACCTCGGTCTTCACCTGCCATCCCTCGGGGGGTGGGTGGGAGCCATAGCGCCAGGCCCCGTCTTTCCCTCTCAAGCCCCAGGGACCCTTCTGGTGGCATTGCTGTGGGCTGCCCTTCTGGACCCATGCAGCCCCAGGTTCATCACAGGGGAGGATCCCCTACTAGGCTCTTCCAGGCTTCGCATCTCCAAGGTTCCGTTCTGCGACCTGATTTGTTGTCCGGGATCCCACCAGCTCGGGCCCCGTTTCCTGGATTTCAGAGCCTCAGCAGAGGACAGTTGCCTCGCCGTAGGTGCCCCTCTTCCATTCCTCTGCAGCCACCCCCCCCTCCCAGGCCATGTCGGTCCTATGGGCCCGTTATCTTGGGAGACGTTCAGAGGCTCTGCGGCAGCCTTCCCCATATACGTTAGTTATATGCACGAATGGGTATTTTGCCTATCCCCACTGCCGCAGGAGTCCTCTGGACATTCAAGCTCTCCATCATCCTCGTCTCCCTCCTCAGAGGGAGAGGAACCCACTGCTCATCTCTCCTCCGATGCTGATTTCACTGAATATCAGCGATTCCTTTCGAGGATGATGAGGGATCTTCGTATCTCCTTTGTTAGGCGAGACAATACTGAATGGGAGACATGCGAATTCCTCGGTGAATTCAGTGCCCAGCATTTGGTGGTACTATCCTGGCCTTTTCCCTTCCAGGAGGCATCTGTCTGTTCCTGGCAGTCGCCATCCACCCTTTCTCCAGCCCCAGCAGACTGCGGAAGAAGGTATTGTGCCCTATCGGAATCTCTAGGTACTCTCCCCAACCCGCCTTCGGTATTGGCATACCTAGAAACTCCCGGGTGCTGCCGCCTGGCACACGACCGTCCACCGGACTCAGATTCCCCACAGTTTGTCCGGTGGGGGCGAAGAGTGTTCTCTTCCTCTCGTGTGATGTTATGCATTGCATCACATCAGGCTCACCATGCTGCCTACAGTAGGCATTTGTGGTCGATGCTCTCCTAAATCTTAGCATCAATGCCTGATACGGAGCAAACCAGACAAGCTATTGCCCTTTCTGTTATAGGCCTGGAGCTGCAAGACACCAAGCAAGGGCATCTTATGATGCCAATGAGGTGGCTTTCAGGGACAGCGATCTGTATTAGACGGACGGCATGGCTTCGTCTATCAAGGTTGTCACCCCTAGCCCGGTGTAGGGTGATTCGCTCCGCTTTCCAAGGGACCCGTCTTTTTTTCTCCAGAGCTAGGAGACTTCTGCAGGGGCTTCCTCTGTCTCCCCATCCTCAGGGGACACCTCCTAGCTCTCCTCCACCATAGGCTTCTCACCTGATTAGCCCAGGGTCTTCCCCTCCTGTTTCCCACCAACAGGAGGCTGGGGGTCTTGTTCCCTCAGGGTTTCTTTATACCCCCCCCGGGAGGGGATGCTTGGTACTCACCCAAGCAGTAATGAATGGTGAAGATTGACAAGGGAAGATATGAAAATTATGTACCTACCATAATTCTTGATCTTCTCTTGTATCTTCACCATTCATTACTGATACCCGCCCACCTTCCCCTCAGTAACCTCCTACTGTGGCGTCTCCTTCTCCCTTCTCGTTCCTCTCCTTTCCTTTGGCCTTTATGCCAAAAAAAAAAAAACTGTCCTGGTTTACATTCTTCTTGGACGAATCTTTTTTCCTCAAGGTAAAGGGGAACAAGTCGGACTTTTTTTTCCTGTCCTGAGGGAACTCTTTCTGACTGCCCCTAAGGGTGACCTCTGGGCTCCTTAGCCACGTTGTTCAGTTCACAGCTGAAGAGACCGTCCCTCTTGGCCCCGTGGCTCGGCCTCAAAATTCAGGTTCCCCCTGGCAGGCATTATTTAATTGTCAGCTTCTTCTGGTCAGTGCTTCTGCACTTCTTTAACCTTGAACTGCTGTCCTTGCCTTGCCTTCAGGGAGTCTGAGTTTCCACTCTATCCTTCATACAAAGCTGCCTTTTGTAAGGCCTAACCCCTACCCACACACTTCGGTGTTAGCACTTAACAAGGTGCTAAGGGGCTTATCCCCCTCATAGTTGGGCATTCTCCTTCCAGAACAGATTTCTGTCTGGGCAGTCTGTGAGCTTTCAGCTAGAGTGTAGGGGGTTAGGATGATGAGAAGATAGAGAATCTGTCCTTTGTGTCCAATCGATACAAGCGGTTCAGTTGAACCTTTTCTCAGTCCTATCAGGAGGGATTCTTGCTCCCTTGTTTTTGGTTCTGAGCGTATAACCTTCTCAGCCAATGTATCTATGGGCAGTGTTCTCCCCTCTCAGCATCCCTTCTTTTTCTCTTCTTCTTCTTCTTCCTTTTCTCTTTATCTGTTCCTCCCTTAGAGCCACCCCAGATGGGAGGCCCTGCGGTCCCTTAGGGTTGGTATTCTCACTCTACTATCTGTCCTCTACCGGCTTATTCCTTCTTCAGTTTATATTCTTTCCTTTTTCTGTCCCTCGGCTCTCTTGCCTCGCTGTCCCTTTTTTCCTTTACCCTTTATTTCGCTCTCTGGCTACCAGAACTGAGAGGGAGGAGGAGTCTGACACTAACCTCTGCCCTCGTCGTGGACGTGGCGTCACTTTACGTGGTGGCGCCCTGGAACTGACTCAAAAATAATAATCCTCCGTGGCGGGTGCATGCCTCCGGCACTACCCAAGCAGTAATGAATGGTGAAGATACAACAGAAGATCAAGAATTATGGTAGGTACGTAATTTTCATTTTTTGGTCCTCTTGGACCCATGATCTGGGACCAGTTCTAGTCAGCAGCTGGTGTGTTACACCAGTACTACCTTAGAGCTGGCCAGGCTGTTTTTAGGCCTGAGGTACCTGCACCACAGCTACCTGAATCCAGCTCCTCCTGTCCCACTTCCTTCTCTGAGGAAGAGGATCCCTCAGTCCAGCTCTCCTAATGCAAAGTACTCTCGGTACCAGCAATTCCCACCAAAAATGATGCAGGAGCTGAGTCTTCAACATTTTACAGGTCACAATACTGCTACCCTGTTACTGTCATTCCTTGGAGAGTACAGCATTGACAGTAATGTTATTCCTTTGAGGCCCTGGTCACTTATGGAGATGTCCGGAAATGTCTGGCACTGTCCCTTTGCTCCCTCTTCAGCCCCTAGGGATGTCCAGTGCATGTATTGTGCTTCTGTGAGTTCCTAGGATCTATCCCTCATCCCTCCTCTTGGATTTTGGTGCTGCAGACCCCCACTGTGCCTAGGCACCTGGTGCACAACTGCCCCCCCCCCCCCGGACACTGACTGCAGAGTTCGATTCAGGGCAGAAGGGTATTTGTGGTAGCATGTGCCATGATGTGCATCTGTGCATATCAGACACACCAGGTGTGGGCAGTATTGCATCAGTGTCCATGCTGGATTACAAGGCAGGCAGGCCATTCACCTTTCCAGCCAGGGCCTGGAGCTGGTGAGGCACCTAATGAGGGTGTCCTATGACACCAGTTAGGTGGCTTCCAGGCTGGTGGGAACCACAGTCTGCATTTGGGGGACAGGATGGCTGCATCCTTTCCCTGTTGGCACCCCATCCTAGCATAGAGTGCACATCTCTCACTTCCAAGGGGCTCATTTCTTCTCCCACATGGTCAGGCATGAGTTAACAGGGTGCCCTCCTGCTCCCAGGCAACAGACCTGTAAGGAGTCCATGCCCTTCTATGGTTATCTCCCATAGGGGGCTGAAAGAAGAACTGTTTCCCTCAGGATGAGCCAACTCCTCCCTTCTTGGGGGGAAGCTTGGTACTCTGACCCATAAGTGGGAATGAATGGTGAAGATTAATTCTTGGAAGATATGAACATTACGTACTCACCATAGTTAGGGCTGTAATTAATTCATGCGGGTCACGGATTTCATGATTACCGTGAAATTTGGCAATTTACTCAATGCCGTGAAATCAGTATTCCCGGTGAGAATCCCCAATAAAACGGACAGCTGCCACCGTTTCCATCAAACTGCACCCTCTGAATGTAATATTACTGAAGGCAGGGAGGCAAGCACACACACCCCTGCAGGCTACTACTTAAAAAGCACAAGTACATTGAAGTGCAGGTAAGGCTTTTTGACTCTTATTTGTTCAAACAAAACAGTGCAATTACAGGTTCCTTACGTTTCGACGACCCTTCGGGCTTCATCAGAGTTAATGAATGAATTCCAATAAGCAGTTTATATACAGAAATCGCCTGTGACATTATAGTGCATAAACCAATGAGTTTACAGTCTTGTTAATCAATCAACCAATCAAATGCTGCAACTCGGAATTCAAAACATATACATCAAATAAAAACAATTTAAGGTTCCACCTCAAAACAAGTGTTTCTAATCCTTTTCTAAAAAGCTTCATTTCACACAATAATGTTTCGAAGCTTCTTAATTTTTGGTCTCTTTTACAAACTTCTTGCTTCCATAAATCCAAAACTTATCTCTCTGCCCCGGGAAAACTGTAAAAAAGACATCAGAGAGATTTAAAATCAGAGGACCATCACATCTTTTTACGTAAGATGCATTCTCAGTACACCATTTCCTATCGTTTTGGAGCTTTTAGAGCAGTTTTATATCATTTTTATTGTTCATCAGATAGGTGTTGTTTAAAGGGTGGAGGGATTTGGACAGAGAGAATTATTTCCTATTTCTTCTCTTCTGACTTACACACCCAACTCCCAACTGCATTTTTTAATTGTTGGTATTATTGGGGGGATAGATGCTTAAAGGAGGAGCACCCAAAAGGAAACAATTATCATCTTTGTTTTTTAGAAAGGGTTTAAGTTCAAATTTTGCTTTTAACCCTTGTTCTTTTGTTGCCCCCAATTTATAGATCCAAAATTGTTCCTTCTCATTAAGGACAGATTCTAAATCCCCACCTCTAACATTTCTAGGTACACTTTCTATGCCCATGGCTGTGACCTTGGGTCTATTGCTGTTCTTACTGTTCTTAGCATGTAATGCCATGGCATATTCAATGTTTTGCTTTTTAATAGCCAACATGTGTTCATGTAATCATAAACGTAGTTTCCTTTTTGGTCCGCCCTATGTAAAACTTGCCATAGGAGCAGGTAAGCTTATAAATAACACCCTCTGTGTTGCAGTTAATACTGCCCCTTACTTTTTCAGTGTTATCATTTTTAATGTTTACAGAAGAATCCTTTTTTTTTCCATAAATGAACTGGTCCAACAAAAGCCACATGGTTTTGAACCCTTGTATGAGGGTAATCTCATATCAGTGGACTTTTCCTGATAACTCTTAACTAGTCCATCTCTAAGATTAGGGCCCCTCCTGTAAGATATCCTAAGTGGGTTCTCAAACAGGGGGCCTAGTGGAGTAAGGCCTCTCAGTATTGGTAGGCTATTTTTTTTACAATACCTATCACTTATTTTGACCCTCCACCAAAAGTTGTTACAAATGATAAACCCCCTCCCAGATCGTGTGGAAAAATGCTCAATTTGAACTTAAACTCTTTCTAAAGAAACAAAGAAGATAGTTGTTTCCTTTTGAGTACTCCTCCTTTAAGCATCTATCCCCCAATAATAATAAAAATTAAAAATGCAGTTGGGAGGTAGGTGTGTATGTCAGAAGAGAAGAAATAGGAAATAATTCTCTCTCTCTCTGTCCAAAATCCCCCCCCCTTTTTTAAACACCCATCTGATGAACAATAAAAAATGATATAAAACAGCTCTAGAAAAGCTCCAAAACGATAGGAAATGGTGTACTGAGGATGCATCTTACGAAAAAAGATGTGATGGTCATCTGATTTTAAATCTCTATGTATTTTTTACAGTTTTACAGAGAGACGAGTTTTTGATTTATGGAAGAAAGAAGTTTGTAAAAGTGACCAAAAATGAAGAAGCTTCGAAACATCATTGTGTGAAATGAAGCTGCTTACTGGAATTTATTCACTAAATCTGAAGCCCCAAGGGTCGGGCAAAATATAAGGAACCTGTAATTGCACTGTTTTGTTTGAACAAATGAGTAAAAAAGCCTTAACTGCACTTCAGTGTACTTGTGCTTTTTAAGTAGTAGACTGCAGGGGGGTGTGCTTTCCTCTCTGCCTTCAGTAGTCTTGTTATTAGGAGAGCCACCACCTTCCCAGTGACCACCGTCAACAGTGAAAAGCCATAATATTACTGTAGCCTGACTAACCTGAAGGTCTTTCCAGCAGGTAATCTGGAACAGATCCCTTTTACACCTTTTGGTGCAAACAATGTTTTATGTAGTAGCCTACGTTCAGGCAGCAAAATCCAATGATACTGATCTCACCAATCAATGTGTGTATATAAGGGGGGCGTGGCTAGCGCTGGCAAGATGGCAGTCACGATTTAGCACGGCTCCCTGAGCATCAAGTTGAATAGTGCTCTTGTACAGAAAACCAGCAAAGATTGAAGCATCTACCACTAAGGGAGTGACAGCTGTAGTTGATGGCATCATGGAAATCTAAAAACCGGCAATCAAAATTGCAATTTGGGGCGGCAGACCTTCGAGGAAAGTTGCAGACGGGCCCAGATTCCTCCTTGCACCAGCAGGCCAATAGTGTCACGCCACAAGAGCTTGGTATGTCCACCCTAGAGCCTCACTGGTGGGGATCCCCTCCAACCTTGACAGCATGCAACAAGAAATGTGGGCAGGCTTTGCGACTGTGATGGCTCAAATGGGTCACCTTCAATCGGTAGTGACAGGGCTAACAGAAACCGCCACACATGCTACACACATCAATGAACTGATAAATAAAACTTCAGCAAAGAGTTAGCGACCTGGAAGACACGCTCCTTACTATTTCTTGGGAGCACTGTAATCACACTGATCTTATTACGGAATTAAGGGAGCGGGTAGATGAGCAAGAAAATCGCTCCCGATGCTCCAACCTCAGAATAGTGGGTCTGCCTGAGGGTACAGAGGGGAAATTCCCTGTGGTTGGACTGCAAAAGTGGCTGGTGCAAAACCTCAAGCTCCCCCCAGAGGCCGCAAATTATGAAATCGAGAGGGCACACAGAGTCGGCCCCCGCCTAAACCTAACGAGCGACCAAGGCACTGCCTCATCAAGTACCTGCAGTTCACGGACAAGGAGACAATACTGGCAGCTGCAAAAAAGCAGGGCACTGTAAGATGTGGCAGTTTCAGAGTGGGAATCTACCAAGATTACAGTCACAAGATGCAAAATAAGCAGCAGAAATTCAACGGAGTAAAAACCAAGCTGCACTCTCTAGGCTGGCCATTCTCCTTTTTTTATCCTGCCAAGCTGAGGATCGATCAGCCGGGGGGTCCACCAAAAGTCTTCTACAACTACCTAGAAGCTGAGAAGTGTGTGGCAGAGGCCTCCAGACCAGAGGGTGGTTGATCTCCTAACTCCTAAACCTTCACAGGGTACTGCTCCTGCATTTATGCTCATTTTAGAGGACTTTCAATACTCAAGACAAGGCTCTTTTGTGTGTACCCCCCTCCTAGACTTATTTCCTCTTGCAATGCAGTTGTTTCTTTTCATTGATCTTGCCCGGGCCCCCCGAAGTGACTTGAGTGGGGACTGCAGAGCACGCGGCCTGGCAGCATAACCGCTTCCATGAAGATCTGTTCTTTTAACTGTGTCACGAAATTTTGAGAGCCCGGTGGTGGTACTGGGCATCGAGAGAGCACGTCTGCCCGGGGGAGCGATCTGGCGCAGTACTCGTGATCTGGCAAATGAAGGAAGATTGTGTCTCTTGGTACAAGACTATTGCTGCACACAGGGACCTGTGGCTGCATGTTCCCTGGTAGAAGGACCGCAGGGACCCTACGATAGATCTGACCACTGATCTGGATTGATTGAGGCAACTTCAGTTGGAAAAGCGACTCCACCCGACCACATCTGGGGGAGTGGGTAGCAGCGGGTGGTCAGAAACATTTGTGCTATGGCAAGAGTGACCAGGACCTCTCAGGGAAGTGCACCTCTTTGAATTAGGGGTAGCATGCTTCAGACTGCGGGGGGGACTGTATGTATTATTACAACTCACAAAAGTAGTGTTAGAAAGCTAGATACTGGGATGGGGGGCAAATCTGCCAAGCGAATGAGAGAGAGGAGAGTAAGGAGAGATAACTGCATGTGCACAAAGAATACTGTAGGTGTTAGGATACACACTTTAATGGATATGTAAGTGTCCTGTCGGGGGGGTGGGGGGCAAAAGTGGCCTGAGTACCTACTATGTCCTCGTTGAGGACAGGGGCAAGATGCATGACTCACTGCATGTGAAGTTAAGTTAAATACTGTTTGTTATCCCTTGCATGGCAATGTTACTTTCTGGAAGTTGGTACAGTATTGTGGATCTCTTGAGAATGAGGGGGACCTTGGGGAAGGGGGGGTATGGGGATAATTTTGATGGCGAGTTGGATACTTGGTGGTGTGCTTATCTTTACAGGGTGGTGGTTGCCATGAAGTCCACCCACAGAGGTGTGGCGCCTGAACCCGTGCCTTCTGTTCTGTGTCGGCTTAAGAGTGGACTAGCAGATAAGGCTATTTGGTAATAATTTTCTGTTATTGCCTGCAGAATAGGAAGTCCCCAGCTATCAGCAATGAGTGTGAATGTTGCTGGATCTGGTAGGTCTATATTCAGGACAGATGCTCAAGTAACCTAATACACTAGCCATCCAAAAGAGAGAGAACGCTGACAGGGCCGGGATTTGCCCAGTCGAGGAGGTAGGGATGAGGGGTGGGGTATGGATAATTACAGTTGCCCTGTTGGCACACATAGTTGCGTTATCAGGGAGGAGAATGTTAAATTGGGGGAGGGAGGGGAGCTCCGTTTTAGTTTGGAGCAAATAATACTTGATGGAATTTATATGTACACCACCGGTCAAAAGTTTTAGAACACCCCCATTTTTCCAGTTTTTATTGAAATTTACGCAGGTTAATGTCTTAATGTACTCTGAAATTAAAGCATAGAACAAATAAACAATTGGAGATAAAAAAGAAATCATAGAATCATTTTGTTTAACAAAATTTAATCTAAATTTTTGACTCATCAAAGTAGCCACCTTTTGCAGATATACTGTAACCGCCGAACACACTCGTGGCATTCTTCCTACAATGGACATCAAATATTGTTGGGAAGTTCTTCCAACACTGTTGCAGAAGTTCCCACAAATGTGTTGCACTTGTAGGTTGCTTTGCTTTCTCCCTTCTGTCCAGTTCATCCCAAACCAGCTTGATGGGGTTTAAGTCTGGAGACTGTGCTGGCCATTCCATGATTTGAAGCCTACCGTCTTGTTCTTTTCCTCGAAGGTAGTTCTGACATAGCCTGGAGGTATGTTTTGGGTCATTATCTTGCTGTAGGATGAACCCTGACCAACTAAGCGTAGACCAGAGGTATTGCATGGCGCTGCAAAATGCTGTGGTAGCCCTTTTTGGTTCAGGGTGCCAGTACTCTGTGCTGTTGTCCTGTGAGCCGCCTATCACGCAAGCTGCTGACTCTCAGAAACTTGTCTTCTGATTCTGTTGTGGCTTTGGGTCTGTCAGACCTCTTCCTGTCAGAGTTTCCTCCAGTTTCCAAGTGCCTTTTGATGGTGTAGGAAACTGTACTCACTGACACCTTGGCTTTCTTTGCAATTTCTCTACAGCAGTTTTTGCTAACCTAAACTTTTTTTTTTAACCTCTAGCAGTTTACCGCTTACCTTTGTACCATTTCAGGTTATTCACTGGACTTGAATTGCTTAAATTTCAATAAAAACTGGAAAAATGGGGGTGTTCTAAAACTTTTGACCGGTAGTGTAGGTATGGAGGGAACCTTGCATTAATTGTCTTGATGCATCACAGTGCACTAATAAAATGGCGGTATCAATTTATAACAGTGACAATGGGTAGGTTTACTAAAGTGATCACGTGGAATGTTTGAGCAATATACCATGACAGGGATTGGGTATATTGGTGGATTTACCACGCCTGGTGTGGTTCGGTCACGAGGCGCAGTCGAGTGACTTAACCACACCAGAAGTGGTAAATCCACACATCTACCCACTCCCTGTCATGGTATATTGCTATTATACAATGTTCAACTTGTTTTTTTGTTTTTATAGTGATATAAAACTTTTACAGTGGGTATACTGGAGGATTTATCATGGTCATGTGATGTGTTTTGACCAATGATATTACAGGATTTTCATACCCCATTGTATAATAATGGTTTGAAAACTGCACTGAAAAGAAAGAAGGTAATGAATGAAATGAAAAGGGCCCAGGCTCATATTATCCTTTTTCAGGAGACTCATTTGTCTGCTCAGGAGGCCCTAAAAACTGAACAATACATGGGGGGATGTTGGCTGTCTGCATGTTACTCCACCAAGGCCAGGGGCACCTCCATATGGGTACCTAAAAACCTGAAGGTGGAGTTACATAGGGAAATTAAAGATGGCAGAGGGAGGTATGTCCTGGCCCATTTGACTGTTGAAGGGGGAAACCCGATATCTGTGGGCTCGATTTATGCCCCAAATGTTGATGATCAGGGTTTATTTCAGTGACTGGCCTTGGACATGTCTAATATACCAGTTCCATGGGCACTGGGGGATTATAATTGTGTTGCTGATGTTACTCTGGACAGATCTAACCCTGCGCCAGTGCCTGTCTGTAAGAATGCATTGGCCCTGGGAGAAATTGAACGGGCCTATACTTTAGTGAATGTTTGATGGCATCAAAATCCTACAAAAAGAGAATATAGTTTCTACTCTCATGCCCATGGCTCATATGCCAGACTCGATGGGGTGCTGGTCAGTGCCCCCCTGCTGATTAATATGGGATCAGCACTTTACTCCCCGATCATAATGTCTGACCATGCATACCTACAAATACTATTAGAGGTAGGAGGGAGGGAACGGTCACAGCAGGGTACCGGGAGACTGGATCCACTGCTGTTGAAGGACGAGGAATTCATTACATATACAACCAAGGCACTAGAGGAATTCTGGCAACATAACAAAAGAGGGAGACATCACATTCGGACAGGTGGGATGCCATAAGAGCATATATCAGAGGGCAGGTTATATCATACTCCGTGCACAAGAAAAAAAATACCCAACTGGAGTTGGAGCAACTCAGACACCAGATCACAGCTTTTGAAGAGGCCCATATGAGAACCCCCACACAGCCACTACGTAGAATAGTGCAGAAATTTAAATGGAAGTTCAATCTGCTACATACTGCACAAGTAGAGAGAGCAAGTCTTTTAATATGGGCCAGTGCATATTTTGATGGGGGCAGGGGAAGGAAATTCCTAGCTTGGCAACTAAAGAAGAGGGAAGGGGACAGGACAATTACACAAATCCAGAAAGCAGATGGGAAGTTAACCACCTCGACTGGAGAAATAGGTGAGAAGTTTAGTAGTTTCTACTGGACATTATATACATCGGAGGTAGCTCCAACCCCACAAGTGCAATCCTTTTTTTAAAAAGCCACATTACAGACTATACCCCTGAATTGTTGAAGGACGTGGATAGGCTCCTAGAGAAATCTGAACTCCTTCGTGCAATCGAGTCCCTTGCTGGAGGAAAGGCCCCCAGACCGGATGGGATACCTATTGATTTCTTTAAATTATTTAAGGACTTGCTAGTAGACCCACTATTTGATGTACTGCAAGAAGGGCTAAATAAAGGAATCTTACCACCCTCTATGAGGGCAGCCACCATTACCATCCTCCCTAAACCGGGGAAAAACCCTGTCCATTGTGCCTCGTACCACCCCATATAACTGCTTACAGCTGACTGTAAAATATTGGCCAGGGTGTTGGCCTCCCGGCTGGAATCCGTACTCCCTGGGATTATACACTCAGATCGGTCAGGGTTTGTGGGTGGTAGGCAGGGGAAGCACAATATTAGGAGGACCCTTAATGCCCTACATACTTGGGGGAAATCAGCTGCGAAAAATTTGGTGGCCATCTTAGCCTTAGATGTCAAGAAGGCATTCGATAGGGTTGAATGGAAGTATATGTTCGAGCCTTAAAGTGGCAGGGGTTGGGACCTAGGATCCTTAAATGGATCAGTACTCTTTATGCCTCCCCCATGGCTCAAATTCTGGTGAATGGCTCTCTGTCTGCCCAATTTACACTGGGGAGGGGCACCAGGCAGGGTTGTCCCCTGTCCCCACTGTTCTATGTCTTGGCTTTGGAGCCATTGGCAGCAGCCATCAGGAATCATGTGGGAATACGGGTTTTTTTTTGGGGGGGGAGAGCATAAGGTGGCCCTATATGCAGATGATGTCCTACTTTATTTACAAAACTCAACTGAAGGCTTACCTCAGGTGCACTGCCTATTACAGGAATATGGGGCACTGTTAGGCTAAAATGTCAGTTGGACAAAAAAGTGAACTTCTCCCAGTATGGCAGCTAAACGGGCACCAACTAACACAAGTGCTTGGGGGACTGCTGATTGTGGATAGAATAAAATACCTGGGAATTCATATGTCTGCCAAACTTGGATCATTATATGCTCAGAATTATGTCTCTTTAGTAAAGAAACTTGGCCAGGACTGTGAAAGATGGTAAACTTTGCCCCTGACTTTATTAGGTAGGGTCAGCACTGTAAAGATGATGATTCCACCTAGATACCTTTATCTTTACTAGTCTTTGCCCATCTGGGTTCCGGAGGTACATTTTAAACAAGTAAACGCCTTGATCCGTAGTTTTCTCTGGAGAGGGAGAGGTGCCTGGTTTAGAAGGATGATGCTACAAATGCCGACTGGTAAGGGAGGGGTAAGGTTGCCCAACTTCCAGCTTTACTATCTGGCAGCTCAACTGGCATTTATTCCGGGTGGGAGCATGACAATTCGCTCCCTAACAATTCACTCCCGACAACTCGCTATAACGACAGTTCGCTCGTACAACATTACGATGCTACGTCAACTCACTCCTAATTGCCACTGCTCGCTCCCAACATTTCATTTGACTTTTCTCAGTTAAACAGCTTGCTCTTACCTTAAGACCTTGGAAGTCTCCATTACTCCAGGACTACAGGACAGGAAGTGAATCAGTCACCTTAGTTCCCCTTGGTTACCGTCTGTATACAGGAAGTCTGTAATTCAGTTCTTCAGTTGTTAAAAACAATACTTTATTAATAAACTGTTAAAAATCCATTGGTGTCTGAAGTCTAATATTCAAAGCTATGTGCAATGCCTCTGAAAAACTCCTCAGTAGTTCGCTCCTCCATTTTAGCAGTAATGCAGGCAAGACGTTCAACATTGTCTCGATATACCTTTTGAGACACGGTCGGGGCCTTACCAGCTATCAATTGTTCTAGCTCTGCATCCCTTTTTTGCTATATGCCTTTTAGACCATCAATGAACTTCCACAGAGTGGGATGCGACATGTACAGAATAGTCTGTATCCCTTGGTGGAAAGCTTCAACGACACTATTAGTTTTTGCTTGCCCATCACTGACACTTTCAGTGTGGTTCCACAAGGCAAGCTCAAACTGGGGCTTTCTCCTGCCTGTGCCTCTCCTATTGGGGCGCCCTATCCCAACATCTTCAAAGTAGTCTATCACAGGTAGCAAATCGTCGGAAAAGACATTGTGTTGCTCGTCGGTAATTTCCTCGAAGCGTTTAATAACTTGCTCACTCGGATAAAAGGCAAGAGAGGGCAAATATTGACATTTTAATGCAAATTCTGGCTCTTGTGCGTACTTTACAGCCAGTCCTTCCCTCTGTATCTTGCGATATACACACTGTGTGAAATGGAAGAAGCATCCCACTTGCTTACTGTGAGGAAATGCTGATTTGAATGCGTTAATTGTAGCCCTCTCAAAATCGGTCATCACAATGTCTGGGGATAGATTTTTGTTTTATTCTTTTAGAGCTGTTAGCATCCTGTTATAACACTCCTGTCTTTTACTCAGTAAAAGAGCATAAATAGCAGGCTGTACTTTCCCAAAGCGGTCAGGTGCATGAGTGTGTGTAGAAAACCGCTTTATTATAGTTGGGTCATCAATTGAGACTGTGTGAACGTGGGCATTGCATACCTTAACTTTTTGAATGGCACGCTCACATTTCCATATCCCTTTATCCTGTGCTCCCTGTTTGTGGAACATATATATAAAATTATTCTTATTTCCTATAGAATGTTGGTTGGTTGCTAGCCTTTGGAAGACAGAAATCTTGCTTGTAGAGCAGAAAGCAGCTAACTAAAAGATGCTACCATTTGCTTACTAATTTAACACTTCTGTCTCAAAAGGCGTCAGTGTCTATAGAGATTAAGCAGACAGATACTTTATTAGAAGTAGAAGGGTTCTTATTTAGGGTTAAAGAAAAGAAAGAAAGTCAGTGTGTGTTCTGTGCTGGGAAGGGTACTGATCAACTTACTTTGCTAAATCATTAGGAGGAGAGGGAGAGCTTAATTGAGAGTGTGACTTAGACAATATAAAAGTGGGTGACTCCAATTACAACTTCCTGTTGCAAGCCTTTTTTCTTACTAATTGCCCTCCATCCCACCCCCCAAGCCAGTTCTACTTTTATAGCCACTGGATTTGACTGACAACAGGAACTTCCTGTTTGGCAGAAGGAAGGAAGGATCATAGAGAAACATTAGTTCTGTCAACCCTAAAGGAAAAAAGTAGCTCCCCCCCCCCCCACTGCTGGTGGTCTGACACTGAGCAAGGAAGAAGGAGGCTACTGAAGAATATAGGAAGTTGCTGTCCCAGAACAGGAAGGGTGAGAGTTGTAAGGAGAGGAGAAAGTAAGCATACAGAGAAATGGGAGAGGGGACACAAAATAAGACATGATAGGAGTGGTGCAGTGCAATGGCTGTGGGGCAGCAGCGTTCCAGGAGACATTCTGGAGGCTGTGATGCTGCCCTGTTTGCAGGCACCTCTCTGGTCTGAGGGAGGAGGTTGCCCGTCTCCAGGCTGACCTGGCTAGGATTCGTGAAACCTCCTCCCCCACCCAGGGGCCACCAGGGCCAATGCCACTACCTCAGAGGTTGCCAAGAAAGAGGAGAGGCTGAACCAGGGTGGGCTCAGGGAGGGAGAGGATGGTGGAACAGAGTTGCATCCCTCCTGCTGTACCTCTCCACTATTCATACACTGTTCTGGTGGATAGTGGTTCCTCTATGGAGGCATCTGCAGTGGAGACCAAGGAGGATGCTGCAAACCTTCACAAAGGAGACCCACAGGAGGGTGGCATGGGACCCCACAGGGGAAGGAAACAACTCCTGGTGGGGGACTCAATCATTGGGGGGGCAGAAGTGGGGGAGGAAGGGGAGAGGGAGGTAAGGTGCCTGCCTGGTGCCATGGTTTGGAAGGACAGGAAGTGCTTCCTCAGGATTGTGGGAGCAGCTGCATGAGGGAGGGAGCTGGATGTCATTGTTCACCTAGGGACAAATGACCTGGCTAGGAATGGGATCAGAGCAGTGCAAGAGGAGTTTGTAGAGTTGGGGAGGGGCCTTAGACAAGTAGCACATGGTAACCTTCTAGGAGGTGCTGCCTGTCTATGGCAAGGGTGATGCTAAGGTACTCCTCCAGGGAATTCAATGAATGGTTGAAAAACTGGTGTGGAGCTCAGGGTTTAGCTTCATTGGGGACGGGAGCACCTGGAGGATGTAGACCTATACTGGTGCGATGGTCTGCATCTGTCCAGGGGAAACCAGGATCCTAGGTGAGAGGTTTAAATGCTTCATTGGCAAGCATTTAAACTAGCCAAAGGGGGGGGGTACTGAAAAGGAGCAAGGAAATCCCAGCTTCCCCCCAACAAAACACGGTAATTAGTAAGGTAAACACCAAGGTAGAGAAGTCATTAGGGAGCACGACAGAGGTAAATGTAAAAAAAGGCAAAGGCAGTAAGGACAGGGATGGGGCTAAAAGGGGTAAGGCCATCAAAAAGTGGAGGGTGATGAGTACCAATGCCCATAGTCTGTGTAACAAGCTCCCTGAACTAGTGGCCTTGATGGAAGAGGGTTGCCTGGATATTGTGGCAGTCACAGAAACATAGTACACAGAGAACCATAACTGGATGTCAACACACCAGGATACACAATCTACAGGAGGGTAAAGGAGGAAGAGGAGGAGTAGCTCTCTATGTAAAGGAAGGGATCAGAGCAACAGAACTAAAGAGTAAACAGGGAGCAGATGAGGCACTCTGGGTCACCCTGGAGACAGAAAATGGCACCACAATCTGCATGGGGGTTGTATACAGACCCCCATCTCATCTCAGGGGAGGGAATGGACAAGGAAATAATAGAAGGCATCCTTAGAATGGCAGAAAAAGGGGAGATATTGTTGATGGGGGACCTGACTATGCCAGATGTTAACTGGGGCACCTTTGCTGCAGGCACATCCAAGAGCAGGGTCATTCTTGATGCCCTACAAGGGACATGGCTCAGACAGCTAGTATTGGAACCCACTCGGGAGGGAGCAGTCTTAGACCTGGTACTCTCAAATGGGGACAGAGAAAGAATCTCAGATTTGAAGTGGGTAGCCATCTGGGAACAAGCGACCACCAAACAGTGTGGTTCACGATAAACACAGCCATACAATCAAGCCATACAAAAGCAAGAGTATTGGACTTTAGGAGGGCTGACTTTGGGAAAATGAGAGAGTGCCTCAGAAAAGCACTAGCAAACAGGCAAGAAGGAGGAGTGGAGGAACAATGGGGAGTAATCAAAACAGCCATTACAGAAGCAACAAGCCTTTGTGTAAAGCAAATCAACAAAACACAATGACAGAAAAAAATGCTATGGTTCTCAAAAGAGGTGGCAGGGAAGGTTAAGGAGAAAAGGATAGCATTCAGGAAATATAAGGAAACACAGAAGGAACAGGACAGAGGACTTTATCAGTTAAAGCAGAAAGAGGCAGGGAAGGCAGTCAGAATAGCAAAGGCCCAAACCGAGGAAAGGTTAGCCAACTCTGTTAAGAAGGGGGATAAAACCTTTTATAGGTACATTAGGGAGCGAAGAAAGACCAAAGGAGGGATACTGAGGCTTAATAAAGGGGAGGGAATGTGGGCAGAGGGTGACAGTGAAAAAGCAGGGATACTGAATGAATATCTCTGCTCAGTATTCACAAAGGAAGAGGAGGGGGAGGTACCTAAACCAAACAAGTGAAACACTCTGAAGACGGGGGTCGATACCAGTCCATTTACAGAAGAAAGGGTTCTGAAAGAACTAATAAAAGGTGGACAAAGCAGTGGGGCCTGATGGGATTCACCCAAGAATTCTAAAAGAACTAAGGGTAGAACTAGTGACACCGCTGACTACTCTCTTTAACAAATCATGGGAGGATGGGGTGGTACCTGAGGACTGGAGGAGGGCGGATGTGATTCCTCTTCACAAAAGTGGGAGCAGGACAGAGGCAGGAAACTACAGACCAGTTAGTTTGACCTCAGTGGTAGGGAAAATGACGGAATCACTTCTGAAGGAAAGAACTGTTGAGTACCTAGAGGCCAGTGGGGCACAGGACCCAAGGCAGCATGGATTCACGATGGGAAGGTCATGTCAGACGTATCTAATAGATTTATTTGACTGGGTGACCAAAGTAGTAGACCAGGGAGGGGCTGTGGACATGGCCTACCTAGATTTTAGCAAGGTATTTGATACAGTCCACACAAAGATTAATACACAAGTTAGCCAGCCTTGGAGTGGGTCCCAAGGTGGTAGCCTGGATAAAAAATTAGCTAGACAACAGGACGCAAAGGATAGTAGTAAACGGAGTCCACAGTGAATAAAGGAGGGTTACTAGCGGGGTACCGCAGGGTTCAGTACTGGGACATGTCCTTTTTAATGTCTTTATAAGTGCATTGCAGAGGAACTGAAAGGAAAAGTATGTTTCTTTGCAGATGACACAAAGATCTGCAACAGGGTTGATACACAAGATGGAGTGGAAAGGATGAGAAGGGACTTGGCAAGGTTGGAGGAATGGTCAAATGTATGGTAGCTCAGATTCAGTGCAAAGAAGTGCAAGGTAATGCACCTGGGAAAGAAAAACCAAGGGGAAGAGTACACAATAGGGGGTGAGATACTGACAACAGTAAAACTGGATAGGGATCTGGGGGTAATTATATCAGATGACCTAAAGGTGGGCAAGCAATGTGAGAAGGCAGTAAGAAAGGCTGGGGGGGGATACTGACAATATAAGCATACATATTGTATAATATATATATATATATATATATATATTTTCTATATAACAAACCAATCACACACTCACACACACACAAAAAAAAGTAGATAAACATGTGGGGAGTAGTGCAATGTAATGGCTGTGGGGCAGCAGTCTTCCGGGAGCCTTTCTGGAGGCTGAGATGCTGCCCTATTTGCAGACAGCTCTCTGCCCTAAGGGAGGAAGTTGCCCATCTTCAGGCCACACTGGACAGTAGTAAGGGAATCTTCCCCCAGGCCACACTGGACGGTAGGAAGGGAACCTCCCCCATCCAGGAAGCACCAGAGCCACCAGCACTACCTCAGAGGTTGCAAAGAAAGCACAGCAGTTGGACCACAGTGGGCTCAGGGAGGGTGAGCATGGTGGAACAGAGGCACACCCAGTCAGTTGTTCCACTCCACAATCCATACACCATTCTGGGGGAGCATAGCTCCCCTATGGATCACTAAGAGGAGACTAAGAGGCTGAGGACACTTCTGTACAAGGAGGCCCACAGGAAGGAGACAGAGGACACCACAAGGAAGGGAAGCAGCTCCTGGTGGAGACTCAATTATTAGGGGATAGAATTGGGGAGCAGGGAAAACTGAAGTAAGGTGCCTGCCTGGTGCCATGGCTTGGAGGGACAGGAAGCGCATCCTCAGGATCACGAGAACAGCTGCAAGGAGTCTGAGCTGGACGTCATTGTCCACCTAGGGACAAATGACTTGGCTCAACATGAGATTAGAGCAGTGCAGAAGGACTTTGTAGAATTGGGGAGGGCCTAAGACAAGTAACACACACAGTATCCTTCTCCAGAGGTGCTGCTGTCAATATCATGAGTGAGCGGGGTACTTTGCACCATGCAGTTTAATGAATGGGTGAAAAAATGGTGTGGAGCACAGGAGTTTGGCTTCATTGGGGTCTGGGGTTCCACCTGGAGGGACACCAGCCTATACTGGCAGGATGGTCTGCATCTGTCCAGGAAGGGAACAAGTCTTTTGAGCAATCGGTTTAAATGCTTCATTGGCAAGCTTTTAAACTAGTCAAGGGGGGAGGCACTGATAAGCAGCAGGAAAATCCCAGCCTCTCCCTACAAAACAGGGTACTAAATGAGAAAAAGACCGAGGTAGAAAGGTCAGTGGGGGATGCTGCAACAGAAGGTAAAGCCATCAAAAATGGAGAGCAATGAGTACCAATGCCATAGTCTGAGTAACAAGCTTCCTGAATTAGTGGCCTTGATGGAGGAGGAACATCTGGATATCGTGGCAGTCACAGAAACATGGTACACACAAAACCATTACTGGGAAGTAAACATACCAGGATACACTATCTACAGGGACAGGGAGGAGTAAAGAGGAGGAGGAGGTAGCTCTTTACATAAGGGAAGGAATCAAGCAACAGAACAAAAAGGAAAACAGGAGAGAAAAGCACTGTGGGTAATTTGGAGACCGCAATGGCACCACAATCCGCACAGGGTTGTATACAGACTTTCTCAGGGAGGAAATGGACAAGGAAATGATAGAAAGTATACTTAGAATGGCAGAAAAAGGAGATATTGCTGATGGATGATCTGAATATGCCAGATGTTAACTGGAGTGCAGTTGCAGCAGCCACTTGAAGAGTGAGTTATTCTAGATGCCCTACAGGGGCATGCCTTAGACAACTAGTATTGGAGCCCACTCGAGGAGGAGCAATCTTAGACCTGGTTCTCTCAAATGGAGATGAAGAGAGGATCACAGATGTAGAAGTGGGTAGCCATCTGGGAACTAGCGACCATCGAGCGGTATGGTTCACAATAAACACAGCAATAGAGTCAAGCCATACAAAGGCAAAAAGTACTTGACTTTAGGAGGGCTGACTTTGCCAAAATGGGTGAGTGCCTAAGGAATGCACTAGCAAATGGGCAGGAAGGAGGGTGGAAGAACAATGGGAATAATAAAACTGCCATCACAGAGGTAACAAGCCTTGTGTGACAAATAAACAAAACAAAACGATGTAAGAAACCACTGTGGTTCTCAAAGGAAGTGGCAGTGAAGGTTCAAGAGAAAAATAAAGCATTCAGGAAGTACAAGGAATCACAGAAGGAGCAGGACAGAGAACTGTATCAGTTAAAGCAAAAGGAAGCTGGGAAGGCAGTCAGAACAGCAAAGGCCCAAAACAGAGGAAAAGATAGCCAACTCAGTTAAGAAGGGGGATAAAACCTTTTATAGGTACATCAGGGAGCGAAGGAAGACCAAGGGAGGGATAGTGAGGCTTAATAAAGAGGAGGGAGAGTGGACAGAGGGTGACTGTGAAAAGGCAGAGATACTAAACAAATATTTTTGCTCAGTATTTACAAAGGAAGAGGGGAGGTACCTAAAACAAACAGTAGAAACACTCTGGATACAGAAGTTGATACCAGTCCATTTACAGAAGAAAGGTTCTGAAAGAACTCTTAAAACTGAAGGTGGACAAAGCAATGGGGCCTGATGGGATTCATCCCAGAATTCTAAAAGAACTAAGGGTAGAACTAGTGACACCACTGACTACCCTCTTTAACAAATAATGGGAGGATGGGGTGGTATCCGAGGACTGGAGGAGGGCAGATGTGATTCCCCTTCACAAAAGTGGGAGCAAGGCAGAAGCAGGAAACTACAGACCTGTTAGTTTAACCTCAGTGGTAGGGAAAATGCTGGAATCACTTCTGAAGGAAAGAATTGTCGAGTATCTAGAGGCCAGAGGGCACAGGACCCAAGGCAGCATGGATTCACAGCAGGAAGGTCATGCCAGACAAATCTAATAGATTTCTTTGACTGGGTGACAAAGTAGTAGATCAGGGAAGGGCTGTGGACATGGCCTACCTAGACTTTAGCAAGGCATTTAACACAGTCCCACACAAAAGATTAATATACAAGTTAGCCAGTCTGGGAGTGGGTCCCAAGCAGGGTGGGACAAATAGGGTAGCCAGGTGGCCAATGGCTACTTAAAAAATTGATTTGGCTACCTGATTTTGAAAGTTATTGGCCAACTTGGCTACTTGCCTTCAAAGTGATTTTTGAGCCCTTAAAAAGAATGGCCACTACAAATATTAGTTTGGCTATCAGATTTTGAAAGCTAGTGGCCAAACTGACCACCAGCTCACAAACTAATTTGTCCCACCCTGGTCCCAAGATGACAGCCTGGGTAAAGAATTGGCTGGAGAATAGGACACAGAGAGTAATAGTAAATGGAGTTCACTCTGAAGAAAGGGGGGTTACTAGTGGGGTACCGCAGGGTTCAGTATTAGGACCGGTCCTCTTCAATGTCTTTGTAAGCGACATTGCAGAGGGACTGGAAGGAAAAGTATGTCTCTTTGCAGATGACACAAAGATCTGCAACAGAGTTGATGCACAAGGTGGGGTGGAAAGGATGAGAAGGGACTTGGCAAGGTTAGAGGAATGGTCAAATGTATGGCAGCTTAGATTCAGTGCTAAGAAGTGCAAGGTAATGCACCTGGAAACAAAAACCAGGGAAGAGTACACAATGGGGGTGAGATACTAACAACAACAAAAATGGAAAGGGACCTGGGGTAGTCATATCAGATGACCTAAGGTGGGCAAGCAGTGTGAGAGGGCAGCAAGGAGGGCTGGGGGATACTGGGATGCATAGGAGTGGCATCACCAGTAGAAAACAGGAAGTTATTATCCTCTGTACAGACAGCTGGTGAGACCCCATCTGGAGTACTGCGTGCAGTTCTGGAGACCCAATCTCCGCAAAGACATAGACAGAATGGAAGCTGCCCAGAGGAGGGCAACTAAAATGGTGCAGGGTCTGCACCGGAAGACATATGAAGAGAGATTTAAGGAGCTTAATATGTATAGCCTCGAGGAAAGGAGGGAGAGGGGGGACATGATAGAAACTTTCAAGTACCTCAAGGGAATCAACAAAGCCCAAGAGGTAGCATCTTTCAAAAGAGGTGTGCAAGAACAAGGGGCACAATTTGAAGATAGAGGGGTGGCTCAGAAGTAATTTAAGAAGTATTTTTTCACAGAGAGGGTTGTGGATGCATGGAACGGCCTTCCAGAGGAGGTTGTGGAGTCAAAAACAGTGGTGGAATTCAAGCATGCATGGGACAGTCATAAGGCAATTCTAGGGGGTTGGGGTAGGAAGAAGTAGGCTGCTGGTTAACTAGGATCTGCAGCTTATCCATTAGGTAAGGAAAAGGGCCGACTGGGTGGGCCAAGGGGTCCTTATCTGCCGTCAAATTCTATGTTTCTATACTGGGATGCATAGGGAGAGGCATCAATAGTAGAAAACAGAAAGTTGTTATCCCTCTGTACAGACAGTTGGTGAGACCCCATCTGGAGTACTGTGTGCAGTTCTGGAGACCCCATCTCCGCAAAGACATAGACAGAGTGGAGGCTGTCCAGAGGAGGGCAACCAAAATGGTGCAGGGTCTGCACCAGAATACATATGAAGAAAGACTAAAGGAGCTTAATATGTATACCCTTGAGGAAAGAAGGGAGAGAGGGGACATGATAGAAACTTTCAAGTACCTCAAGGGAATCAACAAAGTCCAAGAGAGTAGCATCTTTCAGAAAAAGAGATGTGCAAGAACAAGAGGACACAGTTTGAAGATAGAGGGGGGATGGCTCAGAGGTAATGTGAGAAAGTATTTTTTCATGGAGAGGGTTGTGGATGCATGGAACAGCCTCCCTGAGGAGGTTGTGGAGTCAAGAACAGTGGGGGGAATTCAAGAATGCATGGGACAGACATAAGGCAGTCCTAGTGGGGGGTAGGAGGAAGTAAGCTGTTGGTTAACTAGGATCTGCAGCTTATCTGTTTAGGTAGGAAAATGGGCAGACTAGGTGGGCCAAGCGGTCCTTATCTGCCGTCAAATTCTATGTTTCTATGTTGGCATTGGAGTGCACTTGACCTGGTCTGTACTGAATTTAAAAATTGTAGCTTTGCAGCATGGCGATCCATTTCGGCAAACTTGCCTACTGGCTTCTTCATTTCCAATAACCATCTGAGGGCAGAATGATAAATGATAGCTGTAAAGGAGGAGTAGTGAAGGTAACAGTCAGATTTCCTTACGCTATTCTTTCGTACCCCAGCCCTGTTGGCTAGTATGGGAGAATTGGGGGAGCGAAAGTGTTGGAGGGATTGTGGGAATGATAGAGCAAATCAGAGTCATGTTTTTTGGTGATGTCCAAAGATATCCAAGTTTCGGACGGAGATCCTGGAGGAGCTGAGAGCAATCTATGATACCACTGATTTGTTCACCCCCACTTATATATTAACCTTTATTAAACCAGACTGACTTCGCATTGATAAGAATTTCTTAAAACAAATTTTAAAATTTATAATAGCAGCCCACAAAATTATTACCAGACTGTGGTTTACAAATAAAATTCCCACCAAAGATGGCTGGCTCATTTTATCCAGGGAGATATATACCCTTGAGCGACTCTCCGCCAAGATGATGGACAAAGTCCAGAAATTTGATGTTCAGTGGCAAAAATGGATATCCTACCAACTTGTCCAGTACGATGACTTTGTTCCTTAAGCTGTTTACAGATCCTGTAGCCTTTTCTCTTCTTTGTCTACAGTGGAAGTGTTACTTGGGCCCTGATCAGAGGGTTTCTTTGATTCCTAACATGACTAAAATGTAGGGGGGGAGACCCACTGTGCCATGCAGGGTTCGGTTTGAATAGCGCAGAAGCAGTGTGTTGAATTATGTAATAATGATCCCTTGCAAAATGATGTAATAAGTTAACTTATTTTTTCACCCCATTTTGTCTGCCAAAACCTCTATGTAATGCACTGTGATGCAATTAATTGGAATCATCTTGTGATGTAATGCTGCCTGTAGAGTTGTTGAACTCGTATAACAAATAAAATATTGAATAAAAAAAAAAGTCTTTATGGCAAATACCATGGCTAGGCATTCTTTTTCTGTGATGCCATAGTTCTGTTCAGCTGAGGAAATGAGCACCCGGCATAGGAAACAACTCGTTCTGTTCCATCTAGTGTTTGACATAGCACTGCACGCCCACTGCAAAGGAACTAGCATCTGAGTAGAGTTTGAAGGGTTGGTCGAACCTTGGGTAGGTCAGTACTGGAGAAGAGATTTTTTTTTTTTTTTTAAGGTTTCAAAGGGCTCTTTGCAATCGGAAGTCCATGTATATTCACATCCCTTTCTGGTGATGGCATACAGTTGAGCTACAATCTTGGAATAGTTGTAAATGAACTTTCTGTAGTATCCAAAGGTCTTTGAGATTGTACGGTTTGGGATAGTCGTTGACTGCTGAGAGCTTGTCTGAGTCTGGAGAGATGCCTTGAGAACTAACAACATGTCCCAGGTAATGAATTTGATGCAGTGCAAAGCAGTACTTCTCTGGGCAAAGCTCGAAATTGGCTTGTCTGAGACATTCAAACACTTCTTTGAGATGCTGGAGTTGCTCTGGCAAAAGTTCTGCTGAAGACAATAACATTGTCTAGGTAAACTAGGCAAGATTTCCAAGACGACCCATGTAGTATGGCTTCCATAATACACTGAAATGTGGCTGGACTGTTCTGAAGTCCCATAAGCAGTTGTTTGAATTGGAAAAAGTCCCAAGTGGCAGCACCAGGCTTTGTATGGATGAGAAGCTGGATCAATGAAAACTTGGTAGAACCCACTCTGAAGGTCTAGAGTGGTGAAGTAAACTGGGCTGGCCGCGCCGAGACTCTCTAAAGCATCTTCGGTTGTAGGTGAGGGATGAGCATCCTGCACTGTGTAGGCATTGAACTTTCTGTAGTCTACCACAAAGTGATACCCCTTGTCTTTCTTTACCACCAGCAGTCAAGGGTGCACCCCAGGGACTTGTAGACTCTTCAACAGTATCTTGTTCAAGCATGTCTTTGATCATGTCCTCTAGGATTTGTTTTTGTTTGTGTCCCACTTTGTAGGCTTACTGATGGATTGGTTTCTGGCTGGGCTGCACCTCGATGATGTGTTCCAGGATATCACAGCATCCAAGTTTTTCAAACAACACGAAGTCTTGCTGTATTCTGACTAATGCCTCTCTTAGAAATCTGTCAAGCAGCCACCTGGAAAACAGTCCATACCTTTACCAAGCATTACTCTCTGGATATCCAGGCTAGGAGTGATGCTCTGTTTGGCACAGCAGTACTTCAGAGTCTATTCCCAAAGTAGGTTCTGTCCCTTCTCCACGGAGGTACTGCTTGGTAGTCTGCATTAGTCAGAATACAGCAAGACTTCATGTTGTTTGAAGAAAAAATTACTCACCTTAGTAATTATGTTTCTTCTATTGGAGTCTTGCTGTATTCTGACCTCCCCCCGCCTCCCCTCTCAGAACATAGTTTTTGGGAAGTGGGCGGGCAGGTGCAGTGTTGCACCTCAGGGGTGCTCCTTTACACCCTTTGCTTTTTGTTTGGGTGTTTCTCTTGTTGTTATTCTTATTTGAATGTTTTTTTTGTTTTGGGTTTCCTGACTGAGTCTTTCTTTGGGAATCCAAAACTTTTTGTTGCCAGTTGGCTAGTAAATATTTTACAGTTTCCACATAGAATAGCTATTGAGTTTTTGCTCATAAGAATCTGACGGTTAGATTTCAAAGGGGAAACAGACAGAGTCATCAACCGAGCTCGAGCTCAGCATTCTAAGCTCTGCAAAAAAAGTTAACCCTTTGTTCTCTGGGGCAGTTTAAAGGCTGGGGCTAACTGCTCATCTCCCATGGATCTCTCCCGATTTCCTAGCCCACCTCCGAATCCGAGACAAGGCCTGGAAAACCTTTAAGACTTCCAAATCTCAGGCCGGGCCCCAGCTCCACAATTCTAGTACCAAAGAATCCGCCAAGCAAAGGCCAACTATTTCTTGTGCGCATTCAATTCCTCCTCCCATCTCGATTCTGGAAGGTGGTCAAATCGCTTCTCTGTCCACCATCACAACCACCCACCCCTTCCCTGCAGGTTGATGGGCTCTCCATCACTGACCCCTCAGCAGTTGCCACCTTGTTTAACACTGTCTTCGCTACCAGCCATGCTACTCCCAGGGCCACCCCTCACCCTGCTCAGCATGACCCCACTGTCACCCCATCTTGTGGCACTGCAGCTCATCCCTTCTCCTTCCTGCAAGTCACCCCTGATGAGGTATACAACTCTCCGGTTGCTGTTAAACCTGAAAAGGGCAAATGTCCCACTGGGTTGGACTCCAAAATGTTCCACCTCTCGGCCCCTGCCATAGCTCAACCCCTTGCCTCCTTTTTTAACTTATCATCCGTCCTAGCAGAAGTCCCCACTGAGTGGAAACATGCCACCGTAATCCCACTTCCCAAGTGTGGTGATGCCTCAAACCCAAGCAACTACTGGCCCATCTCCCTCCTACCGACCCTTGCCAAGATACAAGAACGCCTGGTTCTCTTTCGCCTATCCACATATCTGGACTCCTCTTCCTCTTTGTCCCCCTGCCAGTCTGGCTTTAGGAAATCCCACTCCACTACCACCTCCCTTCTCAGGATTACCAACTCCATCCTCACAGGGATGGATGCTGGCCACATCACTGCTGCCAGCTTTATCGACCTGGCAAAGGCTTTCGATACTGTGACTCACTCTCTTCTCCTGACCAAACTAGCCAATTCTGGTCTATCTGACTGGGCCACATCTTGGTTCCACTCCTACTTCACTGGCAGATCCCAAGCTGTCTGTATCAGATCATTCATGCCAGATCCCCTCCCAATCACATCAGGAGTGCCACAAGGATCTGTTCTAGGCCCCCTCCTATTCTCTGTCTTTCTAAATGACCTGCCATCCACCTGCACACACTCCACCATCCACATGTACACAGACGACACGGTGCTATACGCATCCGGACCCTCGTCCTTGGAAGTTGCGTCCAGGTTTCAGCAAGACTTCATCTCGGTCCAGCACTGGCTCTGCTCAAATAACCTCCTCCTAAATGCTAACAAAACAGTCTCCTTAACCTTTAGCGGAGGTAGAAAATTTCTAGGCTTCCTTCACCATAAGTATTCCACACCCTGGAATGGTCCCCTCTGGAGTCCTGCACCTCCTTCAGATACCTCAGTGTCTGGCTTGACCAGCACCTCAACTTTTCCACACATATGGACTCCTTACTCAAGAAGCTGCACCCTAGGCTTGGTGCACTTTACCGGAATCATGACAGCATCCCCCTTCCAGTCAGGAAGGACATTGAAAAAAAAAAAAAAGATCCTCCCAGTCCTCGACTATGGGGACGTAGTGTACGGCGCCGGCCCAAAGACCACATTAGCTAGGCTGGACCCTCTTTTCCACTCTTTTTGCCACTTCGCCCTGAACAGCCCCTACTCCACACACCACTGTGCCCTATATCAAGCAATGAGCCTCTCCTCACTTGACTATCACAAGCTAACCCACTGCGCAAAAATCCCGGCCAAGTATTGGATGCTGCGTCTCCCTTCCTACCTCGCCGACATCTTAACAAACCCTAGCACACAAGCATACTTGCTCAGAAACTCAGACTCCAGGTCCTTAGCTGTCCCATACCGGTCTACCTCCACAGGGCAGTCAGGGTTCAGCTACCGCATTCCCTTGCTGTGGAACTCCCTTCCAACTAACATTCGTCGCTTCATCTCCCTTTCTCACCTAAACTCCATGCTCCAAGATCATTTCATCCCTACCTGTGCTTGTGTCTAGGCGTCTCCCAATTACTAGGCAAATCTCTGGGTATGTCTGCACTTAGCAAAATTTGCAAGTAATCAGTGCCTAAGTACTGTTCTCTCACTTTATACTGTCTCTCATATGGCTCAAAGTTAATTTTATTGTACACTTGCTGTATGTAACTGTGTTTACCAGCTGACTCACTCAATCCTCAATGAACGTGGTTTCAGAACCAAATGTTAGCGATCTTCCACAATGTATTCACTTGTCTATTCTTACTTCAACTGTTTACCTCATATTGTACGTACTGTGGTTACCAATTGTCTCTCTCAAGCTATTACTGACTTGTAATCAGATCCAAATGTTAGTATCTCTCCCTCTATGTATTATATTGTCTATACTGTTTTCAACTGTCTTCCTATGTTCTCCCCTTCCCCAGAATGCATCTGTAATCGAGCAGTACTCTGCTCAGTATGCCTTCCTGGTAAAATGCTTAAATAAATAAATAAAGAGATGAAAAGGAGTTGCCGTCATGCAGGAGATAGGACGGCGTGGAGTAGATGAAGTGCCAAGAAGAAAATATTTTTGCAGACAAAAGTACAATTATTTGTGAGCAAAGCCCATCAAATGACATCTTAATAAACAATTCCAGAGCCGGCCCGGTGGCGCTGAGGGATGAGGCGCTGGATGCCACACCTCGCACCACGCCAGCGACCCAAGTTCGGGTGCGAGCTTGGGTGCCGGGGGTCAGCAGGGGAAGGAGTGGATTGAGCGCCCGCTGGGCTGCTCTCCTGTCCTGGGGGGAGGGCATTGGGGAACTTGGCGCTCTGGCGGCCCCTGGTGGAGACTGGGAGGTACTGCAGTAGTATGGGGCTGCACGTAATAGCGTGCCTGATGCTGGCAGGGTTTCCATGCGCCATAACGGCGGGGGTGCACATGCAGGGATGGGGCAGGCGAAACAGAACATAGGAAAACCCTGGTTCCAGGGGTAGGCGACAGCACCAATCCCCATGTTCATGACCTGGTCCAACTCAGCAGGCCTTCATAGACCCTCTGCCCAGAGGCCCACGTCTGCAGCTGGAATCTACAAATTGAAGAGCGCCCAAGGTAGGAGGGGCAGCCTCACCCCGGAGTGGTTAAGCTGGGGGTGCCAGCTGTGAGACGGGGGCAGAGGAGAGGAAGGCTCGGTCAGGGGGACTTCAGGCAGGACAGGACAAAGATTGGATGCCTGAGAGAGGCTCCTGGCTCCGTGACCGGAGGGAAAAAGAATAAAAAAAAATAAACAATTCCAGCTCAATTTGTTGTCTGTTATTTAAATAAAGTTTCTTTGCAAACAAACAGCTATTTATTGCAGTGTCCATTCATTTCAGTAGGTTTGCTGTTGATTTCTATGGAGTGAAGTCATTTTAAACATCAGGTGCCTTTCACAACATGGCCGCCGAACTTGGACATACAGTTCCTATTTGTTGACTTTACCAAGATGGCTGCCAGCAGGGGTGTTAAGGGTTACTTCATGTCTTGTTGTTTTTTGTAAACAAAGATAGATGCTTCTTTACATGAGGCTGCTGTGCTGCATCACGATGGGCAAAATAGCGATTGTAGTGCTGCTGTCCTTCTTTCCCAGCTGAGATGTAAGAAATGGTGACTTTTATTTTGGTGAGTGAAAGTTGCTGGGGAAGTTACAGTATTTATTTGATTGTTCCCAGTTTTTGTTTTTTTTTCCTTTTGCTCCCAGGCTTTCTCTCTTTTTACTTGATTTACTGCCCTTAGATTATTTTGTTTAAGTGCTGTGCCCTGCTTGAAAATCTGTGACTCCGTATCTTAGGGCTGCCTGTATTTTATTTATTGTTGTTTTGCAGTCATGCCCTGGCAATTTTGGGTCCTCTCCTGCATTTTATTTCATTTGCAATGCTGTGTCCTGCCTCCGTTTATTTTTATGTTCATATATTTGTTGTGGTGCCTCCTTGTAGCGTGACTGAGAGGCGGTTTGCTTTGCAGCTTGGAGAGTCAGGGAGCCGGTATGCTTGTTGTGTTACTTTTTTTTTTTTTTTTTATTCTCTCCCAGTTGCCTCCAAGATGTTGACCCTTGTATTTGTATTTTGCCCCAATTTACTCATATGCTGTGGTGGGCTCCTGCAGTCATCTGTTTTTATTTATTTGCTTGTGGATTGAAGTTATTGTAGGGCCCTTTTGTAGCGTGTCTGAGCGGGAGATGAGGCTCCGTGCGGCTGCAATAGTAAGAGGGAAGCCACAGTTGCTAGTAGGGCAGCTGGTGAATCAGGGAGCTGCAGTTGTGAGGAGGGCAGAGTGACTGAGAAGCAGCATACAGAGCTGCATTCCTGCATGTCCCCACTTGTGTGGAATGAAAAGAGACAAGTCAAGAGCGTGTTGCACTGTGGAGGAGCCGAGGTCAGTTGCAGCTTTCAAAAGAGAGCCAATTGCTGAGCTGAGTGGCGAATTATGTGGAGTGGCTTTGAGGGAGGACAAAGTATATTGCTGAGCCACACTGGGGAGCAACGCTGGAGGGCCACTGAATAAATGGAGCAGCTAGTGGGTGTTGGAACCTGTCAGGGACCAAGCTGAAACTGTGGTCCAAAACAGAGACTGTGCTGCTAGGAGAAGGCTGCAGCCATGGGGAGCATTTCTTGGCACCGAAGAGCTGTGATCCTAATTAGAGGTCTGGTGTGGCAGGAGCCACGAGTTGTGGAATGGGCCAGTTTCTGGGGAGTCACGGATCAAGGTTCCATGAGGCTGAGGGCCTGGGTGCAGCTGGTGACTGTAGGCAATATAAGTGGCACTAGGGAAGCGGTGCAAAGTAGCATGCGGAGCACTGGAGAAATTCTTCACTTTGTGTCCTCTTGGGTCCTGGCCCACAGTTATGATAGTGGCAGGACACTGGAACAATCGGGATTCTTGTATATGGCTGTAAGCAGCCATCAGGAGCTTTAAGAAACCACAAAGTGAGTGTTGCAGCACCGGGGGGTTAGTGCATTTCATTCGTGGAGCTCTGGGGATGTTTGAGGCTTGGATGAATTAATTGTTGGTTGTGCATTTACTCAGTAGCTGGCTTGTAATATGCAACACATTTTTTTTTCTGTCTAAAACGTTAGAGGGGGGCTGCAGGCTATTGTACAAGGCAGGAGACTGTTCATTTTCTTTCCTGCAACAAAGGCTGTGGTGCAAGTAATGTTCAAGCAGTTCAGGCATACTGGGACAAGAGACTTGGGATACCCAGCAATGCAGACAAGCAAGATAAGATCGGGACAGAAGAAGGGCCACATTCTCCACCATGTGTGGTGTTTTGGTGTTGGTCTGCCACTAAGGACCCTTACATTCTTTTCAGATCTGCCAGGCACATCTCTTGCTGCTGTAGTGGACACTTTGCTGGACCATGCGAATAAACTGATGAACACAGAAATAAATGAATAAATGGGAGTTTATTTTGTACAGCAGGACATGTTAGGATGGGAGGGTTAATGAAGGGGAAGGGTGGAAGGGAGGGGCAGCTGCAGAATAAGGGGTGCTAGCTGCACATTCAAGCAGACTTGATAGACCTCTAGGCCTTTATCTGCTGGCAAATTTCGTATGTTCGTATGTTCTCTTCTAGCCCCAGACTGACAGGATTCTCTGACTGGCAGGAAATACATAGCACTGCCAGGCAATGCAACAAATGGTAAATGTGAGTTTTAAGTGCTCTTAAAGGGGTGGCAGCTAACATTAAGCCCCATGCTTAATGTGTGCTTCACACTAGTAATATTTCGTTGAAGAGGTTGGCAGGGAACCCATGACTGTACTTCAGAGGTTACTGGAGATAAGCAGATATACGCTCCTCCACATCCTCTAAAGGTTTTAACCTCCTGTTCAGCATTTTAAGAGGTATGATAGAAATTATTGGTTTCCCTGCCATGGAAATGGAGTACGACGTAGGAAATTCCGATTTCCTTACCATGGGTGACCACCTGATCTCTACTAATAGGATCAGTATACCAATTCGTAACGCCGTTAGGAAAATCTGTAAAACAGTTTGCAATCGCATGCAACAGCAACAGCAATTGATAAAAAATTGAGAAAAGGCACCTGATAACCAGGACAAGGCTTGAATGCCTGTACCACCACTCCAGTCCATGGGGACTAATACATGCTGCATGTGAAAAAGCAAAGACTACTTTTTCCCAACCCCACCCTATCAAAGGCTACAGAAAAATAGAAGCTGTGGGTAAAAGATCATACTCAACAGCTTCACTCCTTATAGGAGAAGTAGCCTTCTTGAGTTACACAACCCACTACCTGTAAGCACCCTGGAAGGCAGCATTTCCCTTCTGTGATAAAATACCATCAGATGACAGGGTACAGCTAATGAATGCACTTGATTAAATCAGGTCTAGATGCAGCTAAGAACCACTTGCAGATGGCAGTGGATAGAAATGATACAACAACCGGAGCTTTGGCTAGTGCAGTATCTGTCAGATGTTATGCCTGGCTGAGAACCACAGGGTTATCAGTAATTCTGCAAAACAAAGCTGTTGACTTCCCCTTTCAGAATACATCATTCTTGGGAGATCAGACAGAGAGATCTTCATCGAGGGTATCTCTTGCAGCAGGTACTACTCTTGGGCGTCCACCAGAGGGCACTCCTGTGCATGGTAGCTTTTATCAGCAGTGTTTGCTCAGGGGTTGCCCACACACAACATCATCTCTTCTGTGACTATAAATATGTAGGCGGCCCCAAGTATCCTCAGTTCTTTTTTCTGTCCTCTTCAGCTTGCTGCACAAAGCAGCTACTCACCTCTGCATGTATTCGATGAAGTCATCGATGAGAAATCAAGCCGGGAACAGTTTCTTAGCCATTCACTCTATCTTCGAATGCCGAATGTCAAACAATTTGGAATCTCTCTTTAGAAAGTGCCATTGCGGCTGTAAAATATGCCACTATGACAACCACACTGTTTGTGTCAGGTGCTTGAGGGCTGCTCACATCTCCACAAGCAAACACTGCCAGTGATTTAACCAGGCTACACATCACTGACGGTTACAAGAAATAGAATCTGATCTCATGGAACAAAAGCTTGCTCTTCTTGAGAAGGGAACCCACCCTCGAGATACATCGTCGATGAACCCAACCTCTGGAAGGAGGGGTGGAAGAACAATGGGGAATCAAAACTGCCATCACAGAGGCAAAAACCCCTGTGTGTGAAGCAAATAAACAAACCAATGTAAGAAACCGCTATGGTTCTCAAAGGAGGTGGCAGGTAAGGTTAGGGAGAAAAAAAGAGAGCATTCCGGAAGTACAAGGAATCACAGAAGGAGCAGGACAGAGAACTGTATCAGTTAAAGCAAAAGGAAGCAGGAAAGGCAGTCAGAACAGCAAAGGCCCAAACTGAGGAAAAGATAGCCAACTCAGTTAAGAAGGGGGATAAAACCTTTTATAGGTACTTCAGGGAGCGAAGGAAGACCAAGGGAGGGATAGTGAGGGTTAATAAAAGGGAGGGGGGGTGAGCAGAGGGTGACTGTGAAAAGACAGAGATACTAAACAAATACTTTTGCTCAGTATTCACAAATGAAGTGGGTGAGGTACCTAAACCAAACAATAGAAACACGCTGGATACAGGGGGGTTGATACCAGCCCTTTCACAGAAGAAAGGGTTCTGAAAGAACTCTTAAAACTGAAGGTGGACAAAGCAATGGGGCCTGATGGGATTCATCCCAGAATTCTAAAAGAACTAAGGGTAGAACTAGTGACACCACTGACTACCCTCTTTAATAAATCATGGGAGGATGGGGTGGTACCTGAAAACTAGAGGAGGGCAGATGTGATTCCACTTCACAAAAGTGGGAGCAGGGCAGAGGCAGAAAACTACAGACCTGTTAGTTTAACCTCAGTGATTGGGAAAACGATGGAATCACTTCTGAAGGAAAGAACTGTTGAGTACCTAGAGGCCAGAGGAGAGTGCAGGACCCAAGGCAGCATGGATTCACATCGGGAAGGTCATGTCAGACGAATCTAATAGATTTCTTTGGCTGGGTGGCCAAAATAGTAGATCAGGGAGAGGCTGTAGACATGGCCTACCTAGACTTTAGCAAGGCATTTGACACAGTCCCATACAAAAGATTAATATACATGTTGGCCAGCCTGGGAGTGAGATGTTAAACCGAGGTCCCATCTGCCTGGATTGGTGGTAGTTTAGGTGGATGTTAAAGATCCCATGGCACTTATCGAAAAGAGTAGGGGAATTTCCCCGGTGTCCTGGCCAAATTTCCCTCATTCACTAAAAATACCACCAACAGCTTAATCTGGTTCAAGGTCAGTTGGCATTCATCTGTATCCCCTTCCCCCGGGTCGTGCCTGAAAATAGGCAAGATTTATCTAGTGCACTTACCCGGTCAACAAAAACTAAATAAAATTAAAAAAAAAAAGATGGTAGCCTGGGTAAAAAATTGGCTAGAGAACAGGACACAGAGGGTAATAGTAAACAGAGTCTACTCTAAAGAAAGGGGGGTTACTAGTGGGGTACCGTTGGGTTCAGTACTAGGACTGTTCCTCTTTAATGTCTTTATAAGTGACATTACAGAGGGACTGGAAGGAAAAGTATGTCTCTTTGCAGATAACACAAAGATCTGCAACAGAGTTGATACACAAGGTGGGGTGGAAAGGATGAGAAGGGACTTGGCAAAGTTGGAGGAATGGTCAAATGTATGGCAGCTAGGATTCAATGCTAAGAAGTGCAAAGTAATGCACCTGGGAAACAAAAACCCAGGGGAAGAGTACACAATGGGGGGTGAGATACTAACAACAACAAAAATGGAAAGGGACCTGGGAGTAGTCATATCAGATGACCTAAAGGTGAGCAAGCAATGTGAGAAGGCAGTAAGCAGGGCTGGTGGGATACTGTGATGCATAGGGAGAGGAATCACCAGTAGAAAACAGGAAGTTGTTATCCCTCTGTACAGACAGCTGGTGAGACCCCATCTGGAGTACTGCGTGCAGTTCTGGAGACCCAATCTCCACAAAGACATAGACAGGATGGAGGCAGTCCAGAGGAGGGCAACTAAGATAGTGCAGTGTCTGCACCAGAAGACATATCAAGAGAGACTTAAGGATCTTAATATGTATAGCCTCAAGGAGAGGAGGGAGAGGGGAGACATGATTGAAACTTTTAAGTACCTCAAGGGAATCAACAAAGTCCAAGAGGGTAGCATCTTTCAGAAAAAGAGGCGTGCAAGAACAAGGGAGCACAATCTGAAGATAGAGGGGGGACAGGTCATTGGTAATGTGAGGAAGTATTTTTTCACGAAGAGGGGTGTGGATGCATGGAACAGCCTTCCTTAGGAGGTTGTGGAGTCAAAAAGAGTGGTGGAATTCAAGAGTGCATGGGACAGACATAAGGCACTTCTCGGGGGTGGAGGGTGGAAGAAGTAGGCTGTTGGTTAGCTAGGATCTACAGCTTATCCATTAGGTAGGGAAATGGGCAGACTGGGTGGGCCAAGCAGTCCTTATCTGCCTTCAAATTCTATGTTTCTATGTTTCTCTCATAAGTACTCCAGCAAACATAAGCAAAGAACAAGAAGAAATCATCGTCATCTGAAAGTAAGCGATCATCGATGGTCACTTCTGCTAGTGAACCATCAATGACCACTAGAGAACATACCATGCAGTCATCAACAACACTACCAGTCCTGTTGTCGATGGCCCTGACTGCAGCCTTATCGGTATTGACCATGACGACCAACACAGCATCATCTGCTCTGCCATCGACAATATCCCACCCTCCCAAAGGTTTAAATACCTTCTACCTCATCGATGAACCGGGCCTTTCAACATTCTGTTGCCTCCCTGTTTCAGTCCCTGCCGACGACTGACTCGGGTTATGTTATTAGGGATGAAAGATTTTCAATAACAATGCTTTCTAAACTGCCACCACCTTCGTAAGTGGCTACACAACGGGGACAACCTGAACAACTTAGGGGATCCTCTTATTACACCCCAGGTGTCAAACCTCATTCTCAGCCTAGACCAACCCCATCTATTATACCATTGACCAGCTCTGCTCCGCAGGGACAATCTTCCTCACAATTGTCAGCGGCTTCCTCCATCGATGTTGCGGCAGTTGTACAAACCATACTTCAAAGTTATGCACAGTATGCAGGCATCTCAGCCTTCACACCTCAGTGGGAGACATGACTCACACTCCCCTACCTCCCCTCCTCCCAAAAGGCTTCGGAGGGATACAGAGTATAGAGAACCTTCACCAGACTTATCCATACACTCTATGGAAGAAGAATTCTATCCTGATTATGAATAGGAATTTTAGGAAGATTTAGATGCCGGAGATGGCCTCCGCCCTCCCTCTGCTGCATCCATGATCTCCTCATCGGACGAAGATGCTGTGCACCATACCCCAGTCTCTCCTCCGGATGACCTGTCATTCCTCGAGAGGATGACTCAAAAACAAAAAGTCATGGGGTTTGCTACTACTGAGCAAGTTGAGCACCACTGTGATATGGCAGATTATCTGGACCTCCCAGAAGATCCAGTCATTGTGATCCCACCTGTCATTCAGGCTTATCGGAACGCAGTCCTCTCAGCCTGGCACCAACCCTCTGCAGTCCCAAGAAAGGATGACCACCTTTATCAATTCCCAGTTAACCATCCGTTCTTTTCCACTGTACCGCAAGCCAATTTCAGTGATAAGTAACGCAGCACACGACTGAACTAAGAGACCCAAATGCCTTAGCTCCCTCCCACCAGACAAGGAATCCAGATGTCTGGATTACATGCGTAAGAGGGTGTACCAAGCAGGAACCATGAACCTACGCATACTTAATTACATGGGTCACATATTGAAGTATCAAAAAAACACTAGTTCTCAGCAACAGAGGTGATCAACAAGTTACCACATTCCGCAGAGAAGGCTCAGTTCTCACCCAAGGAGTCCTTTAGCATCAGTAACAATAGCAGTAAACTGACCAGTTTGAGCTGCCTCAGAGGTGGAGCCATGAATAATGCATATAATGAAGTGGCCAATTAGAATCTAGCAGGAGGGTGCGCCGAGTGGAGCTTGCCCAGACAGCATCAAAATTTTTTCTCCGACTAAGAAACACTGCCTCTGAAGTGCTTTGTCTGAACTTGAGAACTCCTTTTTTGTGCCTAAAACTTTACTTCTGTGCTGAGTTTGTGAGTATTTCTAACATTTTTACATTTTTAAGGGGTTTTTAATGGTTCCTAACTGGTTTCTGGGGTCACTTTTCCCCCCCTTAATCCACGCTTCCCCATGGTTCCTTTTTCACTTTTCTGAGGTAAAATTTAACCGCGTTTGGTGTATTTTGATGGCTTTTCCCTTTATTTTAATAGCGGTTCCTTTATTTTACTGGGAATTGCTATTTTCCTTGGTTTTTCTTCATTTTATTGCTGTTTTAAATCTCGTTTCTTACTATAAGGAAACCCGACCGTTATTTCGGTGCTTCCCTATTGGGAACTGATACTTGTCGACTTTTCTGACAGATTGGCATGTCAGAAGAGCAAAAAAAGAGGACTGGACCCTCAGGTTTTAAAAACTGTATCAAGTGTGGCAACATCTTTGCTAAAGCAGATAACCACGACCTGTGTTTACAGTGTTTGAGTCCAGAACATTTTTTGCTCTATCTGCTCTAAATTTTGTTCAAAAACTATAAAAAAGAGAGCCAAGAGATTGGAAGATATGGCTTCTCAATCTGCTTCTCATGTAAAGTAGGGCTCTTCTGTCCTGCCTAAACCCAAAGACAAGGAGCACTCAGCAAATAAGTCAGATAAGCAAAATGGTAAAAATGGTGACATGCCAAAAAAGAGAAATGGAGATCAGGTCACAGAATCTGTGCCTGTAAAACTATACAAAGAAAAGCATACACTGCCCCTCTCACGTCAAGTAAGGGGAGATGCCAGTGGCCAAAAAGCATAAAGATAAAGAAAAGAATAAAGAGGGTCAGTCTCTTAAAGAAAAAGGAAAAGAGTGTGACCCAGACAAAGATTTACCCCCTGCAGAAGAAATGGCTAAGGCATGACACCTATATCAAACATTGCAGAGTCTGGGGAGCTTTTTCTCTGCTCCCTCTACTCCAGTTAATCCCAGCAGCTCTGTCCCAGTCTTTGGGCCATCCTGCAATTATATTCAGGGGGATGATGATGATAATGATGAAGACAATGATTATGAGCCTGGAGCCAGCCTCTGGAACCAGACATTTCACCCGATCCAGGCTTTGGCACCTCCCCAGATGGTCAGGAGGATATTTCCTCCCTCCTCACCTTCTTACAGCTCATGGTGGACACCCTGGACATTCCTGCCCAGGAGTCTGCACAGGATGATGATGAGGATGAAGACTATATGAACATGATGGGTCTTCTTCTTGTCAAAAAGATTGTGCTTCCTATCTACAAATCCTTTAAGAAATCCACTATGAAGCTCCTGCAGGCCTCTACATCCCTGCCTGGAGTAAATAAAAAAAAGTGAATAGGAAAAAACAGCTAGCCAAAAATGAGGCAGATTTTTTTATATAATTACCCTAGCCATGAAAGGGTGGTTCAGGCCGTAGCCTGTGACAAGGCTCAGGTCCCTCTCACCTCTCAACCTCCTGAGAAGGAGTCACGGAAGTTAGATTCCATGGCTAAAAAAATCCTATACCACTGCCTCTTTGCTTTTATGCCTCTCTTCTTACCTGGCATACACAGCTAAGAACCAAAAGGTTTTATGGAGTTCTGTCCAGGCCATTCTTATACATAAAACAGATAGAATGGTCCAGGATATTGCTGAAACAGTGAAGACTGGTTTGGAAGCCACTAAATACCAGTTTCATATGACTGCAGACACTAATGATACAGCTGCAAGGGCCATGGCTCAGGCTGTCTGTCATAGGCGCTTTGCTTGGCTATGAGCCACCAATTTTTTACAGGATTCCCAGTCCAAAGCTATGGACTTCCTCTGTGAAAACAGTTCCCTTTTTGGGGAAAAAACTGAAGCATACATGAAAAAGGTGGAGGAGTACAAGTTCACATATGAAAGCAATGCAGCTAAACAGAAAGCCTGTACTTTTCAAAAGTCACAACCTAGAGGAAACAGAGGCATGGGTTACTTCCCCAGGCCATGTTACCCAATGGCCATGCCTATGGACTTTTCTCAAATGAGAGGCTACTTTAGGGAAAGAGGCAGAAGGGGTCAGAGGAGAGTTGCCACCACTTATGCCCCTGCCACACAATCTAAACTCTGACTTCGGTAACCAGGTCACCTCCCCTCTGCCAGTAGGGGGCAGGCTCTCCCACTACCTCCAAGCAGGGACCCTCATCAACACAGACAAGTGGGTCTTGGAGGTAATGGGAAAAGGTCTACCCCTGCAGTTCAAGCAGTTCCCTTCTGGGTCCATCATTGTCAAAACCACTATTCCCAACAGAAAGGTATCTGTTGGAGATGGAGGTAAACATCCTGCTGCCAGCCAAAGTGGTGGAGAGAGTTCCCCTTTCGCAGCATGATTGAAAAAGGTCTCTACTCCAGATACTTCCTGACATTAAAGAAAAATTGGGAGTGGCAATCTATTTTAGACCTCATGTACTTAAACAGGCACTTATTCAAACCAAAATTCAAGATGGTAAGACGTCAGATGGTGATGCATTCTTTGCAGCAGGGAGACTGGCTAGCCTCCCTTGATCTCAAGGACACCTATTTTCATATACCAATAAGGCAGTCTCACAGAAAGTTTCTGAGGTTCAGACTGCATTCAGGTCACTGCCAGTTTGCAGATGTGCCCTTTGGCCGGACTTCTTCTCCCAGGGTGTTCACAAAGTGCCTATCTGTTGTGGCAGCCCACTTAAGAAAACAGGGCATTTCAGTCTTTCCATATTTGGACAACTGGCTCATAGTGAAACATAGAAACATAGACTTTGACGGCAGATAAGGACTGCTTGGCCCATCTAGTCTGCCCATTTCCCTACCTACAGGATAGGCCGCAGATCCTAGTTAACCAACAGCCTATTTCTTCCTACCCCCCACAAGAATTGCCTTATGTCTGTCCCATGCATTCTTGAATTCTCCCACAGTTTTAGACCCCACAACCTCCTCAGGAAGGCTGTTCCATGCATCCACTACCCTCTCTGTGAAATAATACTTCCTCACATTGCCCCTGAACTGCCCCCCCATCTTTAAATTGATTCCCCTTGATCTTCCTGGACATAAGTCTCCACCACTCATTCACACTAGTGGGATTGGCGCCGGAGGCACTAAGACCCATCGGGAGCAAACTTTTTGCTGGAGGGTCGTATGGCTTCAGGCAGCGCCCGCGAGACCTGACGCCCGCGAGCAGCGGCTCGGTGACAATGACCATCTGGCGACGACCCTCCAACCGCCTCAGTTCCTTTTTCCCGCCCGTCAGTGCGCTTCAGTGATAGCGTCGGCTCGCCTGTCGAGTCAAACTTCAAACTAGCGCATAGTTTTCAGTTTGTTTTGTAACATTATCACGATAGTAGTATCGCTTAGTTTTATTCTATTTTTCGTAAAATTTTTCTAATATTTAAATTTAACTTACTTGAAGAAGTCTCGGCCTACTGGACGGAGTCGACCATGAGCAGGTCAGGTGACGGTAGGGAGACTTCGTATGAAAGCTGTTCAGTCAGCCGGGCTGGGTCCGGTCAGCCTCCTTCTCCTCAGCGGGGTTCCGACTACGGTCAGTCCGATGCCCGGGGGGATGGGCGGTCCCCGCCGGCATAAAATAAGCGGTCGCATTCTCGGCGCCGTTGACCTCGAGAAGCTCTTCTTGACCCACAGGTCAAAAGAAGGCATCACTCGAGGTGCCCTCTGGTATGTCTGCTGCGTCGCGGTCGGTTGATCGTTGCTAGTTGCGGTCTCCTTCTTGGATCGCCAACTTCCGATAATCGTCGTCCTCGACTGTCGAGCCCCTCCCGCCTATAGGTAGGACTCCAGATGAGCAGTTTCATCAGTGGGCGCTCTTATGGGCGATGGGCTCGGAGGTTGGTTCTTCTGCCTGGCTCGATTACCTCGGGCCTCGGGCTCCTCCGGCGTCAGGTAGAGGCGGTTGGACCTTCCCTAGTCAGCCTTGGCGCCTTCTCCGGTGCTAGCGACTCCGTGTAAGTGTTTCCCCCCCTCACATGGCTGTGGCGCGAGGGCCTCACCGATGCCCTTATCTCCTGGTATTTTCCTTCTCTTGTTTCCAGGTTCCGGGGCTTTTCCGGCGCCTTCTGCAGGGTCTGTGGCGTGTCGGCGCCCGTTTCGGAAACCGCCCGGAGCTTGCGGCGCCCGTTAGCGGCGCTGCGTGGTCTCGGCGCCGTTGGTGGCGCCCGCGTTATCATGGCGCCGCCAGTGATGCCGATTGGATCGGCGGCGCCCGTTGGCGTCGTCCCAGCGCCGTTCGAGCGTCGTCTGTGCGCGCCGTTGGCGCGCCGTCTTGTGGCGTCGCATGGCGCCACGGCGTTCGCGAGAGCGTGCCTCTTGACGCCGTCGCCTCCTCGATGCCGTCTTCAGCCCGTTTTGCCGTCTCGGCGCGGCACCCCAGGGACTCTCCTTGTTTTCTGCCATTTCCTCCTCTCTAATTTTCCTCCTTTCCTGTCAAACAGTCCTTTCTGGACCATCAGGAGATGATGTTGAGCCTGACCCAGACCTTGATTGGGTGATGAAGTGGAGGAAACAGGATCTTTCTTTGCTACAGAGCCTGTGGTGGGGACCTGTCCTTTAAGTCTCTGTTGAAGAACCTGGGATCCCTCTTTCTCTCAGACTACAGACATCGATCCTGGGAAGATATTAAGACTCCAGTATCTTCATGCTCGGAGATCCCTACGGTTTGACTCCTCCGATTCAGCCTTCCTTGAGGCGCTGTCTCAAATGGTATGGAATAACCCTGCTCTTATTCCTCAGTGGCTAAATCCATTGATAAGATATTCAGCTCCCAAGGATGCGTCCCATTTTGGCATCCCAAGCCTTTGCGGATCCTATTGTAGTCCTGGCAGAGAATGACAAGGTGTTCTTCCTCAAACTACTACAGCTCGACCTATTAACAAAGAGTCTCGTAAGATTGATACATTAGGTAAGAGAGTCTTTGCTGCCTCCACTCTAAGTATGCGTATTGCCAGTTATCAAGGCTATTTTTCTCCAGTATGAGTATATCCTGTGGCACTCTATGAAAAGAATGGTTGAAGCTCTTCCAGATTGGATTCCAAGTCAGAGCTTCTTCTGACCGTTATAAAGTATTGAGTCAATAACCAACAGGTCAAAGCCGCCATGGGCGCTTCGACACTGCTTCTCAGCTCAGCAGCGCGAGGATTTGTACTGGCGCCATTCCTGGCTGCGTACTTCTGGCTTCACGAATGATGCTCAGCAGCAGGTGATGGCGCTGCCTTTGATAGCTCCTTTCTTTTTGGCCCTCAGGTGGAGCAAGCCTTAGAGGCCACTCAGAAGACTAGATCGGCCATTAAGTTGGCCAGACCTCCGCCTGCCCCTCTCGGGGGCATGTGAACAGGCGTCAGTTTCATAGTCGTCAGTCCTTTCGAGGCAGAGGCAGGGAAGCTTCCATAAAGCCAACCTGCCCAACCTCAAAGAAGGCGAGCAAGCGCCAGGGACCTAAAGCTCCCAAGCGCTACCTTATAGTCGTTGGCCCAAGTTCCATCCACTCTGCCCGAGGTGGAACTTTCTCCTCCGGTGGGAGGTCGTCTGATGTACTTCTACAACCAGTGGAAGTCCATAACCTCAGACAAATGGGTTCTTCGGATAATTCGCGAGGGTTACTCTCTCAATTTCTTGGAACCCCCCCCGAATTGTCCTCCCATACGACAACCCAGGTTGTCGGCCTCTCAGTCAGATCTCCTCACCGCGGAGATCCAGGGCCTTCTGAACAACAGGGCAATAGAACTGGTGCCCCCGCATCTGCGAAACACAGGGTTCTACTCCCATTACTTTCTGGTTCCAAAGAAATCTGGGGGGATGCGCCCCATTCTAGACCTCAGAAAGTTAAACAAATTCCTCCCCAGGGAGAAATTCAAGATGATTTCCCTAGGTACCCTGTTACCCTTGCTGCATCAGCATGACTGGCTGGCCTCTCTGGATATGCAGGATGCTTACCAGCATATCCCCGTCCACCCGACCCACCGCAAATTCCTCAGGTTTGTAGCTTTGGGTCAGCATTATCAGTTCAGAGTCCTGCCCTTTGGGCTATCCTCGGCGCCGCGAGTTTTTACAAAGTGTTGTGCAGTTCTCGCGGCGCATCTCAGGAAAGTCGGACTCCGAGTGTTTCCCTACCTGGGCGATTGGCTTCTAGCAAGCCCTTCCGGAAGGTTTTGGAAGCCGTGCAAGCGACTTCTCGTCTTCTCCGTCCATAGGAGTTCTGCTGAATTTGAAAAATCTCAACTGCACCCTCCCAGAGGCTCCTTTTCATAGGGGCGCTTCTAGACACCTCTTCAGCGAAGGCTTTCCTTCAGAGGACAGAAGACTCGACATCCTTCTTATGGCCCGTTACATCAGGAGAACCAATCGGTTACAGCTCTCTGATGCAACGCATGTTGGATCTCATGGCGTCCTCGGTCTTCACTGTCCCTCTGGCCCGACTGCACATGAACCACCCAGTGGATGCTCTCCACTCAGTGGTCCCCGACCTCTCACCCCAGTCTTATCCCATCAAGGTGGCGGAGCCCTTGAAGGTCTCTCACCTGGTGGTCTCAAGAAACAATCTCCTGGAAGGATTCCCTTTGCTCCCCGGATCATCAGATCTCCATCACCACAGATGCATCGCTAATGGGATGGGGAGCTCACTGTCTCTCCCTCCACACTCAAGGTGTATGGACTCAGTTGAAACTCATCTCCACATAAATGTCCTGGAGATGAGGCGGTCCTCTATGCAATCCGAGCTCTGAAGGATGTCCTTTGTCACAAGAACATTTCTCCTTCAAGCGGACAACAAAGCAGTGATGTATTACATCAACAAGCAAGGCGGTGCTCATTCTTATCCCCTTTGCGGGAAGCAATGAGGGTGTGGGAGTGGTGCTTGGAGCACAAGTCTCTGATTCAAGCGGTTTATCTGCCAGGTATACAAAACGACCTAGCAGATCACCTCAGCAAACGAGGCAGACCCTCACGAGTGGTCTCTCGATCCAGCCGTAGCTCGGTCCCTGTTCAAAGTGGGGACTCAGACCTGGACCTTTTGCATCCCCACTCAGCAGCAAAACTGCCTCTCTTCTGCTCCAGAAATCCAGGGCCTGGCATTTTCTGTCAGGATGCGTTCAGGCTGCGGTGGACAAAGCGCTTTCTTCGCCTTTCCACCACTTCCTCTAATCCAGAGTACTCCTCAAGTTCGAGTCTCAGGGGACCAAGATGATTCTCATTGCTCCTTCCTGGCCTCGGCAACTATGGTTTCCTCTACTCAACAGTATGTTGGCAGCCTCTCGAGACCACTTCCTTTGCAAATCAGTCTTCTGACTCAGGGTTGATTGGTCCATCCCAACTGAAATCACTTCACCTTCATGCTTGGCTCCTGAAGAGATAGAAGTGATCGGTTCAACGATCTCTCGTAGAGTCTCAGACATCCTTCTGGCTGCTCGGAAGCCAGCCACCAGCGTACACTTCCAAATGGAAGCGTTTTCTCTCTGGTCACAAAATCCTCTTGGAATCCTTTTCCTGTCCTCCTGGCAAGGTTCTGGAGTATCTTTTGGACCTATCAAACTTAGGTCTTCAATACTCCACAGTTAAAGTTCACCTTAGTGCCATCTCAGCGTTCCATGAGCGGTTTCTTCCTTAACTCTGGCTCAGTTACCTATGGTGAAGAGATTTCTTAAGAGGATTCTCCACCAGACCCCTGTTAGCGTCCAGTTGCAGCCTGGGACATTAACCTGGTGCTGGACATGCTCACTCGGAAGCCTTCGAACCCTTAGCTACCTGTGAGCTAAAATTTCTTACCTGGAAGACTGCCTTCCTGGTGGCCATTACCTCAGCCATGCGGGTCTCTGAGATACATGCACTGATTACGGACCCTCCAGTATACTGTATTCCATAAGGACAAGGTAGTTCTCCGTACTCATCCTAAATTTCTTCCCAAGGTTGTGTCAGAATTCCATCTGAACCAACCTCTGGTACTTCCGCTTGCCAGCTAATTTCCAAAATGAAGGGAGCAGGCTCTTCATTCCTTGGATGTTAAAGAAACCTTGCGGTTCTATTTAGATAGAACCAAGGATGTTGCAAGACTCAGCAACTGTTCGTTTCTTTCAGCGACACCGGCTGGGTCAACCTGTCGCTATTAGATGTATCTCTTCATGGTTAGTGGCATGCCTTGTCATTGCTATTCCATGGCTCAAGTTAAATTAGAAGGTAGAGTGTCGCTCCCTCTACTAGAAGCGATCTGGCATCCCTAGCGGAAGTCGCAATGTTCCAATTGCAGATATATACAACGCCGCTACCTGGAGCTCAGTGCATACTTCGTTAAGCACTATGCACTGGATGTTCATGCCAGGCGACATTCCGCATTACAGAACTATCCTTAATGGGCTTCTATCTTAGGCAGCGTGAGCTCTGGCTTTCCTGCCGCCCTTTTGGGGATTATCAGCTTGGTACTCTCCCACTGAGTGTGAGATAGTGGTGGAGACTTATGTCCAGGAAGATAGGAAAATTACGTGCCTACCGTAATTCTTGATCTTCTTGGACGGTCTCTCACTCATTCTACCCTCCTCCATCTGACTCACCGCTGTGTGGTCTTCACTCCTCAAATCTTTAGGCCGTGAGGACTTCTTTGCTGACCCTTCTTCACGGGTCATACGGACTATCTTATGTCCGTTTTTTAATGTTAGGTTTACCCTTTTAGTTAGTTCGCTGCACCTCCTTGGTAAAAAGAGTACTGGGGCGGTTGGAGGTCGTCGCCGAGATGGTCATTACCGCTCGAGCCGCTGCTTTCATGGCGCCCGTGTCAGCGCCGTCTCTGTATCGACCCTCCAGCAAAAGTTTGCTCCCGATGGGTCTTGAGTGCCTCGGCGCCAATCCCACTAGTGTGAATGAGTGGTGGAGACTCGTCCAAGAAGATCAAGAATTACGGTAGGTACGTAATTTTCCTTTCTTGCGCGTCCCTTTTTCTGAAAGATGCTACCCTCTTGGACTTTGTTGGTTCCACTGAGGTACTTAAAAGTTTCTATCATGTCCCCACTCTCCCTTCTTTCCTCAAGGGTATACATATTGAGCTCCTTTAGTCTCTCCTCATATGGCTTCTCTTGCAGACCCTGCACCATTTTAGTTGCCCTCCTCTAGACTGCCTCTATCCTGTCTATGTCCTTGCAGAGATGGGGTCTCCAGAACTGGACACAGTACTCCAGATGGGGTCTCACCAACTGTCTGTACAGAGGGATAACAACTTTCTGTTTTCTGCTGCTGATGCCTCTCCCTATGCATCCCAGTATACCCCCAGCCCTCACTACTGCCTTCTCACATTGCTTGCTAACCTTAAGGTCATCTGATATGATTACCCCCAGGTCCCTTTCCTTTTTTGTTGTTGTTACTACTCCCCCCATTGTGTATTCTTCCTCTGGGTTCTTGTTTCCCAGGTGCATTATTTTGCACTTCTTTGCATTGAATCCTAGCTGCCATACTTCTGACCATTCCTCCAACCTTGCCAAGTCCCTTCTCATCCTTTCCACGCCTCCTTGTGTATCAACCCTGTTGCAGATCTTTGTGTCATCTGCAAAGAGGCATACTTTTCCTTCTAGTCCCTCTGCAATTTCACTTATGAAGACATTAAAAAGGACTGGACCCAATACTGAACCCTGCGGTACCCCACTAGTAACCCCTCTTTCTTCAGAGTAGACTCCATTTACAATTACCTTCTGTGTCCTGTTGTCCAGCCAATGTTTTACCAAGGCTACCACCCTGGGACCCACTCCCAGGCTGGTTAATTTGACTGTTAATCTTTCATGTGGGACTGTGTCAAATGCCTTGCTAAATTCTAGGTAGGCCATGTCCACAGCCCCTCCCTGGTCTACTACTTTGGTCACCCAGTCAAAGAAATCTATTAGATTCGTCTGACATGACCTTTCCGCTGTGAACCCATGCTGCCTTGGGTCCTGTGCCCCACTGGCCTCTAGGTACTCAACTGTTCTTTCCTTCAGAAGTGACTCCATCACTTTCCCTACCACAGAGGTCAGACTGACAGGTCTGTAGTTTCCTGCCTCTGTCTTGGTCCCACTTTTGTGAAGGGGAAACACAGCCGCCTTCTTCCAGTCCTCGGTACCACACCATCCTCTCATGATTTATTAAAAAGAGTTGCCAGTGGTTTCACTAGTTCCACCCTTAATTCTTTTAGAATTCTGGAGTGAATTCCATCAGGCTCCATTGCTTTGTCCACCTTCAGTGGTGGGTGCATTCTGCACTGTCAGTGTGCCTTTGGTCTCGGCTGATAATCTAACTGTTTTCCAGACCTTGAGACCCGACAACCGAATCGACAGCCAGGCCAGACAGTGGGCCCAGTGACAGGCCACAGGTGCTGAGGTGCAGAGTGTGGAGGGACAGTCTATCTCTGTCTCTGTTGACAACAATGACAGGATTCGGCAGCTCTCAGTTTGTTGGCATCTAGTGCATGGTGCCGTTTTCTAGATCCAGGTGGGACCTACTTCATGTGAGTAAGACATGATGGAACCACTACCACGCACTGTGCATGACTCACGGACCTGAGGGCTCGGGGGACAGAAAAGTTCTGGTCCAGTGGGTGGGGTGCAAATCAATGGAGGACCATACTGGAAAAATTTAATTGGCTAGCTAGTATGTTATGCTTCACCTGACCTGCAGAGAGAACATCTATGGGAAAACAAAAATGCCGCAAATGGTGAGCTGTTTGGATGGTCAAGGTGGCAGACCCTGGTGGGGCAAAGGAATGGTCGATGACAGACGCCCTCCAAGGTTTAGTCACACACAGCGGGAAAGTACAGGGGGAGTACGGGGGTAAGGGATGAAGGAAAAAAAAGTAAAAAGAAAAAGAAATCAGTGGCCCCTCAAACTAGGGGGCCCAGGGCAATTGGCCCTTTTGCCCTATGTTAATCCAGCCCTGATTTAATGGAACAAAATTGTTTGGGTCAGAAACCCAATTAATACTGGATGACTTGCAAGCATTTGGCCGAACACTGAGAACAGTGCACGGGATGTACCATTCCTCCCAAACTACTCGACAACAGAAATACCAACAGTCCTTTCAATTTCGAAGGACATGATGACAAAGAAGAAACTACAGACAATCCTCCAGGGGCAGACAGCAGAGTCGATCTGCATCCTGTTCCCCAACCCCCACCACCAAGGGGCCCCAGTCCACTCCCACAGCGGTGACCGACACCCCGTTGCTTTCTGACTTCATGACCTCTCTCCACAGCTTCCCCCAGCCAGCCTCGGAGGCTGTGGGTGGACATTTCTCACATCACCTAGAGGCCTGGCAAAACATAACAGACGAATGAGTGTTACAAATAATACAGATGGGGCATACATTGGAGTTCACCTCAACTCCCTCGCCTCACCCTCCCTGTCCAGTGGTATATCGCATCTCCATTCTACAAGATGAAATGACTGCATTAATACAGAAACAAACAGTTCAACCAGTACCACTACAAGAACAACACATGGGATTTTACTCCCACTTTTTCTTGTGCCCAATCGCACGGGAGACCTACGACCAATATTGGACCCACAAAAGCTAAACTTGTTCATCCAGTACAAAAAATTCAGGATGACAACATTGGCCTCAGTCATCCCCATATCACAACAAGGGGATTGGCTATGCACGCTGAATATGAAGGATACAGATCTACACATCCCTATTCATCCCACCCATCACAAGTTTCTATGATTCCAACTTATACGACAACACTACCAGTTTTGGGCGCTACCATTCAGCCTTTCTTCTGCACCCAGAGTCTTTACAAGATGCCTAGCAGTAGTGTCAGCAGCCCTAAGAAGACAAGAGCATTTTGTATTCCCATACCTGGATGATTGGCTTATAAAGGTCTCAACCACAGAGGACCTCTTGACATCTCTTCATATCACCCTTCAAATGTTCCAGGATCTAGGCATCACTGTAAATTGGCCAAAGTCCCATCCCATACTAACCCAAAGGCTTCAGTACATAGGAGCCACGTTGGACACAAAAGTGGGCAGAGCATTTCTTCCAGAAGACTGGCAGACAAAACTTATGTCTCTGGCCATTCATCATCAGTCAGCATCACATCTCACTGCAAGACAGGTCATGTACCTCCTAGACCATGTGGCCGCCGCCATCCCCACTATGTCACAGGTAAGACTTCACATGCACCCCATTCAATGGGCTTTGCACCACCAGTGGTAGCAGAAAAGTGGAGACTTCGACGATCTGGTCAGGGTAACTCCTGCACTTCATGCTGTATTAACATGGTGAACAAACCAACACAATCCGGATCAAGGGGTCCCCCTCCAAACCCTTCCTCCAGTACAAACCCTTACCATCAATGCCTCCACCTGGGGATGGGGTGCTCATCTAGGTCCTTACCAGATACAAAGCCATTGGGACCATGTCAAAGCCTCCCTTCACATCAACATCCTTGAAATGATGGCCGTTTATCTCGCTCTCTGGGCATTTCGCCCATACCGGAAGCCAGGTCCGCTACTAATTTAGACAGATGACACATCTGTGGTCTGTTACCTAAACAAACAAGGGGGCACCCAGTCCCAGTGTCTGTGGCAAGAAACTGTTCATGTCTGGGAAGAAGCCCTAAACCAGAAACTTACCCTGACAGCAGTCCACCTCCTTGGAACTCGCAACATCCTAGTGGACCACTTGAGTTGCCACTCCCAAGGCCATGAATGGACCCTGAATGACTCAGTTCTCCAAAACATATTTCAATTATGGGGGACTCTGGAGATAAATCTCTTTGCATCTCCAGAAAACCATTGTCTACCCCCCCCCCGTTCCCCTCATTCAAAGGGTCTTACTGAAACTGCATCTGAAACCAGCCAGGATGATTCTTATTGCTCCATTCTGGCCTCTCCAGATCTGGTTCTCCCTTCTACAACTAACAGTTACCAAACCCATCCCACTCCTCCACCCAGATCTCCTGACCCAGCATCACGGAGCCCTTCTACATCCCAACCTATGATTCCTGCATCTCCATGCATGGCTCCTGAAGACATCTTCATAAACAGATACGTAGTCTCATCTAAAGTAGCGGATAGATACTGGCTTTGGATAAAGTAACAGATATACTCCTAGCCTCTAGAAAATAATCCACCAGAAAAAACCTATAATGCCAAATAGAAAAGGTTTGCCTCTTGGGCGACCTCTAAGGCTCTAAATCCCTTTTCATGCCCTGTACCAGATATCCTAGAGTACCTCTCATCCCTGGCCTCCACAGGTCTAAGTTTTTCATCTATAAAAGTCCACTTGGCAGCCATATCAGCCGTCCATGAACCCCTAGAGGGTCGTCAAGTTGCCTAATAAGATATAGCAAAAATGTTTTTAAAGAGCATATTGCACCTAAAACCCCCTATAAGAATGCTCATACCCCCATGGGATCTGAACTTCATCATTGAGAACTAATCCTTCCACTTTTTGAACCTGGAGCCACATGTGAACTCCATTTCCTTGCATGGAAAACCCTCTATTTAGTGGCTATTACCTCAGCTTGACAAATCTCTGAGCAGCAAGCTCTGATGTGCTCAGAACCCTATTTTTCATAAGGATAGAGTATCCCTCCACACTAACCTTACTTTCCTTCCAAAGGTTGTGTCCGAGTTTACACTGAATCAGTCCATAAACCTGCCAGTCTTTTTCCCAGAATATGACAACCCAGGGGAATCACTCTTTCATACCCTGGACGTCAAGCGAATCTTATGCTGTTATATTACGCATACCAAATCTATTAAAAATTGAAACAACTTTTCATATCCTTTTGCCCCAGATAAAGAAGGCTTACTGGTGGCTAAACAAACACTATCCAACTGGCTTGCTCATTGTACATTGTATTACATACTGCTATAACAAATATGACAAGCCCCTAACAGGTGCTGTCCATGCACACTCCACCAGTGCTCTGCCCATGACAGCAACATGCTTCAAAGGAGTATCTATTACGGACATATCAGATACCGCAACATGGTCCACAGTACATACCTTCACAAAGCACTACAATATAGACCTTGGCTCTAGATGCCGAGACGCTTTTGGCTGAGCCGTACTGCAGGGCCTTATATCCTAAGTGCACCACCCTTCTTCTTTTACTGCTTGGGAATCATACCAAGAGTAATACTTGCTGCAAGAGATACCCTTAATGAAGAGTACAGTTTCATACTTACTGTAATGGTAGATCTTTGAGAGGATCTCTTGCAGCAGATGCATTCCCTCCTTCCATCCCCCTCCTTCTCAGAAAGAGCAATCTTTTACAAAAGAAGGGTAGCATTGGGCTCTTTGGTTCCCATCGGAGCTTGCTGCACAAACTGATAGCCGTCGGGGAACTGAGGATGCTTGGGGCCACCCACATAGTTATAGTCGAAGAAGAGATGATGTCATGTGTGGGCGGCCCCCAAGTAAACACTGCTGGTGAAAGCTACTGTGCACAGGAGCACCCTCTGGTGGACACTCAAGAGTAGTACCTGCTGCAAGACATCCTCTTGAAGATTTGCCATTATGGTAAGTACGAAACTGTATTTTATATGGACACAGTGGCAAAAAATAAGATAACCTTTTAAAACCTAGCAGAGAAATAATCAATAGGGTATCAAAGATCATATGGAAGGGAAGGCATGGAAAGGGGGTACTATAATAAGCAGTAGCACCAGCCATATTACAGTTTACCTAGAGACTCATGGGCATGTAGAGGCAGAAGACAGGTAGCCCCAGTTCATTCTCCACAACTACAAACTAACCCCTCCTGAGTTATAGGATGCCAGTTCTCATGTACCTGTAAAAGGCACCTTGGGCAGAGTGATACTGAGAAAGATCAAGCAGGAAAGATACCTGGGGTAATCATATTGAATGACCTAAAGGAGGCCAGGCAGTGTGGCAAGGCAGTCAGAAAAGAGATCCAGGCATTAACGCTGAAGGTTCAAAACCTGCTAGCTCCGAATGCAGTGGTGAATGTGTCTGTCAGGGAATGGGAAAAGGATTATTCTCAAGGTTCTTTCTCACAAGGTAAATGTCAGGAGAGTGACAGCTTATTTACAACTTAAGATGTCCGAACAAGCACACAGAAAAGGGAAAATCAAAATGGTCACCTTGCAAATAGTGATACCCTACCTGCAGCAAGGGGACTGGCTTTGCTCACTGCTCCTGAATGATAAGTCCACATTCCAGTTAGAGCACATTAAATAAAATACTTAAGGTTCAGGACTGGTATGTATCAGTACCAGATGAGAGCAATGCCTTGTGGTCCTACTTCAGCACCAAGGGTGTTCACAAAGTGTTTGCCTGTGATGGCAGCAGCACTTCAAAGAAATGGGTCCAGAGTCTGTCCATGTTTAGATGACGTGTGTGTGTGTGTGTGTGTGTGTGTGCGTACCAGACAGCAGGCTGAGTCTTCTTTGACAGAGACAAAGCACAAGATGGAAAAGCTGTGTTTCATTTTGAATTTGGAAAAATCAACACTGGAATACACACAGAGCCTGCATTACATTAGAGCAAAACTGGACACAGTTCAGGGCAGAGCTTCGCTTTCATGGGAAAGGGTGCATACTATGACCCAGTTTGCAGCCTCATTCCAAAAGGGAACAAAGAGGACTGCACAAGATTTCCTTAGTCTGCTGAGTTTTAGGTCAGCCACAAGACCACTGATTACCTGGGAAAGGCAGCATACAAGGGTCATTCCACAGTACGTAAAAGAGTACTAGTCACAACTCAAACAGCCACTGACCACCCTTGTTCCCCTGCAGGAAAAACTCATAGTCTCCTGCCAGTGGTGGCAAAACCACAGATGCAGCACTTACTGTAAGAAAAGGGATATCTTTTCAACAAGCAATGCACAACAAGGTGCTGGCCAAAGATGCCTCCCTTCTGGGATGGGAAGGGTGCATCTTATACTGTACAGTAAAGAGTGTGTACTACTCTGTAGAGCGCCTGGAGTACATAATCCTGCTAGAGCTCAGAGCAGTGCTTTTGTCCATAAAATCCTTTTACAAATAGTCAGGTGTCAAATCCTGCAGATCGGGACTAAGACCACTACAGCCATGTATCATATCAACAAACAGGAGTGCAAGATCCTCAAAACTGGGCAGGGAATCACTGAAGATTTAGGATCTAGTGTACACCCTCTAGACACACATCTCTGCACTCCTTGTAGCAGTAGAGGAGCAGACTCACTAAGCAGAATGGGCCATGTCTCTTATGAGTGGTCCCTGAAACAAGCTGCACAAGCGCAAAGCTGCAGGTAAAGGTGGTACACCTGAGGTTTATCTGTTTGCTTCCTGGCAGAACAAAATGTTGCCGCTGTTTTGCTACAGATCCCCATATGTTGGCACAATCCCAGAAGATGCTCTGAATCTTTCATCTCAGGATCTGGAAGGCCTCAAGGTGGCTAAAGTCATCCATTAGAAAGACATGCTTCAGAGCACAAGTCGCATTCTGCTCAGAATAAAGGCATTTTTTAAATTCTTGATTATGTACCTGAATTCCTTGGGTCTGAAGCCAGTATCTATTAAGGTGCACTTGCCAGCAAGTTCTTCTTACAGATCTAAAGCCTTAGCTGAGTCCTTGCTCACATGACCAATATTTAAGATGTTGTTTAAGGGCCTGTCACACATGCACCCCTTCCCCAATAAGGGTTTCTGTTCCAGTGTGGGAATTGAATATGGTTATAGCCCAGTTAATGTCCCCTGCTTTTGAACCAGTGGCTACTACCGAGCTAAAGTATCTCACTTGCAAAACATTGTTCCTGGTGGCAATCATGTCAGCAGGAAGGATCATCAGAAATGCGTGTAACCCCCCTGCAAATGGGGGTTCCCAAAAGACTTCCAGGAGCTTGCTTGAATGCTCCAAGCCTGAATGGTGTTTGGCATTTAAGCCATTTATCAGTGAGTGTTTTTAGAGCCTCTGGTACTGTCTCTTTAAGAGCTGTCTGCTTGCAGACATCATTAGTTTGTATGGGGGACTGTGTGCTTCTCTGTTTGAGTACCACTCGAGCTGCTGTAATTCACTCCATTTTGCAGTCACTAGGAGTGCAAAGGAACCTATCTGAAAGATGTAACTGTTTGCCAGAAATCATTTAGAGTAATAATGAAATTACAGTTTGTCTAACCTGCTTTCTTTGCAGTCAGAAGTGTGTCTGCCTAGTTCCCCATTCTGGTTTTGAACTGCTGAACTGGACCAATCAGTGTGGGGTAAGGTAGCTCTAAAATGGTGCCTTGGACGAATCAGAACTTGGACTCATAATCTGAGCCAGCCACAAGAGGATTGTATGGGCAGTGACTCTGGGAGATGTAGTTTAGACTTCGGCGCCTTTTTGGATCAACAAGAGCAGTCTATTGTGAGTGACAGCCAATCCAGTCAAGAACTGGGAGGAACTCAAAGGAAGTGCCGGTTTTGTCTGTTGGAGTTTCAGTTTTAGCTCTGGCAGTGAAGGGGAAAGGAACCCTGTGCTCCTTCAGTGCAGTTTTAGTCGGGAAACGTGTGTAAGGCCCAGAGTTCCGGTCTGCAGCTTGTGTAACTGCTTGTTAGGACTGAATCTGTCCTGTGAAGAGAATCAAAGGATATCTGAAGAGTAGAAACTAGGCTTACCCTGTAGAAGACTGGAGAAATTGCTGAATTGCACTCAGTCTGTCAGGAACTGAATCTGCTGTGTGTTCTCCCGGGTATTGTGCAGTAATTGCGATCGGGATAGAGAAGCAGCCTGCCTGTTTGCCATATAAATGTTTGAGGAGACTCGTGGAGCTCAAGAGTAGCCCTGCTGACATTGAAGGACCCTATCTTGTTTGGAGGTCGTGAGTACTAATTCAGGGTCGCTCCCTGTTGAATTGCCACATTAAATCCAAATGGAATCACTGTACTGCTGACTGTTTAAACTAATTTTTCTTTTCTCTGTGGGAAAGGGCCCCTACCAGCTGCCACGGTTTGGACTAGCCACTACGGCTTGGGTACCCAGGGACAGTAACTGGTAGGGATAGGCCTGTGCACAAAGCCAGAGGTAAATGAGTAAAGTGATAAGCTAATTAACCTGATTTCCCCCTGTCCTTGTTATATTCCCCCTAAATAAATCAGAGCTGCTTGTTTCAGCAAAGTTATACTGCCTGAGGTATTTGTCTATGTTAAAGTATTGTACTGTGATTGTTGCACTGTATCTTATTTTACAGGAGGTCCCAGTGCCTGAACCAGCCCTGGGGGTAAGTGTATACTGTGAAGGTAATTCTGATATATTGTGTGGGCCACTAGTGGGAAGAAAGGGTTGCAGTGTCCCAGAGGGCTGTGACCAAGTAAGTTTAACTATTGCAAACCCTGACCTCTGGGTGGAGGCACCTCCATGGATCCAGGCCCTCAACCTGTTAGTGGCAAATCAGGCAGGGGTAGTAGCCCCTGGGATAGTGCCATCTAGGGGTTACATATTGGAGGCTCACCGCTGTGTTTGTGTGTCCTCTAGTGGCCATATTTACAAACCACTGTTAAGAAAAAATGGGTACCCCGACAGAAGTGGCTGTGCACCGGCTGGTGGAGTGGTGTACTGGGGAGGAGATCGACCCCCAAAATGCTATGCTTATACTGGACATCCCCTTGGTATCAATACGGACACTGTACAGGGAGTACTTTCCAAGGTGGAAGGTTTACAAAACCCTGTGGTGGTGGGTCGGCATGCTAATCTGCTCACCCACACTTTTCTGGCCCTAGTAGAGTTTAAGGATCCCATAGATAGCTCCAAAGTGCCACAGACCATTACCCCAGAGGGAGCCCTCACTGCTTGGAGAGTGATAACTAAGGACAGTAAAGACCTGGGGAATGAGCCCCACCACTATCTGAAACTTTGAGGAGAAATTTGCTAAATGGTTGCTGGGAGAAGGAAAACTGTGGAGGACTTGAAGAAACTATTCTTGCCACCTGGGGTGTTCCTCCCCAACACCCTCTCCTGCTCCAGTACTGTGAATGGTGGCTGAACCAATGCAGACTCCTATTTCTGCACCTGCCATTAGTCACGACTCTTACGAAGGTTGAGGATCTTCTGGCACTCTCCCCACCCCAAGGGAGGATGACTGGGAGACCTGGATAGACTATGTTGCCCCAAGTGCTAGAATGGCAATGCTCGGAAGCCGGAAAGTAAAGAGGGTTAGTGAGAGCCTCCGAGGTCCTGCCCTGGCTACCATTCGTGCTAACGGGCCAGTAACCCTGAAGTGACTGCACAGGCCTATCTTGAGGCCCTGGAGAATGTGTATGGGAGCCCAGATTCTGATGAGAACCTATGGTGGCGAGTAAGAGATGCACAACAGTACCAAGGGGAGTTGTTGTCTGTGTATGTATCTCGGCTGGAAAAATTGTTGCAAGAATGCCTCAGAAAGGGTAGTTTGCCAGCGATTGAACTGGACCGAACCAGGCTGGACAGGATCCTTAAGTCTGCCCCCTTCTCAGAACTGCTGTTGCTTCAGTTACGCCTGGCAAATCGACTGGAATCCCCACCCTATGATGAGTTAATGACAGAAATTGGGAGTTGAGAAAAGGCGACTCGGAGGGACCTGCACCAATAGCTGCGGCTACGACCTGAGTGACTGAGGGTGACCCATCAAGTGAAGTTCAGGGCAGAGGTTGACAGTCAATGAGTGCTCTGACAAGGAAAAGATATGCCACAATGGGGCCGAACTGTTGAGAGAGATCCGGGAATTCAAAACAGTCCTTTATGAAGGCCACGCCTGCAAGCACGGCCCTGACCTATATCCAACTGCATCTGCTATGGAGTGGGGTACCCACCATGTATCTCCTGCTGATAACAGCTCCGAACTTGATTCCTTGACCATGGAAGTGGAGAAACTGACGAGATGTCTCCAAATGCTTATCACGCCGCAGACAGAGATGGCACCAAGGTTTCCAGTTAGTAATACCCCGCCCTGGCTCCCAGTGTGGCGCTCGCCAGCTCAAACTCAAAAAGTATGTTTTGCTATAATTGTGGGAAGGATGGGCACATGAAAGGGAATGCCGGTCCCAAAAGACACTGACAAAGTTGCATATAGCCTACAAGGAGAGCTTCGGAGAACAAATCAGTGGTTAAGAGGTGCACGTAAATGATCCCAGTGAGGGCACCAAAATGCTAACTCACGCCCTTTGTGGCAAGGTCAGTTGCCCAGGCCCCCACTACCGCCTCCAGACTGGTCCAGAATAGTGGGTCCTCCATGGAGACCACTGTAAAGGTGAATGGAGTGTCTACAAGAGCTGTATTAGACAGTGGCTCCCAAGTGACAATTATGTTTCAAGATTGGTATCAGAAGCATTTGTCAGACATACCCTACAACCATTAGAAGGACTGCATGTATGGGGGTTAAGTGAGAAGGCCTACCCTATTCGGGTACATCCGATTTGGCTGTCTTTCCCCACCTCCGTGGCTGGAGTGGCTGAACAAGTAGAGACCCTAGCCTTAGTGTGTCCCCCACTGGACTGTATGATGGTGTCCCTTTGTTGATTGGAACAAATGCTCATATGTTCGGAAGGCTGGCACAGTTGTGTTATGAAAACAGGGGTCAAAGACTAGTAGAGCTTTAAGAGTTCCGCTTTAATTAAGAAGGCCTATGAGGCACAGAGAGATGCTGAAAAAATAGAACCAGAGGAACCGAGTCGGAATTGTATGGAAGAAGTATCCTGAGTCTCTGATCCTGGCGCCAAATGCCCAGTGTACCTTACAGGAGAGGTCCGTATCAGAAAGGATGTTAAGAATAAAATATTAATGTTGGATGCACCAGGCGATGGAAAATTGCCAGAGGGACTGCTGGTCAAGCCTAGTATTTTGCCCGCTAGAGCCCATGCTTATGCCAGCAGGGTAATGGTCCAAGTTCATAATGTGTCTGAAAGAGACATTCGAGTAAATAGAGGTTGCATCCTGGCTAATGTGCATTGTGCAGACACTGCAGTGCTACCCAGCAGCAAGAGTTCAAGGAAGAACGACAGAGTAACGCCTGACTTGTTTGATTTCGGCGACTCCCCATTGCCAGCTGAATGGAAAGTGAGGATCAGTGAGAAGCTTGCCCAGCGAGACCAGGTGTTTTCTTTAAAGGAATGGGACATAAGATGCGTGCAAGGAGCTGAGCACAATATCCGGCTGCATGACGAAAGACCATTTCGTGAGAGGTCTCGACGCCTGGCACCTGCTGACATAGATGATGTGAGACGGCATCTGCAAGAGATGTTAGCTGCTGGTGTAATACAAGAATCCAGAAGCCCTTATGCTTCCCCCATTGTGGTAGTGAGGAAAAAGAATGGGACAGTAAGGATGTGCGTGGATTATCGCACCTTAAACCGGGCGGACTATCCCTGATCAGTACACAATGCCCGCATTCAGGATGCTTTGGACTGCCCTAAGCAGAGACAAGTGGTTCTCTGTGTTGGATCTCCGCAGTGGGTACTACCAGATCCCGATGGCCCCAGAGGACCATGAGAGACAGCCTTTATCTGTCCGCTTGGCTTCTATGAATTCATGAGGATGCCTCAAGGGATTTCAGGTGCCCCAGACACTTTTCAACGATTGATGGAGCGTGCAGTGGGGGACATGAACTTACTAGAGTGCCTGGTATACCTAGATGATGTTATTGTGTTTGGCAGCTCACTGGAGGAACATGAGAGCAGATTATTTAAGGTATTGGACCCGACTGGAGGACTTTGGCCTTAAACTGTCCATTGATAAGTGTCAATTCTTTCAAACATCAGTAAAGTATGTGGACACATAGTATCCACCGAGGAATAGAGACCGATCCAAGTAAAGTTGAGGCCTTGACCACCTGGCCACAGCCCAAAAATCTAAAAGAACTGCAAAGATTTCTGGGATTCTGTGGTTATTATCGCGCTTTCATCAAGGACTATTCAAGAGTGATCCGCCTTTACTTAACCTTACTCAAGGGTATCCCCAACCCACAAAAATACCAAAAGTCACCGTCCCTCAAGACTGAAAGAGTGTATTTTCATCCAAGTGAAGTATTTGGGCCCGCTGGACTCCTGATTGTGAGACTGCTTTTCATGAGATCATATATCAACTTACCCATGCTCCAGTGCTGGCCTATGCTGATCCAAGAAAACCTTACGTCCTGCACACTGATGCTATCTTGCAAGGGTTGGGGGCTGTGTTGTACCAAGAGCACAAGAATGGCCTGAGACCAGTGGCCTTTGCCAGTAGAAGCCTGACCCCATCCGAAAAGAACTATCCTGTACATAAGTTAGAGTTCCTAGTTTTGAAGTGGACTATTGTTGACCAATTCCATGAGTACTTGTATGGGGCTAAAATACTAGTAAAAACTGACAATAATCCTTTGACCTATGTGCAGACCTCAGCTAAGTTGGATGCCACTGGCCATAGGTGGCTTTCTACATTATCTACATATGACTATGCTCGAATACGAGCAGGTCTGAACCACATAGATGCTGATGCTCTCTCCGGAGGCCTGTTCCCCAGAATGATTGGGTCCGATTGGCAGAACCTGACATTCGGGCACTCTGCTGGAAGTTTGACAGGAGGAACAATGTCCACGGACGCAGTGGACTGCATGGTGGATTGCTTGGGACCCTCTGAGAATTGCATACCTGCTGCTTATTGCCACTTTTCTGCAATAGACATTGGTGCACTGCCTCAGCTGGACAATGACAGTATTCAGCGGGCTCAGTGCCGCGATCCCATGATCAAATCAGCTTTAGAAGCCCTCTATGCAGGAAAAGATGTGTCTAGATTACGCTCCACTGATTTGAGAACTGCACTGTTATACAAAGAAGGTCCTATGTTGAAACTGATCAATAAACTGTTATACAGAGAAACAGTAGACAGAGGGGGACAAGTAGACAAACAACAACTAGTGCTGCCCACTGCCTTCGAGACTCAGTATTGGGTCCTTGCACAACCACATGGGGCACCTTGGTATAGACAGAACATTTGACTTGGTGAGATCCAGATTCTATTGGCCTAAGATGGGGGCTGATGTGGAGCAACACAATCGAACTTGTAGTCGCTGCTTACAGAGGAAAGCTTTGCCCCAGAGGGCTGCCCCCCTTGTTAACATAACCACCAGTGCACCCATGGAGCTGGTCTGTATTGATTTTCTGAGTTTGGAGTCAGATCAAAGAAATATCAGTAATGTGCTGGTGGTCACTGACCATTTCACGAGATATGTCCAAGCTTTCCCCACCAAAGACCAGAAAGCATCCACTGTGGCCAAAGTACTTGTAGAAAACTTTTTTGTTCACTATGGGGCTCCACAAAGAATCCATTCTGATCAAGGAGAGACTTTGAGAGTCGTCTGGATCAAAGAGATGCTTTCTGTGGGGAGTGCAAAAGTCCAGAACCACTCCTTACCACCCCAGGGGACCCACAGCCTGAACGTTTCAACCGCACTTTGCTAGATATGCTAGGCACCTGCACCCAAAGGACAAGCCTAGATGGAGCCAACAAATTAGCACCCTGGTACATGCTTATAACTGCACCAAAAGTGATGCCACTGGGTTCTCCCCTACCGCCTGATGTTTGGAAGAGAAGCTCGACTACCGTAGATGTGTGTTTGGGGTCTCTCCTGATGGGGTTCAAGCTGACAACTATTTACAGTATGTGCAAAAGTTAAAAGGCCCAGCTAACTCATGCGTACCAACTGGCTCAAACCATGGCTGCCAAAAGAAATCTGGCCAACAAAGAAAGGTATGATAAAAAGGTGAAAGCACAGGAACTCCAGGAGGGAGATCGGGTATTGCTAAGAAATCTGGGACTGCGTGGCAAACACAAGATTGCTGACAGATGGCACCATCTCCCTCACATTGTAGTGGGCAAACTAGATGATCTGCCAGTGTACAAAGTAAGGCCTGAGAATAATTCAAAAGATGTAAAACAATGCATAGAAATCATTTACTGCCCATTGGACAAATCTTGATTGAGTCTCTGAGCCCCAGAAGATGCCCCTCTGGACCAGTGACTAGAGCTGCTGCTAAGAAAAGATCAAGAAAGTCTGCACCTACAGAAGCAAAGTCAAAGTGTTCCTCCACAAGTCCCAGTTGAGCATGACTGTCAGTCCATATCGGAAGAAAGTGAGAGTGACTTTGAATACTATCCTTCTTACGAACTGAGTCAATTGTTTCGGGCAATCCCTAGTCAATACTGGAGATGAAGCTGGGCCTTCTGGACTGTCTAAGCCCCAGCTTCTTCCTGGAGCCAATGCTCCCAGAAAGTGAAGTGCAAAGCATCAGATCAGATGAAATGGAATCATTGTGCATGGTTGAACTGTTTGAGCTTTCAGGGGAGGAAAATGATGGATTGGGTCAGACTGGTGATACACCAGAACAAGAAGAGTATTTTGAGTGCCCTGACAGTCCACTGCCAGTGTCCGAAAGCTCTCCATGCGAGCCAAATGTTGTGGACTCAGAAACTGTAACTCCTGGAGCTGAAAGTGCCCCAAGTTCTAGCCTCTCTACCCCATGGAGACTCCCTGACAAGTGAGGACAATGCTGAAAATGAGGCTCAGAGTGCAGAGACTGTAACAGTTCCCCTAGAAAGACTGGTCGAGCTGTAAAGCCTGTGGTGCACCTCAGTTATGATTCCCTGGGCGGTCAGTGGATCTGCCTCTCAATGTTGTCCATAAAGGAGTGTATGTGTCCCGAGCTCATTGCCCAAACTCGCGGCCAGTGCTAACTCCAAGTTACTTGTGTTGCCTCTAAGTATGGTGCCCTTGCCCTGTCCAGCCCCAAGGTAACTGATAGGGAAGGCCCTCTCTTCAGGTTTCATGTACAAGAGGTAATAACTTGAGTTATGGTACAATGTGTGTAATACTGTGTAAAGAGTGATGTACTGCAATGTTTCAGAAATGTGTTCTTGGTAAAATGATATATTGACTGATGATTACATGTGCGAGCCTAATGCAAATGTATATGGTTGCAGTTGAAACTTATAGGGTACTTGCTTGACGGCGGACGCCAAGCTTTCCCAGGCCAGGAAGGGTGTAACCCCCCTGCAAATGGGGGTTCCCAAAAGACTTCCAGGAGCTTGCTTGAATGCTCCAAGCCTGAATGGTGTTTGGCATTTAAGCCATTTATCAGTGAGTGTTTTTAGAGCCTCTGGTACTGTCTCTTTAAGAGATGTCTGCTTGCAGACATCATTAGTTTGTATGGGGGGACTGTGTGCTTCTCTGTTTGAGTACCACTCGAGCTGCTGCCGATTCACTCCATTTTTGCAGTCACTAGGAGTGCAAAGGGAACCTATCTGAAAGATGTAACTGTTTGCCAGAAATCATTTAGAGTAATAATGAAATTACAGTTTGTCTAACCTGCTTTCTTTGCAGTCAGAAGTGTGTCTGCCTAGTTCCCCATTCTGGTTTTGAACTGCTGAACTGGACCAATCAGTGTGGGGTAAGCTAGCTCTAAAATGGTGCCTTGGACGAATCAGAACTTGGACTCATAATCTGAGCCAGCCACAAGAGGATTGTATGGGCAGTGACTCTGGGAGATGTAGTTTAGACTTGCGCCTTTTGGACCAACAAGAGCAGTCTATTGTGAGTGACAGCCAATCCAGTCAAGAACTGGGAGGAACTCAAAGGAAGTGCCAGTTTTGTCTGTTGGAGTTTCAGTTTTAGCTCTGGCAGTGAAAGGAAAGGAACCTGTGCTCCTTCAGTGCAGTTTAGTCGGAAGCGTGTGTAAGGCCCAGAGTTCCGGTCTGCAGCTTGTGTAACTGCTTGTTAGGACTGAATCTGTCCTGTGAAGAGAATCAAAGGATATCTGAAGAGTAGAAACTAGGCTCACCCTGTAGAAGACTGGAGAAATTGCTGAATTGCACTCGGTCTGTCAGGAACTGAATCTGCTGTGTGTTCTCCCGGTATTGTGCAGTAATTACATCGGGATAGAGAAGCAGCCTGCCTGTTTGCCATATAAATGTGTGTGAGGAGTCTCGTGGAGCTCAAGAGTAGCCCTGCTGACATTGAAGGACCCTATCTTGTTTGTAGGTCGTGAGTACTAATTCAGGGTCGCTCCCTGTTGAATTGCCACATTAAATCCAAATGGAATCACTGTACTGCTGACTGTTTAAACTAATTTTTCTTTTCTCTGTGGGAAAGGGCCCCTACCAGCTGCCACGGTTTGGACTAGCCACTAGGGCTTGGGTACCCAGGGACAGTAACTGGTAGGGATAGGCCTGTGCACAGAGCCATAGGTAAATGAGTAAAGTGATAAGCTAATTAACCTGATTTCCCCCTGTCCTTGTTATGTTCCCCCTAAATAAATCAGAGCTGCTTGTTTCAGCAAAGTTATACTGCCTGATGTATTTGTCTATGTTAAAGTATTGTACTGTGATTGTTGCACTGTATCTTATTTTACAGGAGGTCCCAGTGCCTGAACCAGCCCTGGGGGTAAGTGTATACTGTGAAGGTAATTCTGATATATTGTGTGGGCCACTAGTGGGAAGAAAGGGGGGTTGCAGTGTCCCAGAGGGCTGTGACCAAGTAAGTTTAACTATTGCAAACCCTGACCTCTGGGTGGAGGCACCTGCCATTGGATCCAGGCCCCTCAACCTGTTAGTGGCAAATCAGGCAGGGGTAGTAGCCCCTGGGATAGCGCCATCTAGGGTTTACATGCAGTTATGCAGCCACTCTGCACTGAGCCCTCTTAGCTAATTTTCCTCTAGGGAAAGGTAGTGTTAAGCACAAGTGCACAGTTCCTCCTTAAAGTAGTTTCATAATTTCACTTGAATTAGTCCATTACATTCCTAGTTTATTGCCCAAGGTGACATGCCAAAAAAAAAGAGATAAGAATGTGTATACTGTACTAGACATTTGAAGAGTACTAAAGTTATGTTAGTTTAAAGCAGAGAACATTAGGATCCCAGTATTTAAAGGTTTGCATGGGTGCTAACAGGTTTTTGTCAGCACAAACTGGGATTTGCCCCTGATCCCCATATTCAAAAAGGGCTGTTGCGTGGGCAAACGGGGTTAGCGCCTGTGCAAAACATAATGTATATGGATTAGAGAGTTCCTGACCATCGAGAGCTTTAAATCTGCTTTTAAAACGTATTTGTTTGGAATGGCATTCCTTGATTTTGACTAATCTGCCACTTAATGTATCCAACTGAATCCTAATTTTAACTGCTGATTATATGTATTGTTATTTATTAGTTTTATGAATTTTTATCTTTGTACAAGCACTTTGATCTGCAAGTGAATTGTGCTTTTTAGAAATAAACCATGATTGATTGATTGATATGGTGGGCAAGGGGAGGGATGTGGCCATGAATAGCCATACTACCCCATATTCAGCGGCTTTGTGCTACATAAAAGGGTTTGGTGCAGTCTTTATGTGCAGCACAAATACCACTGAAGAAAACCCTGACTTACTCCAGGCATGTTACCCTGTCCTATAAGTAAGAGGCATGTTTTCTGTCTGGACAAATGGTGGCTGGCTGAGGAGAGCTGTGCTGGTCACCATATGCACACTTGTATCACTGGGGTACTGGTAACGTGACTGAGGGGGTGGGGTTTTGGTGCCATGGGGGGGCTGTCAGATGCCAGGGATTATAGTATTTCCAGCAAAGGCATGGATTGTGCCCAGGGAAGGGGACCACTGGATGCCAGGGAGGGTTTATTTTATAAGTACGGGCTTGTGATCGGAGAGGGGAACCATTAGCACCAGGGATTCTTTGGTATACAATATAGACCAGTGATTGGGGGGACCACTTGCACCAGGGATATCCATACATGTCGGTGACTGGACAGTTGGGGGCTGGCACCATGCTATCCTGCCTCACTGAGCCTATAACGGGCATGCAAGTGGCCTCTTAGTGCCTTGCATGCCCAATGGGCTCATTTGCATGGGTCCCTATGAACACTGCAGGTAGCGCTCCGACGCTATCCATTCTTGTGGCGTACTTGTGGATCCATGTTGGAGCAGCGCTACTTGACTTAGCATTGTCCCAAAATGGCCCTCTATTCAGTTGAATAGCGCTGGTGAGCTATTCAACTGAATATAGCATCCTCGGGCATCTGGGCAATTGCAAGGCACAGCACAAGGTGTTGTACTGTGCTTTGTGCTCTTGAATATCGAACCCCAGAGGTAGTAACAAACATTTGTGTTACATAATAGAGGGTTCTCAAAGGGACACCCTGCTAGCAAACATATTATTTCATAATGGATAATATCAACAATAAGTAATTGTTACACGAAGGCAGGGAATTTATCTCTAGGGCACATTCCACCAGGAGTACAGTAACCTCAGTGGCAGCCAGAAGGAATGTCCCTCAGGCAAAAATTTGTGTAGTTGCTACCTGGTCTACAGTCTGCATTTATTTATTTAGTTTTTATTTATGAGGTACAGTATGTGTACTGGACAATCAAATGCCTATTTTCAGGCCCAGCCTGGGAGATTACAGACCGAGTGAAAGTACAGTAAAACACATTGCCATTAAATGCATGCATGACAATGTAATAAATACAGGCAAGATGTCAGTAATGAAACAAGATATTACAATTCAGTTCACATAAAAAGTAAATGCAGTCAAAATTGCATGCATTACAGAGAAGACAAGAGACTTGTAATACATCATTACATGAGGTGAACAGTGCTAGCTAGGAGCAAGAGTAGGTAAATGCACCATGCAGGTACATTTGATACCTGCTACAGAATACATGGATGGATGCACTTGAGTGAAGCTCAATCAGAATAGAGTTCTATAATCCTGGAGCAAAACAAGAGAATTCTAGTCCACTTATTTCTCCACGTCTTTGGGATGAACTATGAAGCATGTATATTGGATCTCAAAGGGTAGAACTATGAACAACTTGAAGGATCTCTGCTTCTCTTCCTGAAACCTCAGGACTGTAGCATCTCTGGATATGCAGGATGCATATCAGGACATACTGGTACACCCCAGTCACCGCAGATACCTGCAATTCATCGTGCAGGGCAGCATTATCAGTTCAAAGTCCTGCCCTTTGGGCTCTCTTTGGCACCTTGAGTCTTTACAAAGTGCTTAGCAGTAATCACAGTGCATCTGAGAAAGTTGGGACTCCAGCTCTCTCCATACCTGGACAACTGACTGTCACTAGTCCAGCAAGCCAGAAGACTGAACAGGCAGTGGCCACTGCCTCTCAGTTCTTTACCTCAGTGGGGTTTTGCTGAATCTAGAGAAGTCTCCGCGCCAACCCTCACAGCAGCTGCTCTTCATAGGAGCTGTTCTGTATATGATCAAGACTCAGGCCTTTCTTCCAGACAGCAGGCTGCAGATGGCATGCTTCATCATGAAGCACAAATCTGTGCAAGCCCATTTCATGCAATGCATGCTGGGTCTGATAGCCTTTTCAGTGTGCATAATGCCTCTGGCATAGTTGCACGTGAAAATGACTCGATGGATACTCAGTTCACGGTGGTCATAACCATCACATCCTTAGACTACCTCATTCAGGTGACAAAGCTCCTGGTTCGGTCACTCACATAGTGGTCAGTGGAGGACAGTCTCCTCCAGGGCTTTCCCTTCTTCCAATATGAGCTTCAGGTGACTCTCACCATGGACGCCTCCCTGTTGGGGTGGGGCTTCCAAACACAAGTTGTCTGGGACCCACCAGAGACTCATCTTTACATTAGTGTGTTGGAGATGCTGGCTGATCTTCCTCGACATAAAGTCTCCACCATTCATTCACACTAGTGGGACTACACCAGAGGTGCTAGGACCCAGCGGGAGCCAAAAATCTTCAGGTGGGATGGTGCCAGGATAGAACTGCACAAGCATGGTGCCACGAGGCCAGCTTGTGCCGTATAGGCCATCTCAGTGTCGACCATGAACAGGGCTGGTGATGGTAGGGAGACTTCGCTTGAAAGCTGTTTTAGCAGCAGGGCCTGTTGCCCTCTTCGGAGGGGGGTCTGACCATGGGCAGCCCGGTGCTCAGGAGGAAGGGCGGTCCTCCCAGAAGCACAAAAAGAAGCGGGCCCATTCCCTATCAAGGTCGGGGACCCGGCATCGCTAGGCCTCAAGCTCTTCTTCGTTCTACTTGTTGAAGAAGAAGCGGTACCGCTCGAGGTCACCCTCTGGTACTTCTTCATGGAGAGCGTCAGTAGCGGGGGACAGGAGGCTGACCCTGGCCCCATCGGGGTCACCTGCGGCCTCGGTTCCTAGCGGCCGCAGTCCTTGGCTCTGAGTCCCTCTCCGTCCTTTGGAGTGAAAGTAAGCCCTCCACTTCAGCACAGCCTTTGGTCGAGGACCTTTCTTTTCAGTCTCTTCTGAAGAATATGAATTCCACCTTTTCTCTTCAGACTTCTGAGGTGGATCCTGGTACGCTTTTGTGCCTTCAATATCTTCATGTTCCCGAAATTCCTATGGAATTGACACCACCGGTGCAACCCTCTTTCGAGACTCTTTCACAGATAATGTGGGACAGACCACTGCTGATTCCTTCTGTGGCTAAGTCCATAGACAGGAAATACGCTCTTCCTAAGGATAGACCAATCCTTGCTTCTCAAGCCTTTGCAGATGCCATAGTGGTCCTGACAGAGAATGACAAAGCCGTTCTTCCCCAGGAATCCACGGCCTGGCCAGTAAATAAAGAATCCCATAAGACTGACACTCTGGAGAAAAAGAGTGTTCACTGCTGCTACCCTAAGCATGCATATTGCTAGCCATCAGAGCTATTTCTCTCAGTATGAGTATACTCTCTGGCATTCACTCAAGGAAACTTTAGAGACTCTTCCGCAGTCAGATGTCAGCTCAGAGCTTCTTCAGACCATTACTAGAGGCATTGAGTCCAACAATCAGCAACTTAAAGCTGCTATGGATGACTTTGACATGGCCTCTATAGTGGCAGCAGCCAGGATATGCACCCGGCGTCACTCATTGCTAAGGACTTCGGAATTCACTAATGATGCTCAACAGAGAGTCATGAATTTCCCATTTAATGGGGTTAATCTGTTTGGTCCACAGGTGGAACAGGCACTGGAGGCCACTCAGAAAACTGCGACTGCTATTAAGATGGCCAGAACAGCTCCTGCTGCCCCTCAGCAGTGCGGACACCACCGGCAGTTTCATAACCGTTAGTCCTTTCATGATAAAGACCAAGGGGCTTTTAACAAGAACCAAGTCCCTCAGCCACAAATCAAAACACAGCAGAAAGCAGAGGGCCTGAAGGCACCCAGTGTCACCCTCTGAGGAATCGGCCCATATTTCACCTCAACTGCCTGAGGGGGACTCCTCTTCGTTAGTAGAGTGGCATCTGACTCAGTTTTACAACCAGTGGAAGTCTGTTACAGCAGACAAATGGGTCCTCAGGATAATTCGAGAGGGATACTCTCTAAATTTTTTGGAAACCACTCCAGATCGTCCACCCAAACGACAGCCCAAATTGTCTACCTCTCAGTCAGACCTCCTTGCTTCTGAAATTCAGGGCCTTCTGAACAACAGGGCAGTAGAAGTGGTTCCACAGGCAGAATGGAACACAGGTTTCTACTCCCATTGCTTCCTAGATCCAGAGAAAACAGGCAGTATGTGCCCTATTCTAGACCTAAGGAAATTAAACAAATACCTGTTCAAAGAGAAATTCAAGATGATATATCGCTAGGAATGCTCCTACCTTTGATTCATCAAAATGATTGGCTGACTTCTCTGGACATGCAGGACACCTACCAACACGTCCCAGTGCACCCAAGCCACCACAAGTAGCTACGCTTTGTGACTCAGGGCCAGCACTACCAATTCAGAGTCCTGCTCATCGGGCTATCCTTGGTGCCTCAAGTTTTTACAAAGTGCTTTGCAGTACTTGCGGCGCATCTTAGAAAACTCTGAATTCAAGTATTCCTGTCCCTGGCGGATTGGCTCCTAGCGACCTCCTCCAGACAAGGGACACAGGAAACGGTTTCCACAGCTTCCAAGTTCCTCACATCCATGGGAGTTCTTCTGAACCTGGAAAAATCGCGGTTTCAACCCTCCCAACAACTCTTCATAGGAGCTTTCCTGGACACCTCCAGGGCAAGAGCCTTCCTTCCAGAAGCTAGGAGAAACAACATTCTCCAGATGTCTCACTTCATCAAGGAGAACAACTCAGTTCGGGCTCTCTCGATGCAGTGGATGCTGGGTCTCATGGCGTTGTCCGTGTTCACGGTGCCCCTGGCCCGCTTTCACATGAGAACCACACAATGAATGCTCATCACTTAGTGGTCTCCGGACACGCATGCGCAATCCTTCCACATCAAGGTGACGGAGCCTCTAATGAAGTCACTTACCTGGTGGACTCGGGAGGACAACCTTTTTCAAGGTTTCCCCTTTGCCCCACTGGAGACGCAGATCACCATCACCATGGATGCATCTCTGACTGGTTGGGGAGCTAACTGTCAGGATCTCCATACTCAGGGCCTGTGGAGTCAGGACAAGTCCCAGCTGCACATAAATGTCCTGGAGATGACAGCTGTCCTGTACACTATTCGAGCCTTGAAGGATGTCCTCTGTCACAAGATAATTCTCCTTCAGACGGACAACAAGGCAGTGATGTACTACATCAACAAACAGGGTGGAGCACATTCTTACCCTCCGTGCAGGGAAGCCATGAGAGTGTGGGAATGGTGCCTCGAGCACAAAGCCCTGATCCAGGTGGTCTACCTGCCGTGAATCCAGAATGAACTGGTAGATCACCTCAGCAGAATGGAGGCGGATCCGCATAAATGGTTTCTTGACTCAAACGTTGTGCAATCGCTATTCGAAGAGTGGGGCACTCTGGACCTGGACCTTTTTGTGTCCCCACTTAATGCAAAACTGCCTCTATTCTGCTCCATAAATCCAGAACCTTGCATTTTTTGTCAGGATGCATTCAGACTGTGGTGGACAAGATGCTTTCTGTACACTTTTCCTCCTTTTCCCTTAATTCAGAGGGTGCTGCTCAAGCTGGAGGCAAGGGGGGGGGGGCATGATTCTCATTGCCTCATACTGGCCTTGTCAGATATGGTTTCTATTAATCAACAGATTATTGGAGGTTCCACTGAGATAATTTCCACTTCAAACAAACCTCCTGACCCATGGTCCGGTGGTCCATCCCAACCTGCGGTCCCTTCATCTCCATGCCTGGCTCCTGAGGAGATACAAGTGGGCAGGTTCAATGTCTCTCGTAGAATCTCAGACATTCTTTTAGCAGCGCACAAGCTATCCACTAGGAAGACCTACATGGCAAAGTGGAAACGATTCTCCATTTGGTGTGCAAAGTCCTCCCTGGACCCCTTTACTTGCTCACCAAACAAGGTGTTAGAGTACCTTCTAGACCTGTCACATGCAGGACTGCAATACTCGACAGTGAAAGTACATCTTTGTGTGATTTCAGCCTACCATGAGCCTATCCGCAATATGTCCGTGGCTCACCTACCCTTGGTTAAGAGATTCCTTAAAGGTATACTGCATACTAGACCACCAGTCAAAAGACCGGTAGCCGCTTGGGATATCAACCTTGTGCTAGACATGCTCACTCGTAAACTTTCTGAGCCTCTAGCAACCTGTGACTTGACATTTCTGACCTGGAAGGCTGACTTCCTTGTGGCCATTACTTCTGCTCGCAGGGTCTCTGAAATACATGCCCTGGTCACAGACCCCCCATACAAGTATTTCACAAGGACAAGTTGGTTCTCAGAACTCACCCTAAATTCCTTCCTAAAGTAGTCTCAGAATTCCACCTGAACCAGCCCCTGGTCCTTCCGACCTACTTTGGAAATTTTCAGAATGAAGGGGAGCGTACCCTACATTCTTTGGATGTAAAGAGGGTTTTGTGATTCTGCATCAACAGAACAAAAGATTTGTAAATCCAAGCAACTCTTTGTCTCATTCAGCATGGCCCGGCTGGCTCAGCCTATTGCCATCAGATGCACTTCAGCATGGCTGGTAGCATGTCTCCTCCATTGCTGTTCAATGGCATAGGTCAAGCTGGAAGGTAGGGTGTATGTCCACTCTACCAGAGCGGTCATGGCATCTCTGGCAGAGATTCCGAACGTGCCCATTACAGACATCTGCAATGCAACACGTGGAGCTCTGTACACACTTTTGTGAAGCACTACACCTTGGATGTCCATGCCAGATAGCATCCTTCCTTTGGCAGGACAATCCTTAATGAACTTCTGTCCTGAGTGAGTTCCTCTTTCTTGCAGCCCTTCTTGAGGGATTATTTTAACTTGGTACTCTCCCACTAGTGTGAATGAGTGGTGGAGACTTTATGTACAGGAAGATATGAAAATTACATACCTACCATAATTCTTGGTCTTCTTGGATGAAGTCTCCACCACTCATTCACATGCCCACCCACCATCCCCCGAGCTCACTTATCCTGTTTTTGGTCTTCACTCCCTCATTGGCTGGGCTGTGAAGACACTGGTGAGTTGACCCTTCTTACACGAGTCATACAGACTGTATTATGTCAGGCATAGGTTCATTTTCTAAGTTAGTTTATGCTGCACCTCCTCAGTAAAAAAGGTACTGAGCCAGTTGGCAGGTTGATGCCAAGATAGCCTATATGGCACGAGCCAGCCTCATGGTGCCACGCATGCATGGTCTTATCCCGGTGCTGGCCTTCCTGAAGATTTTTGGCTTCCGCTGGGTCCTAGTGCCTCCGGCATAGTTCCACTAGTGTGAATGAGTGGTGGAGACTTCGGCCAAGAAAATCAAGAATTACGGTAGGTACGTAATTTCCATTTTTGTATGGCCTGAGAGGCCTAGTGGGCCTAGTCAGTACAAAACAATATTTTTCCAGACAGACAACAAGTCTGTCATGTACTACATCAACAAAACAGGGAGGACCACACTCATCCTCTCTGCAGGGAAGCGATGAGAGTGTGGGAATGGTGCCTGGAGCAGGGAATCCTGCCCCAAAGCCATTTATCTGCCAGGAATTCAAAACAGAGACAAGCTTAGCTGAATAGAGGATAATTATCATGAGAGGTAATTAGCTCCAGACGTTGTGAGATCACTGTTTGACGACTTGGGTATTCCAGATGTGGACCTTTTTGTGTTCCCACTCAACACCAAACTACCTTGATTCTGCTTCAGAAATCCAGGGCATGGCATTTTCTGTCAGGCTGCACTGAGCAAATCTATTTCTGTGTGCATTCCCCCAATTCCTCTGGTGCAGAGGGTATTATTGCTCAAGCTGGAGGTGCACTGGTGCAAGATGATACTAGTCTCCCCCTGCTTGCCTCAACAGATACAGTTCCCTCTGTTAAACAGACTGTCAGCAAATCAAGGATTCTTCCTTTCAGGACAGACTTGCTGACTCTGGGCCACCTGGTCCATCCCTACCTACAATATGCTTCCTTCACCTTCAGGCCTGGCTCCTGAAGAGACAGAAGTGAACAGGTACAAGGTATCTCAGAGGGTCTCTGAAATACTTTTGACTGCTTGTAAGCCTTCCACTAGGAAAATAAAAATTACGTACTCACTGTAATTGTTGATCTTCCAGAATATCTTCATGATTTATTACCACATGTGGATCTGTGCTAGAGGCACTAGGAACCCATGGGAGCAAAAACTTGCACAGCTTAGAGGCAGTAGGCCATGAGGCAGATGTATGATGTGGCACTCGTGGACTGACCAGTAACCAACGTTGGCCCCCTGCACACCTCTGTTCCGTTGCCAGGAGAGAAACAAAGTGAGAAAAGTGAAGGAGGTGGATTGTTTTTGTTAAAGAACCCGTGGCCAAGGAGGATAATCATCTAGGTAGTGTTTTTTATTGTTAAAGAAACCGAGACCAAGACCATCTGAGCAACAGACCTCAAGAAAAACAGGGAGCTGACCAAAGGGAGGAGGGCCCCAAGAAGGAAACATTTCAGATGAAGGACAGAGAACAAATAAGTGAGAGAAGAACCACTGGACCCCATATAATGGAGCCTGAAGGAGGGGAATAAAGAGAAACACTAGAGTCAGTGGAAACCAAATAGGGCCCGGAAGAGAGTTATACTCTTACAAAGGCAGGGAGCCTGTTGTTTACAGTGATGCTGCAACAAAAAAAAAGTAACAAGAAAGAAACAATGGAGTGGCCTTCTGAAGTAGGAAGGCCGTAATGCTCAACTAGAGCAAAATAAATAAAGCTACAGGGGAAGAATGCCTTTTCTTTCATCCATTTCTGTCTTTTTTTTATTTTTATTTTTTTTAAAAATATATATATATATAGAGAGAGAGAGAGAGAAAACAGATACTGGCATTATGCATATTTGTTTCTCTTCCTTTAACATTTTCCCCTTTTTTTTTTGCTTTATTCTTTTTCTGTGTTTTGTTTTTGTTAAAGAATGAGGGGCTACTCTGGGAACTCACAGGGAAAAAAGGAAAGGGATAGACAAAAACACAGTCTGACCTCAGACATGAGATATATAAGTTTAAGGAGGAGAGAAGGGTTGGGGAGAATGGAAAACAAAAGATTTTTTTGTTTTGTTGTGTTCTCGGATAGAATAAAAAGAGTGTGTTTTTTGAGAACAGATGGGCTATTGAAGAATCTACGATCCCTATCCCTCATCCTTCACTTTTTTTTTTTTTTTTGCAAAACCACATGCCTAGGGGCAAAGAAAAGAGAAAAAGAAAGGGTGAGCTGTTGAGAGGCTTGGCTCACACTAAGCGGGGGACGGTGAGCAGGTTGTAATAAGTGATGAAGAAATTCTGGAAGATCATTTTCATATACAGTATCTTCTAAGAATCAGTCTTCACCATTTATTACAACGTATGAGTCTTAAGTACCAAGATTACCACCCAAGAAGGGCAGTGCTGGCTCACCCCGAGGGAAATGGTTGTTCCCTTAGCCTCCTGTGGGTGATGACCACAGAGAGGCAGGGACCCCTCATAGTATGGTCAGAGAAGTCAGCCCCCCCCCCATGGCCTGGGAACAGGAATTCACTTTGCCAACTCATGCCTGACCCTATGGGAGAAAAAGTGAATCCCCTGGAAAAGTGACGCCAACACCCTACACTGGACCAAGGGTGACAACCTGGAGAGATGAAGCCATGCCATCTGCTGAATGCAGACTGCTGTTCCCACCAGCCTGGAAGCTGCCTCATTGGCATCATAAGATGCCCTTGATTGGTACCTCACGAGCTCCAGGCCCTGGGTGGAAAGGCAAGTGGCCTGTCTGGTTGCCTTGCAATCTGGCAAAGACACTAGGAGCTGACCCAGTGTGGTTTACAGGTCCCAGCCTTAGGTCATCTGATGTGCTGCCATGCACAACATGGTGTGTGCCACTGAGAACACTGTACGATCCCAGACATCAAATTTTGCAGATTCCGAGTCTGGCGGGTGGTCATGCACTGGGTGCCTATGCCCAGAGAGGGTGTCCAGTACCTGGATTCCAGAGGAGGGATATGGCATGGCTCCTGGAGATCCCATGTATGCACAGTACCTGCACTGGACATCTCTCTGGGCTGGAGGAGGGGCAAAGGGATGGATCCAGACATCCCTGGATGCCTCCGTAAAGAGCTGAGGCCACAGAGGGATGACTGCTGAGTCATGGCTATATTCCCCAAGGAATGACAGCACCAGGATAGCAGGGCTGCGACTTCTGAAGTGGGACATGCCTCGCTCCCTCATCCTCTCTACCAGGAACTGCTGGTATGCAGTGTACCCAGCATCTGAGGAAAGATGCAGGGAAGTATTCCTATCCTCAGAGGAGGAAGTGGGAGATGAGGAGGAGCTGGACTCAGGCTGTGGAGGTGCCAGGGTTTCAGGCTAGAAAATGGCCTGCTCTAGTGACCTGAGTATTGAGGGAATGCACTTGCTGAAGCCCTGAACTGCTCCCAGGTTAGGGGCCCCATAGGTCCTAAAATGCCTGGGAGAGGAGGAGGAGTGTTGTGGATGACCAGAGCATGTCCTCTACCAGGGCTATGAGAGCACACAGGTGACCTTGCCCAGGGGAGGGTCTCACAAACGTGTCCACCAAAGAATGCTCAACAGACGAGGAGTGGTTAACATGGTGCCCTTGAGGTAAATTAAAAGGATTTGTGATCTTCAATCCTTAAATGAAAAAGAGACACAGTCCAGGATTCAGATATCTTTCAATTATTTATCCTTTTTTTCTTTTCTCTTTTGCTCTTTCTCAAAACATAGTAGTAAGAATCTCATGGGATAATTGACAAAATAAAGTTACATTTCAGGACACTCCTAGTCCCTTCATCAGACTGTTGTGAGCTGCCTTCATATTTTAATACTTCTGAAATAAAGACACACAAAAAATTTTTTTTAATTCCTTGAAACCTGGTCTGGGTTCTAATCTTAGTTATTTAAATGTGGGTATTACATTTCATTACTTTAAGGTTGGAACAGACCTTAGTTAGTTTTGTTTTCAGCAAAAAAATAATTTCATTTTGTGTGGGTTCTCCTAGTATAGCCTCATTCATCTGTAAAATATACAATTAATATTGTTTAATTGTCTTCTCTAATGCTTTGCTCATTACTTCAAGTCCTTCCTGATGAGGGATGGAAGTATATACATTTTTAACATCTAATGTAACTAGTATGTAGGATTCCATATTCAAGTTCTGATTCATTTCTTCCAATATCTGAATACAGTGTTTACTGTCTTTGATCTATGAGGGTATCTGAGGTACTAGCCCTTTGCAGAAATGGTCTATGAAGATAGACAGTGGCTCAGTGATAGACTCTATGCCTGAAATGATAGGTCGGCCATGTTTTTTTTTTTGGCATCTTTATGTATCTTGGGTAGGCAGTAAATAAGGGGATTTTCAGATGTTTATTCATAAGTTCTGTTGCTGTCCATTCCTCTATTAAATTTCTGTTATGATATCTTGTATTTTTTCCTTTAACTGAGGGAATGGAATGTTATCTGTTTTTTCATAGGTGTTAGTGTCTAAGATGACTTAATGACACTAACACCTATGAAAAAATAGATTAAATTCCATTCCCTCAGTTAAAGGAAAAAATACAAGATATCATAAGCGAATAGCTACAAACAAATAATGGACACAGCTATGGGTGCGACACTGGCACCAACATATGCAAACATATTTATGTCACAGTTTGAAGAAACATATATATACTCGGAGAGAAACCAACACAAAAAGTATTTGCAACTTTTCAAACATTTTATTGATGACATACTAATACTATGGGATGGAACAGAAGATCTGCAGAGTTTCTTCCATTATATAAATAGGGCGACCACAGAGACCACGACTGTTTAGAGTTTACTTTGAACCACCAAAAAGATAAAATTCCAAATTTGGACCTGTTATTAATTAAAGAAAATGGAAAAATGATAACTAATTTGTACCACAAGGACTCAGATAAAAGTACCATTTTACACACTGATAGCTTTCATCCATGGAAATTGAAAGAAAGCATACCATATAGACAGATGCTTACAATAAAAAAGAATGGCGGGACAGAAATGAGATAGGAAAAAAATATTGGTGAAATAAACCAAAGATTCCAACAGATGGGATATTCGAAACATACTTTAGAATCAGCAGAAAGACACTGCAACTTAAAAACAAGAGAAGAAACTTTGCAGGATAACCTAGAAAACAAAAGAGAATCTAGAATAACTATGTCCACGCAATTTTCAGAATCCTTTGGTAAAATTAAACATATCATCCTAAGCAACTGGAGTGTTTTACAGACCACTGATCAAGGGAACCTTATTTTCCAAGAAAGACTGTGGGTAACAGCAAAAAAAAACAAAACAGTAACCGTTAGGCAAAAACTGGTGAAAACCCAACATTGGACTCCACCTCCACCCCCAGCAACATGGTTACAGAGAGATGTGAAGGGTTTTTTTCCTTGTGGGAATTTTATCCACTGCAATAATGGGCTAAAAACGAAGACAGTCAAAAGCACATATTAGGATAAACAGTTTGAAATTAGACACCTTACTACTTGTAATACAGATTCTGTAATATACTGCATCATATATCCTTGCTCCCTATACTACATAAGACAGACTACCAGACCACTGAAACAGAGGATATCAGAACATAAGAGCTGCATAAGGCGAGAAGAAGAAAATTCTCCAGTGGCCGGACACTTTAAAGCCTGTAAACATCAGGTCTCAACTTTAACATTTTTTGGACTTAAAAAAATGATGGAACCACAGAGAGATGGTAATAGGGATCAACTCCTAAATAGAAGGGAAGCCTGCTGTATACCCTTCAGACTCACAAAAAAAGATAGGGACTAAATGAAAACCTAATATGGTCCTCATTCAGATGAAGATATCTAACCTGTTTTCATATTTCTTTTTAGAATTATCTGTGGAACTATCTCCTTGAAATAACAGCTGGATGAGGAGGGATGTTGAAGCATTAATGACTAGATTGTAACAAGATGTTTTAAACAACATGGTCTTTAGCACAACAATCTGACTTTCGGCTTATAAAGCTAAAAATCTACAAGAAAAGTGAGAAGGAAGTAATAGGACACTTAGGACAATTCCCTATAATGTAAAAGTATACAGGGTTTTGATGTGGAACACAATTTGAGATTAAACTTAATTGTCTCAAAAACATGACCTTTAGCATAATCATTTGACCTCCGAGGTATCAAATTTATTTATTTTTTTTATTTTATTTTATTTAAACAGCAGTTTGGAAAACCTTTGAGCCATAGGCTCATTTACAAAGCTACCTTGTCACAGTAAGACAAACCAAAATACACAGTATAGCAGTACAACACATAGGTATAACAGTAAATTAAGACATAGATACAAACAAGCTGGTACAGGTAGGATGGATGCAAACAATACCAGAGTTATGTTGTCCTTAGCAGCTTAGTAATAAGCTTTGTCATAAGTATTGAGTACGGCTTTGACTAGCGGCAGTTACAGCATCAGGTGTGAATAAGGTGGTTACGTAAGGAAGTTTTGAAGCACGATATAGTTGGAGCCGGAGATGGAGGGCAGTGTGTTGAACCAGGAGGGGCCCTAAAGCTGAAGGCTCTTTGGCCGTGAAGGTCTAGCTCTAGGGATAACAAGAGAGTTTTCCCAGAGGTCAGTATGAACTAGTGGGACAGAGCGTATGGTGGTGGTCAATCCTGGTGGGGAAAGCCCAGGAGGATCTTTTTGTAAGGGTACAGGTAAGATATTTGAGGCGCTCGTCGAGATCAAGTACCAGCGCTTTAGCATACAGTAGACAGGTGTGTGTCATCCTAGGTGCTCCAGTAATTAACCTGCAGGCCTTATTCAGAGTAGTGCGAATTTTATGGAGTGCGGTCTGATCAGCAGCACCATACACCAGCAGTCCATAGTCCACTAGGGACAGGATAGAGGAGGTGACTGCGAGTCGAAGAGCCTCCGGGGTGAGGCAGTGTTTATACCGATGTAAGATGCTCAAGCGGATATTAGTGGCAGTGGCTAGGGCGCGATGTGTCCATGGAAGGAGAGGAGGGTCAAAATGGATCCTAGGTATTTATAGGAGCAAACTTGTTCAGTGGGAATGAGGACCCAGAGTGAATGAGGAGTTTGAAGTTGCAGGACTTGTTTTGGGGATGAGAGAAGAACATGGTTTTTGGTTTTTTAAGATTTATCACCAATCTGTGTTCCTTGAACCAGCCCTCGGCTTCAGTGAAGGACTTCTGCAGTGAGTCATGGAGGGCAATAGGGTTACGACTTGAGGCAAAGATGACTGCATCATCAGGCGTACAATAGAATGTTCCCGAGCAAGGCGTGGAAGGTGTTAAGGTAAAGGGAGAATAGTAAGGGGCCCAGAATGGAGCCCTGGGGAACCCCAGTAAAGATGGGACAGATGTCTGAGTAGGTCCCATTAATTTTTACACGCTGTGAGCGGTCAGACAGATAACTGGTGCACCAGGAGATAGGCCCAGCAGCAAAACCAGAGAGACTAAGGGCATCAAGAAGGAGGGGGTGGGAGACAGTGTCGAAAGCTTTCGAGAGGTCAATGAAGACAGCACCGGCCAGAGAACCAGTGTCTAAGGAGGAGTGGAGAAAGTTGGAGAACTCTAGGAGGGCTGTGTTGGTACTGTGGCCCACTCGGAAGCCATGCTGCTCAGGACGAAGGACATTGTAGGTGGAGAGGTAGTCAGAGATTTGAGAGGCCACCACTTTTTCCAAGGCCTTGGAGAGAGGAGAGAGAATGGAGATCGGTCGATAGTTTCCAGCCACAGTCCTATCACCACCTTTAAAGATAGGGGTGACAGTGGCGACTTTCAGGCAGTTGGAACCCTCCCAGGCAAGAGAGTGGTTGATGAGGCATGTGATCGGGGTAAGGACTGTGTCTAAGACCAGCCCGTAGGATACACGGATCAGGGTGTCACTGCCTGTACTATTACTCTTGAGGCAGTGACAAGGTCTGCACCCTAAGTTCTTGGGCAGAAACTAGCAGGAGGAGGAAAATAAGAGAGAGAAAGATTTGACAGGTGCTGGGGAGGAGGGTCAAAAAATTTGTAGGGAGGATAGGGCTAAGGTCAGTGAATGAGGTGTTGAGGTGGTTGGCTATGAGGGCTGGGTCTGAGGAGATCACACCATTAATGTTGATCTGGGTGGGTGGGGGAGTGTGCACTCTTTAGATATAGCTCTTGTAAATCACAAGAGAGAGATAAGATCCCCTATAAAGTAAAAATATATTTGGATTCATGTGGAACATGAATTTAAATTAAATTAAACTTTCCTAAAAGCATGATCTTTTAGCATGACAATTTGACCTCTGAGGCGTAAAGTTCAGATATAGCTTATGTAAGTCACAGGAACGATACAAGACACATAGACCACCAATATTCTATAGTGTAAATGTATATGGGATTTTGGAATATATATAGACCTTGAACCATTTGAAACAGACCTCCTCAGATAAATACAAAAATTATAACAATAAAATGGTCATATTAACACCTTAACATGCAAGTTTAAACATTATGTGACAATTTCCAATGACACTAATTTAGCTTTCTCACCCCACATCCAACAATAAGCGTAGATGTAGTTCAAACATTAAATAAACCATGATAGTCTTCTAAACCAGTACTGATTTATCTAAAATTCATAAACCCTTGACTGAGCTAATAAAATATAAAATTATTCATAAAATTGCATGTCTCCCTACAGTGATGAAAAATAACCATTGCCGAGGAGTATTGTCCACATTGTGATTTAAAAAACAAAGACTGGAGAGGGGTCCACGAAGTAAAATCTTTTTGGTTTAATTTGTGGTTTCCTTTAAGGACCGGGCTGGAAGGGGTAAACATCACCAAATGGTGATGTCATCACACATTTGCGTGTGCCTAGAATAGCCCGGCCATCTCCGTACCTTCAGGAAGAAGGAATCCAAGTTTCAAGCTCTTGGCGTGCTTAGTAGCATGAGTCATGTCCCGGTGGGTGATTTAAATGAAGGGACCCATAGTGAAACAAGAAGAGAAAGAATAAACACAAGTAAGATCCAAACAAACAGTACAGCCTAATAACTACCCACTTAAACAGAGAAACAGTGGGACACGAAATCATGAATATTTCTAGATTTACTTTCAGAAGGCAGTGATACTAAAGGATTGTTTTTATGCCTAAGCAGGCTGACAATTTATTTGCAGCAGGTACTTTATTACTTAATAGAGGCTACCTTGAATATGAGATAATAAAAATAATATAAACTAATTAAATATTAATTGTATAGTTTTACAGATGAATGAGGCTATACTAGGAGAACTCATACAAAAATATTTTTTTTGATGAAAATGAAACTAACTAAGGTCTGTTCCAACCTTAAAGTAATGAAATTTAATATCCACATTTAAGTAACTAAGATTAGAACCCAGACCAGGTTTCAAGGAATAAAAAAAAAAATGTTTTGTGTGTCTTTATTTCAGAAGTATTAAAATATGAAGGCAGCTCACAACAGTCTGATGAAGGGACTAGGAGTGTCTTGAAACGTAACTTTATTTTGTCAATTATCCCATGAGTGCCTTACTAGTATGTTTTGAGAAAGAGCAAAATAGAAAAAAGGAAAAAAAGAATAATTGAAAGATATCTGAATCCTGGACTGTCTCTTTTTCATTTAAGGGTTGAGGACCACAAATCCTTTTAATTTACTTCTTGGTTTATCCATTAGTGGTGTACTCCCCCATAAGAAAAATCAAAAAAAGGAACCAAGGGAAACATACATAAAAATTGCCCTTGAGTGAAAGCCTGCTGGTGGGGAGAACAGAGCCATGAAGATCCCATTGGGTGGCACCAATCCCCACCAAAGACAGGGCCTGATGGTTCCAGTAAGACCAGGGGCCCGAGTCAGCACTGTGACTCTTGCCTGAGCTGTTACCTACCCTGAGAAAGGAGTGAGCCACTGACTGAGACAGCCTAACACCCACCTCACCAGACAGTGCTCTGCCTCTTAAGCTGGACCTCTGAACAAGTCAGTCTCCATGGGATCAGGAGAACTGGCCCTCAAACAGCACCAGAACCCCCCTCAGCACTACAGATGGTGGCAACCCCCTGCAGAGTGCTGCTGCTAGAATCAACATCCTACCTGACACCACAAGCAGCACCAGGGCCATCCCTGGCACCGCAGATGGCACTGGAAGATGAGCGGGGAGCAGAACTGTGAGTGGCATCTGGTGGAGGGGAACACTCGGAGACGATGCTGACCCCAGTGAAGGCCCAGAACCAGGCCTAGGAAAACCCCCTTTCATCACTGGAGTCCTGCAAGAAGACAAGGCCCTCCCAGTCCCCAATCCCTGGGTTATCCGCTCGCTCAGGGGACGAGATCCAGAACACTTCCAGAGGACGCCTAGTAGGCTCTGCTCTGGTGGTCTTCCCTCTCTTGGAACCACAAGTGGTGTTGGGGGGGGACCTGGCCTTGTGGCTGGCATTGCCTCGCTCATCAGCACCAGCCTTAGTGCCAGGAGCCGAGGCATTGCCAGGTTACAATGCCAAGGTACCTGCAGGTGTAGGTCCAGCATATAGCTTCGACATCACCACTGGGGGTATCTGCTGCTCCAAAGGGGCTATGGACTAGGAGGGGTGCTCCATCGGCACCCTGGGGAGGCTGACTGTCCACCTGACCACTCCCCGAGGCTCTCTGTCTCAGCGGGGCAAGGACTAGGAGAAGCCTGGCCTCCTTCAGTATGTGTAATACTGGGGAGGGGCTCAGGAGAAGAGCCCAGGGACCTTACCTTGGAGTCCCGAGTGTGTGGTCTGCCTCTGAAAGTGGGGGGGCTGATGACCCCACTTCATCATGCAGATCTCTAGGGTGCAGAAGTCCATGGAGAAGCAGGTGTTGCAGTGGTCCATGTCATAGTCCGCTCCAAGGCAGGTCCAACAGCAGTCATGCTGATCCTGAATGGACATAGGTCTCCCACATGGGCACTGATGCATGGGGGGCATCCTTGTTCTCCCTTCTCCTTCTTACATCCTTGGGACTTGGACATGACTGAAACAGAAAATAATAAAACCAGCAAAAAAAAAGACTCAGCATCAGGAGACAGAGAGAGGGGAAAAAGCAGTACTGAAAATGGCTGCAAAAGAGATGGCGTGGAGTGACAAAATGGCAGTGTGAGGTGTGATGCAGTTAAACACTTACAGATGCAGCTCTCACAATGTTGTCTCAATGGTGGGAAAAACAGAACTGAGGTGCACAGTGGGCCAGCATCTGTTACTGACCAGTACATGCGTGCCACGTCATACATCTGTCTTGTGGGAGGTGTCATTGCCAACGTCGGTCCCCTGGCTCTAAGCTATGAAAGCTTTTGCTCCTGTGGAATACTAGTGCCTCTGGCAGAGACCCATATATGATAATAAATAGTGAAGATTGATTCTTGGAAGATCATACACAGCCATGCGGAAAAGATTTTCCATTTGATGCACCAGAACCCACATGGACCCCTTTGGGTGCCCAACTGACAAGGTTCTGGAGTACTTGCTAGACATTTCTGATGTTGGTCTACAGTATTCCACAGTTAAGGTCCACCTGTGTGCTTTATTTGCATACCATGAGCCCAACAGTACCCTCTACCTGACACAGCTGCCACTATTCAAGAGGTTCCATAATGGCATTCCCATCAGGAAGCCAGTGGCTGCCTGTGACATTAACCTTGTGCTGGATATGCTTACTCACAAACCTTTTGAGTCTCTTGTGACATGTGAGATGAAGTTTTTAACTTGGAAAACCAGAATTTCTAGTGGCTGTCACCTCTGCTTGCAAAGTGTCTGAAATCCATGTCTTGGTCACAGATCCTCTGCATGCTGTTTTGTATAAGGAGAAGGTAGTTCTCCGCATATACCCCAAGTTCCTACCCACAGTGGTGTCAGAGTTCCATGTTAAACAGCCACTAGTGCTGCCTACTTACTTTGCCAGCTTCTAGAATGAAGGAGAGCACACTCACCATTCTCTGGATGCTAAGAGGGACGAGGATCCTTAGGTTTTACCTGGACAGAACTAAGGACTTCATGCAATCCAAACAGCTCTTTGTCTGCTTTCATCCTAATTGAAAGGGACAGCCTGATAAAATCAAGTGCATTTCTGCCTGGATTGTGAGTTGCCTTTACTATTGCCATGCCATTGTTCAGGTCAAGCTGGAGAGCCAGGTACATGCCGACTCCACCAGAATGGTCACCACGTCTCTGATAGAGAATCACTTTGTGCATATTGGTGATATTTGCAGAGCTGCAACCTGGAGCACCATGCACACTTTTGTTAAGCGCTATGCCCTGGTTCGTTAAGCTACCTTTAGCAGAACAGTTCTGAATGGATTACTATCTAGGTTGAGCTCTTGGCTCCTACTGCCTTTATCAGGGGGATATTTTTTCTTAGCTTGGTACTCTGACCCACTAGTGTGAATTGATGGTGAGGATTAATTCCTGGAAGATATAAATATTACTTACTCACTGTAATTCTTGATCTTCTAGGAATATCTTCACCATTGATTCACACACCTGCCCATCATCCCTCAGGCTCATTCAAGTATGTTTTGTTGGTTGTCAGCCATCGTACTTAGCTTGGGCTATGAAGACACTGTGTTACTGGTTTGTTGACTCTTCTTACAAGGATCACCAGTGCTATCTTACGCCCTTAGGTTAAGTGCATAAGTACTTGTTAGGTTATGCTCTACGTCCTCAGTAAAAAAGGTACTCAGGTGGCTGATGGCCAGAGCTGTGGTAAGCCTGTGCCCACGAGCTCAGTCTCGCAGAGCTGAGCATGCACACAGATTACCCCAGCACCAGCTCTCCTGAAAAGTTCTGGCTCCCGCAGGGTCCTAGCGCCGCCAGCTCAGACTTGCTAGTGAAAATATTCCAGGAATTATGGCAAGTACATAATTTCAGTGTTGGGTAAGCTCCTTTTTATGTTGCTTGCACGCATGTGCAAGAAACATAGTACCATCATCCGAGTTTTCGGAGGTGTGGCACCCATCTTCCAATTCAGTCAGTGTGTTTGCAGGCACGGGCCCAGTTCCCCAATCACTGCTGCAGCTGTCTATGACAGCAATCGAAAATACAGTGGCATACAGTTGAAGGAGCTCCGCTTCAGTGAGCAGAGCTCCCCCACACACACACGTAGTATGCATATTAGCATGCTGATCGCTATCTCCCCCACGCACACTATGTACGGCTGGCGGGGTGCTCAATCCCCGTCAGCTCCACTCCCAACAAAAGCTGTCCAGGTGCCACGCTGGGGCCCACCAGCGTGCGAAAAACTGTCATAACCGCCGGGGTGCCCAATCCTCCGCTGGCTCCATGGCTGCCTCAACCCCCAAAAGCTTTCCAGGTGCCACTGGGGTGCCCAATCCCCATCGGCTTCACACCCCCAAAGATTCCAGGTGCCACGCTGGGATCCCACCCCAGCATGGTAAAATGTGCTATACGACGGGTGCCCAATCCCCGTCGGCTCCAGCCCCCAAACAGCCTTTCAGCTGCCAGGCTGGGAGCCCACCCAGAGTGGCAAGCGTCCCTCGTCATCTTAGTAAAAAAAATAAACCTGCAAATAATAAACTGTCCTGACTTCTCCCTGCCCCCACAACCTGCACCCACCACTGCGCACCCTGCCTCCCCACACCCCCTCACCCCATACTTATCTCCGGACCTCGGCATGGCGATCTTGATCGGCCGGGAACCGTCTGTACTCTTCAAAGTCGACCCATGAACTAAGGAAATGCAGGTAAGCTGTATAATGGGATAGATAGGATTTTTTCAACTTTGCTGCATATCTCAGGCATTTTTTTGGAATTTTGGCACCAAATTTTCAACATGGGGTTTTTGGGACCCCTCCTCATGAATTCTGTCACTGTCATGGCGTTAATCGGGCTCGAAGGGTGATTTTGCGGTCACTGTGCGAAATCACCTTTCGGACGTTAACGAGGCTAACAGTGCCAGTGTTCATGGTGGGCTCTCAAAAGCCTATGTTGCAATTTGCGAAAAAATTCCGAAATGACTGGTTTTACGAGCGTGGCGCTATGCAGGTCCCACGTGATGCTCGTAAGTTCGCTAACTTTAATATTTGTACCTGGATTTTCAACATTGCCATTTTACCACACCTCCTTATGAGCAGTACAGCTGTCATTTTTCACATTGTGCCCAAAATGTGTTTCCGCACATGTAGCACACAATGGCGCAGTCGGTGTGCGAAATCAATGTATGGGACACATTAAGAAAATCACATTGAAACTATTCATGAGCAGAGGTCTTAAAATGGCTATGTTGAAAATTTGGTGCACAAATTCCTAAAAATGACTGTTTTACAAGCGTGCATTGCACAGTTCCTACGCACGTTCGTAAGTTCACGACTTTTTAATATTTTCACTCCAGATTTTCAACATTGCCATTTTACCACACCTCCTTATGAGCAGTACAGCTGTCATTTTTCACGTCACCCAAAATGTCTTTTCATGCATGTAGCGCACAATGGCGCAGTCGGTGTGCGCAATCAATGTTTGGGACACATTAAGAAAATCACAGTGACACTGTTCATGAGCAGAGGTCTTAAAATGGCTATTTTGAAAATCTGGTGAAAAAATTCCTAAAAATTACTGTTTTACCAGCGTGCGTTGCGCAGTTCCTACGCATGCTCGTAAGTTCACAAATTTTCATATTTGCACTCCAGATTTTCAACATTGCCATTTTACCACACCTCCTTATGAGTAGTACAGCTGTCATTTTTCACATGTCGCTCAAAATGTGTTTCCGTGCATGTAGCGCACAATGGCGCATTCTGTGTGCGCAATCAATGTTTGGGACCGATTAATAAAATCACAGTGACACTGTTCATGAGCAGAGGTCTTAAAATGGCTATGTTGAAAATTTGGTGAAAAAATTCCCTTCAGACGTTCTGCAATGTTACTAATAAAGACATTGAAAAGGACTGGCCCCAGGACCAATCCCTGTAGCACCCCACTGGTCACCCCCTCTCCCTAGACTGCACCCCATTTACCACCACTCTCTGCCTCCTGTCTGTTAGCCAGTTTCTAACCCAGTTTACCACCCTTTCCCCCATGCCCAGCCTACCCAGCTAGTTTATCGGCCTCCTGTATGGGATGGTGTCAAAGGCTTTGCTGAAATCAAAGGTAAGCATTGTCCACTGCCCCACCCTGATTCACTTCCTTTGTCACCCAGTCAAAGAAATCAACCAGATTTGTCTGACATGATGTCCCCACTGTGAATCCATGTTGCCTATGGTCCTGGGCTCCGATGGCTTCTAGATGCCCCACTATCCTTTCTTTAAGCAATGTCTCCATGATCTTCCCCACTACTGAGGTGAGGCTGAACGGCCTATTGTTCCCTGCCTCCTCCCTGCTGCCGGACTTGTGTAGAGGGATCACATGTGCCCTCCTCCAATTCACTCGTGTTGAATGACTCAGTGAACATGGCTGCCAGAGGTACTGCTATCTCCCTTCGCAGTTCTCTTAATATCCTTGGGCGTATGCCATCTGGTTCCATCGCTTTGTCCATCTTCAATTTAGTGAGCTCCTGCAGGACTCTTTTGCCTTTGAATGGACTATTGTCCACTCTTTACCCCCTTGGCAACTGCTGTACTGCTGTGGCCCTTGCCCCTTCCACTCTTCTATGAATACTGAATGGAAAGACACAGTGGATGTCTTGGGAGGAAGGCATGGAACTATCATTCCAAATACCTAAACAGCACATACAAGCAAGCAACATTCGGCATTGACAAATGCTTGTTCTATTACTTTTGGAAACTTGTTCCAGAAAGCTCTGTGCAGTCACTAGCAAGGAAGGAGAAGTACTGGAAAAAGTAATACACTTTAGAGTTACAATTACTTATGTCTTTTTATACAAAAGAATTGCATAACTGCAACTGATTACATTTATTTGAAAGTAACTAGTAACAAACCTATTACTTTCAAAAAATGGCATCTGTTATAGTTATTTATTATTTTTGTATTGTTCTTGGTTCCTAAACTTCCATATGTCATGGACTCTTTAACTAGTGGCACACTACCACCCTGTACTCCATCCCAACGTCTGTGCACCCTCTTCAGACACTGGCCAGTACCTGACAGAAAGGTGACTGGTGTCTCAAAGCGAATCCGTAGAGGTGAGCCCTGTTACGCCAGGTGGGGTGTCTCCCATCTTTTGTTCCATAGACCCATACCCGGCCATTCCTTTGTTTACACACACACACACACACACACACACACACATCCTTGGCTACTGTAGTGGAGACTGTACATGGCTTTGTAATGCAGTAACTGTCTTTCTCTGAAGACCTCCCCCCCACATAATATCAGTCATTACATCTCACTGTTCCATAAACCTCTTCCTTGGCTACTATAGTGCAGACTGTACATGGCTTTGTGATGCAGAAACTGTCTTTCCCTTGAAGACCCCCCACATACAACAGTCATTACATCTCACTGTTCCATAAGCCCTGGACTTGGCATCCTGACTGACTACAGCCCCAGAGACTTATTTACTCAATGTTTTGGCGAATGACACTGGCCTTTTGTCAAAGCTTCATCACCCTTATTGTTGCAGATGTCCAAAAACTCTGAAGGAATCTCATTCCTCAAAAACTGTAGTGCCCCAGCACTCTCCATCAGGCAGCCTCTTCCTTTTCCCAGGCCAGGGGGTTGCCCCTGGGAGTTGGTTCCTTGTGCCTCTCTTATGGTGGAGGCACACACTCTAAGGTAGCTCTGTGTCAGAGCTGAGGGCAGGGGGGCCTGCCCCTGCAGGGCCCCCCCTCCCTCCACTGTACTGCTGGATCTACATCCTTCTGTCTCTTGAGCCTACTCCAGACTTCAACAGACTGACTCAGACTGCAGACTAGACTGTTGACTTCAAGGATCAACTCTAGACTGACTTTGAAATTCCTCAGCGTTCTACCGAATTCCCAACTGCAACATTCCATTGTGGCTTATGCTGCTGCAGAATTCTAAATGTCATAGCCCCAGCTCAGCAGAGACTGAAAAAAGAGCAAGACATAGTGAAATCCATTTAATTGGAGCTTTACTAGCTGCCTGTTCCTGCCTGCCACTAGATCTAACTAGGGTTCTAGTAACCCCGGGTAACAGGGGGGTTACATAAATAATTGGTAAATGTTTAATTTTTTTTAATATTTTTACTGAGTTTATCATATCAACAGAGCATAACATTATAAGAAACATAGAAACATAGAAGTTGATGGCAGATAAGGACCGCAAGGCCCATCCAGTCTGCCCATTTCTTTTTCTACCTTATAAATATAAGGTGCAACAACACTTGGGTACCAAGCTTGGGCTACAGACAGAGTTAGAAAACTATAACCCATAGTACACTGATATCACATAAGAGGATCAGAACAATAAATGATGCATCACACAAAAACTGTAAGGAAATAATGCAGTAAAGAAAATAATTAACGAGATAAAAAGAAAAAGGTGCATATTCATTCTATGTGTTGCAATAACATTTTGACAATAGGTGTTGACTGGTTATTTCATTATTATCACAGAATGTCACCTTGGATCAGAGCCTTTATAGCGTTATCCCTCCTGTAATACTAAGGCTTCAGCCCCTGGCTGAGAACTGATGAAATTGTCCCAGCTCCTCAGGAATAACTCCTCTCCCCCATTCAGGACATGTCAGTCTCTGCACTGCCAATGCCTGTAGGGCTAGTGTCTTCCATTGTAAGATCATGAGCATCACATAGGGCACCCATGTATTCCAGACACACTGCCTTGCCAAGTCTAGCAGTACCCTCACCCATCATGGGTGTGGTGCTCAGCTCTCTTCTCCCATATCCTCCATTCCAAATAACATCAAAAGCGTGGTGCACAGAACCATTCTACACAATATTCTGGTGGGTTCCTGTGCTACGGCCACCCAGTACAGTTTGGGCATTGTGCACTCTTTAAGATAGTGCACATATGTACCCATTGCAGTCTTGCACCTCCTGCTGATGGGGGACATTGTGGGGTTAAGTCTGAGCACCACGCTTAGTGAACAGTATAATCTATTTATTTGCAGTGTCAGTGGCTCAGTAGGTAGCACACTCGCCTCTGAGGCCAGGATATCAGAGGGCTGTGGGTTCAGTTCCCACATCTGGCACTTGGGTTAATATCCCAATTCTGACGCTGTAGTGCAGCATGAGAGGGGTGCTGCACTTCTGAGGTGCCATCTTTCGGATGAGACGTTAAACCGAGGTCCCATCTTCCTGGATTGGTGGTAGTTCAAGTGGTTGTTAAAGATCCTGTGGCACTTATCGAAAAGAGTAGGGGAATTTTTTATTAGAAAACTACATGAACATACATAACAGTATACAGTTCACAGGACAATCAGGATACCATACAAAAGGTATAATAGAAACAGAAAATTCAAAAAAACAAAGCAGAGAATACACCGCCTAAAATGAAAACATAAGGAAATATAACAGAAAGAAAAGAAAATCCCAGGAACCCCACAGAGATCAGACTTCAAGTGACCCCTTCAAACAAAATCAAAGGCAACGCCCTCCACCAGAATGCCACTAAAGGGGCAGGTAGAGATTTTTTCTCTGAGCAATAAATATTATGAACTTCCTTCCTAATATGTTCCTGCAGTTCAGCCAAAGAAACTCTCTTGTGTTGTAGGACAAACATACATCGGTTGTGCCAGATACACCATTTGCAAACTGCAAACAAAACCCGCACAGTGCCCAGAAAAAAAATTTTCCAACTTGATCCAAAATTCCCATATACTAATTCTGAATAAGTTAAAGCAGAAAACATGGACAAATTCCACGACTGACCCAACTGAGACCATAATGGTGCTGTATATGCACAGTCAAAAAACAGGTGAGACATGGATTCTATCATTCCTGTACACGTGTCTCTGACACAGTACCTTTCAGAAACCTGCTTATGGGCTTGATTACCCTTGACATTTAGCCTGTCATGACAACACAGCCATAGGGTATCCCACATTTTTACAGGTATTCTATTTTCCAACAATTGTTTTACCACAATTTGAGAGTCGACTGGCACAGTTAAGCAGGGAGACACCAAGAACATAGATTTCAAAACTGAAGAGTATAACAATTTCCTATTCCGTAATAAGTTCAAATCACAAGGTATTCCCCGGTGTTTAATCTTCCTGAATACTTCAATGAGATAACCAGATGTCCCAAAAGGAATTTTAGTGAATGGTTTTCACAGAGGGGCTCTCCACTTGTCTAAAAAATACAAAGACCGAGAATGGAAACTACAGGCCCAACTAACTGTAGAGTCGGATAAACAAGGAAACATATTAGCATGAACAAAAATAGAGAAGTAAAACAATACTGGATTTATCATCTGGAGACCTCCCTGCTTAATAGGCCAGTATGTAACCGATCTTTTAACCGGGTTCAGTCTACTACCCCATAGCAACTGAAAAAACTAATTATAAAGACGAGCTTCAAGATGCAGAGGAAGGGGAAAAACATAACTAAGTAATAAAAAAAATAGGTAGAATACAAGTTTTAAGCAAAAAAATCAGTTTTTTACGGGACATAGGAAACTTTTTCCAGCGTGCAATCTTGTCTTCAGCTACCACCATAGTTGAAATCCAATTTTGCTCCGCTGCACCAAAAGAAATACCCAAAATATTAATATTCCAATTTTGTATACAAATACCCCCAATGTCCTGAGTCATCTCCTGAGGAGAAATATGGACAGCAATCCCGTTACTCTTCTGAGCATTCAACTGGGATCCAGAAATAACAGTAAAAGAACGGACAAGCTGAATTTGCTTTCTCACCAGATTCATGGTCTTTAACCAAGATGCACAGGTCATCAGCATATGCAATAGCACAGGGAAAAACCAGCTCCGGTGTCACAGAAATATGTCGGATGGTACTCTCCTCATTCAATTTCCTAAGCAGAGGATCAATGGAAAATACGTAAAGTAGTGGGCTCAGGGGACATCCCTGGTGTACCCCTCTCTTAATAGGGATACAAGACCCATGTAAGCCATTTACCAAAGGTATGGTATAAGCAAACCGGTACAGGCATTGAATCCACCCCAGTAACTCAGCCGGTACACCATACTTTTTTAAAACCGCAAATAAATAGCCATGGGGGGACTAAATCAAAAGCTTTAGTTTGATCCAAGCTAAGGATATAACCTTGTGTCGCATTCCCATCAAAAACTTCTCGAAGAAGTTTCAAATTGGAAAGCATGGATCGATTTGGGACTGTGCAAGTTTGTGTGGAAGAAATTACTTGAGTAGCAATGGAGGATAGTCTATTAGTCACAATCTTACACAAAATCTTCCAATCCGAGTTTAACAAACTGATGGGATGCCAATTTTCTAAACATTCTTTATCATTTTTCTGCTTATATAAAAACATCAAAAAACTTTCAGGTAATCCAAGGGGAAAGGGTAGGAAACCTTGCAAGATAACATTAAAAACCTTTGTCAAATACGGTACCAATAAAGACTTAGCTTTTTTATAAAACTCGTTAGGAATACCATCAGGACCCGGGGTAACTGTAGTCTTTAACTGAGTAATAACAGCCTCAACTTCCGCATTAGTGATGGGACGGCAGGAAGCAGCAACTACCTCAGGAGGCAAAGAAGGAACAGTAACAGAATCCAAAAATCCGTCCCAAGCCTCAGTCTCATAAGGTGTCCCATAGAAAGATTGGACCTGAAACAACACATCCTTCAAAATATCATCATCTTCAAGCCGAGTGCCAGAATGTGCAATCAAAGAGGGCATATATTTAGACTCTACCTGTTGGTGGCTGCTATCATATGGGTTCATTACTTTAGGCGAGCCTTTCCACCCATATTTTTGCTCCAAGAACAGTGATGTTAGTCTCTCATACTGAGAAGCACGCATCTCAAGCTTAAGCTGTCTAATCTGAGCAGAATAATCCAGACCCCATTCAGTTTGCCAGGATAAAACTTTTCGCAATTGCCGACACTTAAGATATCGGAGGTAACGCTCTGAGGATCGTTGTCTGGCAAGGATCTTACAAAATTGTTTAATCGCAACCTTAGTATCTTGCTACCAAAAGGTAGGGTTATCATAAAGTTCAAATACAGAAACTTTGTCCTGAATACAGCCAAATAATTCCTGCCACCCATCTTCATCTCCTAAAATAGAAATATTCATTTTCCAAAACGTATGCGACACAGGTTTGTTCCTGGGACAACCGATGGTGAGCAACAACACACAGTGATCAGAGAATTCGCAAGGCAGAACAGAATATTGTACCCTCGACAGCCAGGGAGATAAGAAAAAATAATCAATTCTTGTAGTAAGTCTACCTCTGTGAAAAGTGTGTTCTGGTGGGTGTACGCCAAAAAGGGCCCTGTACTGTAGATTAGCTGTTTTATATATGTAACCCCTAGATGGCGCTATCCCAGGGGCTACTACCCCTGCCTGATTTGCCACTAACAGGTTGAGGGGCCTGGATCCAGTGGCGGGTGCCACCACCCAGAGGTCAGGGTTTGCAATAGTTAAACTAACTTGGTCACAGCCCTCTGGGACACTGCAACCCCCCTTTCTTCCCACTAGTGGCCCACACAATATATCAGAATTACCTCCACAGTATACACTTACCCCAGAACTGGTTCCGGCACTGGGACCTCCTGTGAAATAAGATACAGTGCAACAATCACAGTACAGTACTTTAACATAGACAAATACCTCAGACAGTATAACTTTGCTGAAACAAGCAGCTCTGATTTATTTAGGGGGATATAACAAGGACAGGGGGAAATCAGGTTAATTAGCTTATCATTCTACTCATCTACCTATGGCTCTGTGCACAGGCCTATCCCTACCAGTTACTGTCCCTGGGTACCCAAGCCCTAGTGGCTAGTCCAAACCGTGGCAGCTGGTAGGGCCCTTTCCACAGAGAAAGAAAATTAGTTTAAACAGTCAGCAGTACAGTGATTCCATTTGGATTTAATGTGGCAATTCAACAGGGGCGACCCTGAATTAGTACTCACGACCTCCAAACAAGATAGGGTCCTTCAACGTCAGCAGGGCTACTCTTGAGCTCCACGAGACTCCTCACACATTTATATGGCAAACAGGCAGGCTGCTTCTCTATCCCGATCGCAATTACTGCACAATACCCGGGAGAACACACAGCAGATTCAGTTCCTGACAGAACGAGTGCAACTCAGCAATTTCTCCAGTCTTCTACAGGGTGAGCCTGGTTTCTACTCTTCAGATATCCTTTGATTCTCTTTACAGGACGGATTCAGTCCTAACAAGCAGTTACACAAGCTGCAGACCGGAACTCTAGGCCTTACACATGTTTTTTGACTAAAACTGTGCACTGAAGGAGCACAGGGTTCTTTTCCCCTTCACTGCCAGAGCTAAACTGAAACTCCAACAGACAAAACCGAGCACTTCCTTTGAGTTCCTCCCAGTTCTTGACTGATTGGCTGTCACTCACAATAGACTGCTGCTGTTGGTCCAAAAAGGCGCCGAAGTCTAAACTACATCTCCCAGAGTCACTGCCCACACAATCTTCTTGTGGCTGGCTCAGATTATGAGTCCAAGTTCTGATTCGTCCAAGGTACCATTTTAGAGCTAGCTTACCCCACACTGATTGGTCCAGTTCAGCAGTTCAAAACCAGAATGGGGAACTAGGCAGACACAGTTCTGACTGCAAAGAAAGCAGGTTAGACAAACTCTAATTTCATTATTACTGTAAATGATTTCTGGCAAACAGTTACATCTTTCAGATAGGGTCCCTTTGCACTCCTAGTGACTGCAAAAATGGAGTGAATTGGCAGCAGCTCAAGTGGTACTCAAGCAGAGAAGCACACAGTCCCCCCCATACAAACTAATTATGTCTGCAAGCAGACAGCTCTTAAAGAGACAGTACCAGAGGCTCTAAAAACACTCACTGATAAATAAGCTAAACGCCAAACACCATTTAGGCTTGGAGCATTCAAGCAAGCTCCTGGAAGTCTTTTGGGAACCCCATTTGCAGGGGGTTACACCTTCCTGGCCTGGGAAAGCTTGGTCCGCGTCAAGCAAGTGCCTATAAGTTTCAACTGCAACCATATACATTTGCATTAGGCTCACACATGTAATCATCAGTCAATACATCATTTTACCAAGAACACATTTCTGAAACATTGCAGTACGTCACTCTTTACACAGTATTACACACACATTGTACCATAACTCAAGTTATTACCTCTTGTACATGAAACCTGAAGAGAGGGGCCCTTCCTATCAGTTACCTTGGGGCTGGACGGGCAAGGGCACCATACTTAGAAGGGCAACACAAGTAACTTGGAGTTAGCACTGATGCTCAGTTTGGGCAATGAGCTCGGGACACATACACTCCTTTATGGACAACATTGAGAGACAAGTCCACAGGCCTCCCAAGTGAATCATAACTGAGGTGCACCACAGGCTTTACAGCTCGACCAGTCTTTCTAGGGGGAACTGTTACAGTCTCTGCACTCTGAGCCTCATTTTCAGCATTGTCCTCACTTGTCAGGGGAGTCTCCATGGGGTAGAGAGGCTAGAACTTGGGGCACTTTCAGCTCCAGGAGTTACAGTTTCTGAGTCCACAACATTCGGCTCGCATGGAGAGCTTTCGGACACTGGCAGTGGACTGTCAGGGCACTCAAAATACTCTTCTTGTTCTGGTGTATCACCAGTCTGACCCAATCCATCGTTTTCCTCCCCTGAAAGCTCAAACAGTTCAACCATGCACAATGATTCCATTTCATCTGATCTGATGCTTTGCACTTCACTTTCTGGGAACATTGGCTCCAGGGATGAAGCTGGGGCTTAGACAGTCAGAAGGCCCAGCTTCGTCTCCAGTATTGACTAGGGGATTGCCCGAAACAATTGACTCAGTTCGTAGAAGGATAGTATTCAAAGTCACTCTCACTTTCTTCTGATATGGACTGACAGTCATGCTCAACTGGGACTTGTGCAGGGGAACACTTTAACTCTGCTTCTGTAGGTGCAGACTTTTTGATCTTTTCTTAGCAGCAGCTCTAGTCACTGGTCCAGAGGGGCATCTTCTGGGGCTCAGACTCAATCAAGATTTGTCCAATGGGCAGTAAATGATTTCTATGCATTGTTTTACATCTTTTGAATTATTCTCAGGTCTTACTTTGTACACTGGCAGATCATCTAGTTTGCCCACTACAATGTGAGGGAGATGGTGCCATCTGTCAGCAATCTTGTGTTTGCCATGCAGTCCCAGATTTCTTAGCAATACCGATCTCCCTCCTGGAGTTCCTGTGCTTTCACCTTTTATCATACCTTTCTTTGTTGGCCAGATTTCTTTTGGCAGCCATGGTTTGAGCCAGTTAGTGCGCATGAGTTAGCTGGGCCTTTAACTTTGCACATACTGTAAATAGTTGTCAGCTTGAACCCCATCAGGAGAGACCCCAAAACACACATCTACGGTGAGTCGAGCTTCTCTTCCAAACATCAGGCGGTAGGGGGAGAACCCAGTGGCATCACTTTTGGTGCAGTTATAAGCATGTACCAGAGTGCTAATTTGTTGGCTCCATCTAGGCTTGTCCTTTGGGTGCAGGGTGCCTAGCATATCTAGCAAAGTGCGGTTGAAACGTTCAGGCTGTGGGTCCCCCTGGGGGTGGTAAGGAGTGGTTCTGGACTTGCACTCCCCACAGAGAAAGCATCTCTTTGATGAGACGAGACTCAAAGTCTCCCTTGATCAGAATGGATTCTTTGTGGAGCCCCATAGTGAACAAAAGTTTTCTACAAGTACTTTGGCCACAGTGGATGCTTTCTGGTCTTTGGTGGGAAAGCTTGGGCATATCTCAGGAAATGGTCATGACCACCAGCACATTACTGATATTTCTTTGATCTGACTCCAAACTCAGAAAATCAATACAGACCAGCTCCATGGGTGCACTAGTGGTGATGTTAACAAGGGGGGCAGCCCTCTGGGGCAAAGCTTTCCTCTGTAAGCAGCGACTACAAGTTCGAATGTGTTGCTCCACATCAGCCCCCATCTTAGGCCAATAGAATCTGGATCTCACCAAGTCAAGTGTTCTGTCTATACCAAGGTGCCCCATGTGGTTGTGCAAGGACCTCAGTACTGAGTCTCGAAAGGCAGTGGGCAGCACTAGTTGTTGTTTGTCTACTTGTCCGCCTCTGTCTACTGTTTCTCGTATAACAGTTTATTGATCAGTTTCAACTTAGGACCTTCTTTGTATAACAGTGCAGTTCTCAAATCAGTGGAGCGTAATTTGGACACATCTTTTCCTGCATAGAGGGCTTCTAAAGCTGCTTTGATCATGGGATCGCGGATTGAGCCACAATACTGTCATTGTCCAGCTGAGGCAGTGCACCAATGTCTACAGAAAAGTGGCAACAAGCAGCAGGTATGCAATTCTCAGAGGGTCCCAAGCAATCCACCATGGAGTCCACTGCGTCCGTGGACATTTGTTCCTCCTGTCAAACTTCGGCAGAGTGCCGAATGTCAGGTTCTGCAATCGGACCCAATCATTCTGGGGAACAGGCCTCCGGAGAGAGCATCAGCATCTATGTGGTTCAAACCTGCCCGATGTTAGAGCATAGTCATATGTAGATAATGCAGAAAGCCACCTATGGCCTGTGGCATCCAACTTAGCTGAGGTCTGCACATAGGTCAAAGGATTATTGTCAGTTTTTACTAGTATTTTAGCCCCATACAAGTACTCATGGAATTGGTCAACAATAGCCCACTTCAAAGCTAGGAACTCTAACTTATGTACAGGATAGTTCTTTTCGGATGGGGTCAGGCTTCTACGGCAAAGGCCACTGGTCTCAGGCCATTCTCGTGCTCTTGGTACAACACAGCCCCAACCCTTGCAAGCTAGCATCAGTGTGCAGGGCGTAAGGTTTTCTTGGATCGGCATAGGCCAGCACTGGAGCATGGGTAAGTTGATATATGATCTCATGAAAAGCAGTCTCACAATCAGGAGTCAGCGGACCCAAGTACTTCACTCGGATGAAAATACACTCTTTCAGTCTTGAGGACGCTGACTTTTGGTATTTTTGTGGGTTGGGGATACCCTTGAGTAAGGTTAAGTAAAGGCGGATCACTCTTGAATAGTCCTTGATGAAGCGCCCGATAATAAACACAGAATCCCAGGAATCTTTGCAGTTCTTTTTAGATTTTGGGCTGTGGCCAGGTGGTAAAGGCCTCAACTTTACTGGGTGAGTCTCTATTCCTCGGTGGATACTATCGTCCGACATACTTTACTGATGTTTGAAAGAATTGACACTTATCAATGGACAGTTTAAGGCCAAAGTCCTCCAGTCGGTCCAATACCTTAAATAATCTGCTCTCATGTTCCTCCAGTGAGCTGCCAAACACAATAACATCATCTAGGTATACCAGGCACTCTAGTAAGTTCATGTCCCCCACTGCACGCTCCATCAATCGTTGAAAAGTGGCTGGGGCACCTGAAATCCCTTGAGGCATCCTCATGAATTCATGAAGAAGCGGACAGATAAAGGCTGTCTTCTCATGGTCCTTCGGGCCATCGGGATCTGGTAGTACCCACTGTGGAGATCCAACACAGAGAACCACTTGCTCCCGCTTAGACAGTCAAAGCATCCTGAATGCGGGCATTGTGTACTGATCAGGATAGTCCACGGTTTAAGGTGCGATAATCCACACACATCCTTACTGTCCCATTCTTTTCCTCCCACTACCACAATGGGGAAGCATATGGGCTTCTGGATTCTTGTATTACACCAGCAGCTAACATCTCTTGCAGATGCCGTCTCACATCATCTATGTCAGCAGGTGCCAGGCGTCGAGACCTCTCACGAAATGGTCTTCGTCATGCAGCGGATATTGTGCTCAGCTCCTTGCACGCATCCTACATCCCATTCCTTTAAAGAAAACACCTGGTCTCTCTGGGCAAGCTTCTCACTGATCCTCACTTTCCATTCAGCTGGCAGCGGGAGTCGTCAAATCAAACAAGTCAGGCGTTACTCTGTCATTCTTCCTTGAACTCTTGCTGCTGGGTAGCACTGCAGTGTCTGCACAATGCACATTAGCCAGGATGCAACCTCTATTTACTCGAATGTCTCTTTCAGACACATTATGAACTTGGACCATTACCCTTCTGGCATAAGCATGGGCTCTAGCGGGCAAAATACTAGGCTTGACCAGAAGTCCTCTGGCAATTTTCCATCGCCTGGTGCATCCAACATTAATATTTTATTCTTAACATCCTTTCTGATACGGACCTCTCCCTGTAAGGTACACTGGGCATTTGGCGCAGGATCAGAGACTCAGGATCCTTCTTCCATACAATTCCGACCGGTTCCTCTGGTTCTATTTTTTCAGCATCTCTCTGTGCCTCATAGGCCTTCTTAATTAAAGCCGGAACTCTTAAAGCTCTACTAGTCTTTGACCCTTGTTTTTCATAACACAACTGTGCCAGCCTTCCGAACATATGAGCATTTGTTCCAATCAACAAAGGGACACCATCATACATTCCAGTGGGACACACTAAGGCTAGGGTCTCTACTTGTTCGGCCACTCCAGCCACGGAGGTGGGGAAAGACAGCCAAATTTGGATATACCCGAATAGGGTAGGCCTTCTCACTTAACCCCCATACATGCAGTCCTTCTAATGGTTGTAAGGGTACGTCTGACAAATGCTTCTGATACCAATCTTGGAACATAATTGTCACTTGGGGCCACTGTCTAATACAGCTCTTGTAGACACTCCATTCACCTTTACAGTGGTCTCCATGGAGGGACCCACTATTCTGGACCAGTCTGGAGGATAGTGGGGCCTGGGCAACTGACCTTGCCACAAAAGGACGTGAGTTAGCATTTTTGGTGTCCTCACTGGGATCATTTTGTGCACCTCTTAACCACTAATTTGTTCTCTGAAGCTCTCCTTGTAGCCTATATGCAACTTTGTCAGTGTCTTTTGGGGACCAGCATTCCCTTTTCATGTGCCCATCTTTCCCACAATTATAGCAAAACATACTTTCTGGAGTTTGAGCTGGCCGAGGCGCCACAGTGGGAGCCAGGGCGGGGTATATAACTGAAACCTGGGTGCCATCTCTGTCTGCGCGTGATAAGCATTTGGAGACATCTCGTCAGTTTCTCCACTCCATGGTCAAGGAATTGAGTTTGGAGCTGTTATCAGCAGGAGATACATGGGTGGGTACCCCACCCCCATAGCAGATGCAGTCGGATATAGGTCAGGGACCGTCTTGCAGGCGTGGCCTTCATAAGGGACTGTTTTTGAATTCCGAATCTCTCCAACAGTTACGCCCCATTGGGCATATCTTTTTCCTTGTCAGAGCACCTCATTGACTGTCAACCTCTGCCCCTGAACTTCACTTGATGGGTCACCCTCAGTCACTCGGGTCGTAGCTGCAGCTATTGGCAGGTCCCTCCCAAGTCGCCTTTTCTCAACTCCTCGAATTTGTCTCATTAACTCATCATAGGAGGTGGGATTCCAGTCGATTTGCCAGGCGTAACTGAAGCAACAGCAGTTCTGAGAAGGGCAGACTTAAGGATCCTGTCCAGCCTGGTTCGGTCCAGTTCAATCGGCTGGCAAACTACCCTTTCTGAGGCATTCTTGCAACAATTTTTCCAGCCGAGATATACACAGACAACAACTCCCTTGGTACTGTTGTGCATTTCTTACTTCCACCATAGATCCTCATCAGAATCTGGGCTCCATACACATTCTCCAAGGCCTCAAGATGGGCTCTGTGCAGTCACTTCAGGGTTACTGGCTCGTTAGCACTGATGGTAGCCAGGGCAGGACCTCGGAGGCCCTCACTAACCTCTTTGCACCGGCCTCGAGCATTGCCATTCTAAGCACTTGGGGGCAACATAGTCTATCCAGGTCTCCCAGTCATCCTCCCTTGGGGGGTGGGAGGTGCCAGAGAAGATCCTCAACCCTCGGTAAGAGTCGTGACTAATGGCAGGTGCAGAAATAGGAGTCTGCATTGGTTCAGCCACCATTACGGGTACTGGAGCGGGAGAGGGTGTTGGGGGAAGAACACCCCCAGGTGGCAAGAATAGTTTCTTCAAGTCCTCCACAGTTTTCCCTTCCCCCAGCAACCATTTAGCAAATTTCTCCTCAAAAGTTTCAGACAGTGGTGGGGGCTCATTTCCCCGGTCTTTACTGTACTTAGTTATCACTCTCCAGGCAGTGAGGGCTCCCTCTGGGGTAATGGTCTGTGGCACTTTGGAGCTATCTATGGGATCCTTAAACTCTACTAGGACCAGGAAAGTGTGGGTGAGCAGATTAGCATGCCGACCCACCACCACAGGGTTTTGTAAACCTTCCACCTTGGAAAGTACTCCCTGTACAGTGTCCGTATTGATACCCAGGGGGATGTCCAGGATAAGCATAGCATTTTGGGGGTCAATCTCCTCCCCAGTACACCACTCCACCAGCCGGTGCACAGCCACTTCTGTCGGGGTACCATTTTTTTTCTTAACAATGGTTCGTAAATATGGCCACTAGAGGACACACAATCCCAGCGGTGAGCCTCCAAGATGTAACCCCTAGATGGCGCTATCCCAGGGGCTACTACCCCTGCCTGATTTGCCACTAACAGGTTGAGGGCCTGGATCAATGGCGGTGCCTCACGCAGAGGTCAGGGTTTGCAATAGTTAAACTAACTTGGTCACAGCCCTCTGGGACACTGCACCCCCTTTCTTCCCACAGTGGCCCACACAATATATCAGAATTACCTCCACAGTATACACTTACCCCAGGACTGGTTCCGGCACTGGGACCTCCTGTGAAATAAGATACAGTGCAACAATCACAGTACAGTACTTTAACATAGACAAATACCTCAGGCAGTATAACTTTGCTGAAACAAGCAGCTCTGATTTATTTAGGGGGATATAACAAGGACAGGGGGAAATCAGGTTAATTAGCTTATCACTCTACTCATCTACCTATGGCTCTGTGCACAGGCCTATCCATACCAGTTACTGTCCCTGGGTACCCAAGCCGTAGTGGCTAGTCCAAACCGTGGCAGCTGGTAGGGGCCCTTTCCCACAGAGAAAAGAAAAATTAGTTTAAACAGTCAGCAGTACAGTGATTCCATTTGGATTTAATGTGGCAATTCAACAGGGGCGACCCTGAATTAGTACTCACGACCTCCAAACAAGATAGGGTCTTCAACGTCAGCAGGGCTACTCTTGAGCTCCACGAGACTCCTCCATATATGGCAAACAGGCAGGCTGCTTCTCTATCCCGATCGCAATTACTGCACAATACCGGGAGAAAACACAGCAGATTCAGTTCCTGACAGAACGAGTGCAACTCAGCAATTTCTCCAGTCTTCTACAGGGTGAGCCTGGTTTCTACTCTTCAGATATCCTTTGATTCTCTTCACAGGACGGATTCAGTCCTAATAAGCAGTTACACAAGCTGCAGACCGTAACTCTGGGCCTTACACATGTTTTTTGACTAAAACTGTGCACTGAAGGAGCACAGGGTTCTTTTCCCCTTCACTGCCAGAGCTAAACTGAAACTCCAACTGACAAACCGAGCACTTCCTTTGAGTTCCTCCCAGTTCTTGAATGGATTGGCTGTCACTCACAATAGACTGCTGCTGTTGGTCCAAAAGGCGCAAGTCTAAACTACATCTCCCAGAGTCACTGCCCATACAATCTTCTTGTGGCTGGCTCAGATTATGAGTCCAAGTTCTGATTCGTCAAGGCACCATTTAGAGCTAGCTTACCCCACACTGATTGGTCCAGTTCAGCAGTTCAAAACCAGAATGGGGAACTAGGCGAGACACAGTTCTGACTGCAAAGAAAGCAGGTTAGACAAACTGTAATTTCATTATTACTGTAAATGATTTCTGGCAAACAGTTACATCTTTCAGATAGGTTCCCTTTGCACTCCTAGTGACTGCAAAAATGGAGTGAATTAGCAGCAGCTCAAGTGGTACTCAAGCAGAGAAGCACACAGTCCCCCCATACAAACTAATTATGTCTGCAAGCCGACAGCTCTTAAAGAGACAGTACCAGAGGCTCTAAAAACACTCACTGATAAATGGCTTAAACGCCAAACACCATTCAGGCTTGGAGCATTCAAGCAAGCTCCTGGAAGTCTTTTGGGAACCCCCATTTGCAGGGGGGTTACATATAATGTATTAAGAAAATTAGAATCGGAATACAATTTTGGGGTAAGTCCAGTTTTATTAGTTAAGGCCAATATACAATTGAAATCCCCACCGAAAATAACAGATTTGGTTGTATGCAAAAAGGGCTGAACAGATTTCAACGTCTGAATACGCTGTGTCTTAATCTGGGGGTTATAAAGATTAATTAACCTCCATTCTTGATAGTCAAGAATAACATCCAGAATAAGAACACGGCCGGTATCAGCTCAATTAATCTAGTGACCTGAAAGTCTACCCTAACCAAAATCCCTACTCAGAACACACTTCTTAGCAAGTGACCAGAAAGACAAACCCTCCCTCCAATCCCTGGAAGCTTGAGCAATCTCCGTAATGAATGGGCAGTATCCTGTAAGAATATAATGTGAATAGGTAAGGACAAAAAAAGGCAAAAATAGCTCGTCTCCGTTTAACATTTTTAAACTGTTAGCATTTAAGCTACCAAATGACACAACATCCCTCATAGCAGCCATTCACACATTCAAGATTTCTTCTTCCCCTCCTTTACCAGGAGATTTCAATTTACACCTTTTTCTTACTAAGTTGAATATCACCAGACACCTGTTCAGAGTCAGACAACATCTCAACCTGTGAGGATGCAATAGAAGAGACATCAGAATCATCTTCATTCTCACCCATCTGTTTCCGTTTATGTAAAACAGCAAACCGATTTTTTACTACCACATCAGAGGATGGGGAAGGGAGAGACAGAGGGACCCCCTTTAATAAAGAGCTTCTGGTTTGCCTCTTGTTCCCAACAGAGACCCAATCTGTATCTTCAGGTGGTGGCATATTCTTTTTATTACAGGAAACACCCGACGTGCTAGGGACTGGAGGTTTTTCTTTAATTAAGATAGGGTCAGAAGCCTTTTTAGAAGGTAACCTGGCCATATCCTGAGAACCTAAGACAGTGTCAGACAGGGGCCCTGATAAGGGTGACATACTCAAACCTGGGTCAACCTGAACAGGAGAATGCCCAGAGGGAGGAGGGACCAACATAGGAGCAAATGGCTGAAAATGTGGCCTAGCCTGAGCAAATTCTTGAGCTTGTGAAACAGTCACATTTTGGGAGTCAGCAGGTATTGATGGAGAATTGTGTGATGCCCAAGGGCAATCTTTAAAAGAGTGGGACGTTGCATCACACAAGTTGCAAAGATTCGGGTGAGGACAATCAATGCTCACATGTCCAGAACCCAGACAAGAAGAGCATTTGAGTTGATCACAAGCACTGCTCAGATGAGTATGAGCACCACATCTAAAACAAGATTTAGGCTGCCCAGGGTAAACACAAAACCCTATCTCTACCTAAATAAAACAACTTGGCAAATGCTGTAGATTCCCATTCACAATAGGCAATTTAACTTGAATTTTCCACCCTCAGTCCAAAAAACTCAGAATCTATAATAGGGTCAGGTGGACCCAGTACAGTGCATCTAGTAGCCAACCATCTTAGAATATCATTAATTGCAACCCCTCATTCTTAAACAAGACAGTGATATTTTTAATCAGAGCTTAGTAAGAAGAATGCAAGAAAAGGGGACCATAAGGGGATATGCAACCTCTAAATAACGTTGCCAAAGGCATCTAAACTTGTGGCAGTCTTGAAACTAATGTCAAAATAACTATCCCCAGATGTATGAATCAAAGCATAGATTTCTGAGGAGAAAATTTCAAACTGGTTTTAATTAATGTCTTCCCATACCACGATCCGGAAAAGTGTCCAATCCTCTCGATATCTAAGCCGAACAGCATTACGGCGTTTGGCTTGTTCAGGGGTTGATGAAACAAACCTGCAAAAGTCTTAGGCCGAGCAGGCCTAGCAGAAGACCGATGAATCAACAGCAGGATCACCCTCAAACCCTGGCCCAAAAGGACCTACAGGGGAGGCCTAGTAATTTCCCCAGGTGTAGCCAACTGTAGCGAGCCAGTACCCGACCCCACCTCATCCCCTTGAGGGCCAGAAACTGGAGGAAAAACAGAAATGGATTGAGCTAAAGGTGTAAGCACAGGCCCTTCTCCAGCACCAGGTCCTGAAGTAACAGCAGGAACCGGGGTAACACCGACTGGAACAGAACAAATCTCCCCTCCTGCCCGCCAGGTTGGGGGTTGAGACATGCTGAAACCTGAAGGTACTGCCACAGAGTCAGAAATGTCCAATAAGTCACCCTGAATGGTGGGACCAGGTCGTGCAGGAGAGGTCCAGGAATCATCTAAGGGGGACTTCTCCCACCCAACACCCCTGAGAGCCTCAGCAATAGTAAGACCAGAGGCAGAAACATGAGAGTCAAACCCTTGCCCAGGGAGCTATAAACAGTAAAATTCCCCACACTTTGCTTTCGAGGTTCCAGTACACCAGAGTTCTCCCCCTGCAATGCTACAGTACCTGTCGGTAATGCAACTGGATTTTCCGAAGAGGTTGAAACCAACGGTCCAGGAAACAGTTCTCCAACGGTAGACATCTGAGTCCACAAGTCATGCATCAAAGTACTCATCGTGGAGGGGCCGAGGCGAGACTCTAGGCACTTCTGAGAGAAAGAAACACTGCCAGTCTCCCCTGCTCCTAACAGCTCAGATGTTCCCTGTACCGACCCTCCATCGGCTTCCGTAGCTGGGATCCGTCCCAGAATACACTGCTGCACCTGTTCGTGACGTATCGCAGAAACATCGACCTGAACCAAGGCAGCCTTAGTAGGCAAATCTCTAAACATACTGGACTCCACATCACGCTTCTGGGCAGAACTAAAGTCAGAATCACCAATCTGCAAAACGCCAGCATGCTGCAAGCCCGAGAAAGCCGAGGCAACCACAGGAAAAACGGTAGGTGGAGATAAAATCTCAGACCCAGCAGTTTTCTGGCAGGCAGAACCTTACGGTATTCCTCCAAAGTCCGCGACACTGTCACACAGTGGAACCAACTCTTTGGTCTCCTTGTAAGCAGAGATAGGGAGGGAGACCAACTCCCCTATCCCCAGAGCGTCCTCCTGCTCCGCGTCCGATCCCCAAGTGGCCATCCTGACGTCCGGGCCCCCTACAGGTCACAGCGAGACAGCAACCGAGTAGGGGAATTTTCCCGGTGTCCTGGCCAAATTTCCCTCATTCACTAAAAATACCACCAACTGCTTAATCTGGTTCAAGGTCAGTTGGCATTCATCTGTATCCCCTCCCCCGGGCCATGCCTGAAAATAGGCAGGATTTGTCTAGTGCACTTCCCCGGTCAACAAAAGCTAACTAAACTTAACTATTCATACATTTATATTGTGATTCTTTATACTTGTTACATATCCGGAGTCCCATATGCAATTTGAAAACCTCACCCCAGTTTTCATCCATTATGGGTAGTCCCATGTCTCTTTCCCACTGGCCTTTTACCTTAGCTAAGAGATCAGGCAGCTTAGTCCTGTCTGTCTGGCTACCTTTGCAATGAATACTTTGGGTGAAACTCTGGCCCAAAAGACCATCTGTTCAAGTGCATGTAACAGAGAGGCTTCAAAGAGTTCCCTACCCAAGCGCCTGAAATAAGCCCTCACCTGCAGGTATCTGTAGTGATGAGCTGCCACCACCAGTTCCAACTTGTCCCTTAGTTCTGCAAAGGGATACCATCACTATTAAATAGGTATCCCATACACTTAATGCCCTTGTTTTCCCATTCCTTTAACCCTCTGTCTTCTAATTCTGGCAGAAAGTCTGGGTTACCTGGTATGGTGATACGGGCACTAGCACAGTATTGTCAGCTTTTTTCCATCTGTGGTGTATCTTCCACCAGGTCTCCAAAGTGTGTTTAGAGGGTTATTACAACCCGCAGCCCTCTAGGTCTGTTTACAATCTGAGGCTAAATATGCAGATGCTGATCTCTGTGTCCCCTACCCTTCTGTGTCCACCCAGCTAGCCACCTCCCTCTGTTAACCCAGTCGTGAATGAACCTTTGCTGCAGGACTATGAAATACCACCATTAAGTACAGGAAGCCCAGCCCCCTTTCCACTTCACTTTTGAAGACTCATTCTGGCCTCTCATTTTGCAGATGAAGGCCAAGAATCCTTTTAGCATCTGCATGATATACAGAATTCATGGCAGAGCATTCAGCTTCAAAAGATTTATGCAATCCAATCATGACATAGGTAGTGCCCTCCACCTTTGCAGCTCTACCATGATAGTATTACACCAGGGTTTGTAATTTAAGGCATAACCCCCCATGCCCTGCCCATTTTCACGCCCAAATAAGTGAGGGCCGTCCCTACCATTTGAAGTCTCCACTGTGCCCACAGTCACTCTGAAAGGACATGACCCAGGCTCATCATTTTTGATTTGTGCATGCTTAACTGGTACCCCGAGAACTCAGTGAACTGCTCGATCACCTGTAACAACGTTGGCATCGACTGTTGTGGGTCTGTGATAACTAACAGTAGATCCTCTACATATATTGTAATTTCATGCTGTCTGCTTTGATGGCTTTGTGTTCTATTGATCCCCTCCATGTCCCTTATTTCAATAACTAACTGCTTTATCACCATATCAAACAATTGTGGAGAGAGGGGTCACCCCAGCCTCAGGCCTCTGAGCAATCAGAACTCCTCCAACAAACCTCCAGTAACCAAGATCTGAGTACTGGGCTCTGCATACAGGAGTTTCAGTCATATTATATAATCCTCCACCAGGCCAATACCCCCAGCACCTTGAACAGATACTCCCATTCTTTGAGATCAAATGCCTTCTTGGTGTTGATTGACATCACATGTGCCCTGCCCAGACACCAAGAGCCCCACAGAACAACACTTAGCATCCTGTGCATATTATGATAGGCTAACTACCCTTGCACAGACCCATTTGATCTGGGAGCACAACAATGGGGGTAGTATCTGCTCAAGGCACCCTGCCGAGATCTTGGTCAGGATTTTCAAGTCACAGTTCAGTAAAGACAGGGGGTGATATGATGCTTTCTCCATTTAGTCTTTTCCCCCAGCTTAGGAAATACACATACAGAGGCCAAGTAACATGAGGCAGGGAGCACCCCCTCTCATTTAGCTTCCTCTAACATTTTCTGCAGAGGTTTCATCAACTGCCCTGCCAGCTTCTTAAAATATTCAGCTGTAAAGCCATTTGCACCACCCCCTTGCCTCTTTTAAATATGCTAATGGATCTCCCCACTTCTGCTACCGTAATCAGTGCCCCTAGTGCGTTCCTCTGCTCCTTTTGTTATCTCTAGTATTGTCGGGCCCTCCAGAAACTTTTCTGCCACTGACTTCTTATTGTGACAATAACACAAAACTTGGTTTTGTTGGACAGAAGGCTTTTGCCCATTGTGCACTGTCTCCCACTCCTAGTAGGCATAGCTAATTCCCCTGTTCCCAATTATGTATTTATCAGTCTTTGTTTTAAAACTCTGAAAGGACTCTGCATCCACCACCTCCCTTGGCAAACCATTCCATATCCTCACTGCTCTCTGCATGAAGAATTCCTCCCTGACATTTGTATGCACATGCTCCTGTTTAAGTTACTTCTTGTGTGATCTTAAATCTAATCCTCTGTCTATGTAGTGTATGCCAGGTTCAGTCATCAGTTCATTGTCTGTTGAAACTTGGCAGTATACAGATTGCGGTAAAAGGTCTGGAAGATTTGCCTGATTCCCTCTGGTGTCATGTCCATCTGCCCCCCTGGGCCCCTTATAGCTGTGATTCGGGCAGATGTTCTCCTTCCTTTGGCCGGTTTGGCTAAGAGCAGCCTAGGTTTGTTTCCCCACTCGAACATACATTGACAGGTGAAATGCAGTGCTGGCCTTGCCTCCCCTCAGCCATAAGTTCTTTGAGCAGCCCATCCGCTCCTCACTCTGCCACCCTCTTCTACAAGTACTTCAGCTTCCATTCTAGTTCTCGCTTTTTCTTCCGCCTCTTCCTTATACTAGCTGCCACATAGTTTATTACCACACCCCTCATGTAGGCTTTACCCGCTTCCTACAAAGTTGCCTTGGATGGAGCTGTGTCATCATTAGTAGCCATATATATCACCCCTTGGTCTTTGAGATATTGCTGAAAGTCCTTGTTTGCTGGCAAGCAGGATGGGATTTGCCAGCCTGCTACCTCCCCAGGGTCTCGCTTTGTGTTCTTACGCAGGTTCACCATGGCATGATCCAATATATATATATATCTGTGTCGGACTATGAATAACATTCTGCACTGACCCATATTGCTCTGTGCACCAACCATCAACCAGGTTCAGGTGTGCCAAGCCCTAAGACCACAAGGCCAGCACCCTTTTGTGCCTTCAACCCCGCCCCCCCGTTGGTCCAGAGCTGGTTCAACCACACAGTTAAAGCCCCCATCCATAACCAAATTAGGGAACTACTCCTTCTGAAGGATATCCAGCAACTTGTGATAAAACTCAGGATTGAATACTGAGAGGGCAGACACACTGCCATACGTGACCTACTTTCCCTCTCGTTCCTCACTCACAAACATATATCTGTCCTGGGTTTGCTACCATTCTGGTGACTGTTAAGGGGAAGTTTTTTATGTATGGGTATTGCTACCCCTTGTTTATGTGATGAGTATGAGGCCACATAACACTCCACCACCCATCCCCAGCCAGCTTTTTAAAAACTGTGTTAATTTAAATATTTTTTCATAGTAGGTCTTAAGACTCCTGGACTCAGCAGCTCGGAGATCTGTGGATGGAATGCTGGAAGCTCTGTAGCAACACAGATGAGAGAACTTCTCTTGAAAAACATTCCATTTTCTGGGGCACCGTGCCTCACATGGAGATAATGCACAGAGTTTTGGCTTTTCTAATCCTTTAGAGGAAAAGCTGTTACTATGGTGAGTAACTTTTCCATGTGCAAATAGGCATATGATGATGGGGTAAGCACTGGCCAACTCCAAGCTAAAAAGCATTAGTTCCACAAATGGGGCGGACGAGCATGCCATGGTAGGATTAAAAACAGATGAGCCAGATATGAATAAAAGAAGTCGTGGCATCATCGGTGTCAAATCTACAGGTCTTGATTTGGTAATTTTATATTGATGGTTAGGAAATACTAAAGGACTACTGATGCTCCAGGGAACATTTTTTAAATTAAAATACTCAGTCATAACCCTGCTTATGTTTCCATAGATTTCTTTTACTTTATTCTTAAAGGAGAACTGATCTGAATGTATAAGCCACGTTTCCCTGTAAAAACAGCATTTTAAATACTGGTTCCAGTGCTGTCATTGTTCCATCTACATGGGCTTTTTAGTTCTCCCAGTAGGTGTTTCTTAGTTATGCACTGATGGTAAGTACCATTTTAGAACTGTATGATGTAAAGTAGTTGATGTCCCTGTAAAGCTCTTAGATTGTTGTCACAATGCATCAGTGTTCTACTGTAGAACTATGTGTCTAAGAAGGACATGTATTACTTCATACAGTACAATTTTACACCTCCCAGTGTACACATTTGAAACACCCACTGAGATAACTAAAAGGCTGCACAGATGGAATAATAAAAGAGTTGGAACCACAATTTAAAGCAACAGCTTCTACTAGGCAAATGACTTACAAGTTCAGTGACATCCTCCTCTAAGGGTATATATATCTGCAGTAAAAGTATCTTTGTCTTTTACAGTTCATATGCTTCCACTGCTTGTCTACACCTTAAGTGATAGTACTCTGCTTTTTTTATCATTGTAATGATTTTAGCAGCAGGAAAACTAAATGAGTTGGTGGATTAACACTGTGTTATTGAGTCTTCGCTCTAGAGTGCTGGCTCAAATCCGGGTCAGGTCAGTGGTGGCCATATGTCAAAGATCTTATGGCACTTGTTGGAAAGAATAGGTGTACCCCTTTTTATGGCGGAGCCTACAGCCGTTCTGTTTTAGCTCTAAAAATGAGCGGACCGTGGCATGCTTCCATTGGACTTTTGGAAGTATCCTTCTGAAACTCTAAAGGAGCTTAAAACAGTCCACCACAGTTGGTCGCTGCAGAGCTCAGCGGCACTATTTCGGCTGCTAGCTTCACGTTTCGGACCAGAACTGCGCATGCACAGTCCGCCGGTGCCACCATCTTGGGAATGGCAGTACGCCATTCATCGCAACTGCGCATGCGCAGGTCTGTCAGCGGTGCAAGTTCTTCAGTGCTTTTTAAGCTTGCCACAGCTGTATCGGCTCTGGCTAGAACTTGTTTCTAGTTGATATCCTCTCACTCAGTAAGACAAATTTTCTGTTAGTTAGTGTGTGGCTGTTCAGTGAGTTCACTAAAGTGGCATTAAATACATTTTTTTAAATGCTCTAGATGGGCCTATTTCCCTATAGTACTACAGTGTTCTATATTAAGTTCAGGCCATACAGCCCCACGCCCTCACTGTCACATAGGCTCCATACATGTGGCAATTTAAATCATACCTCATCATCCCTAGAGCAACTACATGGAATCTAAGGAGGTGACTAGGTGATTAACCAATCTCTGGAAGCCTCAGTTAGTTACCTATTGGATTCACTGATCTGTGACAGCAGGGCACTAAGCTATGCTATTGAAACTTAGAACATGATAACAGAAAAGGACCGTTTTGCCCACCTGGTCTGCCAAGATGTTCCCTATTTGTTCTGTCTCCGCAGACCCTAGCTGATCTCCACTGACCTTCCCACCTCCCTGTCTCCTATCTAATATACCCCAGTGTCTAGCCCATGCATGCTTGAAGCCCCCCCCCACCCACTGTTCTAGCCTCTGCCACTTCTGCTGACAGTCTATTCCAGGCATCCACTACCCTTTCAATTAAGAAATATTCCCTCACATCACTCTTGATTCCCCCCCTCCAGCTTCATTACATGCGACATGGTCCTGTTGCTCGTTCTCATTTGAAAGAGACTCCTCGCTTGTACCCTGCTCACCTCTTTGAGGTGCCTGTAGGTATATACTGTGTCACCTCTCCCCCCCACCCCCCGTCTTCCAGGGGTAACATTTTATGATCCCTCAATCTCTCCTCATAGGGCTTCTTGTGCCAACAATGCACCATTTATAGTTGCCCTCTTCTGGAACACCTCTACCCTGTCAATGTCTTTTCTAAGGTATGGTCTCCAAAACTGAACACAGTACTCCAGGTGTGGCCACACCAGCGAGCGATATAACAGCAATCTCATCTCCTGCTGAAGATACCCCTCCTTATACAACCCAGCATCCCACTAGCCCTACCCATTGCTTTTTCATACATAGAAACATATAATTTGATGGCAGATAAGGACCGCTAGGCCCACCCAGTCTGCTTCTTTTTCCCTATCTACATTATCACTGTAGAACCTACTTGACTGACAACTCTTTCTCCCTTCCACCCTTCCTTTCCACTATGATTTCCTTGTGCCAATCCCATGCATTCTTGAACCCCCATCATATCCCCCCTCTCTCGCAGGATGTACATATTGAGGTCCTTAAATTTCTCCTCATGGGGCTTTTGATGCAGACCCTGCACCATTTTAGTTGCTCTCCTCCGAACTGCCTCCACTCTCTCTGTGTCCTTCTGGAGATGTGGGGCCTGATTCACGAACAACTTGCGCTGCTGCAAGTCCCTGATGCATAGAATAAATGGTGCAGGGGGCTTGCGGCAGGTGTTTGGCACTGATCACAATTCTCGATCAGGTGCATCAGATGCAGCAAGTTAGATCAGCTCCCCCCTTGTCTAACTTTGCATATACGGGCTCCAATATTACGAGGCTTGTACAAAACCTTTGGCACAAGCTGCCGTAAACCGTGGAAAATGCAGCAACTCTGCCAACCTTTCCTGAATCTAGCTGCATTGCACCAAAGGGCTTTGGCGCAGCTGCGGCAAACATTGTGGATGCTGCAGGGCTTGCTGCACGCCCTGTGTCAACCTTCGTGAATTGGGCCCCTGGTCTCCAGAACTGGTCACAGTACTCTAGGTGGGGTCAACACCTACCAGTCATCTATACAAAGATACCACCTCCCTCTTTCTGCTAGTGATACCCCTCCCTATGCACCTCAGCATCTCACAAGCCCTCCCAACTGCCTTGTCACATTTTCTGGACACCTCTAGGTCGTCTAATATGACTACCCCTGGTCTCTTTTCTGCTTGATAGTCATTAATACCACTCCACCCATTTTGTACTCTTCCCCAATGTTTCTATGCTCTAAGTACATTATTTTGCACTTTTTAACATTGCAACCCAGCTGCCGTACCCTTGACCACTCCTAGAGTTTTCTCAGGTTTCTCAGCTCCCCGGATGTTCACCCTATTGCAGATTTTGGTGTCATCCTCAAAGAGGCAGACCTTCCTTCCAGCTCCTCTGCAATATTACTGATAAAGAACTTAACGAAAACCGTTCTCTGCACTGATCTCTGTGGCACCCTGCTGGTCACCCTCCCTTCCTCAGAGAGAACTCCATTTACCACCACCCTCTGTTGCCTATCCTCTAACCAATTTCTTTTTTGGTTTTCACCAATTTCTTATCCAGTTTACGACCTTGGACCCACTCCTAAGCTACCCAGCTTGCTTACTAGTCACCTATGTGGAACGGTGTTGAAAGCCTTACTGAAATCTTGGTAAGCCACGTCCACCCTGATCTAAATCCTTTGTCCTCCAGTCAAAGAAATCTATCCGATTATCTTGACATAACCTCTCCCGTGTACGCATACTGCCTCAGATCTTGTAACCCACTGGATTCAAGGTATTCCACAATCCTTTCCTTCAGTAGTGATTCCATTAACTTTTCCACCACCTACGTCAGGCTGACTGGCTTGTAATTGCCAGCCTCCTCCCTGCTACCACTTTTGTATAGTGGGACTATATCCACCCTCCTCCAGTCCTCCGGAACCACTCCTTTTTCCAGTGAGCTGTTAGAGAGAACTGTCAGAGGTGCAGCCAATAGCTCCCTGAGCTCCCTCAATACCCTTGGATGCACCCCATCCGGTCCCATTGCTTTTTGCACTTTTTCATACTGAAACCCAGCTGCCATAATCTTGACCACTCCTCTAGTTTTCTCAGGTTTCTGCTCATCTGCTCCACCCCCCTCCCCCAAACCAGAGTGTCCACCCTACTGCAGAGTTTGGTGTCATCCACAAAGAGGCAGGCCTTCCCTTCCAGCTCCTCTGCAATGTCACTTAAAGACACACTGCCCTGAAACCTTGAGATCAGATATGATAATCCCAGGGTCCCTTTCCTGACTAGTTAGAGTTTGTACCTCCCCTCATCCTATACTCAGCACCAGGGTTTCTATGCCCCAGGTGCATTATTTTGAACTTCTTGGCAGTGCACCCAAACTACTGTATCTTTGACCATTCCTCGAGTTTCCCAAGATCCATGCATATTTTTTCTACCCCTTCCTGAGTGTCCATCCTACTGCAGATGTTGTCATTAGCAAAAAGGCATACCTTCCCTTTCAACTCTTCTGCAATGTCTCCTACGAAGATGTTGAAGAGGACTGGTCCCATTACCAAGCCCTCTGGTACCCCACTGGTCACACTCCCCTCCTTGGAATGAGTTCTGTTTACCCCTCTCTGTCTCTTATCCTTCAACCAGTTATTTTAATTTATTATTTTATCATGCATGTTGAGCAGACAAATAATATACGTTATGGTGGGGATTTCACAATTTTCATTACCAGGTTCATGAGGTGGGGTTATAAGGAGGCTATTCTGAAAAGTTATTTCCGGCTTTAATAAAAATGCAAGTGCAGGGCCTGGCATGCCCTGCGCTTCCACAGAAACATATATGTATGCATCTAAGGAAGGATGAGAGTGCAGGACTCAGAAGACCCTGCACTCCCACATATGAATACTAACATACTAATAAGCCAACAGAGTAGTCCCTCTGGTCTATCAAGTCTGCTCAGGTGGTCAGTGCCGTGATCGGGCACCATCGGCCTCCTCCCTCCCACCCACAGTCCCTCCTCTTCGGGGTACTGAGATGCACCCTCCCCCTATAACCTATCCCAACCTCTCTTGAATCCCTCCACAGTTTCAACAGCCACCAGCTCTCTGGGCAGTGCATTCCATGGTTCCACTACCCTCTCAGTGAAGTAACGCCTCTTTGTCTCTCCCCTTAGCCTTCCACCGACCAGCCTCATAAAGTACCCCTTGTGTTCCCCACTACCCTCAGCTGAAGCCCCCATTCCTGCCTACCCTATTTATCCCCTTGAGATATCTGAAGACCTCGATCATGTCCCCCTCTGTCCCTCCTCTCCTCCAAAGAATACAGGTCAAGCTCCTCGAGTCTCCCCCCCCCATAGGACTTATCCCCGAGGCCCCGTATCATCTTGATCACCCACCTCTGGACCCTCTCCAGAACAGCAACATCCCTTTTTAAGTAAGGACACCAAAACTGCACACAGTACTCAAGGTGCGGTCTCACCGAGGCAGTTGTACAGTGGGAGGAGCACCTCCGCTCCTTGATGTTATCCTGGCTCTCCCCCCAGCATTTGTTGTATGTAACCCTGGGCGGCTGCCCCAGTGTTACACACCTGCCTACTACCCTGGACATAGGCTAAGGGGTTTGGTTCGCTAGCTAATAACATTTTTTAAAACCTTTGCGCAGTGCCTCCACTCAGGGTGCTTTACATGGGTGAGATGGTGCTGGGTGTAGCCCCCTGAGCTGCTACACCACCCACGGTAACCATTTACCTTCCCCAGACATGCCCCAAGACACAGCTCCCCACATTTCAACGCTTTGAATTAAAGGCTCTCTCTAATAATATGCTCACACAGGATTTCAAACAACAACAACGAGATATTTATTTTGGGGGGGAATAAAGAAGCTAGGAAAGGGAAACAGGAGGAGTAGAGGTTATCTTACCGTATTTACACATCTACAGATGTTGTTTAGATTTTTGCTGGTAAACCCTCTAGCTGGGTGGCTACATATTAACAGGCAGATGTAAATCACATTTTACCATTCGACTTAAGACATCCAGAGCCCTGGCTATCTAGCTGCTGATAAATCAGATGTTAAACATAATTATTAATAATACCCACATTGGTACCAGTCCCAGATACAGCAGAAACCCCGCAGTCTCATACCATACTGGTTAAACAGATAACATAGTCCAAGATGTTGCAGGCCTGATGGAGTTGCAGCTGGTCGAGGTGGCCGGCTATTAATTTGAGGGTGGGGACAACTTGGAAACAGATATTTGTAAAGCAGCAAATTATTATTTACAACCACAGCAGCATCTTGCTGCACCTGCAACTTAGCCATTTGGGCCACAGACAAGATGCATCCATTACTTGAACTAGGCAGTCTCTTATGGGGTTAGTAACCCAGACTGATGACTTCAAGACTTCATACTTAACAGCACACATTTCTTAATGGGGCATGGAGCCCCCAAGATTACTTGCTTAGGTTTTCCCTCGCTCGTGGGGGTATGAGGGTACTCACTCAGGTCCTCCACGGGTCTCATCCACAATCGAAGGCATCCTGAAGACTTCTTCAGCTCTCTCACCGTTGAGGTACTTGGTCAGCACTCTCACCACTGCATGATGTCATCTGGTCTGGTCAGCACTCTCACTGCTGCTGGACATCTGATTCTTCGGTCCACATCTTTCCCAGACGTGGGAGGGAAGGCTAGCCTCTGGAGGACAGTACTGGCAACCTCCAGACTAGCTGTTGCAGAAAGCACAATTACTGTAACTAGTTAACTGAAGAAAATGACAAATGCCCTCTGAAGACTGAAAGGGCTTGAAGTAAGTGGCCCAGGCCTGATGGCATGGCTGGAGACTGAGCCCCTCCCCCATGGGGGGCTCCCAGCAGGCTGGAGCCTGCTCTGCTGCTCTGTCTCTCTCTCAGCTCTGCATCTCTGAATCTCCAGACAAACTGGCAACATTGTCTCTTTATAGAGCTCCTAGCTCAACTCCTGATTGGCAGCAGGGATGGAGTGACATGTCTCCAAGTTGCTGAAGGACCTGTCAATCAGAACACTCGAGGCACAATTGGGTTGTGGAATTTGCGCCTAAAATAATGTCCCTGTAAGCCCCCATAAGCACTTGGGTGCTTACCCATAAGATGCAGTGAATGTCCCACAAGTCCTGGCTTTCTATTGCTGCAATTCCAATTAGCTGTACTGCTGGCAATGGCTACTTAACCCACTGTCCCTTATAGCACATTTGATACAGTCCTGAATAATGTCCTGGTGCAGCCAGAAAGAAGTAATTATTTGCCTCAAATGCCCCACAGTTGTATAACTTAAAGGCTGTACTTGCAGTCGCTGCACAGATGAAAAACATGGCTCTTTTACTTTTCCTGTCGCTACTGCACTTATGCAAGCTTCCCTTGCAGCGGCTGACAGGCTGACAGACAGAGTCCCAGATACTGGAATTGCCAGGGAAACAGTACTTATTTTAACTTTAAACACTTTTCCCCATATGCACAGTGTATTCCCAACAAGCAGCAACAGTTACATTATGAAAAACATTTTAATTCTTTACTTTTCGGCTGGAGCTGAACATAGCTACCCTGGAGGCAGCCAGATACACTGTTATGCATTATTCAGATGACCGGGGCCCTGCACTTGCATACTCAAATGAGCCCCGGTCAGAACTCCTTTAATTCCCATCCGAGCGGTCTCTCAGCAGGCTGTCTGTGGTCACTGGGTCCCAAATATGTGGAAGGGATCCAGGGACCCACGGCACAGACCCTGAGGCGACTGCAAAACAAGCGGCTGCACATCAAAGGCGCTTTGCATGCCAACGAACTCCTGCTGCCCTGGAGGCATCAGCAGAAGAGCCTCAAGGGTCAGGTTTAAGCCCCGAGGGGCTGGATTTTCATTTGACTGCAAGCTGGGGCAAACAGGACCTGGGAAGCCAGCAAAATTAGAGGCCAAGTCAGGAGAAACTCGAGAGACAGCGGGAGAAGGACAGAACAAAATGGGCTAAGGTAAACCCAGACTGGCATTTCTAGGAACCCCATTTGCAAGGGGGTTACAGTTAGCACTGACCACAGCCCTCCTACACTGCTCTGAGTTGTTCATTTTTGGCATCCACCACCACCCCGATGTCATCCTTCCCCTGAAAACTGCAGTGTCTACCCACTCAAGATGTAGACATGAGCCGGGTTTCTGGCTCCGAGGTGCAGAACCCTGTACTTCCCAGTATTAAACTTCAGCCTTCAGGTGCGTGACCACCCCTCCACTGTCTCCAGGTCCTCCTGGAGGGCCAACCTCCCCTCCTCCCCATCCACCACCGCCCCCAGCTTCGAGTCATCAGCAAATAGGCTAATTTCTCTCCTGATGCCCGTTCTAATGTCCAAGGAGTGGGCCCAGCACTGACCCCTGTGGTACCCTGCTCATGACTCTCTTGGGAGATGAGACCTCCCCCCCCCAACCATCACCTTCTGATAACGACCTGCTAGCCATTTCCCTATCCACCTGACCATCTGTGGCCCCACCCCCATTTCCCCCAGCTTCTCTAGTAGTCCAGGATGTGGCACCATGTCAAAAGCCCTGCTGAAGTCTAGAAAGAGGACATCTACTGGCCTGCCCAGATCCAGCACCCTCGTCACCCAATCACAAAACTCCACCAGGTTGGTCTGACATGATGTGCCCTTAACAAAGCCATGCTGGTGATCATCCAGGTGGCTCTGTGCCCTCAGAAACACCTCCAGCCACTACTTTAGGATGCCCTCCATCACTTTGCCCATCACCAACGTCAGGCTTACCTGCCTGTAATTTCCTGGCACCTCTCATGAACTGCTCTTGTATATTGGCATGATATGGGTCATCCTCCAGTCCTGTGGCACCCAACCCGACTGTAAGGAGGAGTTGTAAAGGTCTGCCAGAGGTGCGGCCAGGGTATCAGCCCACTCCCTAAGCGCCCTGGGATGGATACTGTCTGGGCCCAGTGCCGTCTCCTCTCTCAGGGCCTTGAAGACTTCCCTCACCCTCCCAGTGGGGATCTCAATGTCCATGCCCCCCCCCCCCATCTGCCGGTCCCTTGTAGGCTTCCCTCACACTCCCTGTGGGGATTTCCAGGACCATTGCCCCCCTCTTCATCTGCCGGTCCCTCACTCGACTCCCGTGCAGTGCGCTCCCCATCCCCAGTGAAGACCAGGCGAAAATGTATTTAGTACCTCTGCCTGCTCCCCTGTCTCCTCCACCCACCCACACTCTGCCCCTCAGCTTCTCAATCTGCCCCTTCCCTTTCTTCTTTTCTCTGATATACCTAAAGAACCCTTGTCACCTTCTAATCAATTCCTGAGCAACCAACACTCTGCTCCCGCCTTAGCTGACCTCACCACCCTGGTGAAATTCCGGGCCATCATATCATAGTCCCCTTGTCTATAATCCCCAAGAATGCCTGTATCTGCTGTAAGCAGTCTTTTTGTCCCTTACCACATCCTGGACTTCCCTAGTCCATCAGCTCAGCCTCCTTGCTCTGCCCCCCTTCCGTTGCTCCTTCGTGCAGGCCTTGGTAGCCTTCAGGAGCCCCTTTTTAATAACTTCCCACTGTCTCTCAGTATCCATACCCTTCCCTATCCCATCTAGGTAGCCCCTAAGGATCCGCTCCATACCCTCAAAATCCACACCCGTAAAGTCGACTGCCTTTGTCTTTGAGTGATCTACCCTCCCCAGGTCCAGGGAAAACCAGACCATGGCATGATCACTCCCTGCCAGTGGGTCCCCAACCATAAGGTCCCTGATGAGCTCACAGTCTGCCAGGACCACATTCAGGACGCAACCCTCCCTCGTTGGGTCAGTTATCAGCTGGGCTAGAAACACATCCTGAAAAACATCCAGCAGCCACTGCAGCCTGGCTGACGAGGACGCCATAGTACCCCATTCTGCTCCTGGCATATTCAGGTCCCCCAGCACTACTGTGTTGCCCCCTCCCAGGCCACAGTAGTCCTAAGGTTTTGCAATCAGGTCTTCCTCCAGGTCTTCCCCTGCCGGTGGCCTTATCACCACCCCAACTTCACCCTCCTGCCCTCCACTGGAGCCTGCAAGGTGGCCCATGAGCCTCCACCGCCCCCGCTTCCTCAATCTTGCATACCCTATGCCATCCCTAATGATAAGAGCCACACCTCCTCCCCTCCCCGCCATCCTATCCCTTCCGAACGTGGTGTATCCAGCTGAGTTTAGGTCCCAGTCATGCCCGGGGGTGGCCTAAGTTTCAGCGACAGCCGCCACGTCCACACCCCCCCTCCAGCAGCAGCACCTGTAGCTCGGGGCTTCTTGTTCCCCATGCTCTTAGCGTTCATCAGGACCACCCTCCATCGCTTCCCCACAACCCCCCATCCCTTGCCCTGAGGGCCTCCAGTTTGCTGCCTACAAGGTCCATCTCCTGCACTATTGGGTGCTCCTGTTCTGTACACTCTCCCCTCCCCCCTTGGGGAGAATGCCAGAGCTATCCTGTTCGGGCCTGCCAGGGAGCCCCAACCCTCTCCCACTCACAAGTTTAAACCTCACCTAGATTGAATGAAAACCGCCAGTCTATGCTTCAAGAACTCCTTCCCTTTTGAGATGAGGTGGAGCCTGTCCCTAGTGTACAGATTCTTGTCCTCCCAAGTTGCATCTCAGTCCCCACCACCCATACCCCTTGGCCTCGCACACCATTCACCCAGCCACAAATTTACTTCTCTTATCTTTTGCTTATTCCCCACACTGGCCCTAGGTACTGGTAGGATCTCCGAGAAGGAGATCGAGCACCCAGCGTCCTGACAAACCCTGGCTAGCTCTCGGAACCTAGCCTGGACCTCCATCACACTGTTCCCCTCTATATCATTTTTACTCAGGTGCACTAATATATTAGGGGTTCCCCCACACCCTTTTGCCAGAGCATAGACCAGATGCTTGGCATTGTGCACCATCATGCCAGATATACTCTTGCTCCTGACCCCACTGGTTGTCTCCTTCCCCCACCTGATCCCCCTAATCATGGAGTCACCCAAGAGGAGCACTCTTACCTCCTCCCTTCCCCCAGGCCCACTCCCTACCCTAGCTGCTCCCCCGTTCCCCCCTGCCCCGTCAACTATTCTGTCTCCTCTCCTTACCTGTGTACTGCCTTCCATCCAGTCTCCTCCTCTCCAGCTCTTTTTCCTCACAGATCTGACCTCCTGAGCCACTTTCTTTATCCCTATGGCACCCGGGTCCATCTCCAGGTTTCCCACTGGGGCATGCATTAGCCCTCCCAACCCATCCTCTTCCATGCCACTCCCCCTCTCCCCACCACCCTGTATTTCCCTGCCCCCTCATACCCTCCTCTCATCCACCATCACCCTTCCCAGGCCCTCCCCCTCCATGCTCCCCTTTCCTTCCTGTCCTGTCTCCTCCCTTACCCCTGATGTCCTGACTCCCAGCCCCCCCATTCTCTGGTTCTCCCAGATCCTCTGACACCTACTATCCCCTCTGAGTCCCTGTACAGGGAAGTAACTCCACTGCTCCTGTCTGCTGAGCTCTCCACCATTTCCAGTATGCCTGCCCCCCTCTGGGGCCTCCTCATCCAAGAAAACACCCCCTCCTCCTCATTTAACTGCCCAAGGGGTGCAAATCTATTGTCATGTTCTACACATAATGTCTTGTCCCTGCCTTCTGCCCCACCCGTCAGCCCTCCTATGCTTATACCCTGGCCCTGATCTTCCAGCCACCTGCCAGGTCCCCATATCCTTACTTTGCTCAGGACCTCTCCCATGCCCACTGGGGTTCCCCTCCATTCTGTAGGGCCCACCCCGCCACTCCCCTTTTTGGCAGTGCAGTCCCATATGCTCATGCCATTTCTCTCTTGGTGGCTCCCTTCCCTTTTTGGAACCGCCCCTAAACTCACTACCATCTCACCATTCTTCCCCCTTCCACCCACCCCCACAGAAGGGTCACCATCCTTCTCTTCTCCGCCATGTCCAGTGTCTGCATTAACCAATTTACCTCCTCCTTGAGTTGTGCCAACATCTGGCACACCATGCAACCCCCTATCCTCCATACCAGGGCTAGTACCATGGCCAACCCACACCCTACACACCCCACCACCCTTCCAAAGATGCCAGCCCTTGTGACCTGTGGGCCTTGCCCCCTACCAGTCCCCCACAGATATCGCTTTTCCCTCCAGGTCAGTTGCCCCATCCCCTATCCCTACGTGTCCTAGCCATGCCAGAGCATTTCAGCCCCCCCAACAATGCCCGCTGTGCCAGCTACCTAATCAAAATGCCCAACTGAAGTATATTCAAAAAGTATATTCAAAAACCCTCCAAAGTATATTAAAAAAAAAAAATCCATAAAAACCTAAGGATGCCCCTTCCAGGTATGCCATAAAAATTCCCCAAACAACCGACAGCAGAGCAAGAAAAAACAGGCCTCTAAATAACCCTCCCCAATACAGGCTGTACCAGCAACCACACCGACAGAGTTCTCCTCCCTAAGCCCAGGCCACAGCCCCTTAGCTAGCTGCTCCTTCTATGCCCATTTAATAGAAGTCAGGGTCAGGGCTGGGGTGGGTGGCGAGAAACAAGTCTCTCCTAAGACACAGTCACTGCAGCTTTTCCCGGACTTGTGTGCGGCTGATCGAAGCCTTATCTAAAACAAAAATTAAAATCCCATGCCATCTCCTGATTGGCTCTTCCTCCCCTCAGCACTCTGTCCAGCCCTGGCCCACTCCCTTATGGCCAGGAAGGATCCTGTTGCTCTGTGCCCCTGCTGGCCCTGACCCATTTCCCTTGTGGCTGGGTAGAATTTGCTGTTCCTGTTGTTCCCAGTGGCCCTGGCCCACTTCCTTGCAGCCAGGAGGATCTCCTTGTGGCCCCTACAGCCGCCGCTGGTCTACCTCTGACTCGCCTGGCTGCCTTTTTATAGCCTGCACCCCTGGCCCAGATTGGTGTGCCAGCCTCCTTGGCTGGTTGGCTCAAATTGCAAGTCTCTCCCAAGACACAGTCACTGCAGCTCCTCCCAGACTTGTGTGCGGCCAATCGTGGCCTTATCTGAAAAATGAAAATCCTGCGCCATCACCCGATTGGCTCTTCCTCCCCTTGGTGCTCTTGCTGGCCCTGGCCTGCCCCCTTGTGGCTGGGAATATCGCTCTTTTTCTTTGAGATTCAAGGTGCTTTACAAGCAAGCAGAATTATCTAAAAACAGTTAAAATCAACATCCACAATAAACAATTAAACAGTAAATATCTCCTGGTTTATAATATTAGTGTAACCCCTAGATGGCGCTATCCCAGGGGCTACTACCCCTGCCTGATTTGCCACTAACAGGTTGAGGGGCCTGGATCCAATGGCGGGTGCCTCCACCCAGAGGTCAGGGTTTGCAATAGTTAAACTAACTTGGTCACAGCCCTCTGGGACACTGCAACCCCTTTCTTCCCACTAGTGGCCCACACAATATATTAGAATTACCTTCACAGTATACACTTACCCCAGGACTGGTTCAGGCACTGGGACCTCCTGTAAAATAAGATATGGTGCAACAATCACAGTACAATACTTTAACATGAACCAAATACCTCAGGCAGTATAACTTTGCTGAAACAAGCAGCTCTGATTTATTTAGGGGAATATAACAAGGACAGGGGAAATCAGGTTAATTAGCTTACTTTACTATCTCATCTATGGCTCTGTGCATAGGCTCATCTCACCAGTTACTGTCCCTGGGTACCCAAGCCCTAGTGGCTAGTCCAAACCGTGGCAGCTGGTAGGGGCCCTTTCACACAGTGAAAAGAAAAATTAGTTTAAACAGTCAGCAGTACAGTGATTCCATTTGGATTTAATGTGGCAATTCAACAGGGAGCGACCCTGAATTAGTACTCACGACCTCCAAACAAGATAGGGTCCTTCAACGTAAGCAGGGCTACTCTTGAGCTCCACGAGACTCTTCACACGTTTATATGGTAAACAGTCACAGGCAAAAGTCCTTTAATGGCAGCAGGATTCACTTGAGCTGCACAAGCCTCCTCACACATTTATATGGTAAAAGAAAGTACTATACCAGGCAGGCTGCTTCTATCCCGATCGCAATTACTGCACAATACCCGGAGAACACACAGCAGATTCAGTTCCTGACAGACCGAGTGCAATTCAACAATTTCTCCAGTCTTCTACAGGGTGAGCCTGGTTTCTACTCTTCAGAGATCCTTTGATTCTCTTCACAGGACGGATTCAGTCCTAACAAGCAGTTACACAAGCTGCAGACCAGAACTCTGGGCCTTACACACGTTTTTTGACTGAAACTGTGCACTGAAGGAGCACAGGGTTTCTTTCCCCTTCACTGCCAGAGCTAAAACTGAAACTCCAACAGACAAAACCGGGCACTTCCTTTGAGTTCCTCCCAGTTCTTGAATGGATTGGCTGTCACTCACAATAGACTGCTGCTGTTGGTCCAAAAGGCGCCTAAACCTAAACTACATCTCCCAGAGTCACTGCCCATACAATCTCTCTTGTGGCTGGCTCAGATTATGAGTCCAAGTTCTGATTCGTCCAAGGCACCATTTTAGAGCTAGGCTTACCCCACACTGATTGGTCCAGTTCAGCAGTTCAAAACTAGAATGGGAACTAGGCAAACACAGTTCTGACTGCAAAGAAAGCAGGTTAGACAAACTGTATTTTCATTATTGCTCTAAATTATTTCTGGCAAACAGTTACATCTTTCAGATAGGTTCCCTTTGTACCCTAGTGACTGCAAAATGGAGTGAATTGGCAGCAGTTCGAGTGGTACTCAAACAGAGAAACACACAGTCCCCCCATACTAACTAATTATGTCTGCAAGCAGACGGCTCTTAAAGAGACAGTACCAGAGGCTCTAAAAACACTCACTGATAAATGGCTTAAACGCCAAACACCATTCAGGCTTGGAGCATTCAAGCAAGCTCCTGGAAGTCTTTTGGGAACCCCCATTTGCAGGGTGGTTACATTAGGTTAGCTAACTCTAATCAAGCGGAAAGGCCTGCCTGAATAAAAATGTTTTTGCTCCCTTCTGAACATTTCTACGGTTGTACTCACTCTCATAGAGCGAGGGAGAGAGTTCCAAAGAGTTGGTGCCATTTAAGAAAAGGCACGAGCACCAGATGATGTTAGGCGCACGCTTGGAACTTCTAAGAATCCCTTGTCAGCCGAACAGAGGGGTCAGGAAGGCGATAGGGCCATAGGAGGTCTTGCAGGTAGCCGGGTCCCTGACTGTGTAGGGCTTTGTAGGTCAGCAAACCGTCCTTGAAGGTGATCTGCCACCTCACAGGCAGCCAGTGCAGAGAGCGCAGCAATGTGACAATCTTGACAGACAGGTCAGCAGCCTAGCCGCCATGTTCTGCACTAGCTGCAGGTGGCGAAGATCAATCCCTGATAGCGGCAGGTAAAGGGCATTGCATTAGTCGAGCCGCGACATCACAGAGGCATGGACCAGTGATGGCCGATCACCCGGAGGTATCAGGTGTTTAATCCTGGCGATGTTTCTCAAATGGTAAAAAGCACTCTGAACCACAGCCAACACCTGAGATTTAAGTGTCAGCCTGCAGTCCAGAACAATGCCAAGATTTCTCATCCTGACAAAAGTGAGCAACTGGGAGTCCCCAAGCTTAAGCCCGGAGTCTCGACCAGATTGCACACTCTCCTCTGGGTGACCAGATTCTGCCACTAGTACTTCAGTCTTATCCGGATTCAACCCCAACTAATTGGTGCTCGTCAGTCCTGAATCTCAACAAGGCACCGATTAAACCCTGAGACTGCCTCATGCTGCTCGGGCACAAAAGACAGGTATAACTGAGAATCCTCCACATACTGTAGCAGTTAAAACTCATCCCGTACCATCTTCTAATGTTCCCTAGTGGTAGCATACAACGTGAACAACATGGGAGACAAAATGGAGCCACATACAAAAATTGTAGTTTGCTGTCACCTTGCTCCTAGTAGTCTCTCTACTATGCTTGATTTGTACCTAGACAAAGCCACGTGTGCCGCCTTGTTTCTACCTCTACTGTCATGTAAGCTCTTTATGATTTGAAATTGTGGTTTAATCTTCTGATGAGGTGGAGGAACCTTTGTAAATGAACACTTGTACTCAAAGGTGTATGTCCAGATTTAGCAAATAAATAAAATAAACACTGTAAAAAGAAAAAACATCCATTGAAGTCTGTTGCTGCCCCACTGTAACTGCCCTCCCCTCCCCAAGCCCAACCCCATAGTAGTCTTCCGGTACAGGGATCTGAACCTAGACTCAGTACAACAGCAGTACCAGCGGCGAACATCCGACATTGACAAATGCTTGTTATTGCTAAATTTTGTGCTTGCTTTTTAGTGTGATCTAACAGACTTTGTAACATGGCACTGAAGACACGACTGAAATGGAGAGATGAGATTGGTGCAAACGCATCACCTGACCAAAAACGAGCGGTGATTAATCCACCAGTAGAGCCCGCTAGCGCCCTTCCACAACTAACCACACGGTGCAGCACTGGGATGGCAATGAGCAGGTTAGAGATGCAATGGTAAGCTAGAGCCTGGTTGGCATCGGGATCGTGCAAAAGCAGAACTACCACACAAACAAGTATTACGTGCTGTCATCTCTCTCAGTGTATCACACTGTGTGTGCCTGTAGGTGGGGATCGTAAACCAGTCCAGTTGCCCGAAGACAACAAGCCAAAAACCGAATCACTACACACACAGAAACAGCAGAGCAAGCGCCACAAAATCAACAGAATGACTGAAACCATCCGTTTTGTCCCCACATCTATGTCTGTATGTGATGTGCAAGTGTGCAAAAATTAGGAGAGATAGCACCGCGACACAATCAGAGCTCAGTATATCAGTATGTACTACTGTCACTGTATGTACGCAAACAAATCACCCATAGTGCACTGCCGGTCTACACCATCGGGATGTCACGGCGAACGCGTAAGCATTGAAACGGTCGCTAGGAATTACTCATGTGTGCCGTAGTTTTTCTGACACAGGTAGTACTAGTCTCATGCTCACAACTGTAAAATACCAGACACTATATAAATAAATGTCTATCATGACGCATGAACGCGCACGTTCTCACATCATGTCATTGTCCTGTACGGAAAGAAGTGTTGCATACCTTACCATCCAGCAATAGTACTGGCATCTAACGTTTGTCTACTGTGATCTGAAATACTGGCCGCACAACATTCCCGTCGCACTTGCTGTGATACAAGTGCATTAATCACCTCCAGCGTCGGGCTCCACCGGGGATTAATGCCTGCTGGGTGGTTGAAAGCACTCGGCCTTCGGCCTCATGTATCAACACCCCCCAGCCGGCATTAATCCACCGTAGAGCCCTCCTCTGTCGGTGATTAATGCTGACGTAATTGCTGTAGTGTGTGTGTGTGTATATTGTTGGGGGGGTGATAGAAGAGTGACTTTGCAGGGCCCTGCACAGTCCAGTATCGGTCAGTTGTCAGCCAGAGAAAGATGGAAAAATGAAGGCTGTAAAAGGACTTTGGTTCAATCTATTTATAACTGATGATTTGTGCACTGCTAGCGGTGGTTGACATTTTTCATGCCTGGTAGCTGATACTGCTGAGGACATAAAGAGAGGGCTTTCTATATATAGCTCAAAAAGATGAACAAAATGGGTGATTTGATTTCTGATACATAGCTCAGTAATAGACATCACGAGAGAGAGAGAGAGAAGCACAAGCTAGCGAAGATTCTGAGAGTATTTATATTGAATTCTTTGCAGTCTGGTGAGTGTGAGAAATGTTTGTAGTGTGAGCTGCTGCTCAGTGCTGCAAGGGAAGAATTTATTTTCTCCGGTGTCACGTGTTAGTGCATATTAGGAGATGATGCACTACAGTAGTTCAGTCGGGAGCATGTTAATACAGAGTCAGAAACTGCTGTGAGGGGGAGTTGTGTGCTGATGCTGACTAGTATCTACGGCAGTTTCTTTACATCCAGTGAGGACATACAGCATTACCTGTGGTAGTAGTATTTTGACGTGTCTGCTGCGATGTTGACCATGTCCATAAGCTGGTAAAGAAGATCATGGTGACTTGCTTGCTGGAGGATGAGACATTCAGACAGGAGGAGAAGAGACCTGTGAATACAAGATCTAAATTATTTAGACACTAGTCCACTCCCTGTCATGTTGCACCTGTGAAAGGAAAAGGAAAATAAGAAAGTACTGTAAAAGACAAATATATTTTGGAAAGGATACTTATCGTTGCCTTAGTGATGGTCATGCCGTGAAATGGCACAATGTGGGCCCACACAGAGGAGGCGGAAGAGGGAGGAGTCTTGTTTACTGGAGGAAGTAACAGGATAGGAGACCTGTGAAGACAAGAGGAAATTATTTAGACTTTACTGAAGTAGCGACTGCGTAGGCCACATGGTAATCCATTGTCCATTCCAAGGTGTCACCTGTGAAGACAAGTGAGAAATTATTTTTCCTCAGTTGGCCCATGTCATGGTGCACTCGTGAAAAGAAAATGAATATAACCAAATTGATCAAAACCATGGAGAAGTGCATTTCAGAAGTATAGTAGAATTGTCATTCCACATGAATTCCGTTGGCAGAATTCTGTATTCTGCACAGCTCAAGAAAACTATAAAATGTTTCATTATTATTTTAGTGTTGCAGGTTTTCATCGATCCATTCATTCATTCATTTGTTCATTCATTCGTTCAGCTACTGCTGCTGCTGGGGGATTTGGGATCAGATGCATTTGTAAACTGCAATAGTAAAGTAAAACGATGTGCTTTATTATTTCCTTTCTCTTGTATTTTTTTTATTTTGGTGGAGCAGAAGAAACCGATCTAGCCTTCTCAGAGGCCTCTGGCGGTTCCCTGTAGTAGCAGCAGATCAGTAGCAGACATAAGGAAGGAGTTACATTGTTTTTTAACCCTTGTCTGTATGTATTATTCTATCTGTTGTATGTTTGTATGCCACTGTGTGTACAGTATCAGTGTGTCTGTGTGTTTGCCTGTCGTTGTGTATGTGTATGTATGTGTGTGTGATAGTGCTCCCATTGTTATCAGCAGATGTCCATTTCATTGTAAGTTTTGAAGTGCTGGGCCAGCTCTTGGAGATGCTAGCCAACTCTTGCTTTTATGTAGGTTGCATCCTTCCTTTTGGTATAGTGCCTGAATTCACTCAAGGTATCTAAAGTGAGGCTATTTTCTCTTTTCTTTTAGCTACTGATTTCTAGTTTCTTAGCAAGGGCCAGATTCAGAAACTCTGCAGATGAAGAAAATGTCTATGTTTATTTAGTTATTCATTTTTTTTGTTTTGAAAACTGGTAACTGAGAAATGCACCCTGAGACAATACTTGTTTCCAGGTGCAACCTGGGGGAGAGAGGAAGGGGTGAACAGGCAGCTATATTACTTAAGAAAGAGTCAAAATCATAGTGTGGGGGCATCCAGCAGATGTGGAGGGTGAATCAACAGTGGGAGAGGGTCAAGTAGTGAGTTGGAAGGAGCAGAAAGGGTGCAAGGAGGAGTTTTTGCTGGTGTCTGAATGAGGAAAGTGAGGGGGAGAAATGGAGGAAGGACAGGAGCAGATTCCAGAGGGAGGGAGGGGGGGAGGTGATAGGAGAAGGCAGACTGCCCACCAGGAGTGTGGGTGGGGAAGGGAGAAGGTGCGAGTGTCCCTGGAGCAAAGGGAGATGGAAAAGGAGGGGATGGGAGAAAGGAGTGAGGATAGGTATGAAGGAAGGGATTCAAACCAGTATTTGTGTAACCCCCTTACAAATGGGGGTTCCCAAAAAGTCTTCCTTGAGCTTGCCTAAATGCTCACTGCCAGGCTGGTGTCCTGCATTTTAGCAGTTTAAATGTGACTACCAAAACTTGTATAGCCTCTGTGTACTGTCTCTTTAAGAGCTGCTTGATTGCAGCATAAGTAATCTGAGATGGAGCTCTGTTGAAAGATGCAACTATTTGCTGAAAACCATTTAGAATGATAATGATAATGTAGTTTGTCTAACCTGCTTTCTTTGTAGCAAGGGCTGTTTTGTTTGTCTGCACTATCTTGGTCCTGGACTGCAAATTGGACCAATCAGCTCTGGTGGGACCTAAAATGTAGCTGGACTACAGAAGCTGTCTGAATTCAAAATCTATAGGAACTGTGGTTTGAGTTTTTGCGCCTTTTTTGCAACTGAAGGGGGAGCTCTTGCTTTGACTGACAGCCAAATCAGCCAACCAAATCTTTTAGATCTTGGGGAAGTCCCGGGCTGTTTGCAGTTTTCAGTTGAGTTCTGAGCTGGAAGCTCAAGAAGAAGGAGCTGAATTAATTTGCAGCAGAAATCCTGAGTGGATTCACATGGGAAAACTGTGAAAGGGCTGAGTTTTTGGCTGCATGTCTGCTGCTGCTCCATGAGAGTGAGAGAAGAGAATTATTTTGGACTAAATCCAAGTTTGTGTTACTAAAGTAAGCTACTGAAGTGGGCCAGGCTCAACCTGAAGAAGACTGAATATTTTTGCTGAATGCGATCGGCCTGTCAGGAGTTCCAGCTACCCCAAGCTCCCGGTCGGTGTGTGCAGAGACTTTGTGATTGTGACCGGGGAGCACTTTGCCTGGTACAGTAGAATTCCCGTACATGTAAATGTGCTATGAGCTGCTAGTGGGTTGTGAGTTAGTTCCCCACTATGTGAACTGTGTTCTGCTTGCTGGAAGCTGTATCCAGCCCAAAACGGACTGCATCCAAACTTGTCTCCATGCGGTCTGGGCTTTGCCAGACTGGCCCAGCCAGACTACCCACTGCACAGAGAAGCCATCAACAAGAGACCTGCCTGGGGATCAGCCCCCCTGCTCCACACTTGAACAGGAACAACGCCTCTGCGACTTGTGTAGGCCCTGCTTCTCCTGGCATTCCAGATCAACCACCTGCGGTCTCGATTTTCGTCCAGCCTGTGTCCAGTCTTGGGTATCATGAGTAAATACCAGGGTAACTCCCTACACCAACAGCTTAATCGGAGTGTGTCATCTGATTGTCTTGTTTCATTTCCTTTACGAACAGAGCCCTCTGACTCCGGATTACAAATACTGTGTACTGTGCATGTTGTGTTTTTTATCACAGGGCCCTAACCAGCTGCAACCCCAGGCAACTGTCCTGGCTAGCCCATCTCTTCTCCACCTGGGTACCCAGAGGTGGACTGTGTGGAGGGATTCAAAGCGCATGCATAACTGCTTGATTGATATAACCTTTAAGCAAATTAACCTGATTTTGCTCCTCCCTTGTTCAAGTCCCTGAATAAATCAGATCTAACTTTTTCTGCATGTAATCTGACTGTGGTTCCAGTTTGTGCTGAAAAGTACTGTACTGTTGCTATTTGCTGTGCTTAACCTTGTTTTACAGGGGTCCCTAGGTCGAGCCAGAGGAACCAGCCCTGGTGGTAAGTGCAAACAGTGTGGGTACTTGTGTGGTGTACCAGGGGTATTGTGAAAGTGATTATTGTACAGTGTTCAGGCCACGAGAGGGGAAGGGGGGGGGTTATCGTATCCTGGAGGGCTGTGCCCAGGTTAGCTTGACCGCTACCAACCCTAACCTCTGGGTGGAGGCACCCGTTTCAGAACTCAGGCCCCTTAACCTGCTACTAGCCAAGCAGGCAGGGGTAGTAGCCCTTGGGATAGCGCCACCTAGGGGTTACATCTGGATATGATGTAGATGTATAGATGTTTGTCCATACAAATTATCTGTACAGAATGTTTATAGCTAGTTGCATGTGCCCATGATGTTTTTGTAACAGCCCTGTGGGTTAAGGGATTCATCCTTTACTGCACTGACATGCAGTGGTTAGCTGGTTGTGTTGGGACCCCACAGTCCTGATCCTGTCCCTGTGGGAAGGGTTAAAGGTTTTGCCACCCTTTGTCCTGTCCATCATAGTGGCTATAAAATGGGGCTGTGCGGGGAAAGTAGGGGAGGAAAGTTGAGGTTGGAGGGTGCAGGGATGAAGGCTGGGAGCGGGACTGATTGCCCGCTCTGGCATCGTGAGAGTTTCCTCTCTGTTAGGTATGTAGCGGCAAGTGGGGAGAGTGACATGGTGGCAGCCTTGTCAAAAGGAGCCGTGTCCAGAGGGCCCAGGATGTGAACCCCAACCCCATCAGATCCGAGGTGCATTATCCTGCTTTGTGCCCTGAGGCAGAGTACAGTGTGAGACGAGAGGAGGGATGGTCCTGGAGGGCCAGGTGAGTCCGCTGCAGAGAGGTTGGTGAGCTAGAAGTCTGAGGGTGGAGGTGGTCTCAGAATGGACTTTTGACCCTGAGGGAAAGAAGGGACTTTCAGCAGCACAGCTATGGCCTTGAGATGTGTCGCTGTAGCCAAGCTCGTGAGTATGATAGGAGAGACAGAGCAGTTAGCCACGATATGTGTGGTGAGCTGGACCACCCTTTAGAAAGGAGAGAGCCGCTTGGGACATGATGGCACTGGCCCTGATCTGGGCAGCCACTGCTGGGAGGAAATGGAGCAGGATTTGTTTCTGGAGACAGTGTTGCTTGTGTTAAACTTGTTTCCTTCTAGGATCAACTGATCTGACTGTACTCAATGATATGGGGTCGTCGGATTAACGCCCCGTGATTGACTGGACTTTTTCCTAATGCACTGTTTTCCCACTGGTTCAGCTCTATGGAGTAGTTGTTTGTTAAAATGAGATCCCCATTGTTCTGCAGCTTTCTGAGTGATTGTATTCACTTTTGAACTGTTCTGAACTGTTTTCGGCTAACCATAAGTTTCCTTTGCAGCCCCAGCACTGCATGGAGTTCAGCGGGCATCCCTATGGTCAGCGTGGCCTCGGTAAATGAAGGCTATTTCTTCGGAGATGTTTCTGCTGCTTCTGGGCACCCCCCCTACCATGGAACTTTACCATCAATACCTCTGGGGAGGGGGGAAACAGTTTTAAACAGCACAGTAGCAAGGCATAAAATATGCAGTGGAGGTGGTTGTTCATACCAAATACAAAAAAGTTTATCAAAGGTCTTCTGTCAGCTTCCCTCTGGAAAATATTTTCCTGTTCAGTACAAAATAATAAAACATACAGCACAAACGATAAAAGAAACAGGCATTTTCTCAGTACTGTAGACATTCTGTCTGCATAAGCTGTAGGGGGACATTTCATAACTATTAAACTATGAGGTGTTTTTTTTTTTTTTTGTCCAAAAGTCATAACCTCTGATTCAGTTTACAGTAAGTCCAAGCAGTCTGCTGCGACCACCTTGAAGACAAAGGATGAAGTCACCCATTCCAAAAAGTACACAACGTTTATGTCCTGCAGGCATATTCAACATTGGCTGCCTGATGTGTACTGTTGTGTCATTGACTCTGTATATCAGATAACCTTCCAAAGTAGCCACAACTGATTTGGTCGTGTGTTCTTCTGTAACTTTATAGGCAAGTGCTCATTCCTACAGATTTCAGTCTCCATGAGTCAGCCACCAACTTGCAGTTTCTGGAATGGTTTCAAATTTTCTGGTGCCCAGTTTACTTGAAATCTTTTATTTTGTGGGCACTCTCAGGGGCATCATTTAGGGTTTGCCAAGGGTTGCGGTTGAGACTCCTATGATTTTGTTGTAACCCCTATGATGTGCACTGCAACCCCTAAGACCCTCCTAAATGAAGGTTTCCCTAGCATTTATTTATATGCCCTGTGGTGAGTGGAGGAGCTTTGCAACCCCTAGGATTCCAGTGAAATGGGACTTTGCAACTCCCTTGATTCCAGTGAAATAAGGCTATTGGGCACTCTGATCAAATCTGCTGCTCCACAGATAACCATAAGCCACTGTTCTAGCCACAATCCTGCAGCAGCACTGATGTTATAGTGCAATCTGTCTGCGTTGAGTGCTATGAAAGGTAACGGAGAAGTGACAGTAGGCCTGAATCTGCCAGTCCCAGGGGTGGGGGTGGGGGATGAGGCAGGTGCTGTTTGATCTACAAGAATCAATTTTCTCCATAGATTCCCATTAATGGGTCTGAGCCAGAGATGTCAGGACCCTGCAGGAGCCAGAATTTTTCTGGAGGGCTGATGCCCCGAGTAGGCCCCATGCACACATTATTGCATTTGCTTGCTGGTATACAATGGCACCCGATCCCAACTGCCTTAGTTGATCTTTTCCCACCATCGAATACGCAGCAGAAGCATTGCTCCTCTCCTTATCTGGATCAGAACTTCACCATCTATACAACAGAGTTCTCTTCTTCAGTTTTTCGATAAGATATACCTGACCGTTGTCATCGATGACACTGGGGATGTCTGGGCCTGCGAGGCTGAGGTCTCCATTTTGGGTCCCCCTCTGTCAAATGGGGGTCTTCAGTGGGCAGTTTAACCACTGGGCAGTTCTTACTGAGTGAGGGTGCAGTGTATAAGTGAAGTGGCACTGATCATTCCCACTTATGGGACGGGGGTAGAGACACTAGAACTATAGTTAAACAGCTGCTCACCCAGATAGATTGGTCCCCCATTAATACAGCCCCCAGCGTCGACATTGCACTCACTCTGTTTACACAGGCCTTCACCAAGGCCTATGACCTCTATGCTCCACTCACCAAACTCCGCACCAAAAGGCAACATGCCCCATGGATAACCCTCCTACTCCAAATGTTGAGAGACAGGGATAATCTCTGCACAAAGCCATAGAATCGGGCAGGTTACGGACAGACGTTCCTATAACGCCGCCATGAACAAATGCACTGAGCCATCCGTAGGAGGCCAAAGCAGACCACTATCAATCCACTCTCACAACCACGTGGGTCTGCAAAGACCTTCTGAATAACATCAAAGAACTCAATGGGAAATCTCACTCCCCATCTCCCTCCCAGCTCACCACAAATGGCACTGCCTCCACAGACACACTCACCATAGCAAACTGTCTAAACACCACCTTCTCAGATCTCAGCACTGTTCTCCCTAGCGGTTTCTTTGACCCTGTGCCCCAATCCCCGCCTCCAATCCTGCAGCATCCCTGTTTCCTCCTGCGCACAATATCCCCCACGAAGCTCATCCTTACCTACAAAAAGTGCTAAACAGCAATAACCCTATAAATGATCCCCTAGATGCCAGGCTCCTTTGACTAGTCCTCGACGTGGTCCTAGTCCCCCTAACAGACCTGCTCAACAAATCCCTATGCCTAGGGCAATTCCCTAGTGCCTGGAAAACAGTTGTCATTACTCCCATCTATAAAAGTGGTGACAAAGCCTCCCCTAATAAATATCGACCCATCTCCATTCTTCCCCCCTCTCTAAAGCGCTAGAAAAAGTGGTGGCTGCCCAACTTACTGAATACCTAGCCAAGTATAACATCCTATGCCCAGAGTAACATGGCTTCCATTCAGGCCATAGCACCACCACAGCCCTCCTAGAATTCACCAACTTCCTGCACTCCTCCCTAGACGCCGGTAACATTGCAGGAGCTGTGTTCATAGACCTATCCAAGGCCTTCGACACAATCTGCCACCCTCCTTCTCGATTCACTCCACCAACTTGGTTTCTCCACAGGCCCCCTGGCCTGGTGCTCCGGTTACCTTTCCGCCTGGTCCCAATGTGTCAAAATTAACGGAACTCTATCCGACACACTACCCGTCTCTCCGGGTGCCCTGAGGCTCTATCCTGGGACCACTTTTCTCCCTCTACCTAAACTCCTTACCAAAGGCCTGCTCCACAAAATCTTATTATATGCAGATGATGCAGTGCCTTCACTCGCATCATAAACCCACACCCTGCAGGACTCCCTTCAACTTGCCTTCTCCCAGGCCGAAACCTGGTTTAAGGACCATAGACTGGTCCTCAACTTAAAAAAAACAAAGTCAATGATCTTCTCTCACCGCCAAAGCAGAGCTAACAACGCACCGCTCAACATCCTCTCCAGCACCCAGCACCCCCTTGAGCAGGTATCCAACTACAAATATCTTGGACTTACCCTCAACTCGGCCCTTACCTTCCATGACCACATAAACACCCTTGCTGCTGCAACAAACACTCGGATTGGACTCCTCTACCGACACAGGGACTGCCTTCTCTCCCACGCCTTAGGCTTGCCATCACCTCATCGATACTGTCCCTAGTGGACTATGGGCTCCCTGTATACGGTGCAACAAATAACACCACACTTCAGATAATCCAGGCCACACTAAACAAGGCCTGCAGGCTCCTTACAGGCGCACCCAGGCTTACTCACACCTGCTCGCTCTATACCTCTGCCAATATTCTCAATCTTGATGAAAGGCTCCACTACCAGACCTGCTTACTCTCCAAGAAAATACTGCTCGGACTCTCCCCACCGGGGTCACCGCCTCTCTTCAGCCTGCAACCCCCACTGTCTTCGCCCTCAATTCAGAGAAAGCTCTTCTGGTTGTGCCCAGGGTAAAAACCTCCCTTGCCCAGAGATCTTTCCACCATAGGGCACCCACATGGTTTAATGCACCTCAAGCACCATCACTAGTGCACCCAAGATTGCCCATTTCAAACCACTCTTCGCAACCACTTTCTTCAATATCCGCTCCTGCAACTGCTTTTAATTCTTTCACTCTCTTACCCACTCTGATCCAATATTCTCTGACAAAGTCCATTATGGATTGCAACCTACATCTTTAACACCAAACCCATGATTAGGTCTGACTACTATGTTTAGATGCCTTCTCAAGCTTCTAATGCCTCACTGCTGTTATGTTGTAAATATCATCATCCAAAGGTTATAAATAATGTCAGAAAATACCTACTTCCAAATCTTGTAAATACTGTCTGTGACAAATGTCTGTAACGCATGCTTAATGTAACCACTGTTATACCATGTATCTCATGTTTAATGTAATTGTTGTTATACCTACTCTATGTTTCCATCTGTCTTACATGTGACGAGGTACCTTTGCAAATGAGCCTCTGGCTCAAAGGTTGTAAACTGATATATCAAATAAATAAAAAAAATAAAATAGTTCAATTTTATTAAATTGTTTCTTTAATGAAGTTAATTCAGTTATAGCTCCTTATTTAGGGCAGAAGATTTCTCTGCTGCTATGAGGAAATTCCTCCATGCTGTAACATACTTTTATTATTTGACACTCATTACTTACGATAGATACATAAGTGAGATGATGAAAGCAAGGGGAGGGATAGTGAAGATAAGGAGGGTGGCAGGGCTAGACTGCGCAGAAGAGGACAAAGAAAAAGTAGACATCCTGAACAGGTACTTCTGCTCAGTCAAAGCAGGGGGTAGGGCCAGTGGGATGCTGGGATGCATAGGGAGAGGTATCTCCAGCAGGAGGAGGTTGTGTTGCCACAGTATCGCTCACTGGTGAGACCCCACCTGGAATATTGTTCCCAGTTATGGAGGACACACCTCAGAAAGAACTTATGCAGGGTGCAGGCTGTCCAGAGGGGGCAACTAAAATGGTGTAGAGGTTACATCAAAGGTCCTACTAGGAAAGACTGAGGGATCTCAGCAGGTACACCCTGGAAGAGAGGAGTATGAGAGGGGACATGATAATGACCAACAAGTAACTTCACGGGGGTGAACAGGATGCAGAAAGGGAGACTCTTATAAATTAGGAAGAGCACCAGCACAAGAGGGCATGCGATGAAGCTAGAGGGGGAAGTTTAAGAGGTATGTCAGAAAGTACTACTTCACTGAAAAGAGTGGTAGCTGCTTAGAATAGACTACTAACAGAAGCAGTGGAGGAAAAAAACAGTAGAGGGCTTCAAGCATACATGGGATAGACATGGGGGAATATTAGTCAACAGGCAGGGATGAGGGAGGGGTGCTGGAGACCAGTTAGGGTCTGCAGAGACCAACTAGGTAGGGAGCATATTGGGAGTCTGGGTTGACCAAGTGGTCCTTCTCTGCCAATAAAATCTGTTTCTTTGTTTCTAAGATTGTGCCCCTGATGAAGGACCAGTGTGGTCTGAAGCACTGGAGCATTTTGTTCTTTCCTCAGTCCATTTCCATCTGTAATAACATCAAAGTTATCTGCACTTTGAGTAAATCGCTCCACATTTTCTGTGCACCACTTGTTTTGTGGTATTTACCTGGTTCCACACTCACGGTATCCTTAGGATGTGTACTTCCATGTACCAGTTTGGCTGTCTCACAGGTGGTGACACTAGTATGGGGAGGACGGCAACTTGTACAATTTCTGTGCAATGCTCTTTGGTCTCTCCTCTGCCCTGAGAGTAATCACCAAGTGCCTTTCTACAGTAGTGGTGTTTTGCTGTTGCAAGGGGTGAAGGCGTTTCTCTACTGAATAACTGGCCCGTCATAGGGCAGTCAGTGCAGTAGGTGGATTGGTCCTGGGACCTTTATGATCCATGCATGCTGACCTGGGGAAGTTAGTCCTGGTTCCCAAGCAGGTAATCCTGTTTCTCAGCATTAGGGTCAGGACAACAGTCAGTAAACAATAAATAAATAATACAAATAGAATGAAATAAGTAAGAAATAGACATCAATGCAGTACTGACTGAATACTAGCAATGGAACCATGGTTACAAGTACCCTCTTTATATACAGAACTTCCCTAGCTGAAACCTTGCTAAAATTGGTTTGCATGTTGACTATTGCACTTGCAAAATCGTCTTTTGTAAGGTCACCCATATGCATATGTAACCCCCCTACAAATGGAGGTTCCTAAAAGCCTCCTAGGAGCTTGCCTAAGTGTTCCCCCTGCCTGCTGGCGTTCAGCGTTTAAGCCGTTAGAATGGCACTGCGAGTGCTTGTAGAGCCTCCACATACTGTCTCTTTAAGAGCTGTCTGCTTGCAGACATAATTAATACTTATGGAGGGGGACTGGTGTTTCCCTGCTTGAATCCCGCCTGGGCTGCGGTGTAATCGCTCCATTTTGCAGTTGCTGAAAGCACAAAGGGAGCCCACACGAACGATATAACTGTTTGCCTGTAATCATTTAAAACGTAAGTGAAATTACAGTTTGTCTAACCTGCCTTTATTGCAGCTGGGACTCTGTGTGTGTTGCCCCTCCATTTTGGACTTGAACTGCTGTGCTGGGCCATTTGGGTTAAGGGAGCCCTAAAATGGAGACCGCTTGGGCCAACCAGAATTGGGACTCTCACTGGAGCTGGATTACAAGGGGAATGTATGGCTAGTGCTTATGGGAATTGTAGTTTGGACCTTGGCACCTTTTTGCACCAACAGAGGGAGCTCTGGAGTGATTGACAGCCGAATCCACCAACTGGACCTGTTGGAACCTAAGGGAAATGCCCTGAACTGAAGCTGGAGAGGCAGATTGTTAGTGGCAGTGAAAGAAGTAGGAGCTCTGTATTTTCTGCGGTGTACAGTTCGTGCGGGAAGCACGTGAGAGGCCTTGAAGTCGGCCTACAACCGTTGAAAGCGATAGTTGGATTGAATCCAAGTTCCAGAGGTAAAGGAAGGCTGAAGAGTGGAAACCAGGCTCACCCTGTAGAAGACTGGCGATATTGCTGAATCGCGCTCGGTCTGTCAGGAACTGAAGCTGCTGTGCGTGCTCCCGGGTACTTTGCAGTAATTGCGATCGGGATCGAGGAGCAGCCTGCCTGGTTTAGTACTTTCCTTTTACATATGAATATGCGTAGTGCTGGTGGGGAAGCACTATTTCCTGTCCCCTGTACTGTGTGCTGCGTGTTGAAACTGGAAGCAAACCCCAGCTTGTCTCAGACTAAATCAGTTTGCTATCAACTGCCTTGGGGTCCAGTCACAAGGACCTTGTCTCCATGACCTGTTAATTCTGGCAATCCAGGAGAACATCCATCATCCGGTTCTCAGCTTGGGTATTGTGAGTACAAATCAGGGTCTTCCCTGCAGCCTGCTATCAATTACAAGTGTGTCATCTAATTCTTGTTTCACTTCTTCATGGACTGAGCCATCTGGCTCCGGATTACAATTGGGTGTTGTGCATATATTTTCTTCTACAGGGCCCCATCCATCTGCACCTGCTGGCCAACCCCGGGCAACGGGCCTGGCTAGCCCCCCCCCCCCCAACCTGGGTACCCAGAGTGTGACTTTTCAGACCCTGTATGTGTGCACAGTACTGTGATTTTAATACTGCAAATTAACCTGATTTCCCCCTTCCGTGTTCCATTCCCCTAAATAAACCAGATTTGATGTTATTGAACTTTATACTGTCTGAAGTGTTGGTACCTATATAGAACAAGCACTGCATTGGGTTGTGGATGTTGATTAACCTTGTTTTACAGGGGGTCCTCAGAGACATGTTGCAGAATCAGTCTCGCGGGTAAGTGGTACCTTATGAGTGAACAGTGTGTATATGTGGGGTATTGGGACTGTAACTCCTGTGTACTGCATGAGCCATTAGAGGGAATAAAAGGGGATCTCAGTGTCCCAGAGGGCTGTGACCAAGCCAGTCTAACCACTACAAACCCTGACCTCTGGGTGGAGGCACCCGTCATAGAACCTAGGCCCCTGAACCTGTCAGTAGTCAAGTAGGCAGGGGTAGTAGCACTTGGGATAGCGCCACCTGGGGGTTACACATAGACTTTACTTTGCCTAATGCAGTTTTACACTAAGCTGTCTGCCAGAGAATAGAGCATTGACAAGTGTTAGGGTTTTACTGAGTGCTGTTCTGTTCTTACTGGAATGTTTTATATTTACAAATCTCCTTGCCTTAAGGCTAGTCTAGGTTTGCTAGAGAACTACATAGTGAAACTCGGGATCTGCCAGCTTTGATCTGAAAACAATACAGAAATGATGCCAAACAGTACAATAGAGAATGTTTTTACTGTCTCATGAGCATTTAAGTTTTCCAGTTTCCCTTTGGTTCATTGTTTTCTCATAAAATATTTAGGTTGCACAGCCCTTTTTAATCCTGTGCACATATTGTGCAAAAAGGCTGTTGCTTTCCAGCCCAGAGGTCATACGAACATACAAAATTGCCAGCAGATGCAGGCCATTCGGTCTATCTAATCTGCTCGAGTGTGCAGCATGCCGTCTATTAAACAGCAGCTGCCCCCCTGCACCCCCTTCTAACTTGGTGCCCCCCAAATCTGACTTCTCTTCCCCCACCCTCCCCACAGATGTGACCCTCCCTTTGACCCTATCCCACCCTCTCTTGAAGCCGCCCACTGTCTGCAGTGCTACCACTTCTTCTGGCAACGCATTCCAACCAGCCACCACCCTCTCTGTGAAATAGTGCCTCCTCATTTCTCTCTGTTGAACCTTCCTCTCTCCAATTTCAGATGGTGTCCCCTGGTGTCCCTCCCTCCTTTTAACTTAAACAAGCCCTCCAAATTAACTCTGATCTTCCTGGACATAAGTCTCCACCACTCATTCACACTATTGGGATCTGCGCCAGAGGCACTAGGACCCATCCAGGAACAAACTTTGCTGGAGGTGAAACACCAGAGATGAGTGCACATGAGCACTAGCTCAGCGCAGGCAATAACTATCTCAGCCGACGACCTCCAACCGCCTCAGTTCTTTTTTTCCCGCCGTCGAGTGCGCTCAGTAACGACGTTGTTCGCTTGTCGGGAGTCAAACTTCAAACTAGCAGCATAGTTTTCAGTTTATTTTTTGTAGTATTATCTCGATATAGTATCGCTTAAGTTTATTCTATTTAATATACAATAAAGTCTCAGCCTAACAGCGGAGTCGACCGCAGGCAGTCCGGGCGTGGTAGGGAGACTCCCATTGTAAAGCTGTTCAGTCAGTCGGGTTGGGTCCGTCTGCCTCCTTCTCCCAAACGGGGGTCCGACAACGGTCAGTCCAATGGCACCGTTCGGCCTCGAGATCTTCTTCGGCCCACGGGTCTAAAAAGAGAAGGCATCACTCGAGGTCGCCCGCTGATATGTCTGCGCTACGACGCCTTGTTATCGTGGTTATTGCCGGGTCCTCCTTCTTCGAGTCGCCAACTTCTGCTTCCGTACGCCGCCTTCGCATCGGAGTCCTACCCGCCTATTGGTAGGTCTTCAGATGAGCAGTTTCATCAGTGGGCCGCTCTTATGGAGCAATGGGCTCGGAGGTTGGTTCTACTACCTGGCTCGGTTGCCCGCGGGCCTTCGGGCTTGTTGGGCGACCAGGTAGGGCGGTTGGACTTTCCTGGTCGCAGGGCACCTTCCTCGGTGCCGATGACTCCGCGCTTAGGTGTTCCCCCTCACATGGCTGCGGCGCAGAGGGCCACACCGATGCCCTTATCTCCTGCTATTTTCCCTTCTAACCATGTTTCTCAGGGTCCTGGGATGCTTTCGGCGCCTTTGGCGTCGTCCGCGGCGTCACGGAGCTTCTCGGCACCTTCTGTGGCGCCGTGTGCCTTCTCGGCGCGTCCAGCGGTGCGGGGAGAACTCTCTCTCGCGTCCTTTGCTGTGCTGTTCTTTGGCGCCGTTCGCTGCTTGCTCCTTGGCCGGGAGCTCTCGAGAGTACCTCTTCCTCTCAATTTTTCCTTCCTCTTCTGTATTTCACTCCTTTCCTGTCCAAACAGTCCTCCCTGGACTATCAGGAGATGACGTTGAGCTTGACCCAGACCTTCGGTTGGGTGATGAAGTGGACGAAGCAGGATCTTTCACTGCTACAGAGCCTGTGGTCGAGGACCTGTCCTTTAAGTCTCTGTTGAACTCTGTTTATGCCCTTTAGGTACTTGAATGTCTCAATCATATCCCCTCTCTCCCTTCTATCTTCTAGGGTGTACATGTTGAGCTCCCTCAATCTCTCCTCATATGTCTTGTCCCCCATCCCCTGGATCATCTTTGTTACCCTATGCTGGACCCCTTCCAGTAGTTTGTCCCTTTTCTAATAGGGGCACCAAAACTGCACACAGTGCGGCCTCACAAGTGACCTGTACTGGGGTATGATGACTTCCTCCCTCCTAGAGGTGATTCCCCTGGTGATGCATCCCAGCATTCTGTTCGCCTTTGCAGCTGCCTTCCTGCACTGTGCCAAGTGTTTCATGCCCCTGTCACCAGTACTCTCAGATCTTTCTCCTCCTCTGAAGTGGCCAACTGCACTCCCCCCAACCAGTAGCTGTTCTTTGGGTTTCTTGCCCCCAAGTGCAAGACCTTGCATTTTTTTGGCATTGAACCCGAGCTGCCATGTGGCTGACCAGCACTCAAGTGTTGCCAGATCCTCCTGCAGTGCCTTACCCCCTTCCTCACTATCCACTTCAGCATAGATCCCACTGTTGTCTGCAAAGAGGTTGTTCTTGCTTCTTATCCCATTTGATATGTCTGCTATGAATTATATTAAATAGTATTGGTCCTAGCACTGACCCCTGCGGGACTCTACTGGTTAACGCCCTAGGTGCCGAGAGCTCTCCCCCAACTACCACCCCTGCTGCCTGCTCTGCAACCAGCTCCTGATCCACCCAACCAGCTTCCTCCCTGCTCCCAGGCTATTTAACTTGCTGGTCAGCCTTCTGTGGGGCACGGAGTCAAAACCCCGTGCTGAAGTCCAGGTAAAGGACATCCACCGCATGGCCCCTATCCAGTGACCTTGTCAGCCAGTCAAAAAAGTCAACAGGGTTGGTCTGACATGATCTCCCAGGCACAGACCCATGCTGCGTGACATCCTGTAAGCCATTTTCCTCTAGAAAACTCACCAGCCTTTCCTTAAGTATAATCTCCATTAACTTTCCCACTATGGCTGTAAGGCTCACTGGTCTATAGTTCCCAGGTTCATCTCTGGGTCCACTCTTATGGACTGGCACCACATATGCCATCCTCCAATCTCTGGGCATCCAGTATACAGGGAAGTGCTGAACAAGTCTGCCAGTGGTCCCGCCAAGACCCCTGCCAGCTCCCTGAATACCCTAGGATGCACTCCATCTGGACCAAGTGCCTTATCCACCCTTAGGGACCTTAAGTCTTCTAACACCCTTTCAACTTGGATCTCCACATCTGTCACCTCCTCTCCCCCTGCCCTGCCTCAGCCCTTCCCCTGAGGTGTAGTCTCATCCCTTTCCCTGGTAAATGCTGAGCAGAAGTACTCGTTTAGTACTTCTGTCTGCTCTGCCCCCTGCTGTACCCACCCTTCCTCCTTTCTAATCCTTACAATCTGGTCCTTGCAATTCCTTCTTTTTCCTATATACCTAAAGAAATCTTTCTCCCCTTCCGTGATCCCCTGTGCCAGCCTTAGTTCTTTTGAAGCCTTGGTTGCCCTCACTACTTTGCTCACCTCCCTGGATTTCTTCATGTATTCCTCCCTATCCAAATCCTGGCGGGATCTCTTATACTTTCTAAAGGACACTCTCTTTTCCCTCACCCTTTCCAGTACCTCTCCATTCACCCAGCTAGGTCTCTTGATCTTAACTGTATCAATCTTCACCATTCATCACTGGTGGGTTCCACGCCGGAGGTGCTAGGACCCCACGGGAAGCTTTTTAGCTTAAAAAGCTTTTCTTCTAGGAAGAGGGGCAATGTCGGGAATGGCGCTGCCCTTGAGGCCGATGCATTGCGTGGTGCTCGAGGATTTGCCAGTAATCGTCCTCATCCCTTCCACTACCTCAGTTCTGTACTTCCCACTGTCAAGGCTGCAGCTCAGACTACATGGGACAATAAGAAGTCTATATGACACTCCTCAACTACCGTTTTTTGCACATCTACTGAATACTCGACACCACACTTGTCGACGCCACGTTTGACATCGTTTTATTATTTTCTAGTGGTTGTTCAGTGTCAGTCTCTTTCTTCTTTTCTGCTAAGGTAAAGTCTTTAGGCCCATCCTCTGGGCCTCCCCCCCCCACACTGCTATACGTACTGAGGAGAGCAGGTCTCTGTTGGCTCAGGTCTCACTGAGACTGGTTGCCTGGTTAAGTGGTTGGGGGAACAGTCAGCCTCCTCTGGGGGGGCCAGCTGTGGATCGCTCAAGGCTCAGTTCCCCTCTGGGGAGCCAGCAGACCCTGGTGTTCAGGCCTCAGCTACACACGGGGCCTGCATCGGCAGTCCCTTCAAGAGCTTTGGGGGGGGTGTGGCCTCAGCTCCTGACACTGGTCTGGTGTCAGTGAGCAGGGTCAGCCCTCTGGTGCCATGGAGTCCCCTCCTGACATCCTTCTTTGTGTCGGGATGGATAGAGTGCCGGGGTTGCCTCTCTCTAAATTGCCATGCTCTTCTCCTCAGATTCGGAGGATGAGGAGGCTGATTCCGATTGGCAACCAAGCTCTCCGGAGCAATGGTTGCTCCCCAGGATCCACTTGAGGTCTGTGGATTCTGGCTTTAGGTCTGACTCCATGCACAACCCTGCCCTTTCCTCCGTTGGTGCCACGCTCGGCACCACGGGGGACTCTGGTGCGCCGGTGGTGCCATCTCTGATGATGGTGCTGTGGATGGTGCCATGGTCAATGATGGCACAGCAGTCGGTGCTGCTTCTGGTGATGGCACCTCAGTCGGTGCCACACTTTCTGTCAGTGCCGTTCAGGAGGAAGCACCTTCCCCGAGGTTGGTGCCACCCCTTGGGTCAATGCCGAGATCGGCATCGCTGCTGATGGAGGTACCATTTCTAGGGATGGTGTCAATGTCAGTGCCATGGCTGGCATCACTTTCGGCCACGGCGCTGATTAGAGTGCTGTTTCTGTAGAGGAGGCTGATTTTGGTGCTGGGTCGCTCTTCGGTTCTGGCAGAGTTAGAGGGGGAGTCAGAGGCCAACCCTGGTGCCGGCTTTTCTCTCCCCCCTTCCTTAAGGGCGGTTGCTGTAGTAGGACCTCACTCGAGGAGCAGGTCCTCTCCAGGGGTTTGGGGGCCCGGTCTGTCTCCTGCTCTGCTTAGGTGACCTTGGTCACTCTGGGCTGGAGTTGGAGTGCTGGGTCGGGCACCCCCTCCTCCTCTGGGGGATGGAGTTCTGCTATGGGTGGGGACAGGGCCCACCTTGCTGGGATTGCTTGACTCCGGTCTCCCCCCCAGGGATCTTCTCCTCGTGGGCTGCCCCCTGCTGGCTTGGGGAGGTTTGAGCAGCAGGTGGGGTCTGGGCAACGCATCCCTCTTGTTTCAGAGGGGTCTCCTGATGGTTCTCACAGCCCTGGCAGAGGTGGCCCGGTCTCCCAGGACCATTCGGCCCATCCTTTTTCCTCTCTGCCTAGTATTCATAGTATATATCAAGCATCATAGACTGCAGTCCTTATAGCTTGCCAGTCCCTTACATTTTAGAACTCAGTAGTTCTATCCCTACAGAAAATGTCCAATCTTGACTTAAAGGTATCCACATTAGGACTATCTACTACCAAAGCTGGAAGATCATTCCATGATGATATTACCTTCTGGCTAAACCAATTTTTCCTTGTGATTAAATTCCATCTGGATAAGAACAGCTGCTTGCTATGCCTCCTACCACTACTCCAACTGGTCTTGAGTGTAAATCCTGATTCTTCCCTCAAATTAATATCCCCCATGGCTTTAAACAGCATGCACATGTCCCCTCTGTACCTCCTATAATGGAGTGAATAGAGGTTTAATGCTTCCAACCTTTCACTGTATGATCTAGTTTTAAGGTTGACAATAGCTTTGGTGGCCCTTCTCTGTACCCCCTTCACTCTAAGGATGTCCTCTCTTTTATACGGGGACCACACTTGGACACAATATTCTAGATGAGGCCTAACCAAAGCACTATACAGGGGCATCAGACCCCCCTCTTTCCTGTTGGATATGTGTCTCAAGATACAGTTGAGATTTTGGTTAGCTTTTTTTATCTGATCATTACATTGTGAACTAAATTTAAGATCACTGGTAATCTTGACTCCCAGGTCTCTTTCCTCTTGTGTTACTATTAGTGGATCAATTCCAAGTTTATAAACTACTTCATTATTATGCCTACCCAAATGCATTATCTTGCATTTAGATGTCTATGGCCCTGTCCACACTATGCCTCTGTAACGTTACAGAGGGCTCAAACCGTTACCGCAACGGTTTGTGTTTACATCTGTAACGTTACAGAAGGCATTTTCATAACCGTTGTTGAAACCACTTATGAGGTGGTTTGAACAATGGTTACAACGATTGTGCCTGGCGTTGCAGCCCATAGTGTGGACGCGTGGCGTGTAGCTCCAGTATTCCCCAGTGCAGCACGAACTGCATTGTGGGATAGGGTGCAGCTGTAACATTACAGGGCACCCACAAATGTGGACGGGCTGTAATGGTTCCAAACCGTTATCGAGATTGTTTGCCGGCAGTGTGGACACACTGTAACGGTTCCGGTCTGTAACGGTTTGGAACCGTTACAGACTGTAAGTGGTGTAGTGTGGACAGGGCCTTTGACTCAAGTTTGTTTGACTTGGTCCACTCTAAGATTTCATTTATTGTTCCTTGCAAGCGAGTCCCCTCCTCAGGGTTATTAACAACCGACCCCACTCTACAGTCATCTGCGAACTTGTAGAGCCAGATATTTTTTTTTGGTTTTTATTTTTAGGGTGGAAATATAAATATTGAATAGGCATGGCCGTAAAACTGAACCCTGCGGAACCCCACTGGTGATAGGTGCCCAGTCTGATAGTGCCCCTTTTATAATAACCCTCTGCTTTCTGTCCTATAACCATTCTGAGATCCAATATACAATCTCTAACCTAATCTCCCTCAGTTTGGTTAATAGCTGTAAGTGGAGTAGTTTATCGACTGCTTTAGCAAAGTCCATAAAGGCAACATCCACTGAATTCCCCCCCCGTCTAGTTCTTTATTAACTTCCTCGAGAAGGTAAGGAAATTAGCATGGCATGACCTTGATTTTGTGAATCCATGTTGTAGGGGATCAGTCAACACCTGTTCCTCAAGAATGGTTTGATTTTTTTCTTTTAAAATATGCTCCAATGTTTTACCCATAATAGAAGTTAGACTTACCAGCCTAAAATTTGATGGAACTGTTTTAGGCCCCTTTTTTAATAGTGGTACCACGACTACAACCTTCCAGTCTTGTGGAACCTCCCCGCTATCAAGGGAGGATCGAAAGATATGGGTTAGGGGTAGTGCTATATGTTCTGCCAACTCATGTAACACTCATGTAACATGTATGTTATCTGGTCCTGCCGATTTGTTAATGTTCACCCTACATAATCTCTCCAGCACCTCGTCTGGATCAGTTGTCATTTGTCCAGGGGATGGGTGGTTATTATTTATGAATGGGAGTGTAGCTTTTTTTTGTAAAAAAATGAACAGAAATATACATTTTGGATGTCCGCCATTTCTTTATCTGAAGTTGACAATCCATTATTATTCTTGAAGGAACCTACCATACTCAGACTACTTCTTAATTTATTAGTGGTACCACTATTAAAAAAGGGGCCTAAAACAGTTCCATCAAATTTTAGGCCTACCTAGACTTTAGCAAGGCATTTGACACAGTCCTGCACAAAAGATTAATAATCAAGTTAGCCAGCCTGGGAGTGGGTCCCAGGGTGGTAGCCTGGGTAGCAAACTGACTGCACAACAGGACACAGAAGGTAATAGTGAATGGAACACATTCTGAAGAAAGGGGGGTTACTAGTGGAGTACCTCAGGGCTCAGTACTGGGTCCAGTCCTCTTTAACGTCTTTATAGGTGACATTGCAGAGGGTCTGGAAGGGAAAGGTATTCCTTTTGCAGATGACACAAAGATCTGTAACAGAGTTGATACGGGAGGTAGAAAGGATGAGAAGGGACTTGGCAAGGTTGGAGGAATGGTCAGACACATGGCAACTTAGATTCAGTGCAAAGAAGTGCAAAGTAATGCACCTGGGAAATAAAAACCCAGGAGAAGAGTACACAATAGCAGGGAAGGTACTAACAACAACAATAATGGAAAGGGACCTGGGGGTAGTCATATCAGATGACCTAAAGGTGGGTAAGCAATGTGAGAAGTTGGTAAGGAAGGCCAGGGGGATACTGGGATGCATAGGGAGGGGCATCACAAGTAGAAAAAGGGAAGTGGTTATCCCTCTGTACAGACAGCTGGTGAGACCCCATCTGGAGTACTGCGTGCAGTTTTTGAGACCTCCCCTACGCAAGGACATAGGATGGAAGCAGTCTAGAGGAGGGCAACTAAAATGATGCAGGGTCTACATCAGAAACCATATGAAGAAAGACTGAGAGAGCTTAATATGTATACCCTTGATGAAAGGAGGGACGGGGGACACGATAGAAACTTTTAAGTGCCTCAAGGGAATCAACAAAGTCCAGGAGGGTAGCATCTTTCAGAAAAAGAGATGTGTAAGAACAAGGGGGCACAATTTAAAGATGGGGGGCTGCTCAGGGGTAATGTGAGGAAATTCTTTTTCACAAAGAGAGTGGTGGACGCATGGAACCACCTTTCTGGAGAGGTTGTCTGGTCTAAAACAGTGGGGGAATTCAAACATGCATGGGACAGATATAAGGCAATTATAGTGGGGGTGTCAGGAAGTAGGCTATTGGTTAACTGGAATCTGCAGCTTATCCAATAGGTAGGGAAATGGGCAGACTGGGTGGGCCAAGTGGTCCTTATCTGCTGTCAAAGTCTATGTTTAATGTGGCTAAAAAAAGGATTTCTTATTATCCTTAACCTTAGTTGTTAAAAGGATCTCCTGCTGCGCTTTTGCCTTTCTGATGACTGTTTTAACTTTCTTTGTAAGATCCCTAAAGATCTGATGGTTAGCCTCAGATTTGTCTTTTTTTATACTTTTAAAACATCCTGTTCTTTTTATTTATCAATATTTTAATTGATGAGTTGCGCCAACTTGGATACGTTTTCCCTGTGGTTTTATATTTTTTTAAACAGGGTATGCTTTTTTTTTATCTGCTCCCTTAATTTTGTGAGAAGCAAGTTCCACGTCTCATTTACTGAGTGATTTTTAAAGTCTTCATCCCAGTCCCAAAGTGACATTTCTCCTCTAAAGTGGTCAAAATCTGCTCTACTAAAGTTCAGCTTTGTTGTAGATCCCTGTTCTATCAGAACCCGAGGTTCCTTGATCCTAAAAAGGTCTGTACAATGATCGCTATTACTAAGCGGGTTATCTACCCTAACATCATCTATTGTATCTCCCATATTTGTTAATACAATATTGAGGATGTTAGTACCTCTTGTACTATCCAGTACTTTCTGCTCTAACCTGATATGGTCCAAAATATCTAAAAACCCCGCATCTGTTTTGTTCGCTCCCTTTGATAATTTCCAGTCTATACGGGGGAAATTAAGGTCTCCAAGTATAAGTATTCTATCTGCTGGATCCAGAGCAGCTATTTGTTTTATCAAGGATTTATCATTATCTGCTGATGTTTTAACCCCATTATAATTTTAGAGCCGTCTTGGGGTAGAAGTTTGGGCCAGAGAGTCTCCAGCGTCCTTTTCGAGTTTGATGCCTTTTATTGATTCATGTACGTACATTGCAATGCCTCCCCCCTTCCTATACACCCTAGATTTTGAGTATCAATTATACCCCTGTAAAGATTTATCCCAGGTGTCCTTTTCGTCCCATCAAGTTTCTGTGACTACTGCCAGTTGAATGTTTTGTGATATTAGCATGAATTCAAACTTGTCAAACTTGTTAACCAGACTTCTGGCATTGATCAGCATCCCATTCCATTCTAGAACAGTTTTATCTTTTTCTAGATAATCAGTGATGTTATTGCCTCCATTTACCTTATGTAGAAACATAGACTTTGACGGCAGATAAGGACCACTTGGCCCACCCAGTCTGCCCTTTTCCCTACCTATTGGATAAGCTGCAGATTCTAGTTAACCAACAGCCTACTTCCTGCAACCCCCCACTATAATTGCCTTATGTCTGTCCCATGCATGTTGGAATTCCCCCACTGTTTTAGACCCCACAACCTCTCCAGGAAGGCGGTTCCATCGTCCACCACTCTCTCAGTGAAAAAGAATTTCCTCACATTACCCCTGAGCCATCCCCCCTCTAACTTTAAATTGTGCCCCCTTGTTGTTACACATCTCTTTTTCTGAAAGATGCTACTCTCCTGGACTTTGTTGATTCCCTTGAGGTACTTAAAGGTTTCTATCATGTCCCCACTGTCCCTCCTTTCATCAAGGGTATACATATTAAGCTCTCTGTCTCTCTTTATATGGTTTCTGATATAGACTCTGCACCATTTTAGTTGCCCTCCTCTGGACTGCTTCCATCCTGTCTATGTCCTTGCGTAGATGAGTTCTCCAAAACTGCACGCAGTACTCCAGATGGGGTCTCACCAACTGTCTGTACAGAGGGATAACCACTTCCCTTTTTCTACTTGTGATGCCCCTCCCTATGCATCCCAGTATCCCCCTGGCTCACCTTATTGACTTCTCACATTGCTTACCCACCTTTAGGTCATCTGATATGACTACACCCAGATCCCTTTCCATTATTGTTGTTGTTAGTACCTCCCCTGCTATTGTCTACTCTTCTCCTGGATTTTTATTTCCAAGGTGCATTACTTTGCACTTCTTTGCATTAAATCTAAGTTGCCATATGTCTGACCATTCCTCCAACCTTGCCAAGTCCTTCTCATCCTCTACCCCCTTGTGTATCAACTCTGTTACAGATCTTTGTGTCATCTGCAAAGAGGCATACCTTTCCTTCCAGACCCTCTGCAATGTCACCTATAAAGATGTTAAAGAGGACTGGACCCAGTACTGAGCCCTGAGGTACTCCACTAGTAACCCCCCTTTCTTCAGAATGTGTTCCATTCACTATCACCTTCTGTGTCCTGTTGTGCAGCCAGTTTGCTACCCAGGCTACCACCCTGGGACCCACTCCCAGGCTGGCTAACTTGATTATTAATCTTTTGTGCGGGACTGTGTCAAATGCCTTGCTAAAGTCTAGGTAGGCCATATCCACAGCCCTTCCTGGTCTATTACTTTTGGTCACCCAGTCAAAGAAATCGATTAGATTCGTCTGACATGACCTTCCCGCTGTGAATCCATGCTTTGGGTCCTGTGCCCCACTGGCCTCTAGGTACTGAACAATTCTTTCTTTCAGAAGTGATTCCATCATTTTCCCCACCACTGAGGTCAAACTAACAGGTCTGTAGTTTCCTGCTTCTGCCTTGCTCCCACTTTTGTGAAGGGGAATCACAACTGCCCTCCTCCAGTCCTCAGGTACCACCCCATCTTCCCATGATTTGTTAAAAAGTGTGGTTAGTGGTGTCACTAGGTCCTCCCTTAGCTCTTTTAAGATACTAGGGTGAATCCCATCAGGCCCCATTGCTTTGTCCACCTTGAGCTTTAGGAGTTCTTTCAGGACTCTTTCTTCTGTAAATGGACTGGCATCAACCCCACTACCCAGAGTGCTTCTACTGTTTGGTTTAGGTAACTCCTCCTCTTCTTCTTTTGTGAATACTGAGCAAAAGTATTCATTCAGTATCTCTGCCTTTTCACTGTCTCCCTCTGCCCACCTCCCCTCTCCTTTATTAATCTTCACTATCCCTCCCTTAACCTTTCTATGCTCCCTAATGTACCTATAAAAGGTTTTATCCCCCTTCTTAACTGAGTTGGCTATCTTTTCCTCGGTTTGGGCCTTTGCTTTTCTGACTGCCTTCCCCACTTCTTTCTGCTTTAATTGATACAGTTCCCTGTCGTGCTCCTTCTGTGATTCCTTATACTTTTTGAATGCAGCCTTTTTCTCCTTAACCTTCCCTGACACCTCTTTTGAGAACCATAGTGTTTTTATCCTGCTTTGTTTTCTTTATTTGTTTCACACAAAGGCTTGTTGCCTCCATGATGGCAGTTTTGATTTTTCTCCATTGTTCTTCCACACCTCCTTTCTGGCCATTTGCTAATGCATTCCTCAGGTATTCACCCATTATGCCAAAGTCAGCCCTTCTAAAGTCCAGTATCCTTGTCTTTGTATGGCTTGTCTCCATGGTTGTGTTTATTGTGAAGCACACTGTGCAGTGGTCACTTGTTCCCAGATGTCTACTGACTCCTAAATTTGTGATCCTCTTTCCATTTGAGAGTACCAGGTCTAATATTGCTCCCTCCCGAGTGGGTTCCACCACTAGCTGTCTAAGGCATGCCCCCTGTAGGGCATCGAGAATGACCCTGCTCTTGGATGTGGCTGCAGTCCATGTTGTCCAGTTAATATCTGGCATATTCAGGTCCCCCATCAACAGTATCTCCCCTTCTGCCAGTTTAAATGAAACTGTATCACCTCGTTAATTTGTTTACCCAGTATTCTGGTACCAACTTGATTTAGATGAAGCCCATTATGTTTAAAAAATGATTTATTATTAAAGGAAAAGGAGTTATCCATGAAACCAATGTTTTCTGTTTTACAAAAGTGTCTTAGCCATTTGTTAATATCTGAAATTGCCCCATTTCTGTGCGCTAGATGGCCAAAGGTTGGTAATAGCCCCGATATTATGATTTCACCTTTTTTTTCTTCTTTAATTCAATTGGTGACTTCAATGAACCTGGTTTGCATATTTTTAAAGCCAATTTTATTGACATCATTTGTGCCCATGTGCAGAATTACTGCGGGTTTTTTTGTGTCTTCTAGGAGCCCCTCGAGAAGGTTTGAAACATCATTTATTTTGGCCCCTGGGAATGTACGAACCATAGAGTGCTCCTTGCGTCAGTTACATACTGCGGAATCAATCCCCCTTGTGATGGAATCCCCAATCACTACTATATCCCTGATGTGTCCTATGTCCTGGAAAATATTCTGCTTGTCTGGTCCCTGAGGTGGTGTCTTGTTTGGATTTATTCCCCAACTTATGTGCACCTTGATTACCTGCAGAACTATCATGGTGCTGGCTAAGTGTTTCAGATGTATTATGTAAATGTGTGTGTGGGGAGGGGTGAATCTGGCTGTTTAATGCTGAATTTCTTATCAGTGTGCTTAACTTGTACCAAGGTCACCTCTCATTAATTACCCTTCCCCATTCTGAAGCTCCTCTGTAGTCCTGGGGCCTCTCGGTAATACTTCCTTATCGGCAATACTTTTAGCTGCCTCATCTATGAAACTCTCAAAAGCTCAATTTTCTTTTGAGTTTCCAGTCTTTTTAATAATTGTGCCATCTCTTCTTGCAGTGTACTTATAAGCAAACAATTATCACAAGTAAACTCCTTAATAGCAGGTTCCTCCATGTACGTTCTGCATTTTGTACGCATCTTTTTACCCTTATCCCTTTTACTTTTGCCCTGGGACATTTCCGTTATGATTATATGGGCTAAACCCACCTTCAGAGTGCTGTATCTCTTACTGTGACACTCACCCTTAGCCTAGAATATCCTGTACCCAGCTCACCAGAGTCTCCAGCAGACATAGCTGATACGCGCAGACGCGCGTGTCTCTGCGCATCTCTGCATGTGATGCTGCGCGCACCCCGCTTTCAGCAGGGCTTCCTTAGATGTAGCTGCGTGATCCAGAAGGGTTTTCTAGGGGGTCACAGCTTGTTTATTTGATTTATTTTTTTTTAATCAAGCTAAGTTTGCAAAATCCCAGCTCTGTGGGTGAAAACCACTCGTGTGGAGCTGGCCCGTTGTAGAGAATCAATATATGCAGTAAGTAATTTAAAGGATGTCCTCCCTGCAAGCCTGTAGTTTTCTAGTTATGCCAAAAAACTACTCTGCTTCTCTTCCTGCTTCCTCTTTAGGTAGATATGTGCAGGGCTCCTTCAATTATGCAGTTCAATTTAAGAATTCAAAAGTAAAAGACAGTGCTGGCCTACTGCTCCCACAAAGGGATATACCGCAGCAACCAACTCTTTTTCGAAATAAAATGCCACCTGAATCCTCTCCCTGCTCGCAGCAGGGCTTCCTTTTCTGGAGCTACATGACCCGAAAGGGTTTTCTAGGGGTCACAGCTCGTTTATTTGATTTAGTTTTTTAAAATCAAGCTAAGTTTGTAAATGCCTCCTCCTCTTCTACCGGGTCTTTCCAGTCCTTTATGGTCTCTCATCTGGGAGCAGTATAGAGCCACAGCAAGTGCTTTTCCCATGTTTTACAGCCATGGATGAGATGGTGCTCGCATCTCCTCTTCTTGCACTGTCATTCCTATACAGAGCCCTTCCATTTCGTCAGCTTCCTTCTCCAAGGATGAGGACTCCTCCTGTTGACAATGTTGGAACAGCTCAATCTTACCCCAGGGTTTCAACACAATTCTGCAAGTGCGGCTATGGTGTTCCTTGGGGAGTGCAGCCAGGAATACTTAGTGATCCCTCCATGGCCTTGGCCCTTTATGGGGGAGTCGTGCAATGTCTGGCAGCCACCAGCTTCCACTTCCCCAGCTCCTGGGCACTGCCAGTGCAGGTATTGTGCTCCCCTGGGGTCCCCAGGATCTCTGCTCACCCCACATCAGGTTTAGAGGGACTGGACTCCCCTTCTGGGCGTCAGCACCTGACAAAGATCATCCTCCAGACACGGATTATGCGGAGTTCAACCACTGGGGTAGGAGAATTTTTGCCTTAGCATGTCTCTTGTTGTCCATTGTTGCTCATCAGGCGTGCATGGTGGCTGATGAGAGGTGCCTGTGGGTCACATTGGTGGAAATCCTAGCGGCCTTGCCTGATTGCAAGACAACCAGACAAGCCATTGCCATTTCCTCAAGAGTCCTGGATCTAGCAAGACAGCAGGCGTGGGCATCTTATGATGCCAACACAGTAGCCTCCAGGATTATGGGACCTGCAGGCTGCATTAGGCAGATGGCATGTCTTTGCATCTCCCAGTTGTCACCCTTGGCCCAGTGTAGGGTGACTGCCTCGCCATTCCAGAGTGGGGGTAATTTTTCTCCTGAAGAGCCAGGCGGGAAAGATCAGGGTGCCCTCCCTCTCCTGCAGGTCAGGAGCCCAGTCCTGGCTCTGAACAGTAGCGGGTCTGGCCAGAACTGTGATGGGCCCTCTCCCCTTGTGAGTCCCCCATGAGGAGCTAAAGGCTGTCCAACCTTCATGGAGGTACCAGTACCACTTTGTGGGCTTGGTACTCACCCACCAGTGTTGAATGGTGAAGATTGATACAGTTAAGATATGAAAATTACGTACCTAGTGTACCATAATTCTTGATCTTACTGTATATCTTTACCATTCATCACTGCTTCCCGCCCACCATCCCTTCTTGGGCCTCAGCTTCTGGGCAGTGCCTAATCCCTGCTTGCCCCCCAAGTTGAGGCCAATTGTGGGCGAAGTCCCACTGGTACCTTCGGGCTCCCTGACCCTTTCTTTGAAGCATCAGGGTCCCACTCTAGGGGGGAGGACAGGCAGAAGGACTCGGCCTCTTTTTCCTTGGCTTCCCAGGCCTCTCTTCTCAGTAGGGGAGATCTTTAGGCCTCCTGTCAGTGAGTTCTGCCTCAGGCTACCATTGGGGTCCTGCCTTTGTCTGAACCTCTCTGCTGAGATTAGGGTGCCAGGGATTCTCTCTGTTTTGTTTTTCTTCTATCTCCAAATTGCAAGAGACCCTCTTCTGGCTCTGTTGTTCACTCAAAGTCCCTTCAGATTTTAAGGCTCAGGTACCTCCTTGAAGTCTTCTTTTCCTATTAACTTCACCTCCCCAGTGATGCTAAATATAGGGTTTTACCCTCTTATACCCTGGGACTTTCCCCTTGGGTGCCGAGGTGAACTCTGATGGGAAGATGGGTTTTCTCCTCTCTTCCGGCTTAGGAGAAGGGGAAGAAGGAACATCTATTACCAAATGTTCCTCCCTAGTGGACCTGGGGGTTAGCTTGACCTGTCAGCATTTCTCCTGTCAGATCCCTCTTGCTGGTGGGGGTTTAGATTTGCCGCTTCTCTTGGAAAAGTCCTTTTCTCTGGACTATCGCCTTGTCTCAGGTGCTTTCCAAAAAAAAAAGGGGGGGGGCATTTTTCCACCTTAACAGGGAGATGCAGGTAGTGGAGTTTTAGTCTCCCTTGGTCCCCAGGAACTTCTGGAACATGGGGGCATGCAGTCTTGTCCTCCCACTCCTTTCTCCTCTTCTTTCTTTCTTCTTCTTGTTCCTCCTCTTCCTCTCCTCCTTCTTCTACTACTTCTTCTTCTCTCCTCCTTAGCTTGCCCAGAGGGTGGGGCCCTCCTCAGACAAAAAACTAGGCTCCATTTTCTTTTTCTTATCTGGTCGGCTTATTCCTTTTCAGTTTTTATCCTTTCCTTTTGGTGTCCCTTGAGCTCTCTTGTCCCACCCTCCACCTGTCTTTTTCTCTATGCCTGTTTCCTCTCTGGTGAGCAGAAATGAGGCAGTGGAAGGGATGAGGATGGTTACTGGCCAACCTGCAAGCACCACGCAATACATCAGCCTTGAGGGCAGCGTCATCCCCGATGTTGCCCCTCCTCCTCCTAGGATAAAAGCTTTTTAAGTTAAAAAGCTTCCCGTGGGTTCCTAGCACCTCTTGCGTAGTATCCACCAGTGATGAATGGTGAAGATATACAGTAAGATCCAGAATTATGGTAGGCATGTAATTTTCATTTCCTGGCCTTCTTGCTTTGGCACTTGGTACAAGAGCTAGTGGCCTCTGCTAGACCCGTCTTTATGATGTTCTATTTCTGCTCTGCATCCATGTCCAGGCTGATGTTGTCTAGGTGTCCTTTCAAGATGATTCCCATCCTGCCAAAGTCTGCCCTCTTAAAATCCACCACTCTTGTTTTTGTATTGGCTACATTCTTCCCCAGGTTGAGGGAGAAGCACATTGTGCAATGGTCACTTTCTGCTAGGGGGTCCTCCACCTCAGTGTCTTGGACTAGCTCTCCATCCGTAAGCACCAGGTCTAGAATATTCCCCTCCCTGGCTGGTTCCGTCACTTTCTGTGTGAGGAAGCTGTCCTGGAAGGCCTCCAGGAGGACCCATTCTCTGGCACTTGGGGTGGCTTGGGTGTTCCAATCAACCCCTGGCAAATTGAAGTCACCGACCACCACTGTATTGCCCTTACCGCTAAGCCTCTTAATTTGTTCTCCCAGTTCCCTGCTCATTTCCACACTTTGGGAGGGTGGCCTATACACCACCCCCAATCTCACCTTCCTACCCTTTTATTGCTATAGATGAATCCATATGGCTTCAGCCTTGCCCTCCTCACCTGCCTCCCTGTTGCACAATATCCCCTCCTTAACATATATAGCCCCCCCTCCCCCTTTGTCCCTGTCCCTACGATACAGTTTGTACCCAGGGATCACTAGATCACAGTCATTGTACTGGGTGGCCCATGTTTCAGTGATGGCAGCTATGTCCACCTCCCCCTTCGACATCGAAGCCTGCAGTTCTACTGTATTATTACCAAGGCTTCTTGTGTCCAGTGAGACCACCCTCCACTGTGAGTTCTTCCCCTACTTGCCTGTATCCTCTTTCCTAACCCTTACCCTTTTTGCCTTTTGCTTCCTCTCTTTCTGCCTGTCTGGGGGTTGGGGGGGAGGAGCCTGGTGGTCTCCTTTGACTGGTGGCAGTGTGTGCTGCCCTCCCCCTCATTCACCCCCCTGCCTAATTTAAATGATACTTTTCTGCAATGAACTCCCCAAACTTTTTTGTTAGGACCCCTGAGCCTTCCCTACTCAGGTGTAGTCTATCCAGTGCATATAGGTCTTGGTTCTCCCATGTGCTACCCTCTCTTCCCACCAATCCGTATCCCATGTCCCCAGCCAGTTATTGAACCCTTAGATTCTTCGTTTCCTGGCCGTGATAGCCCTTGGTACTGGGAGAATCTCAGAGAATACCACTGTCATCCTCTCTCTACTACAAAACCTTCCTACTTCCTTGAATCTCTCCTACTCTTCTTCCAACCAATTTCCTTCCAGATCATTAGTACCCAGGTACACCACGATATGAGGTCCTCCCCTAGCTTCCCCACGCACCTCTTAACATGCTGCTTCACTTTTCCTTCTGTCATACCCAGCATATACTCCACCCGTATGCTGCTGTGCCCCCCCCCCCCATCTTACACCTTTTAATATTGAATTCCCCAGGATGATGACTCACCCCTCTATATCCTGCTCACCTCCCTGGTGCAACCCATTCCTCTGCACACTCTTGGTCTCCTACCCGATTCCATCCCTGAGGGCCCCTCTGCCTCAGTTGATCCCTGCTGTACCCTTGCCCTAGAACCCCCCCTTGCTCCCCCTGCTGCTGTCTGTGTTAACTGTGTCCTTGCCCCTGCCATTCCCAACCTGCACCCCCTACCCAATTCATACCCTCTCTGTTCTGTAATAGTCTTCTCCCTACCTCCAGCCACTAGAACCTCCCCTGATCCTAGCCCTTCCTCTACAATTCACCCTCTCCTCCCTCTCTTAGTACTCCTGTCCTGCCTGGGTTCCACCCCCTCCTGTCTCTGTACCCCTCCCTTGTCTCACCATACTTTTCCGAGTCTTCTGGGCCCCCCCTCTTCCACTACCCCTGTTACCCTCTCCTGAGATAACCCTGCACCTAGACACTCTACTAGCACCCCTGCTAACACTATTATCCCATTCCCCTGCTATCCCTGCAACTGGCTTTCCACCCCTTCCCATGCTGCTCCAGGCTTGCTAGCACCAACCTGTTCTTATCCTCCCTCCCTGTATCCACATCCCCTCATCCCTGCTTCCTCCAACCATGCTTTCCTGCCTTTCCCCTCCTTCCCCTTATCTTGACCTCCCTCCAACCATCGGCCTCATGTCTCAACTGCTCCTTAGTGTTAGTATAGTCTGCCCTCTGAATGATCTCCCCTTGTTTGCTTTTTGCATCTACTGTGTAGGTCCCTGCTGTTCCCCCCTGCTCTATGCTCCCCACCTACTCAGCTCCCTTCTTAGCCTGTCAACCTCCTCCCTAAGTCGCTGCACATTAGAGAACGTTCAGGGTTGAGTTGTGTGTTGATTGTAAAAGAGCACTTTATTTATTATATATCAAGGTTTGCCTTGAAATTTGATTCACTACCTGTAGCTAGTGCAGAGCACTGCAGCCTGGCTGATAACTAACACGAGCCTTAAAGGTCTGTATCAATGTTAATGGCTCAGTAGGTGGCATGCTTACCTCTGGGGCCGGAAAATCAGAATGTCATGGGTTCTAGCCCCATAACAGGTAGTTGGGGTAATACCCATAACTGACACTACAGTAGGAGTGTGCAAGGTCTGAATAACATTTCCCGAATACCACATATAGATTCCAAATAACAAATAGTGCACTATTTATCTGGTATTCGGGGAAACACTGTTTGAAAAATTAAAAAAAATAAAAAAACAAGCAACCTCTTCCTTCCTCTCCCATCCCAAGCAAGCAGCCAGAAAACCCCCATCCCTCCACTCTCAGTTGAAAAAGCACATTACCCCTCCCCCCTCCATCATCCACAAGTTACTTTTTTTTTTAATATAGATTTAGTAATAATGGGTGACAGGCTCAACTACATCGTCTCTGACGACCACCTGATGCAAACTTTGCATTTGTAAAAGCGCTATTTGTGCTTTAAAAAAGAATACATTATGACCCCCTGCACACACACACACACACACACACACACACACACAGCACCCAACCCTCCCTGGCACCAGCAGCACCCAGTTCAGTTATCGTACCCACCAGAGAAGGTGACCGGCACTGCCCTCCTTCCTCCACGGACGGCTGTCTTCTCATGAATGAAAGCACTCACACACTTGCTATCAGCTGGTTTTACTGTAGCAAGCACCTGGCCACTTTCATCCATGAGGAGGGGGCCGGCCATGGAGGAGGGAAGGCAGTGCTGGTCACCTTCTCTCATGGATAGCATAACTGAACTGGGCACCGCTGGTGCTAGGTCAGGTGCTGGGGGGTCATAATATTCTTTTAAAGCAGAGAGTGCTTTTACAAATACAAAAGTTTTGCATCAGGTGGTCAGCCAGTGGAGTCTGGTGGCTTGAGCCAGTCACCTATTATTATTATTAAATCTATATTAAAACAAACAAATGTGGATGCGGGGCTGTGGTTTTCAACTGAGGATGTAGGGATGGGGATTTTCCAGCTGCTTGCTTGGGGTGGAAGCTGAGATGGGGCTGTTTCTTTTCTTTTGTGTAGACTGACAGTTCCATCAATGAATATTTGGCTGTCAATTATCGTAATATTCTGCAAATGGTATTCCCACAACCCTACACTGTAGTGCAGTATGACCTTGATCTTATCCACTTCAGTCTTCACCATTCATTACGTATGGGTCTAGCCGGAGGTCTAGACTCTGCTCAGAAAGAAAAATAGCTTGTCTCTCAAAATTTTTCAAAGCTGGAGGGGCCGATATAGGGACAACGCTGTCCATGAGGCCTCAATTCTACGTGGCACTTGTGGAGTGGCCAGCAGCCGACGCCTCCCAGCCCTCAGTTCTTCTTTTCCCACTGTCAAGGAAGGATCTGTGAGGGAAGACTTCAGCTTCTAACTGTGTAGTCTCGGTTCCGCCTAGGCCTCCACAGTTCTTCGATTTTTCTCGGTGCCATGAGTACCGGTTCTGTTTTTTGAGGCTGGAGTGTTTTTCTTTACTGTTCAGTTCGGTTGTATCACGGTGCAGATATTCTCCCTCCCCCCTTTTGATTGTTTTCTATGCGATGGTACTGTCAGGATTGGGGCATAAAACATCTTTGAAATGAGCAGGAGTTGCCCCAAAGTGTTGCTGCCCCTCTGGCAACTCTATGACCTTGTTGAACTCCCACGACTGTTGCTTTACCTGTCTGGGTCCCCGGCGTGCAGTGGACGAGTGCAGTGCTTGCTTTTCCATGGACTATTGCAGCATGGTTATCCACGTGGTGAGGTTGGGAAGAGACCCCCCCGAACTTCGGTGGTCGTCAGTGAACTCGAGGTGCCAAGACTAGGTCTCTGGGCTCCACCCCTGAGCCCCTCCTGGTTGTATATTGGCCAGTGGGGATGTGGCCCCCTCTGTTCCACAGTTTGCTGGGACCCCAGTGAGGGGTTGGTGGGGCAGTCGTCCTCCTCCGGGGGGGCAGCTGGTCACCCCTTGCAGTCTGGTGTCTCTTTGGAGACACGGATGACCCCTGATGTGGTGCTGTAGCTATATGATGGGTCTGTTCCGGTGGGGCACCGCCGCCTCTGCTTCCGGCACCGGTGAGTGGGGCGGCACCAATCATGTGCCCAAGCTCCCCTCTGATGCTGCTCTCGGTGCTTGGGGGGGGGCCTAGAATCCAAGGGGTAGCTAGGTTGCCGATCCCCCTGATCTCATCCCCCACCTCGGAAGGTGAGGATCGGGATGATCCTGATTGGCTGCCCAGCTCTGTGGAGCCTTCAGATTCTGCCAGGGCCTCTCCAAGGCCTTCTGCAAATCCTCAGCCTATGGCATCTTTCAATGGGACCACTCATGGCACCACCTCTCCTGGGCCTTTTGGTGCCAGTTTCAGTGCCAGGGGCTCCATTGGGGTCTCTAGTGGTATTCTTGGGTATGGCGGTGCACAGACATTGCCAATATGGGAGCCAGCACCGCGTCTGGCACCAACTTGGGTTCTGACACCATGGCCAGTGTTGCTTGGGAGCTGGCACCATCTCCAATGTCGAGTCCGTCCTTCCTGTGGGGATGACTTCAACCACTGGAGGTGGTACGCCGGGAGGGCCGACAGTCACTTCTGCGGTGACTGGGCCTCCCCCTTCCTTGTCTGCCAGCCTGGATTCTTCAGGTAGGCCTCTTCCAAGGAGCAGGTCTCTTTCATCAGGGTCGGGGGTTGGCAGAGCCCGGTCTGAGCAGTGATCTCTTCATGGAGCCCCTCAGGACTCCGGGAGGAATTGTAGCGCAGATGCAGAGTTGCCTTCCTCTGCTCCTAGAGAGGGTTCTGCTGTTGGTGGGGATGGGGGCCTCCCATTTGGCTGTTCTCTTCACCTGGGGGCTCCCACCAAGGACAACACCCTGTCCACCCCTTGTCTGTTGGGCGCACTGAGGTGGGTAAGATAGGCAGCCTCCACCTTCGAGGAGGGTCCCCTGCATGATCCCGCAGTCCTTGCAGAGGACCTTCCCTGGTTCACCAGGCTGTCCCTTCTCCTCATCCTCTGCCCCCCCTTCCCAGTTTCCTGGGTCCAAGGGGCCCCATGACTTGGGAACAATTCAGGGGATCAGCGGCCACATTCCCCCGCTATCTCAGGGCACTCATCGAGGTCATTTTTAGACCTCAGACCCCTTTGCCACCTGCCTCTGAATCATGCTTCTCTGAATCTTCGACTTCCTCCACTGAGAAAGAGGATGCTTCCCTCCATTACTCTGCTGACGTGGACTTCACATCTTGTTAGCACTTCCTAGCAGAGATGTTGGAGGAGCTTCATGTCTCCCATTTTGCCGGACATAACCCTGCCTGTATGACACTGTCATTCCTGGGAGATTACAGTGCTGACCATCTGGTCATACCTGCCTGGCTACAGCTGTTCTCGGAGGCTTCGTACTCTGTCCGGTAACGTCCTGCTGCCCCAGCTCCTCCCCTAGGGACTGCATGCACTGGTATTGCACTGCGATGGGGTCTCCAGGTGCCATGCCCCACCCCACATTGGAAGTGGAGTGCCTTGATACCCCATCTGGGCACAGTCGCTCGTGCCATGACAGCTCCTTGCCCAGACGCTGACTTGGCTGAGTTAGACTGCTGGGGGAGAAGGGTGTTCTCTTTGACACACCTTCTGTTGCACATAGCGGCTCATCAGGCACACCAGCCTATGCCAGGTATATCTGGACACTGCTAGGCCAGTTCCTAACAGCCATGCCTGGTAGTAAGAAAACCTGGCAAGCCATTTGCCTCTCTGCACAGGGTCTGGCGCTATCAAGACACCTATCAAGGGTGGTGCATGATGTTAATGAGGTGGCAGCCAGGCTGGTAGGAACTTCGGTCTGCATCAGGCAGACTGTATGGCTTTGCCTTTTGAGGTTGTTACCTTTGGTCCGGCGTAGGGTGCAATCCTCACCTTTCTGGGGGGCCTGCTTTTTTTCTCGCAGGGCACCGCGTGAACTGCAAGGACATGTTCAGTCTCCCAGGTCTCAGGCGCCTTCAGTGGCCCACGACCATCCACGGGCCTCACCAGGCCTGTAAAAAGGGCCTTCTCCTCCTGTGTTCAGCCCCCACAGGGGCTGGGGGAATCTTTTTCCCTCTGGGTTTGCCATCTCGCCACTCTGACCCATATGTAACGAATGGTGAAGATTGACTTGGGTAAGATATGAAAATTATGTACTCACCATAATTCTTGATCTTCCCGAGTATCTTTACCATTCATTACGGCCCACCCTCCCTGCCTATGGCCAGGAGCTGGAAAGCACCTTCCCCCTTTTCTCTCTTCTGTCTACTCCCTTGATTTTCAAAGGCGAGCGTGAAGGGGGCATGGTTCTTTTTATTAGGGGGCAAACCCTGCTCCTTCATGCCATCAGGTGTTTTTTTCCCCTACCTCTCTTGAGAAGCTGTACGTAAGCCTTGGTATTAGGGAGTGAGGAGCTACCCTCTGAGTATTTTCTGTCCTACCCCTCCCTTCCAAATTAAAGGGAGCGTCTTAGATCTCAGGTGTAGAGCGAGGGTTCACACCCCTTGTGTATTCTTCTCCTCCTCCTCTGCATCATTATTTTCTCCTCCATGAGATTTGAAAAAAAAAACCAAAAACAAATGGAACAAGCCCCTTATGTTACTCAGCCATTGAAACCATTCTGGTTCTCCTCCTTGGAGACTTTTAGAGGTTTACATAGTAAAAAGGGAAAGAGCCCATCTTGGGTCTCAACCAGTACCTCCCTTTCCTGGGAGTTACCTTAGGGCTTGGGCCCTTAATTGTCCTCCTTCTCCTCTTATCCCACTTCTCCCCCTTCCATCCACCCCAGACAATGCATGAAAGCTGTCCAGCTGTGCGGGTGGAGGTGTGAACATACCCGGTTCCACTCCTTTTTCATGGCCTGGCTGGGCTGATTACTTTTCTCCTCACCTCCTCCAGACTTGTCGTCTGGTTAAGGTCTGAAATTCCTAACATAGCCCCAGCCGGAGTCCTTGCTTTTGTAGGGAAAAAAAAGGGAAGGTGCAGGGGGACAGAGGAGTAATTTAGAGGAGGACTGTAGGTCCTCTCTCTCTCCCTCGCTCTCTCTCTCTCTTCTCTCTTCCCCTTCTTTTATTTTTTTCCTTCTACCTAGGGCAGCCCAGCGTGCTGGCCATCCCTGCCCTTCCTAGTTTTTCCCTCTTACCTAGACTTCTTCAGTCGGCTTTATCTTTATATTCTCCCCATCCCCCTATCCTTCAGGCTCCCTTGCCCTCACTCGATCCCTGTCTTCTTTCTTTCTGTACTGGTGGAGAGAACTGAGGGCTAGGAGTCATCATTTACAGGCCACTCCACGAGCGCCACATAGAACATGGGCCTCGTGGGCAGCACTGTCCCGACGTCGGCACCTCCAGCTCTGAAAAATTTTTCTTCCCAAGCAGAGTCCAGACCTCCAGCTAGACCCATACATAATGAATGGTGAAGATACTTGAGAAGATCAAGAATAAGGTGAATACATAATTTTCATTTCTGCACTTAGATGAGACATTAAATTGATATCTATTCTGCCCATCCCAAGTCAGTACAGGTGAAAGTTAAAGATCTTTTTGGGGGATATCTCCCTCCAGGGAGCTAAATCTGTGGAACATAGGCACCTTGGCATTGGATCTATCTGGAAATGTTTCTGTAGCGGGCCACCCTTGATGAAGTGCATCATTGGTGCCTGTATATTGTGGATGGCCCCAAACCTCCTTAGTACTTTTTTCTGCTGTTGACTTCACATCAGACCAATGGAACTCCACCTTACGAACATACGAAAATGCCAGCAGATTAGGCCTTGAGGTCTATCGCGTCTGTTCAAGATGCAGCTCCCAGTTTAACTACTGCTGCTGCCCCTCTCCCCTCTCCCTTCCATCCCTCCCCTGATTTCCATTCAGAGTCCCCTGGTCTCTACCTGCCCTACTTGAACCCTTCCCATGTATCTATCCCGTCCCTTCTTAAAACCTTCCACTGATTCCCTTGATACCAACTCCTCAGGTAGCGCATTCCAAGGCATCACCACCCTTTATGTTAAGTAATGTCTTCTCAGATCTCTTCTCTAGTTCCCACCAACCAGTTTCAGGCTATGACCCCTTGTGGTCCCTTCCCCCTTCAGTCTGAACACCCCCTCTGTGTTTACTGTTAATATCTTTCAAGTATTTAAAGGTCTTGATCCTGTCCCCTCTGTCTTCCAAGGAGTACATGTTGCCAGAACTGCACACAGTACTCCAAGTGCAGCGTCACAAAGGATTTATACAGTGGCAGAATTACCTCCTCCCTTCTCAAAGTGATCCCCCTAGCAATGCACCCCAGCATTCTTTTTGCCTTAACCGCTGCTTTCCTGTATTGTCTGAGTGATTCATTTTACCAGTGATCTCTACTTCCAGATCTTTTTCTTCTCCCGAGACTAACTGTTCCCCCTTCCCCCAATTTGTATCTGTACCCTGGATTCCTAGCTCCCAAGTAAAGTACATTGCACTTCCTAATGTTATACCCCAGCTGGACTTCACTGCTGTATGCTTCGCCAGCTTTCAGCTCCTTTTCTTCAGCGACGTGGGCCTGTATTTCAGCTTCCCACATGGGCTTTTTCTCCTGTGAGTCTGATGCTGCCTGCTGTACTACTGCATTTGGCTGTTGCTTGCCTTCTGTGGATCCCTGCTGGTCTCCTGTTGCTGGCTGTGTTCCCACTACTGGATTGTTGTCCCACCTTTCCTGGCCTGCATTTTTCCTGGTGGATGTGTTGCGCCATTGTGGTGGTGAATACTGGTCATGTATTTTGTCTTACTAGCTGTTCCAACTGTTTTTAGATGCCTAGGTCAGTTTCTGGCTTAATAGCCCAGCCCCCCATTACTATGGAGCCCATTACTCCCTTCAGCTCCTGCTTTGCCTCAGTGACAGTTTAGCTGTTTGGGCTAGGATCGCTATTTTTCAGTATTTCCCTTCATGCTGACCATCTCTTGGCTCTGCTGTGTTGACGTTCCTGCTCTGTGTCCAGTCTCCTGCTTTGTGCATGACTGTATCCATGCTTACATCATCAGCTCTACCTTTGACTTGCCTTTCTGCTGGATCCAGCCACCCTCTGGAATGTCTCAGATAGCTCTGCTTCTTGCCCGAGCGCCCCCATTTCTATGGGGCTCATGGCTCATTTTTGGCCCATTGACACTTGTTGTTGCCTTATCAATGGTCTCACTGTTGGACTGGGTTTGCCATTTTTTGGCGCTCTCCTTTGCTGCTGGTCATTGCCTGGATTTGCCTCATCACGGTTCCACTTCATCTGCAGCCCTCTACTTGTCCATAGCTGTTTCCATATCTTCTGTCATTAGCTTTGGCATCAACTGTGGCCTTTGTCATCCTGGCCACCCTTCAGATCAGTGCGACTGGCTTCTTGCCTTGGGCCAGGCCCCCCCATGAACATTGGGTCCATTGGTGTCTTGGGCCCTGTTGTATAGCTGTGCCTCACCAGCTGTTTGTTTGGGTGGCATCTTCCAGCTCCAGTCGCTGCCTATCTGTGCTCAGTGGCAATGTTGATTTCATCGTCAGATTTCCCAGCAACATTGTGGATTGTTCATGGATTCTAGCCCCACTGACTTCCCCATTTTTGGATGGTCTCTGTGTACCTACCCAGGTACTTGTGTGGGTCTTCTGTTGACGCTTTTGTGCCATTGTCTGGTGATGGATTCTGAGCTTCTTGTTTCTGTGCTCAGCCTGTGCTGTAGTGGTGTTGCCCTATAGTAACTTCCATCTTCCTTAGCCTTATTTATTTATTTAAATCTCGGATTACAAATACCTTTGAGCTAGGGGCAGCTCATTTACAAAGGTTCCATGTCAAAGTAAAGGGTTACAATAAGGTTGGGAGTTATAGACAACATTCATGATATCAACGGAGGTACAGACACATTCATGGTATCATCGGAGCACAGCAAGTCAACTGGTAACTAAGTGAGAACAGTGCTACACACAAGATTACAAGCAAGCATAGAAAACCGTAAAGTACATTTGAAGCAACATTGCTAATCAGAGGTGGTGGGGGGATAGGGAAGAGTAAGGAAGGGGTAGGGGAGATAAGAGGGCAGAGTCCAGATAGAGAAGGAAAAGAAAATATGGCAGCAAGAGGCCTTGTCGTAAGGTAAGAGGGAGGGGAGGCTAAGGTGGGAGAAGGGGTAAAAGAGGGGAAAAGCAGGGTGGATGAAGGGGAAGAAGCCTATGGGACATTTACCCTACATGCAGGTTGGCTAGCATACCTTCCTGATGGCTTCCCCCCATTGTTTGGGATATTGCTTGGAATCGTTCCATAGGTGTGACTCACTAGAGGGAGATACCCCAAAGAAGTTAGGGCCATTACTTACCATTAACAGTAGATCTTCGAGTGGATCTCCTCCAGTGAGCCACAGCTCACCCTCCTGACCTTCCTCCTTAGTCTGGATAGGTAGTGTGGGGTTTGCACATCATTGTTTCACCTTGCTTACCCTGTACTGGCCTGAGTTTTTCTTTTCTGGTAACTGTCACTCTCTTTTGGGACTTTGACATACTGGTCTTTGCCATTCGTCAATCTGACACGATGAATTTTGTCTCTGGTGGACTGGTGAAACTAAGAAGGTCTGGGGCCGCCAATAGCATGTTAAAATAGTGAACCCAGTTATGTGACTTGTATGTGAATGACTCAATTTGGGCGTCTATTGGAGCAGCGATGGGGAGGATATAGCGAGGGTTGGGGAATTGCGACGGAGGAGGGAAAACACAGTGACTGGTTATGATGGGGTTCTGTAGGAAGTGACAGGGTTTAGCAGGAAGTGTGAGTGAAATGTAGGAGTGCAGCCTGCTGCTGCCGAGCTGGTCGCCTGGCATGGTGGGTAACTATGCCACATCACGGAGGTGATGGTACTGGGTTTGGGATGGCCTACAGGTTTTTTTACTGTTACCAGTGTTAGCATGTTTATTTTACATTTTGACATCATCTGGTTCTGGGGCCGAGTAGTCTCCTGTCCTCCAGTGTCCACCCCCACCCCCGGAGATGGTTATGTAACCCCCTGCAAATGGGGGTTCCCAAAAGACTTCAGGAGCTTGCTTGAATGCTCCAAGCCTGAATGGTGTTTGGCGTTTAAGCCATTTATCAGTGAGTGTTTTAGAACCTCTGGTACTGTCTTTAAGAGCTGTCTGCTTGCAGACATAATTAGTTTGTATGGGGACTGTGTGTTTCTTTGATTGAGTACCACTCAAGCTGCTGCCAATTCACTCCATTTTTGCAGTCACTAGGAGTGCAAAGGACCCTATCTGAAAGATGTAACTGTTTGCCAGAAATCATTTACAGTAATAATGAAATTACAGTTTGTCTAACCTGCTTTCTTTTGCAGTCAGAACTGTGTCTGCTAGTTCCCCATTCTAGTTTTGAACTGCTGAACTGGACCAATCAGTGTGGGTAAGCTAGCTCTAAAATGGTGCCTTGGACGAATCAGAACTTGGACTCATAATCTGAGCCAGCCACAAGAGGATTGTATGGGCAGTGACTCTGGGAGATGTAGTTTAGACTTCAGTGCCTTTTTGGACCAACAGCAGAGTCATGTTGAGTGACAGCCAATCCAGTCAAGAACTGGGAGGAACTCAAAGGAAGTGCCGGTTTTGTCGGTTGGAGTTTCAGTTGAGCTTTGGCAGTGAAGAAGGAAGGAGCCCTGTGCTTTTCAGTGTGCAGTTTAGTCAAAAAACGTGTGTAAGGCCCAGAGTTCCGGTCTGCAGCTTGTGTAACAGCTTGTTAGGACTGAATCCGTCCTGTGAAGAGAATCAAAGGATATCTGAAGAGTAGAAACCAGGCTCACCCTGTAGAAGACTGGAGGAATTGCTGAAAATTGCACTCGGTCTGTCAGGAACTGAATCTGCTGTGTGTTCTCCCGGGTATTGTGCAGTAATTGCGATCGGGATACAGATGCAGCCTGCCTGGTATAGTGCTTTCTTTTATATAAATGTGTGAAGAGGTTTGTGTACCTCAAGTGAGCCCTGCTGACATTGAAGGACCCTATCTTATTTGGAGGTCGTGAGTACTAATTCAGGTCGCTCCCTGTTGAATTGCCACATTAAATCCAAATGGAATTACTGTACTGCTGACTGTTTAATTCTCCTTTCTCTGTGTGAAAGGGCCCACTACCAGCTGCCACGGTTTGGACTAGCCACTAGGGCTTGGGTACCCAGGGACAGTAACTGATAGGGATAGGCCTGTGCACAGAGCCATAGGTAGATTATTAAGAGTGATAAGCTGATTAACCTGATTTCCCCCTGTCCTTGTTATATCCCCCTAAATAAATTAGAGCTGCTTGTTTCAGCAAAGTTATACTGCCTGAGGTATTTGTCTATGTTAAAGTACTGTACTGTGATTGTTGCACTGTATCTCATTTCTCAGGAGGTCCCAGTGCCGGAACCAGACCTGGGGGTAAGTGTATACTGTGAAGGTAATTCTGATATATTGTGTGGGCCACTAGTGGGAAGAAGGGGTTGCAGTGTCCCAGAGGCTGTGACCAAGTTAGTTTAACTATTGCAAACCCTGACCTCTGGGTGGAGGCACCCGCCATTGGATCCAGGCCCCTCAACCTGTTAGTGGCAAATCAGGCAGGGGTAGTAGCCCCTGGGATAGCGCCATCTAGGGGTTACAGTTATTTTAGTGTGGGGGGTGTGGGGGGCTTGCCCCTGCAAAGGGGGGTGGGGGTGCATAGCTCCCTCATTAAACATTAATTTTATTGTGAGCCGAATTGGTGTGTGTGGCAGTGTGTATTATTCCAATTAAGTATTTGACAAGATATACTCGCTCTTTTGTGAGTCATGGTAATATTTTCATTATTATGGCATGGAACCGGGGCCACCCACAATACGCAGGCACCAACACTGCATGTCATTGTGGGCAGCCCTGCTAGGCAAAAGTTTCTGGATAGGTCCAATGCAGGTGACATCTATGTTCCATAGGTATGGCTCAGTGGAGGAGAGTACCTTGAAGATCTACTTTTACTGGTAAGTAACTGTTCTATCTCCTGGCACTTATTGAAGAAGAGAAGGGATGTTTTTACTGATATATATGTACAACAGCAAAACAAAAGGAAAAAAAAAATTAGCTACCCAGTATAACAAACAAGAAAACAGAAACTGGAAAAGAACAATGACAATTGTTTAATAAATATAAAAAGATAACACAAAAGAAAATAGTCATAGCATAAACAAAATAGACACTAGCTACTACAGTACCACCTTTTACTGACTCCTCACAAACAAGTTCTACATAGATAAAATCACTAGGAAAGCCAGTTAAATTGGGTAGCTTGCAAACTCTTGTGATCTCTCTGATATACCAGTCCAAGTTCCTCATTAACCATCCGTATCAAGAGAGGTAATGGCACTGTCTTCTGCTAAAATAGATATGAACACCTGGTATGCCAGATGCATCACTTTAAGGAAGCCATAATCAAACACAGCATAATGTAGTGCCACCCAGTGCACACTTTTGAAAAGGAACAATACATCAAGTCCTGATGGCAGTAGTAGCAAAAACAAGAGTGTTTCATTGTTTACTTAAGTCCTTCCAAAAGTCTCAAATATATGGGCATGCAAAACAAAAGTGCTGAATGGTATCTACAGACTGTTCACAAGCATTCTACAGGCAAAGTCTGTCATTCTCATTCTTATATTTGATGTCCTCTTGCCTGTAATTTTTCATAGGTGCAAAGCCACAAACAATCTTACAGTTTTCTCGGGACTGTAGGATACAACAACTGTTTGGTTATCATGGCTTCTCACACCATGGGCTTAGAGTAGCAGCAATGAATATCTGCAACCTACCAAAAAAACCGCAGGTCTCCACTGCTGGCTACAGCAACATCAACCAGATGTTCTGGCCCTTACAGAAACCTGGCTCTCCCCAAAAAATACCCAACTCGACAGTCGCTTTTCCAGGCTTACCCCTCCACCGAACTGATAGAGTAGGTAAGTGTGGAGGGGGGTGTGCGGTGTACATCCATGACTCCATCATTTGTCATGCGCTTCCTACACCCTCGCTTGACGACAATGCCGGAGCCCTATCACTAAACCTCACTCCAGATCCCTCTAGGGCCCCCCTAACTTTGACGGTGGCATATGTCCTCCCGAGAAACCAAACTCAGGCAATACAGTCCATCGCTAACTTCATCTCCAGCTTCCCACCCAAAACGGAGCATGCCATAGTCTGTGATTTGAAAGTGAACTGGCTTTCTGGCATGACCTTGCTGATCAAAGACACTTTCGCTGCTCTTGATCTTACCCAGCTGGTCAACCAACCCACAAGGGTGAACTCCACTAATGGCTCTAGCACCCTGCTTGACCTCTTACTCACAAACCGTCCCAACAAAATCTCTAATCTTATGGTCCTCCCTGACTCACTAAGTGATCACTCCCCAATTATATTCTCATGGTCATGCATTCAGCAGAAACCCAAACTGCACAAAATGTCCTGGCCCCGCCTCAGACCTAGTGGTCTTGCCAAACTTAAGAGATACCTAACCAGGTGGGACTGGTCCCTGATCTCTCAGACACCAACCATAGATGAAGCGCTAGACTATTTTACCCACTCACTTAATAAAGCTTGCGATATTTACGCCCCTTTCTCTAACATACAGACCAAGAAGCACAATGCTACCTGGGTCTCTACTGAACTGCTCCATCAGCTCAAACGCACAGACGACCTATGGAGGAAAGCAGTTTCCTCTGGTTCACAAGCTGATAGGCAGGCCTATAAAGCAGCTCACAACAAATGCACCTTGGCAATAAAGCAGGTAAAATCTGAATACTACAAAGCAACCCTAGCCTCCTCATGGGGGAACTCGCAGCTGTTTTGGGATAACATCAAGGAACTGAACGGCAAAACCGGGCTCCACCCTCCGTCCCTACTTACCATAAGCAATGTCCTTACCACCGACCCGCAGCCTATAGCTGACTGCCTTAATGCATCTTTCTCTGACCTCAGTGCTGTGCTCCCACTTAACTTCTTCGATCCTAGTCCAGCAGCCCAGCCTCCTAACTTACAGTATCCCGCCCTTCCACTTTAAAGTAGTGACCATGAATGAGGCAAGGCCATTTCTCACCAATGCCCTCAGTGGCTCTTGCTACTGTAAGGACTCTTTTGATATGATGGTCCTTGGGCTTGTACTTGACACTGTTCTCTCCCCATTGACTAACCTTCTAAACTGCTCCCTGTGTCGGGCAGTTCCCTCAACCTGGAATACGGCCACCATCACACCTATACTAAAGAGTGGTGACAGCACACTCCCCAATAACTATCGGCCCATCTCCATCCTACCCCCCCCAAAAGCCCTTGAAAAGATTATAGCCACCCAACTCAATGATTATCTTCTGACTTACAATCTGCTGTGCAGGGAGCAACATGGCTTCAGGTCAGGTCATAGCACCACCACGGCCCTGACTGAGTTCTCCAACTACATCCATTCTGCCCTGGATAAGAAACACCTTGTGGGAGCTATCTTCATTGACCTAAGACCTTTGACACTGTGTCCCACCCCTTACTGCTATGCACACTCCAATGCTTAGGCCTGTCCAGTGGACCTTTAGCCTGGTTCTCTAGCTACCTCACAGCCCACAATGTGTCAAAATACACACCACCCAATCCTCCACCTTGCCAGTCTGCTCTGGGGTTCCCCAGGGCTCCATTCTTGGCCTACTGCTGTTCAGCATCTACCTGAATGCCTTGCCCAAGTCTTGCACTGGTAATCTGATGCTGTATGCAGATGACGCAGTTCTCGTTGTCTCACACCAAGATCCGAGTTCTCTGCAACCAAAAAGCTAAAGCCATGCTCTTCGCCCAGCATCAGAATAAGGCCAAGAATATGCAACTATCTGTCCTCTCCCACTCTCTCCTTCCTCTTGAGCAGGTGCACACATATAAATACCTAGGCGTAACTTTTGACTCCACTCACACATAAACAACCTGTCGTCAGCCATCAATGCCTGCACAGGGCTTTTTTTCAGGCACAAAACCTGCTTACTCCCTGAAGCCCTTAACCTGGCTGTCACCGCCTTGGTCCTCTCTTTTGTTGACTAGGGGCTAACCATCTACTCATCCGCCGATCATACGGCGCTGAACAAAATCCATCTGGCCGTAAATAAAGCGTGTACACTCCTGTCAGGGGCAGATAAGCTTACCCACACCTGCACCCTGTATTCCCTTACAAACCTCGTAGACCTGGATGAGAGAACACGTTACCAAACCTGTCTCCTAACAAAGAAAATTCACCTGGGTCTCTCCCCTCTGGGGGTATCTGCTGCACTCCAATGCACTCACACCACGGTAAATACCCGCACCACCCGCAAACAGGTATGGTTGACCCCGAGGTTCAGGACCTCACTAGCACAAAGGTCCTTCTCCTTCAGAGCATCAATTTGGAACAATGAACTCCCCTCTGATATATCCTCCATCTCCAACCTTGATCCCATCAAAGTAGCACTCAAAGAACATATACTTGCCTCTCGGCGGTGCCTATGTATCCTCTAGTTAGGCTCTACCTTACTGCTACCTCACTGTCAACCTCCGGACAAGGTCTTTGTTGGGCTGCTTGCATTTGTTAGCTGAGCTAGTCTTCCACTTCCACTATAGCACAGTCAGAGCTATCCAGTGCCTAACAAATTATGCTAGCAGTTTGAGATCTGCTATGACAGCTACCGAACTCTACCTAACTATTCAAACTGTCTGTTGAAACATGGCTGTATGTAACTATAATCATGTGCTACAGTTGTTACTGTAATCTCGTGTGTGTAACCATTTGTTCCATCTTGCTGTTATTATGTATTCTGTATGTTCTGTTTTTTGTACTCTGATGCGGAGCCTTTGTAAATGAGTCCCTGACTCAAAGGTTGCAATCCTAAAGTATGTTAAATAAATAAATAAATGGAGGGAGAAATCCTTCCCACTGAGTCGTAGACAGGTTTTAAAAAGAAGGTTCAGTTGTGCTTACGCAACTGGATGAGATGAATGCTTGTGTGACTTCGATACATTGTGGCTGTTTGCCTCTCTATCCATGGGATATACCACACTGTAGGGGTATGACGTGAGGAACCCTAGAAGAGGGTTCCCCCCCCATCGGTGCCACAGCAATAATTCCCTTGGCTAAAGGTAGCTTAGGAAGAAGCCCAAAAAGAAAACCCAAAAGGGTCTCAAGTATTGAAGAGGCGAGAAATCAGGATATATCGAGACTGGGCAGGACAGGAGAAGAACGAGATATGACGAGGACAATAAATGAAATGAAAGCTGACAAGATGCAGAAGGGTGGACTTCCTAAAGAGAGAGGGAACAGCCAGGTCCACCATCCGACTCCATCCAACAGCGGAACCTAACTATGGAACCTATGAAAGCACAAACCCTGTCTAATATTATGATCATCGGCACAGAGAAGAGGAAAAAAACCCTTTGAGGAGGCATCCTCTGGGGATCCAAGGCCTAGGTCGCCTTCCCTTCAGGCTGAAGGATGTTTTGATTAGTGACAGCTCAGCTACTGCAACTAGAGTTGATATTGGGGAAGAGGAGAAGATTCCAATTGAGATGAAGCTCTCACTCTGTCTTTGTAATGGGAATGCAACTAGACACTCAAGCAAGAGAAGAGAGAGATGACTGCTGAGGCACTCAGCTGGCCTGTGCAAGCCTACAAAACAGATCAGGTGAACAAGAGGTGATCAGACACAGAATGGTGTCAAGAGTGCCTCTGAACCCGCTTGGGCAGCTATAGGGGCCTCATTGATGAGAGGCCAACGCAGCCAGCCCCGAGCCAAGGGGCAATGGACACGGAAGGCATGTCTTCAAGTGGGGAGCAGGTAGCATCAAGGTAGCATGGACCTGAGAGGGTTATGCTTGAGTAGTTGATGTGAAAGAATGGATCCACAGAGAGGTCAGATGAGCGAGGGAGCCCAGATATGGTCATGAGGAGATTGATGGTGATAATAACCATGGGAATGCAGCAGTTCGATGAAGTAGCATAGACCCAATAAGAGATATGCTCAATTAATCGATGTAAATGAGTAGACCCTGAGGTCAGACTGAGTGAAGGTGAACCAGACTCATGTCATGAGGAAGCTACCCATGATTGGTAACCACAGGAGTGCATGCCAATCGGGTCCATTGAGCCAAATTAGAAATGGATAGAATGCATGAAGGTAGGCGTGAGAGTGGCCGGGAGAAGCTGGCAGTCGACGGTGAGGTAGACAGTACCGGAAGGACATCTGAATAGGTTTGATTAGAACGGGGGAGGAGATGAGCAGACAGTGCAATATCCAGGAGGCAATATTAGGTGAGTTGAATAAGTAAGTAAGGTAAGGTGGTAAGGTGGTATAGTGGGGACTGCAGCATAGGGAACCCCCAAAAGAAAGCAGAAGTCGGAGAAAGAGAGGAATGGAGGGTGGAGGAGGGCAAGCGCCCACCACGGAGAAGCACGTCTTGGGAGGAGACGATATGCCCGAGGAGGATGACAGGTGGTTTGAGCCATCGTAATTATGGTAGACCACAGGAAGTGAACAAAAGTAAAATGGTAAGGTACAGAGAAATAGTATGGAAGGCTCTGCAGGGTGAAGCCGATGGAGTACACAGAAGAATAACAGTATGGAGGCATTATATGGTGACAGGGAAAAATCTGGCACTTGACATCGAATGACAAGTGGTGGTACCAGTCCTGGAGGTGACAGGAGGTTGGCAGAGAGACAAAGCAGTACAGGAAGAAAAATGAATCGGGTCCAGTACAGTCTGGGAGAGGACGAGGCAAGGGAAGGAGGCGGCCGAGGGTAAGGAGAAGGGCAAACGAGATACTGGAGCAGCCGGATCAGAGAGCAGCTGATCCCAAAGCACAGGCAAAATGCAGCTGCATAGGATGCCCTGGGAGCACAGCCAAAGATGGAATATCCCCAAGCCAGAGCAGCAAGAGCAATGCCGGCTGCTGTAAAACCTGAAAAAAAGACAGCAGCGGGAAAATGAAGAGCGGGGCAGCACCCAGGAGGAACAGCAAAAGTCACCCACAGCAGCAGCTAGAGTGCAACACCCATTGGGAACAGGAAGAATAGACAGCAAGCAGCTCAGAATACCCCAGTGTCAACCAAAAAGAAACACCAGAGTCAATGCAGGGACAAAAGACATACAGTGAGCACAGGACTCAAATAGCCCAACAGGTAGCAGGTCAGGGTATTGGAAGGCAAAAGCAGGGCCTGTTGAAAAACGGAGGCAGGAGAAGCATCTGGAAGAGGAGACACAGAGGGGAAGACGTCTGATCGATAAATGAAGGAGCAACAAGTCAGTCGAAGAGGGAGGAGGATGAGTTCTGAGAAGCCCTGGATGGAATGAAATGCCAAGGGTGATGCGGCAGGTGGGAGAACTTCCAGGGCAGCAGAGCTTGGTCAAGAGATGGGCCCAGGATTGCAGGCCGAGAGGGAAAGAGAAGAACGGAGGAGCGGAGGTGAGCCGGCGGGTGACGTCACAACCGAGCACTGGCAAGGAGAAAACCCAGAACAACGATGCAAGGATGAGCTGTGGATGAAGGAGGTACGGGGAAGGAAGAAGATGAGAAAATGGGAGGGGGAAATGAACAAGGTAGAAGGACGCCCAGGATGGGCTGCAGAAGAGGCAAAGAGTAGGAAATGGAATGAGGAAAGCAACGGGGAAGGAGAGAGCTGCAAGGACAAAAGAAAGGAGGGCGAGGGATGGGCCACAAAAGTGGCAGACAGGAGGGGGAAAACGTGGCAGACAATGCAGCCTATAAAGAGAGAGTGAACCCAGTGGGAGTCGGGGAATCCCCAGTCTCGCCGGAGAATAGCCAGAAAGCAGGGCAGAAGGATGGGACCAGAAGCAAGATGCCTGCAAAACGAGCGAGGAACACAGGAATCCAGTGGCTGGAGGCAACCGCATGAACAAAGGGAGACAAGTCAGGAACAGGGAGTGAGAAAGAGCGGCATCTCCGGCCACAAGGAAGAAATGAATCCTGGAACAGTCCAGGAGGAGTGGCCTTTTAAGGCCTGATGGGGGAGTGACCTTTCTCCACCCATTGAACCTCAGGCTCAAAGCCTTCCCAATGTTAAAACATAGTCATAAAGAGATGTCCAGAAACTAGAGGATACCTGGTCAGAAGTCAACTTCCACTGCTGCACGTTAGGCAAGCAGGAGCTAAGTAAAGGAGAGAGGGCAAAACACTTCTACCCAAGGTTCTATTTCCAGCAGTACACCAGGCCAGTAGGATAGATGAGGACTGTTTTTTATTTATTTGTTTAGCAGGTCGGTACACTGATCCCAGGGACCATTTTTAGGCATGACCCGTGCCATAAAGAAGTTACAAACAAGGCAAAAAGAAAATTACATGAGATACAGGGTACGGTTATTACAACACTCTGAGTGAAGGCAAAGGGGATGAATAAGTTGAGTAACAGTGACAGTGCAGGTAGTTAGTAAAGTACCCAGAAGTCTTTGTGTCAGTGTAGTGCCTAGCATATATATAATCATAACTAAAACAAATTCCAGAGTCATCATGACAAAAGCAAATTCCAGTGTCATTGTGGCACCCTAGCTGTCTCAGTGAGAGGAGGGGGGAGGGCAGATGCTTTGTCCATGGGTGGGGTCATTATATCATTGGGGGAGCATTTGCAGGTAAAGGTGGCAGTGAGGGAGGTCCTGTGGTAGGATTTAAATTGGGGTGTGATGTCAGGGTTCGTAGTGGGGTAGGTAGGTTGTTCCAGTGATTCAGGGCAGTTGCAGAGGAGGCCTTCTGGCCCATATATGTGGTAACTTGTAGGCACTCTAGTAGGTTAGAGGAGGACCATAGGCCTCAATGGTAGGGCTTAACCCTGAGTAGGGGGATGAGGTGTGACCTGTTCTCTTTTCATGATGGATTGTTGATGAGGCAGCCTAAGAGGTAATCCCAACAGGCCTTGTGGGGGATGGGGGGGAGAGCCAACCCAGGGCCTGGTAGAGAGAACAGCGATGTGTGGAGTAAAGGACAATTGGGACAAACCTACAAATGCTGCTGTAGGTTTTGTTAAGTCTGGAGAGGTAGGAGGATGAGGTCTGTGTGTAGATGGGTGAACAGTAGTCCAACAGGTGGGGTAAGGTGCCCTGGGCCAAGGTGAGTCTTAACTCAGGGGACATGAAATCCTTGAGCTGGAAGCCAGTTCCTTTTCTGTGGTTTACATACCAGACCATGAGTCTGATGTGGTCGGAGAATGTCAGGGAGGAGTTGAGGGTGGCTCCCACGTATTTGAATCTGTGGTGACTCTATTTTGGGCACTGGAAGGCTTGGAGAGAACACCCGGAAGCAAAGGCAAACGGGAAGAAATGGGGGAAACAAGGGGCCATTAAGCCCCCAAAGGGGGGGGGGGGTTACATTAAAAACAGTTGAATTTAATTTTTTATTATTTGTTCTGAATTAGTGTGTCACTTATTTGCTTTCTTTTGTTTCATGTATTAATCTTTGTACAGTATTTGCAAAATGCTCAGAAGCTGATGAATGGGACACTAAAGAACAGTATACAACATTGTCCTGTCTTCCCAAATGTACCTTTCTTCTCGTACTGTAGCTATTCCCTTGCTCTCAGCCCTTGCTTTTTAAATTTCTCCTAAAACATATATATTTTCTCTTTTAGATCACATTTCTAATTTTCTCACTCCCTTTAACTGTTTGACTGCTGTCAATTACCTAGTCATGTGCAGTAAATTTACATTGTAGAGCTTTTCTACAGCTCTGTTCTGCAGTTTTATTTTCACTGCTGTGTTTACTTTCACTGTGAAGTGTTCTGAAATCATTTGTGTAAAAGACATACAAAAATAAACAGTATTGTATTGAAGATATAGGGGATATACAATAGGGTGCCTCAAAATATACATTTTACCCTCATGTGTGAGAGGGCAGGACCATAAGTCAAGAGTAGCAGAGCCACGAGTCAGTCATGAAAGTCCTGCTCCCTCACAAGCGACAATAAACTGCACAGTGCAGCATTAGTTTACTAGTTCTAGCTTTCAAATCTGCTGTTTGTATAAAGATTTAACTGTTTCTGGGTCTAGAACTGCCAACCTTATGAGCTTCTGGCCTCAGAAGCAAGTGTGCAACCTGCTGAGCCACTGACACTGGTCTTGGAGGAAAATACCTCTTCATGATGAAATGATCATTGAGCCTCCATAATTATTAAGTCCCAGCTCTCTATGGAATTTGTTGGCTCCCAGTCTGCCCAGGTCATCCCTGCCTTGTCTGTCTCCAGAGACCCTAACTGGTCTCTGGCAACCCTCCCTCTTCCTATCCTATTTATTAATATTCCCATATGCTGATCCCAGGCATGGTTGAAGCCCCCACTATTTTCACCTCCATCACTTCTGCTGGCACTCTCTTCCAAACATCCACCACTCTTTCAGTGAAGTAGTACTTCCTCACATCCCTCTTACCCCCCACTTCAGCTTCATCACATGCCCTCTGGTCCTGGTGCGCCTTCTCATTTGAAAGAGACTTCCCTCCTGCACCCTGTTCACCCCGTGAGATACTTGTGGGTCTTTATCATGACCCTCTCCCGCCCCTCTCTTCCAGGGTATACATGTAGAGATCCCCCAGTCTCTCTTTATAGGGCTTTTGATGCAACCCCAGTACCATTTTAGATGCCCTCCTCTGGACTACCTCCACCCTGTCTATGTCCTGTCCGAGGTCAGACCTCCAGAACTGGACACGGTACCACAAGTGGGGTCTCACAATTGAGTGATACGGTGGTAACACCACCGCCCTTCTCCTGCTGGAGATACTTCTCCCTATGCATCCCAGCATCCCACTTGCTCTACCCACTGCTTTGACACACTGCCTCAGCACTTTGAGGTCATCAGGTATGGTACCCCCCCCCCCAAGGTCACTTTCCTACTTACTGACTGTCAGTGCCTCTCATCCCCCATCCTGTACTAAATTCTTGGTTTCCTGTACCCTAGGTGCATGATTTTATACTTCTTGGCATGCAATCCAATGTGATTGGGCACCGTGCTGCAGACTGCTCTCTTTGGTTGCTCTGCTTCCACCAATCTGCCGCCTAGTTCTGATCTACAGCTGCAAGGTGAACTGACTCTCTGGCTCTGCTCCACAGCTATCAGGATTTACTAATTTTAAACATGGCACCATCGCCTTTCTTTTACTGTCCTGCTGTTGCTTAATCTTAGCAGTGGCTAGCAGTAAGCACTATCTTCAGGTAGATTAGACTAACTGTACAGCGACTGGCAGTAAAACTATTACTGTCTGTAAACTGCATATTCTAAACATTTAGGTAACTGCTGGTAAATTAATCTGTTCCCTATTCTGACTAACTATCTCTAACTCTGTGCAGCCAGTTTAAACTTGGCACCCTCTTCTCTGCTTTGCTTTGCTACTTAACCCCTTCCTCTCTACCCCATCTGAAAAGCCAGTTTTAAACTTGCGCTCTTTTCTGTTGCTGCTTTTATTAATCTAACTGCATATATTCTTGCAAGTAAGGCTCCTTGATTTATTAAAACTGCATTAATCAATTAATCCAACTGCGTATATTATTTTGCAACTAGGGGTCCTTGAATTGTTATAACTGCATTAAGTAGTTAATCATACTGCATATATTGTTTTGCAACTGAGGCTCCCTCGAACCTTTACTGCCTGATTTATAAATATTTTTTCTTGGCCCGCCCTGACCTCACCCCTATCCCTCCCAGACGCTCTCCATTTAGCATAACTCCCCTCTTTTGTCTAAAGCCCTTGTTCAACAAAGCTCCTGCTGGCAACCAGTCTCTGCCTCTCCCTTGCCCAGCACACCCCCTGCTTTCAGTGATTACAATTCCTTTGTGAGCCCTTTTTTATAAAATAAACAAAAAAAACTTTTTCCTCCACAAACTCCTCTGGGAACCTGTCTGTGAATCTCCTCAGCCCGCCCCCACTGTCTGTGATTACAGCTCCTTTGTGAGCAGTTACTTTAAATTTACCCTCTGCTCTTGTCTCCCCAGGCTGTGCAAGCCCTTGATTGGGCGCTGTGCTGCGGACTGCACCCTTTGGTGACTCTGTTTCCACCAATATGCTGCCTAGGTCCAATTTGCAGCCTCAAAGTAAACAGGCTCTCTGGCTTCGTTCCACAGCTATCAGGATCTACCCTGCCAGCTCTGTGCACCCACCCTATCTGGTCTCTGTCTTGTATAGTACTTGAGGGGCCATGTGGTTTACTGCTGCAATGTACTAACAGCCCACTTCCCCATCAGCAACTTATGCTCGTTAGCCACAAGAGGCATTTGTTCAAGCACTCTAGTACGTTAAGAGTTATCGTTATTCGGCACAATTTACTCACCCCTTTCCCTTCTTAAAGGGGAACTATCATCTACAGGATTTCTTAATGTCTGAAAGTGCATTAAAAGCTCATTTAAATGAGTCATTGTATTTATCTTTGAGTCTTTGCAGTCCAGAGTTATTCATATGTAAATCAGTCTGTAATTAAGGGCTGGTGGCAGCCATATGTTTTGGGCTCTGACAGGAAATGATGTCACTGAGGGGCTTGGTCCTTCTTTGACTGTATTTAATCCAACAGGTTAAACAGGAGATTGTCTGTTTTACTAAATGTGTTTCAAGGTGTTATTACAACACTTTTTACATTTATAATAATTGTTTGTATGTGCATTGAAACTAGTGAGTTGTCACCTTTACTTTTCAAACTGTTAGTAAAAATAATCCATCTTCAGGATTGCTTTAACCTCTAGGCTATACTGCCAGCTGATCATCAAAAACTACACATCCCAAGGCTGGCTCTGTGATGCCAACAGGTATTGGGGCCCCATATCAGGATTTCTAAACCCTGGCTGTGTTCATGTCAGCAGAGATTTCTGGGACTGCCACAGCACCATCTTTGGTATTTTTCAGGTTCCTGTCTTGCAGCCTTTTCTGTTACAATTTCAGATGTGAACTCAGGTCTACAAGATGCAAATGTGGCTATGTACCTACTGGCCTGGCATCATTGGGCCAGCCTTGAATTGTGTAGCTTTTGATTATCAGCTGGCAGTACAGCTGTGAACAAGCTTTGTTCATCCAGCAAAATGGATTTTGAGCATGTGTTAAGATTCTGAAAATATTATACTTTCTATCCATATTTGAATTGAAAAGAAAAAAATAGGACACAATTACTTGTTTATTAATTGCAAAAACGCATAGATGGACAACATTGTTAAAACATGCATAACCTGAAATGCATAATAATATGTGTGTGTGTGTGTGTGTGTGTGTGTGTGTGTGAAAACATAATTTTACACACACCTGAGGTATGGGATGCAACATAAACCCCAAGGGGTTTATAAAAGCATCCCATACCAAGTGTGTGTAAAATTCTGTTTTTTAGACACACACTCATGTATTGTTTTATTTAATTAATGGTGATATTTTTTTCTCTTTCAGCACAGTTCAGTTAGTGCAGCACTTCTGTCAGAGATACACACTAACACACACACACACACACATTGCCTGTCTCTCACTTTTGATTTTTGCTTTTCTTTTGTGTGTTTTTTTATGTTTGCTTGCACACATGTGCAAGAAACATAGTGCCATCATCTGAGTTTTCGGAGGTGTGGCAGCCCTCTTCCAATTCAGTCAGTGTGTTTGCAGGTGCGGCCGCAGTTCTCCAATGTGACAGTAGTCGAAAACGCAGTGGAGTACAGTTGAAGGGGGGCTATGCTTCGGTGAGCAGCGATAAGATCGCCTGCCGTGCATGCTCTACAGCCTGCCTTCCTCGTGCTCACCCCTCACGCACACACTGTATAGCCGACGGGGTGCCCAATCCCTCGCGGCTGTGCTGCGCCTCCCCAAACAGAGTTCTCCACATGCCACGCTGGGTGCCCACCCCAACGTGGTTACACATCGTATAGCCGACAGGGTGCCCAATCCCCATCGGCTCCGGAGAGACAGGGTGCCACGCTGGGAGCCCACCCAGCGTGGCAACAGATGCTATCGCCGATGGGGATGCCCAATCCCCGTCTGCTCCATGCCCCCAAACAGCATCCTTGTGCCACGCTGGAGCCCACCCCAGCGTGGCAAGCACAATCAACGTCGTCGTCCTTTTTTTTTTTTTTAATAAAACCCTGAAACACAAAATGGTCCCTTGCTGTCTCTGCCCCACCGCGCCCACCCACCGCGCACCCTGCCTCCCCACCCCATACTTACCTCTGACCTCGCCACACGATCTTCAGTGGACCGGGAACACGTCTGCACTCTTCAAAGCGGACCGCGAACTGAGGAAATGCCGGTAAGCTGTATAATGTAATAAATAGGGCTTTTTCAACTTTGCTGCATATCTCAGGCATTTTTTGGAATTTGTGCATCAAATTTTCAACATGGGCTTTTTGGGACCCCTTCTCATGAATGCTGTCACTGTCATGGCGTTAATCGGGCCGGAAGGGTGATTTCGCAGTCACTGCGCAAAATCACCTTTCGGGACAGATTAACGAAACAACACTGCCAGTGTTCATAAGGTGGGCTCTCAAAAAGCCTATGTTGAAAATTTGGTGGAAAAAATCTTAAAAAGGACTGTCTTAGGAGCCTGCGTTGCGCAATTCCTACGCACGCTCGTAAGTTTGCGAATTTTCAATATTTTCACTCCAGATTTTCAACATTGCCATTTTACCACACCTCCTTATGAGCAGTACAGCTGTCATTTTTCACATCTCGCCCAAAACGTGTTTCCGCCCATGTAGCGCACAATGGCGCAGTCGGTGTGCGAAATCACTGTATGGGATACATTAAGAAAATCACAGTGACACTGTTCATGAGCAGAGGTCTTAAAATGGCTGTGTTGAAAGTTTGGTGACAAACTTCATAAAAATTACTGTTTTACGAGTATGCGTTGAGCAGTTCCTACGCACGCCTCGTAAGTTTGCTAATTTTCAATATTTTCATTCAGATTTTCAACATTGCCATTATTATACACTTCCTTATGAACAGTACAGCTGCCATTTTCACATGTTGCCCAAATGTGTTTCTCGCACATGTAGCGCACAATGGTGCAGTCGGTGTGCGAAAGCAATGTTTGGGACAGATTAAGAAAATCACAGTGACATTGTTCATGAGCAGAGGTCTTAAAATGGCTATGTTGAAAATTTGGTGACAAAAGTCCATAAAATGACTGTGTTACGAGTGAGCATTGCGCAGTTCCCATGCATCCTCGTAAGTTCATGACTTTGTAATATTTTCAGTCCCGATTTTCAGCAGTGGTATTTTTCCACACTTCCTTATGAACAGTACAGCTGTCATTTTTCACAACATGGCCGAAATGTGTTTTCACACTTTCAGTGCAGAAATGCGAGGTCGCTGTGGGAAATCATTGTTCAGGACAGATAAAGAAAATCACAGGGACACTGTTCATGATCGGAGGTTCCAAGATGCCTGTGTTGACAACCTGCTGCAAAAAGTCCCTAAACTAATTACATTACGGGTGTGCGTTGCACAGTTTTTATGCACGCTTGTGACTTCACCAGTTTTTTTAATATTTTCACTCCAGATTTTCAACGTTGCCAATTTTTGACACCTCCCCATGAACAGTACAGCTGTCATTTTTCACATACTGTTCGGAATGTGTTTTTGCACCTGTGGTGCTAAATGCCATAGTCGTTGTACAAAATCAGCTTTCGGCTAACAAACTGATATTGCCACCATTCATGAGGTGGGGTTCACAAAAAAAACGTGTTGAAAATTTGGAGTGAAAATAGCAACGAATGCCTGCGGCGTTAGGATTTCCAACCATAACGCCCCACCCTGTAGAGAATGGCAGGCATCAGGGGTGTGACTTGGGATTCTCACCTATAATGCTCATACTATTCCATACCCTGCAGCCAGTGAAGGCATTGAGGTATGCCTTGGACTCTTCTGTCCCAAAGTTCACCCCATTCTCCTATACCGCACCCATCTCACCGTACTTCCTGATGGAATGGGGTGCGCATAAGGGCCAAAGACCCCAAGGCTCACCGTGACACTTGTCAGTGTCTGCAGGGTAGGGTGTGGTGAAATGCCGTGGCCGTTATGCCTGATGACCCAAAGGCACACCCCAATGCCTGTCACTCTCTGCAGGGTGGTGGTGGGGTTGGCTTCCGTTCTATACTTCACTGCCATTCCTATTATGCAGCTCTGTAACTTCTACACTACCACTGCCAATGCCAGCAAGCAAACATTCGGCATTGACAAATGCTTGTTTTTTACACTACAGTGGTAACGACATTCTGGAAAGACGCGGTCCATCAGCATTGCTGCATAGTGTAAGACGCGTGCTAAGGGTATGAGCGGCAGGATGAACCATATTTATTTTTTTCATTTTCAAGGCGGGATCAGCTAGATAGATATTTAAAAGTATTTAAAATCTTACTTGTCTTAACAGTGTGTGACAAAATTTGAGTGCTGGTGCCGGTGCTCGGTAATGGGGCCGCCATGTTGGGCAAGCGGTTCAGCACTCCCACAGTGAAACTACGTGCCAGTTAGCTTTCTGTGGTGATGCTTGAATGACAGGTGTTGATTACAGCCTCCTGGTTGTAACCACAAATATCAACCGGGAGGTTGTAACTGGTGATAAGTGTCTTTATCTGTATGTAAAAAATGATCACCATTAATTAAAGAGTATTTTACTTCTTTTGATGAAGTTAAACGTATAACAGTTTCTTACTGAAATACTTTGGATGGAATGAGATTTTCTAACATAACAATGCCAGAATTCTGTTGGATTATTAGGAGGCAGTATAGGGCAGTGGTTAAGGGCACTGAGCTGGAGACCTGGGTTTGAGTCCCACAGCCCCCACTTGCATACTGTGCGACTCTGAGCAAGTCACTTAACTTCCTGGTGTTCCCAGGTCGCACCTGGAAATGAGCTTTAGCTTAGTGTGCCTCTCCTGGTTAAACAATTTCCCCTTTCCCTTATTTTTACTAACAGTTTGAAGTGTAAAGGTGGTAACTCACTAGTTTCACTGCACATGCAAAACAAAAATATTATAAATTTAGAAAGTGTTACAATTATAAAATCCCAGTCCATCCAAAGTATTTCAGTAAGAAACTCTAATAACTGGGGACTGTTTTTTCCAATAGGGAAAGCGGGTTATAATTTCCCGTTGTAACCTGTAGGTTATAACGGGTGTGAGCATGTACAAAAAGTGGTGCTCCGTTCCTCCTCACGAGACAGCACGTCGTAGTTCACTGCCAGTTGGAATCGGCGGTAAATGAATTGAAACTATGTATAAACAAAATAACTGAAAAGACCACTTCCCAAACTGTCAAAATCATGAGAGGTTGTACGATGACAAGATTTTTAACACGAGCTGCAGACCGTGTGAAAGTCGACCAACTGCACGGTGCCATGGGGATGTCTTTATTTTATATAACTGCTGAGGTGAAAAAGCATTTCCCAGCAATTATATAAAATAAAAGCTGGGGAGTTCTGTGAAACTCAAATGTTAGACACCCCCTCGGTGTGGAAAGCCTGTACAAACCCCTTGAGCTTCGCTCTCAGGGTTTATGTGGCATCCCACACCTGAAGGGTTATAATAAGTGGTTATTATAACCACCTCCCCAGCCATTATTGTATATGTTATACTTTTAACTTCATCAAAAGAAGTAAAATACTCTAATAATGCATTTCGGATTATGCATGTTTTAACAGTGGTGTCCATCTATAGTAATTATGTCCTATATTTTCCTTTTCAAGTCAAATCTGGATAGAAAGAGCATATTTTCAGAATCATAACACATGCTCAGATTGTTTTTACTGTCTTTGTCCAGGAAAGGCACACTGAGCAACAGCTTGTTCCCAGGTGTATTGTGGGAGCACAGGGAGGCCATGATGCCAGGCTAGTAGGTACGTAGCTACATTTGCATCTTGTAGACCCGAGTTCACACCCCAATTTTTAAGAGAAAAGGCTATAAGGGAGGGAATGGAAAAAAACAGAAGGTGGTACTGTGGCAGCCCCAGAAATCTGTACTGACATGTTCAGCTGGCAGTACTGTATATCCTTCAGGTTAAAGCAATCCTGAAGATGGATTAGTTTTACTAACAGTTTGAAATGTAAAGATAACTCACTAGTTTCAATGCACATAAAAAAGAATTATTATAGATGTAGAAAGTGTTGAAATAACACCATAAAACACACTTAATAAAACAGTATAGTTCCTATTTAACCTGTTGGTTAATACAGTCAAAGGAGGCCCTAGAGCCTTGGTGACATAATTTCCTGTCAGGAGCCCAAAACATACAGCTACCACCAGCCCTTAATTACAGGCTGATTTACATATGAATTAACTCTGGACTGCAAAGACTCACAGATAAACACAATAGTTCAATCAAATTAGCTTTTTTATAGGCTTTCAGATATTAAGAAATCTTGTTGTTGACAGTTCTCCTTTAACTTGACCAGCACAAAATGTGTACTACCTTGGGTTCCTTCCCACCTTTACCTCTAACTCGAAACTTCATTCTTCTCTACCTCATACTTCTACTTCTCCCTATCTCTATAAAGACTTACACAGGTAACTCACCAGGAAATTGCTCTGCTAATATTTTAATGCTGAACCTGAACACCTCCCCACGCGTGCAGTCACCTCCTCTCCTTACTACCTCAATGAGACCCACTCCTCAGCCATACCCTGTGCCTCGCTTACTTGTATCCCTTTCTACTTAGCTACATTAACCTCCCTAGCAATTCCTGTTGTGTGCTCTTACCACCATACTATCCAATTTGCCTCCCCCTCTACGAAGCCCTGGTACAAAAACCCTAAACTCCATTATATAATAATTACTCTCCTCCTCTTAACTGCTGGGGACATAAACCCGAATCCAGGCCCCCCTCCTGTCACCCCCCACGAATCCAACTCTACCATGCTTTGCCGCCGCAGCCCATCATATGTATAACCTTCCACATGGCCTCAATATACTGCACCTCAACATTAGGAGCCTCCTGCTTAAACTGGTCCTACTGCAACCCCTCATTCTAACCCTTGCTCCAGATCTCCTTACAGTATCTGAAAACTGGCTCAATAATAAGATCTAGGATCATTCAGTCTCCATACCAGGTTATAATATCACAAGGCAAGACCGAACTGGTAGGGGAGGAGGTGTAGCAATTTACATTGCCTACCGTTTCCAGTTCACCACCATACTACATACCTCAGCCCCTGCTGCTTATGAGGTTCTGGCCTTAAGACTTGCCCTCCCCGACTCAATCCATATATATGTGGCAGGTCTATACTGCCATCCAGGACTACTATCCTCTACCGCTACTAATTTCCTCACAGAACTAACTACTGTCTCCTCTAAAGAAGAGTTGTATTTCCTAGGCGATTTCAACTTAAACTGGACCAGTGCCTCCCTAAGTAAATCTCGTAATGCTATTGCAGCCCTTATTCTAACACAATTGATTACTGAACCAACTCGCCTTAATCCTAAAACTAGTAATCACACGTTCATCGACTGGACCCTCACCACCCACAAACACAGAGTCATTGATTCAAACAACATGAAGTCTTGCTGTATTCTGACTATTGTATTCTGACTATTGCAGTTAGGTCCTGCCTTTCAACTGCCCCGGAGAACAAAAAGTTAACGTTCCATGGCCAGCATGGAACGTTCAGTGCGAGCTTGGTTGAAGCCCCTGTCTGCTGTTGTTTAAACTCCAACCGTCAGATTCTTTACTCCGCCTCACTGAACAGTCACTCCGGAGATTTCTCCTTTGCTCGGTTCGAAAAAGTCGGTTAAAGTGTCATTTTTTTTCGCTCGGTTTCTACCGACTTTCTGCTACCGAATCTGTCGGTTTAAGTCTCTGTCTGTGGTACCGTGAGTACTAGATAGGTTTTACATTTAGTTTCTGTGTGGAACTTGTAAATTTGGGATCGGTTCCGTTTGAACCGATCAGATTGGTCTTAAAAAAGTTTTGAATTTATTAGAGTGTGGTAACCGGTCTGTATTGGTTCTAAAAAAAATGGATTTAATTACGTTTTTTTCCAAGACCCGTAACATGGTCAGGAACTGATAGGGGTGTCTTGCCTGGCGGATTGCCGAAAAAAGGGTAAGTTTTGGATAGATTGGCCATGTCTGAGGAAACCTAAGAAAAACAGGCCCACTGTTTCAACACTGCAGTGTGTGTGGGAAGCCTTAGCAAGGCTGATCCCACATCACCTGTGTTTATTGTCTGGGGTTTGACCACCTTGATTCAGGCTGCCAAATTTGTAAAAGTTTTCCCAAAGCTACCCTGGATAAGAGAGTAGGTAGATTGAGGCAAAGGGAGGCCGAGAAGTCCGCTGACCTGGATGACCAGCCTGGTTCGGTTCCGATCGAACCAGAAGGAGTGCCCTCTGACCAGGGCGAAACTTCTTCGGGCAAAAGGAGAGCTGATTCTGAGGAGTCGGTTCCGGTTAAGAAAGAGAAGAGAAAAATCATCCAGTTTGGATCCACAAATTCTTTCTCCGACCGCTGATGAAATAGCCAAAGCGATAAGGATAGTTCAATCGCTAACTTCGGTTCCGGCCAAACCGGCACCATCTGGCAGGGGCTCGGTTCGGTCGGTTTCCCCGGTTCCGGATTATACTTTAGAAGAATTTTATGAACCGGAGGAGGAGGAGGGAGAGTATGAGGATAATGATGATGGTGATTATGAAAGTCTGGATGTGCCTATTGACCCGGACATCTCCCCAGACAGACCTTCAGGTGTTTCTCCTCCTAGGCTTTCTGAGTCCCCTTCCCACTTTATGTTTTACAGGAAAGTGGCTGAAACCCTCCAGCTCCAGAAGCAGTGGAGGATCAGGAGGAGCCTGATTTTCATCGAAATGATGGACATCCCAGAGTCCAGGAGACTGTCTATTCCCCTCCATAAATCTTTTGGGAAACAGACATTTAGAATTCTAAAGACTCCTAACTCCATACCTCCTGTAGACAGATGAATGGATAAGAGGTATACCCTTTCAGGCTCTGACATGGAGTTCCTTTCTCAGCAATGCGGCCATGTTGGGGTAGTGCAGGCTGCTGTTTGTGATAAGGCAAATATTCCCTTGGCATCACACACCCCCGATAAGGACTCCAGGAGGATTGATGCCATGGTAAAGAAACAGTACATGGCAGCATCTTTGGGACTCAGGCAGGCTAACTATATGGCCTACACAGCTAGATACCAGAAGTCCAGGTGGGACACTGTGCTGGCTCTGGCTAAATAGGCCCCTGACTAGCTTGCCAAGGAGCTGGAGCAGGTGGCTGCGGATGGGATTGAGGCATCCAAGGCGCAATTTCGTGCTGCTGCTGCTGCTGTGGACTCCGATGATGTTTCATCTAGAGTCATGGCTACATCTGTGGCCCTTCGGAGGATGGCTTGGCTCAGATGTAGTAGCCTATCACAGGATACCCAGGCTAAGGCCATGGATTTCCCTGTCATTGGTAATTCTCTGTTTGGGGAGCAGACAGAGATTACATCGAAAAAAAGATGGGCAGTACAGGACCACATACAGGAGTGCTCAGGCCAAAGAAGGCAAGCCCTCCTCAGAGACAGCACTCCAGGGCAGGGGCAGGCCTTTCAAAGGCCTTTTACCAAGCCTAGGCCTCCTCTTCTGCTTACGCTCAGAGGGGGTTCTTCAGAGGGAGAGGCAGATGGGGAATGAGCAGGCCTGCTTCCAGCCCTCAGCCTAAAGCCCCTGCCAAGCAGAAACCCTGATGGGTCTGCCTGGGCCGATTCTCCAATACCTGTAGGGGGCAGGCTGGCTTACTTTGTCCAGGACTGGAAGTCTCTGACATCAGACAAGTGGGTCCTGGAAGTAGTAAGCCAGGGACTGGTTCTCAGCTTCAGAAAAATTTCCCAAGATGAGAACCAGATCTTTCCTACCTGCAAATCCATCAGAGACCCTTGCCCTGGAGGCAGAGGTTTCTTCCCTTCTGGCTCTCAGAGCCATAGAAAGGGTTCCAACCCTACACAAGGGCAAAGGATTGTACTCCAGGTACTTCCTAACTCCCCAAAAAACAGGAGAATGGTGGCCCATCCTGGATCTAAGATATATGAACAAGCACCTTTTAAAACCAAAGTTCAAAATGGTGACTCTGGGAACAATTCTGCCCTCTCTAAGGCCAGGGGACTGGCTAGCCTCCCTGGACCTCAAAGATGCCTATTTTCACATTCCCATCAGGTGCTCCCACAGAAAGTACCTCAGGTTCGATTGCCCTCAGGCCTCTATCAATTCAGAGCAATGCCCTTTGGCCTAACATCAGCCCCAAGGGTGTTCACAAAGTGCCTGGCAGTAGTGGTTGCTTTCCTAAGGAGAAAAAAGATCTCCATCTTTCCATATTTGGACGATTAGCTCATAGTGGGTCAGTCTCCAGACCAAGTCAAGTCACATCTGCAAATAACTCAACAAGTGCTCACTTCCTTGGGATTCCTGCTCAACCTTCCAAAGTCAGTTCTCGAGCCAGTGCAGCTCCTCACCTTCATAGGGGCGGAGCTGGATACAATAAGGGCAAGAGCCTTCCTTCCCCTGGACAGGGCAAGGACCCTTATGGAACTGGTCTCTTCATTCACCCTTCAGGTGTCTCGACCAGCAAGGCATTTCCTGCAGCTCCTGGGCCACATGGCAGACTCTACAGCACTGGTCCAGGGAGCAAGATTTCAGGTGAGGGACATTCAGTTCCACTTAAGAGCCTTCTGATCCCAAAGAAAGGATTCCCTTACCAAACTAGTCCCAGTGACTCGAACCCTGATCCAGGCTTTGCAGTGGTGGCAGGATCAGGAAAATTTGAGACAAGAAGTTCCTTTTGTCACTCAGTCTTATTCAGTGATACTCACCACAGATGCCTCCCTGCTGGGCTGGGGAGCCCACCTGGGGGATCTTACCACCCAAGGGCTGTGGTCACCTCGAGAATCTCTGCTTCACATCAATCTCTTGGAACTCAGAGCAGTGTTTCTGGAACTGCAAGCCTTTTCCAAAGAACAATGTGGTCCAGATCAGAACAGTCAGTACCACCACAATGTGGTACATCAACAAGCAAGGAGGCACTCGGTCTACGGCCTTGTGCACAGAAGCAATGAAGTTGTGGTCCCTGGCCTATTCCCTGCAAACCTCTCTGATAGTAGTTCACCTCCCAGGGAAGGACAATGTCCTAGCAGATGTTCTCAGCAGGATATCCCAGGGCCATCACTAATGGACCCTAGATCCCCTAGTTTTTTTTTGCTACTTAAATTTTTATTGATGCGCAGTAACAATACATCAAATTAATATAACCACAGTTAAACTGTTACCATAATCTGATGGGAATACAATCAGTGATACTAAAGTGTCATTGCTAGAGGAGTTCATATAGGATTCATTATACAATGTTCTGTGGAAAAAGTCCCAAATGGCAACTTCAAATGTCCATGCAAATGTAATCTCAAGACACTCCACGGTTCATTCTTCTCTGTTTTCACATAGTTAATTCTGTTATGTATTGTTTCTTAATTTTGTACCCTTTTTCAAAATAGACTCCTCTTAACTGTTGCATAACATTTCCCAGTTTTTGAGAAACTATATAAAATCATTGCCTAAAACCAATTAAGGCCCAACAGTGTTACAAAACAAAAGATATACCAATAGTTAACTATATAACTAATTTACCAATCAATTTGCTGATTTATTGATTGGTTGATTGGTGGTGCATGCGTAACGAACTCCTCTATTATCTGCTATGCAGGGATGGGTCTCTCTGTTCCCCAATTCCCCAAGGGCGTTGATAAACATTTAATTAATGATTTCCAAACCTGTATGGCAGGCGAAGGGTGCCTTGGCCCTGAGCCTCAGTTACCTGTTCCCATCTCACCTATATCAGTCCAAAAGTTAATAGGGCGTGTGTCTGGTTCACACCCGCCTCAATGCTTGTCACTCTGTTAAGGGCCCTCTCTCTCTAGTTGTTCGATGGAGAACCATTCTCATACCAGTACCTCCACACCAGTTCAAATCTCTCCGTGGTAAGCCTCAGAGCTGCCGTGATTCTCTCCATTTGTTCTAGCTCTTCTATTTTGTCTCTCCATGTCTGGACAGTAGGCGGTCTCATGGATCGCCAACAAATTGTAATACTTTTTAAAGCTGCCAGTCTGAAGATGTGGTATAACTTCTTTTGAGGCCTAGAAAGCTTTAAATGTTCCCTACTTGGAAATCCCAGATATAGGGTTTCAGAAGTTCTTGGCAGGGAAATCCCCAAGGTTTCCTGAATCTGATTGTGTACCTGCTGCCAGTAGCCATCTAGCTTTGGGCATCCCCAGAAAATGTGAAAATGCGAACCCACCCCTCCGCACCTTCTCCAGCATCTGTTTGTGTAATCAGGGTTGAAGTGCTGAGTAACTGGGGGGATTCTAAGAAAACGCATCAAAACTTTCCAGTGATACTCGCCCCATGTGGGTGAAGCTGTGATGCGCCAGCCTTGGGAAAGTACCCTCTGCCATTCTGTGCTTTTTAATTGCGTGTTTGAATCCCTTTCCCATCTGTACTTAACCTCCTCAACTTGTCCCAGATGCTGGTCTGTCAACAGTCTGTAGGTCTGAGAGATGGGTTTCACTTTAACTCTTAAAGTGATCCAACTATAAAAGAGCTGCTCTAAATCTGTTAGGGGCCTTAAAAGCTGTTGTAGATGTGTGGATTGCTGAATAAAATGCCTTACTTGTAAGAATCTAAAATGGTCTTCTTTTCTAAGTCCATATTTTAACCTTAGGTTCTGGAATGTGGTACAAATGCCACCCTCCAACAGGTGAGTGAACCTGGTGAGGCCCTGGTGCTCCCAAAACCGGTACCCCGCATCCCAACTGGGGGAACCAAAAAGTTTGTGATGGCGTATGAGGGATAAGGGACCCAACCCTCTCGGAACCTTCAGTCGTTTGTGTAGAGTCAGCAACACCCGCAGGGTGTGCCTGGTCCACGGGTTTCCCACCTTGCACACTACACCCAGGGAAACCGTAGCAGTGGGGAGAGCCCAAAGTGTTATCTTTTGGGCTTGTTACAACTCCATAGGGAACCATCTATTATTCACCTTCTGCTTCATCCAGGCATACAACCAGGGGGCCTGTGCTGCCAAGTAGTAGTCTTTAATATCCGGCAAACCTAACCCTCCCTGCTCCCGCCTGATACAAAGAATTGCCCTTCTCAACCTGGGCCTTTTGCCATGCCATATGAAACTCATTATTAGATGGTCCATTTCCTTTAAAAATACCTTTGGGGGGGGGGCAATCGGTATTGTCTGAAATAAAAAAAGTAGACGTGGTAACACATTCATTTTGATGGAGTATACCCTTCCCAAAAGGGCTAGAGGGAGCAGTCTCCACCTGCCCAGGTCTTGTCTAATGGAGTCCCGGAGTACGGGGTAGTTGGCAGAGAAGAGCTGGGATCTATCTGCTGAAACTCTTATTCCCAGGTATCTGATTGTGTTGTTTGGAGCCCACGTAAATTGAAAGTTGGATTGCAATTCAGGTGATGGGCGCCCAGTTAACCATAATGCCTCAGATTTTGAGAGGTTAATTTTATGTCCTGCTAAATCCTGGAAGTGAGTTAGAATTTGTGTGAGATAGGGAAGCGAGCCAACTGGGTCCCCTAGATAAATAAGTACGTCATCTGCATATAGTGAGAGTTTATGAATCTGGGAACCTACCTTAATTCCCACCACCTGGGGGTGTTGTCTAATCTGCTCAGCTAGGGGCTTTAGGGAGAGGGCGAACAGTAGCGGAGAGAGTGGACATCGTTGGCGGGTACCTCGCGATAGAGGAAATCTGGCTGAGACACATCTGTTTACACTAATCACCGCTTCTGGCTGAGAGTATAGTGCTTTAACTGCCCCTTTGAAATTGTCCCCCATATTGGACTTTCCGTGGACGGATTGGAGGAAAACCCAATCAACCCTGTTGAATGCCTTTTCGGCATTGATACTTACTGCTAGTTTAAGAGATGTGGCAGTTTTTTGGGAGGAGATTATATTCAAGAGACACCTTATGTCGTCCTGAAATAAAGCTGGTTTGATCCGGGTGTACGAGATCATTAATGACTAATTGGAGTCTCCGAGCTAGTATACCAGTGAATAGTTTTAGGTCTGTGTTTAACAGGGAAATGGGTCTGTATGATCCACATTCCTCCGGTGGTTTACCTGGTTTCAACAGTACCGATATTTTGGCGTACTTTCATGACGGGGGGGATTGGTAGGGTCTTTCCCAGGATTGCATTAAATGTTTCCAATAGGAGGGGAAGAAGGTCTGACCAAAAGGTCTTGTTAAACTCTGTGGGGTACCCATCTAATCCCGGAGCTTTAGTATTCTTGAGCGAGGAGATCTGATTTTTAAGCTCTTGCATTGTGATAGGGGCCCCCAACTTATCCCTCCTCTAGCCGGATCCAGGACCGGAAGACGTATCCCCTCCAAATATTGAGCAATTTTAGTCTCATGATCTGGGTGTCTTTCTGCTGTGTACAATTTTTGGTAGAAGTCAGCAAAACATTTCGTTATGTCTGATTGGGATGTAACCTGATCCCCATCTGATCCCCTCCTAAGTTTTAGTACTGCCCTCGATGCTGCCTCTTTATACAGTTGGGCTGCTAGCAATTTACCTGCCCTGTTGCCCCTCTCATAAAAGAGCTGCCTGGCAAACCTGCAGCTGGTTTCTGTTTGATGATTTACCAACCGAGACAACTTTTCCCTGGCTGCATCTAGTTCCTTTTTTGTCTCCATCCGATTGTGTTGCTTATGCTGCACTTCCAACTCAAAGACTACTCTTTCCAGCTTTCTCTGTTCCTCTTTTCTATCTTTATTAACCTTAGATGCGTATGCAATAATTCTACCCCTTAAATATGCTTTCAACGTGTCCCAATATATCGTAGGGGGGGAATCCGCCTGATTGTTTAGTGCTTGAAATTGCTCGATCTCTGTTTTGATCATCGTTTTGAAATCCTCCTTATTGATGAGGCTCAAGTTTAATTTCCATGTCTGATGTCGGTTTGGGGTCCCCAGCAATAGTTTTAACAGGACTGGAGCATGGTCAGACAGGGTAAAACTGCCTATTCGGGCTGAATTTAATGCCCAGGTCTAACCCGTGGGAACCAGCAGGAGGTCAATCCTACTATACCTAGAGTGCCTAGGAGAATACAGAGAATAGTCTCTCACGGTGGGGTGTAAAAATCTCCAAGCGTCTGTCATACCGTATTCATGAATGAGTCTATGAAGTGTTGTTGAGGCTTTAGATCTTCTACCTGGTTGTGTCCCAGATTTGTCCAAGTGGGGGCAGATGATTGTATTGAAATCTCCACCCACTATACTAAAGGCAGAATCAAACCTAGGGAAGGCTGACAGCATCTTTGCTAAGAAGGCAGATCTAAGGTTTTCCTCATTGGGTGCTTATATATTAAGGATGGTACACTTGTGAGCCCCCAAGTCCGCCTCTGCATATATGTATCTTCCCTCGGGGTCAGACCTCACCACTATCTCCTTAAATGGGAGGTTTCTCCGTATTAATATAGCTACCCCTTGTTTGTGCAGTTGGGTTTGACAGGATGAAGAGAAGACCTACCCTACCCAGGACCTCCTCAATTTGGAATGCTCCAATTGTGTCAAATGGGTCTCTTGAAGCAGGGCAATATCCACCCCGAAATCTCTCAATTCTCTCAGGACCCTAGCCCTCTTGATAGGGCTTCCCAAGCCCCTTACATTGTAAGTGGCTATTTGAATTTCAGCCATACTCTTTTGGCCATGGATCTGGTATGGTCCGACCCCTGGCGACCCCTCTCCCTAAGATTATGTTCGACGCACATACCACCTTTCCAAAAAAACAAAGAACAGTGTCATGTTTCGTAACCAACCCTATAACTATATACAAATTGACAGTTTTTATCTCTCTGTCATCCTGTGCAGTTTTATAACACATCCTCTTATGTACTTCAAGGTGATACTTCAGATGGTACATTACAATAAATGTGTGTAACCCTAATAGGTCTCTCCCGTACTATGTTGGCGAAAAGGGAGACCCTGGGGAGACTATCCTAAGTACTCCCCGGCTGACCACACATCCAGTTGGTGGTCAGTAGGGTGATCAGCTGAGCTTCAAAGTGTGGGGTATCTATATTCACCCCTCACGAGGTCCAAAATAGTTAGGCCGTCTGGGCCTCGATATTCTATTCGGCCTATCTGACAGAATCACTATTTCCCCTGTTTAAATGAAGAAGAACCTGATTCAATCGGGGAGGAAGGGGAGGGAAGGGCAGGGAAGGGGAAAAGGAGGGCGGAGACAGCGGAATTCTCTATATAGGTACATTTAAAGCTGAACCTATAATCAGGACGTTGAAAAACATCAGTATTACAGTGTGCCATTGGATTTATACCTCCAGTTCCGCTAAAGCCTTCCCACCCCCTCTCTCTTGTTAAAGTATAGAGTGTTACAGCCCTGAATTCAGGGAATGTAGCCGCCCTCGCTCGGTTAATATGCTATTATTGGAGGGCTGAACTGATAGTAGTAATCATGTTATGGTTAACCGCTTATCATCCCCCCCCCCCAAGCAGGTCTTCAAACTTTATCCTAGGCATGTATAACTTTTCCAAATTTCACAAGCAGTAAGAGCCTAGTGAATTCACTTTTGGCAGCAACTTCCTACATAGTAACTGTTACCCAGTCTTATTTGGCTGCACTTCAACCTGCTCCGTTGGTGATCAGGGGTTGTTTCTGGGTTTCTGCAGTCATGGATGTTGTCTCGATTGGCACTGTAAGCGGTCTAACTGCTGTGCGTACCTTCTGCCAGACACTCCTGTTTTGAGCCTCTGACCTTTTCCGGGAAGCTGACTGCCAGGCCAGGACCTCCAGCTCTTGCCTTGGGAAGCAAGACTGCAGTTCGTCCATCTTGATCCCCTGGTCTGCCAAAAACTCACTCGCTTCCATAATGTCCGAAAAACGCTTAATAGCTCCCTCGCAGGTCTTCACCCCTAAGGCGGGCTGGATAATTGAGGTAGGCCTTCATTCCCTTTTGCCGCAGGGTTTTCATTGCTGCTAGGATCAATCGCCGTTGCAATGTTGTCGATGTGGCAAAATCATGGTCAAAATAGAGTCGCTGGTCCCCGAAAATAACCTCTTTGTGACCCCACGCCATTTTAAGGATTTTTTTCCTTGACTCTGTAATCCAGAAATGCCAGGATTATCGATCTAGGCCTGGCGTTAGCACTTGCTGGTGGGGCTGTGAGTGCTCTGTGTGCTCGAACTATACCGAGCGGCTCTTCCTTGGGCCAGCTTAGTAATTCCTGTAGTAGGCTTTCCATAAATGACACCATGTCCCCTGATACTGTTTTCTCTGGGAGCCCGTGGATTCTTATATTATTCCGTCGGTGTCTATTCTCTTATTCTTCCACCCTTTTACTCAGTTGTAGCTCTCTATGGTGTAGGTTTAGGAGCGCTGAGTTATGCACATCTGTCTCTTTGCAGTATTGTGTCAAGCAGGCCTCTACTGCTCCCACGCGCCTCTTGACTACCCGGAGATTGCACTTGGTGTCGGCTACTACTGTCTCAATGCGTTGCAGCGTTTCTCCGATTTTACTTAACTGAGTGCAGAGTTGTTTAGAGGCGATTGTGAATTCAGGCTCGTCCTCAGTATCTCCGGTTCGTTCAGGTTCTGCCATTACAGTTTGTAGACCCTGTTTAGCTGCTGGTAAGGGTTGCCAGGTTAAAGTCTGTTGGAGAGGCTCTCTGGACGTGCTTGGCACTGCAAATTCTCTCAGTTTCTGTCTCGTGGCCATATGTAGGCTAGCTGGTGCAGGTTTTTTGGCCTTTTGTTTCTTTCTGGATGCCAGGATGGTTTAGGATTCTATCAAGTCACTCAGAGCTTCAGCTTCAAGCGGCCATAAGCAACGCTTGCATCACCGGAAGTCCAGATCCCCTAGTTTTGAAAGTGATTTTCTCGAGATGGGGCACTCCACAGATAGATCTTTTTGCAGCCCCAGACAATCACCAACTTCCTGTCTTTTGTTGCTGACCCCCACCCAGTCTTGGGCTCAGTCCCCCTGGATGCTCTGATTCTGAATTGGGAAGGGAAATTTCTGTATGCTTTCCCCCTTCCTCTCCTGTTCAAAGTGTTAGTCAAGATCAGGTCACAACCATGCAAAGTGATTCTGATTGCTCCAGATTGGGCCAGACAGACCTGGTACCCACTGTTGCTATCCTTAGCAGTCCACCTTCCCCTGTCTCTTCCCAGGAATTACAACCTGTTGACATCCTCTCAGGGGAGGATTTGGTATCCGAACCTCAAATCTCTCAGTCTCAAGGCATGGGTCTTGAAAAGTTAGAGTTTGCTGATCTGCACCTTTCTCAAGGGGTTCTGGATATCCTTAAGGCTTCTTGAAAGCCTTCCACCAGAAAGACTTACAATTCCAAATGGAAAAGGTTCACTATTTGGTGCTCTAATAAGCATATTTCTCCAGAATCTGCTGGGTTGCCTACAATCCTGGACTATATGGTTTATCTTAATGGCTGAGGACTTAGGCCAGCTATACTTAAAGTGCATCTGGCAGCTGTTTCTGCCTTCTTGTCAGTAGGCAAGCCCTCTCCTCTGTCAGCCCATCCTGTGTTTTGTAAGTTCTTCAAGGGATTGCTGCACACCAATCCCCCCTTTAGGGACCCTGCTCCTGCTTGAGACCTTAATGTTTGCATTGCTCAGCTTATGCAACCACCCTTTGAGCTTTTGTCCTTTGCAGAGCTTAAGTACTTGATTTGGAAAACTGTGTTTTTGGTAGCCATTACCTCTGCCAGGCGTATCAGTGAATTGCAAGCCCTGTCAGTGGAGCCTGATTTCATCTCTTTCCATAGAGATAAAGTGGTCCTAAGAACTAACAGGAAGTTTTTGCCTAAGGTGGTTTCAGAGTTCCACCTTAATCAGTCTATGTCTCTCCCTGTTTTCTTCATTGACCATTCCTCCTCTGGAGAGAGGAGGCTGCACAGCTTGGATGTTGAGGGCCCTCAGATACTACATAGAGCGCACCAAGGGTCACAGGTTTGAGTCCCTCCAGTTGTTCCTCACGTATGGAGAGGTTGGTAAGGGCAAACCTGCTACTAAGAGATCTATTGCCAGGTGGATTGTCGCTTGTATACAATTCTGCTATGAAACGCTGGGTAGAACCCCACCCTCAGGCCTGAGGGCTCACTCTACTAGAGGTACAGCTGCTTCCCTGGCTGCTGCCAGGGATATTCCTATCTTAGAAATTTGTCAAGCAGCCACTTGGAAAACAGTCCATACATTCACCAAGCATTACTCTCTGGATATCCAGGCTAGGAGTGATGCTCGGTTTGGCACAGCAGTACTTCAGAGCCTATTCCCAAAGTAGGTTCTGTCCCTCCTCCATGGAGGTACTGCTTGGTAGTCTGCAATAGTCAGAATACAGCAAGACTTCATGTTGTTTGAAGAAAAAATTACTCACCTTAGTAATGTTGTTTCTTCTAATGGAGTCTTGCTGTATTCTGACCCCTGCCTCCCCTCTCAGAACCTGGTTTTTGGGATGTGGGTGGGCAGGAGCAGTGTTGGCACCCTAGAGGTGCCCCTTTTTACCCTCCTTTACTTTGGGTGTGTGTTGTGTTTTGTTTTTTCAGCTGTCCTGACTTGAGTTTTTGCTTTGAAACCAAAAAACCCCTTTTTAATAAATTTAGTTGCCAGTTGGCTAGTGTGAGTTTTACAGTTTCCACACATAACTTCTAGTGAGTATTGCTCATAAAGATCTGATGGTTGGAGTTTAAACAACAGCAGACAGGGGCTTCAACAGAGCTCGTGCTGAACGTTCTATGCTGGCCATGGAAAGTTAACTCTTTGTTCTCCGGGGCAGTTGAAAGGCAGGACCTAACTGCAATAGTCAGAATACAGTAGTCAGAATACAGCAAGACTCCATTAGAAGAAACAACATTACTAAGGTGAGTAATTTTTTTCTTCTGGTCTCCTTCCAGACTCATTAAGCGATCATCACATGATCTACTTGATCCGTAAAATATATTGCCCAAAAGTGCCCCACAAACTAATTGTAACCTGCACATACAAGTTCCTCGACCTCTCCCACCTATATCAGGACTTGCACCAAATAGACTGGTCATCTCTCTACTCATCACACTCGGTAAATGATGCCCTGGACTTTTCCACGCTCGTTTTCTCGCCGCCTGGGATAAACATGCTCCTTTCAAATGCATCAGGGTACGCGGCAACCATCTCCACTGAATCACACCAGAACTACTGGCGTGTATTCAGGCTTGTCACTGTGCATAGCAGAAGCAAAAGGCCTCACAATCCCAAGCCGACCGTGAGCATTACTGGGCTCTAAGAAAACTCCTGCTCTAAAGCTACATGCCTTCCTAAATCAGAATACTTTCGCTCCACTTTCAAAGCCAACGTAAGCACCCCCTCTAAATTTTGAAAAGTGGTGCATTCACTCTTTTCTCCCTCATCAAAACCACAAACCTGCCCAATCAATGCAAATAACCAGGGGCGGACTGGCCGGGTCACAGGCCAGGATGCTACATAAGGAGGACAGGCCGCATTTGCCTGAGCTGCCAGGCGGCGGCACCTTCCTCCATGAAACCTAATTATAGTTCTTACAGTCAGGGACGGACTGGTCGGGTCACAGGCCAGGATGCTACATAAGGAGGACAGGCCGCATTTGCCTGAGCTGCCAGGCGGCGGCACCTTCCTACATGAAAACTAATTATAGTTCTTACAGTAGTAGTAATTGAACTTTTTATACTACATTTTCAAGCCCAATTAACATATCAATATTAAACATCAACCTGTTAATTCAACAGCTACATAAAAGAAAACACACAGAATGACTGATTAATCTTGCTTACTGAATCTGCAGATTGATTGCACAGTGCTGAATATCGGGGTTGATGCGCCTAGCGCAACTGCACTTGCGCATCCCCCTGCTCCCGTTCTGCCACTTGCGCTGGCACAGTGCCACTGCACCATGCACAGTGTGTGTGCCATCAGTGCCATATCAGCCCAGTTGTGCTGCACCTGGGCTTGCGCCCCTGCCCAGCTCAGTTTGAATATCCAGCCCTTTGTATACACTGTGCTCCCATCAAGGATTTTATACAGGTGTTTGAAAGAGATCATGCTAAGAAAGAGCACCACAGACTCCCAGAACTCAAACAAATCCAAAAATAGCATGCTCAAACCTTTTGTGTTACTTCACACACTGGAATTCACATTTCTTCTAAGGGGTGCTACTAGGTTGTGGCATACAACATACAATCTAAAGATATTAGCGCGCATCAACCCCCCAACACACAGCATAACATTTTTAAACTTTCTGCTGCCAAAATTGGCTATATTTACTTCAAGCTTCACATGACAGTAGGTCCTCTTGGTTTCAGACTGGAATTCACATTGAGTGAGCTAAATCACAATAGTCAAGGTGGGACCCTTCGATTTAGTCCCTAACTTCCAGTGCCTCAATGACTATTTTGTCAAATTGACTATTTTATACACTGTGCTCCCATCAAGGATTTTACACATGTGTTTCAGGGCAGTTAATGAATAAACCTTTTTTGGGGGGTTACTAAATGTCATTTGATGGGAGAGAGGGTATAAGTAGTTAATTCTTCTTATCCGGAGGTGGTTAGATATGAAATGTCGATCTATATCGATAGCTGCTGGTGACATGGCTAGGAGAATCCACTATACAGGAATTTAGTATAATGAGAAGGGAGATGCCCCTGTGGGGGGGGAGGGGAAGATGCTGTTAAAGTGTGTATATGTGTGTGGGGGGGCGGTTGGGGGGATGCATCTGAAGTGGGGGGGGAGATGCCTTACCCGGTTACAAAAAGACTAAAATATAAAAACAATTTTAACATTATTTCACAGCGCAGAGTTATCTGCTATGAGCCTATCCCACCTGTCCTGTGACCTCCATTCACAGCACTAATCACAGCTCCAGAACCCTGCAGCTGTGAATGGCCTGGCAGTCTCATGCAGATGGTAGCAGAAGTGGGCATCTAGCTGCAACCATCAGCGGTCTGGAGGATTGTACAAATAAATAATTTCTGTATATAAATTCTATAGTTAAGTGCGTGCACATATGTGTATGCAATAAGAGTTTCCCCAAATGGGGCAAAGAACTTCAGCTTCATTTTTGGTTGGAGTGCCTGCCAATCCTTGTGAAAAAGGATGGGAATTACAGCAGATTGTCATACTAACATACTATGAAGTCAGCAGAATAGGCAGTATGGTCTATCAAGTCTGCTCAATGATCAGTGCCTATGCCAGGCATCGATTTTTAGCCATCGCTCCCACCCGCACGGGAACCCTACTTCCCAGTGGAGCCCCTGGATGTACCCTCCCCTGCACCTATCCCAGCCCTTCTTGGACTCCTCCACCATAGTAGCAGCCACCAGCCTCTGGGCAATGCATTCAGGGCTCCACCACTCTCTCAGTGAAGTAGCGCCCCCTTGTTTCCCCCCTCAACCTCCCCCCATCCAGCTTCACAGGGTGTTCCCTGGTTCCCTTAGCTGTAGGACCCCTTCTAGGCTTACCCTATTAACACCCTTGAGATACTTGAAAACCTCTATCGTATCCCCCGTCTCTTCTCTCCTCCAACAAGTACAGGTTGAGCTCCCCCAGTCGCTCCTCACAGGACATTTCCCCTAGTCACAGTACCATCCTAGTTACTCTCCTCTGTACCCTGTCCAGTAATGAAATATCCTTCTTTAAGTAGGGACGACAAAACTGCACACAGTACTCAAGGTGTGATCTAACCAGACTATTGTACAGTGGAAGGAGTACCTCACTACACCTTCTGGTTATCACCCTGGCTATGTACCCAAGCATTTTATTTGCTTGTGCTGCTGCCCTTCTACGCTGCTCTGAGTTGTTCATTTTGGCATCCACCACCACACCGATGTCTCTCTCCCCCCTTGAAACCTGTGATGTCTCTGCCCCCCCAAAGTGTATGGATGAGTAGGGTTTTTAGCTCCCAAGTAAAGAAGCCTGCATTACGCAGCATTCAGCTTTAGTTTCCAGATTCTTGACCACCTCCCTAGAGACTTCAGGTCCTCTTGGAGGTCCAACTTTCTCTCCTCCTCATCCGCCACTGCCCACAGTTTATAGTCATCTGCAAAGAGACTCATCCTACTCCTTGTACCATTTCATGGTCCATGACATAGGCATTACATAGGAGTGGACACTCACTGACCCTGTGGTACCCCTTCTTGACTAACCTTGAGGATGAGACCGCCCACCCTCACCCACTGTACCCGGCCACGCCAACCAGTTTCCTGTCCACCTGCCCATCCCCCCCCCCCCCATACTCTCCAGCTTCTCCAGTAGCCCATGATGTGGCATGGAGTCAAAAGCCCTGAAGTCCAGAAACAGGACATCCACTGACCTGCCCCAATCCAATGCCCTTGTCACCCTTTGAGTGCATCCAACACCCTACCTCTGGGTATTTCTCATCCTTCCCCTTCTTAGAACACCATATCTCCTGCCCCTCTCCTAGAGTGTTTAGGCACCTGAAATAAAATTTCAAAGTTCAGTCCCAGACTCCAACAGGCTCCCTCTCTCTTCGATCCCTCTCTCACTCTCCGGCATTGCTGCAGGCAACCCATTAAATAATGCAGCAAGCCTGCAGTTTGGCACCAAAAATAAAGCCGGCTAGGTGGTGCTGAGGGCTGAGGCGCTGGATGCCTTACCTCGTACCATGCCGGCGACTCGTGTTCGGGAATGGGCGCGGATCGCTGAGAATTCGGCAGGGAGAAGGATAGAGCCCTCAAGCTGCTCTCCTTCTCCAGGTGGGGGTCACCTGCAAGCTCCCTCACAGATACCACCACCTGGGGGTACTCGGATGGAAGGTGCCGGAGTGGGAGGGAAGCAGTATGGGCAGGTCAGATGTCGACAGAGGGGCAGAGCAAGAGGTGCATCTCAGCGTCTCTCCTCGCTTCATTGGCCCTCATTGCATGCCAACGCCTGAGGTTGAACAAGGAAAACACCACCTGTCTCTCCCAGGTGACGACTCCTCGCTGTAACATCCTTGGTTCGTTGGGCGGACTCATGCAGCAGATCCACTTTGAAACAGTTGTTGGGGAGGTTCAAATGGGGGTTCTCTCCTCCCACACCGGGGTCAAATTGGGCATCAAGGGTCAAAAGTGGTACCTTGTACTCTAGGGGCAGACTCCGACAATGAGGCTTGTGTATGGGGCAGTCTGAGACAGTGGAGAGAAGTGGCAGTAAGGCGCAAAAATACAGAAAGTAAAAAAAAAAAAAAAAATTTCACAGTTCAGTCCCACACTCCAGGAGCTCAGCTGAGCTCCCTCTCTCTGCTTGATCCCTCCCTCTCTCGCTCTCCGGTGCTGCTGCAGGCCACCCATTAAATAGGGCAGGAAGTCTGCAGTGTTTTGGCACCAAAAATAAAATTGCAAAATTCAGTCCAAGAGCTCCAATGAGCTTCCTCTCACTGCTCGATCCCTCTCTTGCTCTCCAGCACTACTGCAGGATGCCGGTAAATGGGGCAGCAAGCCTGCAGCCTTTGGTGCTGAACATAAAATTTAAAGGTCAGTCACAGTCTCAGAGCTCCAATGAGCTCCCTCTTTCATAGCTTGAGCCCTCTCTCTCGCCTCCAGCGATGGTGTCTATACCCATGGATGGATGGATGTAATTTTACCCTGGGGTCAAATGGCTGTTCACACATGGGCAGGACTTGCACAACATGGGTCAGGCAGTACTCTGTGTGCTGGGGCAGGTCCTGAATTAACTGCAGTGGCACAGTGTGGGACCAGTACAGCGCGGGACAGCCATCACTGTGCACTGGGACAGTGGGATAGACAGGCTATGCACTGTGCACATGGGATCACTGGCACTGGAATGCACAACCATCCCCAAGTGCACCAACCAACCTAAATGCCCTCCCACCCTCTTCCCCTGCCACAATATCACATGACCTCTCTTTTCCAGCTGCAGTACCCTCTACACTTATTCCCCTGCTGGAATACTAGCCCCCCCTCCATCATTTGTCCATCTGCAGTCACCCCCACACCTTTCTGTAATACTACCCCATCACTGGCCCAGCTGATGCCCTTATACCTTTCTTCCTTAACCAGAATGCCCTGGCTTGATGCCCCAACCAGCTGGAATACCCTCCACCGCTTGGCCCAGCCTGAATACCCTCTTCATCCGAGTGTCCCAACCTGAAGGTTCCCTGGTCTGAGTGCCCCAGCCACAATGCCCCACCCTTCTGCCAGACTGGAATGCCTTCTCATCTTTCTGCCTGGCCAGAATGTCCCCTCCACAGGTGATCACCATTCGCGACACTTGGTCGTTCTGTCTCTCTAGTCTCGCCAGTAAGTGCCACTGGGAAGGCGGACCAGCCCAGCCAAAAGAAAAAGAAACAAAAACCCCAAACCAACTCAAATAAGCCGGTGGCAGCGAGCGATCTAAAGACCCGATGTTGCATGCTGTGCATCATTGCCATAATTGTGGCAAATGGCAAGGAAAGGGCATTAGGGTGCTACTGATATTAGTCAGGATAGGTCCTGGTCAATAACTGAAACTATAATGTTTTGCATGTCTCTGAACTTTTTAAAACTTGAGTTTTGGTGCCAAATCTGCCACTTAGGAATCAGTGCCCAGGGAGCAGACAAACGAAATGCAGCCCTGGCAGTCAACAAGATCCAACCTGACTCACTGAGGGGAAATCCTATTACTGGACTGGACCAGCTTTTTACCTCCCCATTCCGTTGTGTGTGTGTGTGTTTGTGTGTGTGTGTGTGTGTGTGTGTTTAAACACCGCTGTACCCTGCAATAAATCAAATAACCACTGCACTCTCTGGGGTAATCAAGTGTCATCGATATGTTATATCTCTTTTAAGATATACAATATAAAACTACACAGCTTTTATAGATTTAAAAAATATTGGAACAGCTTGTTTGTTATTGTTTTTTTGCCTTCTTTTAACATGTAACTTGTACCTACTGGGAGGTTTCAGATAATGTGCAATGTGTTGCAAGGCCAGTGGCATCATGAATTACTGCTCCTAGCAGAACTCTTCCCCTCTCAATACTGCTTGTACTTCATGCTGCTTTCTTCCTCCATCTTCACCCCAACTCTTTCTGTTTTAAAGTAGGTGGGGGAATCAGTGAAAGTAAATACATGCAGTACACATACGTGAAACAGGAACATCTATCTGAGTGGCTACACCATTTGATTACTGTGCTGCAGTCCTGTCTTATCGTCTCCCATGCAATGAATATTAACAGACCAAAGCATGCAAAAAAACGCGATCAATCTTTATGTACAGACAGTACAGTGATTCACGGGCAGGTATTATTTGTTTGTTCTATCAAGCAGTCTGGAATCCTGGACCTCATTCATCGCTGTCATACACAGCTTAACTCTCACAGCATCTAGCTATACTGCTATAGATTTTTATTTCCCCTTATATTCCTGGAAGTCGTATTACTTTGACAAGCGAGCAAGCTCTATTGCCAGGTGGCAGGTAAGCCCAGCCATACCAGTATAAAGTGCCACTGATCAATCACCATCTTAGATCTCTCCAGACTAGTCGGACCACAAAATAGTTGTAGACCAAGAAGCCACCGTGATCGCCACCACACCATTTTGAATCTGTCCACTTACTTTTTTCACCACACCACGACAAGTTTGCAGACAACCGTACACGCCACGGTTCACGTCTGAGACGTCTCCGACTCTCTTTCTCTCACCTTTTCTCGAGTTCCCCACACACTTATTCCAGGAAAGACTACTATGGTCCAATTCAAATCTGCCACCAGCTATGTACTAGAGATGGGGGGGGCGGCTCCGAGTCCGAGCTCTTCTTGACACACTGACTGCTTCATCTCTATAAGAAATGGCACTCGCAGTCCCTCACCACTCAGGATTTGCCGCCAACCTAATGGTACAATTACGGCACTAAGCAGCACGTGCGCACAGCCCCGAGTCCGACCCGCCTTTCCCTGTTTAGACAGACAGTGACAGTCTATATATCTCTCTCTCTCTCTCTGGGGGCCGGACGGGCCACTACTTGACTACAGTCTGCCGCTCGGCTGGGATGTGTGCTGCTAGCCTAATGGTACTCGGTGGCGGTGCTCTGAGTCTGCGGCTAATTTTTTTAGACCCCCCCAAAAAAAAAAACTCGATCTACAGTATGATGGTATGGGGCAGGTGGCGAAAAAAATATATAAAAAAAAAAAAAACACACAAAAAGCAAGCAGCACACAGGCCACATACCGACACAGGCCAGGATGCAATTAGCATCCCAGGCACCCCGGGCCAGTCCGCCCCGAAATAACGAACTAATGTCTCACCACACCCTCGTGGCAGGTGCTTTTAACTCATATTTTACCTCATGTGCCTCCGCCTTCCTGACTACTGCCCCTCCTACCCTTGCCCTTAATAATACCTCCACAAACCCCACATGCTCACATCACTTCTCCTTTGCCCCAGTCACCTACACAGACACTCTAAATGCTTTAGGAGCACTCAACCCATCTAAGAACTCCTCCCCTGATGGCCTTGACCCAAAGCTCCTGTTCTATCTGCAAATGCTATCGCCTCCCCTCTTTCAGCACTACTAAACCTCTCTTTCTCATCTGACACAGTCCCACTCTCCTGGAAACATGCAGTGGTTCTCCCCTTATCTAAGGGAGGTGATCCCTCCTCTCTGGGGAGCTACAGGCCCATATCGCTCCTCCCGATACTGGCAAAGCTTCAGGAACACATTGCTCTTTCCCAACTCTCCTCCTTCCTCTCTGATTCCACCTTTTTCTTCCTCTTCCAATCTGGTTTCAGAAAAACACTCTACCACCACCACCCTGCTTAGGCTTACCAACTCCATACTTACAGGTATGGATGACTGGCAAATAACCTCAGCCATCTTTGTCGACCTGGCAAAGGCCTTCGACACTGTCTCCCATCCTCTCGTTTTAAACAACCTGGTCATGGCAGGGTTGTCTGACTCAGCCTGCAGATGGTTCAGTTCCTGTCTAACATGTAGGACACAGTCAGTCAAAATTGGTGATTCCACCTCCCCTCCTCTTCCAATAACAACAGGTGTCCCTCGAGGTTCAGTCCTTGGCCCCCTGCTATTCTCCATTTTCCTGAATGACCTCCCGTCAGTTTGTACCTCCTCCTCTATTCACATGTACGCTGATGATACAGTCCTTTTTTTGTCCAGCAACTCTCCCTCTGATGTTGCTTCCAGTCTCCAGCTAGACTTCGAGAAAGTTCAGCTCTGGCTAAGCTCCCATCAGCTTTTACTCAATGCCAAGAAAACAGCCTCCATGACCTTCGGCACTATGCAGAGACTCTCTAAGCTACCTAAATTGCCCTCATTTCACCCCCTTGACAGTACTATTCTAGAGAATACCACCTCCTTTAGGTATCTTGGGGTCTGGCTAGACCAGCACCTCAACTTTGATTCTATTCTGAAAAAACTGCACGCCAAATTAGGCACTCTATGCAGAAACCGAAGCTGCCTACTCTTCCCGGCTAGGCATGAGTTGGTCCAGAAAATGATTCTAGCCATTTTTGACTATTGTGATGTAGTATATAGTGCTGCCCCACTGTCTTCTCCAATCAGATTGGATTCCTTCTGTAATGCCTTCTGTTGCTTTGCCCTAGACACTCCTGCACTCACTCATCACTGTTCGCTCTATTGAGCCCTTGGCTTTCCCTCTCTGTCTGACAGATGTCTAGCCCACTGTATGAAATTCACCTCAAAATTCTGGTTTGCCTCCCTTCCCTCCTACCTATCCGCTACTTTGGCACCTCGTCACAAGGACCTTTATCCCCTTCAATCTAGTGACTTCCGTACCTTGGCTATCCCACGCTGGTCCACTTCTATAGGCCAATCAGCCTTCTCTCATAGATTCCCTAAGTAATGGAACTCCTTACCCCTTCAAATCAGGCACTCCTCCTCCCCTTGGTCCATCTCGGCCTCCCTCAAAAACTTCCTCTGTCTTACCTTAATACTCCTCTCTGTGAAAAAGTTAGTACTACAACACTGGAAAGACAAACAGGTTCTTACATATTTGAAATGGGTAAAGGAACTATTCTATACTGTAATTTGCGGATAGAAAAATCCATAGCCGATATCAGAGGCTTGATGCCGCAATGCCGAGCTAGGTGGGATAAGTTTCACACCTTATATTTCATTGTTCCTACCTGATAATTTACTCCCTCAGCAGATCCCTCTACCTCCAAATAGGTGGTATTGTCATTTCAGCAAATGCCTGGATTTCATATGTTGCTCCTCCAACTGTAACCTCTTAGTTGGTAGGTTTATATCCTAGTCAACAGGCAAATCTAGTTTTGAATATTTCAGCATGGTATGCCATTTGGGTACTGGCAGCTCTCATAGAGGGAGTGGGGTGGATGAGGACTAGGGGCAGTGGTGGATGGGGGTGTTTTTTGGGGTGGGTTGTGTTAACTCAACTTATAATTTTATACTTCCTGTTCTGCTGGAATACACCAAATGTAAAGTTTCATCACTGCAAAATGTATGGTTGGTGTTCATTTTTGAGATAAAGGATATCAAATTAAAAAAAAAAACTTCCTCTATCCTGCCTGCAGCTGCCCCTAGTCTCCACCCCCACCCAACCCACACACATTCTCCTGCCCCAGTGCCATTCACAAGGCCGGCTTCAGGTTTTTGTGGGCCCTGGGCCATGCACCTCCAGTGGGCCCCCTTCAGACCTGTTCATCCGTGTTTAAAAAAAAAAAGTAAACTTCAATCAACCTGGGCCCAGCCCCTATCCTGGTGTTTGGCGGAGAGATGCAGGCAGCCCATCCCCCCCAACCAAGAGCTGTTTTGACAGTCTCACGCTTGGACCATGACCGATTCTTTAAAATATATGTTACTGTCCCCCACCCTCAGTTTGACTCCAGTCATACCCTTATCCCCCCCAGCACACGTAATTTGATAATGAAGTACATTTGGAAAAAAAACCTCGAACAATGGATGACCAGCACAACCTGACTGCCACCACAGCCAGCCGATGTTTTTCAGCACTTGTGCTAAAAACCAAGAACTATGTCCCCAGACCCCTACCCTGGCAGCAACAGAACCACCCCCCCAGCAACCAACTCAGAAGTGGTCCAGATAAGAACGGAACAGGTGACTGACAATGTATTTCCTACTGTATAAGAGTGAAAACAGGGTTTCATATATCTCATATGAGCTCAAGCTTAATCACTTCCCTGCCCTGCCTCACGCTAAAAAGACATCAATCAGAGCAATTGGGAGCTTTGTGATGGGGTTAGTGTCTTTGAAGGTATTACACAGGGCTACTGTGAGCTTCGGGATAGGAGTTTCTGTCTGTTAAAGCATCTAACAGAGCTGTCATGAGTTTTGCGGTGGGAGATTCCTATTTCTTAAGGCACAAAACAGAGCTGTCATAAACTTTTTTGATGGTCCCTGTCTGTTCGGGCATTTAGCACTGCTTTTGTGAGCTTCTTGATGGGGTTCCTGTCTGTTTAAGACATCGAATAGTGCTTTTGTGAGTTTTGCGATGGGTATTCCTGTCTAAGGCATTGACCATAGCTATTGTGAGCTAGACAGTTATTTGCTGAGTTGTTGTCTGACCAGACTGACCTGCTGCCTGCCAGTAACTCCAGATGCTCACACACTCAGTCCAGACAGTCCTCCGCTGCTAGCCTCCAACCGTCCCGGCCGGATCCACTCAGTGGCAGTGCCGTGCTGACCCATGACCCGACAACGGACATTCGGACAAACCTGGCTGGCCATGCCAAAAGCTCTCTCCCCGGCGGCTGGCCCCCCCACCCCTGCCAAGTTCCAACACACAGTGGATTGTGATTCCTTTAGTCTCTCCTCTCATGACATCTACCGGCAACTTGTTTGACTCGACTCGCTCAATTTTTCGGGGTCACTGGCCCCAAACCGAATAATGCACTCCACCATGCCGCTGCACTGAGACTCCTGTCAAACAGTTAACTGACACAGGCAGGGCAGCTCATCCCCACCGGCTAGCGCAGCCCCTCTGCCACACTAGTTTCCAGCCATTGGTTGCCTGCACTCACATCCCACCCCATAGCTGCAAAACACACTCTAGTTAGATCAGGGGCCTACTGGTCAAACAGGGCTGGCAGCATTGGTTTTTTTCAGGCCCGGAGAATTTAAATGTAGAGACAGTTTTTAATTTTCACACAGTGCCGGTGGCCCTGCGGCGGCATCAGCAGGTTTGGAGTCGCAGCACTGATTTTGTACCACCAGCAAAGTTGGGCCTTTTTATTTTTTTTTAGCCCGCCCTGGGCCTTTTCTGGTGTCAGAGACCCCGAACGAATTTCCCGGTTAACTCGAGTGCTGATGCCAGGCCTGGCCATTTGGCACTTAGCTCAAATTGTATGTAAGCTCTTAGTTGCTACGTTGTATGTTGCAATCAGTTCTCAAGTATAAGTTGTGCTGACAGTGACTGTGCTGTCTTGTCTGTGCTTCTAGTTTTTGCTCCATGTTAGCTCCTTCAGTGCTATACTCTAATTGACTTCATGTATTCTTTATTTTAGCTCGCTTACCTGTATGTTGTAATTTTGTCATGGTATCTTACCAAGGCCTGCTATGCGTATCCCAAATGTATAATGTATTATGCATTCTACTGATGTATATATTGCTAAAACTATTGTACTCCCATGTCCCTTCTCCCCAGGATGCTCTGTGAGACGAGCAATTTAATATTGTTCAGTGTGCCTTTCCTGGTGAAACTTTTCAATAAATAAAATAAAGAAATAATCCCAACTGCTATGCTCTTGACCATCCCTCCAGTTTCCCAAGGTTCCTATGCATTCTCCCCACCCCTTCCTGAGTGTGCAACCTATTACAGATTTTGGTGTCATCTTCAAAACAGGCATACCTTCCCTTCCAGTTAATTTGCAATGTCACTTATGAAGACATTGAAGAGGACCAGTCCCAGTACTGAGCCATGCACACCTCACTGGTCACTCTTCCATCATTAGAGTGAGTGCCATTATTCACTCCCCTCTTTTGCCTATCCATTCACCAGTTCCTTACCCAATTCACTACTTTGGATCCCACACCTAGACTGCTCAATTTCTTTATCAGTCTCCTGAATGCGGCACAGTGTTGAAGGCCTTGCTAAAGTCCAGACAGGCCATGTCCACTGCCCTCCCCTTATCTAGTTCCCTGGCCACCCAGTTGAAGAAATCAGTTAGATTCGTCTGGCATGACCTGCCCCCAATGAATCCATACTGCCTTTGGTCTTATAGCCCACTGGATTCAAGATACTCTACCAACTTATCCTTTAACAGGGTTCCATTAATTTCCCCACCACTGATATGAGACTTACAAGACTACAGATGCCAGCCTCCTTCGTGCTGCTTCTCTTATGGAGAGTGACCACGTCTGCTCTCTTCCAGTCCTCCAGAACCAAGCCTGTTTCCAGCGAGTTGTTGAATAAAGCTGTCAGTGGGGCAGCTAGCATCTCCCAGAGTTCCTTTAGTACCCTTGGGTGTGTCCCATAGTCTTGTCCACTTTCAGAGCTGTAAGTCCCTTCAGGACTCTTTCATCTGAAAATGGACTTGTGTCCTTACCTCTTTGTTTCTGCTACTCCCTGGTGGCCAGTCCTCCCCTCCCTTCACTGTAAAGACTGAGCACCCTGCTGCTATCCGGTTCTATGTCATAACGACAATCACGGAATAGCAGTCACTGTTAGGGAGTGTACATCAGCGGAAAATGAATTTCAGCAGATGCACTCATGACAGAAACAAGAGGACACACCGAGGACCCTAGGATATTTTTTAATGTGGGGAGGCCATGCCCCGCTTTTCCCTGCCCCACTAATGGATTCTCAACTCCGGGGTGTAAAACTTAGAAAATGTAAAGCCACCTGCCGGCAAGAAATGCGCCACGCTGGACCTGAACCCTGCACCTCCTAAACAACCACCCACCCCACCATGCTAGTGGACCAGCTCACCACCCCTTCCACATACCTTCCGTCCGCCCCCATAAAATACCGTGTACTTCCATCACCGTATATACGTCCACCCCAATATCAATCCCCCTGCCAGGTAGCCCTGAACACAGGCACCGTAACTGAGTTGCCATTTTTGTGGGCACTCAATTGTGGTCGCCTTGTTCACAGATTACCCTGCTATCCTTATCCTCACTATCCCTCCCCTTGGTTTCCTCTTCTCATTTATATACCTGAAGAAATACTTATCCCTTTTAGCTACCCCTTTGGCTATTCTTTCTCAGTCTGCACTTTTGTTTCCCCCACTGCCTGTCCTGTGTCCCTCTGTTTTACTTGGTATACCTCCCTGTCTTCCTCCCTCTGCATTTCCTTATACTTGTATGACACCCGTTTTTTCCCCTCACCACCTTGTCCACTTTCCTAGACAGCCATAATGGTCTCTTTTTCCTTCTACTTTTACTCGCTTCCTTCATGCAGAGGTTGGTTGCCTTAATTTTACCCTCTCTTATTTTTCCCCACTGTGCCTCTACCCCTCCCTGGCAATCCCTAAATGAGGCCGATCTTCCCTGAATCAATCTTCACCATTGATTCATATAGATGGGTCTAGGGCCAGAGGTACTAGGACCATGCAGGAGCTTTTTTCTTCTAGGGTGGGAGCTGACATCGGCCACTGACACTGCTTGCATGTAACACATACCCATGTGGTGCCACATGTTGAGCAGTAACCATCAGCTCCCTCATGTGCCTTACTTCTGATCTTGCAGGAATCAATCTTTACGATTGCCACTAGTGGGTCCTAGCTTGGCGTGCTAGGACCCTGTGGGAGCCAGACCGTTTCAGGAGGGCTAGTGCTGAGGCAAGCTGCGTGCATGCATGGCACCACAAGAGGGAGCTTGCAGCACAAGGCTTACCTCTGCACTGGCCTTTAACCACATCAGTACCTTTTTTACCGAGGAGGTGCAGCATAACCCGAGTACTTATGCACTTATCCCAAGGCCATAAGATATCCCTGGTGACCCACATAAAAAAGGTCAGCAAACCAGTAACACAGATCTTCCTGGACATAGTCTTCACCATTTATTCACACAGTTTGGTTTCAAGCCAGAGGCGCTGGGATGCTACGGGAGCCAAAAATCTTCAGGAGGGCCAACGTTGAGGTAGGACCGTGCATGCGTGGCACCACGAGGCAGGCTCGTGCCATATAGGTTATCTCTGCATCGACCCTCCAACCACCTCAGTTCCTTTTTTCCTGCTGTCAGGTGTGTTTCAGTGATGACGTTGCTTGCTCACAGGGAGTCGGATCTTCATGTCTAGGCAACATCATCATTTAGTCATTTAGTATTTACTTATTCTTTATTGATCTTCTTGGACTTGGTCAATCCTCAGACCACCTCAGTTCCGTTTTTCCCCACTGTCGAGTGCACTTCAGTAATGACGATGCTCGCCTGTTGGGAGTCAGATCTTCATGTCTATATGACAACAGTGGTTAGCTCGTTCGGTTTTAGTTTACGTTTATTATTTTCTTCAGTAACAAAAAAAAACACAATATTTTCTTCAGTTTCTTCAGCCCTATCAAGCAATGGAGTCAACTATGGACAATGACAGTGACAGTAGGGAGTCTTCTCTAGAAGGCTGCTATGGCAGCGGGGCTGGGTCTGGTCCGCCACCCTTTATGAAGGGGGGTCCAACAATGGGCAGTCCAGTGTTTGGGACGGAGGAAAGTCCTCCTGCAAACACAAAAAGAAGTGGTCCCATTCCCGATCCAGGTCGGGGACCCAGCATCACTTGGCATTGGATTCTTCCTCTTCCCGTCAGAAGGGGAAGAAACAGTATTGCTTGAGATCACCCGCTGGCATTTCGGTCAAGTGGTCTTCTAGGGCCATGGGCAGAGGGCTTTTCCAGACATCGTCTGGGTCACCATCACCTTTTGTTCATGGTTGTTTGAGGTCTCGAACCCGGAGACCTTCTCTGTCCTTCAGTGGGGCTTCTGGGGTGTAGTTTCACCAGTGGGCAGCTCCTATGGAGCAGTGGGTACAGCATCTGGCTCATCTTCCTCTGCCTGTGAACCCAGTGCCACGGTCTTTGGGCATAGGCTCCTCAAGACTGAGGCAAGGGAGCTAGAGTCTGGTGTCACGTTTGCCCCCACCAACGGAAAGTTTTCACTTGGCAGGGACAGCGCCACCAACACCGGTTCCATGTGCCGACCCCCCGCTCTGCTTCACGGGGAACAGCACCGGTACCTTCTCCCATTCTTTTGGGGAAGAAGCATCCTTAGCCGCTCAGCTTGGTTCTGGCAGCAGACTTGGGCCTCCCAAGGCCTGCTCTAGCACCATGCCCAGCCTTGACTATGGCATCTTCTGACCTGTGTTTTCTGTTGGCGCTGTTTCCGGTGTTGGGTCCCTTTTGGACAGCACCAGTGTTGGCACAGAGTGTGGTGCAATATTCTTCTGTTCTGGTGCCGGGTTGGGTGCCACGATCAGCACCGCAGTCAGTGCCGACTCCAGCACCAACCACTCTTCCGGTGCCAGTGTTGCCTGTTCTTCCTACATCCAGGTCTGGGAGGGGCCTTCTGAGGTTCACCCCCCTTCCCTGTCTGAAGGAGATTTGGAGGGGGACGAATCTGATCCCGGAGTTATCCTTTCAGAAAGTGATGATAATGACACTTTCTGCAGTCTGGAGGACAGGTCTCTGGCTCCTGCAGCTCTTCAGGAAGGTCTTTCCTTTTAAACTTGATTGATAAACATGCAGGCCACCCTGGCCCTTGAAACCTCTGCCCTTGACCCAGGTAAATGGCTACGTCTCGAGTTGCTCCATGTGCCATATATCCCCGTTAGCCTCACACCTCCTATCCCTTGGGCTTTTGAAACCCTTTTGGAGGCAGTGTGGGCCACTATTCCTTCCATTTGCAGATCCATGGATCGGAAGTATTCTGCCCTGAAGGATGGGCCATTTTTTTCTCCCAGCCTATCATGGACATGACTGTCATCCTTGCAGAAAATGACAAAGCCGTCCTTCCACAGGAGGTTATGGCACACCCTATTAATAGGAATCCCGTAAGATTGACACTATGGATAAGAGGGCTTTTGCAGTGGCCCCTTTGGTGATGTGAATAGCCAATTATCAAGGTCACTTCTCCCAATATGAATATGTCTTCTGGACAGAGACTAGTGGACCAATGGTCTCCTTCTGCTGTCAATTTTCTGTGTTTCTATGTTTCTCTGAAATCTCTAGCAGAATCTCTGCCAGAATCGGAAACCAGGCATATAATCCTTTAGACTGTTACCCTGATATAGAGTAACAGTAATCAGCTGAAAGCAGCCATGGATGCATTTGACACTGCCTCTCGAGCAGCCACTGCTGGGATCTGCATCAGGAGGTATTCCTGGCTTTGCACTTTAGGCTTCTCCTCTTATGCCCAGCAGCAAGTTATAAATGTCCCTTTTGATGGCTCCTACATGTTCGGCTACCAGGTTGAAGACTAGAACTGCTATAAAGTCTGCGAGGCTGGCCCCCCTCACAGCCTCATAGAGGAAGAGGCCACCAGTTTTTTCATAATAAGCAGTCCTTTTTGTGGTGGGGCAGAAGATCACCAGCCAGACTACAACCTCCTCAGCCACTAAAGAAAGCGCAACACAAGACACAGATGCCAAAAGTGGCCAGTGCCACCGTCTGAGTCTCTGGCCCCGGTTCTGCCTTAGCTGCTCGAGGCAGATCCCTTTTCTCTGGTGTGAGGATGTCTGACCCAGTTTCACCATCAGTGGAGCTCTATCACTACAGAAAAATGGGTCTTGAAAATCAACTGGAAAGGATACTTGCTGAATTTTTAGAAATGCCTCCAGATTATCCACCCAAGAGGCAGCACAGCCTATCATCTGCCAGGTATGACTTGCTTTCATCAGAGATTGGGGGCCTTCTGAGAAACAGGGCAGTGGAAGTAGTGCCTCTAGCAGCATGCAATAAAGGCTTCCACTCCCATTTCTTCCTAGTACCGAAAAAGACAGGGGGCATGTGCCTCATCCTTGACCTCAAAAAACGAAAAAAGTTTCTGCATCGAGAGAAGTTCAGGATGGTCTCCTTAGAGACCCTTCTACCACTTCTACAACCTCAGGACTAGTTGGCATCTCTGGATATGCAGGACGCCTACCAACACATTCTGGTGCACCCAAGTCACCACAAGTTTCTACCGTTTGTGGCCTTGTGTCAACACTATCAGTTCGGAGTCCTGTCCTTTGGGCTATCCCCAGCACCACGAGTCTTTATAAAGTGCTTTGCAGTTCTCGCAGCACATCTTCAAAAGCTTGGGATTCAAGCGTTTCCATACCTGGGTAACTGGCTTCTGGCAAGACCACCCATGGAGGGTACGAAGGCAGCAGTGAACACAGCTACCCAATTCCTAACCTCCATTGGGGTTCTGCCAAACCTGGAGAAGTCGCAGCTTCACCCATTGCAGCAGCATCCATTCATAGGGGGCCCTCCTGGACACCACCAGGGCAAGGGCTTTTCTTCCAGAGTACAGAAGAAAAGCCATCCTTCAGATGGCACAGTTTATCATTGACAGTGACTCAGTATGAGCCCATTCCATGCAAAGAATGCTGGGTCTCATGTCCATTTCACTCTTTACAGTACCGCTAGCATGACTGCACATGAGAATGGCTCAGTGGATGGTCAGTACCCAGTGGTCACCGGTAACACATTCTCAGCATTACCCCATAGAAGTTACAGAATCCCTATGTCACTCACAAGGATGGTGGATGTTGGAGGACGTCCTTTTTCAAGGTCTCCCCTTTGCTCCACCAGAATCTCAGATAGCTATCACCATGGATGTATCTCTCCTGGGGTGGGGAGCCCATTATCAGGGCCGTCACACCCAGGGATTATGCACTCAAACAGAGTCTCATCTCCATATCAATGTACTGGAGATGAGAGCAGTCCTTTACACACTTCGCACCCCAACAGATTTGGTCAGTCAAAAGGTAATCCTTCTGCAGATGGACAACAAATCATTGATGTACTACATCAGCAAACGGGGCAGAACTCATTCTTGCTCACTTTGCATGGAGGCAGTGAGAGTGTGGGAATGGTGTCTGGCCCAGAATGCTCTGATACAGGCAGTTTATCTGTCAGGAGATCAGAATGATCTGGCAGATCAACTCCGTCAGACAGAGGCAGATCCTCATGAGTGGTCGTTGGCACCAGATGTTGTACAGTTGCTCTTCAACAAGTGGGGAACCCCAGATCTGGAACGCTTTGTGTCCCCACTCAATGCAGAATGGCCTCAGTTCTGCTCCACAAATCCAGGACCTGGTGTTTTTTGTCAGAATGAATTCAAGCTACAGTGCACAAATCCCTTTCTGTATGCATTTCCTCCTCTTCTGTTAGTTCAGAGGGTCCTGCTCAGGTTGGAGGCCCATGGGGGGAATATGATTCTGATTGCCCCATCTTGGCCATGGCAGATTTGGTTTCCATTGATTAACAAATTATCTTTGGTCCCTCCAAGACCTCTGCCTCTACGGACGGACCTGTTGACGCAGGGATTCTTGGTCCATCCCAACCTTTGCTCCTTCCATCTTCATGCTTGGCTGCTGAAGATACAGAGTTTGGCAGGTTCAAGGTTTCTCAGAGGGTTTCCAAAATCCTCTTGGTGGCTCATAAGCACTTCCACCAGGGAGACCAACACAGCCAAGTAGAAAAGTTTCTCAGAATGGTGTGCAAAGTCTCATTTAGACCCATTCCAGTGCTCACCTGATAAAGTATTGTAGTATTTATTAGATCTCTCTGCTGCATCTGTGAAGGTTCACCTTTGTGTGGGTTCAGCATTTCACGAACCAGTCCAGAACCTTACACCAGCTCAACTCCCCCTTTTCAAAAGGTTCCTGAAGGGCATTCTGTGCACAAGGTCCCCTATCAGGAAACCTGTCGCACCTTGGGAAAGCAACCTTGTATTAGACATGCTCACTCGTAAGCCCTTTGAACCTCTGGCTATGTTTGACCTAAAGTTTCTGTCTTGGAAGCTAGCTTTTCTGGTGGCTGTTACCTCTGCTCGAAGGGACTCCGAGATACACCTTTGGTTACAGATCATCTGTACGCTGTATTCTACAGAGACAAGGTGGTTCTCCACACACACCCTAAGTTCTTTCCCAGGGCGGTTTTGGACTTCCATCTAAACCAGCCACTGGTGCTGCCCACATACTTTCCTAACTTCCAGAATGAGGGAGTGAGAACTTTCCACTCCCTGGATGTAAAGAGAGCCCTTTGGTTTTACATAGATAGAACCAAGGGCATCCGACAGACCATGTAGCTCTTGTCTCTTTCAGTCTTAACCGGCTAGGTCAGCTGGTTACAATTAAATGTATCTCTGCTTGGATACTGGCCTGCCTGTGCCATTGTTGCTCCATGGCTCAGGTCAAGTTGGAAGGACAAGTTCATATCCATTCTACCAGAGCAGTCACAATGTCCTTAGCAGAAGTCCGTTCTGTCCCCATTGATGAAATCTGCAAAAGCAGCAACTTGGAGCACATTGCACACTTTCATGAAGCACTACGCACTGGATGTCCATGCCAGACAGGCACTAGATTTGAACAGTGCTGTCAATAACAGTGCCATCCATAACAGTGCTGTATTAACAGTGCTGTCAAAAACAGCGGCAGGAAACAATGCCGCTAGTAAAGACAGCGCCAATGGTAGCGGTCGTACACCACAGCGACGACCACTACCACTGATAAACATTAAAATCACAATTGTATTTTTATGAGGGGGGCTCCGCCACCCCCCCATAACTATAATATCCAACTCTGAGGGGGAGCAGATCACAGGGAAGAGTTGAAATTTGTGGGGCCGTGGAATTACTGTTTCCATGGCCCCTTGATAAAACATATTTCACATGCCGAGTTGGGAGACCAGGATTAGAACCCTGGTGTCTTGCTTTATACTGGCCAAGCTACTGCTGCCTCAACCCACTCCGCCAACGGGGCAGCTCAGCCAGCACCTGTACTTTTTCCCCCCTTGTCCAGCTTTCAGCATCTGGCTGAATAGCGACAGAGGTAGAAGTAGTTGCTGAATGCTATTCTACTCCTGTCGCTATTCAGTCCTGACATGTTCCTGACCGTGTAGTTTGACTGTGCAGTTCAGGTTACACTATTCTAAACGGGTAGGTCCAGACAGCATGTCTCTTTTGGCAGAACAGTCCTTAATGGACTTCTGTCCTGAGTGAGCTCCATTTCCTAACACCCTGCTCGGGGGATCCTTTTCTGAGCTTGGTACTCTAACCCACCAGTGTAAGCAACTGGTGAAGACCAAGTCCAGGAAGATATGAAAATTGCATACCTACCATAATTCTTGGACGGTCTTCACCATTTGTTCACACACCCAACCGCCATCCCCCAAGCTCACTCTTACTGTTTCCTAGTCTTCATCCCCCTTGTTTAGTTGGGGCTCTGAAGATGTGTTTGTTCTTTTTAACCCTTCTTACATGGGTCCGAAGGGCTACTTTATGCCCTTCTTGTTAGTTAAGATAACGCTGCACCACTTCGGTAATAAAGGTACTGAGGCAGTTGGAGGGTTGACGCTGCGGTAGCCTGTATAGCATGAGCATGCCTCGTGGTGCTGTGCACGTGTGGTCCTACCTTAGCGCTGGCCCTCTTGAAGATTTTTTGCTACCGCAAGGTCCTAACACATCTGGCTTAGAACGCAGTAGTGTGAACAAATCGTGAAGACCATCCAAAAAGATCAAGAATTATGGTAGGTATGTAATTTTCATTTTTCTTCATTGAAAAGAAAACAAAAACAAAATCAATACAATTCTTCAGTTTCTTCAGGCCTACTGAGCAGCGGAGTCAACCATGGATGGTAACGGTTATGGTATGGAGTCTTCTTTAGAAGGCTGCTCTGGCAGATGACCTGAGTCTGATCTGCCCCCTCTATGGAGGAGGGGGGTATGACCACGGGCAGTCCAGTGTTCAGGAGGAGGGACAGTCCTTCCGTAAACACAAAAAGAAGCGGGCCCATTCTCGATCTAAGTTGGGGACCCGGCACTGCTCAGCCTCGGGTTCTTCCTCTTCCTCTTCCTGCTGGAAGGGGAAGAAATGGTACAGCTCAAGATCGCCCTCTGGTATGTTAGCTGAGAGACCTTTTGGGGCCCCGAGTGGTGGGCTTTCTCTGTCTCCGAAGGCATTGCCCTCAGTTCATGGTTGTTCGAGGTCTTGGACCCGGGGCCCTTCTCTGTCCGTTAGCGGTGTCTCTGCAGGGCAGTTTTATCAGTGGGTAGCTCTTTTTTTTCCAATTTTTCATCTTTTTGTCCCCCACTTGTCTGCCGCCGATATCCGCCTGGTCATGGCACCTTCATGCTTCCACCTTTCCCGCCGTGCTCCCCCCTTAAACCCCTGACTTGCTGCTTCGAGGGTGGGGTCGCGGCACTGGTCAGGTGCCGTGATCAGTGTAACTATCTGGGGGAACTGGTTGGGAGGCTAATTGAAGCCGAAGGCAGGCTTCACGGAGGCGTCAGACTTGAGGGCGTGTTTTTCCCATATACGGAGGGCAGGGACATGCAATGATGTCCTGCTTCCGCCCCACCCCTTGAACTGCCACACCGTATTTATGGTACCCCAGCCTCATTAGGGGTCCATCGAGCTGGATGGGAACCCATCTCTTCCTCCGAGAAGGAGAGGAGTCCAATAGATGCTCCATCCTTCTCCCCCGGCTGGCCCTCCAGTGACCTGGGTCTGTTCCCGAACCCAGGTCACCGCGTTGCAAGCAGAAATCCAACTGCTGAGCCCAGTGGCCGGCCTTCAGTGGGCAGCTCTTATGGAGAAGTGGGTACACCTTCTGGCTTATCTTCCCCTGCCTGTGGACCTGGTGCTGGGGTCTTGAGACCTAGGTTCCTTGGGACTGCATCGGGAGAATTTCAGTCTGGCAGAGCGCTTGCCTTCACCAATGGATCCTTTTTCCTTAAAGGGGACTATGCCGGCGACACCAGTCCCACGTGCCACTCTCCCTCACAGGGAGTGGCATCGGTACCATCTTTGGTCTCTTTTGAGCCGGCTGGTCCTTGGGAGTTTGGTTTGAACCTGGCTCCAGACTTAGGCCTTTCGAGGCCTGCTCTGGTGCTGTGTTCATGCCTGACTCTGGCCTCTTCTATCCTGGGTGTTCGATCAACACCACCTCCATTGTCAGCGCTGCGCTCGGTGCCGTGTTCTTCCGTGCCAACGCCAGGTTTGGTGCCATGTCAGGTGCTGGCGCTGGCTCTGCTGGTGTCGCCTGTCTTTCCTACACCCAGGTCTGGGAGAGGCCTTTTAGGAGCCACACCCTTCATTCTCGTTCTGAGGGGGATTTAGAAGGGGATGAATCTGATCCCAACCTCATCCTGTCAGAAGGCGGGATGATAAAACTTTTTGCAGTCTGGAGGATAAGTCTACTGTTCCTGCGGTTCTTCAGGAAGATCTTTCCTTTGAGACTTTGTTAAAGAACATGCAGGCTACACTGGCTCTTGAGACCCAGGTAAATGGCTATGTCTGGAATGGCTACATGTGCCAAATATTCCAGTTAATCTCACACCACCAGTTTCTCCAACTTTTGAAACCCTTATGCAGGCGGTGTGGGCCAGACCTGCCACTATTCCTTTCATTTGTAAGTCTATGGACCAGAAGTATTCTTCCCCTAAGGATAGACCAGTTTTGTCTTCCCAGCCTATTGTGGACAAAATTGTCATCCTGGCAGAAAATGACAAGGCTACCCTTTCTCAAGAGGTTGTAGCACACCCTATTAATAAGGAATCTTGTTAGACTGACACTATGGGTAAGAGGGCTTTCGCAGCAGTGACTTTGGGCATGCGAATAGCCAGTTATCAAGGCCATTTCTCCCAGTACGAGTATGTCCTTTGGACCTCTCTTAAATCTCTGGCAGAATCTTTGCCAGAGTTGGATACAAAGCGAACACTTCTTCAGACTGTTACCCATGGTATAGAGTCTAACAGTCACCAGTTAAAAGCAGCAATGGTTGCATCTGACACTGCCTCTCGAGCTGCCACTGCAGAAATCTGCATTAGGAGGCATTCCTGGCTGCGGACCTCAGGATTCTCCTCTGATATCCAACATCAAGTTAGGAATGTCCCCTTTGATGGCACCTATTTGTTCAGCCAACAAGTAGAGCAGTCTCTTGAGGATTCTGAGAAAAACAGAATTACCATAAAGTCTGCTAGACTGGCACTTTCCCAACCCCAGAGAGGAAGGGGCCATAAGTTTTTTCGTAACAAGCAGTCTTTTCCTGGCCGGGGCAAGAGGATCTCTAGTCAGACAGCAATCTCCTCAGCCACAAAACACAGCAAAAGGCACATGCCCCGAAAGCGCCCAGTGCCACCCTCTGAGTCTGTGACCCTGGCTCCGCCTCAACTGCCTGAGGCGGATCTCTCCTTTCCAGTGGGAGGTCATCTGTCCCATTTTTTCAATCAGTGGAACTCCATCACCATGGACAAATGGGTCCCTAGGATCATTCGGGAGGGATACTTACTGAACTTTTCAGAAATCCCCCTGGATTGTCTACCCAAGAGGCAACCCACCTTATTGGCTGCCAAGTCAGGCCTTCTCACTTCAGAGATTGCGGGCCTTCTGAAAAACAGGGCAGTGGAAGTAGTACCTCATGCAGAATGCAACACAGACTTCAACTCCCATTACTTTCTGGTTCCAAAAAAGACAGGGTGCATATGCCCCATCCTCGACCTCAGAAAGCGAAATAAATTTCTGGTCCACGAGAAGTTCAAGATGGTCTCCCTGTGGACCATTCTTACACTTCTCAAACCCCAAGACTGGTTAGTATCCCTGGACATGCAGGATGCAAACCAGCATATTCTAGTTCATCCAAACCACCATAGGTTCTTTCGATTTGTGGCCCTGGGCCAGCACTGTCACTTCAGAGTACTGCCCTTTGAGCTATCCTTGGTGCCTTGAGTCTTTATAAAGTGTTTCACAGATCTTCCAGGAATGTTTCTTCAGCATTTATTCACATTAATGGGTCTTAGTCCAGTGGCACTAGGACCCTGCAGGACTCAAAATGTTTGAGGAGGGCCAGCACTGAGGCAAGCGGTGCGCATGCATGGCACTGTAAGAGCGGCTCGCGGCACCAGATTTACTTTGGCGCCAGCCCCCAAGTGCCTCAATTCCTTTTTCCCCCACCATTGAGTGCACTTCAGTGACTACGTTGCTCACCCTTCAGGAATCATAACTTCACGTCTGTGCGACAGCTGCTTCAGTTCGTTTGAGTTTCTAGTTGTTTAAAACCAGAATTTATTCTTGTATCAGTTTAGGGAATTTATGAAAAAGTTTCTGTCAGTTTCTCTCAGCCCTACTGAGCCTCATCATGATGTCTCTATGGGATCATGGTAGAGAGCCTTCCCAGTGTTTGGTCCAGTGCCATGCTTGGTCCGGTGCCATGTTAACTCGGTGCCATGTTTGGCAGGCTGCTCCTGCAGCAGGACTGTGTCTGATCCACTTCCTGTGAGGAAAGGGTTCTGACCAAGGGTGGTCCTGTGCTCGGGGGGGTCCTCCAGAGCATGAAGAAGCAGGCCAGTTCCCGATTCCGGTTGGGTTCTTGGTAACGCTCGGTTTCTAGTTCTTTCTCTCACCTTTCAGGGTGAGAACGAAACTGTACCACTCGAGGTCATCTTATGAGAAGTCTTCCACAAGACTCTTGGTTCCTGGGTCTGTGGCCTCTTTGGTGCGGTCCGCATTGCCATGGCCTTTGGTGCCAGGACACTGTGACCTTAGACCCGGAGTCAGCCCTCACCTCAACTCCTCCTCCTCTTAGTAGCTCTGTTGGACACCACCAAGGCAAGAGCCATCTTCCCAGAGGACAGATGGAAGGACATTCTTCAGATGGTGCATTTTATCATGGAGAATGACTTGGTGCAGGCTCAGTCCACGCAACGGATGCTAGGTCTCATGGCTGCTTCAGTCTTCATGGTACCTCTGGCATGGCTACACATGAGGACCACTCAGTGGATGCTCAGTACTAAGTGGTCACCAACCACGCATCCTCTGTCTTACCCCAGCAAGGTGACAAAACCATTACATTGGTCTCTAACATGGTGGACACGGAGGATATCTGTTTTCAAGGTCTCCCCTTCGCTCCACCAGAGTCTCAGATAATTCTCACCATGGATACGTCTCACCTGGGGTGGGGAGCTCACTGTCAGGACCATCACACCCAAGAAGTATGGACTCAAATAGAGCCTTATCTCCACATCATTGTTCTGGAAATGAGAGCATTCCTTTACGCACTCCATGCTTTAGTAGACTTGGTCAGTCATAAGGTGATCCTTCTGCAGATGGACAACAAGTCGGTGATGTACTACATCAACAACCAGGGCGGGGCACACTCCTACCAGCTTTGCAGGGAAGCAATGATAGTATGGGAGTGATTCCTGGAGTAGAATGCTCTAATCCTGGTGGTATACCTGCCAGGAGAGCAGAACGAGCTGACGGACCAGCTCAGTCAAACAGAAGTATATCCTCACGAGTGGTCATTAGCACCAGACGTGGTACAGTCGCTCTTCAGCACATGGATAATTCCAGACCTAGACCTTTTTGCATCCCCACTCACTGCAAAACTGCCTCACTTCTGCTCCAAAAATCCAGGACCAGCCGTTTTTTGTCGGGATGCATTCAGACTGCAAAGGACAAATCGCTTTCTGTATGCTTTTCCTCCTCTTTCACTAGTTCAGAGTGTGCTGCTCAGACTAGAGGCCTATGAGGGAAAATTATTCTGATTGCCCCATCCTGGCCATGGCAGATCTGGTTTCCACTGATCAACAGGTTATCTGTAGTCCCTCCGAAGCCTCTACCTCTGTGGAAGGACCTACTAACACAAGGGTCCATCCCAACCTGCACTCCCTTCATCCCCATGCTTGGCTCCTGAAGAGATAGAGGTGGGCAGGTTTAGTGTCTCCAAGAGGGTCTAGGAGATCCTCCTGGCTGCTTGCAAACCTTCTGCTCAGAAGACACAGACAGCCAAATGGAAACGGTTCTCTGAATGGTGTGTAAAATCTCATTTGGACCCATTCAGATGTCCACCGAACAAAGTCTTGGCATACTTGTTAGATCTTTCTGATGCAGGACTGCAATACTCCTCTGTAACGGTCCACCATTGTGCTCTTTTGGCCTACCATGAGCCAGTCCAAAACCTTACACTGGCTCAATTACCTGTCTTTAAGATGTTCCTAAAAGGCATTCTGCTCACAAGGCCTCCAATAAGGAAGCCTGTTGCTCCCTGGGATATCAACCTTGTATTGGACATGCTCACTCGTAAGCCCTTTGAACCTCTGGCTACATGTGAGCTTAAATTTCTAACTTGGAAAGCAGCTTTTCTGGTGGCTGTCACCTCAGCTCGAAGAATCTCTGAAATACACGCTTTAGTAACGGATCCTCCGTATGCAGTGTTTCGCAGCGACAAGGTGGTTCTCCATACGCATCACAAGTTCTTGCCCAAAGTAGTGTTGGAGTTCCATTTGAACCAGTCCTTGGTGTTTCTCACCTACTTCCTTAACTTCCAGAATGAGGGCGATAGAACTCTCCACTCCCTGATGTGAGGAGAGCCCTCAGGTTCTACATTGATAGAAGCAAGAAAATCCGTCATTCTAAACAACGCTTTATTTTCTTCAGTGCTCCCCATCTGGGCCAGCCAGTTATGCTTAAATGTATCTCCACCTGGGTAGCAGCTTGTCTCTGCCACTGTTACTCCATGGCTCAGGTCAAATTGGAAGTCCAGGTCCGTGTCCACTCCACCAGAGCAGTTGCAACCTCTTTCGCTGAAATCCGCTCTGTCTCCATTTCTGAGATTTGCAAAGCAGCAACTTGGAATACAGTGCATACTTTTGTTAAGCACTATGCCCTGGATGTTTATGCCAGGCAGCATGCCTCCTTCAGCGGGGCAGCCCTTAATGGACTTTTGTCCTGAGTGAGCTCCGTCTCCTACCATCCTGCTTGGGGGATTTTTGGCTGAGCTTGGTACTCTACCAGATAGTATGAATAAATGGTGAAGACTACATCCAGGAAGATATGAAACTTATGTACTCACCATAATTATTGATTTCTTGGACAGTCTTCACCATTTATTCACATGCCCACCCACCATCCCCCAAGCTCACTCTCTTTGTTGCCTAGTCTTCATCTCCCTTGTTCGGTTGGGGCTCTGAAGACACTTTTTTTTCTTTTTGACCCTTCTTATACGGTCCAAAGGGCTACTTGATGCCCCCTTTAGATTAGTGTTAATTAAGTCAGGTAATACTGCACCTCCTCAGTAAAAAGGTACTAAGGCTGTTGGAGGGTTGACGCTGAGATAGCCTATATGGCATGAGACTGCCTCATGGTACTGTGTATGCATGGTCCTACCTCGGCGATGGCCGTCCTGGAGGTTTTTGTCTCATGCAGGGTCCCAGCGCCTCTAACTTGAAACCCAACAGTGTGAATAAATGGTGAAGACTGTCCAAGATCAGTAATTACGGTGAGTATGTAATTTTCATTTTCTTCACAGCCTAAACTAAGGACAAGGGGTAAAGACCAATCAAACATATTGGAGTAAGCTTGGGGATGACATGTGGGCATGAAAAGTTGTGGCTCCTGCAGGGTCCTAGCACCTCCAGCTAGGACCCACTAGTGTGAATCAGTGGTGAAGATATTCCTAGATCAGGAGTTATAGTGAGTATGTAATTTTCATTTCTTCCTTGCCATCGAGTGCACCCTGCGTGAGTAGCACCTCAGTTCAGTTGCCACCGAACTAAGTTTTCACATTGCTGAAGTGTTTCTTTTCATGGTCCAGACTTAATTTTGCTATTTTTTCCCTGACTTCTGAGTCCAAGAAAAAGAGTAAGGGGCCAAAAAGCCTCATTTATGTGCCAGTGTTCCTGTGGGAAGTGGACTGTCATGAAGGATCGACAGGTTTGCTGGACCTGTTTTGTCCCTGAACATGATATGGATTCCTGCGATGCCTGTATTGTAGAACTGCACCCTGAAGTTGGGTCATCCGGTTTCCACCATGGAAGCACACCAGAAACCCATATTGCCAAGCTCAGGACCTTGGGCCTTTCCCCTGAGCCCCTTCCTGGTGATGCTGTTACCATTGAAGCACAGGACTCTTGCTGAAGCATCGGAGGCCTGGGGGGATGGATCTGATGGACAGCTGGCTCCTTCTGGGTGGCCAGTTGAGCACCCGCCCCATTTGCCCTGGCCAACGGACATCCCCAGTGGTGAGACCAAAGCTATATACTTGGTCCACACTGGAGGACAGCTCGGTGTCATGGCCTGGTGCAGCCCCCCGGCTCCAGACTCTACTTACAGTGTCATTGAGTGGGACGTTGCCAGCCTTGTCATTGGGCCCCATCCTGGTGCCATTAATTGTGCCAGGAGAGGGACCAGTACTGGGTCTGGGCTGCACCATTTTGTGGAGGTGGAGATGTCACTCTCTGAAACCTCAGTGTCCACAACAGGGTGCAACCTAGCCCTGGGTCGGATGCGGCAATGACTCCGATGCCAGTTCTAGGCCTGACACCGAACAAGGTGCAGATGATGGCACCACCTTCAGATCTGTCCCCAGTTCCAGTGCTGCTCACCACACCAGACCAGCTTCCAACACTGCTTGCGGTGTTGGTAGTGGGGAGAAATCTCTGCTGGCTCTTGGCCCAGCACCTAGAATGGTGTTGGACATAGGGCTGGCAAGGGTCCAGTGACTGGGAGATGGCACCGGCTCAGGATTGGGGAGGGACCTGGTTTCAGAATTCTCTCCTGGCCCTATTGCTAACCCCATCTATGATGAGGACAGAAGCTGCCCCAAGGAGACTGAACAGCTCTGCTCTTCTCACCTGTGGATTTTCCCCTAAGGGCACCATCGAGGTCATTCCTCTTCTGTAGGTTGACCCTCCTCAGGTGGTTTTGTCATGCTCTACCCTTGGGTGAGGTCTACTGAATGATCCTACATTCCATGCATAGGAAGTAGAGCTTCTAGATCTACCAACCCTCCTCCTGGGGCTATGCCATCTCTGCCTGAACTCCCAGTATCATGAGTCCTCTCGGGCCCTTCATCTGGAGTCAGTATGGAAGTGTGGCTGGTATTCTGTCCTAGTATCATACCAATGCTGACTTTGTGCAGTTTCTGTGTGGCACCCAGCTGCCACCCGATTCCAGATCCCGTACCTCCTCTCCATCTATGTCCTTCTCAGAGGGTGCAGAATCATCCCAGCACTTGTCCTCAATTTCTGAGTACTCTATGTACCAGAGATTCCTCATGTACATGCTACTAGCACTGGACATTGGCATTGTTGCTGCATGCAACACTGTACAAACAGGTGGGACTTCTAGGAGCTTTCAGCTTGACCACAGCATTATCTCTCCCTGGCCATGGACCTTTGAGGAATGCTCCAGGATAGTTTGGAGATGTCCCTTTGCTCTGTCTCCAGCACCCAGGGATGTTTCTCAGTGGTGCTGCGCACCGATAGGCTATGCTGGTGCAGTATGTCACCCCACTTCATGGATTTTGATCCTGCGGACCCTGGATGGGCCTTGTTACCCAAAGTGTGACCGACCCCCAGATGCAGACTGTGCACAGACAGATGCATTGGGGAAGAAAGGTTTCACATCTGCACATGCAGTGATGTTTTCTGCACATCAGGCACACCTGGCATCTTATAACAAGTGCCTATGGGCACAGCTAGGACAGCTGCTAGCTGCCATGCCACCATAACAGTTAGTCAGGCAAGCCATCTGTCTTTCTTCCAAGGGCCTGGAGTTGGCAAGGCACCAGATGGAGCATCTTACAATGCCAATGAGGTGGCCTCGAGGCTAGTAAGTTGTGGCTTCACCGTTCTGGACTGGCACCGCTGGCCCAGCATAAAATGCTAAACTTCCTGTTCCAGGGGACTCAACTTTTCTCCCAGAGAGTCAGGCAGGAACTCGAGGAGGGGGAAGGCGCTATTACCTGCCAGTTGACTCTAAATGTTCTTGGGTCTCACCTGGCCCATGAGAAGTCCCTGCCACCATGTGTTCTCCCCAAAGCTGAGGGTGATTATTTTCCTCAGAGTGAGCCAGCTCCTCCCTAATTGGGAAGCTTGGTAGTCAGACCCACATGCATGAATCTGTGGTGAAGACTGATTCAGGGAAGATATGAAAAGTACATACTCATCACAATTGCTGATCTACCTGAATATCTTCACCATTGAGTCACATGCCAACCATTCATCTCCCACTCAGCAGTGAGCCAAGGCCTCCGGCACCTCACCCTGTGGGTGCTGGTAATAGTACTTCCTCTCTTTCTTCTGCTATGGCTCTTACAAGTGGCAACTTTTTTTTAAGAAGCGGGTTGGGCACCCCGGTGCCAAGCTTTACCAAACAAAACAAAACAAAACAAACAAACTAAAAAAAAAAAACAGCAAAAGGGAGTGGGGGCCCCTGGCTGCCCCTGTGAATCAAAAATAAAAAAAAAGTGAGCCTTTTAGTGAGTAGGTGGCCACTTGCCCTCCATCTTGTTTTTCCTCCTTCTCCCCTGCCTGGGGTATATTCTCTGTAGGGTATATCCCTATTAGTTGCTACATGCAACATGTGGCCCAGACACTATCCAATCCACCTCCACTGAGCAGATGCTGTCTCCATGGAGGGGTGCAATGCACTTGCCTGGAACAAAGTACTAGCCACACATAGGGTAGATCCTTGTGGTTGCAAGGAGAAGCAGGGCATCTTCTTTCTCATGTTTGAATTGTTTTTGTTGGCATCCCATTTAGTTCTCTATGCATTAGTGTTGCCCATTCCACCTTAGTATGCCAGAGGAGATACCCACATCTTGACTCCCACGTAAGATAGTCCTACAGCTCCTATGCTACTTCCCTTTTTTCTCTGTTCTGTGTTTCTGTTTTCTGTGTTCTAGAAAACAGTGAAAAGAGGCTCTGGCTATATCCATTCTTGTGCCACCTTGTAGGTCCAACCCTTAGTCTCTAAGTTGGCAGTTGGGTTCTATTTGTTTTTAGTTTTTTTATATTCTATATCCTTTTTATATCCCTTTGGGCTAGAAAGTTTCTGGTCCTCTTTTTATTTTCTCTACACTTTGTTTCTCCCCTTGTGAACAGAACTGTAGTGCATGAGGGAGCCGATGACAGTTATTTGCTGGTGTGCAACACCACAGGGGTACATGCTGCATGTGAGCAGTGTCAGTGGCTGATATTAGCTCTCTTCCTAGAAGAAAGAAACTTTTGAGGGGTCCTAGTGTCTCTGGCCCTAGACCATATGTCTGACTCAGTGGTGAAGATATTCAGGAAGATCAACAATTATGGTGAGCACGTAATTTTCATTTTTTACCATTTCTTTAAAATCTGCCCTCCTGAAGTCCAGGACCCTCATCGTTGTGTGGTTTGCCTCTGTTCCTGTTTTAATGTTAAACCACACTGTAAGGTGATTGCTGCTATCTAGGGACTGCCCACTGCGACATCTGCAATGATGTCCTGTTTTGTGAGTTCCAGGTCAAGCACTGCCCCATCCCTAGTGGGTTCTTTGACTAGCTGCCTGAGAAAAGCCCCTTGTAGGGATTACATCCATTCTGGCATGGAACAAGACCTCCTCAATGCCACCATCTTTGTCGATCTAGCAAAAGCTTTCAACACTGTCACTCACCCTCTTCTCCTAGACAAACTAAAATCAGTGGGTCTATCTGACTCCACAACCAAGTGGTTCAACTCCTACCTTGTAGGTAGTTCTCAATCAGTAAGAACTGAGGACTCTCTTACCCCCCTCTACCCATACACACTGGCGTTCCCCAAGGTTCCGTCTTTGGCCCTTTGCTTTTCTCCATATTTCTCAATGACTTCCCCACAGTCTGCTCCTCTGCATCGATCCACATGTATGCAGATGATACGGTCTCCATCCGAGTTCACATCCAAGCTTCAGCTTGATTTGGACACTGTCCAGAAATGGTTCAGGGCTAATCAGTTATCTCTTAATGCTAAGAAAACAGTTTTCATGTGTTTCAGCACATGACAGAGACTTTCTAGACTCCTTTCACTCCCCACATTCCTACCCCTCGATGGGGGAAAAATTGACAACTTGCCCTCATTTAAGTATCTCGTTATCTAGCTTGTCCGCCACCTTGGTTTTTCTCAGCACATAGATGCCATGTACAAAAAACTGTGCCTTAAACTCAGTGCACTTTATAGAACAAAAGCTGTATCCCTATATCTGCTATATCACTAAAATGATCCTCCCCATTTTTGATTATGGCGACTCAGTCTATAGTGCTGCACCTAAATCCACCCTGGCCAGACTGGATCCCCTTTCACTCCATTTGCCATTTGCCTTGGCCTGTCTCCCCGGTCAATCTTCATCATTCATCACTGGTGGGGTTCTGGCTGAAGGACAGGACCCTGCTGGAGCATTTTTTTTTTCTAAAGGGGGAGGAGCTGGTGCCATGAGTGGCACTGCCATCGAGGTCAACGCACCATGTGGCACTCGTGGGTTGGCCAGTAACTGGCACCTTCTCCTCCTCCATCCCAGTTCTGCTTCTCCCGCAGTTGAGTGAGCACGACCGCGTGAGAAGACTGTTTTTGATACTGTGACATCGCGGCCTAGTCCATTTGAGTATTGTCCTAATTCTGCAGGAGCTCTTGTGTTCTCGGTGCCATTGACACCGGTAAGATCTTTCCTTATTTTTCTTCGGCGCTGAGAACTTTTTTGCTGTTTTCTTATTGATTTTCCGTCCGATCATGTCTCGTCCCTGGGACAAGAAAAATAAATCTACGAAGGCGGTGTCCCTGTGGCTGGCTTTATTCTGTCTTGGACCAGCATGATCATTGCCTGAGCTGTCTGGGCCCTTACCACGATATGGACCATTGCAACGCCTGTTTTTCCATTGACTGCAGAGTACTGGAACACCGCATGTCTAAAGTCGGCCATACGCCACCGGCTTTCAGAGGACAGGAGCGCACTAGGGACACCAGACATAGGTCCCTTGCCCCTTCCTCCAGGTTCCCTCCCAGTTATATACCGGCTGCGGAGGAGGGGGCTTCCACCATTTCTAGCCTCACCTTGGCAGAGGCCCCTCTCATGGTGCCGGAGACCCAGTCTGATTCCTCCGGAGGTCGGGCCAGAGGCAGCGTTTTGGCAGTCACCTTCCTCAGAGGTCAAGGCTCTCCTGGCATCATGGCCTGTGTCTGCCAGGCCGGGCCCGGTGGTTTCCTCTGTGCAGGGCGGCACCGTGGGCAGTGCTAGGCCAGCTTATGGTGCCATGAGCGGAAGAGTTCGGAAGGTCTTCTGGATCCATTCCTCCTCGGGGGACAATGATTCGGAGGCAGATCCGGACTGGCTTCCGGATTCTTTGGAGTCCTCAGACTCTTCCCCATCCAGCACTTTGGCACTTCTCGAACCCCTCCTTCGAAACCTGTGGTTCTACTGGCCCCAGTGTCAGTGCCACTTGCAGAGGCTATGGCCTGCCCTTCTGGACCCACACGGCCCTGGTCACCTTGCAGGGGGGAATCACCTTCAGGGCTCGGTCCTGACCATTTCAGAATGGTTGAATGGCCGGTGACTGCTTCGACTGACGGATCCTTCCAGGGTGTTGGTTTGCTTGTTAGGTCCCCAAGCCCTGGCAGAGGTAGTTCTGTCCCTCAGAGGCATTTGGCCCCTTTACCTCTGTCTTCCTCTCCCCTTGTGCCGTGCCACTATGGTCCTACGGGGCCTCTAACCTGGGCACAGTTTAGAGCCACAGCTGCCCATTTCCCTACCTACGATAGATCCATGGATGAGCAGGTGTTTTACCACTCACCCATGCGGCAGCCAGACTCTGACTCCCCGGACTAGTCAGCTTCCTCATCTTCTTCACATGAGGAAGAGGATCCTTCTGTCCACCTATCCTCGGACGCTGATCAGACCTTCTATTAGCATTTCCTATCGAGGTTGGTCGACGAGCTCCACATATTGAGATTGGCAAGACACAATCCTGAGCTGAGAATGCGTGCTTTCTTAAGTGAGTACAGTGTGGGCAACCTGGTGGTACCCACCTGGCCCTCCCCCTTTTGGGAAGCATCATACCACGCTTTGCAGCGTGAATCAGTCTCCTCCCCAGCCTCGATGGACTGCCGGGGCAGGTATTGCACACCACAGGGATCTCTGGGAGACCTACCTCACCCTTCTTCAGGCACGATGCTCCTGGACACTTCCCCTGGGCATAGAAGCCCAAGACACAACCAGCCCCCAGATGTGGACTTTGAGAAGTTTGACTCCTGGGGGAAAAGAGTTTTTTCCTTGGCACATCTCTCTCCCCCTCTCTCTCTGTCTCTCTCTCTCTCTCTCTCCATTGCAGTGCATTAAGCCCATCATGCTGCCTACAACAGGCACTTATGGTCTTTGCTAGGACAGCTCCTAGCATCTATGCTTGATATGGAGGCAACCGGACAAGCCATTGCCCTGTCCGCATATGGCCTGGAGTTTGCGAGGCACCAAGCAAGGGCATCGTATGATGCCAGTGAGGTGGGGTCTAGGCTAGTGGGGACAGCGATCTGCGTCAGGCGGATGGCATGGCCTCATCTTTCCCGGTTATCACCTGTGGCCCGGCAAAGGGTGATTGCCTCCTCCTGGGGAACCCACCTTTTTTCCCACAGAGTGAGACATGAACTTCATGGGTGACTTCCTTCCTCCAGCCAGAGGGAGACCCCCCCCCCGACCCTGACCAATCCCAGGCCTAACTAGGACTGTAAGGGTCTCCCCCTTCTGTGTCTGCCCCACAGGAGGCTGAGGGACATTCTTCCCTCAGGGAGGTACCAGGTCCCCTTCGGGGGGCTTGGTAATCACCCACCAGTGATGAATGGTGAAGACTGACAGATAAGGTATGAAAATTATGTACCTACTGTAATTCTTTATCTTTCTGTGTATCTTCATCATTCATCACTGCTTCCCTCCCTCCTTCCCCTCTTGGGCCTCAGACTCTGGGCAGTGCCTCCTCCTTGCTTGCTTTTCCCCAATACAGGTCATTTGTGGGCCTAGTCCTGCTGGTATCTCTGAGCTCTCTGTTCCTTCTATCGATTCTGTTTCCCTCCAGTCATGGTCTGGGGGGGGTCTCTCTCTCAGGCATCCTGCCCGATCCTCCCCTGCCTGAAGTCCTCCATCTGTGCCTCCTCTCTCCTCCTCCTCAGCCCACTGTCAGTACCCCCGGCTTGACGCCCCGGGGTGGGGCCACCGCTCCTGTTTGGGCACTCCTAGAGACAGACCCCAACGTGGGAGAGGATCCGGATGGAGGAACCTGGAAGGCCAGGTAGGACGGACCCGGCATTGGGGATGGGGGCAGGTGCCATTGCCTACCCCTGCAGATCAGGTTTTTCCATTTTCTGTTCCCCCCACCCTCCCATGTGTGTGCATGCCCCAATGTAGGACGCATGGCAATCCCTGCCTGCACCAAGGCATGCTGGATACGTGCTGCCCGATGTGTTGCAGCGCTCCTGGTCTCCACCAGGAGCCACTGACATGCGAGGCGATCCCACCCCACCCTGCGGGGAGAAGAGCAGCCTCTACGGGTGCTCAATCCTCACCCGCCCCTGCTGACCCCCAGCATCTCGAGTTCAGTACCGAACCCAGGTCGCCGGCATGGTACGAGGTGTGGCATCCAGCGCCTCAACCCTCAGCGCCACCGGGCCGGCTCTCTGTTTCTTCTAGTGAAGGAAACAGAGGTTCACTGTTGGGGGAGGGCAAGCAAGGGCACTTGTCCCTTCATGATGAGGGCTCACTGGGGCCCTTTCTTGCGTTCCTGATGAGGACCCCTCCTCCGAATTGGTCTGAACCTCTCTGAGCGTTTGATTTACCAGCTCTGGTCTCTTGACCCATGGGAGCCTTCTCTGGACTTTAGCATTGGGAGGGCCCTGGTGACCCCTAGAACTCTTCCTTTCAGGAACTGTGACTCCCTTTTCTCCCCTGCTGGCTCCAGCTGACTTTTTTTCCTATGCAGAGTCCCCCTCTGGATTGGAAGATGTATGTCTTAGGGGAGGTTCTCCTCCTGGTATCCTCTTTCCCCCTTCTGTTTCAGGGGGTGTGTCATCTCTAGACCCTCTGTGAGAGGAATCTTTCTACTGGGGGACCCTGCAACAGTGTGGGTCCTGTTCCCACCTCAGGGTGTTTTTAAAGACAGGAGTGGGAGATGCTTGCCACCCTCTCCAACTCTTTTGGGCTGGTGGAGAGAACACTTCAAGTCTGGTACCCTGGCTTGCTTCTGTCTTCTGGGCTGTTGCCCAGTTAGCCCTCCCCCTAGTTTTTCTCAAACCTGGGGGTTCTGTCTCCTGCTCCCTTTCGGCGGAGATATGAAAAAACTCAGATGTGGCTAAGACAGTGGTGCCCTTCTCCCCGGAGTCCCAGTGAGTCCTCTGGACCTCTGGAAGGGTGGCACAGTGTCTCCTTTTTCCTCTCTTATTTACCTTTCCTTCTTTCCTATCCTCTTCTTCCTCCCTCCCTCCTTACTCTGTCCCTTCCTTGCCTGCTCAGAGGTTTGGGGCCCCCTGCCCCAGACCCCTAGCTTCATCCTTCTGTCCTCTTAGCCGGCATTATATCTTCTTCTGTTTATATCCTTTCCTTTTCCCATCTCTCAGGCTCCCTTGCCCCATTCCCTTTCTTTTCTCTTTTCCTGACTTTACTCTCTGGCATGCAGAGTTGGGATGGAGAAGGAGTCTGTGTCAGTTACTGGCCAACCCGTGAGCGCCACGCAGTGTGTCGGCCTTGAGGGTGGCACCGGCTCCTCCCCCTTTAGAAGAAAAATGCTCCCACGGGGTCTTGCTCCTGCAGCCAGTACCCACCAGTGACGAATGGTGAAGATGCACAGAAAGATCAAGAATTATGGTAGGTACATAATTTTCATTTCTCTGTACATTGATATCTCTCCCTCTCTCTCTCTCTCGCTCTGTGTCTTCCTTCCTTCCTTGAATGACCGCCATCTCATCCACTGTGCCTCCTTTATTTCTATATTCTGGTTGACTTTGTTTCCTCCTTATCTCAGCCCTTTCCTCTCCCCTCCACGTACTCTCTCTCTGTAACTCAGGTTATCATTCTCTTTTGCTGCCCTCTCGTAAATCCCTAGCTGGCTAGTCTGGTTTTTCCTTCCGCCTTCCTAATCTTTGGAACAACCAAACGTTCTCTTTCCTCTCTTCTCCAAGGTCACACTGCCCCCTCCTGTAAATGTCCTTAGCCACATTGCCCTACACTTCTTCTTATCTACTCTGACCTCTATACTTCTAGCCACCCCTCCTCACCCCTTCATCTCCCTCTTCCCCTCCACCACTTCCTCCTATTCCCTTACTTCTTTCTCACTCATTCCCACCCCCATTAATCACCCTTTCTACCCCTTCCTACTCTTCAACACTCTATTCCCCCACCTTACCCACCATAATCTGTTCCCTTCTCCTCTCTGTTCTACTCCCACCACTACTTTACCTTTTCACCCCCACCAGCCACTGTTTCTCACCCTCCTCTTCTTACTCTCGTTCCTTCCCTTTCCTATATTTGTGATGTTACTTTCTTATATGTGCCGGGTACTTTGCACTTCTGATGTTTAACCTGCATTGTTATTTGCTCTGGTAATGTATATTATTGCACATACTGGGCCCGATATTCAAATGTGTGCCTGGCAATGGAGCAAGTGGGTGCACAGTGAACTGAGGGATATATTCAAAAGAGATGAGCCATGACGCATCTCTTCTGAATATATCAAGTAGTGCGCCCTGCGCAAATACAATGTGCTGGTGCATCCCCCCAGACAGGGCTGAATACCAGGAATGGGAATTGCGCCAGCGCATCAGAGATATGCTGTGCACAAAGTCCTGATATTCAGCCACCAATATGCAAATGGAGCCATAATGCATGCAAGGCACAAATGGGTACATTTGCATGTCATTATGGCCCCATTTGCATGAGTTGTGCAGGGCTGGCCGACGAAATGCACCTGGCGTCCTGCACACTGTGCGGAGCTGGCAGTGTAGGTCCAGAAGTCCCTCCCCCATAGCGGTGACTGCCATGTATGAAGTATTGCCCATGTCTCTGGTAGTCTAGTGGAACCACCCACCCCTCCGATAGTGATGATCGCCATGTATGGAAAATTGCCCATGTTACTGGTAGTCTAGTGTTACCCCCCTCCCCATCCCAACCCTCTAGTCACCAGCACGGCAATGTATTAATTATCCCTGGTGGGTCAGTGGTTCCCCCACCCTGCATGTACCTCCAATTGCTGTAATATGCCATTATGAATAGCCCTGGTAGGCCACTGGATTCCCCACCCAGCTCATACCTCTAATCACCGGCAAACTTGCAGATTACAGTGCCCTGGTGGTCCAGTGGTAACCTCCACCACCCCCAGCCACCCAGCCCCCTCCCCGGTCATCGGCGAGCAGCATACCCACCTGCATACTACTGCAACTGCCCACTGAATAATTGCCTACTGTGGGCTGCAAAGTGCACTGGTCCACACTGTGTACCAATGGGCTTGCAGTTGCATATGTAATAAGTCACAACTGGTTGAATGAATGACTTCATTCACAAAGTTGTGACTTAGTACAGTATACACTGCAAGCCCATTGGACCGTGTGGACCATCGCTGCAGCCCTACTGACACTGTCATCTCGGGCGGACAGCCATGGGGTTATGCGGTGGGTTTGCTGCCCAACGCATGACCTGGGGAGCTGTAAGTGGGGGTGGGGTTACCACTGGACCCCACCAGGGCAATGTAATTCAATGTCATCGGTGATCAGAGGCACGGGCAGGGTGGAGATCCACTGACCACCAGGATGTTCTCTTTGGAATCTTACAATGATCAGAGGGTCTGGCAGGGAGTACCACTGGACCACCAGGGCCTAATGTGTGTGCTTGTGCATAGTGTTTAGGGAGGTGGGTTGCCACCCACGGCCGGCAGCTGCTGTGTTGTGCATTGCAGTACAGCGGCTCACTGGTGGGTGACCTGTATTTGAGCCATTTTCTATGGGCTCAACATCTCAGAGTTGTGCCAGCAGATGCGCCGCATATCCTGAGCTAAATAACGGGATGTGCCGCATATGGATAGGCACGCCCCCTGGAGATGTGCCGCATACATTATCTTTGCACCCCCGCGCATTGGGAATTGCGCTGTGCATTTCCCATTTTTGAATACTGCCCCGGGGTGCAGTTCTGAGGTTGTGCTGGTGCAACACAGCTGTGCCAGGTGCAACCTCTTTGAATATCTAACCCGCTGTGAATTGTACTGTTATTCCTGCGCTTCTACTTGTCTGTACTCATCCCTTGTCCCGTCCCCCAGGATACATCTGGAAACGAGCTTCATGGCTCAGTATGTCTTTCCTGATAAATCTCTTTTAAATAAAATAAGTAAATAAATAAATAGGGAGTGAAGGATGACACTGCTCCCTTCTTTTGCATCTGCGTGCCCCTGTCCTTCTGTGGCATCGATTCCCCCCTCACATATAGTACAACCCTTCCTCTCCTCCTCCCTTCCTTGTCCCTCCTGAACAATGAGTAGCCCGGTATGGCCATGTCCCAGTCATGGCTGTTACTGCAGCATGGCTCTGTTATTGCCACCAAATCCAGCCTAGCACTCACCATGATGGCCTTCAGGTCTGGAATCTGATTTCCCAGACTCTTTATGTTGGTGCACATGGCTCTCCATACCTTATTCCCTTCCTTCTTGATTCCTCTATTGAGAGGAATCTGCTGTCTGTACGGTATCATGCAAAATTTGTTGGTGCTTCCATTCTGCACACTGTTGAGAACCATAGTCTAACACCAAACTCACTTGTCTCATCCTTATATGGGGGGCTCTGATCTTAAGCAGTATGTGCTTTAATGCAGTATCCACTATGTTTCCAGCCCCATTGTAATTTGTGCTTCTTGACAACATTTAAACTTGCCATCATTAGAAAAATATGTGAACTTGAGAGATGGAGCATCAAGAATATTACATGTTGTTTTAATTTTTAGTGCTTCAGCTAATCACGCATCAGGCTGTTCTGTCCAAGTTGCCATTTAGAATTCTCTTTTTAATCAAATATAGGATTGCATCTTATTCATTTCTTAAAGCTGTGATCCTCAACTCGAGATGGAAAATGTAGCAGTCCCAAATATGTACAAACTGTAGCTTTCCCAGTATTGTGAAGGCTGGTCTTATGCATATTTATTTATTGACCTTTAAATCACAAATGTTCACTTACAATTCTTAGATCTGTCTGATTATTTGGCCCAGTGTTTTGTTTACTGTAATCAGAGGTGGATTTGTTGAACGTATTTTGCTATTTAAAAACAGCTTAACTTAAGGGATCATTCTGATTGAAAAGCAAAGAGCTTGGGGGCAACGGTTGTGCACAAATCAGCAACAACACATTTTAAAGAACTATAAAATTAGACATATCCATCCAGTACAGTGCGTAATAAACAACCGCAGTGAAGAAATTGATTATTTTGATCGCCATTTTCACCTTAAAAAGAGGTAGACACATCTAAAAGAAGCAGACAACATTATCTAAAAACACAGTACAGTGGCATCTCCAGCTCCCCAGTAGGTTTCTGCTGTGGGCCGTGTCGCTGAGTGCAGAGCCTGTGCACATGTGTGGCTAACTCTGGAGCTGGAACACCAATGTTCTCCCTGTCTAAACTAAGTAAGATCCTGAATTGGTGGCACTACTATGGGTATAATCCACCAGCTGGATTCTGATGATCTTTCAGAGATGGAGATGGGGAAACTAGTGTATTACAGACCCAAAGATGCACAGAATCTGGCAGGAGACCAAAGGTCCATCTCATTTGCCCTTAGTAAAATGACCTTTCCCCACTTATCTACCGTCCTAGTGAGAAGTTCCCTTTCCTTCTGCCATACCATCACACAGTTCCCTATTACCCATCTTCAGCATATTTGTCCCTTTGCCTTCTCCCAACCATGCTTTAACCTGTTAAGAGTTACTGCCCCCATCACCTCTGCTGGTAGGCTGTTCCAAGATCTACCAATCTACTCTCTCTCTCTCTCTCTCTGTAAAACAGAACTTCCTCAGATTGTTCTTATATTTACTGTACCTCCCACCAGTCTCCACTCATGACCTCTAGTGACTGCATCCTTATTTCTTACAAATAGATCCTCGTTTACCTTATTTATGCCTATAAAAAACGTACAAGTTTTAGTCATATCCCCCTCTCTCGTCTGGTCCCTAGTGAATACACATTTAATTCCTCTAACCTCTACTGAAAGGATTCATCCTGTTGTCCCTGTATCATATTGATAACCCTACTCTACACTGATTCCGTCAATATCCTTCCTTAAATGAGGGTTCCAGAACTGGGCATAATACATGTGGTCTCGCGAGGGATCGATAAAGTGGCAGAATTATGTGCCTTCTTCTGCCATCAAAACTTTTCCCTGTTCACACCAGCATCCTTGAAGCCATGCTGTATGCTTTGTTACATAGGCTCATTTGTTTAAGGGACTTGTAATTATGATCCCTAGATCTCTCTCTCTCTCTCTCTGTCTTCTGATGTACAGTACTAACCAGTTTAACTCCTTCTGTCCAGTATTCAGTGTGTGGATTATTTCTTCCTAAATGAATAACTTTGCATTTCTTGGTGTTAAACTTCAACTGCCACACCATAGTTCACTTCAATATTTTCAGGTCTTTCTGGAGCACCTGCATGCCATCTTCATGAGCTACCCTTCAACACGGCTTCGTGGTATCTGTGACTAGACACAGTTCTCCTTGGATACCCACTCCAGTGTCACTAAATACATATTAAACAGGACAGGTCCCAGGACCAATCCCTGTGGTACTCCACTTGTGACCACTCTGTCCCCTGATTTAGTACCATTTACAATTACTCCGTTGCCTTTCTTTTAACCAGTTTCCAGTTCACTTAAGTTAACCCTGAACAACTCCCAATTCCTCCATCTTCTTCAGCAGCCTCCTGTGAGGTACTCAATTGAATGCTTTACTATAGTCAATCAGATCTACTGCCTGCCTGTTGTCCATTTCCCTGGAGACCCAATCGAAAAACATTATCAGGTTAGTGTGACATAACTACCCTGACACAAAGCCGTGCTGTTTTTCATCGTACGAACATACATACAAAGATACGAAAATGCTGGCAGAAAAATGCCCAGAGGTCTATTAAGTCTGCCTGAGTGTGCAGCTCGCAGAATACCTTTACTGCAGCAGCTCCCCAAGTCCCCCCTCATCATCCCTACCCAGCAGCTTTAGCCACCCTAGCCTCTTTTCTGTACTGATCTTTCCTTTGACCCTGTCCCACCCCCCTTTTAAAACTGACCAGTCTTTGCGAGATCACTTCTTCCAGTCGTTCGTTCCACCCTGCCACCACCCTTTCTGTAAAGTCGTGACTCCTCATTTCCCTCTTGAATCTTTCCCGCTCCAATTTCAGACTGTGTCCCCTCATGATCCTCCCTCCCTTTAAGTTGAACAAACCCTCCATACTAACCTTATTTGTGCCTTTTTAAGTATTTGAAGGTCTCTATCATGTCCTCCTCTCCCTTCTATCTTCCAGGGAGTACATGCTGAGCTCCCTCAATCTCTCCTCATAGGGTTTGTCCCCCAGTCCTAGGGTCCTTGGGTGTTCATTTTCCTCCAGAAAGGCCACCAAAATTTCCTTCCTTATGGTCTCCATCAGCTTACACACTATGGACGTTGGGCTGACAGGCTTATAGTTACCCAGTTCCTCCCTGTCCCTTCCTTTATGAAGTGGCAGTGTGTCAGAAAACCTCCAATCTGCAGGAACCACTCATGGTTTCAATGAATTTTTGAATATACAGGTTAAGGGTTCTGTCAGTACTGTGGCCAGTTCCCTAAGCACTTTAGGGTGCAGCCCATCTGGGCCCAGTGCCTTGTCTACTTTAAGAGTCTCTAGTCTGATCTTACTCAAGTCAGTCTTCACCATTCATTACATATGGTTCTAGCAGGAGGTCTGAACTCTGTTCGAGGAAAAAAGAGCTTGTCTCTTTAAATTTTTCAGAGCTGGGGGAGCCAACGATGGGATGGCACCACCCACGAGGCCTGCGCTCTTCATGGCACTCATGGAGTGGCCAGTAACTGACGACTCCTCCCAGCCCTAAGTTCTCTTTTTCCTGCTATTGAGGAAGGGTCTGCGAGGGAAATCTCTTCAGCTCTGCTATGAAATTACAGTTCTGCTCAGGCCTGCCATTCTTCAGTGTCAATTCTCGGTGCCGTAAGTACTGGTTCTGTTCTGGCACCGGTTTATTCTTTATTTTCTTTAAGTGTTTCACAGCGTAGTAACTTTTCCCTGTTTTGATTTATTTACTATGCAGTATCGATGGGGTCAGGGCATAAGAAATCTTGAAAAAAAAGTGGGAGTTGCCCCATGCGCTGGTGCCCCTGTAGCAAATCCATGACCTCATCGGACCCCCCATGACCATTGTTTTTCTTGTCTGGGTCCTCACTATGGGATGGATGAGTGCAACACCTGCTTCTCTATGGACTATCGCACTTTGGTTATCTGCATGGAGAGGTTGGGGAGATACCCCCAACCTTCAGCAATCATCAGTGCACTCGGGACGCCAAGTTGAGGTCTCTGGGCTCCACCTTTGAGCCCCCCGGCTCTATATGGGCCAGTGGGAATGGGACCCCCTCTGTTCCACAGCATGCTGGGGCAAGAGGTCCCAGCGAGGGGTTGGTGTGGCAGTCGTCCTTCTCTGTGGGGGCCGCTGGTCACCCCTCGTAGTCTGGGGTCTCCTCAGAGACACGGGAGACCCCCTGGTGTGGTGCCACAGCTATACGCTGGGTCCACTCAGGTGGTCCCCTTGGTGCCACTGCCCAGCACCATCTCTGGCACTGGTGAGTGGGGAGACACCAACCGTGCACCCGGGCTCCCTTCTGATGCCACCCTGGGTGTTGGAGGGCCTAGATTCCAGGTGGTAGCTAAGTTGGAGATCTCCCTGATCTTATACTCCACCTCAGAGAGTGAAGATCGGGAATATCCTTATTGGCTGCCTGGCTCTGGGGAGCCTCTGTGTTCTGCCAGGGCCTCTCTGAGGCCTACTACAAATCTTTGGCCTGTGGTCTCTTCCGGCAGTGCCGTCCATGATGCCGCCTCCCCTGAGCCCTCCAGTGCCAGGGACTCTATTGTTGTCACTTGTGACACTCCTGGGGATGACAGTGCTGACTTGGGAGCTGGCACCGTCTCCGGTGCTGAGTCCAGCCTACCTGTGGGGATGACTTTGGCTGCTGGAGACAGTGCTCAGAAGGGGCCCAATGTCAGTTCCTCAGTGACTGGGTCTTTATCTTCTTTGACTGCTAGCCCAGATTCATCTTTTAGACCTCCTCCGAGGGGCAGGTCTCTTTCTTCAGGGGTTGGGGCTGGCAGGGCTCATTCTGTGCAGCGGTCCCTCTGTAGAGCCTCTAGGGGCTCTGGGAGGAGCCATAGTGCTGATGCTGCGCTGTCTTCCTCTGCACCTAGGGAAGAGTCCTGCAGTTGGTGGGGATAGGGACATCCCTTTGGGCTCTGTACAGCTCCATTCTCCTCACCTGAGGGTTCCCCCAAGGGCAACACCCAGTCCACCCCTCGACTGTTGAGCGCACAGAGGTGTGCGGGACAGGCAGCCTACACCTTCAGAAGGGGTTCTCTGCATGGTCCTGAAGTCCTTGTAGAGGATCTTCCCTAATTCACCAGGCTACCCCTTCCTCTCATCCTTTGCCTCCACTCCACCTTCTCCCCAGTCTCCTAGGTGTGAGAGGACCTATGACTTGGGAACAGCTCAGAGGGTCAGCAGCTGCATTCCCCCGTTACTTAAGGGCACTCAATGAAGTCATATTTAGACCTCAGACACCAGTGCCACCCGCCTCAAACTCCTCCGAATCTTCAACTTCCTCCACTGAGGAAGAGGATGCTTCCCTCCACTACTCAACTGATGCAGACTTCACGTCTTATCAGCACTTCCTAGCGGAGATGTTGGAGGAGCTTCACTTCTTCCATTTCACTGGACAGGACCCTGCCTGTATGACCCTGTCATTCCTGGGGGAATATGGTGCTGACCACCTGGTCCTACCTCCCTGGCTGTGGCCATTTACAGAAGCTTTGTACGCTGTCTGGCAACATCCCACTGCTCCAGCTGCTGCGCCTAGGGACTGTATGTGCAGGGACTGCACTGCTGTGGGGTCTCCAGGTGCCATGCCCCACCCCTTTTTGGGAGTGGAGCTCCTAGATACCCCATCCAGGCACTGTCGCCCTTGCCATGACCGCCCCCCAGATTCTGACTCGGCTGAGTTAGATCGCTGGGGGGAGAAGGGTGTTTTCAGCATCACATCTTCTTCTATGCATAGCAGCTCATCAGGCACACCTGCTAGCCTATACTAGGCACCTCTGTATGCTGCCAGGACAGATTCTAGCAGCACTGCCTGATGGTGCGGAAACCCAGCAAACCATTAGCTTCTCGGCACGTGACCTGGAGCTCGCAAGAGACCTCTCCAGGGCAGTGTATGATGCTAATGAGGTGGCATCTGGACTAGTAGGAACTTCTGATTGCATTAGGCAGATGGCATGGCTCCGCTTTTCGGAGTTGTCACCCTTCCGGGGGGCCTGCTTTTTCTCTCGAAGGGCATGGCGTGAACTGCAGGGACACCTTCCGTCTCAAGGGGCACAGGAGCCACTGCCTGCCCAACACCATCCACATGCCTTACTAGGCTTGTAAAAGGTCCCTCTCCTCCTATGTTACTCCCCCACAGGAGGTTGGGGGAATTTCTTTCCCACAGGGTTTGCCATCTCAGCACTCTGACCCATGTGTAATAAATGGTGAAGATTGACTTTGGTAAGATATAAAAATTACGTACTCGCTGTAATTCTTGATCTTCTCAAGTATCTTCACCATTCATTATAGCCAGGCACTGGATAGCACCTTTCCCTCCTTTTCTCTCTACCCCCTATAGCCTTGATCCTTCAAGGGTGAGAATTAAGGGGGAATGGTAGGATTTCTTTTGGGAAAGCCCTGCCTAATTTCACGCCATCCGGCGTTTCCTGACCCCTTTTTATGTTTGCTTGCACACATGTGCAAGAAACATAGTGCCATCATCCGAGTTTTTGTAGATGTGGCACCCTGTCTTCCAGTTCAGTCAGTGTGTTTACAGGCGTGGCCACAGTTCACCAATTAATGCTGCAGCTGTCTAAGACAGCAGTTGAAAATGCAGTGGCGTACAGCTCAAAGGGAGAGACTGCTTCAGTGAGCAGCGATAAGATAGTGTTGATTAGCATATTGCCAGCAATCCTGCTTGTATACGTCTCTGCTTTCTCTTCCTGGAACATAAATTCAGTTTGAAGTGAACTTTTCCTAGGACTATCTTTCTGGGAGGAGGCAAGTGACTAAAATGACATCCTTGGAATGTTTCCAAAAAAAGATCTAATTGCCATCCTTGGAATGCTGAGTCAGAGTTCAGGGTAGGAGCAGCATTGACAAAAGCAGGGATACAGAACCCCAAAGAGACTGAAAAAGTAGACACAGTTGTCAGTTTTCAGACCTGATCAGTATTGTAATAATATTCCCCAACCCTCTGAGTGTCTCTGAATAGCGCCCCCCCCCCAACCGCAGCACACAGTATGGCTGACCAGGTGCCCAGTCCCACATCCCCAGAGTTCTAGGTGCCACACTGGGAGCTCACCCCAGCGTGGCAAAAGTGAAAAGGTGACAGGGTGCCCAATCCCATCGGCTCAATTAACCCCCCAAAGAGACAGACTTCCAGTTGCCACGCTAGGAGCCCACCCCAGTGTGGCACACGTCCGTATGGCCAGGGGTGCCCAATCCCCCGTCGGGTCCACTGATACACCCCAAAAAAATCCTTCAGCTGCCACACTGCCCACCCCAGCGTGGCACAAGTCCTGCGTCATCTTCCTAAAAAGAAAACAAACACCTGAAAAGAAAAAAAGGTCCCTTGTTGATTGTCTTGCCCCCCAACCCCCGCTCACCCTCTGCGCATCCACCTCCCTACACCCCACCTCACTTCATACTTGCCTCCGGAGGCTGGCGAGACGATCTTCGGTGGACCGGGAACACATCTGCACTCTTCAAAGCCGACCGCAAACTGAAGAAATGCCAGTAAGCTGTATAATGGAATAAAAAGGGTTTTTTCAACTTTGATGCATATCTCAGGCTTTTGTTTTGAATTTTGGCACCAAATTTTCAATATGGGGTTTTTGGGACCCCTCCTCATGAATTCTGGCACTGTCATGGCATTATTCAACCCCAAAAGGTGATTTCATAGTCACTGCGCGGAACCACCTTCTTCGGGATCGATTCTGAAACAACAGTGTCACGTTCATGAGATAGGCCCTCAAAACCCATGTTTAAAATTTGGTGAAATTCCAAAAATTACTGATTCGCATGCGTTGTGCAGTTCCTCACGCACGCCGTATTATTTTTAATATTTTCACTCCAGAGTTTCAACATTGCCATTTTACCACATCTCCTTACGAGCAGTACAGCTGTCATTTTTCACATCTCGCCCAAAATGTGTTTCCACGCATATAGAGCACAATGGCGCAGTCGGTGTGCGAAATCAATGATCGGGACAGATTAAGAAAATCACAATTACACTGTTCATGAGCAGAGGTCTTACAATGGCTATGTTAAAAAATTTGGTGACAAAAGTCCATAAAATGTGTTGAGAGCGAACATTGCGCAGTTTCCACACAACCTCGTAAGTTCATGAATTTGTAATATTTTCAGTCCAGATTTTCACCACTGGCATTTTTCCACACTTCCTTATGAACAGTACAGTTGTCATTTTTCAGACCATGGCCAAAATGTGTTTTTGCACTTCCAGCTCAGAAATGCGTGGTCGCTGTGGGAAATCACTGTTCAGGAAAGATTAAGAAAATCACAGTGACACTGTTCATGAGCGGAGGTCCCAAAATGCCTGTGTTGACAATCTGCTGTAAAAGATCCCAAACTAATTACATTACGGGTGTCGTTGTACAGTTTCTCATAGCTTGTGACTTCACCAGTTTTTAAATATTTTCACTGCAGATTTTCAACATTGCCATTTTTACACCTCCTCATGAACAGTACAGCTGTCATTTTCACATCCTGTTAGAAATGTGTTTTCGCACCTGTGGTGCCAAATGGCGTAGTCGCTGTGCAAAATCAGCTTTCGGCTAACAAACTGATATTGCCACTGTTCATTAGGTGGGGGTCTCAAAAAAATCATGTTGAAAATTTGGAGTCAGAATACCAATGAACGGCTGAGGCGTTAGGGTTTCCGACCATAACGCCCCACCCTGTAGAGACTGACAGGCATCAGGGGTGTGACTTGGGATTGTCGCCTGTATTGCTTATACCATTCCACCCCCACCCTGCAGTCAGTGAGAGGCATCAGGGTGTGCCTTAGACTCTTTGGCCCCAAAGTTCACCCCATTCTCCTATACAGCACCCATCTCACCATATTTCATGATGGAATGGGGTGAACATAAGGGCCAAAGACCCCAAGTCACACTGTGACACTTGTCAGTGTCTGCAGGGTAGGGTGTGGTGAAATGGCATGGCCCTTATGCCTGACGACCCAAAGCCACACCTCAATGCCTGTCGGTATCTGCAGGGTGGTGGTGGGGTTCGCTTTAGTTCAATACTTCACTGCCATTCCTATTATGCAGCTCTAACACCAACACTACCAATGCCAATGCCAGCAAGCAAACATTCGGCATTGACAAATGCTTTTTTGGCTTAGCCTGCTCATGGGTTTCTTTCCCTCAAAAAGCCCTTGGTGCTTTTGAAAAAAAAAAAAAAAAAGAGGAGGAGAGAAGCAAGCCTTGGGCTCTCTTTTCTCTACCTCCTATTCCCTTCTGAGGTCTCCTTTCTGTCTCAAAGGGAACACCTTGGGCTCTCATGTGGAAAGACAGAGAACAGACTTTTTTTGTGTTCTCCATTTATCTCTAAACCTCTTCTTGTTCTCCTCCATGGAGATATACCAAGAAATGTATATAGACAAGAAAGAGAGAGAGAGTTCCTCTAGCGGCTCACCTGGCACCTCCTTCTCGTAGGGAGATATCTTGGAGTTATGATCCCTTTACTGTCCTCCTCCTCTTAATCCCTTCCCCCATTCTCCTCCCTTCCAGTTCTTATCTACTCAGACAAATCAGGAGAGCTCTCAAGCTGAAGCAGGGGTGGGTGTATGAATACACCCTAATCCACTCCCTCTCATAGCCCAGCTGGGCCAATTGCATCTCTCCTTCTTCGGACTCTTGGTCTAGTTGAAATACTGGCATCTCACCCTCTCTGGGGCCAAGCCTCAATCTAAAAAAAAAAAAAAGAGGAAGGATAATGGGAGGAAGAACGATATCTCTCTCGCTCTCCATGTTATTTCCTCTTCCCCTTCTTTATCTTCCTTCTACCTAGGTCTCCCCAGCGTGTTGGCCATCCCTGCCTTTCCTGGTTCCCCCTTATCTATATCCCCTATTCAGTCAGCTTTTATCCTCATTTCTCCCTATCCTTCGGGCTCCCTTGCCCTCACTCTATCCATGTCTTCTGTCTTCCTCTCCTGGTGGACAGAACTGAGGGCTGGGAGGAGTCTGCATCGGTTACTGGCCACTCCATAAGCACCATGTGGAACGCAAGCCTCATGGGTGGCACCATCCCTACATCGGCTCCCCCAGCTCTGAAAAATTTAAAGATACAAGGTCTTTTTTCCTGAGCAGAATCCAGACCTCCGGCTAGACCCATACATAATGAATGGTAAAGATACTTGGGAAGATCAAGAATTACAGTGAGTAGGTGTAACCCTGGTGCCATTATACCAAGGGCTACTATCCCTGCCTGCTTCCATGACTGCAGGTTGAAGGGCCTGGGTTCGCTATCAAGGGTCACTGTGGTGTCACTACCAGCTGTAAAACTACAATTATGATGCCTCTACCCAGAGTAATGATTTAGTAGGTTAGATCTTGAACTGATACAGCCCTCTGGAAGCTATACCTACCCACAGCCCTACCTAGTGGCCCCACACTTGAAATTACAATAACCACCTTGCTTTGCATTCAATTCACAGTTAATGGAGCGTGCTCTGCTCACAGTGGCCACACTTATCAACAGGGTCAGGAACTCAGCATTCACAGTGTGCACCTGTAAGAAAATGGTTACCAGCAATAACACAGTACCTTTCAGATAGTTGCATTAAACCAGTACTCAGTAATGATATGCTCATGGACCAGATTAACATTTAAACAACCAACAGATTTATTTAGGGGATTAAACAAGGGGTAGGGGATGCAAATGAAAGATAGGTTAATTGGTACTTTTGGTTTTAGCAGTGTTTTGGCATTGTGACACATTTTTAAACCGAAGCATTAACCCCTTTAGACTGTCCAGTTAACCTCACTGGGTACCCAGTATAAGCTACATTGCAGGCCTGAAGTGGTGCTGCGAGTTGGTCGGAATCGCAGCTGGTTTGGGCCCTTAAATAAAGAAATGGTTAAAGCTTTAATTTGTACATGGCTGTAGAAACCATAAAACACCTTTTTGCAACCCAGAAATTGTAATCCCCAGGCCCGATGGCCTGTAAAGAACAGTCTTAACCCCAAGTGGATTTGAAAAAGCAATCAGCTGGAAAAACACTTTTTATTGATGTTACAGGATAAAACCCTATTTTACGTACTAAACCTTGGGATCTGGGCTGATTTCCAGGATGGATCTCCTCAAAGCAGGATGTGGCTGCAGGCTGCAGGACTTCGTCCTTTCTGGCAAGTACCGGGATACAGGGACCGGAGCTGAGATGACTCACCCCCTCATCAAGGCATAGCCCCCAAGGATGGCCACAACCCACAATAAATTTCTCTGCAGGAGCTGATTCCCTTCTCTGGTTGTCTGGCAGCTTGGCTTTTACAGACAGCAACAACCTGTTAGGCACATTACTGGGCATCACCAGTTCAGTTTGGACATAGTTCGGTAATATGCCACACAGCTTACTCACCTGCAAAATACAGTCCTGGAAATGTAAGCTAGCACATAGAAGTTCAGGCCTCCCTTTAGCAAATTGTCTGGAGACAATTCCGGTGACCACAGGCATTAACTTTAGACACAGTCCCTGAGGCAAAAGCAGTTTCTCATCAGAATGCAGATGGGGATCTTTCAGGAACTTTGATCCCACATTCAGTCTGGAAATTCACTCTGGGGAATTCTCCCTTTTTGGAGGATTGCAGTATGCTCTGGAGACTTGACAGTCCCAGCACTTACTCACCAGTGGTTTTGGTTGATGAGAGATACAGTAAAGCAGGCCTTTCCTCAAGTTCCCCGAGATGCTGGGAACCTCCTTACCCTTCAGGAGCTCTGGACAGAGACACCAGATTCAAACAGTCCTTCCTTTTGTAAAGAGCAATATTCCTGTAATCCGATTGGCTGTCCAGGCTGATAATCACAGTCCCAGTCCTTTAATTGGACAGCATTTTGGCACATAGGATTGTAACTCCTTTTTTCCCCCCTACAAGTTTCTGGCAGTGTCCCAGGAGCCCCCTTTGTTAAGTGCTGGCTCCTGACTGGCTGATGGCTGCAAAGATGGAGTCCGAGGACACTGTCTTTATAGCAGTTCACACAGTCTCACATATGAAGTCGTGGTGCAGCCAGTTAAAGTGCTTTAATTTAATAATAGTCCCATAGTCAGTCCCAACAGTTCCCTCTTGCATACATTTATTATTTTATATTTATTTTGCCCCCCCATGCTGTCGCTGCTTCCGAAATACTGCGCCCCTAGGTGGCAGCAGCAACCTCATTAATATGTATGCAGGGCTCATTAATATTTATGAGCCCTGCTTTATGCCCAATTTAAAACTTTATTTAAAAGCTCCTTTGGGGCTTTTTTCAAACCCCTATGAGGTCACAGTTCCCTATTTGGCTTAGCAGGACACTGGGACCAAGGAAAACTCTCCTGGTTTGATCGCAAACCGAGCGGTCGGTGAAATCAAAAGCACTCCAGTGTGCATGCGCTAGTGCCTGCTGTCCGGAAACATGCTGGCAGCTCGCAACTTTGTTTTTTAGCCTGAACTGGGCTGAATTAAATTACTGGGGTTGTATTTGGGGGAACCAGTAGAAACCAAGGGCACCAGTAGACTCAGGCTAGGCGGCAAAGGTGCCGTGAGGAAATGAGCGGATGCCGAAAGCAGTGGGAGAACACCAGGAGGCATTAAGGGTAAGCCCCATTTGAGGGGGTGTTACACTCTCCCCTGCCTAGGAAAGGTTGGCATCTGCGTCAAGTCTATTATAGACTTGTAACCATTAAACACATTGTTCTGCCAACTCAAACCAAGCAGCTATTTGCCATTCACACTCACATACACACAATAACAGTACAATAAGTATAGCAAGCCAAAGCTTTATTATAGCAAAATATAATATAAAAGGTTACAATAAGTACAGCAAGCCAAAGCTTTATTATAGCAAAATATAATACAAAAGGTTATACATCACCGATTCCAAAAGCTACATCCAAGCCTGTTCCAGTGGCTGGGAAGCCCCCTGGTCAGCCTGGCTAGGAGTCTCACGAACCGGGAATTGGCCCCACAGCGATGCGTCCACCCTGCAGGTGAGGCTTCTAACCAGGCATTGAGAAAGCTACATTTATATCTTATTCTATGCTAAAAATAACCGTGCAGCCTTCATAATGTTGTCTCGCCACATTCTAGAAGCTGGCCGGGCTCCCAGGATGCTGCGAATTCACACCATAAGGACTGCTCAGAATTCCCTACACCTGCTAGGTCACTGTGCTCCAAACACTGGCCGGGTGCCTAGAACACTATGAGCTAAGCAGAAGTTTAAACAAAACTACAAAAACAGGTTGCCTGATAATATGCGACCTTCAAGTCAGCAAAATACACTGTCTGAAGCAAAACATAATAATGAGGCTATCTAAAGAGCAAAACACCAATTAAATGAAGCAGCATGTAAAATGGAGTCACTCAATACAAAATGGAGTATAAAATGACATACATTACATGAAATAGCATACAAAATGGAGTGACAATAATCAACATATTATACTATCACTACACACATTACAAGATATACTTTTACTAAAGATACACACTTATACTGGTATACCTTTTGGCTAATACTCTGTTATAAGCAGATATATCTGAATAGCAATTTTCTTCTATAACAACCTAGCTAGGCATATAGTAACTATTTATAAGGTAGCATGCTATAACATAAATCTTAGTCCTTGGATGTCCTATAATAACTGAAAGCAATGTCATGACATTTCAGATTTTCGTTGCATACATCAACAGTTTAGAATTCACATTTTTATGTTTGCTTGCACGCATGTGCAAGAAACATAGTGCCATCATCCAAGATTTCAGAGGTGTGTCACCTCCTCCTCCAATTCAGTCAGTGTGTTGGCAGGCACGGCCCCTGTAAGCCAATGCATGCTGGAGCTGTCTATGACAAGCTCCAAAATGCAGTGGCATACAGTTGAAAGGGGGAGCTACGCTTCCGTGAGCAGCGATAAGATATCGCCTGCTCATGCGCCAGCTCCCCCACGCCCCGCGCCGCATACTGCGTGCTGCCCCATGCACACACTCTCTGGCAGGGGTGCCCAATCCCCGTCGGCTGTGCTCGCTCCCCAAAGCCTCCCAAATGCCAGCTGGGTGCCCACCCCAGCGTGGCAACTCGATGGTATAGCCGAGGGGTGCCCAATCCCCGTCGGCTTCACTGTCTCTCCTCCCCCATGCTATCGCCGATGGGGTGCCCAATCCCGTCGGCTTCACTCCCAGTACAAGGTGCCACGCTGGGGCCCACCCCAGCGTGGCAAGTGATCTTTGCCAACGGGGTGCCCAATCCCCGTCGGCTGAACACCCCCAACCGTCCTTGTGCCATGCTGGGAGCCCACCCAGCGTGGCAAGCGTCCCGCATCGTCATTAGAAAAAAAAAAACCTGTAAAGAAAAAACGGTCCCACGTAGTCTCCCTGCCCCCTCCCACAACCCGCACCCACCCACTGCGCACCCTGCCTCCCACACCCCTCACCCCATACTTACCTCCGGAGCTCGGCGCGACGATCTTCGGTGGACCGGGAACACGTCTGCACTCTTCAAAGCCGACCGCGAACTGAGGAAATGCCGGTAAGCTTTATAATGGGCTAGATAGGGGGTTTTCAACTTTATTGCATATCTCAGGCATTTTTTGGAATTTTTGCACCAAATTTTCAACATGGGGTTTTTGGGACCCCCTCTCATGAATGATGTCACTGTCATGGCGTTATTCGGGCCCGAAGGGTGATTTCGCAGTCACTGCGAAATCACCCTTCAGGCTTGAGCTCTTCATGTTCAATGTAGTCTGACTCCATGGTGGTATGATTAAAGTTATTCTGGCGTGCGTGCGCGGTTCCTCGCGAGCTCGTAAGTTCGCAATTTTCAATATTTTCCTCCAGATTTTCAACATTGCCATTTTACCACCTTCTTGTGAGTAGTACAGCTGTCATTTTTCTTCTCACCCAAAATGTGTTTCCGCCCATGTAGCGCACAATGGCGCGGTCGGTGTGCAAAATCAATGTATGGGATAAATTAAGAAAATCACAGTGACACTGTTCATGAACAAAGGTCTTAAAATGGCTATGTTGAAAATTTGGTGAAAAATTCAAAAATGACATGTTCACAGTCTCGTTGTACAGTTCTCATAGCTCGTAAGTTCGCAAATTTTCAATATTTTCACTCCAGATTTTCAACATTGCCATTTTACCACACCTTCTTATGCACAGTGCTGCTGTCATTTTTCACATCTCACCCAAAATGTGTTTCCGCCCATGTAGCGCACAATGGTGCAGTCGGTGTGCGAAATCAATGTACAGGACAAATTAAGAAAATCACAGTGAAACACTTCATGAGCAGAGGTCTTAAAATGGCTATGTTGAAAATTTGGTGAAAAAATTCCTAAAAATGACTGTTTTACGAGCGTGCGTTGCGCAGTTCCTATGCATGCTCGTAAGTTTGCGAATTTAATATTTTCACTCCAGATTTTCAACCATTGCCATTTTATTACACTTCCTTATGAGCAGTACAGCTGCAATTTTTCATATGTCACCCAAAATGTGTTTTCGCACATGTAGCGCACAATGGTGCTCTTGGTGTGCGAAAGCAATGTTTAGGACAGAGTAAGAAAATCACAGTTACACTGTTCATGAGCAGAGGTCTTAAAATGGCGATGTTGAAAATTTGGTGACAAAAGTCCATAAAATGACTGTGTTACGAGTGAGCATTGCGCAGTTTCCACACTTGTAAGTTCATGACTTTGTAATATTTTCAGTCCAGATTTTCACCAGTGGCATTTTTCCACACTTCCTTATGAACAGTACAGCTGTCATTTTTCACAACATGGCTGAAGTGTGTTTTCACGCTTTCAGCGCAGAGATGCGTGGTCACTGTGGGAAATCATTGTTTGGCACAGATAAAGAAAATCACAGTGACACTGTTCATGATCGGAGGCACCAAAATGCCTGAGTTGATAATCTGCTGTAAAAAAATCCCCAACCTAATTATATTACGGGTTTGCGTTGCACAGTTTCTATGTGTGCTCGTGACTTCACCATTTTTTTTAATATTTTTACTGCAGATTTGCAACATTGCCATTTTTTACACCTCCCCATGAACAGTACAGCTGTCATTTTTTACATCCTGTCCAGAATGTTTTTGCACCTGTGGTGCTAAATGCCGTAGTCACTGTGCATAAGCAGCTTTCGGCTAACAAACTGATATTCCCCCTGTTCATGAGGTGGGGTCACAAAAAAAACATGTTGAAAATTTGGAGTGAAAATACCAATGAATGCATGCGGTATTAGGGTTTCCAAACATAACGCCCAACCCTGTAGAGAATGACAGGCATCGGGGTGTGACTTGGGATTCTTGCCTGTGATGCTCATACCATTACACACCCTGCAGCCAGTGAGAGGCATTGAGGTATGCCTTGGACTCTTCAGCCCCGAAGTTCACTCCATTCTCCTATATCGCACCCATCTCACCGTACTTCCTAATGAAATGGGATGTGCATAAGGGCCAAAGACCCCAAGGAACACCGTGACACTTGTCAGTGTCTGCAGGGTGGGGTGTGGTGAAATAGCGTGGCCGTTATGCCTGACGACCCAAACGCACACCCCAATGCCTGTCACTCTCTGCAGGGTGATGGTGGGGTGGGCTTCAGTTCAGTACATCACTGCCCTTCCTATTACGCAGCTCTGTAACTTCTACACTACCAATGCCAGCAAGCAAACATTCGGCATTGACAAATGCTTGTTAGTAAAGTCATTATTTATCACATTGTACCAGAGCAGTTCACCTTTTTCCCCTCGTTTTCCCTCTGTACCCCTTGTTATACTGAATGGGCACCTTAGCTTGGGTGGAGGCTTTGGTTTGGGTGGAGGCAGGGAACACAATTTGGGCGTAACATATACTTCTTTATGCACACCATTCATGGGCAAGTTAATAGGCTATCCTGGGGTGTCATACGTGAGCTTTAAGATTGGTTTTACTGATCTTTCTGAGTGATGTGGTAAAGTTGGCACTGGCATGTGCACTTTTACTTCGGCATTCAGGGTGATCAGTCCTAGTTCATTGTCCAGCAACAAAACAGCTTCAGAAGAAATGGGTTCCACCGCATTTCTTGTTGTTCAGTACTAGTTTCAGGCTCTTTGGCTTAAGCACCACTATCACTTTCTGGCTGTTTAACTTGGGTATCTCTGTTATTCTCTGACTCGTTAGGCTCACTGTCATTTGTCAGAGGTATTTCTGCAACGTCAGAATCATCCAGGACACATCTTTCCGGTTCTTGAACATTACTTTCATTATCATGAAACAGTTCACTTAGCCCACTTAGTTCAGCAACACTTTCATGGTCACTTGGAGGTTTACTACTTGCGTCATTGTGTTCATCTTCACTGATTGCAGTAAATCCACCGTACAAAGGGAATCGGCCTCTTCAGGATCCACGCTGTGGGCATCACTGTCTGGGGGTTCAGGCACAACTGATAAACTGGAATCGGTTAGAACTACTGGATTTTCAGAGTCATCACCCAGGTTAACAGAGGGAAATCCCTGGAACACTCTTTGAAGTTCGAGGGATGAATAGTAGGCAGCACAAAACTCACTTTCATCATCACTTTCAGACTCAGTATTTTCAGCATTTACAGTGTTTGCAGGATTGGAGACATTACTGTCAGGGCAACAGGCTGGGAAGCAGAAGTTTACTGATTTTTGTTGCTTGGCCTTGGTAGCAGACCTAGTTACAGGGCACTGAGGAGCTTCAGTCTCTTGAATGTTATTGATTATTATTTGGCCGATAGGTAAAATGTGATTTCTATGAATGGTTTTGACAGCACAAGGGGCCCCGTCTGGACGCACTTTATACACAGGCAGATCATTTAGCTTACTGACTACTATATGTAACCCCCCTGCAAATGGGGGTTCCCAAAAGACTTCCAGGAGCTTGCTTGAATGCTCCAAGCCTGAATGGTGTTTGGCGTTTAAGCCATTTATCAGTGAGTGTTTTTAGAGCCTCTGGTACTGTCTCTTTAAGAGCTGTCTGCTTGCAGACATAATTAGTTTGTATGGGGAGACTGTGTGTTTCTCTGTTTGAGTACCACTCGAACTGCTGCCAATTCACTCCATTTTTGCAGTCACTAGGAGTACAAAGGGAACCTATCTGAAAGATGTAACTGTTTGCCAGAAATAATTTAGAGTAATAATGAAAATACAGTTTGTCTAACCTGCTTTCTTTGCAGTCAGAACTGTGTTTGCTTAGTTCCCATTCTAGTTTTGAACTGCTGAACTGGACCAATCAGTGTGGGGTAAGCTAGCTCTAAAATGGTGCCTTGGACGAATCAGAACTTGGACTCATAATCTGAGCCAGCCACAAGAGGATTGTATGGGCAGTGACTCTGGGAGATGTAGTTTAGGCTTCGGTGCCTTTTTGGACCAACAGCAGCAGTCTATTGTGAGTGACAGCCAATCCAGTCAAGAACTGGGAGGAACTCAAAGGAAGTGCTCGGTTTTGTCTGTTGGAGTTTCAGTTTAGCTCTGGCAGTGAAGGGGAAAGAAACCCTATGCTCCTTCAGTGCACAGTTTCAGTCAAAAAACGTGTGTAAGGCCCAGAGTTCCAGTCTGCAGCTTGTGTAACTGCTTGTTAGGACTGAATCCGTCCTGTGAAAAAAATCAAAGGATCTCTGAAGAGTAGAAACCAGGCTCACCCTGTAGAAGACTGGAGAAATTGTTGAATTGCACTCGGTCTGTCAGGAACTGAATCTGCTGTGTGTTCTCCCGGGTATTGTGCAGTAATTGCGATCGGGATAGAGAAGTAGCCTGCCTGGTATAGTACTTTCTTTTTTACCATATAAATGTGTGAGGAGGCTTGTGCAGCTCAAGTGAATCCTGCTGCCATTAAAGGACTTTTGCCTGTGACTGTTTACCATATAAATGTGTGAAGAGTCTCGTGGAGCTCAAGAGTAGCCCTGCTGACGTTGAAGGACCCTATCTTGTTTGGAGCGTGAGTACTAATTCAGGGTCGCTCCCTGTTGAATTGCCACATTAAATCCAAATGGAATCACTGTATTGCTGACTGTTTAAACTAATTTTTCTTTTCACTGTGTGAAGGGCCCCTACCAGCTGCCACGGTTGGACTAGCCACTAGGGCTTGGGTACCCAGGGACAGTAACTGGTAGGGATAGGCCTATGCACAGAGCCATGAGTAGATAGTAAAGTGATAAGCTAATTAACCTGATATCCCCTGTCCTTGTTATATCCCCTAAATAAATCAGAGCTGCTTGTTTCAGCAAAGTTATACTGCCTGAGGTATTTGCCTATGTTAAAAAGTACTGTACTGTGATTGTTGCACTGTATCTTATTTCACAGGAGGTCCCAGTGCGGAACTAGTCCTGGGGGTAAGTGTATACTGTGAAGGTAATTCTGATATATTGTGTGGGCCACTAGTGGGAAGAAAGGGGGGTTGCAGTGTCCCAGAGGGCTGTGACCAAGTAAGTTTAACTATTGCAAACCCTGACCTCTGGGTGGAGGCACCCGCCATTGGATCCAGGCCCCTCAACCTGTTAGTGGCAAATCAGGCAGGGGTAGTAGCCCCTGGGATAGCGCCATCTAGGGGTTACATATATATGGGATGTGACTCCAACAATTGGCTATTTTGTGTTGACCGGGAAGTCCAAAGTTTTTCATTAGTACCCTGTCACCTGGTGGGAGTTCTTGGGCCTCAACATGTTTGTCATGGTGAGTATTGTTGGCCAAGTTTCTCTTTGCTGCCATGGTATTTGCAAGCTGATAGGCATGCTCTAATGAGCTTTTAACTTTTTGACATACTGAAGGTAGTTTTCTGACTGAACACCATCAGGAGACACTGTGAAACAAACATCCACTGGTAGACGAGCTTCTCTGCCAAACATAAGGCAGAACGGTAAAAAAACAGTAGCATCATTCTTTGTACAATTATAGGCATAGGCAAGTGTGCTTATTTGTTGGTTCCACTTTGGCTTATCTTTTGGGTGCAGGGTGCCAAGCATAACAAGTAAGGTGTGATTAAATCTCTCTGGTTGCGTTTCTCCTTGTGGATGGTAAGGGGTTGTTGTGGATTTTCTTATACCCCGTAGGGACCACAGTTCTTTAAGTCTGCTTTCGAAATCCCGGCCTTGATCCGAATGGATATGCTGAGGGGCACTGTAATGTATGAAAAACTTTTCAATGAGAACTTTGGCTACAGTTGAGGCCTTTTGGTCTTTGGTTGGATTGGCCTGCGCATACCTCGTGAAGTAATCTGTGATTACTAATACATTAGCAATGCCTTTTGAATCTGGCTCCAAACTAAGAAAATTGATGCAGATGAGTTTCATTGATGTACTTGTAATATTGTCCAGAGAGGCTGCTCTTTGAGATGGAGCTTTGCGCTAAAGACAGCTACTACAGGTTTTAACATAGTGCTCGATGTCTAGGCCCATCTTTGGCCAGTAGAAGTGTGAATGGGCTAGATCAAGAGTTATTTTGCTACCTAGATGTCCCATTTGGTCGTGCAATGCTTTTAATACAATATTTTTGAACTTGGATGGCAAAACTAGCTGTTTCTTTACAACTTCACCTTGGCTGTCAATAAGCTCTCTGTATAATAGCTGCTCTCGAAGCTTGAGTTTGGGTCCTTCTCGAAGAAGTAAAGCAGTTTTGGGGTCACTGGACCATATTTCGGAGACCTATTCCCCCTTTCTTAAAGCATCTACTACTGGTCTGATCATTGGATCATAGTACTGTTCTTTTTGGATATCAGCTGGAGTTAGCTGTGGCAAAGAACTCCAGTCTAAGTCTGCAAAATTACAGAAGGCAACTGGTATACAAGTCTCTGGGGGTCCCAAGCAATCTGCCAGACAGTTTACAGCTTCGGAGGACAGAGTTTCTTCCTTGTCGAGCTTGTGCAATAGTGCTTTTACTGATTGCTCAGAAATATGCACCCACTGTTGGTCAGAAGCAGGTGTTCGTGAGAGAGCATTGGCATCGATGTGATTTAAGCATGGTCGGTACTCCACCGCATAATCAAATGCTGCTAGAGCAGAAAGCCATCTGTGTCCGGTAGCATCTAATTTGGCTGTTGTTTGTACATACGTTAATGGATTGTCTATTTTGACTAAGATTTTGGCACCATACAAGTATTAATGAAATTGTTCAACTACTGCCTACTTGAGAGCGAGAAATTCCAATTTATGTACTGGATAGTTCTTTTCTGAAGGTGTCAGACTTCTACTAGCAAAAGCTACAAGCCATAATCCTTCTAGGTACTCTTGATTAAGTATAGCTCCATGGCCACTCAGGCTGGTGTCTGTATGTAACATGTAGGGCTTCGACGGATCAGCATAAGCGAGTACGGGAGCATGAGTTAATCTGTATATTATTTCCTCAAAAGCAGTGTCACAATCTGGAGTCCATCTCTGTCCAAATGTCCCATTGGGTGTGAAATAGGTATTCACGGTCTCTTTGTCAGAATCTGTTTTAAACTTTTAGTGAGTAGGAGGGTACCCTTGAGTTATGTTTAACAGGGGGTGGATTACCTTGGTGTAGTCCTTGGCAAATCGGTGGTGATAGCTGCAGTATCCAAGAAACCTTTGAAGTTCTGTCAAGTTGTTGGGCTTTGGCCAGCTAGTTAATGCTTCCACCTTATTGGGGTCTGTGTGTATGCCTTCTGATGACACAATGTGGCCTACATATTTGACAGAGCTTTGGAAAAGCTGGCATTTGTCAGTTGATAACTTTAGGCCGAATTCCTTAAGTCTGTCCAACACATTCAATTAGCGAGCCTCATGCTCCTTGAGAGTTTTGCCAAAGACTATGATGTCATCAAGGTAAACGAGACATTCCAAGAGATTCATATCTCCCATAGCATGCTCCATTAATCATTGAAATGTTGCTGGTGCTCCTGATATGCCTTGGGGCATGTGAAGGAACTCATAGAAACCCACAGGACAAATGAATGCAGTTTTCTCCCTGTCCTCTGGAGCCATTGGGATTTTATAGTATCTGCTTCGGAGGTCAAGGACGGAGAATCATTTACTCCCGTTTAGACAGCCCAGGGCATCTTATATGCATGGCATTGTATACTGATCAGGCACGGTTCTTTTGTTAATGGTCCTGTAATCAACACACATATGGGCAGTCATTCTATTTCCACACCACAACAATTGGGAAGGTGTACCGGCTACATGATTCTTGTATGATGCCAATTGCTAACATCTCTTGTAGGTGACATCTGACATCGTCGATGTTGGCAGGAGCTAAATGTCTAGACCTCTACCTGAAAGGTCTCTAATCATGCAGGTGAATGTGGTGTTCAGCACCCGTGACACACCCAACATCCCATTCCTTGAAGGAGAACACCTTGGTTCTCTGAGCCAGCTTTCTACTGATTCTGGTTCTCTAGCTGTTTGGAATAGGTGAATCTCCAAAATCGAACATGTCAGGTGATACCTCACACCATTTTTCAGTTTTACACTTGGATGGGAGCACAGCAGTGTTGGCACAGTAGACTTTAGCCAGGGTGCACCCTCTGTGTACCATGATGTCTCAGTCTGTAACATTTTGTATCTGTACCACCACTCTCCGGGCGTAAACATGTGCCCAAGCTGGAAGCACAGTAGGCTCAATAGAAATATAGAAACATAGACTTTGACGGCAGATAAGGACCGCTTGGCCCACCTAGTCTGCCCATTCCCTATGTATTGAATAAGCTACAGATTCTAGTTAACCAACAGCCTACTTCCCCCTACTATTCACTATAGTTGCTTTATGTCTGTCCCATGCATTCTTGAATTCCCCAACCATTTTACACCACAATCTCCTCAAGAAGGTGGTTCCATGCATCCACCACCCTCTCCGTGAAAAAATACTTTCTGACGTTGCCCCTGAGCTGTCCCCACTTTATCTTCAAACTGTGCCCCCTTGTTCTTGCACATCTTTCTCTCAAAGATGCTCCCATCTTGGACTTTGTTGATTCCCTCGAGGTACTTGAATGTTTCTGTTATGTCCCCCCTCTCCCTCCTTTCCTCGAGGGTATACATATTAAGCTCTTTCAGTCTCTCCTCATATGACTTCTGTTGCAGACCCTGCACCATTTTAGTTGCCCTCCTCTGGACCACCTCCATCCTGTCTGTGTCCTTATGGAGATGGGTTCTCCAGAACTGCACACAGTACTCTAAATGGGGTCTCACCAACTGTCTGTACAGAGGGATTACAATTTCTTGTTTTCTACTGGTGATGCCTCTCCCTATGCATCCCAGTATCCCTCCAGCTCTCCTAACTGCCTTCTCACATTGTCTGCTTACCTTTAGGTTATCTAATATGACTACCCTGAGGTCTCTTTCCATTTTTGTTGTCGTTAGTGCCCCCCCCCCCCAATTGTGTACTCTTCCCTTGGGTTTTGTTTCCCAGGTGCTTACTTTGCACTTTTGCATTTAATCTAAGCTGCCATGTTTTGACCATTCCTCCAACCTTGCCAAGCCCTCCTCATCCTTTCCACCCCCTTGTATATCAACCCTGTTGCAGATGTTTGTATTGTCTGCAAAGAGGCATACTTTTCCTTCTAGACCCTCTGCAATGTCTCCTATAAAGACATTAAAGAGGACCGATCCCAGTACTGAACCCTGTAGTACCCCACTAATAACCACCCTTTCTTCAGAGTGTACTCCATTTACTATTATCCTCTGCGTCCTGTTGGTCAGCCAATTTGTTACCCAGGCTATCACCCTGGAACCCACTCCCAGGGTGGCTAACTTGCTTATTAATCTTTTGTATGGGACTGTGTCAAATGCCTTGCTAAAGTCTAGGTAGGCCTTATCTACAGCCCCTCCCTGGTCTACTACTTTGGTCACCCAGTGAAAGAAGTCTATTAGATTAATCTGACATGATCTTCCCACTGCGAATCCATGCTGGCTTAGGTTTTGTGCCCCACTGGCCTCTAGGTGCTCAACAGTTCTCTCTTTCAGAAGTGATTCCATCATTTTCCCTACCACTGAGGTTAAACTAACAGGTCTGTAGTACCTGCCTCTGCCTTGCTTCCACTTTTGTGAAGAGGGATCACATCTGCCCTCCTCCAGTTCTTAGGTACCACACCGTCCTCCCACGATTTGTTAAAAAGGGTAGTCAGTGACATCACTAGGTCTCTCCTTAGTTCTTTTAGAATTCTGGGGTGGATCTCATCAGGCCCCATTGCTTTGTCCACCCTGAGTTTTAGGAGTTCTCTCAGGACCCTTTCTTCTGTGAATGGACTATTATTGACCTCCATGTCCAGCGTGCTTCTATTGCTTGGTTTAGGTACCTCCCCCCTTCCTCTCTTGTGAATACTGAGCAAATGTACTCGGTCAGTATCTCTGCTTTTTCACTGTCATCCTCTGCCCACCTCCCCTCTCCTTTATTTTTTGCAGTTAATCTTTTTATTGTAGTTATTGTGATTATACATACAAATACACTACATTCTCCAATATACACTTACATAAATTCTTAATGGGAGAAGGAAAAAACATGTCTGAAGCATTATACAATGATATTAAAGGGGAAAACAAATGTTGAGAAAACAGTATGTAGCAGTACAATCTGTATGCTAGAGAGAAAATATGGCAATTTATGATTCAAGGGGTAAAAGGAGTAGATACAAACAAGAAATATGAGCAGTCGTGATTGTACTTGTATTATGCTGTAATTGAATACAAGTAGGTGTAAGATTGTATAAAGGAAGAACATAAAAAAGGAAAATAAGAAGGTGAACAAGAATGAAGAAGGAAAGGGAAGAAGAAAAGGAGATAAAAAGATAGAAAGAGAGGAGATGAAAAAGAAACAAGAGCTAGAAGCGAAATTCCAATGAAAACATATAACAACCCATGGATTAAGTGATGATATGTGTAGATGTGTTTAAATATTTAAAATAGCCCTGCCAGCATTTATTATATAAATTGTTAGTCAGCGGCTAAGTGTGACATACGATCAAGGATGGCATATTGAGATAGTTGTTTGAGAATATCCGGGAGGGTGGGAATGATGTTGGATCTCCGGTACATTAGTATAAGGCGTTTAACTTGAAGGAATAGTAGGGATAGCCACCTATTCTGAGAATGGGATATTTTGTATGAATGAGCATTGAAAATACCAAGTATGCATTGTTTTGGCTCTAATGCAAAGGATAGACCAGTCACTTTCATTGCAAAGAAATGAATATGATGCCAAAGATTGTGTATGGGAGGACAATGCCATAAAATATGTAGCAAATTGCCGTTGGGGGAGTTACAGCGCCACCATTTATTGTTGTTCATTAAGCCCATTTTTTGCAAAATCTCAGGAGTTCTGTACCATATATATAGAATTTTGGTTTGTATGAGTGAACTGCGATTATCCTTGAAAGATTTATGGCAGGATAGCCAGCAGTTATGCCATTGTGAATTGGTTATGTTACAATTTAAAAGGGTGCTCCATTTATTTTTTACAATGATAGATTGATCTGGAATTGAATTTCTGATATGATTGTAAATGATACTATTTAATTTAGAGTTTGTTTTGATCCATTTAGAAATAAAAGTGTCATATATAGATTGATGAGGAATAGTAGGAAGATAAAGGTTCCATGCTGTGTGTAACTGTAAATATTTCCAGAAATCGTGCTGGGGAAGATTCCATTGTTTGTGCAGGTCAGAAAAGGATTTTAATTTGAGAGTCTGAGGTATAAGTATATCCTCCAAGAAAAAAATGCTCCTGTTTTTCAAATTACAACAAAAAATTAGGTGATTATTAAGAGTGATATTGCGGTTCCCTCAAACGGGGGAATATATCAGGGGTGTTGGGTTGGATTTAAGGTGATTATGAATTATTTTCCAGTAGTATATGGACGATGCTATAGTAGGGTGAGATTTTAAATTGGGGGGTTATAAATGAAGGAAGTGGTGACATTGCCTGGACATAAAGATGTTTCTATATTGACCCACAACTGTGATTTATTGCTGGATTTATTAAACCATTTGACTGTTTGGGCAGTGTTGTAGGCCCAAAAATATGCTTGGAACCAGGGGTGCCCAAAGCCCCCTTTGGACCAGAGGGAACGCAGTCTGTTACGACTAAATCTAGCAATTTTACCTTCCCATAAAAAATTGCCAATTATATCATCAGTTCTGACAAAAAAGAAAATAGAGAGGATTAAAGAGATATTAGAAAATAGATACAGTATTTTGGGAGCTATTGACATCTTGATAGCGGAGATTTTCCCATTGAAAGAGAGGTTAAGCAGTTTCCATCTGTTGAGAGTGTTTTTAATTTTTGCTAATAACGGGGAAAGATTGGCATCCCATATTTTGTGTAATTTAGAGGTGATCTGTATTCCAAGGTAAGAGATACCTTGAGGGGCCCAATGAAAACCTAATATTGTATTAATAGAAGGGTTACAAAAATTGTTCAATGGCATGGTTTCTGATTTGTTTAGATTCAGAGCTAGCCCAGAAAGTGAAGTAAAGTTGCTAAGTAACTTAATTAAGGGTGGTCCCGAAATGTCAAGATTTTTGAGTAGAATGAGGACGCCATCAGCGTAGGATAGTGAACTATAGCGGGAATAACCGATAGGGATACCTTGGATCGTGGAGGATTGACAAAGATCAGCTGATAAGGGTTCCATAGCTAGAATAAAAAGAGTGGGGGATAAGGGGCACCCTTGCCTGGTACCTCTTGCCAGATGAACGGATGAGGACAGAGTAGAGTTAGTAAGAACCCGGGCAGAGGGGAGGGTGTATAGTAATTGAATCCATATACAAAATGTATTAGTGACACCAAAGTGGGATAGAACACGATACAAATAAGTCCAGTTGAGAGAATCGAATGCCTTTTCAAAGTCGATGGCTATAGCTGCGGCAGGTGATCTGAGAGATTTAGCTTTGTAGAGTAAATTAAATGAGTGGAGATGATAAGAACCAGTTCTGTTTTTGATAAATCCGGCTTGGGAGGTATGAACAAGTTTCAAAATTATTGATTCTAAACGAGTATTTAATATTTTGGCAAAAATTTTCCTGTCCGTATTAAGTAATGATATCGGTCTGTAACTGGATGGGAGAGAAGGGTCTTTATCTTTTTTTGGTAGGATGGTTATAATGGCTTCTGTCATAGAACAGGGAAGTTTACCTTGTGAAGATGCCTCTTTGAAGACCTTAAACCATAAGGGGCATAAGATGTCAGCTAGGGGTTTATAAAAGTCTGCGGAAAAAACGTCACTCCCAAGAGCTTTACCAGATTTAAGGGAATTTAGTGCTGCTTGTATCTCTTTTAAGGAAAAGGGTTCATCTAGCAAAGCCATATCTTGTTGGGAGAGGTGTGGTAACTGTAAATTGTCCAGAAATTGTTGTATATATTCAGGTTGTGGGGGAGTGGGGTGAGAGTATAATGTTTGGTAGAAGGATTGCATAATATGGTTAATTGAGGGATTATCTGTATGGATTTTGCCTGAAGGATCTTTCAAACCAGCAATATGTCTATCTGTTGATTCCTGAGTTGATAAACAAGCAGCTTCCCGCATTTATCCCCTTGTTCCCAATAACGATGTTTAAGTCTAAGGAGGGCTAGTTCAGCTTTCCTGGATATTAATTTGTTGATTTTAATTCTAAGTTGAAGAATTTCAAGGTGAGGTTGTGAGTTATTATCTGGATTTTTTGTTTTATAATATTGGGTTTCTTTTTCGTTAAGAGATTTCTCTAAATCGGCCAATTGCTGTTCCCTTAGTTTTTTTTTGTGTGCTGCATAGCTTATAATTTTCCCTCTAACTGTTACTTTAAGTGCTTCCTAGATGGTACCTTGAGATACATCAAGAGTGTTGTTAAAGGAAAGAAATTCTTGGATTTGGGATCTAATCCAAGGTAAGAAATCGGGATCATTCAATAAGAGTGGGTCTAGATGCCAGGGGGGATTTAGATGGGGGCAGGCCCCAAATAAGATGTAATTTTATAGAAGAATGGTCTGATATAGTAATCGAGAGGATAGTTGTGTCGATAATCGTTTCAGTGATGAATGGGGAAGAAAATCAGTAGTCAATTCTGCTATCAGATTTATGAAGCGGTGAGTAAAAAGTATAGTCACGCTGTCTAGGATGGTGTAGTCTCCAAATGTCAGTGAGACCGAAGTCTTTCATTAGCATTGAGAGTGCAGAAATACTTCTGGGGTGGGAATCACTCGAAGAGTTACTTCTGTCTAAATGTGCTTCCAAAGCTAAATTAAAATCCCCACCTACAAGTATAGGAGAATTGTTAAAGTTACTGTTCATAATCTGTTGGGCCATATTATGAAAGAATTCTGGTGAATCAGAGTTAGGGGCATAAACGTTGACTAACATAAGGGGGCCTGCAGGGGTATTTAAGTTGGCTATAATCCATCTGCCATCTGAATTGGAGATGGATTTGATATGGGTCCAGTTAAAGGATTTATGTAATAGAATCACAATCCCCCGTTTTTTAGAAGTGGAGGAGGATGCATATACTTGACCGACCCAATCCCTTCTGAGCCTGTTGACATCCTCTGTTAAAAGTTTTGTTTCTTGTAAGAAAGCAATATGAGTTTTATGCTTTTTGAGGTAAGAAAGTATTTGCTTTCGTTTACAAGGTGAGTTGAGTCCCTTAACATTCCATGAATGTAGAATTAGATCACTCATGTTAATGGGGAGATGAATATGAAAATACAAATAGGAAGTAAGGGACTCATACTGAAAGGGCTAGAGGATGTTACAGATTCAGAAGGGAGAGGGCTAGCACAGTCAAATGCATGCAGGATATTTAGTTTGTGGAGATACTTGAATCCTGGGTGAATGTTTCCATTGGGTCTCACAAGAAAGAGAGGTAGTAAAGAGAATGCAGAAGACATATATATAGTTACTAAACAAAACCTATGCATGTTACACTAACACACTATGAAGTCTTTAGGTAATATAGCAAGATACGTGTTGGTGAAATCGCCAAGACTCTCTCGCTATACTACACAGCATGTAAATAGTAAATAAATCTTGAGAGGAAATGATCTTAAACCCAAGATACAAACTGTAAACAATTATTTCTATCAAGTTATAACTGTGACTAGAACTAAAGTGAACATAATAATTCCCTGTGGGGGAACCATGAACATCTTACCATATATGAAAAGGGGGTTACAGAAAGTATATGCAATCCCAGACATAATAATACATCTTGAACCAAAGTTAGACTGGAAAAAGAGACAAGCTGAAACACTATTACGGCAATACAAACAGTATGCCATCATGGTTGGCTAAGTCCTAAAATTGTAAGAACAGCTGTATTTGTGCCATCTACTATGTACTTATTCACAAAATCATAATGCTTAGACACAGAAGCTTTTATATAGGAGGAGTGTTCAGATAAAATGGAGCGAGTAGGGTCCAAATAGTATAAGGATTTATGGGGTGTCGAGGCATTACAAGATCCAAATTGTATTAGGGGGAGGAGGGTATCTGGTGAAAGTCTTGTACTGAACAGGAATACGTAGTCATTCTGCTAATATGACATTTATAAGAGTTGAGTTTGTTCAGGCTTCGAGGGACTGCATTTATTATTAATAAGTACTAGGTATTTAATAGTAGCATAGACCCAAAAATTGCCCCAGGGAAGGAGTTGCTTTAACATAGTGAGATTTCAAGACCTGGAGAGGTTGAGCGAGCTCAGCTATAAGATTACAATGCAGGCTTAAAAAGCCATATCATAAGGGCTTTGAGTCAGACTGTGCAATCTATTATTGATTGCAGTACATTGAGTAAAATAATAAAGATGAGACACCTCGAAAATAGCCTGCAATGCCTAATTGTAGGGTAAAACTGAAGACTAAGTGATAGATAAATAAAACAGTACAAGAAGTTGGTATACCATGGTCAGGGCCCCGAGTTTTCCGCGATTCCACGGGTGCATCAAACTGCGGAAATATCTACTTGAATTTGCCGTCACCCTTGAATTTGCAGCTATCCGTGGAACGTCCTCTAGCCGGCACGTGCGCCCTAATCCCCGCTGGCTTCACTGCCCCCAAATGTCTGTGTGCTGCTTGGAGCCCACCCCAGCATGGCAAAAGCTTCCCTTTGCTGATGGGGGTGCCCAATCCCCGTCAGCTTCACTGCCCCTCAAAATATGAGCTGCCACTGGGAGCCTACCCCAGCATGGCAAAGCTTCGTTGCTGACGCAGGGCGCCCAATCCCCGCTGGCTTCACTGTCTCCCCCGCAAGCTGCCTGGTGCCACGCTGGGAGCCCACCTCAGTGTAGCAAAAGCTTTCATTGCTGGACGAGGTGCCCAATCCCCGTGGGCCTGGTGCTCGCTGAGGAGCCACTCAGCATGGCAAAATCCTCATTGTGTCTAAAAAAAAAAAAAAAAAAAACCTGAAACAAAAAAAACTTCCGCTGCTGATTGTTTTGCCCCTCCCCCAACCCACACCCACCCTCTACGTGCCCACATCCCCACCTCAACCTATGCTTACCTCCGGAGCCCAGCGCGATGATCTTCGGTGGACCGGGAACACGTCTGCACTCTTCAAAGCCGACCGTGAACTGAAGAAATGCCAGTAAGCTGTATAATGGCATAAATGGATTTTTTCAACTTTAGTGCATATCTCAGCCATTTCTAGGAATTTTGTTCACCAGATTTTCAACATGGGGTTTTTGGGGCCCCACCTCATGAACTGTGACACTGTTATTTCGTTAACTGGTCCCGAAAGGTGGTTTATTTACTTACTTATTTCGTTGTTTAACCAGGTGAGACACACTAAGCTGAAAGTTTTTTTACAGGTGCATTCTGGGAGCACAGGGAAGTTAAGTGACTTGCTCAGGGTCACACAGTATGCACGTGGAAGCTGTGGGATTCAAACCCAGGTTTGGTCTGCTGGATGTCACCAGATTTGTAACTCAGAGCCTTAAACCACTGCCCTATACTGCCTCCAAGTTCCACAGTCACTGCGTGGAACCACCTTTCTGGAATGATTAACGAAATGGCAGTGTCACAATTCATGAGGTAGGCTCCCAAAAACCCTATGTTGAAAATTTGGTGAATATATTCCCCAAAATGACTGTTTTACGGGCGTGCGTTGCACAGTTCCTACGCACGCTCGTAACTTTGAGCATTTTTAATATTTTCCTCCAGATTTTCCAGTATTTATATTTACCACACCTCCTTATGAACAGTACTACTGTAATTTTCTCATCTCACCCGAAATGTGTTTTTGCACATATGCGCATCATGCGCTGGTGTAGCGAAATCAATGTTCGGACAGATTAAGAAAATCCAGTGATACTGTTCATGAGCAGAGGTCTTAAACTGCATATGTTGAAAATTTGGTGACAACATACCATAAAATGACTGTGTTATGGCGTGCATTGTGTCAGATATGGCAAAAGGAAAAAATTAAGGGTAAAAATGTGCCGCAGAATTGCCTCAGAAATTGGTGTTGAGTGCCGCATAAGTTCTGCGGCAAATGAGAACCCTGCCGCAGAACTTTGCTCTGATGTGCCACAGAAAAATCAGGGCTCTGACCATGGTTAAAGAAAAGGGGATTTAAAAGTTAAAGGCGGGTTGGAGTGGGAAGGAGACTAGAGAAATATTAGTGTTAAATGTTAGTCTGGGATGTAGTAGTGGATGAAGGGAATAACTAGTTGAGGACCACATTAATATAACTCCAAGATACTGCAAATTTATAATGTTTATGTATGGTAACAAATGTGTGGGGTGAGGTTGGATCACAAATTAGTTAAGCAGGCAACCTCCCTTAATGGTTATGTGAGAAGGACATACTGATAGAAAAAGATGGTAGACACCTCTAAATGAATATAGAAAACCATTGAGCACATATGAATTAGTCTAACATTGTATAAGAACTGTCCCTTTAAAAGAAGAACATAGCCCAACATTAGGGATACTCAAAAACTGACATTTTGAGTAATATATGCAGAAATAACTGGATGTATAATGTAGCAGACATTACATTGAGATAGAAACTCCAAGACTGTCACAGTGAGATGCCTAAATAATATGACATGCTATTAAACCAAAAGCCTGTAACTGCGATGTACAGCTTATCGCTTTCCAAACCAGCTAGGTGCGATAGTATGCACACACAAGGAATGTGATGCGCAGTTGCAGGGCAGACAAATTCTGATAGTGATCAGAGAGCCGAGGTTAATTAGGCACTAACCGCAACATGTACTAATACATACACATGCCCGGGCATCATTTATAGGTTCAATTTGTTTTGCGCTTCCCCTTCCGTTTCTTTTTAGGAGGCTCTGCCAGTTTGAATGGGGAACTGATCACCAATTCAGCCCAAGAGGAATCTGGAGATCTGCCGCCCTGTAAAGCATCTCCAAGGTCATTGCCGACAGGATCCACAGCTGATTCCGGGAGGTCTTCCTAAGACAAGTTTAAGTCCTCTTGTAGTAAAGAAAACTTATTGGAGAGGGTTAGGGGTGTAGTGAAGCCAACATATCACTCGTGCTGAGAGGTAGGCCTAGAAGGAGTAGCATCTGCACAACAGGCATATTTAGAAGAAGGTGTATTCAAGTTCTTTTTGTCTAGCAAGCGGGCTGAGATTTGGACAGGAGGTGCTGCATCAGCCTGGAGAGATACGGGTTTGTCAGTGCGTTCATGATTTGAAGCCATAATGTGGGTGTGCTGGTCTGATTGGGAAGTTGCAGAGACAGTGGGAGAAGGGGTCACATCAATATTTCCAAACGGGGCAGTTGGAGGCTGGGGCTCACCAAGAAATGCAGTCAAGGCTTCGGGAGTGTTGAAATCTTTGGTTGAGTCACCCAGAAACAGGTGCATGATGGCAGGATAGCGCAGAGCAAATTTGATCCCTCGTTGATGTAGGGTAGTTTTAATAGGATTGAAAGCTCTGCGTTTATTAGCGTTCCTTAGAGATGTCTCTAAAAATAGAAATTCTATGATCTTGCCAAGTAAGCGTTTCCACTTGTTTTGCTCTATTGATAATCAGTTCAGTGTGGGCATAGTTTAAGAATCTTGCAATGATAGGCCTAGGTTTCTGATCTGAAGCAGGCCTCCGGCTTAAAGTACGGTGTGATCTCTCAGTAGTAAGGTCTTTACCAGGTGGGAGTTTGAGCAGGGCTGGCAGCACATGTAATAGAAATGCACTAGTGTCTCAAAGTTCTGCAGCTTCAGGAAAACCCAAAAATCTCAGGTTATTGCGGCTGTTTCTGTTTTCAATGTCATCGATTTTGTCTTGTAGCCTTCTGATAACTCTGTCTTGCTCTCTAATGGTGGCTTGCAGGATGTTAATAGAACTTTCATTTTGAGCAACTTTAACTCCAGCATCTTTGATTTTTTCGTCTAGCACTTGCATGTTAGTGATGTTTTGTTGAGATGTTATTTTTAAGTCGTCAATTTCACAGATAAGCTGTTGAAACATAGTTTCCACTCTGCTGAGGGAGCTGTTTTGCAGGAGTTGCTCAGCCATTGTAGTAGGCCTTCACAGAGAAGCAGTATAAATGCAGAACAATTATAGCTATAGAATTATGATATAGAGAAAATAATTTACCAGAGTTGAGCTATGATGTTAGTAAAATTATATTTCACTTGCTGGTAAATGCTATCAATCTGGGATCAGGAGGATGGACGATGATAAATGGTAGTCCTAGGGAGAAGCAGAATTAAGCAGCCATCTTCAGCACAGCCAGGCCACACACCCACACCTCTTTTTATTAAGTCTCACTATCTCTTCATTGGTCTTCCTTTGCTCCCTGATGTACCTATAAAAGATTTTATCCCCCTTCTTAACATAGTTGGCTATCTTTTCCTTGGTTTCTGCCTTCGCTATTGTGACTGCCCTCTCTGCTTCCTTCTGCTTTAACTGATACAGTTCTCTGTCCAGCTCACTCTGTGATTCCTTATACTTCCTGAATGCTGTCTTTTTCTCCCTAACCTTTCCCGCCACCTCTTTTGAGAACCATAGTGGTTTTTTATTTCGTTTTGTTTATTTGCTTCACACAAATACTTGTTGCCTCTGTGATGGCAGCTTTGATTTTCTCCCATTGTTCTTCTACCTCTCCTTCCTGCCCATTTGCTAGAGCATTCCTTAGGCACACTCCCATTTTGCCAAAATCAGCCCCCCTAAAGTTCAGTACTTTTGTCTTTGTATGGGGTTGTGTTTATCGTGAACCACACTGTTTGGTGGTCGCTAGTTCCCAGATGGCTACCCACTTCTAAGTCTGTGATCCTCTCACCATCTCCATTTGAGAGTACCAGGTTTAAGATTGCTCCCTCCCGAGTGGGTTCCAACACTAGCTGTCTTAGGCATGCCTCTTGCAGGGCACCGAGAATGACCCTGCTCTTGGATGTGGCTGCAGCACGTGTGCTTCAGTTAACATCCGGCATATTCAGGTCCCCCATCACCAAAATCTCCCCTTTTTCTGCCATTCTAAGGATGCCTTCTATCATTTCTTTGTCCATTTTCTCCCTCTCAGATGAGGGGGGGGCTGTATACAACCCCTGTGGGTGGGGGGGGGCTGTATACAACCCCGGTGCGGATTGTGGTGCCATTACCTGTCTCTAAGGTGACCCACAGTGCCTCCTCTCTTCCCTGCTTAATCTTTAGTTCTGTTGCTTTGATCCCTTCTCTTATGTAGAGAGCCACTCCTCCTCCCCTTTTACTCTCCCTTTCCCTCCTGTAGAATTTATACCCTGGTATGTTTACATCCCAGTCATGATTCTCTGTGTACCATGTTTCTGTGACTGCCACAATATCCAGGTGTCCCTCTTCCATCAAGGCCACTAAATCAGAAAGTTTGTTACCCAGACTACGGGCATTGGTACTCATCACCCTCAAATTTTTTATGGTCTTAGCTGTTTTAGCCCCAACCCTGCCCTTACTGTCTTTAATCAGCAGTCCTTCAGGTAATTTGCCCTAGTCTGAGGCATCCAGCATTACAATTTGATTGATCACATCTTTTCACAGCCGCACTTCACCACTGATGCTGCATTTTGCATTTGGGGGTAACGTAATAGTAGCAGGATCTTTTTTTCCAGACTATCCCAATAGGTTCATCTTTGTCACCCTGCTCGGGGTGTATTTGTTTTTCATAGGCCTTTTGGATCATGGTATGAACACGAAGGGCTCTTCCTGTCTTCTTCTTCTTCTGCTTTTCTTCACATAACTGGGCCAGGCGCCCAAACATGTGCGTTGGTGCCAGTCAGTACAGGGATACCCAGTGGATGGGCAGACCAGGGATAGCGTCTCCACAGAATCTCCCACACCAGCCACAAAGGATGGAAAAGAAAGCCATACTTTTAAGTAACCAAGATATGGTTACGACTTTTCACTCAACCTCCAAACATGCAGTCCATCGAGAAGTTGTAATGGGTGGTCAGATAAATGTTGCTTATACCAGTCTTGGAAGATTATTGTAACTTGGGACCCGCTGTCTAAAACTGCTCGAGCCGGGATTCCATCTATATGTACAGTGGTGTCCATGGAAGGGCCTACCAATTGGGACTAGTCTGGAGGAACATTAGCAGGAACTTGGACAGACGACCTAGCCACAAAGAAACTGGATTTGGTATTGCCTGAACCTCTGCTGTGATCATTTCCTGCACCCCTCTGCAATTGCTTTGCTTTTTGGATCTCCCTTTGCAGTTTGTTGACCACTTTCTCTAGGTCCCTTTGAGACCGGCAATCTCTTTTCATATGTCCATCCTTCCCACAGTTGTGGCAAAATATACTTTCTTTGGTCTGCTTTGACTGTAACATTGTATTAGAAGCTGGTCTCCATTCGCAGCTAGGAGGTTGGGAGGAGTACACATTTGGTTCTGGAGCTGGAGCTCTGACAACAGAAAGTTTTGGTTCAATCTCCCCCTCTTTCTGTGGTATCGAAGGCAGCGCAATACATCTCAGAAGTTCTCTTAGTGTAGCAGTCAGTTCACTTAGTTTGGTCTTTAAGATGCCATCGGCAGTGGGCGCCTGAGTGTGCACCCCCACTCCCATAGCAGACATGCTGTGAGAGGGGTTGAAATCTTCATCCGTGGAAGAGATCTTGGTAGGGACACCAGTTTTCATTTCCCTGAATTCTCTCAGCAGCTTTGCCCATGCTGGGGTATCCTTAACAGTCTCTGAGTGCTCGTCCGGCACTACATTCTGCCTTCCGTAGCCTGGGCGGCAGTAGACGATACGTGAGGGGGCCTCCAGGGTGGCCTCCTTTGTTCAACCCCCCGGATTTCTTTCATCAGTTCGTCATAGAGGGATGCAGATCCAGCCAGTCTGCCAGATGTAACTTAAGTAACAATAATTTGGAGAATGGAGCAGACATAAGTATTTGGTCCAACCTAATTCAGTTTAGCTTGTCTGGAGCCACACTACCTCTCCTAATGCATTTCTGTAAGGCCTTTTCAAGCCGAGGTACATACAGACAAGGGTTCTCCTTGGCATTGATGAGTTGTTTTAACCCTCCATCAAAGATCCTCTTCTGAGTCTAGGCTCCCAAACACATTTTCCAAAGCAGCCAAATAGTCTTGCGCAGTTGCCTCTGGGTTATTATCCTGCTTCACATGGATAGCAGCCAGAGCGGGACCTCAGAGATTTTCACTCAACCTTTTTCTCTTCTCCACCTCGGAACATTGCCATTCGGGCACTAGGGGGGCAACATAGTCTATCCATGTCTCCCAGTCATCTACCCCATTAGGTGTGGGTAGAATGCCTTAAAACACTCACAGCCTGTGGTAAGAGTCATGACTAACTGTGGGCACAGGCGTGGGTGTTGGCACTGGTATGGGCACGGGAGCTGGTGTAGGTGTCAGGGAAGGAACACCCCCCGGCAGCAGGAACAAGTTTTTGAAGTCCTTGATGGTTTTGTCCTCATCCAATAACAATTTGGCAAACTTCTCCTCAAAGGTCTCAGATAAGGGTGGGAGCTCATTTCCTGTAGTATCCTCGCTATCTTTAGTTACCACTATCCAGGTGGCGGGGGACCCATCAACAATAGTTTTGGGCACCTTAGTGCTGTCCACAGGGTTGCTACACTCCACTAAAGCCATTAGAATTTGGGCAGTCAAGTATGCATGTCGGCTTACCACTACAGCTTTTCTCAGACATTCAGTTTTTGAAAGTGCCCCCACTATAATGTCTTTACTAGTGCCCATGGGTATATCAAGTATTAGCAAAGCATTTTGGGGTCAGTTTCATGGCCCATACATCAACCAACCAACTGATGCACAGCCATTTCTTCACTGGTACCTATTACATTTCTAGTTGTAATTTTTGATTTTGGCCATGGGGGGTGGGGGGGGCGCTAATCACAGCGGTGCCTCCAAAGTGTAACCCTGGTGCTGTTATACCAAAGGCTACAACCCCTGCCTGCTTCCATGACTGCAGGTTGAGGGGCCTGTGTTTGTTATAAGGGTCCCTGTGGTGTCACTACTAAAAGTAACACGACAATTACAGCACCTCCACCCAGAGTAATGATTTAGTGGGTTAGATCCTGAACTGATACAGCCCTCTGGGAAGCTATACCTACCCACAGCCCCACCTAGTGGCTCCACACTTGAAATTACAATAATCACTTTGCTTTGCATTCAATTCACAATTAATGGAGAGTGCTAATATTATGCTGACAGTGGTCACACTTACCAACAGGGTTGGGAATTCGGCATACACCCTGTGCACCTGTAAGAAAATGGTTACCAGCAATAACACAGTATCTTTCAGACAGTTGCATTAAACCAGTGCTCAGTAATGATATGCTCATGGACCAGATTAACATTTAAACAACCAACAGATTTATTTAGGGGATTAAACAAGGGGTAGGAGATGCAAATTAAAGATAGGTTAATTGGTACTTTTGGTTTTAGTAGTGTTTTGGCATTGTGGAACATTTAACTAAAAGCATTAACCCCTTTAGACTGTCCAGTTAACCTCACTGGGTACCCAGGCTAAGCTATGTTGGAGGCCTGAAGCGGTGCCACGGGTTGGCCGGCGTTGCAGCTGGTTGGGGCCCTTAAATAAAGAAATGGTTAAAGCTTTAATTTGTGCTTGGCTGTAAAAACCATAAAACACCTTTTTACAACCCATAAATTGTAATCCCCAGGCCCAATGGCCTGCAAAGAACAGTCTGAACCCCAAGAGAATTTGAAAAAACAATCAGCTGGAAAAACACTTTTGATTAAAGTTGCAGGGTAAAACCCTGTTTTACTCACCGAACCTTGGAACTCAGGATCTGGGCTGATTTCCAGAATGGATCTTCTCGAGGCAGAATGTGGCTGCAGGACTTTGTCCTTTCTGGCAAGTACAGGATACAGGGACCTGAGCTGACATGACTCACCCCCCTCATCAAGCCATAACCCCCAAGGATGGCAACAGCCCACGATGAACTTCTCTGCAGGAGCTGATTCCCTTCTCTGGTTGTCTGGCAGCTTGGATTTTACAGGCAGCAACAGTCTGTTAGGCACATTACTTGACATCACCAGTTCAGCTTGGACACGGTTCGATAATAGACCGCATAGCTTACTCACTTGCAAAATGCAGTCCTGGAAATGTAAGTTGGCACACAGAAGTTTAGGTCTCCCTCTGGCAAATTGGCTGGAGACAATTCCGGTGACCACAGGCATTAAATTTAGATGCAGTCCCTGATGCAAAAGCAGTTTCTCACCAGAATGCAGATTGGGATCTTTCAGGAACTCTGATCCCACTTACAGTCTGGAAATTCACTCTGGGGTATTCTCCCTTTTTGTAGGATTGCAGTATGCTCTGGAGGCTTGGCAGTCCCAACACTTACTCAGCAGTGGTTTTGGCTGGGGAGATGTAAAGAAGGTCTCTCCTCAAGTTCCCTGAGCTGTGGAGAGCCTCCTTACCATTCAGGAGCTCTGGACAGACACACCAGATTCAAACAGTCCTTCCTTTTATAAAGAGCAATATTCCTGTAATCCGATTGGCTGTCCAGGCTGATAAGACGTATCTTGGTGGTACCAGGCCATTCACCTCTCATCGGTCAGACTGGTTTTGCCCATTGGTTCCCTGAAATCTAGAACCCCCCCCCCCAAATATGACACTCCTCTTCTTCCTACACTCTAAGCACTGCCCTCCACAACTTCCTCTTTCCAAGTTGCTCCTGCTTTATCCCTCTTTAAATCTCCTTTTCCTAGTTTCTGCCCACCAACTCCTTCCCCCTTGCAGGGTTCTCAGCACCCTGAAGGGGAAACAGGTTTTGGCTGTAGTCCCCCTTCCTCTTCCTCCTGCCCCTTTCTTCCCTTGCAGGGTCCTCGTCTCCTGTAGAATATACTAGGCCCTGCCTGTTTCCCCCTCTTTCCCCCTTAACCTCCTCCTCTTCCACTTCTCTTCCTTAGCAACCTTTAGCTACTCACCTCCCCTCTCTTCCTTAAAGCACTTGTACTCTGCCCTGAGCCAGCTCTAGGCATATTCTTGCACTTTGATAGTTCTGTTGCATTGTTTGTACTGCCTGTAGTGTTGTATTGTAAACTGTGGACTCATATTTTTTGGTATCATTTTAATACTTGTATCTGTTTGTACTTTGTCCTAACCACTGCACTTCTGTCTACCTGTTCCTACATATTGTGTAACAATGCACCCATCCATTACTTGCATAATCTCTATGTTCTTGTTGTTAACCCCCGGTCACACTGTGAGATGAGCAACTTGTTGTTCAGTGTGCCCTCCTGGTGAAACATTTCAATAAATAAAATCACAGTCCCAGTCCTTTAATTGGACAGCGTTGTGGTGCCTAGGATTGTAACTCCCTTTTCCCACACGTCTCTGGCAGTGTCCCAGGAGCCTTCCTTTGTTAAATGCTGGCTCCCGATTGGCTGATGGCTGCAAAGTTGGAGTCCAAGAAAACTGTCTTTATAGCAGTTCACACAGTGTCCCACATATGAAGTCGTGGTGCAGCCAGTGAAAGTACTTTAATTAAATAATAGCCCCATAGTTAGTTAGCCCCAGCAGTTCCCTCTTGCATACATTTATTATTTTATATTTATTTTGCCCCCCTACGCTGTCACTGCCGCCGAAATACTGTGCCCCTAGGCAGCGGCAGCAACCTTATTAGTATGTATGCAGGGCTCATTAATATTTATGAGCCCCGCTTTATGCCCGATTTAAAACTTTATTTAAAAGCTCCTTTGGGGCTTTTTTCAAACCCCTACAAGGTCACCGGTCCCCATTTGGCTTAGCGGGCACCGGGACCAAAGAAAACTCTTCTGGTTTGACCGCAAACTAAGCAGTCGGTGAAATCAAAAGCACTCCAGTGCGCATGCACGAGTGCCGGCCAGACAGAAACATGCCAGCAGCTTGCGACTTTGTTTTTTTAGCCCGAACTGGGCTGAATTGAATTACTGGGGCTGTGTTTGGGGGAACCAGTAGAAACTAAGGGCACCAGTAGACTCAGGCCAGGTGGCAAAGGTGCCGTGAGGAAATGGGCAGATGCTGGAGGCAGTGGGAGAACACCGGGAGGCATTAAAGGTAAGCCCCATTTGTGGGGGGGGGGGGCGTTACATAAGTAATTTTTAATTTTTTACTCTGCCTACTGAAATATGTACTTCACCCTTATTTTGACCCCTCTTATGTCAGTCTTTATGTCACTGTCTGGCAGAAGACCATTATTCTCCACCTTAAATACTGAGCAGAAGTAATTGCTAAGTACATATGCCTTCTGCCCATCATACTCCACTACCCTTCCCCTCTAAGCTAGACTATTTCCATGCTATTTTTATCACTAATGTATCTAAAACATTCTGTTTTCTCCACCTTTACTATCACAGCAGTTGTCAGTTCAGTATCTGCCTTTGCCTTCCTAACCTCCGCCCTGGCCTGTTTGAGTTTAGCCCGACAATCCTTCTAGGTCTTCTCGCCTTTTGCTCTTTTGTACTCTGGAAAGGCCATTCTCTCATCCCTCACTGCTTCCCTCGCTGTCTTTCAAACCATGCAGGTCTTTTGTGTTTGTTCCTTTTTGTGACCTTTTTTGCACATGCTTCATTTGCTTCAAGGATTGCACCCTTAAATCTACTCCATTGTTCCTCTACCTCTTCAACCTAGTTCATATCTTTTCACTAACTAATACCCTCATTTTCCAAAAATCTGCTCTCTTGAAGTCAATGACCAATTTTTTGGGGGGAGAGCCAGTATTCATTCCTCTCAGTTCCACCCATATAGTATTAGGGTTGCTGGACCCAAGGGGCTCCTTGACTGTCACTCCCTCCACTATCTCCAATTAGTGAGTATAAAATCCAGTATGGTGTCATGTCTCTAGGGCCTTTGACCATCTGCACTAGTAGACAGTCTTGTACAGTATTCAGCAGATCTTCAAGAATCATTCTTCACCATTCATTCCCGTTTATGGGTCCAATTGTGAAGCATCAGGACTCAGTGGGTGTAGTCTTTTGCAGCCCAGGAGGGGACCGACGTCAGTGCCGGCACCGCCCATGAGGAAGACATAGTCCTATTTAACAGATCACTGGAAACTAGAGAGGTTCTGGAGGAGAGCAGATGCAGTCGCACTTCTCAAAAGTGGTAGCAGGGAAGAAGCTGGCACTTATAGGCCTGTCAGCCTTACATTGGTGGTGGGAAAATTAATTGAAACATTGTTAAAGGAATGGATTGTAGAATATCTTGAATCCAGCGGGTTACAAGATCCAAGGCAGCATGGGTGCACAGAGTGGAGGTTATGCCAAACAAATCTGATAAATTTCTTTGATTGGATGACCAGGGAAGTAGATTGGGGTGGAGTGGTGGATGTGGCTTACTTAGATTTCAGTGAGACTTCTGACACTGTTCCACATAGAAGACTAGTAAGCAAGCTGGATAGCATTGTGGTGGGCAACAAGGTGGTAACCTGGTTAAGAAATTTGTTAGGGGACAGGAGACAGGGTAGTTGTGAATGAAGTTCGCTCTGAGGAAGGGAGGGTGACCAGCGGGGTACATCAGGGTTCAGTGATGGAACCAGTCCTGTTTTTATAAGTGACATAGCAGAGACTGGAAGGGAAGGTCTGCCTCTTTTTGGATGACACCAAGATCTACAGCAGGGTAAACATTCTTTTGGGGGGGGGTGGAACGAAGAAGCAGAGATTTGAGAAAACTGGAGGAGTCGTCAAGGGTATGGCAGCTGGGATTTAGTGCAAAAAAAGTGCAAAATGCACTTGGGGCACAGAAACCCAGTGGCAGAGTACAAAAAATTGGGGGAAGTGGTATTGACATCTAGTGCCCTGGTGGGCTAAGTGGTGGGACTGCATAATTTGGGAGCCGGCTGTGGGGTCGGATCTGTCCTAGGTTCTGATCCAATTTTCTCAGGGTATCCGATTTCACCTTTAGAATCTATCTGAAGTGCTGCTTGAAGATCTACCTGGATTATAGAGCAGTGGATTGGATGTGGGACCTCTCCTTGACTGTGATCAGTATAATCTTGAATTAAGCTGCTACTGTATCATTATACTTCTGATTAAGGAGTCAGTAAGATTTTATTATCATTGTTCATTCAGTGCAATGTGGCTGTGAGAGGGCTATATTATATGGACAGTAGTACTGGTGAAGGGGGCAGTGAGAGCTCCCCTGTTTTTTCACTGTGAACATTTATGGAGTTTTGGCGAGCTCTTTGAAAAGTTCGAAAGGATTGGACACCAAGCTCATTTTGGGACAGTGTTCATGTACCACCATCAAATATTGACTCATTTAATTGACTATATTGTGCTGCTGCTGCTTTTGTTTTTGGGCTCTGTTATTATTTGTGGGGTAGTTTTGGGGTTTATCTATTTTGGAATATTTATATTTGTGTGTGAAGTGGGTGTATGTGTGAATTTTAAATATCTGTTCATTGTTAGGAATATTTAGTATTCTAGTATTTGGGGTGGGTGGCTTTGGTGACTGCTGTTGTTGTTTATGATGTGTTGGGAAGGAAAAAAGACGGTCAAGCGTTATTCCCCCACCAGGCTCAGGAACCTCCACCCTTTTAACTGTCCCCCTTTATCATTGGGGGCCTATATGAATTGCCAGGCCTTGGGGATAGTTAGGAGGAGGAAGAGACGGGGGGGGAGAGAGAACTGGGCCTGGTGAGGGAGAGAGGTGGTCGGATACAGGTAGTAGGGACAAGGAAACACCCTGAGTGAAATGGGGCCAGAATAGAGGTCCTCCCTGTCTGGTTCCCATACCCAAGGGCTCTGCCGTATGCAGGCAAGTTGCGTGATCTCCCTCGATGGTTCATCCCACTCAGGCGGTGTTGTGCAATGCCAGGTCTTTAAAAACAAGACTGCTATAATAGCAGATCTTGTTGGGACATCTGACCTGGCGTGCATCACTGAGACCTGGCTGGATGAGAATGCTGGTCCTATATTGGCTTCAGCTGTTCCGGTCGGGTACTCGGTGATACAACACCTGAGAGTGGATCGTAGGGGCGGGACATGTAGCCACTTGTTTTAAAACTGAATTGGGCCTTGTGGATATGCTAGTGGGGTCTACTGAATCCTTTGAATGTATCGTGGGTGTGGGGTGTAGGATTCTTCTCATTTACCATCCACCCGGGATGTCCAGTGCCGCTATTTTGCTCCCGCTGGGTCTCCAGGCTCTGTTCCTCATCCCACCTCAGGGATTCTTGTGCTGCAGACCCCCTCTGCACCTGGCGCACAACCGCCCCATGACACTGACTCTGCAGAGATTGATGCTTGGGGCAGGAGAGGTTTTTCTGGTGGCATGCACCATGATGTGCATTTCTGCACATCAGGCATCTTATGGCAAGCGTCTGTGGGTGACGCTGAGTCAGCTGTTAGTGTCCATGTTGGATTGCAAGGCAACCAGGCAGGCAATTCTCCTTTCTAACTAGGGCCTGGAGCTGGTGAGGCATGAATCAAGTGGTTGGAACAACAGTCTGCATTCAGTGGATGGTATGGCTTCATCTCTCCTGGTTGGCACCCGTGGCCCACCATAGGGTGCTCAATTTGCATTTCCAAGGAACTCGCTTTATCCTGATCAGTCTCAGGTCCTGCTGGATCTATGAAGAGTCCATGGCCTCCAGTGGTTAACCCCTTCCCCACCTGACAGCCAAGGGATAATTTTTTTCCCTCAGGCTGAGTCAACTCCTCCTCTGTTTGCGAAAGCTTGGCTCTCTGACCCACAGGTGAGAATAAGTGATGAAGTTTGATTCTTGGAAGATGTGAAAATTATGTACTTAGCGTAATTGTTGATCTTCCAAAATATCTTCAGCATTCATTCACACGCCTGCCCACCATCCCACACTCAGGTAAGAGTCAGGGCCTCTGGGCCGCTCACCCAGTGCTGATGGGCACTTGGCATCTTCCCTCTCACTGCTCTCCCCTTGGAGGGTTAGCCCTGTTTTTTCTTTGTTGGAATTGGACCCTCGTCTGCCTTCATATCTCCCGGTTTTTATCCTGTGTTGGAATGAGAGAGAGAGAGAGAGAGGGAGGGAGGGAGGAGGAGGGAGGAGAGAGACTTTTATGTTTTTTGTATTTTTTCACTTCCTATACTCCTTCCTCTACCAGGGTTTTTAGTGATACCCCACAGAGCTGCTGCAACCTTAGTCTCCACCTTGCAAATCTCTCCAGCCTCTGCCAACTGACAGCATAGCCTCACTACAAGGTGTAGTCCCCACCTCTGGTGCCAAGGAGAGGTGGATACTAGGGAGGTGTACTTTTTTATATGCTCAGCCTGTCAATCTGTATGCTGTCCCATACCTAGGTGCTGAGTCTCTTTCTCTTTCCTTTCCTTCCTTTTTTCTTCACTCTCTTGGAGTGGCACAATGATAGTAGCTGCACTCTTGGACTTGTCCAATTTCCTCTACTATCTATTTTTTTGGTTTTTGTTAATTCCTTGTTTCTTGTCCTCTTGAGCACAAGACCCTCCTAAGTTGGCTTCAGCCATCCTAACCTTATCAAGATTCTCCTGGTCTCTCCTATGCCAGCCAGTGCTATACATCAGGGCTGCTGCCCTCCCCTCAAACTTCCTGTCCAGTAGACTCTGACTTGTACATTCTCTATCCCATGCCACTGAAGCCCATGCTTTAGTTCTTTAAGTTGGTAGTTGGGTTTTTGTTATTTTTATGATTTAATATCTTGTATTCTTTTCCTATCCCTTTGGGCTTGGAATTTGTAGCCCTGCTTCTTTTTCTGTACCATTTGTTTTCTTTCCTGGCAAACAGAACTGAGGAAGGGACGGGGCTGGCATCGGTTACTGGCCAACCCACAAGCTCAACGTCATCACATCTGCCTCATGGACAGCACTGGCACCAACGTTGGTCCTCTCCTAGGCTGCAAAAAACTTTGCTCCTGCTGGATCCTGGTGCCTCCAGCTCAGACCTGTAAGTGTGAATAAATGGTGAAGACATTCTGGAAGATCAACAGTTATGGTGAGGTGAGTATGTAATTTTCATTATTCCTGACTTCTGTTGCTCCTAGGTGCCAGACTATCCCAATCTATATCTGGCAGATGTAGATTCCCAGTTAACACAATTTCCCACTTTACTGCTCCCTTTCTGCTTTCTTCCATCACTTCTCTGTCCTCTTTCTCACATTGCCTCAGTGGTCTGTGGACCACACATAGTCTAACTTGCTTCCTAGCAGATGTCATCAGCTGCACCCAGATAGAGTCCACTATCCCTCCCCCTCTTTGTTTTTTTTTTTTTGTTTTCATGGATGCGTATTCCATAATCTCTATTCCATCCCTAATGTATAGGGCTACCCCCCATCCCAGTGACCCCTATCCCTCCTAAATAAGTAATACCCTGGGATGATTAAATCTCAGCTATTGTTGCCATTAGCCCATGTCTCCATGAAGTTGACTAAGTCTAGCTTTGACTCTGCTTAACACTTGCGGCTTACTTATTATTTAAACTTCTGGCATTAAGATAAAACAACTTTTAAACCTCCTTCATATTTCCTATCTTACTACCTGCTCCCTTCCTTTTGCATTTTACTGCCTTTCCAGTCAACCTAGCATACCCTCCTTTAAATGCATCCTTTGTTATCCAATCCCACATTCCTGCTAATAGTAATTTCCCTTGCCCGATTTTTCTATAACCAGGGAAGCCGTTACTGTAGTCACTGTGCATCACCATCTACAAGGGGGTCTCCAGCTTCAGCTACCCCACCATTCAGTTTAAAAGACTCTTTGTAGATGCCAAGTTTCTGACCCAGTGCACCTTCTCTAGTGAGATGAAGGCTATGTCTCATAAAATGCTTCTGTCCCATAATCTTCCCCAGTTCCTCACAAATCCATAACACTCCTCACTACACCAGTCTCTTAGCCAGGAATTAAATGTCTCAGTTACATCCTGCCTCTCCCTTCCTCCTTCTCTGTCCCATATAGGCAACACCTCAGAAAAAGACAATGTGGCTGCTTTTCCCATTAATACCTGTCCCAACCATCGGAAATTGGACTTCATGTCATCCAGACTGTGATTTGCCAAATCGCTTTTTCCCCAAGTGAATTATTGCATATGGCAGCTCCCTAATACTGTAAAGCAATTTCTTTATCCTGGCCTCATCCCATGAGGGTGATGCACCAGGCAAACACTTGACCTCCCTTAATGATGACCTATCCTTGAGCACCACATTCTCTACCCCCTTACTATTAAATCCTCTACTATGATGACTCTTAGCCCTTTCATATTTCCCTTGCCCCTGTTTGATACATTTCTATCACACTGATCCTGTACGTGAATATCCCTAACCGATGGATTAAAATCAGTTTTTCATCCCCCCCATTCAGAATACAGTGACTGCACCTTACATAGGGTTGTAAAACAGTTAGCAGTTACAGTTGCCAGACTCTGTTTTGTACCTTCTACCCACTTCTTCTCTAACCTCCTATCCCCTAACCAGTGGGCCTTGTGACACACAGATCATATCTGCATATTCCTTGTATACAGGATGCCTTTTCAGAATCCCAACTAGCACAGCGCTAGTATTTCCTCACATGCTGCCCATAAGTACATTTGAAGCTCCTTGAATCTTCTACAAATTGGGCAGTGACCTAACCTCTGTCACATTATTCATTGACTTGTACTCCTGCAAATCTGGCCAATTGGAGTCTAGTATAGCTGTGCAGAATGAACAAATTCCAGTTTCATGCAATTTCTGTGAAATTTTATGAAATTCTGTGAAATTTCAACTGAATGTTGTAGAATTTGTACGATTTATTCATTTGGTCATAACTCGGCCCTCTATTGAGTTAGAGCTCTGACATTTGGCATACTTATGTTCTGGGAGGAGTTCTAATGACACGCAGAACATCATGACATTAGGATGGATTATCTCAAAATTACAGATGTTCAAAGTCTGTCATGTTTTTCTGGGAAAAGTTATGAAAATGTTTATCTGCATGTACCTCAGCTGTCTATTGGGCCAGAGATCTTAAATTTGGCGTGATTACTTGATGATAAGTGTTCTAACAATGTGCCACGTTTCATGACATTAGGGTGCATTGTCTCAAAAGTTTATGTGCTCAAAATGTGTCACTTTATTTTTGTGGGGAATTTCATGAAAAATTTTATCAACATGTAACTCCAGCACCTTTGGAGCTAGACATGTGTAAATTAGCATGGATAACATTTTTATAATGGTTATTGAATCTTCTAAATATGGAGAGAATTGGATTAGAAATTTTTAAGTTACAGAATTTCAAACTTTTACTATGTAAATATTTGCTAAATTTTGTGAAAACTCTCAAAAATGTGGATGTTTGAAACTTCTCTGTGGTTGCTGGCACAGACTTATTATTTGACATACATATCTGATGTCAGTGTATCCTAGTGCCTAATACAACTGGATAAATTGGTATAGAAATTTTTAATTTACAATATAAAAAAAAAATATTGGTAACATTTTCTCAAATATTTATGGTAGCATATGTCACAAACGCACTCTGCAGGTCAGGCCCTCTGCTCCCACAGTGCCAACCTCAGAGTGCAATAGTGTGAACAGGTAACAGGCAGAGTAACCCTCCTGTCTGCTTTGGATCCAAATCACCTTTAGCCTCGAGTTCTGGGGGGGGGGGATTTAAACTGTGAATCTTATGCTAGCATACCCAAATGTACAGGCTCAGATATGTACCCTCTTCGGGACAGCAGTACAATCTTTCGCCAGGGGCACCCAGCCAGGCTTCCAAAATGAACCCTGAAAACTCTATAAGAGACCTTAGGTATATTCTTACCTTATTATACAAGCTCAGTACACAATCAAGCTTTTCAGCAGCTGTCAGACTTAAATACAGGCACTTCACATGCAAAAAGAAACTGAAAGACACACAGGCAGTATTTCAAAGAAATGGCTGTTTACTAAAATATGATAAGAAAACAGGTAAAATAAAATACAAAACAAATAGCATGAGCTTACAGTCTCAAAAGAAAATGGGAAAATTACAGAACAAAACTCCTACCACAGTACTTAAGATCTTTTCTATCCAAGTATTACCTTTTTAAGTGCGTTTAAGTTAGAGAGAACTTTCTGTCTCAGAGCCTAAGATGAAATGACCCATACCCCAGATACAATGTTTCATTTCAGGGGGCATCTCCCCTTCCCTTCTGTGACGTCAGTTAGACCCTCCCTTGGAGTTAATTCATAACAAAATTATCTACAAGGATGTATTTTAAATAATGTGAACATCAGCAAAAACATTTCACACATATGACATCCTTTGGTCAAGCATCTCTCTTTGATGTCCCTCTGCTGATTTCCTGTTGCTAGTGTGATCTCAGGTTTTATGATTTATGACAAAGTTCTGTGACCAAATTGGCCTTTTCCTGCAGGAACCATAAAAGTTTACAAGGCTTATATCCTGGCAGCTGGTCCGAGAGTTCTAATTAAGACAAAAACAGGAAACCTTTAATCAGGTTTCTCTGGTCTGTTTAATGACATCCTCACTGTCACTTTTAAAGTTAAAGGCCAAGTCTCGCACACTGCTGACTGGAGGGGGGGGGGGAGACAATTTCATACACAGACCATTTATTTATTTTACAGATATCATGCAGTAATCATAAGCAAGAGGGCAGAGCACCATGGCATATACTGTAGATGACGCATCTAGAAATCTTTTTGTAGAATTTAACATTCACGATGCACACATCACTACTTCATTTGATACGCTGGGCTGAGCTTTTTGCAGTCCTGTTGTTCCTCTATGGATAAATATTTCCCCCCCTCCCCCTTCTCTCTTAATGTAGAGAGAATGACTCAGTAAAACTGCTGATCCCACTAATATCCTCTTTGTTCTTTACAGTGACAAAATCCTTTAAAATGAGAGTCACCTACTCCTTTTCCTATCAACCTATCCTGTTGAAATAGTCAGAATTCTTCCTTCCTGGAGCCCCAGACATTGTTTTCCCCCAGTACGTCTTTTTGAGTACCTCTAAGTCCCAGACTTGCATGTACGTCAGGCTCTCTGTATCATCAGTTTACTGGGTGTGATCCTTATATATCCTACATTCAGGTTGGAATTGTTGACACTCTGTGCTTCCTTGCTCCAACTGGGGGTTTACCACTGGTGTGCTACCCAGCTCAGCTGTCCATTTCTTAGTGAAACTATGCATCTAACTCCTGAACCTGGTGACTCCTGCACTGCCTGCCTCTCATACTCTCATACCCCTGTCCTTTAATTTGAATTCCCCAGATAAGGCTGAGTGAAATTAGCAAATTCCAATTTTATGGAATTCTCATGAATATCCACAGTTTTCACAAAGACTCATGGAATTTGACTTTAAGTACAGATGTTATTTTGCAATTTATGGCAGCAAGCGGCTAATAAAACTGACACACACAGTCTTGTAAGGTCTAAGAACTTGTGAAAATTGACATTGTTTCTTTGTTTGTTTCTGTTTGTTTCCAACTGTTTAACCAGGAGACATTGCATTCTCTAGTTTTAAAGATTCAGGGGTTTATACATTTGCAGTTTACAATCTTGCAAAATTAAATTTTAAAATGTTCTGAAAGTTTGACTACTTTTAATGCAGTTCCATTTAAAGTTGTAAATGTGAACTTTGTCAGAAATGACCATGTGGTATAGCAGTGAAATAGTAGGTTAAATGTTTCAAATATGGTTAAATGTGGATGTGCTGTTTTAAAAATGAGGGAAATAACTGAAATTTAAATTTTGGCAACATGTTTGGCAGGCTATTACCCAGTCCCTACTGAAGCAAGAAGTCTGAAACTATGTACACATATAAATGTAGTGATAACCTGTATGTCGATAAAAAAAATTTTAACATTTCACTGAATGCTATCAAATTTGTACTAAAATAACAGAAATCTAAATGTTGGCAAAATGTTTGGCTACCTATAACTCAATTCCCTTTGCTGCTTCAGACGTAAAATGTGGTGCACATACCCATGTTGTAAGTTTCTCTAAATCCTGAAACTGCAGAGAAGTTTGGATAAGAAATTTTAAAATTAGATCAAAATAACTGAAAATTAAATACTGCTAAAATGTTTGGCCACTCATAACTCTGCTCTCTTTCAGCCTATGACTCTAAAATGCACTACACTCATGTAAGATATTTTGACCTGTATACATATCAAATTTGGTGTCTGTCGGATGTGTAGTTTTAAAATTAGATCAAATAACTGACATTTAAAATTTGGCAAAATTCTGCAGAATTTGAAAATGGAATGGTAATTTTGCGGGCATTCCACAGGTGGAATTTTATATTCCTCACAGTTCTAGAGTCTGGTCATATTCTGTCTGCATTTTGTAATGTGAGCACTGACTACACCTTAATAAATACAGCACTATACACTGGAGTGCTGCGTTGGTGTCTTTTGGGCAGTCATACTCTCTGCAGGTAGCAGGGTGCTGTTCCTTCCTGCCTTAGCACATGAAAATCCCTACCCTTCTGCTTTGTTCCAGCCACATGGTTGGGTAGCCTTAATCCACGTTTCTGACATTATATACTGTGTGCTAGTGTAAGTGTAGCTTAGAAACTGAGGCTGCTCTTTTTGTACCCTCTGTTCCTGAATTAGTAACAATCACCATCTCTTTCCGGCCACAACAGGTTTATGCTTTCAGACTGCTGACTTATTTATAACTCCTCCCTTCTGCACCTGGGCATGGTGTCATCATTGGAGTGCTGTTGCACCCAGACTTGGCCATCAGTTAGTTGCTGCTACACTACATGGTGATTTATCCTGAAATACACGGAGAGAGAAGTTTATAAGTCTGTACATAAACAACATACAGACACAAAACTATCTATTCACAGTTGGGAAAATAATTTGAGCCAGCTCTGTTTGGTTTTCTGTATGGGTCAGTTTAACTCTCCTCAGAATGGGGGCCAAAATTGTGCAGGGACTGCACCAAAAGTCATATGAGGGGAGACTGGGGATCTCAATATGTATTCCTTGGGGAGGATATGATAGAGCCTTTCAAATATCTCAAGGGTGTAAATAAGGTACAAGAGGGTGGCATCTTTAAAAAAAAAAGATGTTCAGGAACAAGGGGACATGATTTGAAGATAGAGGGGCTAGACTTAGGGGTAACATGAGAAAGTATTTTGCCACGGAAAGGGTGGTGGAACAGCCTCTCGGCAGAGGCTGTAGGGGCCAAAATGGTAGGGGAATTCAAAAATGTATGGGACAGACATAAAGGAACTCTAGTGATAGGAAAGAGAGGGCAAGTCGCAGGTCATTTAGGATCTGTGGTATGTGAAACAGGTAGGGAAAATGGACAAAGTAAGTGGGCCAAGCGGTCCTTATCTGCCATCAAGCTCTATGTTTCTATATCTGCTTGTTGCAGTTAACTGAGTTGTCATGTGTCTGTTTGTCTGAACTCATTTTAAATTATCTCAGCAATCAACCATTGCTACAGGCTAAAAAGGTGCACAGGTATGTTTTTACAAAATAGATCCACATACTTAAACAAAAACTTCTCTTTAAAACAAAATAATGCACACAAGGTCCCAGTCTATCGCATAAATAGAATATGCAGAGGGGACCTTGCGTGAATACTGTTTTATCTATACTCATGCTGTTTGATCTGGGGTGCATCACTTGTGGCCTACGTTTCTCATGAAGTTACCCAAGGCCAAACAGCTCTTGTATCGATAAGACAGTTAATAAACAAGTCTTCTCTGCATATAATTTATGTGTGCAGTACGGTGGCAGCTATCCTTATCTTCCATCTTACCACAGATACACATTAAGTTAAAGCACAGCAGAAGTCACATATCATTATCACTTTGAGGACATGCCCATAACCAACAATTATTAAAACTGCAGCCTGACTAAGCACACTAATGTAACATTTTGGCTAATGTGGTACCTTGAGGAGCTCAGTGGAGGTTCTGGATGCCTGGCAGTGTAAGTGCACCAATGTCAGCCAACAAAGTGGTATATCCAAACTTTGTTTCCCCCGGTGTACTTACCCCTCGGGGAACTGTATCTCTGTTATTTTGCACTATAGGTTCTCCTGCACTGTATTGTCTCCACATGTTAGCTTTCCACGACAGCCCTGTTCAAGCTGTCAAGTATACTGTTGTAAACCTTAGCTTAAAACTTACTGTTTGTTGCACTCAACTCTCTCTCCCCTGTGTATGCTCATCCTGCTTCTCGATGTAAACTTCACTCATGATTGTATGTAAGCTCTCTGTAACCTGTTTTGTAACCCTCCCGGGTCTCACCTGAAAATAGGCACTTGGATGTCTAGTGTGACCTACCTGGTTAACAAAAGCAAATAAAATAAATAAATAAAATAATGTGCAGCTGTGATGGGCCTACACCGATCCAACACCTTGAAACTTGGGCTTACCCATGATCTCCCTGGAACTCAGGGTAAATTACTGGTGCCAGGGGAGTGGAAGTCAGAAGTATGGCAGCTTGGATTCAATGCAAAGAAGTGCACCTGGGAAACAAAAACCCAGAAGAAGATTACACAATGGGGGGAGGTACCAACAACAAAATTGGAAAGGGACCTGGGGATAATCATATCAGATGACCTTAAGGTTAGCAAGCAATGTGAGAAGGCAGTAGGAAAGGCTGGGGGATACTAGGATGTATAGGGAGAGGCATCACCAGCAGAAAACAAGAAGTTGTTATCCCGCTGTACAGACAGTTGGTGAGACCACATCTGAAGTACTGTGTCCAGTTCTGGAGACCCCATCTCCACAAGGACATAGACAGGATGGAGGTAGTCCAGAAGAGGGCAACTAAAATGGTGCAGGGTCTGCAAGAGAAGCCATACGAGGAAAGACTAAAGGAGATTCATATGTATTCCCATGAGTAAAGGAGGGAGAGGGGGGACATGATAGAAACTTTTAAGTACCTCAGTGGAATCAACAAAGTTCAAGAGGTTAGCATCTTTTAGAAAAAGAGATGTGCAAGAACAAGGGGCCACAATTTGAAAATAGAGGGGGGACGGCTCAGGGGCCATCTGAGGAAGTATTTTTTCACAGAGAGGGTGGTGGGCACATGGAACAGCCTTCCTGAGGAGGTTGTGGGGTCTAAAACTGTGGGAGAATTCAAGAATGCATGGGACAGACATAAGGCAATTCTTGTGGGGGGGTAGAAGGAAATAGGCTGTTGGTTAACTAGGATCTGCAGCTTATCCTGTAGGTAGGGAAATGGGCAGATTAGGTGGGCCAAGCGGTCCTTATCTGCCATCAAAGTCTATGTTTCTATGAGGTAGTGGTCCAATGGTGCAGCTGGTTGGGGCTGGGCAGCACTGGAGTCTTGTCCCTTCCTTTGGGCTACATTACAAGTCTTTGGATTTTCCAAGGTGGCATTTAACATGCTGCATAATGTCTGTGACTTGGGCAGTGCTTAACATGCTACATAATGTCTATGACTCCCCTCGAGTGTATGCTAGGGTTAATGACTCCCTTTCGTCTCCATTCCAATTAAGGAGGGGCAAACGTCAAGGGTATCCCTTATTCCCTATTCGCTTCACGTGCTATATCAAACTCTTGGCCGTGCCCATTCAGCAGTCTAATACAGTACGGGGGAGCCCCCTTGGGTAGGCAATACAAAACTGCACTTTTGCAGACGATATCCTCCTGACCCTTGCTGACCTGGAAGACTTCCTCCTGGTGATCTGGGATATCCTAAATCAGTTAGAAACTGTGGCTGGGTTTCATTTAAACACAACAAAAACAAAGGTCCTTACCTTCAGTTATACCCCTACCACGGCCACAAAAGCATGCTTCAAAATCAGGTGGAATACAACCTTTATTAAAGAGACCCACCAAGGTAATCCAAACAGCCTCTGCACCCGGTATATGGGTGCATTACCTCATAGGAAACCTCCTCATGTGAATCTTGCCCCAAATAATTCAGTAGTAAAAAAGTTGTAACCCTTGTAAAATCCAGAAAACCAGGTCCCAAGGACTTCCTGGTTTCTGGTGCCACCCATGCTCTGCCCCTGCACTCTGCCAAGTTATGTCGTGATGCTAGGGAGAGTGCGGGCACATGCTCTATTATACTCTATGGGCGGCACCTTTCCGATCGCTTTTTTACATTGTAATGGCAATTTGGTGAGGAAACGTGGGCCGATCAGAAAGGTGCCACCCATAGAGTAGAATGGAGTGTGTCCCCGTGCTCTCCCTAGCATCACGTCATAACTTGGCAGCGCGCAGGGGCGGCACCAGAAACCAGGAAGTCCTTGGGACCCATTTTTCTGGATTTTATGAGGGTTACAACTTTTTTACTGCAGATTTATTTGGGGCAAGATTCAAATAAGAGGTGTCCTGTGAGGTAATGAACTCATGTATCGGGTGTAGGGGCTGAGGCTGGTAAGTCTCTTTATATATCTAGGCATGAACCTCACTAAAAACCCCTCTCACCATAACATTTTCAGCTGGTTCAGCTGTAAGCAAGAATGCATGGTGCCAAAGGGCATCTCACACAATCTGCAAAGGGTGCAATGTAGAATCTGATGAGAGATCCCTTATCCCCTATTTTCTTCACACCCTTAAAACCCTCCTTAATTATGATCCCCTTATCCAAGTGCTGGCCACTGACTTCCAAGCCTAGTCACAACTGCACCTTAGTTTTTTGCAGAAGGTAGAAGCTGTTTATTTAAATGTACTACCACAAATACTGCATTATCTTCAGACACTACTCGTTGTGCCCGATTGCAGTTACAGTATTTACAACATTGGAACAAGCTTCTGACTAGATTCCTCTGGAATGAGGCGCATCCTCTGAAGCACTTGTCTTTCCTTCAGCTCTTAGTTGCCAGTATGGGAGTTAATTACTCAGATCTTAAATTATATGCACAGGCAACCCAACTAAGACTAATATGTCTCTGGACTACCCCAGCATTTATGTCACATTGGAAAAATATTGAATTTGTCCTAAGTGATCTGCTTGCCATAGAAGAGGTTCTATATGCCTCTCCTCCACGGTACCTTCTTTTTGTGTGGTTTGGCCCACACACAGCCACAGTTCTAAAGACCTGACAAGACGTGACCTGGCGTGATGTGTTCCAAAGATATGGACCTCTCCTTCCGGCACCAAACCAGGATAGGGGCAACACATTAAAAGCAACTGATCCTTTTCTCAAGCAATGGGCCAAAAGCAGTCTTTGTTTATTACCATCAATTCCTAGATGACAAGGGGGTGATACCCTTTCAAAACCTTCACAACGCTTGTCAAGTCAACTCAAGCCTACTGACCACTTTAGGTATCTCCAAATTAGGGCATGCATTAATACTTTATACTCGAGCACTTATGCAGAATTCCTGCCCCCCCAACTCTTCTAGCTATATTACATCATCATCAACTAGGAGGCAAAGGCTCACACATGGTGGGGCAGCTCTGTGCCGTCCTATGGGTTCTCTCTTCAGGTTCTACATTGCACCCGTTGCAGATTGTGTGAGATGCCCTTTGACACCATGCATTCTTGCTTAAAGCTGAACCAGCCAAAAAGTTCATGGTGAGTTGCATTGTACATCCCACAATGCTTTGAATTATGGGGGTATGTATTTCTACATTAATGATACTACACAAATGGAATGAGGTGCTCCAAACTAGCTGTACCCCTGAACAGTGGAATAGATGCACCATTCCCAATTACAAACTTAGCATGGCCCCTTATATGAAATAATTTGCATGAAAATGCAGAACTTACTATTTTCAAACCCTAGCAATTACTAGTAAATGTGTAGGGCTCCATTCAGGGCATTGCTGGAGAAACTGTGGGGAAACTAAAACAGATCAGGTGCACATATTTTGGAGTTGCCCCATCCTAGCCCCTTACAGGTCAGATATTTCAAATATACTGAACACCTACTTTGATATCCCAGCTCCCCTTTCTGTAACCTTGGCCTTGTTGACTGTGCCCTCGAAGGGAAGCTGAATACAAGGAAGACAGCTGAAGCTACTATTATTTATTGATTTTTTGTTACTCAGGTAAGTGTGCTAGGCAAGAAAATGCCTATTTCCAGACACAACCCAGGAGGTTACAGAGACAAGTGGAGTTACAAGAGCAACATATGCCAGTGCATAGCAAAAAACAGAAGAGCAACAAAGCCACAATATGTGTCTATAATAGGGTAATATGAGCAAGGACGGATCAGCAAGCATGTAATAAAGTAACACTGAGAAGCATTACAGACCAAAACCAGGGTCACGGTAGAATCAAAGGTAATAAGTGCAACAGATCTGACAGAGGTACAGGAAGCATACCGGCTGTTTATGTTTAAATGCAGCAATACCAAACAAGTAGTCAAGTACAAGAACATTTATCTGTGGAACATAAAAAATTATGAAGTTCTTTTCTAAATTTGGGGTGGGACTGGTATACACAAAGGTGAGGAAGGAGGAAGTTCCACACCCTTGGGGCAAAGGAGGCAAGTGACTGCTCACAAGTTTTAGGGGATCACTTTGGTATAACCAGGAGAGACAGATGATTGGAATGACAGGTGTAAGTATGGTCTGACGGAGTTAACAAAGCAGCCAGTATGGCAGGTTTGGATGACCTGATGATGTTGTCAATAAAACGGCTTAAGGTATATAGACACGAGGCGCAACAGAGTGGAATATAACATGCAGTGATGGGTCGGCCGGGAGTGGATAAGGCAAACCTACATATGTTGTTGTAGGCGATGTTCCATTTAGATAGGATGCAAGTGCTGGCCTGATAAAATGCAGCAAGACCATAGGTAAGGCTAGGTAGCAGGGCTCCTTGTGCTCGAACTTTGAATTTACTAATTTACAGATGTTTGAGATGTGCTTGGAGAAATCCAGGGCAGGATCAAATGTAAGGCTTAGATATTTGAAGGAGTCAGGCACGGAGAGGTGGGAGCCAGCTAAGCAGTGAGTGGATGGTTAAACCAGTATGGCAAGCCCTCAACTTAGGTGCAGACAGAAAAAGCATGGCCTAGGTCTTGTTAGAGTTCAGGACAAGATCATTTTGGACAAGCCAGGTCTGAACTCTGTCAAAATCAGCACTGAGCTTAGCGGTGATGTGCAATAAACTCTTGGAACTGGTGTATACCATGTCATCTGCATAAAGTAGGGTATGACAGTGAGTGGCAGCTTTGGGGGAATCAATAAATAAGAAAAAAAGCAGTGGGCCCAAAATGAAACCTTGGGGAACACCAGTATTGATAGTGGTAAGTAAGGATAGGCTTACCTGTTGGGTAGCTGAAGCGGGTAGGTCGGGTATCAGTGTTTTTTGCTTGGGTAGGGTAGTTTGGGTAATTTACTACCCTACCTGACCTAACAGTGTACTTCACAGGTTGGGTACTGTGAATACTTGTAACAGGGTGAGTAATGGGTAATGTTTTAAAAAAAAAAAAAAGGCATTGTTCAGACAGTTCTGTAAGACACAAGAAAAGAGCCGCTCTCTGGAAACCATCACTGCATTGAGTCAAAAAAGTCTAAAGAGACCCCGCTCAATGCCTCAGAAGGAGTAGACTGCCAAACATATATTGTTTAGAAATTTAAAAGCATATTTTATGTATCTTCACATAAAAACAGGTACACCACCCCCAGGGATGAAATAACAAAAAACACCAGATGAATGTTTCGCACCTTTACAGGTGCTTTTTCAAGGGATCTCATGGACGGCGCATTTAGGCTGTCTTACACACTGTCTGTTGTTGGTGCTCTAAACCTGTTTGCCATATACCTATGCAGTGTGTCTCTGCAGTATAGTAAAAGCCATTTAGGCTATATACACACACACACACAAACACACACTGTCTGTAGGTGCCCTGAGCCCTGTCTGTAACATGCTCTGTGTCTCTCTGCAGTACAGTAAATCCATTTAGGCTGTATTACACACTGTCTGTTAGGTGCCCTGAGCCCTGTTTGTAACAAAGCTATCTTTCTGTCTCTGCAGTATAGTGAAAGTCATTTAGGCTGTATACACACACACTCTGTCTGTAGGGTACCCTAAGCCCTGTCTGTGACATAGCTAGTACTCGGTGTCTCTCTGCAGTGTAGTGAAAGCCATTTAGGCTGTATTACACACTGTCTGTTAGGTGCCACAAGCCCTGTCTGTAAATAGATCTCTCTTTAGGAGGGACATATTTCCAATCTATGAACTTACAAACAGAAGGGATAGAGGCAGGCCTAGTCCACACAGCTTCAGACAGAGTCTTGAAGACTGGGGAGACAGGAAGTGTAAGGTTCACCGGGATATTTGGAACATGAAGCCATCCAAGGTGCAAATACTTTCCTGGGTCCAACAAAGAGGTCTAAAGAGCCAGTGTTGCCTGCATGTTCCTTAAAAGAGATTGAAAAGAATATTCCTTTTGAGGGACCATGGTCGGAGCTACTGGCTTATTGTTCAGACTATAGAAAGAGTCCTCATCCCCTCCCTCGGAGATGATGAGGTCTGGGTCAGACTCTTCCTGCTCCATATCCCCCTCAGAGGGGGAAGGGGAAGTGGAGTGGAGCCCAAGATGCCGAGACCAGGCCTAGGCTGTGGAGAAACATGCGGCACCAAAATTGGCACTGGACCCGGTGTAGGCACCAGACCCGGTGCCGGATGCAGCACCGTGGATGGTGCCGACCGAGAAGAAGTTGGCACCACCCTAGCACCCAACTCAGGCCTAGAAGAGGCAGAAGGGGCTGGGGATGGTACCTGTGCCAGTCCCTGTGAAGAAACAGAATGAGAAGGTAGGCACGTGGAACCAACATCAGCAGTGCGGTCATCGGCAAGGGAGGATCCGTTGTCAGAGCCAAACGCTCTACCTGACCTGTAGGCCCAGCCACAGGTCTGAGGCACCTAGCCCCATGGGCCCTGGCACCAGATCCACAGGCAGGAGCAAATAGGCCAGACACTGTACCCACCGCTCCATAAGAGCAGCCCAGTGGTGAAACAACCCACCAGAAACCCCACAAGAGGACAGAGGGGTGTTCCGGTGCTGAGAATCCAGGTGACTGTGGGTGGAGGCCATCAGAGAGCTGGACAGAGCCGGGGAAGGCTTCTCACCTCCGGATGCCATGGACCTCTTGGCAGACATACCAGAGGGCAACCTCAAGCAGTACCATTTCTTCCCCTTCCAGTGGGAAGAGGAAGAACTTGAGGCAGAACAGTGCCGGGTCCATGACTTGGATCAGGAATGGGGCCACTTCTTTTTGTGATTTTGGATGGACTGTCCTCCCTCCTGAACACCGGATTGCCCATGGTCGGATATCCCCTCCGGAGAGGGGGATGGACTGGACACTTCCTACCATTACTGTCACCGCCCAAATCAAATTCCTTCGATCGGCAGGGCTGTGGAAGAAAAAAAAATAAAACAGTTTATTTATGTATTTATTTTTACACAGAAGATAGCAAATAACTAAAACTGAATGAACTAAATTCTGTAGTCATATAGCCGTGAAGATCTGACTCCCAGCAGATGAGTGACATCATAACTGAAGTGCACTCAACAGCTGGAAAAAAAGGAACTAAGGCGGTTGGAGGGTCAACACTGAGATAGCCTATATGACGTGAGCCAGTCTCGCGATGCCACGCATATGTGGTCCTATCTCGGCACTGGCCCTCCTGAAGTTTTTTGGCTCCTGCGGGGTCCTAGCACCTCCAGATTGAACCCAACAGTATGAATAAATGGTAAAGACTTAAGTCCAGGAGGATCAATCCTTCTGCAAAAATAAACACAACTGGAACTTGCTGTTGGTAATCGGCTTTTTTCAAACCACACAGATGAACTGGACAGAAACTCCCGGCACTTGGCCTCACAGTGTGGCTTGCAAAATTCCCCGTTTGCTCAGTGTGGGAAGGTGCTTAGAGTGTGTGAACTCTTCCATGGTTTGTGCTCACACTAATGCTAGTCTTCGCATAGCACTGGGAGTATATTGAAAATATTTTACTCCTCCCCAGGACATCAGGGCTCAGTTTCTAGTATACCTTCTTTTGTGCTGCAAAGTAGTGCGAACACAAAGCACTTTGCGTTTCACTTTGTGTGCAGTTAGAATACAGGGCCCTGAGTTTACTAATCAGAATTTATGGCTGACAAAATGAAATGCTCTAGATGAATCTATACATATAGCTCCAACCACTATACCCTTTTCCAAACAAATAATATGAGCACTGATTAATTATAAAAAAACTGTTATTGCACAATAGGTTGATCTAAAACCCAGCTTGGTATGCAGTAAGGCTACTGTTTACTGAAATAACAGACCTCTGTTTTGCAAGGTTTTAGTCGCAGCTGGCACTACTGAAATTGATCTATAATTCTCTAGATTATTTATATCACCATCCTTAAAGATTAGAGTAACTTGGGCGTCCTGCTAAGTTTTTGGGATAATGCCTGACTGAACTGGCTGGCTACACTATGATGTAATGGGCTGAAACCACATGAGCAGCAGTTGTTAGTAATTTCAGTTTTAATCTATCACCTCCAAGCACATTAACTTTATTAGTAGAGATGAGACAATCTGTTGCCACAAATTGATCAACCTGCTGTTTAAAATCCATTTGCTTAGATGTATACTTGCTCATTAGGTGCATATATACCAAAAGAAATCAGGATTCTGGACACGTGTAGAAATTACTGTCATGTCAAGGGTTGAAAAATACTTATTGAATATATTAACTACATTGGGTCAACGATTAATGGAACATTTAGAGTGCAAATAATGATGTTCGCACACATTTATTTATTTAATATATCATGTCTCCTTCCAGTAGTTTAAGCAGACATGGCCATCATTTTTACTTTGTTTAGTTTATTAAAGTTTTAACCAGGGTAATCATCATGACCTCAGAAAAGCTCCCTTTCAAAAGAATCCTGGAGCAAGATGGCAAAACACTTACAGACAAAATCAGTTATGTAACTGTCTATAAATGTGCTTGGCTTCTTCATTTTCTGTGAATCTCTGCTCATCTTCTGTCCCATCAGCTTAGCCCTGCACATTGTTCCTTGCAGCAAGACCCCTAAGAAACTTGACTCCTGTTAGGCTGGAGCAAGAGGTTGGAGGCTTCTCTTCAGCCATCATTTTTATTTGGGGGTACATTTTCCCTAATTCGGTCACACTCCTTCACTTGATTGACATCTGCAGTGCTCCATTTAGATGACTGTGAGAACCAATATACCAACATCTTCACAACAGCCAACAAGGTGCCTGTTTTGCTGTTGGACTGACTCTCATATCTGGGACCCCTAGTGCATTGCGTCTGTGACATGCTTAGTTCTCCACCAGCTTTGGTTCAGGAGTCATGTTCACCAATGGACTCCAGGTCTATTACGTGGCAGTGTAGTGTGCTCCCTGCTGCATCACCAGGCTAGCTGGGGTCTGTGTTTTTACTTACACATTAGCTTCTTCATACTTTATTCCTTTTGTCAGATAGGTTCAGCAACTCAGCAGAGATCAGCTGTTGATCAAATTCTCTCTCTAAGACCTTGATGAGGCAGATTTGCAACAAACCTTTAGAAATTCTTTAGTACAATTATCACAGATTAATGAGAGAAATATGCAATTTGTTAGAAATTAGTTTAAATATAGTACATTTGCCAGGACATGGCATCCATCAGAATGTCTATATGTACTTATAAAATTATCCCAGAAGGGATTTACATTTGTTTACTGCTCAAAATGCACTACCTAATGCAGCAGTAATGTGATGGGATAGTACTGAACTGGCTACATGATTTGGAACAATTACTACTGTATTATAAAATGGATATTGGAATGTGCAATGATTTAAGTGATATGACTGGCTAATGAGTATCAAGAAGGCATATTATAATCCCTTACCACCGCACACTCTGCTCATGGGCATATCTGTGTGTTGGTAACCAAGGGTAGGGAACCTTTAACAAAGCTTGATGATATCACAATCAAGCTCAACTGCACTCAAAATGAAACAAACGCAAACAAAAACAGTTGAACAATGAGTACGGATTATGTTTAAACAGTTTTAACATACTGTTTCTGGATCTAATTATTGAAATACAACAGATATCCATTTGGTAAATGGGATACGACACTCAAAGATATGCAATCACTGATATATTTATGCACTTCTTGGGCCTCATGACCTTTTGCCTCATGCCAATGTGTGCACATATCTTAGTATGACCACACATCCTGTTGTATCTTATTTCTTAAATATTGTAATTCAGCATGTTTACATATGTAGCATCCTGGGCACAAAAACAGGAGACAGGTTACAACAAGAACCAGCTCAATTGCTTATCCATGCCACTCAGCGGGAAAAGGGATGTGGAGCAGAATCGACCATATAAGCTGGGCCTGTTTGGTGGGGGGATTTTAAAAAGAAAAAAGTTTTGTATTTAATGTTTAACTGTGTGTACTGTTTATTGCAAGCTATGTTTGTGTATTGTATTTGTTTTTTTATCTGTACTCTTGTACTTGTTGCTTGTGAAAACTGCCATTTTGCTAATCGACTAGCAAGTATAAAAAATTAAAATGAAATTAAGTGTAACCCCTAGATGGCGCTATCCCAGGGGCTACTACCCCTGCCTGATTTGCCACTAACAGGCCGAGGGGCCCGGATCCAATGGCTGGTGCCTCCACCCAGAGGTCAGGGCTTGCAATAGTCAAACTCACTTGGTCACAGCCCTCTGGGACACTGCAACCCCCCTTTCTTCCCACTAGTGGCCCACACAATATATCAAAATTACCTTCACAGTATACACTTACCCCCAGGACTAGTTCGGCACTGGGACCTCCTGTGAAATAAGATACAGTGCAACAATCACAGTACAGTACTTTAACATGAGACAAATACCTCAGGCAGTATAACTTTGCTGAAACAAGCAGCTCTGATTTATTTAGGGGGCTATAACAAGGACAGGAAATCAGGTTAATTAGCTTATCACTTTACTATCTACCTATGGCTCTGTGCAGGCCTATCCCTACCAGTTACTGTCCCTGGGTACCCAAGCCCTAGTGGCTAGTCCAAACTGGTGGCAGCTGGTCAGGGCCCTTTCACACAGTGAAAAGAAGAATTAGTTTAAACAGTCAGCAGTACAGTGATTCCATTTGGATTTAATGTGGCAATTCAACAGGGAGCGACCTGAATTAGTACTCACGACCTCCAAACAAGATATGGTCCTTCAACGTCAGCAGGGCTACTCTTGAGCTCCAGAGATTCTTCACACTTTATATGGTAAAAAGAAAGTACTATACCAGGCAGGCTGCTTCTCTATCCCGATCGCAATTACTGCACAATACCGGGAGAACACACAGCAGATTCAGTTCCTGACAGACCGAGTGCAATTCAACAATTTCTCCAGTCTTCTACAGGGTGAGCCTGGTTTCTACTCTTCAGAGATCCTTTGATTCTTTTCACAGGACAGATTCAGTCCTAACAAGCAGTTACACAAGCTGCAGACCGGAACTCTGGGCCTTCACACACGTTTTGACTGAAACTGTGCACTGAAGGAGCACAGGGTTTCTTTCCCTTCACTGCCAGAGCTAAACTGAAACTCCAACAGACAAAACGGGCACTTCCTTTGAGTTCCTCCCAGTTCTTGACTGGATTGGCTGTCACTCACAATAGACTGCTGCTGCTGTTGGTCCAAAAGGCGCTCAAGTCTAAACTACATCTCCCAGAGTCACTGCCCATACAATCCTCTTGTGTCTGGCTCAGATTATGAGTCCAAGTTCTGATTCGTCCAAGGCACCATTTTAGAGCTAGCTTACCCACACTGATTGGTCCAGTTCAGCAGTTCAAAACCAGAATGGGGAACTAGGCAGACACAGTTCTGACTGCAAAGAAAGCAGGTTAGACAAACTGTAATTTCATTATTACTGTAAATGATTTCTGGCAAACAGTTACATCTTTCAGATAGGTTCCCTTTGCACCCTAGTGACTGCAAAATGGAGTGAATTGGCAGCAGCTTGAGTGGTACTCAAACAGAGAAGCACACAGCCCCCATACAAACTAATTATGTCTGCAAGCAGACAGCTCTTAAAGAGACAGTACCAGAGGCTCTAAAAACACTCACTGATAAATGGCTTAAACGCCAAACACCATTCAGGCTTGGAGCATTCAAGCAAGCTCCTGGAAGTCTTTTGGGAACCCCCATTTGCAGGGGGGTTACATAAGTTATGTTTGTGCTTTGCTTTGGGAGCTGAGGGACAGGAGGAGGGAGGACATAACAGAAACATAGAAACAGACCATGGTGACAGAAAAGGACCAGAGGTCCATTCAGTCTGCCCATATCCCCAATAATCCCTGGAACCTTCCCAGGAACCTATTGTTCCTCCAGGGTACTAAACCTCCTCAACCTATCCCCATTCTTCTCCCTGGTCTTGTCACCCCAGGTAACCAATCTTGCCTTCATTCTGTCCCATGCCTGCTTGAATCCCCTGACCATGTTTGCACAGGCTTTCAGGAAGTACAAGGAAACACGGGAGGAGGAGGAGGACAGAGTAGTGTATCTGGATAAGCAGAGGGAGGCAAGGAAGGCAGTCAGGAGTACAAAGGCACAAATGGAGGAAAATATAGCCCAGGCAGTAAAGAAAGGGGACAAGACTTTTTATACAGTAGGTATGTCAGTGGCAGGAGAAAGACAAGGGGTGAGATTGTAAGACTTAAGGGGGAAGAAGGAAAGTGTGCAGAAGGGGACTTGTAAAAAGCAACAATCCTGAATAAATATTTTTGTTAAGTATTCACAGAAGAGGGGGAAGGTGAGGGACCACAGTTAAGTGACAGGGGCAAAAAGGGGAGGGAGGTGGAGACCAGTCCAATTACAGAGGAGAGAATTCTGAAGGAACTTGCAAAATTGAAAGTGGACAAAGCAATGGGACCAGATGGGATGCATCCTAGAATATTAAAGGAGCTTAGGGAGGTGCTGGCAGCATCACTGGCAGTCCTGTTCAATGAACTGCTGGAACTGGGAGTGGTTCTAGAGGACTGGAGGAGAGCAGATGTAATCCCACTACACAGAAGTGGGAGCAGGGAGGAGGCTGGAAACTATAGACCAATCAGCTTGACCTCAGTGGTGGAGAAAATCATGAAATCACTGCTAAAAGGAAGGTTGTGGAACATCTTGAATCCAGCGGAGCACAGGGTCTGAGGCAGCATGGATTCACAGCGGGAAGGTCATATCAAACAAATCTGATAGATTTCTTTGACAGGGTGACCAGGAAAGTGGATCGGGGGAGCAGTGGATGTGGCTTACCTGGACTTCAGTAAGGCCATTGACACCATTCCACATAAGAGGCTTGTAAACAAGCTAGGCAGCCTGGGAATGGGTCCCAAGGTGGTAAACTGGGTTTGAAATAGGTTGAGAGATAGAACACAGAGGGTGGTAGTAAATGGAGCTCAATCTGAGAAAAGGAGGGTGATCAGTGGGGTGCCATAGGGATCAGTTCTGGAGCTAGTCCTATTTAATGACTTCATAAGTGACATTGCGAAGGGGCTGGAAGGAAAGGTATGCCTCTTTGCAGATGACACTTAAGATCTGCAACAGGGTAGACACTCTAAGAGGAAAAATGAGGACGGACCAAGGTAACCTAGAGGAATGGTTAACAGTGTGGCAGCTAAGATTCAATGCAGATATAACCTTAGGGTGGCGCTATCCCAAGGGCTACTACCCCTGCCTGCGTGACTAGTTGCAGGTTAAGGTGCCTGGATACTGAAAACGGGTGCCTCCACCTGGAGGACAGGGTTGGTGGTGGTGTGGCCGACCTGGGTACAGCCCTCTGGGACACTGTGACCCCCTCTTTCCCCTCTAGTGGCTTAAACAATGAACAGAATACACAGGTACAATAGCCCCCAAACCACAAATATATCCCCACTCAGATTGCACTTACCACCAGGGCTGGTTCTACCTGTCTGACCCTGGAGACCCCCTGTAAAATAAGATTAGACACAGCCAGCAACAACAATACAGTGCTATTAGTACAGAGATGCACCACAAACAGTTTAAGTGCAAAAAGAGTGCGATCTGATTTATTGAGGGGGATTGAACAAGGGAGGGGCATAATCAGGTTGATTGATCTAGCAACTGATTCACTCAGGCTACAAGGCATGCACTTTAGAGTCCCTCAACACAGTCACACACACACTCGGGGTACCCAGTTGTTGATGCAGGCTAGTCTGACGCATTGCCCGGGGTAGGCTGGTGTTGTAGCTGGTCGGGGCCCTAATGATGGGTATAGAGAGTTATGCACAGTAACCCACAATTTGTAATCCAGAGCCAGATGGCTCAGTTCGTGATAATCAAACAAAACAATCAAATCAGATGACACACTTTGATTTAGCTGATGTTGCAGGGAGCTACCCTGGTGTTTACTCATGCTACCCAGTACAGGACACAGGATGGATGAAATGGAGACTGCAGGATGACTTGCTAGTTTGCCAGGAGAAGCAGGGCCCACACAATTCACCATAGTGTTGTTCCTGTTCGTGACGCTGAGCAGGGGGCTGATCCCCAGGCAGGTCTCTCGTCGATGGTCTTCTCTGCAGTGTGAGTAGCTGGCTGGGCCAAGGTGGCAAAGCCCAGGCCAGTAGAACAATTCAGATGGCAGTCCGGTAGTGCTGGATTCAGCTTCCAGCAAGTGTGACACAATTGGAAAGTGGGGAACCAAATCGCGACCCACTGAGAACATTCAGCACACTTATAGTAAATAAAAAGCAGTACCACAGTTCGGATGACAGTCCAGTCGCAATCACAGTGTCTCTACGCAAACCATACGCTCTGTGGTGGTTTCAGACTTCCTGAAAGGCCGATAGTGTGAAGCAAATCTTTGGTCTTCTTCAAGTAACAGGGCAGTCACACTTCGGTATTTCTGGTCACAAGCCAGTTCGGATTCAGTCCGATTAATTTCACTAGCCGATCCCTCAGAAGGGAAGATGAAGCAGGCAGGCTAGACACAGCATTCCCACCAGTTTCCAGCTGCTTGAATGTCTTGAGCAGTTCACTCCCTCAACTCCAAACTCAGACTGACTCTCTGCTGCAGGCAGCACCGGGACTTCCTTCTGATCCAAAAAAGGGTTTGGTTGGTTGATTCATCTGTCTGTCAAAGCAAGGGCCCCCCCTCCAGGTCCATTTAGGCTCCAAAATGAAAAAACTACAATTCCTACAGAAATTCACTCCCACAAGACCTCTGTGGACAGACTCCATTTTAAGGTCCCCAAAAGGTACTGATTGGTGCAATACAGAAATGCCCATGCTGCAAAGAAAGACAGCTTAGACAAACTATAATACCATTATTATTAGAGCAGCTAATCAGCAAACAATTACCAGTTCTAACAGAGCTCCCTCTGCACCATTAGCGATGGCAGAACAGAGCAATATTATTGCAGCTGGGGTGGGACTCGAGCCTGGAAACACTTGGCTCCTGCCCAAATTAATTGTACACTACAAGCTGTTGCTAGCCTTGCTTGTAGAGCACAAAGCAGCTAACTAAAAGAAGCTACATTTTCTTATTAATTTAACACTTATATCTCAGCAGGAGTCAGGGTCTGTTGAGATTAAGCAGACAGATAATTTATTAGAAGTAGAAGGGGTCTTATTTAGGGTTTAAAAAAGAAAGAAAAGAAAGAAAGTGTGTGTTCTGTGCTGTGAAGGGTACTGTATCAACTTACTTTGGTAAACCAGTAGGAGGAGAGAGAGAGCGTAATTGGGGGTGTGGCTTAGACACTATAAAAGCAGGTGACTCAAATTACAACTTCCTGTTGCTAGCCTTTTTTCTTACTAGTTGCCCTCCATCCCACCCTAAGCCAGTTCTACTTTTATAGCCACTAGATTTGACTGTCAACAGGAACTTCGTGTTTGGCAGTAGGAAGGGAAGGATCATAGAGAAACATTGGTTTTGTCAACCCTGTGTGGTACCATTTGCTTGTAACTGACTCTTCAGTGAATAGCAGAGCATTGTGGGAACCTGGAGGACTAGCAATAGGCTAGTATGCCTCCTACCCCAAAACAACATCTTTCTGCTAAAAGCACTGTTGCCTGGTGGTTCTCTTGCCCTTTTAAGGGCTTGTAAACTTTCAACTCACATAATCTTGCTGAATTTAATTAAATATTGTTATTTTTACTTCGCGCCAAAACCGGAAGTGAATGGATGCTTACTTCTGGTTTTTCGGCTTAAAACCTGCCCCTCTAGCGGCCAGGCGAGTGCCTGAGGCCAGCATAGAAACATGCGCGTTTGCGCGTGTCTACTGTGTCCGCTGGGCATGCTGAAACAGCTGGCATTAGACAAACTAGGATAAGATAATTTTAGCATATCCTCTACTTAGTAAATATATACCTTTAATAATGGAAAAAGAACTTAGTAAGTGTATGCAATGTTTGATGTATAGTGAGGGAAAGTATGGGAGCGAGTATGTATGTGCTAATTGCCATCTGATTACTACTCTTGAAGCAGAGATAGCGTTTCTGCTCAATATTAAATCAGTTTCTACTGATATTAGGGAATTGGAAAGTTACATTGACCTTATGGATGAACAGCTTAATTCTAATGAACAATTTCCTTCACATTTAAGTAGCATTTCTATGCCTCCTGATGAGGAGACAATTGTAACGACTAGTACTAGTATACCTGTTGCCTCTGCCCCCTCTTATAAGGTGGATGATTATCCACCCTCTTCTCATGATAATGATGACTGGACCATTGTCACAAAGCCTCTTAAAAAAAGGAGAGGCGGTCAAATACACATAGAAACATTTAATTTGACGGCAGATAAGGACCGCTTGGCCCACCCAGTCTGCCCATTTCCCTACCTACTGGATAAGCTGCAGATCCTAGTTAACCAGCAGCCTACTTCTTCCTACCCTCACCCCCCCAGAATTGCCTTATGACTATCCCCTGCATGCTTGAGTTCCACCACTGATTTTGACTCCACAACCTCCTCCGGAACTTGGAAGGCCATTCCATGCATCCACAACCCTCTCTGTGAAAAAATACTTCCTTAAATTACCTCTGAGCCACCCCCCCCATCTTCAAATTATGCCCTCTTGTTCTTGCACACCTCTTTTTTTGAAAGATGCTACCCTCTTGGACTTTGTTGATTCCCTGGAGGTACTTGAAGGTTTCTATCATGTCCCCTCTCCCTCCTTTCCTCAAGGCTATACATATTAAGCGCCTTAAGTCTCTCTTCATATGTCTTCCGGTGCAGACCCTGCACCATTTTAGTTGCCCTCCTCTGGACAGCTTCCATCCTGTCTATGTCTTTGCGGAGATTGGGTCTCCAGAACTGCACACAGTACTCCAGATGGGGTCTGACCAGCTGTCTGTACAGAGGGATAATAACTTCCTGTTTTCTACTAGTGATGCCTCTCCCTGTGCATCCCAGTATCCCCCCAGCCCTCCTTGCTGCCCTCTCACATTGCTTGCCCACCTTTAGGTCATCTGATTTGACTACCCCCAGGTCCCTTTCCATTTTTGTTGTTAGTATCTCACCCCCATTGTGTACTCTTCCCTGGGTTTTGTTTCCCAGGTGCATTACCTACACTTCTTAGCATTGAATCTAAGCTGCCATACATTTGACCATTCCTCTAACCTTGCAAGTCCTTCTCATCCTTTCCACCCCACCCTGTGCATCAACTCTGTTGCAGACCTTAGTGTCATCTGCAAAGAGACATACTTTTCGTTCAGTCCTTCTACAATGTAAACTATAAAGACATTGAAGAGGACAGTCCTAATACTGAACCCTGCGGTACCCCACTAGTAACCCTCCTTTCTTCTGGAGTGGACTCCATTTACTATTACTCTCTGTGTCCTATTCTCCAGCCAATTCTTTACCCAGGCTGTCATCTTGGGACCCACTCCCAGGCTGGCTAACTTGTATATTAATCTTTGTGTGGGACTATGTCAAATGCCTTGCTAAAGTCTAGGTAGGCCATGTCCACAGCCCTCCTGATCTACTACTTTGGTCACCCAGTCAAAGAAATCTATCAGATTCGTCTGGCATGACCTTCCCTGCTGTGAATCCATGCTGCCTAGGGTCCTGTGCCCCTTTGGCCTCTAGATACTCGACAGTTCTTTCCTTCAGAAGTGATTCCATCATTTTCCCTATCACTGAGGTTAAACTAACAGGTCTGTAGTTTCCTGCTTCTGCCTTGCTCCCACTTTTGTGAAGGGGAATCACATCTGCCCTCCTCAGTCCTCGGTACCACCCCATCCTCCCATGATTTGTTAAAAGGGTAGTCAGTGGTGTCACTAGTTCTACCCTTAGCTCTTTTAGAATTCTGGGATGAATTCCATCAGGCCCCATTGCTTTGTCCACCTTCAGTTTTAAGAGTTCTTTCAGAACCCTTTCTTCTGTAAATGGGCTGGTATCAACTTCTGTATCCAGAGTGTTACTACTGTTTGTTTTATGTACCTCCCCCTCTTCATTTGTAAATACTGAGCAAAAATATTTGTTTAGTATCTCTGCCTTTTCACCGTCACCCTCTGCCCACCCTCCCTCCCTTTATTAAGCCTCACTATCCCTCCCTTGGTCTTCCTTTGCTCCCTGATGTACCTATAAAGGTTTTCTAGGGACATGGATATGTTGTTCATCCACACTGTCTGGCAGATATCTTTGCGCTTTAAATCTTGCGGAAGGTCTTCAAACTGGCTCCTCCCACCCACCGGTGGTAAAACTCTCGGCTCCGCCCATGGCTAGATGTTCCTTACGGCTTGGAAGCTCAGGTTCCTCCTTAATGCTCTGCGTATAAGACTGGTTCCTAATTCTTGGTTTCGAATTTAAAAGTTTTGCATTATAGACTTGGTCTTCTATCCCTCAGCACTGCGATGGACAAATCGACTCCCGGTTTTCGGAGATGCCCTTGCAGGCAGAAGATGTCTCGGACGGATCCGCACTCCACGTGTGTCTACTGTTTAGGCCTTGAGCACGACCCGCAGGCTTGCGACCTGTGCTCTTCCTTCTCAGCCTACGTCCTCGAAGACCGTGCTGCCCGTTTACAACTGGGGCGCCCTGAGAAACGTTTTCCTCCGGTGAAGTCAAAAGAGGCCCGGTCGGTGGTTTCCGCGGCGGCGGGCTCAGCGGATCAGCTAGAGCAGATGATCGCCCTCGAAGAGGAGGCGGCGCGGGCCGCATCTTCCTCGACCGCGGCATTTATCCCGCTCTCCCTGGGTTCCTCTTACACAGCTTCCTTTAAGGAGCTTTGTCTGTCCCTCTCCACTAGAGGAGAGGGACCAACGTCTGCTGGACCTTCTTCTCGGTCCAAGAAGAAAGACAAGGGTAAGTCCCTCCGTCGACGCTCTTGGGAGCGGGAAAGGTCCCTCTCCTCAGTTAACCGGCCATGCGACTTGGTCGATCGTTAGACTTCGGCCACTGGTCTCACGGTGTCCCCATCAGGTCAGTTGTCGAGACTCCCGTCGGCGCGGTCGAGATCTTTCTCGACCCGTTGGGCGGAGTTGTGTCGACGGCGGCAAATCCTCTCTCACCAGTTCCCCGGTGGGGAGTTGGGAGGATCCTGTGGGATGCCAGTGCCTCCGGTTCCGGGCCCTCGGATGAACCCTCCAAGCTGAGGGGCGGTTCCACCCGTCCCCTCCCACTGTCCCTCGGAAGGGCCGAGGTTCTCGGTCTCGGACTTGCCTTGGTCCAGCCAATCCCGCCGTCCATGGGCGGTCTCGATCTCGGCACCGCGATAGCGGCGCCACGCTCGTCCTCCTCACCGGATGAGTGGAGGCTTCCGGCGTAAGTTCGTCGACGATACAGGACCTCATGTGGCAACAGCTCCTTCTGACCGGGAACAAGCTGATGCCGTTGCGCTTCCCGGCCATTAAGTGGCGCTGTCACGGGCGGCCGAAACAACCCCTCGTCTTACCCGAGGAGCCTGTTCTCAGGCCGGTTGTTCAGCCAAAACCAGCTGCTCCACCGATTCCGGTGGAACCTCTGCCTCCACAGCCGCTGTTTGGGGCTCCGACCAAGAACTCTAGGTCGGCTCAGGGTCTGCCCCATAGGCTGTCGGTCACCCTCACTCCCGATCGCCCTCGGTAGGTGGAGGGTGGCTCAGACCCGAGGCAGCTCTTTGCGGACTCTTCTGAGTCCGACGACGATTCCTCCCTTTTCTCCAGGCGAGTGGACTCGGAGTCCTGTGGAGGTCAGTCGCTGGACGACAGCCCTTCGTCCTTCCTGGGTTTGCTTAGGCTCATCTCGGAGTCCACCAGGATGCAGCTCGAGCCCGTATCCAAGCAGGCCAAGTATCCCCTCATGGAGATATTGGACCGAGGGGATTCCCCTACGGAGGCCTTTCTTGGGGCCGAGGCCATTGTAGGCCCGGCCTTGGAGCTCTGGCAGCACCCTGCTTCCTGCCCTGCACCTTCGGCCAGGATGGCCAGGAAGTATGCGGTCCCTACCGGTTCCCTGTCCGGTTTCTCGGAACATCCCTCAGCCGAGGGTTGGTTACCGACAGCGTTTTCGGCGTGCTGGAAGCGCTGGGGACGTGGACAAACCTCCCGACAAGGAGTCCAAGAAATTGGACTATGCCGGGCGAAAAGTCTACGCTGCATCCTCCCTTGGCCTTCATCAGGCCAGCTCGGCCGTGCTTATGGCACATTTCTCCCATGCCCTATTGGGCTCCCTGGACGAGGTAGTCCCTCATCTCCCGGCTGACCTGCAGACCACGGTTAGGCAGGTGCGGGACCAGGGCAGGGCAGTGGCCAAGCAGCAACTTCAGACTGCTCTGGACATTGGAGACTCATGCACCAGGTCAGTCGCGGCCGCAGTGGCTATGCGCCGTCGGGCATGGCTGAGGATATCCACCTTCACAGCGGATACCCAGCACAAATTGGCGGATGTCCCCTTCCTGGGGACCGACCTCTTCGGCCCTGGAGTGGAAGGCCACCTCCAGAGGATCGAAAAGTCCAATGCCACTTTGGACTCAGTCTCATCCGCTCAGAGGGACAAGGGCCGCAGACGGCAACCCAAGCCCTTTCGTCCGTCTGCACCCGTGGCATGTCCGGCCCAGCAGCACCAGGGCCAGCAGGCTCGCGCTTGGTGTCCCAAACCCAAGCCCGCGGCTTCCTCCTCCAGGAAGCAGGGAGGTAAAGGGCCTGGAGGTCCCTCGGCTGTTCCTTCCTCCAAGCCTGCCCAGTGACGGATTGAGGGGTGTCGCCCCCAACCCTGTTGCCTCACCCCAGGTGCCCCCTGTGGGGGGGTGGCTCTGCCACTTTCTTTCCACCTGGTCCGTTATCACCACAGACCGGTGGGTGTTGGAGGTGGTGGGAAAGGGCCTGCCTCTGGAGTTCGAGCAGGCCCCACCCTTCAGAGCCATCGCACCTCGGGGGGCCTCGGGGTCCGAAGCCTCGCTGTCAGCTCGCCGAGCCGACATCGCTCTCCTCCTCGAGAAGGAGGTGATAAGAGAGGAGGCGGACCCTCCCTCAAACCCGGGGTTCGTGTCCAGGTACTTCCTGGTTCTGAAACGGACGAGGGGCTGGCGCCCCATTCTCGACCTACATGACCTAAACAAGTTCCTAAGGTCTCGAACCTTCAGGATGGTCACTCTGGCTCAGATAATACCATCCTTGGAACACGGCATGTGGTTCTGCTGTCTGGACCTTCAGGACGCGTTCTTTACGTCCCTATCCGTCCGTCACATCAGAAGTTCCTTCGCTTTCGAGCAGAGGGATCCCTTTTCGAGTTCCAAGCCATGCCCTTCGGCTTATGTCCAGCTCCAGGGTCTTCACCAAATCCATGGCAGTGGTGACAGCATTTCTGTGGCGCGAGGGGTCGGGTTTCCACTTACCTGGACGATTGGCTGATAGCAGCCCCCTCCAGACAGGAGGTGGAAGGTCAGAGATCTGGCCCTCAGGTTTGCTCTCAGGTCGGCCTCCTCATCCAACGAGGCCAAGTCGGAACTCAAGCCAAAGCAGGTGATTCTTTTCATGGGGCAGAGCTCGACTCTCTTGAGCAGAGACACGGCTCCTGGCGGACAGGGTCGGGGTTCTTTCCTCCTTTGCCCAATCATTTCTGGTTGGGCAGTCATCCCCGGGACTTCCTGCGCCTCCTGGGTCTCATGGTGGCCTATACCAGCGTGGTCCGTTGAGCCCGCTGGAACATGCGCCCCCTTCAGTGGGGGCTGGCCAGCCAGTGGTCCCAACGCTGCGATCCATTGGACCAGCTAGTGACGGTGACCCAGGGGATGTGGAACGCTCTCCAGTGGTGGACCATTCCAGTTCATCTGCAGGTGGGCATCCCGTTTGTCCGCCCCGAGCCGACGGTTTCTCTATCGACCGATGCCTCTCTGATGAGTTGGGTGCCCATCTGGGGAACACCGGCGCCGCCGCCCTGGTCCCTGGAGTCCGATGCCACATCAACCTGCTGGAGCTCAGTGGTCCGCTTAGCTCTCACTGCATTGCTCCGTTTCTTGGGGTCAAGTGGTCCGGGTCCAGACGGACAACACCACGACCATGTACTATCTAAACCGCCAGGGCGGGACGCACTCCATGCTTCTATGCAAGGAAGCTCTCCGCATCTGGTCACTCGTGCGCCAGCCTGGAGGTGGATCTCCTAGCCATTCGTGGCAGGGCCTCCAACACCCTGGCCGATGCCTAAGCCGGATAGGTGCTGCGTCCCACAGTGGTCTCTCCTGCTGGAGTAGTACAAGATCTGTTCTCCCATTGGGGCACACCTCAGGTGGACCTGTTTGCCTCCAGGGAGAATGCGAGCTGAGGCTGTTCCATGCCCGCCCCCCCCCCAGCAGGGATCGCTGCAGGGGGATGCCTTCTCGAGGCAGTGGACCCCGGGCCTCTTCTGCGCCTTTCCCCCATTCCCCTTGATGCACAAGGTGCTTCTCAAAGCAAGGAGAGACAAGGCGCAGGTGATTCTGATAGCCCCAGACTGGCCCCGCCAGTACTGGTACCCAGATCTCCTCAGCCTCAGCTCCAGGCTCCCGAGGCAGCTTCCGGCTCACCTGGACCTGCTCTCAGTCAATCAGGGGACAGTATTCCATCCGGACCTTCAATCCCTGCACCTGACGGCTTGGTTCCTGAGCGGCTAGAGTTCCAGGCATTGGGTCTTTCCGACGAGGTCCTCAACGTAGGTGAGGCGTCCCGTAAGGAGTCGACCAGAAAATGCTACGCCTCCAAATGGAAGAGATTTTCCATTTGGTGCCAGGGCAAGGGCCTGGACCCTCCTCCTGTTCCTTGGTGAGCATATTGGACTACCTTTGGTCCCTTTCTCAGCAGGGGCTTAGGTCGACGACCCTTAAGGTGCACCTGGCAGCCATCTCTACTTACTGGGCGCGGGCCGGGAAGCAGTCGGTGGCACAGGAGAAGGTGGTCTGGCGTTTTTTCAAAGGCCTTGATCACATTTCCTCAGTCGAGAACCTCCACCTCCGTGGGATCTACTGCTGGTACTGGCAAAGCTCATGGGCAAGCCATTCAAACCAATGCACAGGTGTGAACTCTCTCACCTGTCGTGGAAGACCGCCTTCTTGGTGGCTATCACGTCAGCCAGAAGGATGGGAGAGCTCCAGGCGCTCTGCATCGAGTCTTCTTACCTGGTCTTCCACAGGGACAAAGTTTTCCTGTGCCCCCAACCGAAATTCCTTCCGAAGGTGGTGTCGGAGTTTCACCTTAACCAGGTGCTGACTCTGCCGGTGTTCTACCCCAGTCACACCTCGGAGGCCGAATATAGGCTCCATACTCTGGACCCTAGAAGGGCGCTCGCTTACTATAAGGAGCGCATGGCTGAAATTCGGGGAGAGGTTCGCCAGCTGTTTATCACCTACGCTGATGCTGCACCTGGCAGACCTGCAGCCAAGCGGACGATAGGCAGGTGGGCCACCTCCTGCATAGATCTCTGCTATAAGTTGGCGGGCATGGAGCCTCCCAGAGGGATAAGAGCTCATTCTACCCACCATACTGCTGCATCGGTGGCTGCTTCCCGGGACGTCCCTATCCAGGAAATCTGCAGGGCTGCTACCTGGAAGTCAGCACACACCTTCATCACCCATTACCACATCAACCTTGAGTCACACCGGGTTGCTGGTTTTGGGGCCTCGGTTCTCCAGTCTTTATTTCCCAAGTAAGTATCGAGATTCAACTTGCCTCCCTCCTCCCAGAGAACTGCTAGGAGTCTGCCAGACAGTGTGGATGAACAACATATCAGTGTCCCTAGAAATACAGGTTACTCACCTGTAACAGGAGTTCTAGGAATGGTATATGTTGTTCATCCACATGACTCACCCGACCTCCCCGGCTTTGACGCACAACCTGAGCTTCCAGCGGGCCAGATCTGGCGTCATGGGGCGGAGCCGAGAGTTTTACCACCCGGGTGGGTGGGAGGAGCCAGCTTGAAGACCTTCCGGCAAGATTTAAAGCGGCAAGGATACCTGCCAGACAGTGTGGATGAACAACATATACCATTCCTAGAACTCCTGTTACAGGTGAGTAACCTGTATTTATCCCCCTTCTTAACTGAGTTGGCTATCTTTTCCTCGATTTGGGCCTTTGCTGTTCTGACTGCCTTCCCAGCCTCCTTTTGCTTTAACTGATACAGTTCTCTATCCTGCTCCTTATGCAATTACTTGTACTTCCTGAATGCTTTCTTTTTCTCTTGAATCTTCACTACCACTTCCTTTGAGAACCATAGTGGTTTCTTACATCGTCTTGTTTTGTTTATTTGCTTCACACAAAGGCTCGTTACCTCTGTGATGGCAGTTTTTTATTATTCCTCATTGTTCTTCCACCCCTCCTTCCTGCCCATTTGCTAGTGCATTCCTTAGGCTCTCACCCATTTTGGCAAAGTCAGCCCTCCTAAAGTCCAGTACTTTTGTCTTTGTATGGCTTGACTCTATTGCTGTGTTTATTGTGAACCATACTGTTCGATGGTCGCTAGTTCCCAGATGGCTACCCACTTCTACATCTGTGATCCTCTCTCCATCTCCATTTGAGAGAATCAGGTCTAATATTGCTCCCTCTCGAGTGCCCCTATTGAAACTCTTAATAGGTTTGAGCAATTGACTGTATCAAATAATGAAGTGCTACATGATTTATCCTGTGCATCACCTTCTGTTGATAATAATGGTTTAAAAAACACTTCAATCAGGAGTGAATGCCCATGAATATTTGTCCTAGTAAGTCTCAAGCTACCAAATCAATACCTAGTAAGTTAATCGCTCCAGGGTGTGTTAAACAATCACCTGTTTCTGATTCTTGTACCTCTACTATCTCAAAACAAGTGTTAGTCCTGGGAGATTCATTCATTAGGCACATTGACAGGGCGGTATGCAATAGTGACAAGAGCAACTGCACTTGTTCTAGCTTCCGTGAGGCCAGAGTATCTGACATTACCTCCATGATCCCTAAAATTTTACAAAATGCAGGGGAAAATCTACTGGTTATCATACATGCCGGTATTAATGATATAAACAACACCCCATTTAATCAGTTACAACAGGACTATGTGGTGTTATGTAACCTGTTACTTGATAGGGGATGCTGTGTATGTATATCTGAAATTCTACCTGTTCTGAGAGCAACATCTACCATGACGCAGAAAATCAAAGCCCTACATGAATGGCTGAGAAAGTGGTGTTTTAAGCAGGATATATATACCCTGTATTACCCACTGGGAATCATTTTCAGATCATTCTTCCTTGTTTTGCTGGGACAGTTTACATCTCAGTCGTAGGGGTAGTACACTTGCAGGGAAAAGTATCACTATAATCATAAATCATTGTTTAAACTAAAAACAATGGGGGAGAATAGGTCTATTCCCAAGTCTCTGAATACTTACCAAAATATTATTACAACTAAATGTAAATTCCTAGCTTTGAATGCAAGATCTTTAAACCAACTCAAATTAGCAGAACTCAAAGCCAAATGTAAAACTTTAAATATAGGTGTGGTGGGAGTAACTGAAACTTGGTGGGACACATCCTCAATTTGGTCCAGAGAAATTCCAGGTTATAAGTTATATCATAAAAACAGATTAGATAAGCAAGGCGGTGGAGTTTGTATGTACATACGAAATGATATTCCTTCTTTTGAAGTGTGTTCTCCCTTTCTTTGGAAAGTATATGGGTTAAAATCTTATTGAAGGAGCAGTCCTATATAACTATTGGTAACATCTATCGACCTCCATCTGCAAATTCAGATTACACAACTGATATGTTTAAAGAAATTAACATTTTCAGACTCTCAAGATACTGTAATATTTGATGACTTTAACCTCCCTCATATTAACTAGGACTCATTCTCAGGACAGTCCTATGGAGAAAGGACTAATAGATGTGGTAGTTAGTACTGGATTACAACAACTGTTACTGAACCCACTTGAGGTCCTAATATTTTGGATCTATTATTTACTAACATAGAGCAACAAATTAGCAATTTACAAATTTGGGATCCACTTGGGACCAGTGATCATTCATCTATTCTTTTGAAATTCAACAGTTTAAAAACTACACAAAGGAAGTTATACTGTACAAAAAATTATAATACAGCAAATTGTTTTAAAATCAATGAAAACTTACAAAACATAAACTGGGAATCTAATCTTCTTAATTGTACAACACAACAAGCTTGGGACTTTTTTAAAAACATTGTACATTATTTGGAAAATATCTTTAATCCATCTAAGTGGAAATTTAATAATAAAGGAAAAATTCCCCCTTGGTTCAACAAGACAATTAAAAATCAGATTAAAATAACAATTAAGCTTTTTAGGAAACTTAAGAATAGTTCTGTTCCATTTAAAACTACTCTATTACATAAATACAGACTATCTGTGAAAAACTTAAAACATTCTATTAAATTGGCAAAAAATAAGCTAGAATTTAAACTAGCTCACACAAAAGACTGTCACAAATCTCTTTTCTCCTATATAAATAGTAAAAAAGGTATATCAAGGACCATTGGTCCCATTATAACCAATGGCTCTTCTCTATCTGATATAGAAACCTCGAATCTCTTTAATAAGTACTTTTGTTCTGTCTTCCCTCAAAAATCACGTATTAGTACATTTAAAGTTCACCACATAGATTATCATAGGTTCTATCCAACTGACATTATACAGGCTATCAAAAAACTAAAAAGAAAAATACTAGTCCGGGCCCAGACGGTATTCATCCATGGTTTCTGATCGAAACCTCTATAAATATTTCTATACCTTTGTCAGTTATCTTCAACAAATCCTTACAAGAAAGCATTGTACCAAATGATTAGCGTTCGGCAATAGTTACTCCCATATTTAAAAAAGGCAACAGAGGCTCTGTGCAAAATTATTGTCCAATTAGCCTGACCTCAGTGGCTGGTAAATTAATGGAACGAGTAATGAAGTCTCTAATAGATCAAGATTGTAAAAAAATTTGGAATTTATTATTCAAATCAGCATGGGTTTACTCCCAAGTATTCCTGCACCACCAATCTGATATCTTTTTACAATAAGTACTCTACTAGATGTGGGTATCCCTATTGATGTAATTCTTTTGGACTTTAGTAGAGCTTTTGATAAAGTCTCACATGAAAAACTCATTACTAAAGTGCTCAATCTAGGTTTGTCACCTGATATTGTCAACTGGACTTTAAACTGGTCAACAAATCATTCTCAGAGAGTCAGAATTAATGATATCTTGTCTGATTTGGGTAGTGTGACAAGTGGTGTACCACATGGGTCAGTCTTGGGACCAACATTGTTTAATCTCTTTATCAGTGATTTATAAACAGGGCCAAATAACTTAATGGTTAAATTTGCAGACGATACTAAATGAGGGGCAAGGTTAATCAAGAAAATATTTCTGCATTAAAGAAGGATTTGGAAAAATTAACACTTTGGGCAAATGAAAATCATATGCAGTTTAATCAAGACAAATGTTTAGTAGTGCATTTTGGTGTAAATAATCCAAAAACGATACATTATACAAACGGACTACCACTTCACTCATCAAATTGTGAAAAAGATTTAGGGACATATGTTAATAATAAACTTACATCAAATGATCACTGTGTTAGAACTGCTCGCATGACCAACAGACTTTTGAGGCAAACAAAATGCACTTTTGTTAATTGCACTGAACAATGCCTTATTCTATTATATAGGGCATACATTAGACCGTATCTAGACTATGGCTCCTCTTTCTGGAATCCAAACCAAAAAAAAGACATAGCAATTCTTGAACAGGTTCAAAGGAGAGTAACTAGAATGATTCCAAGATTAACAAACTTGGATTATCAGAACAGATTAAAAGCTACTGGTCTATTCTCTCTTCAGACTAGAAGATTAAGAGGTGATATGCTTATGGTTTTTAATTTAATAAATTCACCAGGTCTAATGGAAAAATGTGGTTTAACACTCTCCAAAAGGAGACATGTTCCGAGACTGCATAATAAACAGCTTGAAGTAAAAACTTATAAAACCAGCAAAAGGGGAAACTTTTTTTCCAATAAGAGCATCCATTGTATGGAACACCTTGCCACAATAATTGGTAGAGGCAACTAGTGCCACTGTCTTTAAAAACAAATTAGATGTTTGGTTGAGGGATAATAGATAAATAATGTCCCACTTAGTGTGGGGAACAGTCTCGATGGGCTCTGGCCTTCTTCTGTTCTTTCATACCAAGTAAAGTAAAAGGAATACAACAATAATGTCTCTTAAAGGGACAGGCACGGAGGCTAACAGGGCCTTGCATGCAAGCACTTTTACACATGTAAAGACACAGAACGCCTACCTGGCAGTGGGCATTTATGCACACCCAAGGAAGATTTTTGGGAACCCCCATTTATAGGGGGATTACAGTGCAAAGTCATGCATTTGGGCCACAGGAACCCAGGGGAGGCTTACATGATGGGGGGGACACTGATGGCCACCAAACAGGAAAGGGATCTGGGGGTAATCATCAGATGACCTAAAGGTGGCCAAACAATGTGCCAGAGCTGTGGGGAGAGCCAGTGGGGTACTGGGGTGCATAGGGAACGGTATCACCAACAGAAGGAAAGGAGGTGGTGATGCCACTGTACAAAAATCATTGGTGAGATCCAATCTGTAGTATTGTGTCCAGTTCAGGAGGCCGCATCTCCATAAGGACATAGGGTAGAGGCAGTTCAGAGAAGGGCAACAAAAATGGTGCAGGGTCTGCACCAAAAGTCATATGAGGAGAGACTGGAGGACCTCAATATGTATACCATGGAGAAGAGGAGAGGGGGGATATGATAGAGATCTTCAAATATCTCAAGGGCATAAATAAGGTACAGGAGGGTAGCATCTTAAGGCTGTGCAACCCAGCCTGTCAGCAGGTCCGTCGAGTTTTTACGAAGATTGACTGCGAGGAGATCGCTCGTTTCTTTGCGAATAAGGTGGAAGACATTCGGAGGCAGTGTCCCCAACCTCACTCCAGGGTTGTTGCAGTTGATCAGTGTGCTGTCCCTGAGCCGGAGTTTCCTGAGTTCCTTTGATCCTCCTGACCTCGTGGAGACTATGAGGATTATCTCTGAGATGCGCCCAACCTGTTGTAGTTTGGATCCGGGTCCCACTTCCTTGATTATAGGATGTAGTGAATTTATTGGCCCGGTCCTCACATGGATTATTTGGTGTTCGTTGGAGATGGGAGTTTTCCCTAGCTCTCTGAAAGAAGGGGTGGTGACTCCCCTTTTAAAGAAAGCTTCCTTAGACCCGAATGACCTTGCTAACTACCGTCCGATCTCTAACCTCCCTTTTGTGGGGAAGGTTATTGAAAAGGTTGTGGCAGCTCAACTTGATAACCATTTGACCATCCATAGTCTATACGACTCTCTCCAGTCAGGTTTTCGTAAGAGGCATAACACTGAGACTGCTCTGGTTTGGGTGCTCAATGATCTCCTGATGGCGAGAGATCGGAGACATCGTTCTGTTCTGGTTCTCCTCAATCTATCATCAGCTTTTGATACTGTGGATCATGGGGTTTTGCTCGAGCGTCTGAGGTCCATCTGTGGGCTTTCTGGTGTTGTCCTCAGATGGTTTTCATCTTACCTCCTGGGGAGAACATAGAGAGTGGTCTCTGGTTTACATTCCTCCGGGGCTTTCTCTCTCCCCTGTGGGGTACCTCAGGGTTCGGTGCTCTCCCCCATGTTATTCGCAGTATATATGCTACCCCTCAGAGACATTGTAAGACGGTATGAGCTGAGGTTTCATTGCTATGCATATGATACCCCGCTCTACCTGTCTTTCGCACCTGACCAGGTTAGTGCTATCTCAATGCTGAATAATTGCCTTGTTGATATCCAAGACTGGATGAATATCAGTGGTTTAAAGTTGAACCCGGGAAAGACTGAGGCTATGGTGGTGGACCCCGGTCGCAGGGTTGAGGGTTTAGGGATTAGGTCCCCCTCTGGATTAGTTCTTGGGGTGGATCAGATCCCTACCTCTGATCGGGTTCGTAATCTGGGTGTGGAGCTTGACACTGGCTTGACCCTTCGCTATCAGGTGTCTGCAGTAGTCAAGACTTCATTTTTTCATCTGAGAAACGTCTCCAGGATTAAGCACCTGGTTCCACCAGGCGATTTGCCGGTTTTGGTCCATGCCTTTGTGACATCTCATCTTGATTATTGCAACTCTCTTTACCTAGGGCTTGCTGGGGTTGATATCCGCCGCTTGCAGCTTGTGTAGAATGCTGCAGCACGTCTGTTGACTGGGGTGTCTAGGAGATCTCATATCACCCCTGTACTGCGCACTCTGCACTGGCTGCCTATACAGTGGCGGATCACCTTCAAAGTGGGTCTTTTGACCAAAGCCCTACATGGGTTGGGTCCCGACTACCTGAAAGAGCTTCTGGTTCCTTGCATCCCTCTGAGACAGCTTGGCTCAGCTGCGAGGTTGCTGAGATTCGAGTAAATTTGAAGTCTTCTGGAGCCCGTGCTTTTAGCTTTGTGGCGCTCACCCTTTGGAATTCTCTACCCCGCCAGCTCCGAGAAAGTTCAACAGTGGATAGTTTTAAGAAGGCCTTAAAGTCTTTTTTATGGAATCAGGCATTCCCTGCAGTATTTTAAATTGTTTTATATTTTGTGATTTTGTTGTTAATGTTTGTGCTGTTATATGGAATGTCATGATGATTTGTACAGTGCCTTGAAATTTTGAAAGGCGCTTAATCAAATAAATTTTATTATTATTATTATTATTATATTATCTTTCAGAAAAAGAGATGTTCTAGAACAAGGGGACATGACATGAGGCAGGAAGGGGGTGGACTAAGGGGTAACGTGAGGAAGTATGTTCTCGCCGAAAGGGTTTTGGATGCATGGAACAGTCTCCCAGTGGAGGTGGTGGGGGCTAACTTGGTTGGGGAATTCAAAAATGCATGGGACAGGCATAGGGGAACCCTAGAGATAGGAGAGAGAATAAAGTCGGAGATCAAGTAGGGTCTGTGGTTTTTACAGCAGGTAGGGAAAATGGGCAGACTGGGTGGGCCTAGCAGTCCTTATCTGCTGTCAATTTCTGTGTTTCTATGTTCAAGAGTCCTAAGAATGATCTTAACTCTGTCACATTTGTTAGTGCAGGTGCATTGACTATAGCCTCCACCTTGCTCTCTGTTGGGTGTAGGCCTTGGGCGTCAATCCAGTAACCTAGTTACTCAACAGAATTTTGCAGAAATTGGCATTTGGCTAGCTTTACTTTCAGTCCATACTGCTGCACTCTGGCCAGAACTTGTTCCAAGATTGTCAGATGCTCTTCCACTGTGGGTGCCGTTATCAAGATATTGTCCATAAAGCATACTACATGGTTTAGTCCATGCAGTATCTGGTCCATTGTGATATTCCTGGACTAAAGGTCTTCACCATTTATGCATACTGCTTGGTTAGAAGCCGAAGGCACTGGGACCCTGCGGGAACCAAAATTCTTCAGGAGGTCCAGCACCAAGGTAGGGTCACACATGCTCGGCACTGCAGGACTAGCTTGCGCCTGTGTAGGTTGCCTCGGCGTTGACCCTTCAACCGCCTCAGTTCCTTTTTCCCTGCCATCGAGTGCGCTTCAGTAATGATTTTGCTCACCCACTGGGAGTCAAATCTTCATGTCTACATGACAGCAGCATCTAGTCATTCAGTTATAGTTTGGCTTAGAATTACTGTTTATTATTTTTAGAAAAAAAAGTTTTATTATTTTTCTCTCAGCCCTGCCAATCGAAGGAGTCAACCATGGATGGAGGTGGTGACGGTAGGGACTCTGTTAGAAGGCTGCTCTGGCAGCAGGGCTGTGTCCGGTATGCCACCCTCTTCAGAGGGGCAGTCCATCCACAGGTAGTCCAGTGTTCGGGAGGGAGGACAGTCTTCTCATAAACACGAAAAGAAGAGGGCCCATTCCAGGCACCGCTCTGCCTCAAGTTCTTCCTACTCCCATCGGAAGAGGATGAAATGGTACCACTTGAGGGTGCCCTCTGGTACGTCTGCCAAAAGGTCTTCAGTGATCAGAAGCGGTAGGCCATCTCCGGCTTCTGCTCAAGACTGCTTTGACTCTCGACACCAGAGCCCCTCTCTGGTCTTTTGTGGGGTTTACGGTGGTCAGTTTCATCACTGAGCTGCTCTTATGGAGCAGTGGGTACAGCATCTGTCTCATTTGCCATTCTGGCAAATCCAGGGCCATTGGGCCTAGGAGACTCAGAGCCTCAGTTGGATCCTTCAGTGCAGGTTGAGCATTTGGTGCCAGCAATGGAAATTTCCCCCTTGCTGGTGCCGGCACCACCAGCGCCGGTTCCACGTGCCTTTCCCCCTCATTCTGTTTCCTCGAAGGGGCTGGCATAGGTACCATACCCCATCCCTTCTTTTTCTGCCAGGTCTGGGTTGGATCTTTGGGCGGCCTTGTTGCAGCTGGCATTGGCATTGGTGCCATGTACAGTGCCAGACCCTCATGGGTCAGTGCCAAGTTCCGCAGTGCCAGACCCGGTGCCGGGTCCCATGATGCTGGGTTCTGTGGTGCTGGGCCCAGCACTGGTTCCGGTAGCTCCTTTTTATCCTCTTCCTGTACCAGGTATCTGCTTACTAGGGGTGGCTCACACTTCCTCTGAGGGTGACTTAGAGCAGGATGAGTCTGACCCTGACCTCATTATTTCTGAAGAAGGTGATGAGGGCTCATTTTACAACTTGGATGGTAAGCCCTCGATACCAGCTGGAAATCTTGTGGAGGATCTCTCCTTCCAGTCTTTGCTTAAGAATCTGAGGGCAACCCTTGCTCTTCAGACATCTTCTGTAGATCCGGGTAGGCTTTTACATCTAGAGTGGTTTCATGTCGCCAGTATTCCTGTAAACCTCACGCCACCTGTCCCCCCACCCTTCAAGAGCTTGTCTGAAGCTGTGTGGGTGAGGCCTGCTCTTATTCCCTCTATCTGCAAGACCATAGATAGAAAGTATGTCCCTCCCAAGGAGAGACCTATTTTAGCCCCACAACCCACCTCAGATGCACTGGTTTTCCTTGCTGAAAATGACAAAGCTGTTCTTCCTCAAGAAGTCTCAGCATATACTATCAATAAAGAGTCTCACAAGGTAGATACCATGGGAAAAAAGACCTTCGCAGCCATGACTCTGGGCATGTGTATCGCCAGCTACCAGGGGCACTTCTCCCAATACGAGTATACCTTTTTGGACTTCCCTTAAATGCCTAGTGGAGGATCTTATGGAGTCTGACTCTAAAAGTGGGATTTTACAGACTGTCACCTGGGGGATAGAATGCAATAGTCATCAGCTGAAAACTTCCATGGATGCATACGACACAGCTTCCAGCGCAACAGCTGCTGGAATCTGTATTGGGAGACAGTCTTGGCTTAGGACATCAGGATTTTCCTCTGATGCCCAGCAGCAGGTCATGAATGTCCCCCCTTGATGGTGCATATCTGTTTGGCCAACAGGCGGAGCAAGCCCTGGAGACCTCCCAGAAGACTAAGACTACCATTAAAACAGCCAGGCCAGCTCCTTTAGCTCTTCAGAGGGGCAGGAACCACCATTGTTTTCGTAACAGATAGCCCTTTTGAGGAAGAGGCAGAGGAGCCACAAACAGACACCAGCCCTCTCAGCCACAAAAGAAAATGCAGCAGAAGACACAAGGACCAAAAGCACCCAGTGCCACCCTCTGAAAGTCTGGCCTGAGGTGGACTGCTCCACAGTATTTGGAGGTTGTTTGACTAAGTTTTACCACCAATGGAAGTCTTTCACTACAGACAAAAGGGTCCTCAGGATCGTTCAAGAAGGATACTCTCTCAACTTTGCAGAGATTCCCCCCGGACCTTCCACCCAAGTGGCAACACATTCTGCTAGCAGCTCAGTCAGACCTTTTCACTTCAGAAATACTGGGCCTTCTCAAAAACAGGGCAATGAAAGTGGTTCCCTGGAACACAGGGTTCTACTCCAATTGCTTTCTGGTTCCAAAGAAAACAGACCGCATGCGCCCCATTCTCGACCTCAGAAAGCTAAACAAGTTCCTCTATTGGGAGAAGTTCAAGATGGTCTCCTTGGGAGTGCGTCTACCACTTCTCCAACAGTACGACTGGCTGACATCCCTGGATATACAAGATGCCTACCAGCATGTTCTAGTACACCCAAATCACCACAAGCATCTTCACTTTGTGGCCCTGGGTCAGCATTACCAATTTAGATTCCTTCCCTTTGGGCTCTCCTTATTGCTTCAAGTCTTTACCAACTGTTTTGCAGTACTTGCTGCACACCTTCAAAAGCTCGGCCTTCAAGTCTTCACCTACCTAGACGACTAGCTTTTGGTAAGCCCGTCAAAGCAGGAGACGCAGATGGTAGTATCCACAGCTTTTCAGTTCCTCACCTGAATTGGGGGTTCTACTGAACCTGGAAAAGCCACAGCTTCAACCCTCCCAGCAGCTGCTCTTCATAGGAGCCCTCTTGGGCACTACCAAATCAAGGGCTTTTCTCCCGGAGAACATGAGGAATGACATTCTCCAGATGGCTCGCTTCATCAGAGAGAACAACCCGAGAAGAGCTCATTCCATGCAATGGATGTTAGGCCTCGTGGCTACATCCGTTTTCATGGTGTCTGTAGTTAGATTGCACATGAGGACCACTTTGGGGATGCTCAGCATGCAGTGGTCCCCATACAACACATCCGAGCCTCTGTGAAGATCACTTGCCTAGTGGTACAGGAGGACAGCCTTCTACAAGATCTGTACTTTGCCCCACCAGAATCTCAGATCACCATCACCACAGAAGCATTTCTGCTCGGTGGGGGTGCTCATTGCCAAGACCTTCACAGTCAGGGAATGTGGACCCCTGAGGAGTCTCACCTTCACATCAATGTTCTGGAGATGAGAACAGTCCTGTATGCTCTCTGAGTCTTAGAAGAAGTTGTCAATCACAAAATAATCCTTCTTCAGACAGACAACAAGGCTATGATGTACTACTTCAAGAAGCAGGGTGGGGCATGCTCCTACCCTCTATGCAGAGAAGCCATGAGGGTATGGGAATGGTGCCTCAACCGCAATGTTCTGATTGAGGCAGTCTACCTGCAGGGAACTTAAAATGATCTGGCGGACCATCTTAGCAGGACAGATGCAGATCCTCACAAGTGGTCTCTTGCTCCAGACATCGTGTGATCACTCTTTGACAAGTGGGGCAGTCCAGACCTGGACCTTTTTGCATTCTCACTCAATGCAAAACTGCCTCTATTCTGCTCCAGAAATCCAGAACCTGATGTTTTCTGTCAGGATGCATTCAGGCTGCAGTGGACAAAACATTTTCTGTACGCATTTCCTCCTCTTCGCTAATTCAGAGAGTGCTGCTCAGATTGAAGGCGCACAGTGGCAAGATGATTCTCATTGCACCATACTGGCCTCAACAGATCTGGTTCCCATTGCTCACCAAGCTGTCGGAGGCTCCACTGAAGTAACTGCCTCTACAAATGGACATCCTGACCCAGGGACCCCTGGTCTATCCCAACCTGCACTCCTTTCATCTCCACACCTGGCTCCTGAGGAGATAGAAGTGGGCAGGTTTAAAGTTTCTCAGAGAATCTTGCAGATCCTCTTGGCAGTGCATAAGACCGCCACCAGGAAGACTTACACTGCTAAATGGAAGCATTTTTTTACATCTACCTAGATCCATATCAGCATTCTTCGGATAAAGTGTTGGGAGTACCTGTTAGACCTTTCGGATGCGAGACTGCAGTACTCAGCTATAAAGGTACACCTCTGTGCGCTGTCTGCCTATCATGAGCCCATCCAGAACATGTCTCTGGCTCAGTTACCGCTGTTCAAAAAATTCCTCAAAGACATTCTTCACACAAGGCCCCTGGTTAGGAAACTGGTAGCCACCTGGGTTATTAATCTCATGCTAGATATGCTCACTCGTAAACCGTTGAGCTTCTAGCCATGTGTGATTTGAAGTTTCTGAACTGGAAGACCGCCTTTCTGGTAGCCATCACTTCTGCTCATGGGGGTCTCTGAAATTCATGCCTTGGTCACAGACCCCCCATATACCATCTTTCATAAAGACAGGGTGGTCCTCCATACTCACCTGAAGTTCCTGCCCAAAATGGTTTCAGATTTCCACCTCAACCAGCCCTTGGTTCTTCCCACTTATATCTCTAACCTCCAAAATGAAGGGGAACACACCCTTCATTCCCTGGACGTTGAAATGGCTCTGCGATTCTACATAGATAGAGCTGGGAATATCCATCAAGACAATCAACTCTTTGTGTCTTTCAACATGGGCCAGCTGAGTCAGCCAGTATCCATTAAATGCACCTCTGCTTAGACAGTGGCATGTCTTTGCCATTGCTACTCTATGGCGCAGGTCAAGTTGGAAGGCTAAGTGCGTGCCCACTGTACTAGAGCAGTTGCTGAATCCGTGGTGGAAACCTACTCTTTCCCCATTGCCGATATTTGCAAAGCGGCTACTTGGAGTTCTGTGCACACTTTTGTAAAGCACTACGCTCTGGATGTCCATGCCAGACAGCATGCTTCCTTTGGCAGGACAGTCCTTACTGGACTTCTGTCCTGAGTGAGCTCCTACCACCCTGCTTGGGGGATTTGGTTTTAGCTTGGTACTCTAACCCAGCAGTATGAATAAACGGTGAAGACTTTTAGTCCAGGAAGATATGAAGATTACGTACTTACCGTAATTCTTGATCTTCTTGGACAAGTATTCACCATTTATTCATATGCCCATCCACCATCCCCCAAGTTCACTCAATCTGTTTCTGGTCTTCACTCCTTCATTTGGTTTTGGGCTGTGAAGACACTGTTTAAATTGGCGCTTCTGATACGGGTCAATCGGGCTATCTTATGCCCTTGTTAGGTTAGGTGTTTCTACACCTCCTCGGTAAAAAATGTATTGAGGCAGTTGGAGGATCGATGTCGAGGTAGCCTACACAGGCATGAGCCAGTCTTGTGGTGCTGTGCACGTGCGGTCCTACCTCAGTGCCGGCACTCCTGAAGGATTTTTTGCTCCTGCAGGGTTCCAGTGCCTCCGGCTTCCAACCCAGCAGTATGAATAAATGGTGAAGACTTGTCCAAGATGATCAAGAATTCCAGTGAGTATGTAATTTTAATTTCTGGAAAATTGCTGGCACTGTAGAAACTCCATAGGCCGAGCGATGATATTGGTAATGTCCCTTTTGGGTGTTAATGGTTAGATATAGTTCTGACTGTGGTTCCAGTTCCAACTGTTGGTATGCAAAAGATACGTCCAACTTGCCAAAGAACTTGCCCCCTGCGATTGTGGCAAGCAAGTCTTCTGCACTGGGTAATGGGTATGAGTCTTGCTGTATACAATGGTTCACTGTAACCTTGTAGACACTACACAGCATCACTGCTTTATCTTGCTTTGATACCACAATGATAGGGGCAATCCAGTCGCTCCTCTCTACTCGTGAGATGATACCATGGCTTTCAAGACAGTTAGATTCCTTCTCTATCACTTTCCTTAAAGCATAAGGTACTGTTGAGGCTTCTGGAAAATTAGAGCAGCTCTTGGTTGCACTCGGATCCATGCCTTGAAATCCTGGATCATGCCGTAACCATCCTGGAAAACAGTACCATGTTTGTCAATACTTTCTTTAGCTTATCTTGCAGTGCGTGGGTCACAGTATTTAAGCTGAAGATCTTTTCCCAGTTCAATTTGATCTGCGTGAGCAGTCTCTGCCTAGTAATGCAGGTCTTTCTCCTTGCACTACCACCAGAGGTAAGGTCCACATTACTCCCTCGTAGGTGACTGGTACTTGAATCTCCCCTAGCACAGAGATTCGGTCTCCAGAGTAAGATGAGAGTTTAATATACAATAGTTGCAATGGGCACTGCTGAAGTTTCTCTCTGTAGATGTGCTCTGGCACAAGAGATACTGAGGCTCTGGTGTCTAGCTCCATGCTAACTGGATTTGCTGCTAGCTGAATTTAAAGGTAAATTGCTGCTGCATTTGCCCATGTTGCAAAAACTATGAACAGGCACAATGCCTCATCTTCTGTTTCAGTGGTTGCAGTGCCGTCTCTGACATATGGTACAGTAGCAGTCCGTGATGTACTTTTGCGTAATTTTAGTATGTGACCCGCTTTTCTGGAGCCAGACATTTCTCATATTGAAATTGGCATGTGCTTTGCTGGTGGTTACCTCCACATCTGTAACATGGTTTTGACTTTGTGGAAGTGCCCTTTGCTGCTGGCTTCTGAAATGTTTGGGGTTGTTAATAAACAGATAGCGGACCACTTCATGGTGTGAAATGTCCCTTGGGTTGTGAAGTATGGGTGACCTTGTGAACCCCACTTCTTTGGAGTTCAGAATGTCCCTCTAACTTCCTGGTGAACTCCATAGTGAATGCAGTCACACGGGCATTTTTGAAGGTTGTCCTTTTCTGACAGTGGGCTTTTTTAATAGGCTCCTCCTCTCAGATTACAGACAAAGCATTCCCAGAGGGCATCCTCCCGAAGCTGGCCAAAGGCACAGGTGCTTGCCAGATGCTTCAAAGCAATTATGTAGTAGGCAATGGCTTCCCCTCCTCTTGGTTCCAACAACAAAATCTGAAACGTTCTGCAATGAGAATTGGCTTGGGCTTGAAATGCAGTGAGTGTCTCTGTGAGTGGAGCATACTGCATTTCTACCACTTTGGCAGGTACAGTCAGATTTTTGAGAAGTTGGTACACTGTAGGTCCCAAAACTACTAGGAAGACCTTTGCCTTTTTTGCATCAGGAACTTCATTTGCCTCTAACCAGGGTTCAAAGATTTCCATGTAAGAATCAAAGTCCTCTTTTGAGTCATCAAATTCTGGTACTGTGCTAGTTTGTGTCATTGCCTTGATAGGTTGGTCTGCAGCTGCACTGTTCATGAAAAAAAAAACAGTGCTTCTTGCTTTCTTTTTTTTTTCAGTATGTGCTGCAGTTTCACAATTATGCCACAAGAGGCTGCTGCTGAGTTGCCTTTGTTGCTGTGGTCAGGAATCTATGCTCTTGCTGTAGGTGTTGATACGATTTATGTCTGTTTAGGTTTCACATACCATAAATTCCTCTGCTTCCGGCTTGGAGCATAGCTGAAATTGTTTCTTTTCGACTCAGTAAGTTAAAGAGGCAGTTCACAAAACTGGAGTTTCAAGTTACTTTTTTTTACTCTTGCTAATATAGATTTGTAGCTTAAGAAAGAGATTGCAGCTGACAAATTTATAGTGCTTACAGTCAATGTTCCCTCTAATTTTCAGTCTCTGTGGGTGGGCGACTGATATGTGTGTGTGCGGCACTTTGTGCAAAAAAATGTATTCATGTGCGTAAATTGGGTGGCCCAAACAAGTGATATATTTTATTGCCAATAAACAGTAGAAAACATAACCAAATACTCAATGCAAAGTATAAATATACATTCTGACACAGTCCGACGCTTGGATGTACATTGTGCGCCATAACACTATGAACTGGAAACATGTGTAAACTATGTACATTTTAAAGAGTCTTGCGTGCATCTAAAAGGGGTGCTGCTGATGATGCAATGCTAAGAAATCAACATTTACTGTTTTTCTCTCCTGTCTTTCCCATTCTTCCAGTGCACATATATTTTATTACGATCCATTTTTCCATTAGATGTTAAAGACAGTTTTGTTTGCATCAGCATATCTAAATGGCTTTCTTCCAAGAGGTTTCTTTGTTTGCTCTTAATGCAGTTCATGAGGCTGAAGCCTCTTTCACAGTCAGCACTAGACGCTTGGAGTGTAGTAGCAGTAGTAGTAGTACAATTTATTGTTAAGTATAAAGCAGTAACAATATACTAAAATCAGGACAAAATACATAGAAAATATAAATAGACAATAAATAAATCAATAAGGAACTTAAATATCTTTACAGTGCAATTCAATTTAACAGTGTCCCTTGAGTACCTTTCACATAAAAAACCTCCACAGGACTTTAAGTCCCCTTAATAAACTTTGCAAATACTTTGAAATTAAAAATCTTGCAAAGATCTCTACCATGTTCTTCTCTTTCATAGTAAATAAATATTCCAAAAGATCCTTCAGGGGGAGACTGAGATCCCCTAACAATCCACCCAGCAGTTTTTTCCTAGTTGATTTGTACCTAGGACACAAGAATACCACATGTTTGAGATCATCTATAGTTCCCACTCCACATTTACAATATGGAGAAAGTACCCCCTCTCTTTTTTGTTTGAAATGAATGCATTGAGCATTATAGTTTTCCGTTCTGAATCTTGTATAGATTCTCCTTTGTTTAGGACAGGTTAAAAAAGAGAGCTAGGGCTCACATTCCCATGAAATCTTTACTTTTTTATAAAACCCATATAGCTTAAGCTTGGAGAGTTAAACATAGCAAGAATTTATGTCTAAGTCAATGACTCAATTTGACATTCTGCCTAATCTCCTCAAATGGTCTCATGTAAATTTTATATAAGAAGTGGCCCAATCCAGCCGGCATTATTGTTTCCTTAATAAGTTGAATAAAGGGATATACATATCCCATGCTGGCCAATTTGATGGTTTCCTCTATACTCATTCTGGGATATCATTGTTGGGGCAAAAGAAAAAGTTTCAGCAGAAAGAGAGTCTGTCATTCACAGATTAGAGAAGTCAAGGAACATTGTCCTAACTCCAAGGCAAGCATACAGCTTGGAGTTCCATTTGGCAACATTAAGATGTATCCATAGAGTTTATTCAGAATTATTTCTAATTCTCTAACCTTAGTATAACCCCAGATTTCAGAGGCATATAACATGCTCGTTCTTATTTTGGCATTAACAACTCTTAATACCACTCTGACTGATGACTTCCCCATCTTGCTGTTAAATAGTTTTAGGGCATTTACCGAAGATCCTATTTTAAATCAAATAGCCTCCAAATGTTTGGTCCAAGATAGGCTATAGGCAAAAGGGACACCTAAATAGTCATAACACTTAACAGTGTCTATATGGTTACCGTTTAACCTAAAACCTACCGTATTCTTGGTTTGAGAGCCAAAAACTACGATGTTGGTCTTGCCGAGATTAACTTTTAGTTTTGTTTGAGAACAGAGATATTCAAAGTGAGCCAATTTTTTTTTAAGACCTAGGACGGAAGTAGAGAGCAAGACTAAATTGTCTGCATATGCTAAACATTCAATCCTGTGATCATTAATTTTTGGAGCATGAAAATCTGGGTTACCAAGCTGATCCAAGACTGTATTAATGTAGATGTTAAAAAGAGTGGGGGCCAAAATACACGCCTGTCTGAACCCCACATGCGTCAAATCTATCAGTTTGATGACCATTAGCAACAAGATGGAAGATCTGGAGGCTGTCATGGTACAGTCAGACCTGGACATTGTGGCCATCACTGAAAGCTGGTGTAATGATAACCACAACTGGGAGATGGCCATACCTGGCTACAACATATTCAGAAGAGACAGAGCAGGCAGGAAGGGAGGAGGAGTGGCACTGTATATGAAAAATGACATAAGGGCCACAGAGATCCAGGAGGAACAAAATGGGGGAGAGATACTGTGGGTTAAGCTGGAAAGGAAAATGGGGACAGCCATCCGCACAGATGTGGTCTATAGACCACCAGCCCAGGAGGAAGAAACAGATAGGGAGCTGATGCTAGCCATCAAGGATGGCAGACAAAGTGAGTAAGTACTGGTTGGAGACTTCAATATTCCAGACGTGGACTGGAGCATCCCAGCAGCAGCATCAACTAGAGCAGATTTATCCTGGACTCCTTCAGGGTGCCTTCCTCAAGCAACTGGTCATGGAACCAACTTGGCAGAAGGCAATACTGGACCTTGTGCTCACAAACAGGGACAGTGTGATGGGGGTAACAGTGGGGAGCACCTGAGAAACAGTGACCACCAGTCATTGTGGTTTGAAATCACAGAAAGAGCAGAACCAAACCACACAAAAACACGTATCCTGGATTTTAGGGGCAGACTTTGGGAAAATGGGAGATACTTGAAAGAGGCATTAAGGGAATGGGACAGGAATCAGGGTTGAGGAACAGTGGGCAGTATTTAAAATGGGGATTACAAGAACAACAGAATTATGCATTAAGCAGGTTAGCAAGAGGAAAAGGAAGAGGAGACCATTATGGTTTTCCAAAGAGGTAGCAAAGAAAGTGAAAGCCAAAAGATTGCATTCAGGCAATACAAAAGACACAGGCAGAAGGGATGGGGAGAAGTACCAGGAGAAGCAAGGGAGGCAGGGAGGTCAGTAAGGGAAGCCAAAGCTCAGACAGAAGAACACATTGCAAAATCAGTGGGTAGGGGGGACAAAACCTTTTACAGGTACATAAGTGAAAAAAGAAAGACAAAGGGAGGATAGTGAGACTGAAGGGGAGGATGGGGGCCGCGTGGAGGATGACAACAGTAAAGCTGACATATTGAACAGGTATTTCTGCTCAGTCTTTACTGAGGAAGAGGAGGGTAATGGGTCTGAAGGGAGTACAATGGGTGAGAATGGTGCAGAAATGGACACAAGTCCCTTTACACGAGAAAGAGTCCTGAAGGAACTGGAAGTAATAAGTTGATAAAGCAATGGGGCCAGATGGGGTGCACCCCAGGGTCCTTAAAGAACTAAGAGAGGTGGTGGCGGAACCTCTGGCTATCCTGTTTAGCCGATCACTGGAAACAGGGGAAGTACCCAAAGACTGGAGGACAGCAGATGTAGTCCCATTATACAAAAGTGGGAACAAAGAGGAAGCAAGGAACTACAGACCAGTCAGCCTCACCTCGGTAGTGGGGAAGATCATGGAAGCACTACTGAAGGAGAGATTGGTGGAACAACTAGTTGTCAATGGACTACAGGACCCAAGGCAGCATGGTTTCACCAGGGGGAGGTCATGTCAGACCAACCTCGTTGAATTTTTTGACTGGGTGACTAGGGAGGTGGATCAGGGGAGGGCAGTGGACATGGCCTATCTGGACTTCAGCAAGGCCTTTGACACTGTGCCACATAGAAGACTATTACACAAACTGGGGAATATGGGTGTGGGCAGGACACTAGTGTGGTGGGTAGGTAACTGGCTGGGTGGCAGGACACAGAGGGTGGTGGTAAATGGCTGTCACTCCACAGAGGGAAGAGTGACCAGTGGGGTACACAGGGATCAGTGCTGGGACCGGTCCTATTCAATATCTTCATCAGTGACATTGCGCAGGACCTAGAAGGCAGAATTTCACTGTTCGCTGATGACACAAAGCTCTGTAACAGAGTAGACACACCAGAGGGTGTAGACAGAATGAGACACGACCTGCAGAAACTTGAAGAATGGTCAGGGGTTTGGCAGTTGAAATTCAATGCAAAGAAGTGCAAGATAATGCATATGGGGCACAAAAACCCTGGCACAATATATCAGTTGGGGGGTGAGGATATAGCATGCACCAAGCAGGAAAGGGATCTTGGGGTTGTCATCCTGATGACCTCAAAGTAGGAAACAGTGTGACAAGGCAGCAGGTAAAGCAAATAGGATGCTGGGATGTATAGGCAGGGCATCACCAACAGGAAAAGGAGGTCATAATTCCGCTATACAAGACACTAGTGAGGCCCCACCTGGAGTACAGTGTACAGTTCTGGAGACCATACCTACGTAAGGACATAGACAGGGTAGAGAAGGTTCAGAGGAGGGCAACAAAGATGGTGCATGGATTGCATCACAAGTCCTATGAAGACAGGTTGAAGGAACTGAACATGTACTCCCTGGAGGAGAGGAGGGAGAGAGGGGATATGATAGAGACATACAAGTATCTTACAGGGAGGAACAGGGTGCAGGAAAACACTATTTTTAAGTGAAAAAGATGTTCCAGGACTAGAGGGCATGGGATGAAGTTGGAGGGAGGACGATTCAGAGGAAACATGAGAAAGAATTTCTTCACGGAACGGGTGGTGGACAAGTGGAACACCCTGCCAGAGGAAGTGGTGGGAGCTGAAACAATCACAGGATTTAAGAATGCATGGGACAGACATAAAGGAATTGTGGAGGTCAGGGGTATGGGGCAACAGACTTCTAGGAAAACAAACTGAACTTACAAGCTCAAATGGGCAGACTGGGTGGGCCATAGGCCCTTATCTGCCGACACTGTCTATGTATCTATGTATCATACTGATTATACTGGACCCTTGCCCATGTATTTTCATAGAGTCTGATAATAACATCAAGAAGTGAGGCCTCCAATTTCAGATCCCTTAATGTAGCCCAAAGGATTTTTCTACTAATGCTGTTGAAGGCCAAGGAGAACTCCACAAAACAGCAATATAATCTGTTTTTTCTCACTTTAGTATACTTCCGCATCAGGTGCTGAAGCACATAACAGTGTTGTACTGTAGAATGGTCCTTCCGGAAACCCATTCTGTGCCTCATTCAATACTGAGTTTTCCTTGACCCACAACAGCAATCTGCCCAAAATTATATTAGAGAAAATCTTCTGTGAAACTTCTATCAAACTAATAGGCCTATACATCCTTGGGTCATTCAGATCCTCTTTTCTAAAAAATTGGGAAGATAACACTACCTGCTCAACTGGCAGGGCAAGATTACTCCTGAACCAGGCCATTAACCAGCAAAAGAAGAAAGTGAATCTGCCAGTTGGGAAAAACCTTATAGAGATCATCTAGGACCCCATCGAGCCCTGGCGTTTCATTTGCCTTAAGCCCAATCAGTGCCATCCAGATTTTGTCCTCTGTGATCAAGATAAGTCTTGGAAAAATTTCATCCTCCTGTATTTTGAAAGCATCAGGTGTCTCTTGCTCTTCATGAGAATAATAGAGCTTGAAGAAATGAGATGCATAATATAGGCTTCAATCCTATTGGCATATCTATTATATCCCTGGGCAACAATATTCCAAAATCGCCTTCCATCCCTATCCAAAACAGCTTGCCTCAGTTTTTGCCAAAGTCCCTGAGTATGTTTATGTCTCTCCTGTTCGAGAATGTTCCTATATTTTTCTCTTTCAGTCTTTAGCAATTTAAAATCTGCTGCAGACTTATTTATTTTCTTCTTATGCTGTCTTAGTTTTCCTCCAAACTCTTTCTTTGCCTGTAGGCATACTGAATTAAACTAAGACTTTTCATAAAGGAACCTAGGATGGTATGTTGTTTTACATCTCAGTCCAAGTAAAGAATGAATAGTTTCCCAATTCTCCAAAATATTAAAGGACAGGATTTGTCCAGGACCAACTCGTGAATATCACCTAAGACTTCTGCACTAAGAGTTTCTTTGAAACTAGCTTGATGAATCTGCCCCCATCTAATCCTTCTGTTTATGACTTCCATAATCTCTTCCTGTTGTGCCTCACTCCTTAAAGTCCCCAAAGGGCATTTGATGTTAATTACAATAGCACAGTGTGCTGATTTCAATCTATCCATGACCTCTAACTTTTGGATCAGCTTTACTGCTTCCAAATTGGTCCAAACCTGATCAGGGGTCGAAGAGCCAGTAGGCCCTCTATACGGTAAGAATCCAACTAGATCTCCCTGAGTTCTCCCATTTAAAATACAGAAATTTCTACTGGCCAAGCCCGCTAGCAATTCCCTACCTCTGAGGTCAGATTTTAGATCCTGAGCAGTCCTATTATATGAGATATTTGGATTAATTATATATATTGTATAAATCATATCTGAATATACATCGTCCAAGAAACAAGAAGGTATTCTGGCATTAAAATCTTCCAAAATAATTATAGGACAAGATATACTGTTATCTGACAATTCGTCAAGTGCAATTTTCAGATCCTGTGTGAAAAGGTCAGCGGGATCAGTAGCTTTATTGCGAGGGGGAAGTATATATTGCAGAGAACGATCTTCTCTTGTTCCTTGCTAATCATTAGAGCCAAAATACTCTCGACTTAGTGAAAATGTTAGTGATCTGAAAATTTAGCAAAGTTTTGTTAAAAAAGGAAATACCCCCTTTAAACCTTCCAAACTTGTTATCTTTAGTTGTTGGCAGAGTAAAGACTGAATATCCAGACAATTTGGGAGTTACATTTTCTGTGCACTTCAGGGTCAATTATTTTAAGATCGATGCCCTCAATATTCCATGAAAGTATAGAAAGGGCATCCACATCTCGATCTCCAGCTCCCTTAACCAAATCTAACTGGCATTCAGAGTTCATTTGTTTGAAATTATCTTCAGGCTGCATTTGTCAGGCTGAATCAATAACTGTCAGCAGCAAGTAGGTTTCCAAAGTCAATCAGGGAATTATCTGCCTCAAAGATTAATTCTGGACTATCCTTAGTTTGTGTCAACCCGGAAAAGACTTTGCCCAAGCCTAAAGTGTTAACTAAATGTATTCCCAAACAATCCAGCTTGCTGGCCAGAGAAAGCAAGCTGCTAGCTGTATGAGGATTTTTGAATGAAATATCAATCTGTGTTGTGGCCTCAGGATCTCCATATAACTTTATGGACTCCACCATGTTTCTGGAGATATAAAATCCTAATGCTCTTTCCAAGAGCAGCAACAAATCTTCCCTAACTTTCCTATGAGAATCCTTGAGTGAAACCTTCCACCCAAAGATAGTTATGGTCCTACTCGGCCATACTTCTCTCTGCTTCAGTACATGATCCTCTATCACTCCCAAGATTTTTCTCTGTGCTATCGTATCCTTCTCACTCTGCACCTCCCTATGGAGATTCTCTTCTGGGGAAGGATAAGACTGTGTAGGAACCTCTATACATGATAGTTTCATGTTTAGCTTGGAATGTAGTACATACACCAATAAGTTTAGTCACCATGCTGTACTGCACGTTAGTCAAAGAAAAGTGGATCATGTCAGTAAAGGATTTTAATGATCCTCCTTTTATTTTTTCAGCAATTATAAATCTGAAGTCATTGTACTGGCTAACAATTTCTGCCTGGTCCACTGATGAAAATAAATAGTCCTAATATTTTCTGTACAGTCTTTCAATTTTGGATAAGAGAAACTCAAAGCTGCAATGTGGCATTGCTGCAAAATCAAAGGCAGATCAGTCAGAAAGTTCACCTGCAGGAAATCGGCTGTCCAGATGGTCACATAACAGGCCAATGAATTGCGAAATTGCTGTTGTGCTTACTTCAGCTGTGCAATTAGCCAAATGCAGTTTTACTGGTTGGCTCCAGTAGACAGTGTCACCCAGGTACTGGCTTCTGATCTATTTTTTTTTTACCCTAACAATCTGTACAGCTTCAACTGTTGTTAGACCACTTTTCTGAAACATCTTAGACAACTCTGCCAACTCCAAAAGTACATAATTTAATACTGTTATGGCAATGTGGTATCCAGGGTTGGACAGCTTCTTAAAGCAGTACTTACCAGTGGGATTTTTGATGGATGCATGCATAATTGTATGTGATGTCATTTATCCTAGGTGTGGTTTATAACGACTATGCTGGGTATTGTCAAGCTCAGTGGGGGTTTTAAAATGTATTTTTGCAATGTAGTGATTGAGTCAGTGTGATATGAGAGAGGAGATGCATTTAGGAGACTGTATTTCTCTTCCGTTCTGGATCCATACTAAGCGCAGTCTGAATTTATGAAATTAAAAGAAAAGGACATTTTTTGCACTGCTATTTCTTGCTGTCCACTTTATAATTACTATCCCCATGTTGCCAACATGGGCAACCTTTTACAAGCACTGATTCATTGCATCTCAAACGTGTATATAATGTGAGACCCCATTTTAAAGAGAAGCACAATCTCATCTCTCTAGACATATGTACAATCAGTGTCTTATCCTGCTAATTGAGAAAGTTATACCCGGCCCAGCCCCCAACAAATACATAAAAAAATGATACGGAAACAGACAATAGGTTCCTTTGATGCTTTTATTATAAACAAAAACTATAGTTTTCTCATTTTCTTGTACTGAAAAAAAAAAGAACACATTTTAACAGTGAGGCTTTAAATCCATTATAAACACATTTTATATGTGAGACGCTGCTTGGAGAGAAGGCAAATTACACTGAAGTTGTGCAACTTTAAAACTGAAATGATATACACTCTATGTCAGAGAATCTCTCGCATTGCGTTGTTGGGGGGCATCTACCAAACAAAGCATGCCATTTCTGTGAACAACAGGGGAATGAATACTGTTCGTTATCAAGTACTGTCTTACTGAAAAGAGGTGTCAAGCTGAAAACATTGCTGTAACTGCAAAGTCGATTGGTTGGAATTTTGCCGGTCTGTTCCTTTGTTCAATAAGTGAAGCAAGAGCGAGATGTTTAGTTTAACTGCTGGCTTGTTAAAGTTAATGGGTTGTGCCCTCGGAGGTGGGCATACAATATTTCTTTCCTATTCACTTTCATGTCCTGGTGCCTGAGTCTTAAATCTGAGTGATGACTGTTGTCACTACTTCATGAACATGAGGATCCCTGTCAGCTGCTTTGTGCACTACTACTGAAGCAGTGTTCAGGTTATTTCTGACTGCTGTGTGGGCGCACATGCGCACACCTTAGGGGGAACATAGCTTACAGTAGCCCAGCTGGTAGGGGAAAGATAAGCAACCCCGACGAACCAAACGCGAGTTAGCAGGTAGGGATGTATTATGCCTTTAAAAAAAAAAAAAACATGCATTAGCTCACGTAACCTTTTACTTGTACTCATGGGAGTTTGTCTGTTGATCATCGGTCGCCAGTATAATATATATATATGTGGCCTGTGCAGGGAGACTCAGTTACAGCATGTCTGTTCAGTAGCATCTTTATTTCAACTCAGAGATAGTGGTCGTACACCACTGGACATAGACAAAGAAAACCCCACTGGGCGTGGCAGGAACTGTACATTAGATAGGACTACAATTATCCATAAGCATAAACAACAGCCCTAATGGCATTACGTATACTTCCTACCATATATATCTGTGTATATACTACCATATATATCCATGTATATACTACCATACATATCCATGTATATTCTACAAAGGACATAAGCAGTAGGTGGGTTGATGGTGGCTGCAGAGCCGGCCCAACTGGCCTGAGTGGTGAGCCTAGCGGACCACGTGGCTGCAGACCTCCAATAGGGAGGCTATAGTTTTTAGTTTAAAATAGAGGGGTTTGCATTCTGCTCCATCTTATCCATGCCACTGAGTAGGAAGAGGGACGTAGAGCAGGATCAGCCAGATAAATTGGGCTTGTTTTGGGGGGGATTTAAAAAAAAAAAAAAGGTTATATTTGCTCTTTGTTTTGGGGACTGATGGATGGAAAGAGGGAGGATGTCAGCAGTGGAGGGTTGAAAGAGGGTACAGAGCCAGACCAGGTGGCCTGAGTTGTGGATCCAGCGGGTCTCATGGCTGCAGACCTCCAGTAGGGAGGCTGTCGTTTTTGTAGTCCGCTCCCTTTTGGAATCACTACTGAGTGAGAAGAGGGACACGAAGCAGGACCAACCAGGTAAGTGAAAAGGTTGTTTGTTTGGAGGATGTAATAGGGACATGGGAGGTGAAAGAAGAAGGATGCCCATTTGCACTTAAAACACATTTGTGTCATTTTTTTTCAGGTCTAAGTTAAAAAAAAAAACAGTTCTCTTCACATAGCAGGAATTCACTGTCATTTATGCACTTTTCTTTCAGTGTGCAAATTTAAAGTTCATTTAAGTTACAGTTATTTGGCAACTGGAGTGGTAACTCCAGCACAGGTTTAATGGCAAGACATTTTATACACACTGGCACAACTCAAACTTCTTTTTAAAGCAATCAGACCTGCTTTAGTGAGCCAAACTTCTCTGACTGTTGGACCTGATCTGAACCCCTTCCAAACAAGTTGGCTTATATACACCTGGGACGGAGTCTCATGATCAGCCTAATTATACAAAGATTTCAAAATTACAATACTTTTAAACACTGGGACCAATCCCATTTTCATGACTATTTGCAATTATCAATCATCCTTCCTTTATTTACACATTTACAGCTTTGTACATCATAATATTCTCCAGAACAACTTTAATGAGTTGGGTTCCATCATCAGGCTAACCCCTGACTCCACCTCTTAGGTGATACCTTCCTTTTGCAAACCTATAAATATTGTGAAAAACATGGCAGCTGTCTCCTTATAGAGAGACTGAGAAAACAATCCCTGAGGCTGGAACATTTGTTTGGTGAGTTTGTACTTTTATAAGTTATTTGACTCTTCTTTTTATGTTTTAACTCAAAGGCTCTAAATGCTTATGAAAAAGGAATTGTGTTTCATTACATTACAAGGCCATTTGTAGAACAAAAGCCTGCAAACAGAAACAAGCCGGGCTGGCCATGTGCTTTTAAAGCATTACCTCTAAGGACAGCCTCCGCTTATGAACTCAGTGTTTGCCTTCAGTTTGTTAATTGTCTTTATTGGCCACTGTCCCTCTTGTTTCCTGGAGTACCTTTGACTGGCTGGAGTTCGCGGATGTCATGCGGATTGTCCAGGGTATGTGCCTAAACATACTGTAGTTTGGACACGGGCCCAACTTCTCTGATTATGGGTTGTTGTGACATCATTGGCCCGGTCCTGGCACAGATAGTCTGGTGCTTCCTTGACTCGGGTGAGTTTCCCAGCTCCCTGAAGGAGGTGGTGGTGACACCCCTCCTGAAGAAAGCTTCTTTGGACCCAGACTCTCTGGCTCACTACAGACCGATCTCAAACCTCCCCTTTATAGGGAAGGTAATTGAGAAAGTAGTGGCGATGCAACTGGAAAACCACTTGATCATCCATAATATCTATGAACCTCTCCAATCTGGTTTTCGAAAGAGGCACTGTACCAAGACTGTACTGGTTCAGGTGCTCAGTGATCTCCTGATGGCTAGAGATTGGAGAAGCTGCTCTATCTTGGTGCTCCTTGATCTCTCTTCAGCTTTTGACACTGTGGACCATGGTGTGCTGCTTGAGCGCCTGAGGTTCATCTGTGGCCTGACTAGTACAGTCCTCAGGTGGTTTAAATCTTTCCTCATTGGCAGAACTCAGAGCGTAGTGTCTGGGATTTATTCCTCTGACCCTCTTTCTCTGTCATGTGGGGTCACTCAGGGCTCAGTGTTGTTCGTGGTGTACATACCGCCTCTCGGAGATATTGTAAAACGGCATGGGCTGAGGTTTCACTGCTATGCTGATGATACCCAGCTCTACCTGTCTTTTGCACCTGACCAGGATAGTGCTCTCTCGATATTTAATAACTGCCTCGATGAAATCCAGGATTGGATGAATTCCAGCTGCCTGAAGTTGAATGTGGGAAAGACTGAGGTGATGGTTGTGGATCTGTGTCACCGGATAGAGGGGTTGGGGGCTGGTCAGCCTTCTGGACTTTTTCTGGGGTGCTCCCAGCTCCTTACCTCAGAATGGATGTGGGACCTAAGGGTGGTGATTGATGACGGGCTGACGCTGTGATCGCAGGTGTTGGCAGTCACCAAGTCATCATTTTACCATCTTAGGAACATCGCTAGGATCAAACACCTTGTTCCGTCCGGTGACTTTCCCATGCTGATCCATGCCTTTGTGACCTCGCGCCTTGATTATTGCAACTCCCTTTACTTAGGGCTACCTGGGGTTGATATATGCCACCTGCAGCTAGTGCAGAATGCTGTAGCCCGGTTGTTGATGGGGACCTCCTGGTCATCTCATATTACACCGGTGCTGCGCGAACTGTAGTGGCAGCCGCTTCGGTGGTGGATCACTTTCAAAGTCGGATTACTGACGTTTAAAGCCCTACACGGACTTGGCCCCGACTACTTGAAAGAGCTTCTGGTACCTTATTGTCCCGAGCAACAGCTCCGTTTGGCTGACGAGGGGTTGCTAGAGATTCCGAGGGTATCTTTAAAATCTTCAGGGGCCTGTGCATTTATGTACGTGGCCCCAGCCCTCTGGAACTCTCTACCCTGTCAGCTTCGGGAGTATGCGACCGTTGGAGGGCTTTAAAAAGGCGCTCAAGATGTTTTTATGGCACCAGGCTTATTCTAATTAATTTATTGATAAGGATCTCTACAGACCGTTTTATATTGTTTTATATTGCTGTTCTTTGTTATTGATTTTATAAATTTTTATGTACAGTGCCTTGATACTCTGAAAGGCACTAAATTTAAATAAAGATTATTATTATTATTTTTATTATTTATTAACAAAGCTTTTCATATAAGATCAAAAAGAGAACAGAGCAGAAACTTAAGGTATCGTGCTTTTGACTTTTTTGGGTAAATTTAGGACAGGAACTTTGGGGGGGGGGGTGCTCACAGCATTCTCCTAACTTCTTATTCCATTTGAATAGTTAATGTTTTATTTTACTTTAGCCTCCAACTCAGTTTTATTTTATTTAAAATGGATTTCACTCCTGCAAAGCCATCTGTATTAGGCAGCAGTTCCTAACTGGAACAACATAGGAGCACATAGGTAAAGAGAGCTCATCCTGCTCTCACTGCTGCTCGGGGTTGAAAAGAACAACTGTTTAGAAGCAGCCCCTGACCCAGCATGTAGTTTTATTTAAACTGAAAATCTCCCTCGGAGCTGACTGCTGGCTACCAGGTTAGCTGTGTGTGTGTGTGTGTGTGTGTGGGAGGGGGTAGGTAGAATAAGGAAAGGCATTTTTTATGACTGACTGTGGCTGAGTCCATAAATACAGGCAAATGTACATTTTCTTTTTAAAAGTGAGGCTAAGCTGGCGCGGTGGCGTGGAGGGCTGAGGCGCTGGCACCGTGCCTTCTGCCCATCAACCTTGTTTTAGGTGTGGTGATGCGGGTTGCTGGGGCGGCTGGGAGGAGAAGGATTGAGTGCCCAAGTGCTGCTCTCCTTCCGGGGAGTCCTGCTTGGTCCACCGTCTGACTGCCACTCGGTGGAGACCAGGTGGTAGTGCGGGTCTAGGAGGGCAGTAGAAAAGAGAGCTGTGGGACTCCAGGGCATGCATGTGCTTCCATGCACACGTGTTTACATGTGCCCCCCCAGCATGGGGAACAGGGAGAAAACCGGGAAAATGCCTATATCCCCTCATCGCTGTATGTGACGGCCCTCGGGGGACTCCTGAGTCCTGCTTCCATGTGGATCCCTGCTGGTGTGACAGTGGGGAGAGCGGTCGATGGGACTGGGGGAACTCTCAGAATAAGGCCCAATGATGGAAGCAGGTAGTAGCAGGTAGGCAAAAAGCTGTATGAAAAAAATAAATAAATACTGGGGCTAGAACAGAAAAATAGGAGGTATTAACCTCCTGAGTAATGCCTGATGAGTTGTACAGCCTCAAAGGCAGTGAAGCTATTCTGTATATCACACCTGGCCCTGAAGCAGAGGAGAGAGAAGAAAGAAGAAAGGTGTTACTGTTGGTGATCAACCCACAGGGAGACAAAGAAACAAGACAGCTAAAGAAAAGAAAAAGAATTGGACCCGGCTAAGTGAATTTCTTAAATTTTCTCTGGTCACTATTAAGTTTGCCAGTACCTGTCCAAAACAACCCAGAAGGAGACTTCAAGGCCCAAGGCCTAACTCCCTAAGGAAGGGTGGCGGTACTACCTGACCCCATCACAGGGGACAGAAAAAAATTCATGAAGTTTGACAACAAAAAGAAACTGCTTGTTTGAATCAGGGACTGTGGTGACAGGAGAAGGGAGGACTTCAGCAGTGAGAGAGTTGAGGGCAGGTGCAAAACTGGACTAGCTGGCCTGAGTGGTGGGCTCAGTGGGCCACATGGCTGTAGATCTCAAATAGGGAGGCTGTAGTTCCTAATTTAATACCCATAATTCAAAGTGACCCCGAAGCGTTTGCGACCCAGAAGTATGAATGCCATAAAGAAGGAGTGTGGCATCTACCAGAGTGGTGTCTGCAGGGAGGACTGCAGGCCATAGGCCACACTGCTCAGTTGAGGGCAGGCACAGCAGGGTAAATAGATGGGGAGTTCGATAGCAACTGCATCAACTACCTACCTGGGATCTGTCTCCAGATCGGCAAAATCTCCATAAGGGTAACGGGGATAGCTACGTGCATTGTTAAGGAGTACCTAAAACATGAAATGTGGAGAAGAGGCATGCAGTGGGGACAGGGCAGAGTTGTAGGGTGCTGAGGGTGTGGGAAAACAGTGTTCCTGGCAGCTCTCTGGGAGATGGGGTGATGTCTAGTTTGCAGGCATATTGGATAGCAGAGGGCAGAGGTGTGCAAGTTGTGGCAGGAGATCAGTGCACTGGTTTGGAGACAATCCATAAGGTAGAGATTCAGGGGGCAGAAGAACCACAGGGCCTGGAGGCAGGCATGGGGAGAGAACAGCAGGGGGATCCAAGGCAGTGAGTTGGCTACAAAGTGGAAAAAGGAAGGAGGAAGTGAGTAAGCAGGTCCCCAGGGTTCATCTTCCCCAGCGGGAAAGAAGGTGAAGGGAGGAGAGTGGATAATGGTAAGGGGAACGGGCAAGGGAGGGAGGGGAGGATGTCCAGTAGTAGCACCACCAGAGGTGCCAGTGAAAAACAGGATCTCCTAGGAATGTATCTTCACCATTTATTCACACTAATGGGTCTGTCAGAGGCACTAGGCGTCTCGGGATCCAGAACTTTTCAGGTGAGCTGGTGCTGAGGCAAGCCGTGAACATGCACAGCACCGCAAGAGTGGATTGAAGTACCAGGCTTCCTCAGCCCCCAGCCCCTAACCACCTCAGTTCCTTTTTTCTGCCATCGAGACGACATCACTTGTCCCTTCAGGAATCAGAACTTCAAGTCTACAAGACAGCTGCTTCAGTTCTTTTCAGTTTTTAGTTGTTTAAAGCTAGACTTTATTATTTTTGTATCAGTATAATGATTCTATGAAAAAATTTCTGTCAGTTTTCTCTCAGCCCTACTGAGCCCCATCAGGATGCCTCTACAGGATTACGGTAGGAAGTCTTCCTGGTGCCTTGTCTGGCCCAGTACCACGTTTGGCCTGGTGCCATGTTTGGGACTCTCGGTTTCCGGGGCTGAGGCGCTTTTTGTGCCATCCACATCACTGTGGGCCTTGGTGCTGGGACACTGACACCTCAGGGCTGAAGTACTCCCTGTGTCCTTAATGGGAGTCCCCAGTGGGCAGTCTTCCCTGGGCAGCTCTTTGGAGCAGAAGGTGTAGCATCAGGCTGGGGCATCGCTGCTTGTGGGTCCAATCCCTGGCGCTTGTAGGTTGGTGGCACTGAACCCGCAAGTGAGGTCTCCCAAGTCAGGTAGAGTGTTTGACTCTGGGAATGGCCTTCTTCTCTTGCAGGTGACCAAGCCACCGACTCCTGCCCCACTGGTTGCACCCCCACGTTGTCACTTAGTGGGACCAGCTGGATACCACTGCCAGTCACTTCGGTGCTGGCTGGGTTTCCAGTGCTGGCTCTAGTCTGGCATTGGTGCTGGGTTGGGTCTTTTAAGGACTGACCTGGCACTGCTTCTTACGTTGGTCCTGGTGCCAGTTCAACCCCTCTTCAGCATCATGTGGGCTCATGCCGGCATCAGCTCAACAGGATCTCCTGGTGTTGTTCTCTGCCCTCACTGGTGGCCTGGGTGGGTGCTGGTTCCAGTGCTCCAGGTGCAGGATAATTTTTTCTCGGGGCTGGGTCGACTCTTGGGGGTTCCTCTTGCTCAGAACCTCAGGGCACCAGTTCGGCTCCTCCCAGTGCTGTCCCCACTGACTGTACTGGTTCTGGTGTCATTCAATGCCAGGTCAGGGCCGGGGATCTCCTGGTACTGCATCCAGTCCTCCTGGTGCCGCCTTTTATGATGCTCACCCCCGACACCATGTCTCTTTTTCTGTCAATGCCATGTTTTTGGTGCTGTGTGTCTAGTGCCAGTGTCTGACATCATGTCCGGCATCATACCCAACATCGTGTCCAGCATAATCTCTGCCATTATGTCTGGCGTCATGTCCGGTATCATGTCCAAGATGTGCCCAGCAATGGGTCTCATGTCTTATCCTGCACCGTGTGTGGTGTTGTCTGGTGCCAGGCCCGGCACTGTGTCTGGCGTAATGCCTGGTACAAGATCTGGGCCTGATCTGGCGCCCGGGTCTGCGTTGTCCCTGGGGCATATTGCTGACTGCCATATACAGGATTTTATCCAAGCAGTCGCCTGTTCTTTTATTTCTCCAGGATTGGTTAGCTCCCTGGATATGCAGGCTTCTAGGTCCTGCCCCCTGTGCTCTCTCAGCACACCCGAGATATTAGGATTCCTAGTCCCCCTTTCTTGGACAGTTGTCTGATAGCCTCTTCCTCTAACCCTTCCCTTCTTGGAGTTCTGTTGAGTCTAGAAGTCTCGGCTCCAACCCTCGCAGTAACTGCTGTTCCTAGAAGCTCTCCCAGATGCGATCAGTGCCTAGCCTTACCTTTACGTCAATATACTGATAATCCTCCAGATAGCATGCTACATCTGCACAGCAGATCTCTTTAAGCCCGCTACATGCAACCCTTGCTGGGCCTTATAGCTGATCAAGCCCCTGGTTTGATCAATCATTTGCCAGTCAGTGGAAAACAATCTCTTCCACAGTTTCCCTTCTTCCTTCTGGATCCCTGGATAACTCTGTCTTCGGAGGTATCCTTGTTGAGTAGCCCACTGTGAGTGTTTCAACTGTGAGGTGTCTGGAACCTGTTGGAGTCTCGTCTCCAATTCAGTGGATTGCACATGCAAACTGTTTTGGTATGGCTTGTCAGTCCTAGTGGATCTCAACAGCTACAAAACAGTCCTTTTCCAGACAGCCGACAATCTGCCTTGTATTGCTTGAACAAACAACAATGAGCTCTCTCTTTCCTTGTTTGCTGAGAAGCTGTGAGGGTGTTGGGAGAGGGCCTGGAGCAGGGGATCCTACTACTCCAGTCTGGTTATCTGTCAGGAGTCTAGTACACACTGGCAGGTGAGCTCGGCCAAACAGGGACACATCTTTCGTCTGGTTTTGTGAGATCACTATTCAGTGAGTGGGGATATAGACTCTTTTGCTTGAACTGCCTCGAATCTGCTCCAGAAGGCCAAAACATGGCATTTTCTGTTAGGATGCATTTAGACTACTATGGCAAAATCTTTCCTTTATGTATTCCCTCCAAGCCATGTAGTACTGGGAATATTGTTCAAACTGGACATGCAAAGGGGGACTCACTCTGGCAGCACCCTGTTGGCCTCAGCAGATATAGCATTTCTGTTAAACAGGCCATCAGTCAGCCAGCGGGATCCTTCTTCTCTGGTTGGACATGCCTCAGGATCTTCTACTCCTATTCCTGCCTACACAGCACTTCCTTCACCTTCAGACCTGGTTCCTAGAGAAATGAAGGTGATTAGAAACAAGGTATTTCAGAGAGTTTCTGCAATACTTTTCCTGTCCTTAACCTTCCACTAGGAAGCCCTATATAACCAAATGAAAGGTTTTTCCATCCAGTGCTCCAAAACTTGCATGGACCCTCCAGCTTACTAGATTCTGGTGTTCTTGCTGGACCTTTCTGATGCTAGTCTGTAGTATTCCATGGTCAGTGTCCTTGTGTGTGTTATATCTGCATGCCATGGGCCCTTTGGTACCCTCTACCTGACTTAGCTGCCTCTTTCAGGATGATTCTTTAGAGCATTTTTACACACGAGGCCCCTCATCTGGAAGTTGGTAGTTGACTGGATATCAGCCTTGTGCAGCACATTTTCACCTGCAAGCCCTTTGAGCCTTTTTGTGTCATGTGACCTAGTTTTTACTTGGAAAGCAGCTTTCTAGTGCTCCACACTAGTGTTGCTCGGTTAGTATCCTAGCAATTAGAATACCACCAATTACCTGCCATTTGGCAGGATAGTGGACCCGGTTGGATAGCAGGGCTGTCTGACCATGGATCCAGCTCCCCCCCCCCCAGATCCAGGTCAGATCCCACGTTATCCGACGTCCGATAATGCGGGATCCAACCTGGGATCTGACCTCCGAATTAATCCGGATCCCAGGTTGGATCCTGTTCGAATAGTGCCGCTTTTTCAATGGATCAAAGTCGGATCCACAGAGGCACTGTCCGAGCAACTCTACTCCACACTCGATATGTTCCTTCCTAAGTGGTATTGGAGTTCTCTCTCTCTGAATCTGCCACTGTGCTGGCTACCTACTTTTCCAGTTTCCAGAAAGATGGAGAGCTCTCTCTCTTTCCATTCTCTGAATGTTCAGGGGGTCCTCACTTCTCACCTGGACAAACATGAAAACATAGACGGTGACAGCAGATTAGGACTGTGTGGCCCACCTAGTCTGCCCCTTTTCCCTACCTAATGCAATACCGCAGACCCTAGTTGATTTGCGGCTAACTTTCTGTTTCCTATTGCTTATGTTTATCCCATGCATTCTCATGCATGTACTCTTATGTCTATCCCATGCATTCTTGAATTCCCCTACCGTTATTGCCCCCCCCACCTCCAAAGGGAGGCTGTTCCAAGCACCCAGTACGATTTCTGTGAAAAGTACTTCCTCCACATGCCCTAGGCCTACCCCCAGCCGATATGCCTTGTTCTTGTACACCTTCTTTCTGAAAGATGCTACCCTCCTGTACCTTGTTTATACCCCTGAGGTACTTGAATGTCTCTATCATATCCCCCCTCTCTCTCCTCTCCTCTCCACTCCTCTCCTCTCCTCTAGGGAATACATATTGAGGTCCTATAGTCTTTTCTCATATGACTTTTGGTGCAGTCCTTGCACAATTTAAGTTGCCCTTCTCTGAACTGCCTCTATTTTGTTTATGTCCTTCCGGAGCTGCAGCCTCCAGAACTGGACACAGTAATCCAGATGAGGTCTCACTAGTGATCCGTACAGTGGCATAACCACCTCCTTTTTCTGCTGGTGATACCTCTCTTTATGCACCCTAGCATCCTACTGGCTCTCCCCTCAGCCTTCTCACATTGTTTGGTTACCTTAGGTCATCAGATATTATTACCCCCCCAGGTCCATTTCTTGATTGATGGCTGTCAGTACCTCTCCCCCCATCTTGTACTCTACCCTTGGATTTCTGTGCCCCAAATGCATGATTTTGCACTTCTTTGCATTGAATCTCAGCTGCCACACTCTTGACCACTCCTCAAGCCTGTTTAGGTCCTTTCTTATTTTTTTCACCACCCCAGAGTGTCGACCCTGTTGCAGATCTTGGTGTCATCTGCAACGAGTCATACCTTCCCCTCCAGCCCCTCTGCAATGTCACTTATAAAGACATTAAAGAGGACTGACCCCAGCACAGATCCCTGTGGCACTCCTCTGGTCACACCCCCTCATCGGACTGAATGTCATTTACCACCACCACCCTCTGTGTCCTGTCACTCAACCAGTTTCTGACCCAGTTTACCACCTTGGAGCCCACTCCCAGGCTGACCAACATATTTACCAACTTCCTATGTGGGACAGTATCGAAGGCCTTGCTGAAATCTAGGTAGGCCACATCCACTGCTCCTATCTGCTCTACCTCTCTGGTCACCCAGACAAAGAAATTCATCAGATTTGTTTGACAGGGCCTTCTGGCTGTGAATCCATGCTGCCTCGGATCCTGCAGTGCTCTGCTGGATTCAAGAAATGTCATAGTCCTCTCCTTTAGCAGTGACTCCATTAATCTCCCCACCATCGAGGTCAGGCTGACTGGCCTGTAGTTGTCAGCCTCCTCCCTGTTCCCACTTATGTGTAGAGGGATTACTGCTATTCCCTCTACCTAGGACTTCCAGGGGTTGATATCTGCCGCTTGCAGCTAGTGTAGAATGCAGCAGCCAGGCTTTTGACTGGGACCTCCAGGTCTAGTCATACTATGCCTGTTCTCCGAACTGCACTGGCTGCCTATTCAGTGGCTGATCACCTTTAAGGTTGGTTTGCTAACCTTTAAAGCCCTACATGATCAGGGACCCGGCTACCTGCAAGACCTCTTGGTACCCTACCGGCCTCTCTGTCCTCTCTGATCCGCCGACGAGGGATTGCTAGAGATTCCCAGGGTGCGATTAAAAACATCTGGTGCCCATGCTTTTTTTCTCGGCTCCAACCCTGTGGAATTCTCTACCTCCTCGCTTAAGAGAATGCCTGACCATCGACAGGTTCAAAAGTGAATTGAAAACGTATTTATTTAACTTGGCCTTTCCTAACTATGGTTAATCTGTTTTAATTTTTGTTTTAAAGTTATATTTATATCTGATTTTATATACAGCGCCTTGGTTTTGAAAGGCGCTATAAAAATAAAGTTTAGTTTGATTTGATTTGCCCTCCTCCAGTCCCCTGGAACCACCCCCGTCTCTATCGATTTGTTGAATAGGGCTGTTAGTGGTGCTGCCAGCACCTAAGTTCTTTTAATATTCTGGGATGTATCCCATCTGGCCTCATAGCCTTGTACCCTTTCAAACTCTTGAGTTCCTTTAGGACTCTGCTGTAAATGGGCTGGTGTCCACCTCTTTCCTACTGGTGCTCCTATCCCCCAAAAGTGATCCTTCTCCTTCCTCTTCTTCTGTGAATACCGAACAAAAATCTTTGTTCAGGATTGTTGCTTTTCCTAGGTCCCCCTCTGCACACACCCATCTCTTCCTTTTTAACCTCACAGTCCCACCCTGGTCTACTTTCTTTCACTAATTGTGACAGAGGTAGGATTTCAAGCAGTCCAAACAGCTTTTGGGCTCCATGACTTCCAGTTGAAATGTCAGCCTCCTCCAGTCCAGTGCATTTCTGCCTGGGTGGTGAGCTGTCTGCACCTCTGCTATGCTATGGCATAGGTCATACTGAAAGGTCAGGTATGCACCAACTCCACCACTACAGTTGTCACGCCCCTAGCAGGGGTTCACTTGTGCCTATTGGTGATACATTGCAAAGCTGTTACTGGGATCACAGTGCACATTTTTCTTGTGCATTATGCCCTGCACGTCACTGTCAGGCAATATGCCACCTTAGCAGGACAGTCCTGATTAGACTTTAGTCCTGAGTGAGTTTTTCACTCCTACCACCCTACCCTAGGGATTCTTTCTCAGCCTGGTATTCTGACCTGCTGATGTGAATAAATGGTGAAGATACATTCCTTGAAGATATGAAAATTACGTACTTACCGTAATTCTTGATCTTCTAGGAATATCTTCACTATTTACTCACATGCCCACCCGCCATCCCCCAAGCTCATGTTGTTGTGTTTTTGCGCTCTCCCTTGTTCAGGGCTTGAGCTGTAAAAATACTGTCTACTCATACACTGACCATACTTGCACAGGTCACCAGGGCTCATCATGCTCTTCGAGGAAGTGCATGACTACTAGTAAGCTTATTCTTCACCTCCTCTGTAAAAAAGGAACTGAGATGGCTAGGGGCTGGTGTCAGGGTAAGCCTGGCGTCATGAGCCACTCTCATGGCACCATGCGTGCCCGTGGCTTGCCTCAGAGCCAACTCTCCTGAAAAGTCCTGTCTCTCACAGGGTCCTAGTGCCTCCAGCACTAACCCATTAGTGTGAATAAATGGTGAAGATATTCCTAGAAGATCAAGAATTACGTTAAGTATGTAATTTTCATTTCCTCCCACTGGACAGAGGGGAAAAAGGGGAACTTGGAGGGATGAGTAAGGACAGAGAGATAAGGAGGGAAGGAGGCAGTAAGATGAAGGAATTCAGGGATGGTAGGTTGGCGGGATGAGAAGAAAGAAGTTCAGGCAAGAGGGCGTGGGTGGTGAAGTAAAGAAGGGGTAGTGAGGAAGGGTGAGCGAGGGAATGGGATATGGGGTGAGAAGATGGGAAATGATGGGTGAGTTCCTGGGGATTTGAAGGTCAGGTGGAGGGGGCTGGGATTGAAGGGGAGTGCAGGATGGGAAGAGGAGGCAGGCAGGTGTGGGCAGTGGCATGGGCGGGGGGGGACCAGGTAGGTGGGGGAAAGGTAGTGATCTTGGGGGATTCAAAAGTAAAGGGAGTGAGGTGGGAAGAGAAGGGGTCAAGACCAAACCATAGGAAATTGACTGTATGCCAGGGATGATAGTAGGGAGAGTGGGATCTCTGATAGCCAAGCATGTGGGGCATGAGGGTAGGAAACCTCACATAACAGTACATCTGAGTACAAACAGCCTTGCAGGATGTGAGGTGGAGATGGTGCAAGAGAAGTTCAGGGAGGTGGGGCGAATCTGCACTGATGTAGGGAGTACAGTAGTCTTCTCGGTAGTGCTACTGGTCACAAGGGCTAGCACAGCGAGAAAAGTTAGAATTGAGGAATTTACCCTACGGCTCAGAGTGTGCTGTGAGACAGAGTGGTACTGGACAGTTGGTGACTAGGAAGGGACCTGGGAGAATAAAGACCTGTGTACTCCAGAAAGGTTACATTTAAGTAAAAAAAGAGCATAAGGTTTGCTGAATAGCAAACTTGAGGAATTCATGGGAAAGACCTTAATTTAAACTGATTGGGGGGAGGGGGGACAGCAGGGTGCAAAATATCCTCTGACACCTTATTTATTTTATTTATTCAATTTTGTTAACCGGTTCGGCCCACTGGGACCCGAGGATCCCTTTTTCAGGAGTGACCCATAGTTAGTTACATATAAGCATAAGACAGTAAGCAGAGATCATACACAAATACATACATAGGTAGGCAATGTAAATCAGACAGTACACGATGCAAAAGGAATAGACAATTTAAGGGGTAATTTAGTACAGGGCAGTTATTACAAACCAATTGTAAGAGGCACATTTTTGAAGCACTTGAGTAGGGTAGAGCCCCGCATAGGTAATTCAGAGCAGTTAGAAGTGACCTTTGTCACTGCAGCACTCTTGTTCCACCCAGGCTCATTTTCAGGCGCAGGTGCACCTGCTACTATTTAGCAGGTGACCTCGGAGTCCAGTGCAGAAGGAGCCCAGTGAATTGGCTGTTTGTAGGACAGCAGGAAGCTTATTCCATAGCAGGGGTGCAGAGTAGGTGAAGGATCTGCTACCGGCAGTTGTCCTTGCCCTGGGCACAACCAGCAAATATCTGCTGGAGGTCCTGAGCACCCTGCTAGTCCTTCTGGGTTTAAGGAGGCAAACAAGACTCCTGAATGGAGGGTCATACAGTAGTTTGTAAGCATGGCACAGGAGTTGGTATTGGAGCCGATGGTCAAATGAAGGCCATTTTAGGGAGGCTTGCACATCACAGCAATGTCTTCTGGGGTGGGACTTGGCCGAGAAGTGGGTGATCTTATTATATAGTGCCTGTGTCCTGCTGAGCTCCTGATTTGGTGTCGAGTGCAGGATAGGAGTGGCATATGTAAGGTTGGGGAGTAGGATACTGTTGGCTATAGTTATCCTTGTTTCCGGGATCATTTGTGGGCTCAGTCTGTATAGAAGCCCCAGATTTTCCTGGACATAAAGTCTCCACCACTCATTCACACTGATGGGATCTATGCCAGAGGTGCTAGGCCCAGCGGGAGCAAACTTTTGCAAGAGGATGCCACAGATGGGCAGCATGACCTCAGCTCGAGTGGCAATAACTGTCTCGGGGTCGACCCTCCAACCGCCTCAGTTCCTTTTTCCCCACCGTCGAGTGCGCTTCAGTGATGATGTCACTCGCCCCCCGGAGTCAAACTTCAAACTAGCAGTGTCGTTTTCAGTTTATTGTTTTGTAGTATATCTCAAAATAAGTACCACTTAATTTTAACTATATGTATTAAAGAAAAGAAGTATTCAGACTACATTGATGGAGTTGACCATGAGCGGGTCAGGTGATGGTAGGGAGACTTCGTATGAAAGCTGTTGAGTCAGCCGAGACGGGTCCGGTCCGTCGCCCTCTCCGGGGGGTGTCTGACAACGGATGGTCCGATGCTTGAGGGCATGGGCGGTCCCCCCGAAAGCATAAAAGAAAATGGTCGCACTCTGGGCGCTGTTTGGCTTCGAGCTCTTCTTCGGCCCACAGGTCAAAAAAGAGAAGGCATCACTTGAGGTCACCTTCTGGTATGTCTGTGCATTGATGGTCGGCTGTTGGGATCAGGTGTCGGTCTCCTCCTTTGGAGTCGCTGGTTTCTGTCTCTGGTGACCAACCTCTTCGACATCGAAGCCCTTCCCCGCCTTTTGAAAGGGCTTCCAATGAGCAGTTTCGCCAGTGGGCCACTCTTATGAAGCAGTGGGCTTGGAGGTTGGTCCAGCTGCCTGGCCCGGTCACTTCGAGGTCCTCGGTCCTTTCGAGGGATCGGGTAGGGCGGTTGGACCTCCCTAGTCGCGTGGCACCTCCTTTGGTGCCATTGACTCCGCGTTTAGGTGTTTTCCCCCCCTCACATGGCTGCGGCGCAGGGGGCCACACCGATGCCTCTATCTCCTGGTATTTCTCCTACTTTTCCTTTAAATCGCAGTTTTCAGAGCTCTGGATTGCTTTCGGCACCATCGGCGTCAATGGGTCTTTTGGCTCCGATGTGCTTGTCGGCGCCGCTTGTGTTGTCAGTGCCATCCTCTGTTCCGTTGGGGTTGTCAGCACCATCCTCTGTGCCATTGGGGTTGTTGGCGCCATCCTCGGTGCCGAGCAGCCTTTTGGTGCCATCCTCAGTGCCGTGGGCCCTGTCGGCGCCGCTGGCTTCTTCGGTGCCATGGCCTTTGTCGGCGCCGTGTGCTGGGCTGTTTCAGACAGCGCCGACTGCCTTGCCTTCGGCGCCATGTTCCTCTTTGGCGCCAAGGCTTGGTGCGTCGTCATCCAGACTTCAGGGCTTCTTGACTCCGATTCCTTTCTCTTCTTCATTTCCTTCTGACTTTCACTCCTTTCCTGTCCATACAGTCCTTCCTGGGCTGTCAGGAGATGATATTGAGCCTGACCCAGACCTTCGGCTGGGTGATGATGTTGAAGGAGCAGGAATTATTCCTGTTGCAGAGCCTGTGGTCGAAGACCTGGCATTTAAGTCTCTGCTGAAGAATTTAAATTCTACTCTTTTTCTCCAGACTACAGATATCGATCCTTGGAAGCTCTTAAGTCTCCAATACCTTCATGTCCCGGAGATCCCTATGGATTTAACTCTCCCGGTACAACCATCCTTTGAGACGCTCTCTCAGATGGTATAGAATAATCCCGCTCTCATTCCTTCTGTGGCTAAGTCCATAGACAGGAAGTTTGCTCCTCCCAAGGATCAACCCATTTTGGCCTCCCAGGCCTTTGCGGACCCTATTGTAGTCTTGGCAAAGAATGATAAGGTTGTTCTTCCTCCAGCCTCTACAGCCCGGCCTATAAACAAAGAATCTCATAAGATAGACACCTGCGGTAAGAGAATCTTTGCTGCCTCCACCCTGGGTATGCGTATTGCCAGCTATCAGGGCTATTTCTCTCAATATGAGTATGTTCTTTGGCATTCACTCAAACAGATGGTGGAAGCTCTGCCCAAGTCAGACACTAGTCCAGAGCTACTTCAGACCATAATCAAGGGTATCGAGTCCAACAACCAGCAGGTTAAAGCAGCTATGGATGGTTTCGATACTGCTTCCCGAGTGGCGACGGTGGGCATTTGTACCCATCGTCACTCCTGGCAACGCACTTTGGGCTTCACGAATGATGCCCAACAGCAGATTATGGCGTTACACTTTGACGGTATGTATCTGTTCGGACTTCAAGTAGAGCAAGCTCTGGAGGCCACACAGAAGACTAGATCAGCCATTAAAACGGCTCGACCTGCTCCCACCCCTTCTCAGGCTGGGGGGTGTTAACAAGCGTCAGGTTCACAACCATCAGTCCTTTCGGGGGGCAAGGGCAGGGGAGGTTTTAACAAAATCCAAGCCCCCCAGCATCAAAAGAAAACACAACAGAAAGCACAAGGGCCCAAAGTGCCCAGTGCAACATTCTGAGTTTCTGGCCCATGTCCCACCTCATCTGCCCAAGGGGGACTCTTCCTCAGTGGCAGGAGGACATCTGACTCAATTCTATAACCAGTGGAAGTCCATAACATCAGACAGATGGGTCCTCCGGATAATCCGCAAGGGGTACTCCCTCAACCTTTCAGAAACCCCTCCGGATCGTCCTCCCAAACGACAGCCCAGGCTGTCAACAATACAGTCAGACCTTCTTGCCGCCGAGATACAAGGCCTTCTGAACAACAGGGCAGTAGAAATAGTTCCGCTGGATCAATGAAAGTAAGTAAGTAAAAGTTTATTTTTAAGCGCTTTTCGAAATCAAAGCGCAGTACAATAATTAAATACATATAAAACATACATATAGCGTAACAAACAACAATAAAATATAATTTCAATTTCAATTCAGTGCAGTAGCTACTCCCCATAAGCCTTTTGAAATAAATAGGTTTTCAGCTCTGATTTAAAGCTTTCAACGGTCAGGCAGCTTCGTATCCGACGAGGTAGAGAATTCCACAGGGTAGGGCAGCAAGAAACGCCGTGCCCCAGATGTTTTAAACAAACCCTGGGAACCTCTAGCAATCCTCATCGTGGATCGGAGTGAGCGGGAGGGACGGTAGGAACAAGCAGATCTTGCAGATATCGCGGTCCCTGTTCGTGTAGGGCTTTATAGGTCAGTAAGCTGACCTTAAAGGTGATCCGCCACTGAACCGGCAGCCAGTACTGGTTCAAGCGCGAGCTCAGGTTTCTACCTCAAGCATTTCCTGTCCCGAAAAAGACCGGCGGCATGCACCCCATTCTGGACCTCAGAAAGTTAAACAAGTTTCTTCTCAAGGAAAAGTTCAAGATGATATCGCTGGGGACCCTGTTACCCTTGCTTCATCAACACGATTGGCTAGCTTCCCTGGACATGCAGGATGCTTACCAACATATTCCTATACTCCCAAAGCACCACAAATAACTAAGGTTTATACCTCTGGGCCAACATTATCAGTTCAGAGTCCTGCCCTTTGGGTGACCCTCGGCGCCACAAGATTTTACAAAGTGTTGTGCAGTTCTCACAGCGCATCTCAGAAAAAGTGGAATACAAGTGTTCCCATATCTGGACGACTGGCTTCTAGCACGTCCTTCCAGACATGGAACTCTCGACGCCGTAGCCATGGCCTCGGACTTTCTCACGTCCATAGGAGTCCTGCTAAATCTCAAGAAATCACAGTTGCAGCCCTCCCAGAAGCTCCTTTTTATAGGAACTCTTCTGGACACCTCCTTTGAGAAAGCTTTTCTTCCAGAGGACAGAAGGAGCGATATCCTACCGATGGCTCGATACATCAGAGAACAGATCAGTTCGAGCTATCTCGATGCAATAGTTGCTGGGTCTTATGGCATCCTCAGTGTTCACTGTACCCCTAGCATGTCTCCATAAGAACCTCTCAATGGATGCTCAGTACTCAGTGATCCCCAACCACTCACCCTCAGTCCTTTCTCATCAAGGTTACAGAACCTCTGAAGAGGTCATTCACCTGGTGGTCGCAAGAGGACAACCTTCTGGAAGGGTATCCCTTTGCGCCCCTGGATCATCAGATTTCCATTACCATGGACGCATCCCTGACGGGGTGGGGAGCTCACTGTCAGAATCTCCACACCCAAGGTACGTGGACTCAGGACAAGTTCCAGCTTCACATAAATGTCCTACAAATGAGAGCCATCCTTTATGCAGTCTGGGATTTGAAGGACATTCTCTGTCACAAGAATATTCTCCTTCAAATGGACAACAAAGCAGTGATGTATTACATCAAAAAGCAGGGCGGTGTACACTCTTACCCTTTATGCAGGGAAGCGATGAGAGTGTGGGAATGGTGCCTAGAGCACAAGGCTCTAATTCAGGTGGTTTATCTGCTGGGAATGCAGAATGAACTGGCAGACCAGCTCAGTGGAACAGACGCGGACCCTCACGAGTGGTCTCTCGACTCAACTGTAGTTCAGTCACTATTCACAGAGTGGGGAACTCCAACCCTGGACCTTTTTGCATCCCCACTCAACACAAAACTGCCTCTCTTCTGCTCCAGAAATCCAGGGCCTGGCATTTTCTGTCAGGATGCGTTCAGGCTGCAGTGGACAAAACGCTTTCTATACGCCTTTCCTCTTCTTCCACTAATTCAGAGGGTACTTCTCAAATTAAAATCCCAGGGGGACAAAATGATCCTCATTGCTCCCTTCTGGCCTCGACAGATATTGTTTCGGTTACTCAACAGTATGTCGAAAATCCCTTCAAAGACGCTTCCCCTTCAGATAAACCTTCTGACTCGGGGGCCTGTGGTCCATCCCAATCTGTGGTCGCTTCACCTTCACACTTGGCTCCTGAAGAGATAGCGGTGAACAGATTCAATGTCTCTCAGAGAGTTTCAGATATTCTTTTGGCTGCACACAAGCCAGCCACCAGAAAAATTTACACAGCCAAATGGAAGCATTTTTCTCTCTGGTGTGCAAAATCCTCTTTGAATCCTTTTTTCTGCCCGCCAAATAAAGTTCTAGAGTACCTTTTAGACCTCTCAAATTCAGCTCTACAATACTGTACAGTCAAAGTTCACCTTTGTGCCATTTCAGCTTATCATGAGCCAGTACTTTCCTTGTCACTGGCTCAGTTACCTGTAGTTAAGAGTTTCTTTTTTTTTTAATTCTCTTTTATTCTCCAGTGGCAGGTCCTCCCTCATCGTCCACCAACCTACTGGACTGAGGGTCTTTCGGGGTCTTGTAGCGCTATGCGCGCCCCGGCAGATCCCCAGAGCCAGTCCGGAGGCATCGTCCTCGGTGGACCCCCTCGATTTCCTCCATTTCTCCCCATTAGTCCTAAGCCCGAGACCCCCAGAAGTGGTAGCACATGTGCGTGGAGGCGCACATGTGCACCACAGCTCCAGATGGGGCTCTTCTTCCCTCCCCCGATCGGCTAACACCGAAGGTCCTCTGAGAGGCGCCACTCCTCCGGCCTCCACCAGAGGGCGGCCAAGCTCCAAAGAACTGGCTACCCCTAACCCGAGGTAGAGGCGCCTGACGGCAGCCAGCTCTAGTCCTTCCTCCCCGGCTGACCTCCGATGACCCAGGCTCGTTCCCGACCCTGGGTCGCGTCCAGTGCCTCAACCCTCAGCACCACCGGGCTGGCTGTTAGGAGGTTTCTTAAGGGTATTTTGCATACCAGACCTCCTATCAGATGTCCAGTCGCAGCCTGGGGCATTAATCTTGTGCTAGACATGCTCACTCGAAAGCCTTTTGAACTTCTAGCTACCTGTGAGTTGAAATTTCTCACTTGGAAAATGGCCTTCCTGGTGGCCATTACCTCGGCCCGCAGGGTTTCTCAAATACATGCCTTGGTCACAGTCCCTCCGTATACTGTATTTCATAAGGACAAAGTAGTTCTTAGGACCCATCCTAAGTTTCTCCCTAAAGTTGTTTCAGAATTCCATCTGAACAAACCTTTGGTCCTACCTACTTAGTTTGCCAACTTCCAAAATGAAGGAGAGCGTACCCTTCATTCTTTAGATGTCGAAAGAGCTCTGCGTTTCTATTTGGATAGAACAAAAGAAATTTGCAAAGCTCAACAACTGTTTGTTTTCTTCAGCGAGACCCGGCTGGGTCAACCTGTCACTATCAGATGCATTTCAGCATGGCTGATGGCATGCCTTCGCCACTGTTATTCCATGGCGCAAGTTAAGCTGGAAGGCAGTGTACTCTCACTACTAGAGAAGTTACGGCATCCCTGGTGGAAATCCGCAATGCGCCCATTGCAGACATTTGCAATGCGGCTACCTGGAGCTCAGTGCATACTCTTGTCAAGCACTGTGCCCTGGATGTCCGTGCCAGATGACATTTTTCATTTGGCAGGACTATCCTTAATGGACTTCTGTCTTAAATTTGTGAGCTCTTGGTTTCTCCTGCCACTCTTTCGCGGGATTATTAGCTTGGCACTCTCCTATCATTGTGAATGAGTGGTGGAGACTTTATGTCCAGGAAGATATGGAAATTACGTACCTACCATAATTCTTGATCTTCAGAGATTCATAGATTTGTACAAGTTCAAAAGGCATTAGCCCATAAAGAACTCGCTACCATCATGTCAATGGTGGAAGGTGTATTTCCTGTCCCCCATATACCAGTCCAATCTTTCTTTTTTAATTGCTTTATATTTTTACTCGTAGCAGTGTCCTCTGGGAGCAAATTCCATATTGGTGGAACCCTCTGAGTAAAAAATCTGTTATGTTGCATGGTTTTACATAAAAAAGTTTTAAGCTTGTATTTATGAGATCTGGTATTATTTATAATGAAATTTCTTTCTAAACCTATTGTATTCAATGTATATTCGTTTTGGAATGCCTTAAAGATATAAATCAGATCGACTCTTAGAGCTCTATATTTTAAATAAAACAGTTGAAGTGATTTAAGTCTTGTTTTGTAATCTAGAGATGATATATTCTGTATTCTTTTAGTTACTTTGTGTTGGACTCTTTCTATTGTACTGTGTGACCCTTTAGATGTTGGTGCAGAAAAAGGGGCACAGAAATCGAAGTGTGGACGCACAAGACTAGTATACAGTGGAAGAATTATATCAGAATTTCTACTTTTGATATGTTTGAAAATATTACCCAGGATGGAATGTCATTTTTTGACTACTTTATTTGTATGTGTGTTAAATTTTAAATTATCTGATATTATTATACCTAGGTCTTTTTCTTCTGATGTTACAAGTAACTCTAAATTATTCATTGAATAAGTAGCTTTGATATTGTTTCTCCCCATGTGCATTACCTTGCACTTTGAAACATTAAACTTCATGTTATTATGGGCTGCCCAGGCACATAGATTATTTAAGTTATTTTGCATATTTGTTATTGATTGACTACTAATTACTATGGTACCCAATTTGCAGTCATCTGCATATTTATTAATCCATATCCCATCTGACGGCCGCATACTGGACACTACAATATTAAACAAAAGGGGTCCCAAAATGGATCCCGGAGGAACTCCACTAATAACAGGGATCCATTCAGACTTGTGTCCTTTAATAACCACTCGTTGTTGCCGTTTATCCAGCCATCATGTAATCCACTTCATTAGTTTTAAATCTAGATTAATTTTAAATAATTGTTCTGTCAGGGTTTTATGGGACACTGTGTCGAATGCTTTTTCGAATTCCAAAAATACAGTATCTACAGACAGACCACTATCAAGGGCAGCGCTAAAGGGTTTGAAAAAATGAATCAAATTTGTAAGACATTATCTACCTGCTGTGAAACCATGCTGAGTAATATCTGTATATCCTGACCTAATAATATGGTTTACAATTTTATGATATATTTTTCCATTATTTTACTCAAAATAGATGTCAAGCTAATAGGTATATAGTTACATGGGTGTTGTCTACTACCGCCGTTAAAAATTGGGGTAACATTTGCTTCTCTCCAATCTTGCAATGCTTTTCCTTCTTTCAAGGATATATTAAATAGTAAACTAAGAGGGCCTGGTAATTCTTTCACGAGTTCCTTTAAACATTTTTAATTAATACTGTCAGATCCTGGAGATGTATTGACCTTAACTGAGTTAATAACTTCCATTATGTCTTGTTTAGAAAATGTCATAACAACGTTTATTGGTAATATGTTGTCAGTGATTGGATTGTCTTTAATTTTAAATATACTCCCAAAATAGTGGTTTAGCTCCTCAGATATTTCCCTTTCTTCAGTGATTATTTTGTTGTTCACATTCAATGGTCCAGTTCCTTTTACATTTCCCTGGTTTGAGCCTATCCAGTTGTAAAACTTTTTTTATTGTCCTTAACATCTTTTACTAAATTTGTTTCTAGCTTCATTTTTGCTTTTTAAATAGCTTTCTTAGTTCTTTTTGTGAGTGATTTAAATCTTTCCCAATCCTTGTCTTTTTTGTTTTGTTATACTTATTATATGCTCTATGTTTCTTTATAATAATACGTCTGATTTCCTTTGACCACCATAGAGGGATCCTCTGTCCTTCATTATTGTACTTAACTCTAACAGGGACCCAGTTATTAACACAATAGTCTATTTTAGCTTTTATTTTATCCCATGTTTCATTAAGGGTCAGATCTCTTAAGTCATTCTCCCAGTTCCAGGATGTGAGATATTTTTTTAATATTGTTATAATCAGCTTTAAAAAAAGTTTTTAATTTCTGTGATACCATTATTACACAGTACACTTTCTTGAATATTACAGGTTACTATATTGTGGTCACTGTTACCCAGTGGATGTGATATATCTGGATTTGATACTAAGTCTATGGTATTCATAAAAATTAAATCTAATATGTTATTGTTTCTAGTAGGTTGAGACACTATTTGTTCCAGACGCATGCTCAAAGTAATTTCTAGAAATCTCTGTTCAAGTTGACTTTTGGTTTCAAGGGTATCCCAATTTATATTTGGGAAAGTTCAAGTCTCCCAATAGCATTAAATCCTCTGAAACCTCTTCCTTTTCCAGCTGGTTTAGGAATATGTTATTCTCTTCCTGGTTAAGATTAGGTGATCGATAACATAGGTCTAGGGTAAACGTTTTATGACCTAGTTCTATCCTATTCCATGGGATTTCTGCATCAGTGTCATTGAAGTTTACTTGATACCTTTTAAGCTTATTAGAAATATACAGAGCAAGTCCTCCTCCAGTCTTATTCTGACATTTTTTTTAAATATTTTGAATAACCTGGTATATCAGTATTCGTCATTTTCTGTAAACCAGGTCTCTGTTATCCCACATATATCAATATTCTTGTTAGTCAAGATGTACCTTAATTCATCCATTTTGTTAGTTAAACTTCTTGAATTTGTCATTAAAATCTTAAGCTCTTTCGTGCTGTCCTGAAACATCGAAGTTTGTAAGGATGTATTATTATTATTATCTCAAATTAAAGTATTGTTTTGTGGAAGAATGAAATTCTTTTTTTTTTAATTATTTACTCTTCTTTTTTTATTTCCAGTTTTTATTTTATTTGGAATCTTTGTATTTGAAAGTCCTACAGAACAGTGGGAATCTAAGATTACACATGATTTCGCCCCTCCCCCCCCTTACAACTAGTTTAAATAATTATCGATTTAGGTATTCAAGTGTTGACCAAGTAGCTGCGACCCATATTTACTGAGATGTAACCCATCATTACTATATAAATGCTTGTTGTCTTCAAATTCTTCCCAATGTATAATACATCCCACATTCTGTTTGAGGCACCACTGCCTTAGCCAGTTATTAAGTTTCTTTAATTTCCAATTTTGCTAATGTGTGGCTCTAGGAATAGGCAATATTTCTGAAAATGTAAAATCACAACCTAAATTTACAAGTTTATTCGTTAGATTTACCCATTCTTGTTTTACTAGTTGAGTATTCTAGTGTATCACATTGTTTGCTCTTGCATGAATAATCACACGCTTTTGTCTGATTTCATTTCCTAGTATATCATTAGTCATTTTGGTGATGTCAGATATCCTAGCTCCCCTGAAGCATGACATAGTCCTGTTTTCCTTATCATTATTGCAAATGACCCTATCTATACTTTTAACAATTGAGTCTCCTAAAACAAACACTTGTTTTTATTATGATGTACTGTTTCCCTCTCTGTACATGTATATTCAGAATCTGAATTATTTTGTACTGGATTGGTAATCAGAGCATCCAGTTGTATAAGTGGTTCCTCAGGAGGGCAATTTGTATCCATATTTCTGCAGTTATCAATAACTAGTATCGTTTCTGCAGAATAAATTGGTGCTGAAGGTCTAACTCCAAGACTGGGTGCTGTGCAGTTTTTCTCTTCATGAATAATTTTGTGTGTCAGTGGATCAAATGAGTTAGTTAGCTCCAAATTAAAGTGATTAGCGTTTCTCCCTTTTTTCATTTTTGGGGGTTTCAAATGTTGTACTTCATACCATTGTTCCTCTAATATTAGGGCTTCTTCTTCATCCCTACTTCTTTTCCTGTTTAGAATGATTCGGCATGTACTACTACAGTTAGGGTCACAGTGTAACATAGAGTGTGCTAACTTTGGATCACTAGAAGTACCAGGTTCATGAATTCTGCCATTTCTTTTTGGCTTTTTTCAAGCTCTGCCATTCTTTTATTAAACTGAGCAATTAAGCATACCATGTCTGCATTATTGATACATTTGGGGCAAGTAAATAGGTTATAGGCTGTATCTATGGTATCAAATGAGTACATATTACAAGTTGAGCACTTAATTCCTATGATACCTTTGTTTGTTTTGATTGTAGCCTCCATTGTAAATAAAAATTACTTAATATAAACCACTGAGATTTGGGTCTACTCTGATTATTGACTGAGATGATATGATGTAATTTAGTAGGTGTTTAATACAACTTGTATATTTTTAAAGGTGCCTAGACCCAACCTTATATGAGTACTGCTACACAAATTTCCTGATGTCAATATAAAGTGTCAGGCTGAGAACCTCATGTATGACAAACAGTGTTTAAACAGATGACTTTTAACTCCTTTTATTGGTTTTGGGTGATAAGCATGAGACACCCTGGTAAAGCTTTAATCATACAACAATTAACTAGATTAATTCAAGGTGTAGACCCCATCAGACTTTAAGCACTTATTAGGTAATCCTAATTAGTCCTGTATATAGTACTTAATTCCTTTCTAAAGCTCAGTAGCAAACAATTATAACTTTTCTGTCTTAACTAGCGATACACAAATTTTTAGAACATACCCATTGACTTTGTTCCTAGATATGTGAAACAAATATTAATCCTTTTAGTGAATTCACTCTCCATGTGTCTTCTTGGCGCGTAAGCTGCGCGCTCACCCTGCATGGCTCACCCTGCTTGCTGCAGTGCAAGCTGATATAGCGCTCGATAGACCCGAATGTAAAACCGGGGGCAAGCAGTGAGTGATCAGCTGCTACAAGAAATTAACACTTAATAAAATGACAGCCTCCTCGGGTTAACTTTGTGGTTGCAAGTGAATGCCCGAAATAACAGGGGCTATAATTTAGCTGGATTTCTTGTGGTTAGCAGTTTTCAAACAATAAAATACTACTAAACCCTCTTCCTGTTCCATGGGGATTACAGGGTTCCAAACACAGAGGACATAGACAGTAATTAATAAAACTAATAGCTTTCAAGGTATATCATATAAGTACAACACAGTATTTAGCTCCGATGTCCCCGAGATAGAGATCAAGCTCTAGCAACTCGGGTGAACTGTCTTCTTGGACGAAGTCTCCACTACTCATTCACATGCCCACCCACCATCCCCGAGCTCACCTCTGTTGTTGGTCTTCACTCCCTTAATCTTCAGGCTGTGAAGACATCTTTGTTGACCCTTCTGATACGGGTCTTCTGGACTATCTTATGTCCGGTTTTTGTTAGGCTATCCTTCTAGGTTAGTTACACTGTACCTCATCGGGAAAAAGGTACTGAGGCGGTTGGAGGGTTGACACAGAGATGGTCATTGTCACTCCAGCTGAGGCTTCCAGTGTCGCTCCTCACGGCTCCATCTCTGGCGCTGGCCCTCTTGCAAAAGGTTTGCTCCCACTGGGTCCTAGTGCCTCCAATGTAGATCCTATCAGTGTGAATGAGTGGTGGAGACTTCGTCCAAGAAGATCAAGAATTACGGTAGGTATGTAATTTCCATTTTCTGATGGGTTGACTTGCTGAGCATATCCACATGGGGCTTCATTGAGAAACCCTGGCCGAGAACCAGGCCAAGGTATTTAAAGTGGCTTACCACCTCAATTCCAGTGCCAGTTGTGGAGGTGAGGGCCAGGAGAGAGCTTCTTTCAAACAACATGAAGTCTTGCTGTATTCTGACAATCTGCAGTTAGCTCCAGCCTTTGAACTGCCCCAGAGAATAGAGGGTTCATTTTCTACATTGAGCTCGAGCTCGGTTGAGGTCTCTGTCTGCAGCATTTTGAAATCCAACCGTCAGATTCTTTACTCCGCCTCACTGAACAGTCGCTCCAGAGATTTCTCCTTCTGCTCAGTTCAAAGTCAGTTAAAGTTGTCTGTTTCATTCCGAATTTATTTCCGTATTGTCAGTTCAGGCTCTGTCTGCGGTACCGTGAGTACTTTAGATAGTTTCTGTGTTTATTGTGGAAATTGTAAAACTTGTATTTTTCGATCAGTTAGGCTGAACCGATCCTATATATTGAACTCTTGTGTTTTCTTTAGTGTGTGGTTACTGGTCCTTATCGGTTTAAAAAAAAAACATGTTTTTAATGTTTTTTTCCAATACCCGTAACATGGTTAGGAACCGATAAGGGAGTCTTGCCTGGCGGTTGCCAAAAAAAAGGTAAGTTAGGTTAGATTGGCCATGTCTGAGGCAAAAAACGGGCCCACTGGGTTTCAACACTGCAGTGAGTGTGGAGAGGTCTTTGCTAAGGCCAATCCCCACACCACCTGTGTTTATTGTCTGGGGTTTGACCACCTCGATACAGACTGCCAAATTTGTAAAAACTTTCTTAAGTCTACCCTGGAGAAAAGATTAGATAGACTTAGGGAAAAGGAGGCCGAGAAGTCCGCTGACCCAGATGGCCAGCCCGGTTCAATTCTGACCGAACCAGAAGGAGTGCCCTCTGACCAGGACGATACTTCTTTGGGTAAGAGGAGAGCCAGTCCTGAGGGATCGGTTCCTATGAAAAGGAAACGTAAAGAAAAATCAGCCGGTTCAGATCCGGAGGTTTATGTTCCGACCGCTGATGAGATAACCCAAACGATTCGGATTGTTGAATCGCTTTGCCTGGTTCACTCCAATCCAGCTCCGTTAGCTAGGGGTTCAGTTCGGTCGGTTCCTCTGGTTCAGGATTATGCCCCTGAAGATTTTTGTGAACTGGACTTTGAGGAGGAGGGGGATTATGAGCGAGATGATGAGTATGATGAAGCAGAAAGTCTGGATGTGCCCATTGAACCGAACATCTCCCTAGACAGACCTTCTGGTGTTTCCCCTCCTAGGCTCTCTGAGTCCCCTTCCCACTATCTGTTCTACAAGAAAGTGGCTGAAACTCTCCAGCTCCCTATGGAGGAGGCTACAGAGGATCAGGAGGAGCCTGATTTTGTTGAAATGATGGACATCCCAGAATCCAGGAGGCTGTCTATTCCCCCTACACAAATCATTTGGGAAACGGACACAAAAAATTTTAGTCTTCTAATTCTGTACCTCCTGTTGATAGGAGAATGGACAAGAGGTATACCTTATCAGGCTCAGACACTGAGTTTTTCTAACAGCAATGCAGCCATGTTGGGGTCGTGCAGGCTGCAGTCTGTAACAGGGCTAATGTTCCCTTGGCTTCACACACCCCAGGTAAAGACTCCAGGAGGATGGATGCCTTGGCAAAGAAACAATACATGACGTCCTCTTTGGGACTCAGGTGGCTAATTATATGGCCTATGCAGCCAGGTACCAGAAGTCCAGGTGGGACACTGTACTGGCACTGGCTAAACAGGCCTGCCGCCAGCTGGCCAAGGAGCTGGAGAAGGTGGCTGCTGATGGGATTGAGGCATCTAAGGTACAATTTCATGCTGCTGTGGACTCTAATGATGTGTTATCAAGAGTCATGGCTACACCTGTGGCTCCTTGGAGAATGGCTTGGCTCAGATGCACTAGCCTCTCACAGGACACCCAGGCTAAGGCCATGGATTTCCCTGTGGAAGGTAATTCTCTGTTTGGGGAGCAGACAGAGAATTACGTGAAAAAGGTGGAGGCATATAGGGCCACTTATTGGAGTGCACAGGCCAAGGAGAGGCAGGCAACTCCTCAAAGGCAGCAATCTAGGGGCAGGGGCAGGCCTTTTCATAGGCCTTTCTACCAAGCACAGGCCTCTTCTCCCTTTTCACAGGTGGGGCTCTTCAGAGGGAGAGGCAGAAGGGGGATGAGCAGGGCTGCATCCACTCCTCAGACTAAGGCCTCTGCCAAGCAGACACCGTGATGGGCCTGCCCGTGTCGACTCTCCTATCCCCTGTAGGGGGCAGGCTGGCTTACTTTTTCCAGGACTGGGTGTCTGTTACTTCAGACAAGTGGGTCCTGGAAGTAGTAAGCCAGGGACTGGTTCTCAGCTTCAAAAAATTTCTGAAGATGAGAGCCAGATCTTTTCCACCTGCAAGTCTCTCCGAAACCCTCGCTTTAGAGGCAGAGGTTTCATCTCTTCTGGTCTTAAGAGCCATAGAGAGAGTTCCTACCCTACACTGGGGCAAAGGTCTGTACTCCAGGTATTTTCTTACCCCAAAAAAGACAAGGGAGTGGCGACCCATCCTAGATTTAAGATACCTGAACAAACATCTTTTAAAACCAAGGTTCAGGATGGTGACTGTGGGAATAATTCTTCTCTCTCTAAGGTCAGGGGCACTGGCTAGCCTCCCTGGACCTCAAAGATGCATACTTTCACATCCCCATCAGGTGCTCCCACAGAAAGTACCTCAGGTTCAAGTTGCCCTCAGGCCCCATTATCAGTTCAAAGCAATGCCCTTTGGTCTAACATCAGCTCCAAGAGTTTTCACAAAGTTCCCGGCAGTAGTAGTTGCCTTTTTAAGAAGGCAAAAGATTTCCATTGTTCCATATCTGGACGAATGGCTCATAGTGGGTCAGTCTCCAGACCAAGTCAAGTCAGACCTGCAAGTGACCCAGCAAGTGCTCACTTCCCTGGGATTTTTTCTCAACCTCCCCAAGTCAATTCTCGAGCCGGTGTAGCTTCTTACCTTTATAGATGCAGAGCTAGATACTGTCAAAGCAAGAGTCTTTCTTCCACTGGAAAGGGCAAGAGTTTTTATAGAACTGGCTTCTTCCTTCAGCCTTCAGGTGTCCCGACCAGCAAGGCACTTCCTTCAGCTCTTGGGCCACATGGCAGCTTCTACAGCAGTGGTCCAAGGGGCAAGATTCCAGATGAGGGACATTCAGTTCCATCTGAGGGCCTTTTAGTCCCAAAAGAAGGATCCTCTTACCAAACTGATTCCAGTGACTCTGGCACTGATCCAAGCTCTTCAGTGGTGGCAGGATCAGGACAATTTAAGGCAAAGGATCCCATTTGTCACTCAGTCTCGTTCAGTGGTCCTTACCACGGATGCTTCCCTTTTGGGGTGGGGAGCCCATCTGGGGGCTCTCACAGCCCAGGGACTGTGGTCCCCTTAGGAATCCCTTCTTCATATCAGTCTCCTGGAACTCAGAGCAGTTTTTCTGGCCCTTCAAGCTTTCTCTGTCTGTGCAGAACAAGGTGGTTCAGGTCAGAACAGACAACACCACCACCATGTGGTACATCAACAAGCAGGGGAGGCACTCAGTCCACGGCCTTGTGCACGGAAGCCATGGAATTGTGGTCCCTGGCTTATTCCCTGCAGACCTCTCTGATAGCAGTCCACCTTCCAGGGAAGGACAATGTGCTAGCAGATGCACTGAGCAGGATCTCCCAGGGCCATCACGAATGGTCCCTGGACTCTCTGGTGTTGAAAGTGATTTTTTCAAGGTGTGGCACTCCAGAGATAGATCTCTTTGCAGCCCCAGACAATCACCAACTTCCTCTGTTTTGTTGCAGACCCCGAGTCTTGGGCTCTGTCCCTCTGGATGCTCTGATGTTGAACTGGGAAGGGAAATTTCTGTATGCCTTCCCTCCCTTTCCTCTACTATTCAAGGTTCTGGTCAAGTTAAGGTCACAATCCTGAAAAGTGATTCTGATTGCCCCAGATTGGGCCAGACAGCCCTGGTACCCCCTCTTACTGTCCCTAGCAGTCCATCTTCCCCTGTCTCTTCCCAGGAATTACAACCTGTTAACCTCCTCTCAGGGGAGGATTTGGTACCCCAATCTTCAGTCTCTCAATCTCAAGGCATGGCTCTTGAAGAGTTAGAGTATGCAGATTTGCATCTGTCCCAAGGGGTTCTGGATATTCTCAAAGCCTCTCGAAAGCCTGCCACCAGAAAGACTTATGACTCCAAATGGAAAAGATTCAGCATGTGGTGTTCCAAGAAGAATTTCTCTCCCCAGACACTGCTGAATTGCCTACAGTTCTGGATTATGTGGTCCATCTTAATGGCCTAGGCCTCAGACCAGCTACTCTCAAAGTACACTTGTCAGCTGTTTCTGCTTTTCTGTCAGTGGGAAAGCCTTCCTCTCTATCATCTCACCCTGTGTTCTGTAAATATTTCAAGGGAAAGCTTCATATCAATCCTCCCTTTAGGGATGCTGCCCCTGCCTGGGACTTAAATGTTTGCATTGCTCAACTAATGCAACCCCCTTTTGAGCCTATGTCCTCAGCAGAGCTTAAGTACTTGACTTGGAAAACTGTGTTTTTGGTAGCCATTACCTCTGCCAGTAGTATCAGTGAATTGCAAGCCCTGTCAGTGGAACCTGATTTTATCTCCTTTCATAGAGATAAAGTGGTCCTTAGAACCAATGGGAGGTTCCTACCCAAAGTGGTTTCAGACTTCCATTTTAATCAGTCTGTCTCTCTCTGTCTTCTTCACTGATCATTCTTCCTCAGGAGAGAGGAGGCTACACACAGTTTAGATGTTAAAAGAGCCCTTAGCTACTACATAGAGCATACCAAGGGTCACAGGTTTGATTCCCTCCAGTTGTTCCTCACTTATGGGGAAGTGGGAAAGGGCAAACCTGCTACCAAGAGAACTATTGCCAGGTGAATTGTTTCTTGTATACAATTCTGTTATGAGTAACTGGGAAAAATTCCACCCTCAGGCCTGAGGGCTCATTCCACAAGAGGTATAGCTGCTTCCCTGGCTGCTGCCAGGGATATCCCTCTCTCTTAGAAATTTGTCAAGCAGCCGCCTGGAAAACAGTCCATACCTTTACTAAGCATTCCTCTCTGGATATCCAGGCTAGGAGTGATGCTCGGTTTGGCACAGCAGTACTTTAGAGCCTATTCCCAAAGTAGGTTCTGTCCCTCCTCCATGGAGGTACTGCTTGGTAGTCTGCAGATTGTCAGAATACAGCAAGATTTCATGCCGTTTGAAGAAAAAATTACTCACCTTAGTAACTGTGTTTCTTCTAATGGAGTCTTGCTGTATTCTGACCTTCCTCCCTGCCTCCCCTCTCAGAACCTGGTTTTGGGAAGTGGGTAGGCAGGCGCATTGTTGCACCCCAGAGGTGCTTCATGCACACCCTCTATTTTACCTGGGTGCTTTTGTATTATGATGTTTTATTTTTGAATAGGTTTTGGTTTTGGGTTTCCTGACTTGAGTCTTCCTTTGGGAATCCAAAACTTTCTTTTGTCAGTTGGCTAGTTAAACATTTTTACAATTTCCACATAGATAGTTAGTTAGTGTTTGCATGTAAGAATCTGACAGTTGGGTTTCAAAGTGCTGCAGACAGAGACGTCAACCGAGCTCGAGCTCAACATTCTATGTGCTGCATAGAAAATTAACTCTTTACTCTCCGGGGCAGTTCAAAGGCTGGAGCTAACTGCAGATTGTCAGAATACAGCAAGACTCCATTAGAAGAAACACAATTACAAAGATGAGTAATTTTTTTCGTCTGTGCCAAGTGACCCGGGATCAAACCACATGGCTTTCGTTTTAGAGGTGTTAAGAAGTAGCAGATTTGCCTGGAGACACCTTTCTATAGTTCGTAAGTCATCTTGAAGATGACTAGCCAGGTCACTTACATATCGAAGCAGTTTTGTAGATCACCACATCATCTGCATATTGGACAATCAAACTGTTCCCACAGTTACGCTGAGGTCATTCACAAATAGTGAGAATAATAGGGTGCCCAAGATTGAACCTTGGGGCACCCCTTCCTTGATGGAGCGCTTCTCAGACAAGGACCCCCTCCACCTAACCTGCTGGGTGTGGTTGGTCAGGTAATTGGTGAACCAGATAAGGGAGTGCTGATCCAGACCAAGGCACTTCAACTTAGTAAGAAGCAGAACGTGGTCCACTGGGTTGAAAGCCTTGGTTAGATCTATAAATACCACCCCAGTGGGTTCACTGTTGTCAGAGGCCTCAAGGACATCTGAAGAGAATTTGATGAGGGCAGTACTGGTTCCATGCTTTTTGCCTGAATCTGTGTTGAGCACTGGCAAGCAGTTGGTTGGCCTCCAGATAGTCATGGAGCTGAACATAGATTAGTCTTTCCTGGATTTTAGGTAGAGGGTACAGGAGGGATATAGGCCTATGATTTTTGACCAGCTCCTTGGGGCCTTCCTTGTGGATAAGTACCACATATGCTTCTTTCCACTTAGCAGGGACTACTCCTTCAAGGAAGGATCTGTTTATAAGCCATGTAACTGGCAGGGCTATAGCTGGGGCAGTGGCTCTTGGGAGATGTGGGTCAAGGTCATCTGGGCCCAGGGAGTCTGTAGCCTTAACAGACTTCAGTAAGGGTAGCACATCCCTGGGGTGTATTAGCTTTAAGTCAAATTCAGGGTGCTGATGTATCAGTTTGTCTGGGCTCCCCTGTCCGGAGGACGGTGAGTAGAGGTTGGCTTTGTATTTTTCTAGGTCTGTGACGAACCTGTTAAAAATGTTAGCCACTTCCTGGGCATCACTGAAGGATTTACCCTCATGAGTGATGGCACCCTGGGTGGGTTTGATGTTGCCTTTCAGTAGGCAGTTGAATTGAAACCAAAAGGAGTTTGGGACATGTTTGTCTAGCCTGCTGAAGGGATTTAACATATTCCCTTTTTGCCTTATTGACCATTTTTTTTACACTGGTTACGTAGTGCTCTGTAGCTAGACCAGTCTGAGGTGAGACCAGAGGACTTGTGCTTGTGCCAGGCTTTATCACACTGGATCATCGGCCATTTTAACTCGGGAGGGGGGAGTGATCCACTTGTAACAACTCCTCTTTACTCTAAGCTTTCTGCTAGGGGCATACAGGTTGGCCGCAGAGGTGAAAGTGCACTGGATGAAGTCCAGAGTCTCGTCAGTTGAGTGGAGGAGCTTTAGAGGGTTCCAGTCTTGATCATATAAATGCCTTTGCAAGACGGCTGAAGAGAACTTGGAGAAGTCCCTGGCTGTAAGTAGTCTTGTGGGGAGTGTAGGCATGTGTTTTTTCCATACACCGAAAATTGGGCCGTGATCGCTCAGGGTATCTGCTAACGATCCGGCAACCTGGATATTGAGCGGGTTGAATACTGGGACCCAGTCAAGGGTGGTGTGGTTTCCAGTTTTTGCATTGTGCCTAGTGGGCACCATGATGATTTGCGACAGGCGAGCATCCAGAAGGGTTGCCTTTGGTGCCTGCTCTGTGTCAGGAGCTCAGTTCAGGTTGAAGTCACCTAATGTTATTGTTTCAGGGGCAGGGAGATCAGCCACCTCTTTGGAGAACATCTCAAGGGCTTGGGAGCCCAGTTTAGGGGAATTACAGAGGCAGCCAGCAAGAAGTGTCTTAACATGCCTTAAGGTGACCTTGATAAATAATGATTCACCCCCATTACCGCCAGTGCAGGGAAGCATAAGAGGAGTCACCTGGATGGAGCTGTTGGTGTATATAAGCTATCCACCACCTTTCTTTCCAACTCTGTCCTTCCTGAATGCATTAAACTCCGGTAGGTGAACCTGATGTGGTACGATGTTTGGCTTTAGCCAAGTTTCAGAGATTGCTAATATGTCTGGGTTGTAGATATTCGCCAGCCCTGTAGCTCAGATTTTTGGACCCAGACTGCAGATATTCATATGTGCTAATTTTAGGCCTGAGTGAGAGACCCAATTGGGGTTAGAGGGGGAGCTGATGGTGAAATTGGCAACTGGGGGGACTAGGGTTCGGGTGGATATCCCCAGCTAAGTGGAGGAGGATGGGTAGGACCAGCTTTAAACCCTTGAAGATCTGGAGGAATAGTTCCAGTCCCATCCGTGGCTTGAAGGAGTGAAATATTAAGTAACAAGTTACCTTGCGGGTTAGATCGTGCATTATCAGTAGCTGGTCAAAGACTTTGCCTGGACATAAAGTTGCTGGACTGGCTGTTGGTGTGTTCTTGGGGTGGGGGGGATCCACTAGTGCCAGTTAAGAGATGATCAGCATACAAGACGAGGCAGACATAGATAAGGCCCAGGATTGGACCCCATAAAGGAAATTGTCTGTGTGGACCTTGCATAGGGATAGAAGATCCTGGGCACTTGGGTCTGTGCAACATTGCCCTGGCAGGGGCAGCTGCCACAGAAGGGCAATACAGGTGGGAGAGGAGAATCCTATTCTCTTTCAGTTAGTCACTTCCTGTGAGAATCCCCAGGGTCCAGAATTCCAGGGTCTCTGTTTAGCCTTAGGGGCTATGCATATTGGGACACAGAAGAGTTTAGGAGTTTGTGGAGCTATACATTGGAAGCCAGGGAGAAAGCTGCAAAGGTTTTTTTTTTTTTTTTTTTTGGTTAAGTAGAGTCTTATCAGTGTACTGCATGTTCCAAGTATTTCCTATGACCCTGGCTAACAGTGATTATGCAATCTATCAAGCTGGCCGGAAATTATGAGACAGCAGGGCAGTAACGCTGAGAATACTCTATACCAATAGGTCTCAGACTTTGTCACAGTGAGCCTCCCCCAAGCCATTGAAAAGATCTTGAGCCTCCTCCAAATACAGAAATAATCTTGGGCCTCCCCATAGAAAAGCAGCATATTTTACACTGTATGTAAGGATTAAAGTGAAACTCCTTTAAGCAGCTGACTCATTTGATTGAGTTTATTACAAATTCCCCACAGCCAGCCAACTTCCCCACAATTTTGACTCTCATGCCATTGATACCCCTTGTTGCAATATCTTCATGGATCAGACCACCTTCTGTGTGTGTGTTTCCCGTGTATCTGGCATGACCTTCCTATATACCTTTGCCTCTCCCCTGTGGGCCTGCTCTTAAGCAACTTGTCAGGGATCCTTTTGTTCCCTCCTGCTCTTCTTGCTCTTATAACCATATTTTGATTGTTCTGTCGCCATTCTAATTAGTCAATTGTTACCCCCTCATTATTTATTCGTTGTGCCTATTTGTTTGCACTGTTCATTTTGTACTGCTTGACTATTTACAGTTACCTATTGACTTTTATTTATACTGTCCTTCCCTGAGTACCCATAAAATAAGCCTTGGCTCAGTGGACCTTTTCTGGTCACTGATATGTAAATAAATACATAAATGCACCTACTATTATCCTTTCTGTTTGCCTTATCCCTCATCCCTCATCCCTTAACACAAAATATCTAAAACTCTACATTTAAATATAGTACTTTTTCAGGCTTGACTGAGCCTCCCCTTGAACAGGTCAGGGCCTCCCCAAGGAGGCTGGCCTCACCATTTGAGAAACCCTGCTCTATACCACTGAGAACTAAGCTACTTCAGAGGCCACATTCTACAAGACAGTAAAGACACGGTGTATTAGTGACCAGGACTGGTCCACAGTTAGGTCAGAGTATGCAAACTCAAACTGCAATTTTCCAGGCCAGAGAGCAACTGCCACTAGTAGGATTAAAGAAAGGTTGCACAACTGCAGTAAACCAATGGAGCAAATAAGCCACATAGTGGTTTTACCTGGGCTGATCCATTGGCAAATGGAGGCTTAACAACACCTCGATAATTACCCTGGTAAGTGGGCAACAGCCCTTCCTACAAATCCAGGTTTTACCAAAGACTGCTCTGAAAAATCTTTAGAGAAAAATCATCAAGGAAGTATTGTGTAGTGGTCTGGGACAAGTGGCAGTTCTGTTGGGAGAGCTCCAGAGTCATGTTCTGCAGTGAGTCTTGGCAGTGATTCATGCAAGTGTGGCAAACCCAACTCAGGAGCCTCAGCACAGGAGCACCGCCTTCATCCCCGAACCAATCTATAGCTCAACTCCTCTCAGGGAGCATTTAATACTGTGGCAGTGGGGGGAGTGTGGGTGGGAGAACTCTCTGACCAGTGGGAGATCAGCGGAAGGCTCCTGATGCAGCATTGCTCCCAGCAAGTTCGGCGGCGTCTTTGGGTGAGGGTGAGGGCAGGACAGTAGCAGCAGAGCTGCCCTCAGAGCCCCGTCATACAATCCGGTCATGCTCTGTGTCCTGATAGCTCCATTCAGCTGCTTTCTTATAGCCGAGCTGGAGCTGACGCACTCAGTTTGATTTTGGCACCTTTTTTTGTCTGTTCTGGTTGGCTGGGGTTTCCATTCAAAGTCGGCCTCCCGCTTGAGCAGCAAAAACATCTCTGGTGACCAGCGGGAGCTCCAAGAGAAGGCTCCCGATGTGGCAGTGCTCCCAGCAAGTTCGGCGGCATCTTCGGGTATGGGGGAGGGCAGGACGCTAGCAGCAGAGCTGCCCTCAGACCCCCGTCATACAATCCGGTCATGCTCTGTGTCCTGATAGCTCCGTTCAGCTGCTTTCTTATAGCCGAGCTGGAGCTGATGTACTCAGTTTGATTTTGGCGCCTTTTTTTGTCCATTCTGGTTGACTGGGGTTTCAATTCAAAGTTAGCCTCCTGCTGGAGCAGCAAAAACATCTCTGGTGACCAGTGGGAGCTCCAAGGAAGGTTCCTGATGCAGCGGCACTCCCAGCAAGTTTGGCAGCATCTTCGGGTGTGGGGGAGGGATGGACAGTAGCAGCAGCGCTGCCCTCAGACCCCTGTCATATAATCCAGTCATGCTCTATGACACCTGGCTGAGGAGGCCGATAAGTCTGCCTCCCAATCAGGACAGAATAGGGAGGAACTAATGGGGGTGGGGTGGGACGTGGGACAAGGGTAAAGGGGGCCAGATTCGAGGTGGAGGGTAGTGTCTGTGAATGCTGGAAGCCTGCAAAATAAAATGGCTGAGTTGCAAGTGCTAATGGCTGAAGGAGAGATGGACATAGTGGTCATCACAGAGACATGGGCCACAGCAAACCATTACTGGGACCTCAAAGTCCCTGGGTACAAGAATGTATAGGAAGGATAGGGAAATGGGTAGAGGTGGGGAGTGTTTGTATATAAAGTAGGAGATTTTATTTTATTTATTTAGTTTTTGTTAACCGGGTAGGTGCACTAGCCAGCAAGTGACTATTTTCAGGCACGACCCGGGAGGTACAATTACAATACAAGTAGAACGGTGCAGTTTATACAGTACAAGTACAGGTACATAGATACAAGCAAGATAACTTGTACCAGTGAAGGAGAAGTGGATGCAAAGACAGAAGCATTATGGGTGCAGGTCCAAGTCAATAAGAGAAGGAAACGAAAGACGGGGGTAGTTTACAAACCACCTTCACAGGATAAGGACTTACACAAGCTACTAGGGTCTCAAATCATGAAAATGGCAAGCAAGGGGGAAGTAGTAATAGTGGGGGACTTCAATCTATCTGAGGTGGCTTGGAAAATCCCAGCTACCTCCAGCACCAGGAAACAGGTACTGCTGGATGCATTCCAAAGTGGATTTCTGAGACAGGGTATCATGGAGCCCACTAGGCAGAGGGCCATACTGGACCCAGTCCTGTCCAACTGTGGATATGTTCAGGATATAAAGGTGGAAGCGCCACTTGCAAGGAGCAACCACCATGCAGTGTGGTTCCATCTGGACATGGGCAGAGGGATGGTCAGGACCAAGACGAGGATTTTGGGTTTTAGGAAGGCTGACCTTAACAAGATGGGAGAAATTCAGGTAGGGTACCTTTCTGGGATCAGAAAGGAGACAGAGGTGAAACAGAAATGGGCCATAATAAACGGGGGGACTGATGGAGGCCACTGGTGAGTGTGCCAAAATCAAAAGCAAGAAATCTAAGGCCAAAAAGCCCAGCTGGTTCAGAAGAAAGCGGCACATGCAGTAAGGGAAAAGAAGGCAGCCTTCTGAAGTACAAACATACTCAGCGTGAGGAGGATAGGTAGGTTTATAATGATAAATCAAGGATGGTGAGCAGAGCAGTTAGAGAGGCAAAGGCTACTAGGGAAGTACGGCTGGTACAGGGAGTAAAATAGGATGAGAAGGCCTTCAATTTTATAAGGGAGAAGAGGGATATTAAAGATAAAATTGTCAGGTTAAAAAAGGAGGGGAGTTGGGCAGAAGGGAATGAGGAGAAAGCAGAGGTGCTTAACAAGTACTTCTGCTCTGTTTTCACTGGAGAGAAGGACTGAACAGTGCCACAAAGGAGCAGGCTGGGAATGGGGGAGTCACCGATGGTTTTATAGAGGTGGACAGGCTGCAAAAGGGGCTAAAGGCCCTGAAGGTGGACAGATCCCCAGGGCCAGATGGAGTGCACTGGAGGGTCCTAAGGGAACTGGTGGAGGTGATAGCTGGCTTCCTGACAGATCTGTTTAACACCTCTCTGGAGTCCAGGAGTGTGCCCTAGAACTGGAGAACTGCACATGTGGTGCCTATCCATGAAAACAGTCCAAGAGATGAGCCAGGGAATTACAGACTAGTCAGACTGACCTCAGTAGTGGGGAAACTGATGAAGACTATCCTGGAAGAGAGCCTGGTAGGCTTTCTCGAGAAAAACAGTCTGAAAGATAAGATGCAACATTGATTTGTATTGGCGAGGTTCTGCCACACTACCTTTGGTTCGCAGTTCTCTTGCCCTAAGAATGCATGAGGTGACACTCTTACATCCATAAAAGGCCCTTCTAGCCCCCCATAAACTTATAAACAAGAATAACATTATTTTTATGACATTATAATTATTCAGGCTTTCACTGAAAGCACTAGCCCATGGTTGTTTTTTTTTCCCTATAAGTTGTCTCCACAAGGCGCACCGTGTACAGCTAAGTTCAGCCCTCTCCTTGCCACCTAAGTCCGTTTACCGCCTCTCTGACTTTGCTGAACCCCATTCCCCATGAATTCCCCATGGTGGGGTCCATAAGGAGGCCCATCCTCCCCCAACCAGGAAGTCACAATCTGGATTAGGGTATCAGCAAGCTGGCGATGGAGTGGAACAAGGGTAGGCAAGTCAGGGCTTCATGTAGCCCATGGTCACACTTTTCCTCCTGCTTTTCCTTTCCATGTCACAGCGCCATAAGCTTATGCATGTGGAGGCTCGCATGGGCTACATAGTCGCAGCCCCTACTTGCTGCTTGGACTCTGACGCTGCCACCTGGCCTCCACCAGATGGCAGCCAATGAGTGAGACAGTCAATCCCCCCCCTCCATGGGAGAGGAGAGCAGTCCATTGGACACTTGATCCTCTGCCGGCCCCTGGCAACCTGAGCTTGCTCCTGGACCCTGGTCACTGGCATGGTGCAAGGTGTGGCATCCAGTGTCTCAACCCTCAGTGCCACTGGGCCAGCTGCTTGCCATCTTTTTGATGGGGTCTCTGTTTTCTGTTAGTTTACTTTTCTGTATCAGTGAGGCCATCTGTGGCACTGCTTTCATCTCATTTAAAAATGATATCAATGGCTTGTGATCGGTGCACATACTGAAATGATGCCCATAAATGTATTTATGGAATCTCTGTACCCCAGATATTACTGGCAAAGCTGCCTTGTCTAGTTGGAAGTAGTCTGATTCAGTAAGACTGAGTGTTCAAGCATCATGGGTACAACCACGGCTAATAGGTTGGGGGAGAACATGGCTCTGCTGAGCCATTTGTGCCACCACTAATGCAAATGGCTATGGAAGAACTGAGCAAGGACATAAACTACATCACAGTAGTAACACAGTACTTACTACCTTGTGTGTAAATCAGAAACACTCTCTAGGATAATGAAAAAGCCTGTAGAGTTGAAGCAGCAATGGGATTGGGACCAGTATTTAAAAATCAGTTTCCACAGGGGAAAATGACATACAGGTTCAGCCTGGTTCCCCTTTAAAGAGCAACTTCACACTTCAGCATATATTTTCATTAATAAAATGTTTCAGCTGTTACAATTTACTAGAGAACATATATTTTTATTTTGTTTATCTTCCTGGACTTAATTCTTTACCATTTATTCATACTGCAGGGTTCAAGCTGGAAGAGCTGGGACCCTGCAGGGGCCAAAAATCTTCAGGAGGGCCAGCGCTGAGGTAGGACCACGCATGTATGGCACCACGAGGCTGGCTCATGCTGTATAGGCTGTTTCAGCGTCGACCCTCCAACTGCCTCAGTTCCTTTTTTCCTGAAGTTGAGTGCATTTCAGTGATGACGTTGCTTGCCCACCGAGAATCAGATCTTCATATCTGTATGCCAACAGCATTCAGTTTCATTTAGTTTCATTCACTTTAGCTAGTGTTGTTCTTATTTTCCTCACAAAAAAAAAGTTATTGTCAGTTTCTTCAGATCTTCAGACCTACCAGACAATGGAGTCGGCCATGGATGGTGATGGTGACAGCAGGGAGTCTCCTTTGGAGGGCTGCTCTGGCAGCTGAGCTGAGTTTGGTCCGCCACCCTCTCTGGAGGGGAGGTCCGACCATGGGCAGTCCAGTGTTTGGGATAGAAGACAGTCCTCCTATAAACACAAAAATAATCTGTCCCATTCCTGATCTTGGTCGGGGACCTGGCACTGTTTGATCTTGGGTTCTTTCTCTTCCCTTTGGACGTGGAAGAAGCAGTATGACTCGAAGTTGCCCTCTGGTACGAATGCCAAGAGGTTCTCTACTTCCATGAGCAGGAGGCCTTCTTTGGCACTGTCAGTTTCCCTGATGTCTTCTGCTCATGGTTGTTCAAGATCTCGGGCCCAGAGCCCTTCTCTGTCCTCTTGTGGGGCCTCCGTTGGGCAGTTTCATCACTGAGCAGCTCTTATGGAGCAGTGGGTACAGCGTGTGGACCATTTACTTCTTCCTGTGGATCCAGTACCAGGGCCTTCAGGCCTAGGTGCCTTGGGACTGCTGTTGGGGCCTTAGGACCAGGTAGAGTATTTGGCTGCATCAGTGGATCCTGATCCCTTGGAGGAGACTGCGCAGCTGATGCCAGTTCCAGATGCCAACCTCCCTCTCTCTGTTTCTTTGCAGGGATCGACACAGGTACTTTCTCCGGTCACTTCAGTGCCAGTTACTCTCTCTAGGCCTGGTCTGGGTTCTCGGATGGCACCGTCTCTGGCACCTGGTCTGGCAGCGCCTCCCTTGGGGCCGACACCGTGGGACTAGGTGACGCATTCGGTGCCAGCTCCTTTGGGGCCAGCACCATCTCCAGTGCCGAATTCCATTCTAGACATGGTTCACCCATCTACCCACTCCCTAGGCCTGGACTCGAACTTGCTGGGTCCACACCTCTTCCCCTTCCAAGGGGGATCTGGAGGGGGACGAGTCTGAACCCAACCTCATCATTGCTAAGGACAGCGATGATGACATTTTTTTTATAGCTTGGAGAATCAACCTTCAGTTCTTACTTCTGGCCCTCAGGAGGACCTCTCCCTTCAGTCTTTACTCAGAAACATGCAGGCAACTCTGGCTTTTGAGACTTCCTCCCTGACCCCTGTAAGTGGATGCGTTTTGAGTAGCTTCATGTTCCTAACATTCTAATTAACCTTATGCCTTCTGTTTCCCCAGCCTATGAAACCCTATCTGAGGCTGTGTGGGCCAGACCTTCTTCTATTCCTTTAGTATGCAAGTCTGTAGGCTGGAAATATGTTCTTCCTAAAGAGAGGCCTATTTTAGCCTCCCAGCCTATTGCGAATGCTCTTGTTATTCTCAATGAGAATTACAAAGTTGTCCTTCCTCAGGAAGTTGCAGCACACCCTATCACTAAAGAATCTCGTAACATTGACACCATGGAGAAGAGGGCTTTCGCAGCCACCACTCTGGGCATATGCGTATAGCCAGCTATCGGGGCACTTTTCTAAGTATGAGTATGCCCTTTGGACTTCTTAAGTCTCTCACTGAGTCTTTACCAGAATCTGATTCCAAGCTCAAAATTCTTCATACTGTTACATGTAGAACTGAATCCAACAGCCATCAGTTGAAGGTGGCTATGGAGGCTTACAATACTGCTTCTCGAGCTGCTTCTGATGGAGTCTGTATCAGAAGACATTCCTGGCTGCGGACTTCAGGATTTTCCTCAGACGCCCACCAACAGGTGATGAATGTTCCTTTTGATGATACCTACCTGCTAAGCCAACAGGTTGAGCAAGCCCTGGAAGCTTATCAGAAAAATAGATCAGCCATCAAATCAGCCAGACCAGCTCCTTCGCATCTGTAGAAGGGCAAAATCCGTCAGTTCTTTGTAACAGACAGTCCTTTTATGGAAGAGGCAGAGGAGCCCCAAACAAGCACCAGTCTCCTCAGCTGCAAAAGAAAGCACAGCAGAAGGCACAAGCCCCAGGAAAGCACCCAGCGACACCCTCTGAGACCCTCACCTCAGCTGCCTGAAGTGGACCTCTCCTCAGCGGTAGGGGACCATCTGATTCTATTCTACAGCTCATGGAAGTCCATCACCACAGACAAGTAAGTGTTAAGGATCATCTGAGAGGGATACTCTCTCATTTTTTCAGAGATCCCCTAGATTGTCCACCCAACAGGCAGCATACCCTGTCAGCTGCTCAGTCAGACTTCCTCACTTCAGAGATAATGGGTATTCTAAGAAATAGGGCAGTGGAAATAATACCCTTTGCTGGACTGGTTGGCATCCCTAGACATGCAAGATGCTTACCAGAACATTCTGATACACCCAAGCCACCACACGTTCCTACGCTTTGTGGCCTTGGTTCAGCACTACCAATTCAGAGTCCTGCCCTTTGGGCTGTCCTCATCATCTCAAGTCTTTACAAAGTGCTTCATGTTCTTGCAGTGCATTTTTGGAAGCTCAGGATTCAGGTCTTTCCCTGCCTGGATGACTGGCTTCTACCAAGTCTACCAAGGCAGGGTACAGAGGAGGCGGTGGACCTCCATGGGGGTATTGAGGAATCTGGAGAAGTCACAGCTTCAACCTTCGCAGCAGCTCCTCTTCATAGGGGCCCTCTTGGACACTACCAAAGCAAGGGCCTTTCTCCCAGAGGACAGAAGGAATGCCATTCTTCAAATGGCACATTTCATCATAGACAACAACCCCCTGCAGGCTCACTCCATGCTGTGGATATTGGGACTCATGGCATCCTCAGTTTTCACAGTGCCGCTGGTATGACTGCACATGAGGACCACTCAGTGGATGCTCAGCACACAGTGGTCTTCAATAATGCATCCTCTGTCCTACCCCATCAAAGTGACTGAACCCCTTCATTGATCACTTGCATAGAGGATGCAGGAGGACAACCTTCCTCAAGGTCTCCCCTTTGCTCCACCAGAATCTCATGTAACCGTCACCACAGATGCATCTTTCCTCAGGTGGGGAGCTCATTGTCAGGGCCATCACACCCAAGGAGTCTGGACTCAAATGGAGTCTCATCTCCATGTCAGTGTTCTGGAGATGAGGGCAGTCCTTTATGTCCTTTGAGCGCTGGTTGACTTTGTCCATCATAAAGTAATCCTTCTCCAGATGGACAACAAAGCAGTGATGTATTACATCAAGAAGTAGGGGAGAGCACACTCCTACCCATTCTGCAGAGAAGCTATGAGGGTATGGGAGTGGTGCCTTGAGCACAAAGCCCTGATCCTAACAGTTTATCTACCAGAGGCTCAGAACAATCTGGCAGACCAACTCAGCAGGACAGAAGTGGATCCTCACGAGTGGTCATTAGCACCAGACTTTGTTCAGTCTCTCTTCGACGAGTGGGGCACTCCAGACCTGGACCTTTTTGCATCCCCACTCAATGCAAAACTGCCTCAGTTCTGCTCCAAAATCCAGAACCTGGCATTTTCTGTCAAGATGCATTCAGACTGCGGTGGACAAATTGCTTTCTGTATACATTTCTGCCTCTTCCACTAGTTCAGAGGGTACTGCTCAGACTGGAGGCACACAGCAGCAAAATTATTCCCATTGCACCATACTGGCCTCGACAGATTTGGTTTCCCTTGATACAACAAGTTGTCAGTGATTCTGACACAGTGATTCATGGTCTGTCCCAACCTGTACTCCCTTCATCTCCATGTCTGGCTCCTATGAAGATAGAGGTGGTCAGGTTCAAAGTTTCTCAGAGGGTCTGGGAAATCCTCCTGGCTGCGTGTAAACCTTCCACTAGGAAAACGTACACAGCCAAAATGAAGCACTTCTCAGAATGGTGCACCAAGACCCATATGGACCCATTCTGGTGTCCGCCGGATAAGGTTCTGGAGTACCTATTAGACCTTTCAGATGCTGGACTGCAGTATTCAACTGCCTCTTTTCAAGAGATTTCTTAAGGGCATTCTGCACACAAGGCCCCCGGTTAGGAAGCCAGTTGCCCCCTGAGATATTAACATTGTACTAGACATGCTCTCTCGGAAACCCTTTGAGCCTCTAGTTACGTGTGATCTCAAGTTCCTGACCTGGAAAATGGCTTTTCTGGTTGCCATCACTTCTGCTCACAGGATCTCTGAGATACATGTTTAGTCACAGATCCTCCATATACCGTCTTCCACAAGGACAAGGTGGTTCTTTATACACACCCCAAGTTTCTTCTCAAGGTGGTTTTGAAGTTTCATTTGAACCAGTCTTTGGTGTTGCCCACTTATTTTTCTAACTTCAAGAAAGAAGGAAAATGCACCCTTCACTCCATGGTTGTTAAAAGAGCCCTTCAGTTCTACATTGATAGAACCAAGGATATTCGTTAATCCAAGCAACTCTTTATTTCCTTTGCTGTTACCCGGCTGGGTCAGCCAATAACCACTAAGTGCATTTCCACTTGGATAGTGGCTCTATGGCCCAGGTGAAATTGGAGGGCCAAGTTTGCACTCACTCTACCAGGGCGGTTGCTACATCCCTGGCAGAAATCCACTCAGTCCCCATCGCCAAAATTTGCAAAATGGCTACCTGGAGCTCAGCGCATACTTTAGTTAAGCACTATATTCGGGATGTCCATGCCTGACAGCATGCTTCTTTTGGCAGGACAATCCTTAATGGACTTCTGTCCTGAGTGAGCTCCATCTCCTACTGCCCTGCTTGGGAATTTTTGTATCGGCTTAATACTCTAACCCAGCAGTATAAATAAATGGTGGACTTGAATCAGGAAGATATAAAAAGTATGTACTCACTGTAATTCTTGATCTTCTTGGACGTCTTCACCATTTATTCATACACCCACCCACCATGCCCTGAGCTCACTCTCTCTGTTTCTTGGTCTTCACCTCCCTTGTTTTGGTTTGGGCTGTGAAGACACAATTGTTTAGCTTGACCTTTCTTTTATGGTCAGAAGGACTATCTTATGCCCTGTTTAGGTTAGGTGTTTACTTAGTTAGGTTATGATGCAAGTCCTCGGTAGAAAAGATACTGAGGCATTTTGGAGGGTTGACACTGAGATAACCTATACGGCGTGAGACAGCCTCGCGTTGCTGCATATGTGTGGTCCTACCTCTGCGCTGCCCTCCTGAAGATTTTTGGCTCCTGCAGGGTCCCAGCACCTTAGGCTTGAAGCCAGCAATATGAATAAATGGTGAAGACTTGTCCAAGAAGATCAAGAATTGTGGTAAGTATGTAATTTTCATTTATTTTTTTTTCGTTTTCAGTGTTCCTTTCCAAGAGTTACAGCAGAAAACACTTGAAAATGTTTGCTTCTCTACTGTTAACCTCACAGTGCCTTTGTTTATAGCATCATAGTTCTTACCATGACAACAGACTATAATGTTACAAACAGCATGTGTGTGGTAAGCAGGAGCGAGTCTGATACATTTTGAAAGACTCCATTGAAATAATTACTGCAGTATCTTCAGTATTTAGTAGACCAACACCAGGAAAATGTTAAAAAAAAAAAAAATCCAAGAACTAGAAAACAATAAAGTTAAAACATAATCAGTGTAAATCTGGTGTTTTTTAAGGTTTTATTATAATAGAGTTGCTCCTTAAAGCAGTTTGTGTCCAGACACAAAATAGCTCACATTTTATCAGTGCTCTCTGTGTCTGGACCTATCTCCTTTATCCCTACTACCAATGACAGTTGCATGAAAACAAAATCAGAGTCTCCTAGATTGCCCCTCCGACACTCCAATAATTTCCATAGCAACAGATTTTGATGTCACAAACTGAGCATCTTGAGGGAAAAGCAGGAGAATGAGGCAGAACCTGGGGACCAAGACCCTCCCACAAATCTTCTCAGCCACAAAGAAACAAAAAACAGAACATCGATGAAATATAAGCTATCCTGTGTTTAGCATTACGCTTCAAAATGCTTTCCTGGATATCAATCTCCTTAAAAGGAAAAAGAAACACTGCAGAACCCGACCCACCGAGTTCATATCTGTCCAACCATCTCTCCCTTCCTGCTTTTTGCCTCCTTTGTCTCCCAAACCAGCCCTCAGTGCCAGAGTTTCTGTTCTGTTAAAGAGGACAGGAAATTATTTCAAATTGGCAGCTGTATATAATGTCCTTATTTTTTAGAAATGCTATTCATAGCCCTAATTGATTCATATTTAACAGTACCTGAATAAAACATGATGTGAAGAGAAACACAGTATTTGGCATTGTTTTGTTTTTGTGGGCAGCATTATGTAGCAGTTCTCATCATGGAGCCAGTGATCTGGAGTTTCACTACATCATGGTTTGTGTGCAGAGCTCTAAGCATGCTTCTGACTTGTGAATAGTTAATGCTTAGCCTTCTCTGCACAACCCATGACACACTAAAATCTCCAAATGTCTTGTTCCATGATGAGAACTGAGCAGAATGTTGTTCATAAAAAAGGCAACAATTGAAAACATTTTTTCACATCAGTGGTTAATCAGGTAGAAGTAAATATGGATCATTTGGAGGTACGAATCTCCAATAACTGCTGCCAATTAACACAAATGTCCAGTCCCCTTTACATCACATGGAATAAAGTCTGCCCACCATACCCATTCTCCTGCATTTGCCCTAGTGAGTGACGCACATTCCGGTTCCACTGTTGACTTTGAAACCTCAGCCTGCACACAGTCATGCACAGTGCACTGTAATACAAGACAAAGACCCCATACCTTCATTTAGCTGTAGTTCAGGACCATAAGAACTCCCCTAACTATCTCCACTAGCATTAGACAACCACATCAATGGCAAACGGATTATCCCTGTTTTTGTACACTTATATTTTCTATTACATATAATTTGTTTCACAGTACAATCAAAAACAGAAGGCAGTTTTTTCATGGATGTGTATAGCATGGAGAATCTGCATCAGGTTGGCTTTGTAAACAACAGCAGATAGAGAATATAAGCTATATTCCTTATTTTTTTGTTCACAAAGCCATCCAGATACTCCTTCATAGCCCATCCATAAAACACACCCATCTGCTTTTCACAAAATTCTAAGAACACAGGACACACCAGTGCTGTCTGTCCTCCGAGCACCTGACCAAAGAAATCCCCCTTCCCTTCCTGTTTTTTTGTTTTTTTTTAAACACCCTTCCCAGGCACCCCCGACCGGCCACTCCTTCAGGCCTCTGAGGTGCACCCACTCCACTCCATCCCCTGCTGCCATCCATCGCCCCTATTTAGCAGCCCCCCAAGTAACTCGATGTAACCCTTTGTCAGGTGGGTCCCTTCCTTCTGGGGGAGGGTGCCTTTTTTTTAGGCACAACTGCATATCCTGGGTGCTGTGAGGTCAGTCTGGACACGTCTGGGGCTTGTGGTGATGGGGACCGGTGACTATTATCTGGTCAATCGGGGGGTGCTTTTCCCATTTTCTGCCCTCCCACTCCCTCCACCCTCATTGGGCCTGATCATGACAGCAACCTGAGGCGGGGATGTTCGGTGGCATGTTGAGGATTCATGCCACCTACCACATTGCCCAATCCACCTCCAGGTGCCTAAGGCCCGCCCATCCCCCAGGAGGGAAGCATCCAATGGACACTCTGTACTCCGCTCCTGACATTTGGGCTCAGGGCACAAAGCCAGGTTGACAGCGTGCTAAGCTAACCCTTTGCTCAGCGCCATGGAGCTGGCCTCCCCTTCCTTTCTTTGAATCAAGTAGCAGAGTACAGCCTAGTGACATTCAAAGAATTTATATAGTTTTAATTTTATTGTCATGATGGTACTCCTCAGTTGTAACCTGCTCACCAGAGGTGAGCAAGTTACAGGTGAGCTTCCCTTGACCATTTGTAGCATTGTTTAGCCCCCTCCAAATCATCCAAACCACAAACAAGAAAGCACTTGTGTTTAAAGCAGTGGTTTTATTAGTCATTATGTAGTCGTGTAGTCTTTCCAGCTACAATGATTTTTGGGCAGGACCATCAATATCCATTTGTCTTTTGGTTTTCTTTCATTCCTCAACCAAGATATGGGATTTCAGTGTTTGAAAAAGTTGTGAAAATTGCTGCTCCCATGCAGTGCCAGCCATAAAAAAATGTAACATCTTCATGGTGTGGAGTGGTGCTATTTTACCATGTGGAAACACCATCCTAATATATCCACAGTATGAATCAAGCTCGACATATGAGCATTTCAAAAAATTTTGAGTGTGGCCATTTTTAATTACTTGATCCATTAATTACAGAATTAGATATAAAATGTATTTAACAAATATCTGAGCCAATTAGAAATACACAGAGGATGAATCTAAGTATGTCAGACCCAGCGATTTTTGCTAAAAAAAGAAAAAAACTATATGATGAAGATTTTTGCAGACTAAAATACTACTGCTTAGCCGGCCCAGTGGCACTGAGGGTTGAGGCACTGGACGCCACACCTCCCACCACACCGGTGACCCAGGTTTGGGAGCGAGACCGGGCCGCCAGGGGGAGATAGGCTGAAGCTTCCGATGACAGCTTGTCTTCTCCAGAGGAGGAAGGGTCTTTCAACCTGGCAAGCGGTGACCCCCAGTGGAGGCTGGGAGCTCGGGGGCCTGATTGGTCAAGGGCGTAGGTCAGTGACCAATCAGCATCAGGGGCTATTCCTTCAAGGAAGGAGGAGGAGGGACATTGCTGATGTCTGTGCTTGCCCCTTGATGTATGGGCCTGCAGCGTCCCACAGAAATGCGGGAAAAAAAACACTGGAACCGGGAGACAGAGCGCCGAGCCGGGTCCCGATCTGCCGGTGCCTGCCTGCAGCCTCAGGACCCTGACGATATGCAAGATTCCGGGGCCTGCCCCTACCCTGACCCCGCTCAGGGTGTATCCAAGTCCGGATGGAGGGACCAGAGACTGGCAGGTAAGGCACTGGCAGAGACAGGCTTAGTAAGGTGGCTCCCGATAGAATGGCTCCAGTGGGGGCAGTAGGCAGGGGAAAACAGAAATATCCACAGAAAAAAAAATACTACTGCTTTAAGTTACAGAACAAAGCCCAATACCTATGCCAGGTACAGGATTACAGGAAATAATACTTTTGGACTACTTTTTAGGGGAGCTTACCTTTGGTAACAGTCTTCCTCCACAAATGATCGACACACACAGTCCAGCTCTGATCCATGTTGCTTCATCTCAGTCTCTTCTGTTTCACAAGGATTTTCTCTCTGGCTTTCTGGCTTGGGTCCTGCTCTCTCTAAAGTCTCCACCACACCTATACAACAGCCCTAGTTGGACTCTCATTTCATAGGCCGCAAACAATAGGCCTTGGTGCCAGCTTATCTGGAAACCTTTTGGCTTGCCAGGAAAGGAACAATTTGAAATAAAAATAATTTTTCCATTGGTTTACAGACTTCAAATGGTTGGTGACTTCACAATTCTGGAAAAGACTGACAATCTCCCTCCCCCCACTTGTCCAAGTATCTTTGCTGGCCAGGCCTATAAGTAGATGACATCTGCTGGTATTATATATAAAGACCTCAGCCACCAGTGAGTTGACTCCCCCTCCAAAAAAATAGTAGCTCCCATTTAATTTACGTACAAAATACATTACTTTTAATAAAAAAAAAATCTCCCTATCGTCCAGATAGGAATTGCCCCAAAACATTACACCAGTCCAGGATGGGCATTCCACGGCGGAGGCATAACTTGCTCCATACTGCACTCTGATTGTTGCACTGGACAGCAGGGCTGCTGGGGATGCTGCCTGTAGCCACCTGTGTGTCATATCAATAATTTCATGTTACTAATATATTATTGAAAATACACTCTCTGACTGTTACTACTGGTGGTTCTGCTCTAGTCTGTGTGTCATATCAATAATTTCATGTTACTAATATATTATTGAAAATACACTCTCTGACTGCTACTACTGGTTGTTCTGCTCAAGTCGGCGTGTCATATCAATAATTTCATGTTACTAATATATTATTGAAAATACACTCTCTGACTGCTAGTACTGGTTGTTCTGCTCTAGTCGGCGTGTCACATCAATAATTTCATGTTACTAATATATTATTGAAAACACACTCTCTGACTGTTACTACTGGTGGTTCTGCTTTAGTCGGCGTGTCACATCAATAATTTCATGTTACTAATATATTATTGAAAACACACTCTCTGACTGTTACTACTGGTGGTTCTGCTCTAGTCGGCGTGTCATATCAATAATTTCATGTTACTAATATATTATTGAAAATACACTCTCTGACTGCTACTACTGGTGGTTCTGCTCAAGTCTGCGTGTCATATCAATAATTTCAGGTTACTAATATATTATTGAAAATACACTCTCTGACTGCTACTACTGGTTGTTCTGCTCTAGTCTGCATGTCATATCAATAATTTCAGGTTACTAATATATTATTGAAAATACACTGTCTGACTGCTACTACTGGTGGTTCTGCTCTAGTCTGCGTATCATATCAATAATTTCATATTACTAATATATTATTGAAAATACACTCTCTGACTGTTACTACTGGTGGTCCTGCTCTAGTCTGTGCTGATTCTGCTACTGAAGTGAACAGAGGCCAGGTCACTGTGCTGGTCTTGGTAGCATGCCTCATGGCTGCTTTCTTATTAATTAATTAATTGATTGATTAATTTTGTTAACTGGGTAGGCAAACTGAGACATAGGAGTCCCTTTTTCAGGGCTTCATGACAACACCGAAGATAGTTTATTTAAAAAAAAAAAAAAAGAAAAAGCTACTCTGAGCTTTTACATTGATTTAACATTAAAATGTTAATTTAAAAATACAGTAGAATTTGGATTAAGAGGAAATCTGCCTTGAAAACATTCTAAATTTCAAATAGTGTAATTGTGGGTTAGTAATAAATGTATTAATTTCTTTACAAGTATTATGTATTTATTTTAAAAATGTATTTTTAATAAACTTTCAATGTGAAATTATGGTAACTGCATGCTGAAATGCTATTACATATATATATATATAAATTAAATATAAGGAAAATAATTCATTTATTACTAAACCACAGTTACACTACTTGAAATATAGAATGTTTTGCAATGCAGATCTCCCCTTGGCCCAAATCCTGCAGTATACTGATTTGAAATTGACATTTTTTAATGTCAAATTAATTTAAAAGCTCAGATAAACTTTTTTTTTAAATTATTTTAATCCCGACTCCAAAAAGGGACTGGAAACTCAAATTGCTGTTTGCTGTTGTAGCAGGAAAATGCTCTGCTTGACCTAAGGCTAAAGAAGCTCAAACTTGGTAAATAGTTTGTCTTTTGCAACTTTAGACAGACCTATGTATTACAGGTGGTTGATATTCAGTGAATTGTATGTTTATACAGTATATGTGGAAGTCTGGTAGCAGAACATAAAAATAACTGCATTGCAAAAACATATTTGAAAGACTTATGTTATATTTATTCATTCTTAACTTTTGCTAGTATATGTAAAATCAAAATGCCACTGGCACATTTCATTTAAAAATTCTAATCTATCTTCCAGGGGCCAGAAAATCAGCTCCTGTCAGTGTTCCTCTCCTACTGCTGAACTCTTTAGTCCAACATATTTTATAGTTTCATTGGGAAATGCCTGTTATTACATATGAGATATGTGTTTTGCAACTTGGCTGCTGCCTTTTCTCTCACTTCTCCGGAGAAGATGCTGAGGCCAGGGGAGGACTGGAGGAGGCTGCACGCACCTGGAAACTGGGTACCAGTACTGGACCATCTTGGAGGTCCAAGCAGGGAGGGAATGACAAGTACAGTACTGGAGCACTTTATATGCAGGTAGTATGCAAACCATTTCACTCGTGTATATAAAAAACTTGCACTTGTAATATTATGATCAGAAGTTGGTCCTATTTTCGTAACAAATGATCATTTTCCAATGCTGGGTTTACAAATCTCGCACCTTTAGAATGCACTTAAAAAGTTAGTTTAAATCACATTAATCTAAGTTCATGTTTTTACTTAAAAAGCAATCATATGTCTGGGCAGGCAGTAACCAGACTTTAATAGTGCACTCAATCAATCAGTACATCGTCTGCAACCTAATGTATTCCTTTATCGACTGAAGGATTGATGCACAAAGGGATATAGGAAAAAAAGAAGAAAAATCTTTCAAACACACACACACACACACACACACACACACACACACACACACACACACACACACACACACCAAACAAACAAACAAAAAACAGTTTAGCAGACCTAAAAGAACATCGGGTAAAAAAGTAAATCAGAAAGCATCCAATCTAAATCAAAACAAAAATCTGTATATGTTGAATTATTAATATTGGTCTAAATTACTTGATGTCACTGCACACCTTTAATACCATTGCAGGTTTTTTGTTTGTTTTTTGCTATTTGGAGTGATGATCTGTGTTTTTATATGTGTTATAATTTCACCTGTTTTGGTGAATTGTTCTTATAGGCCTTGACTTGTAGGGGAAAATAATATAATGATTTTTTTTTCTGGCTATGTGATTTGTTTTTTATTTTCTATTAGACAATGGCAAGAAACAATGATGGCCTCTGATTGGTCAGCCTGGGACTGGACTCGTGATGTTATCCCAGTACAACATCATGGGTCTAGTCCCAGCTCTCACAAGACCACATCCAATGTGAAAAAGAATTATTCCACAAGCACGATCAGTTGCCCCACTGCCTTCCTCGTTGGACACAACAATCATCAATTCATGGCCTGCCACTACTTTCCGTGCAACAACAATCCTCCCCCCAAAAACAAAAATACACTAAAAACAACATGCGATCCCTGTCCAGTCAGTCTCAACCTTCTTAACCTGATTTAAACACAAATTTAAAAAGGCACAGAAGCTCTCAGCGGCTTAATCCGTTGACAGCCGGGTTTACTCTCACCAACTCATAATCGCATCAGTGGCATTATAGATAAAACAACATTTTTTTTTTCTTTGTTTTTTCTATAATTTACTTTCAGAACTGCTTCACCTGCTAATGGTCTGACCACGTGCTCATGCTCACTACTCAGATGAGCGGCTGTGGCATTTCATTGACCCGCTTCATCCCACGACTGCAAGAAAGCATGACTAAACAGAAAGGATCATCCCCGTACCTCCTTTGAGAACAAAAATAAAAACAAACTTCCCTATTCAGTAGCAGCGCCAACATCTCCTACCTGTGTGACACAGTAAATCTCCACTCATGCCCTCCTCCGTTGGAGAAGCAGTTTTGCAATTAAAATCGCAAAGAAGACTTTTGCTTAGTTGTCCCAAGGAATATGGCAGAACCGGAACAATTTCTATCACAAAAACTAAACAATGTAGATAGCTGGGTAGGAACAGGGCAGAAGACAATCAACAGACAAAGAGGGGCTAAAAAAATAGAAACCTAATGATAAACAGCAGCAGCTCCTAGTTGACAAAGAAAGAAATGGGAACTTTTTTTAAACAAGTATGCTTCCACACTCCAAAATATACTGTAAAACTGTCAGAATTTTCTTTTTTTCTTCTTTTAACTATTTTAAATGATAATGAGCCATTGTATAATAGCAATAATGCACTCCAGAGTGTGTGTTGTGCTGGGATAACGTCACTTCTGGGGTGATTAGTTGCACTCGGCCTGCGGCCTCGTGCCTAATCACCCCAGGCATGACGTTATCCCAGCACAACACACACCCTGTCATGCATTATTGCTTAAGTGACTAGTTCATTTGAAGGGTGTGTGTTGGGGGGGGTGGATGGATGGATTGATAGATAAATAGATAGATAGAATTGAAATGCCAAAGAAAATTCATGACACACTGTACCTACTTTACATTATAAACATGCTTTACATGTAAAACTTGCAAGGAGGAGACTGAACTCTGGAGATAGACTGACATGCACCAGCTGCACTGTACACACAGACATGGGATGAGATGGAGCCCGATATGTCAAGAGAGACATTAAATCTGTGTATGTGAGGATGACTACTCGACCATCTCAGAGGGCGAGCTAGAGCAGCAGTGAGTCAATAGTCTGTTGGCAGTTCTAGGTCCAAGCAGAGAGGGACAGATGCATCACTGGAACAACCTTGGGGTGAGGAGGAGACAGACACTGTCTGCGCATGGCACAAAATCTGGCGTACTGGCAGGCTGCAGCTTGCAGCTGGGAGTAAAGCTAAAGACAGTGATGGGATGGGATTTGGAGGGAGCTGTGTGTCAAGAGAGAGTCAAGAGACACTGGGTTTGGGATGAGGATGACAGACTTAGCATGGAGGATCACCTCATGCAGCGCACTGTCACACATGCTCCCCCAAGCAGACTCACTTACTCATGCACACATACCCATCCCCAAGTCAATCGACCTCATTTACCGGTAACTTAAATTGTCAAGTAGCCCTTAAATTGGTCTTGAGATGTCACGTCACTCCTCAAATGGAAAAAGTAATCCATTTTTCAGTTCAGCAGCCAAACTCCGAGTTTTCCTTTCTGCTCTGCCACTGGAGTTCTGTGTGCATATGAATGCTTACTTTATTATAAATCTGCAACCTCACCCTCACACGATCAAGAAGCAGCCAAGCAAAGCCAGTAATTAAGCAGTACAACAGAAAGGAGCTATAGACAGCCTGGGTAGGTACAAACTAGGTAATGCACAGCAAGAAGTTAATCTAATTATCTCCTCTTCTACTGCAGCAGGCAGCATGGCTATCATGCTTAAACTTCGGTTTGTTAAATTGTCTCTTTCTGTTGGCTTGTGAATTTATGATCATCATTCTCTGTGCTGTGATGCTGTCTGCTGTTTTAGCAGGTGGGGACTTATGCTGAAGCCAAAAATGCTCAGGGACACATGACTGGCTTAACAAATTCAGGAGGTCATGTCCCCCTTATCCCCCCAGTGGAAGTGCCCATGTGTTCAAGACACAAATGCTAGGTCTTTCAGAACCATCTTTCATTTAGTGATATAAGACAGCACCTAACCCATGAAATGATAATCACAGTATATAAGATTTCTGTCCAATGCATAGTGTAATAGCACTTGAAGATTGAAGTGGTTTCTTTGAACTTTTAAAAGCTTTCTCTTTATATTGCTCCCAGTGCCATTTCATACTTTCTCTCAGCAACTACTATAACAGTGCTAATAGGAATGACAAATCTGGCTGGAATCTGTCAAGCAAGTTGAAATATGCTTCCAACGCAGACATTCTTGGGTTGTTAGGCATTCTGTATTGCCTGCACTTTGTCACTGTGTACAGTGTCTTAGCATTAACTCTTGCCCTGAGTCACCACTTCCTACCTTAGAAACTGTACGTACTCTGCTTCAAACATAATCCACCCTCTTCTAGCCGTATTAGTAATGCTTGTAAATTCTGGGGATGCTCAGCTGCAGTTAACTCAGATATGTCATGACTCATCAAGGTACAGAGCAGCACGTGAAATGCCTTGAAGTAACCTTTACATAGTTCTCAGATCAATGTCTGGCACTGACAGTACACCTGAAGTTAAGTGGTTATATCTAATTATACAATGGCAAGGAAAAATGTAAGAAGTTGTTTGGTTGCTGACCCATTGAGACAGTGATGTTATTACGCAATAACATCACTGTAACATTGGATTTGTTGCATTTGTTTCTTTTTTTCTTAAGAAACAAAAATATTTTCCCACACTAACAAAAACATTCTTCAGAATTATTTTTTTATTCGGTATATAACAAGAAGCCATTGTATAATTGCAATAAGACACTCCAAGGTGTGTGTTATTGTGTAATAACGTCACTCCTGGGGTGGTGGAAGCACTTAGCTTCGTCTCGTGCTTCAACCCACTCCAGGACTGATGTTATTACACGATACCACACACCTTGTCATGCCTTATTGCTTAAATAGGCATTTATTCATGTTTATATTTACGTACATTGTGGAGTCTTCCTTCAATACTTGCTGGTGAGCATGGCTCATGGCAAGTTGTACGAAGTGTAGTCCACTTGATGACTGCAAATAAATCCTCAATTTTTGGAACAGAATACTAGCCTACTCTAAGTGAGATATTCTCTTTGCAGTTAGTTTATAATCTCTGCATTTGGATACAGAGCCATTGGGCTTCAACACTGGCACTGCTGGTGCAGCCTCAGAAAATCTTACAGGTTTAATAATGTAGTTCATCAGAAGTCTGGTCCAGTTCTGCTTCATACTTTTGCTGCATAGCATATGGCATGACTTCAGTGTCAAGTAAAATACTAACATTGTAAGTTAAGCTCAGAAAGTACTCTAGGTCCATCAGGTCCACCCCCTTTTCCTTATAAACAAGAATTAACAAGTATGCTGCTTTAACATGTTGGAGATTTCTACCCACCCTGTTACCCAGGGTACCCTGTAATTTCCTTGGTTGGCAGAAATGTGTCCAGGTTCACACTGCCAGCCTGTTTTGTCTTGTCTTTATTTCCATAAGTTTATCACCCTCTGGGAGACGACGTGCCTTCTAACGTTGCTCCTGAATTTAGCTTTAAAGTGTTTCTCATTTTGCTGCTAGAACACACTAGCTCAAACATCACCATCTGTTCAACCTTGGTGATTCTCTTCATTTCTGTATGAGGAAGACTGATATCACGCTCCCCCCATCCCAGCCTCCTTGTCTCTAGAAGGAACATGTTAGGGGCCTCCATTCTCTCCTCATAGCTTTTATTCTCCGTGCACCATATATGTTTAGTAGCTTTGCCTTTCACGCTCTGTACTGCCTCAATGTCATTTTTGTATTAGGGAGCCAGAACTGCACAATGTACTCCAGGCTGGGCCTGCCCAGCAAAACAAAAAGGAAGCACTTGTATTAAGTGCTAGTGTACTGCCTAAAACTAATATTACATTTTAAAAGCAGTCAACTGTTACCTTTTATATCTGAGGTACTGTACCTTTTCTTTTCCCTTTGGTTAATTAGCAGATCGTTTACCTAATGTTAGTAAGGGTGATGTGCAGGACAGCACTCTGCCCGGCAGCTGACATATCTAGCTCTGTTTCCCTCAATACATATTCAGCATTGTGACCTCACTGAATGTGACATCACTACTGCTTAGGAACAGCCTCTCATTAGCTGCCAGGTCAATCACCTGTGATGTCACTGTCAGTGAGATCACAATGCTGATGCTATAGTGGGGGTACTAGAGAGAGACAGTCAGCTGCCAGACTGAGGGCTATTCCACACATCCAGGACAATATTAAAGGAATAATGCCTGACAGGGTGGGTGTTATGCTGGGATAACATCTCACCTCGGGTGGTTGGGCCCGATGCCACCGGCCGAGGGCGTCCAACACCCAAGAAGTGATGTTATCCCAGCATAACACCCACCCTGGAGGGCATTATTCCTATTATACAATGGCTCATTGTTTTATACAGAAAAAAAAAAGAATTTTGAAAGATTTTATTTAGTGTTTACAAATATTTTTTTAAGAAAAGATGCAAACAGTCAATGTGCTGCTCAAGCATATCATCAGCAGGGATGTTATGCCAGGATAACATCCCTGCTGTGATGGCCAACTGACCAATCAGAAGCCAGGATTCTTTCTTGCCATTGTATAATGTCACATACTGTATAAAACTTTCTAATAAACAAAAAGGAAGAAGAAAAAATACTTCAGAAATAAAAAAGTTACAGCTGACTGCTTCTTAAAATTTGAATAATTTTCCTGTCTGTTTTGGTTTCATTAGCTCTGAATGGGAAAATCAGAGCAGGCTGACTGGATGAATGAAGAGATGTGTGCAAAGCACAGGCCTGTTTAAATAATGGGGAGGGCAGATACAGCGTTGGATAAACACATACGAACATACGAAACTGCCAGCAGATACAGGCCTTACGGTCTGTCTAGTCTGCTTGAGCGTGCAGCACTTCAGCCATTAAACTGCATGTATCCTCATGACTGAATGGATTAATAGATGACTGCGACATTTATCCACACAGTCGTGAATTTATCCACATGGTCATTACGTCACTGCCACCGTTCCACTACCTTCACACAGCAAACTCTATCTCACTTCTCCTGTGACCCCTCCGCAACATGCCTCTTTCAGTCACCAGAAAAAAAACACTGCAGCACCTCTCCAAAGGCCTCACAATTTTCTATGTGACAAAACACCACCCAAAAAATTACATACTCCTGCTACAAAAGGAACCACCGTGCCACCATCAAACAAGCCCACCATACTGAAATCACTCTACAACCCTCCCACACACAGTGCACAGCCTATCAAACACTACGTCTAACCCCCCTGATGGCACCACCAACCAATCATACACTGAAACAAATGCAAAGAAAAAGCCCAGTCACTGGAGGAAAACACCATGGAAAACTGTAACTTATCTACAAAAAAAATCAAATAGAAAAAACGGTCAACACAGCACCCTATTGTATAAATCAAATATGTGTTGGGCTGTGATGCAGTACACTATGTATCTACACTCATGGAGACTGACCTCGGCAACCATTACTTGTGGCTACACTATGCTTCACGACTTGTGAGGTTACTTGAGGTCAGTGTCCACTCATGCAGATACATAGTGTAGTCCACCACAGCCCAACACATATCCCATATTTATTTGCCCTTTGGAAGCAAATGCTGAGCTTATGTTGCTTGGTTTTGCTTCACTGTAGTCATTAGCTCAACTAATGTCACTTGGTTTCTGAACTGCTAAGTAATTAAAACATGAATAATTGGATGGGGAAAAGGCTGCATTAATATGGGCCTTAAATAAGGGGAAAAAAATAGGACTGTATTCCAAGAATCAATCTTTCCTATACAGTCCCTTCTTCCAGTGGTGCCTGATGTCCACGTACCCCCTGGTATACAGTGGCACTGGCCCCAACTTCCTCATTTCCTTTTTTCCCCCCACTGTCAGAGTGCAGTGTGTCTTGCTTTCGTTGTTTGGGACCAGAACTACCAGTTTGCATTCAATTAGCATTCTAGTCTAGTGTTTGTCATGTGAAAACTTGTAGTATTAAGCTAGCATTTGTTACAGTGAGATTATGTCTGATCACCACACCACTCTTAGTGAGTGTTTTGGTACTAGGAAATTTTGCAACCAGGAGTGAAGGCAGTACTCCTGGAGACACAGACAGAAACAGCCCTGGCCCTAATCATGCTCAGCACTGGGTTCCGGGGACCATTTGATCTTGATCTCTTCTTGTCATAGGAAACAGAAAGAAAAGAGAGGACACAAGTAGAGGCAAGTCAAACAGAGGTAGTTCCACACAAATGGCTATTAGCACCAGACTTCGTGAGGTCACTGTTCGATAAGTGGGGCACCTTAGATGTGGAACTTTTCTGTGACCCTACTCAACACCGAAGTGCCTCAGTTCTGCTCCATAAATCCAGTACATGATGTTTTCAGTCAAGATGCATTCAGACTGCCATGGCAAAATTTGTTTCTGTATGCATTCCCTCCAGTCCTCCTTATCTAGAGGATGTTGTTCGAACTGGAGGCACACAGGGCAAGTTGATTCTAGTGGCCCCCCTGCTAGCCTCGGCAATTATGGTTTCTTCTGTTGAATCAAGTTTTAGTCAGCAAATAAAAGGTTCTGCCACTCTGGATGGACTTATTGACCCAGGGTCAGTTGGTCAATTCCAACCTGCACTCCTTCACCTCGGCCTGGCTCCTGAAGAGATAAGAGTAAACAGCTTCAAGGTATCTCAAAAGGTCTATGAAATACTTCTAGTTGCTTGTAAACCTTCCATCAGGAATACATACACAACCAAGTGGAAAAGATTTTGTGTCTGGTGCTCCAAAACCCCAGTGGATACCTTCATGTGTCCACCTGAAAAAGTGTTGTAGAATTTACAGGACCTTTCTGATGCTGCCACTGTTTGAGGTTCCTCTGGGGTATTCTGCACACAAGGCCTCCAATCAGGAAGCCAGTGGTTCCAAAGGATATCATCCTTGTACTGGAGATGCTCATTTGCAAGCCCCTCAAGCCTATTGAGATTTGTTACTTGAAGATCTTCTTCAAGGATAGCTCTTTCATCAGGCCACACCTATGGAATTTATAGACGCCAGGCGCTAGGACCACATGGAAACTTTCGCAAGCAGTCTGCCAGGGGCCACCCATGATGACATCAGGCATTGGCTGCTACATAAATGTGGGTAGTCCCTTCCCCCCTCAGTTATTTTCCTGCCATACTCATCGGACCACTCATGGAAACACCACTGCGATTGCCGCCACTTTATTTTTTCTATATAGTAAAGCATTCAGTGATTTTTGATGGCATGTATGTCATAGAAGGAACTGTTGAAGCTGTTTTGTTATTGTGACTGTGATGAGAAGATATTATACTGACGATTCTCACAATGTCTGCATCTGTTGCCTTGACCTAGATCACAACATGCAAGCTTGCCTGATTTGCAGGGTTTTCAACATTGCCACCTAGTAATTCCAGAGAGGGGCCCTAGAGAAGTACCTATTAAAACAGCAGGTAGCCTGCATGGAGAAGGAGCCCCAGCAAAAGAGCACTACCACATCACCAGCCCACTCCTCTAGGTCCAGGTCCTCCAAATCCCGGGAGAAGCCATCCAGGAACCATAAGCACAAGCACTGGGAGAAGGAAAAGGAGAAGGAGAAAACCTCCCTGGTGTGTTCCAGGTCGCCCCTCTGCACAGCAGGTATGACCTCCTCAGTGCTGTCGACATCAGTCCCAGGTCAGAGCATGGCATTGCTGCTATCAGGCCTAATATGGCTGGTGTGTCACCATTGATGTCAGGGGCCTTGCCTCCCCTTTTGACCTCTACTGGTGCACTTGTTGAACACACGGGCGCCGATGTCCAGGCGGTGCTGTTGTCCCTTACAGACATACTTAAACACCTACTGCCTCCTCCTCCTGTGCTAGGAGGCTCACCAATGGGGCTTGTTACTCAACCCCATGCGACGAAACACACTAGGGCCATGCCTCAGCTGTCTCCTCGAGTGGCGCTGACCTTGCTGGCATGCTCCCTAATATCCATCAACCAGGCCGATGATCACTTCGAATACAATTCTGATTTAATAATGCAGGATGAAGAGGAGGACCCTGAGGTCTATGTGGAAAGTCCCTATGAAAAAGGCACTAGTTCCACTGTGTCAAACTGCAGCGAGGACTCAGTGGTCCACACTGCAAGGACCTTCCCCCCTGAGGACCTCGTTTTTCTCACTATGATGCACAGTTACAGGCTGCCATGGGTTTTGATGTAGAGGAACAAGATATCACCAAAAAAAATTGAATAGATTTCTTAGAGGTACCTGATGCACCCCCTATTGTGGTAACACCTCTCCTCCCTGCTCTAGAGGATGCCACCTTTGCTGCCTGGCATAGGCCGAATGTCATTCCAGCCATACCAAGAAAGGCAGACAAAATGTACATGGCTCCCTCGGGGAAACCCTTTTTTTACTATCCAGCCTGAGGTAGACTTTGTGGTCATAAATGCTGTCCTGAATAGGTCAAGGGCACCAAAACACCTGAGCACCCTTCTCCTGATAAAGAATCAAGGAGGTTGAAAGTGCTGGGTAAGAAAACTTTTACCTCAGCCTCCCTGGGCCTTAGAATTGTTAACTATCAGGCCCATGTGGTCAAGTACCAGACAGCTCTTTGGAGAAAGGCCAAGGCAGCTGCACAAGCTTTGCCAAAGAGTACCACCAAACAAGAGTTCCTAAAGGCTGTCACAGCTGGGGATGATGTATGGAAACACTTGCTTCCCATGGCCTATGATGTTTCTGATGCCTCAGCCAGGGCTACTGCCTTGGGAATATTTCTAAGGAGGTACTCCTGGCTTTGGTTTGCAGCGTTTGCAAATAACACACAACAGTCCATTCTCAATGCCCCTTTTGGAGGATATAAATTATTTGGCTCAGATGTCCAGGATATCCTCTCTAACCTTCAAGCCTCAGGCAGGACCCTGAAGCTGGTATGCTTCCTCTACCCTACTCAACCAAGGGGTAAGCAGAGGATACCTTTTCACCTAGCTGGTGCTACACACCATCCTGCCACCAGACAACAAGGTAAGGGCAAGGGAGCAGGAGACTTGTTCAAACGAGGAACCACTCCAGGGACACACTGAAAAGTCCCTAGAGGTGATGGTGCAGCAGGAGCTGCCACAACCAGCTCTGCCTGACCCACGACCACCATTAACTCCAGGAGTGGTTTCAGGGTGTGTCTCTCCCTTCACTTAACTCAGTGGAAGGAGGTACCATCAGATGCCTGGGTCCTGGAAATCATAGAACAATGTCATGCTCTGGAACTTCTAGACACATCTTCAAATCATCCACCGGTGTCAACTCACTGTCCTCCAGACCACATTCCTCTGTTCTTGGAGAAAGTTCAGACTTTGCTTCAGAAGAAGGCCTCAGAGCCTGTTCCCTTTGAACAAAGAAACACATGGTTCTTCTCTCATTACTTCCTAGTTCCAAAAGTGGACAGGAGACCTGCAGCCTATTCTGGATCTCAGAGACCTGAATTTTGTCATTAAGTACAAAAAGTTCAGAATGATCACTCTGCAAGACCTGTTCCTGCTGCTGCAAGTAGGAGTTGGATCTGTTCCCTCCACATGAAGGATGCCTACCTTCATATAAAATTCGCAAACCTCACAGAAAGTATTTGAGGTTCCTTTTTCAAGAGAAACACTACCAATTCAGAGTATTGCCTTTTGGCTTATCCTCTGCACCACGGGTCTTTACTTAATGTTTGGCGGGGTGGCAGCAACCCTTTGCAGGGAAGGCCTCTATGTTTTTCTTTACCTGGATGACTGGCTATTGAATGCCCACTCCAAGGAGCAGCTCCTGCACACCCTAGCTCAAACAATGCAGATGTGTGATGCTCGGGGGTTACTGTCAGTGTATCTGAGTCCATCTTGACACCTTGTCAACACCTGCAGTACATAGGAGTAGTTCTTGGACACAGCTCAAAGCTCAGGCTTGCTGCCTCTGAACAGGGCCAAATGCCTGATTGCCCAGGCCCACCTGGTACATGACAGTCGGTATGTCTCAGCTAGGACATTCCTTCAGCACCTGGGCCTTATGGCTGTAGCCATTGTCACAGTACCTTTGGCCAGACTTCACATGAGGATCCCCTTAGTGGACCCTAAGAGCCTAGTGGGACCAGCTCATGGATGATCTAGAACGAAGGTTTCTAGTAACCTCTCCTACATGCAAAGTGCTCAGATGGACAATGTCATTGTAATACATTACATCAATAAGCAAGGGGGAACTCATTCTTACCCCCTGTGCAGGGAAGCAATGCCAGTCTGGTTTTGGGCTTTGGAACCCAGTCTAGAACTATCAGCAGTACATGTTCCAGGCACTCAAAACATCTTGGAAGACAGGCTAAGCAGGTCACAGTCCAGGATGCATGAATAGGAACTGCTGACCTCTGTAGTAGAAGACATGTTTGACAGATGGTGTCATCCAGAGTTGAACCTTATTATGTCCCCATACAAAAAAAAATGCCGTTTTCTGCTCATTCGCTCCAGGGTCTGGACTTTTCTGGTGAGACGCGTTGTCCCTCTCTTGGAAGGGGAGGTTCCTTAATGCATTTCCACCCTTCCCTCTAATTCAGAGAGTGCTACTCAAGCTCCAAATGGAGGGGGCAGCTGTATCATCATTGCTCCCCCATGGCTTCATCAGATCTGGTTCCCCCTACTGCAACACGTGGCAATGGAACAACCCGGTGCCCCTACCCTTATGCAGGTGCCTACTGTCACATGAACAGGGAACCCTGGTCCATCCGGACCGCAGATCTCTTCATCTTCATGCATGGCATCTAAAAACATAGCTATTGCATGGTTTAGGGTTTCCCAAAAGGTGGCTGATGCCCTGGTGGTTGCCAGGAAGCCTTCCACCAGATCCACTTATTCCATGAAGTGGAAGCGGATTGCTTTGTGGGCCACTTCTCATCACTTGGATCTGCTTACCATTCCATTTAACCAGGCTCTAGAGTATCTGCTGTCCTTACTGAATGCAAAACAAAAACCAAACACCTGCACTCAGAAAGTAAACAAACACTGCACTTCACAGAGAAATGAATTAAAATGTTTTTATGCATCGTATAGTGAAGAGAGTGACAGACAAAACCACACACCACTAAATTACCCTGGCACTTCGAGTGTAAACTCTTCATCAGGGGGCATGGTTACGGGAGACAATAATCACATTTATAACATGGGGAGTGTGAGGGACAGAGCTGATTGGGTGAGTGGTGTCAGCTGACAGTGCATTAATGCACAGTATCAGCACACCTAAGGTGAAGAGGTCCAGGCTTTACAGGATTAAGGGGCAGCTTGGCACTTCTTTGAGATGTTGCATCCTCACAGTGAACACAGCCAAGTGGCAGATAATGCCAGAGATAGCATAGCTGTACCCCCAGGCTGTAGCCGGATAGTGTGCAGCTCAATTCGCACAGAGACTCTGCACTTGCAGCTGGTCCCAATCTGTTGCTGCAACATGATGTTCCCCTCACAACTGTGTCTCTACCCACCCACCTGCCCAGCAGCCCTCAGCGCACCCAGAGGAGAGTAGTTTGTCCATGAAACATAAAGGTTCCCTCACAGGTCTGAGTTACTCCACCCACCCACCTGCCCAGCAGACCTTGACATGCCAAGCTGACAGTGCAGCACAAGGGGCAGTGACAGCAATATCAGGGCAGGTTTGTGTGTCTCTCTCTCTCTGTGTATGTGCCACATGGCTACCCACCCACCCGCCCCCCTAGATCTGCGTGTCCCATAGCAAGCATTAATGCACTGTCAAACAGCAGTTAGTGTAAATGCCAGCAGCCCTGCGGCTGTCTTCTGCTCCTGGCACTGTACTGTCTCTCTCTGCCACCGTGGAAAACACCAGTAATGACAGTCACGCTGCAGGCTCTCCCACTTCTATCTTTGTCTCCCTCTGTAACACCACCTAAGCATCCCGTGGATCTCCTACTTTTCCCTGTAGTGTCTCTTGTCAGATCTGCCATGATTTTTGAAAAGTTGCGGCTATCTGCTGTTGGTGTTTCTCTGTCTCTCTGTCTGCATTGAAAAGCAAAGTCACCTGCAGACATAGTGACTCCTGTTAGAAGGTAGTGAGAGAGCAAGTGTTCGGTTGGTGGGCACCCCCCTGTACATCACAAACCAAACAAAAGTCTGTGACAGTCCCCCGAAGGTGAGAGCAGCAGCCACACATGGGAGGGAAAGGGAGAGAGAGGCAGTGTACTGTGAAGGGCTTCACTGCTGTCGCTCTATGTGTCTCCAGTTGTGTGTTTTGAAACCCATTGGCAGTGGTGTGGCAGCGAGCGGGAGTGCAACAAACAGTATCGATAGTGCCCCTCCACCCAGTCTCCAGTGATCGGTTTCACAAGCACCCACATGACATTCCCCCTATTTGCTGGCGGTGGCCCCCTGGCGTGGCACCCTGCTGTGCTGTACAACAGCGAGAGTGAGATCATGATGGTTCTCTGAATGTGACAGTGTCACTTCTCAATGCAGTTGTGCCCATGAAAACACCCGTGAGACAAAGTGTGTGTCAGGTGCCATGGGTGACACTCTCCAGTTGCTGTGTTGGGTGTGTCAGTGCCAGAAGATCTGCTGAGCTAAGTAGGCATTTGTACAACACACACCACAGTGCCAGCAGTAGTCCTGCTACGAACAGATGGGCTTTTATTTCTCTCTCTCAATCTCTTAGCAGTAAAAGTGACATGATACATCCGTGAGAGAGAGACAGCAGTGGTATGATTGCATCCCCAACATGGGGACACCAATAGCTTTTGTTTTTCTGACTTGGAGTACACAGTGGATTTAGATTTTCTCTGTCTGTCTCTCTGCTCTCTGATCATATGCCGACATCAGATCAGAAATTGTTTTGTTTTTGTGTCCGCTGCTGGTTGTGGAAATGCTGTGCCACAGAAAGTGAGTGGTAGAAAAAGAAAGAGAGAGAGAGACACCCATGAGAGAGACAGAGAGTGTGAGGTGCCACAGGTGACAATCTCCAGTTGCTGTGTCAGGTGCATCAGAGCAGTGTTGTATTGTCGTGCTGTGCAGTCAGTGCAAGGGACATTTTGGTCGTGTTTGAGCAAGCTGTCATCATGGCAGCAACCACAAGAGAGACGGAGAGAGAGAGAGAGATAAAACAGAGACAGAGGGATTGCATGTGCATGTGTGTTTGGGGGGGAGGCATATGAACCTTGTGTTGAAGGAAGCAGACATTAATATGCACAAGAAATGTCACAAACCATGTCAGTGGTGTGTGTGTGTGTGTGTGTGACATTTCTATGAGCACAAGATACATGCTAGATGCATTATTAGTTAGGGACTATTTTGCAAGGTGGCAGGATACAGTAACTGTTTTGCTGTTTAAACAGCAAAAAAAACACATGTTTTGATATTTGTATGTTGTTTAAACATATAACCCATGTTATAAGTGCATTAATGCACTCCAGGGTGTGCTGTTAATGGGGTATAATGCACACTTTGGGTGCTGTGAGGGCACTTGACCTGCAGCCTCGTGCCTCACAGTGTACGCAAGGTATGTGTTAATACCCATTAACAGCACACCCTGTCATGTGTTAATGCTTACTTAAATACCAGAGCTCATGAATAAACATTAATTTGATGAATTACAAAATTAGAAGTGATATCAAACAGGTGATCACAATACAAACATGACATTACAATAAAACAGTGAAAACTCATACCACTTAATCTGTGAGCTGCAAATGATAGTGCTCTTACATAGATTAAAAATATTAAATGCATATTGCAGGTATATGACTGTTCAATAGAAAAATGATAGCAAAAAAAAAAGAGTCTGCTGCGATCTGCCAACAGCTGTGATCCGCAAATACCAATCTCCAGAGTAAAGGTAGAAACAGATAGAGGAAACCTAGAAAAGCAGACACAGAAAAAAATGCTAACATATGAATATACCAGTAATAGCAAGATGGAAATAATCAAACAGTGATACATAATATAAATGATCTAAGGTTTATATCCCTAAATATTCAGGATGACAATCAAAAGACACTCGACTATCAACGGGGTGGTGTACTAGTAGCATACCAATCCATCAAATAAGGTTTACTGTCCCACTGGTCATTAAGATCATGTGGTTTAACACTTCTCAAAGAAAAAATCCCAAAGCTCTTGCGTCTTAACAAATGGTTAGTTTTATGTCCACCCTTTTTCAAAGAAACAACATGTTTCACACCCATAAATTTAATCAAATCAAGGTTAGAATTATGGCACTCAGAAAAATGTATGCCTGCAGGAGTGTCCTGCCTATTGTTGCCAGTCGATCACACATGTTCTTAAAGTCTCTGTTTTAATGGTCAAACAGTGCAGCCTACATAAATCAAACTGCATGGGCACCACAGGGTGTACACAATAAATGTGTATCACAAGTGATACATTCTCTCACATGTACTTCTGTACCACTGTCTGCTGGATGTATAAACCGACTGCCATTATGAGCATACCTGCATACATTGCACCTCTAGCACTCATAAAAACCTTTTGGTCTCTGCAGAAACCAGGTTCTACTTGAATTTGCAGAGGTAATGGCGGTGAGGCGACTGTGTGCCAGTTTATCTCAAATGTTAGTTGCCCTTTTAAAAGAGGCCCTCGGTTTGCTATCTAAAGCTTCACTTGCTTCCCTGTGACCCATCAAAATAGGCCAATTGCAATGCACAGTGATGCCAATCCTACCAGCAAGACCATTACATTCAGTTACAAATGTAACTGGTCCCCAATCAGCCTGTCTCCCTTGTGTGGTTGCTCTGGTATCCTTATGTAATAGACTTTTTCTATCCAATGACAAAGCTTTGTTTTTTTCTAGGGTTAACACATTCTTATAACACCTCTCTAAGAAACATGACTCTAATTCAGTGGCTTGTTCTAGGAAATCACTACCTGTTGTACAGTTTCTGCATAACCTTAACATCTGGCTGTAAGGAATGGACTAATTGAACTTTGGGGAGTGGGCACTGTTTGCCCTCAACAAGGAACTGGTGGCAGTAGATTTTCTGAAGAACTTACAGTAGTGCTCACAATCTCACCTGGTGTGCTATGGAATTCAAGATCCAAAAATTGTAACTTCGGTTTATTTATTTATTTATTGAGAGATCGGAATTACAAACTTTTGAGTCAGAGACTCCTGTGCAAAGGCTCCACATCAGGGAAGTACTGTACAAAACAAGAGAAATGGACAGTGCAATGAAAGGTATTACAAATGAGTGTGTAGGGTAAAACAACCCAGAGTCAAGTATGATACAAAGGTAATGAGCAATACATTGAAAGGTATTTCATCTGAATGCGGAGGGTAAAACAACCCAGAGTCAAGCATGGTACAAAGGTTTCAAGCAAATTAAGCTATTGCTTACATTCAAATTTCAAGGATGATACAAGGTTTCCTAAGCCAATAAAACAGACAGAAACATAGACTTTGACGGCAGATAAGGACCGCTTGGCCCATCTAGTCTGCCCATTTCCCTACCTACAGGATAGGCTGCAGATCTTAGTTAACCAACAGCCTATTTCTTCCTACCCCCCACAAGAATTGCCTTATGTCTGTCCCATACATTCTTGAATTCTCCCACAGTTTTAGACCCCACAACCTCCTCAGGAAGGCTGTTCCATGCATCCACTACCCTCTCTGTGAAATAATACTTCCTCACATTGCCCCTGAACCACCCCCATCTTTAAATTGTGTCCCCTTGTTCTTGCACGTCTCTTTTTCTGAAAGATGCTACCCTCTTGGACTTTGTTGATTCCACTGAGGTACTTAAAAGTTTCTATCATGTCCCCCCTCTCCCTTCTTTCCTCAAGGGTATACATATTAAGCTCCTTTAGTCTCTCCTCATACGGCTTCTCTTGCAGATCCTGCACCATTTTAGTTGCCCTCCTCTGGACTGCCTCTATCCTGTCTATGTCCTTGCAGAGATGGGGTCTCCAGAACTGGACACAGTACTCCAGATGGGGTCTCACCAACTGTCTGTACAGAGGGATAACAACTTCCTGTTTTCTACTGCTGATGCCTCTCCTTATGCATCCCAGTATACCCCAAGCCCTCCCTACTGCCTTCTCACACTGCTTGCTAACCTTAAGGTCATCTGATATGACTACCCCCAGGTCCCTTTCCTTTTTTGTTGTTGTTACTACCCCCCCCATTGTGTATTCTTCCCCTGGGTTCTTGTTTCCCAGGTGCATTATTTTGCACTTTGCATTGAATCCTAACTGCCATACTTCTGACCATTCCTCCAACCTTGCCAAGTCCCTTCTCATCCTTTCCATGCCTCCTTGTGTATCAACCCTGTTGCAGATCTTTGTGTCATCTGCAAAGAGGCATACTTTTCCTTCCAGTCCCTCTGCAATGTCACTCATGAAGACATTAAAAGGACTGGACCCAATACTGAACCCTGCGGTACCCCGCTAGTAACCCCTCTTTCTTCAGAGTGGACTCCATTTACAATTACCTTCTGTGTCCTGTTGTCCAGCCAATGTTTTACCCAGGCTACCACTCTGGGACCCACTCCCAGGCTGGTTAATTTAACTATTAATCTTTTGTGTGGGACTATGTCAAATGCCTTGCTAAAGTCTAGGTAGGCCATGTCCACAGCCCCTCCCTGGTCTACTACTTTGGTCACCCAGTCAAAGAAATCTTAAGATAAAGGCACAATACATCAGAAGAATCAATTAGAGTACAGGGAGAGGAGAGAGGAGGGAAGGGAAGGGAAGGGGGCAGAAGGCACAGAGGTTTGGCTTGGCACACCAAGAGGGACAACTATGAGAGTGGACAGCTCAGAGGCAGTCACAGGTACTGGCAGTGAGTAGTTGCTCTCTGAGTTTAAATTTGAAATGACCAAGGTTCTGGATAGATGAGGTATCAGAGGGCAGATCATTTAGCCAGAGTGGAGCCCAATAGTGGAAGGCACGTTGCCTCAAGGACGTTCTGCAGAATGGCACAAGCGAAGTGGCTTTGTCTGAGCCTCTAGTATTCCCTGTAGATTGTGCATGTTGAATGAGGTTAAGGAGCCCGGTGGGGGACTGACCATTGACAATCTTCATGGTAAGGAGGCATGTGTGGTATTTCAGCCAGCCTTCAAAGTTGAGCCAGTTTACTAGATGAGAATGTGAATTTAAGGGTAAGGTCATTATTATGTAACCATTTCACAGATTCTAGAATAAGGTCGATATCTCCTTCCCATACACAAATACAATCATCGATATAGCTATACTAATGTTTAATGTATCCATGAAATGGGTTAACTTTTGCATTATATATTCTCAGCAACTCCCACCATCCTAAGAGAAGGTTAGCAGAACTGGGGCCCATACTTGACCCCATCGCTGTGCCCACACGTCTGCAGATAGTAGCGGGGTTCACATTCAAAAATGTTATGATGTTGAATAAATTCTAGAGCTTGCAATATACAGTCCGCTGGCATATCTGCAGCATTGTTATGAGTTTCTAGAAAAAATCCGCAGGCCCATATCCCTTGATCATGCCTAATGGATATATACAGAGATTCGATATGTATACCTAACCAGACAAGGCTGGCATCCCATACGAGGCTTTCAAATTTCTTTAAAGCATCAGTTGTTTTTTCAAATAAGAAGGTAACTATATGACACATTTTTGTAGATAAAAATCCACAAAGTGACTTAGATTCTGAGTAATTGAGCCATTACCTGACACAATGGGTCTACCAGGTGTTTTTAACATCTTTGTGAATTTCTTCAAAATGGAGAAACCTGGAATGACTGGATGTTCATGCCAACTGAATTTAAATTAATTTTCACTAATGCTGCCATTAGCCAGGGCAATCATGAGAAGCTGGTAAAGCTGCTTATGTTTTTTTTTTTGTACATTCTGTTTAGGGCCTCTATCCACTTGGGGTCTTTTACTCCCCATCGGCCTTGTTACGCAGAGTCTCATTTCCCACTTGCACCTACCAGCCTCTGCCTCGACCTGGCTGAAGCAGGGAGGACTGTGGCTTACCCCCCGGCCATGTAGGGGCCCTCCTGGGGGGACAGGAGGGAGACTGCATCACCCTTGGGCCCCTGACCCTCGAGTCAGGCTTTAGTTGGAGGTGCTGAGTGGGGACTCTGTCAGAGGCTTCATGTGCGCAGCAGAGGATTTTTTCCTTATGTCCTGCCCCCTGGCTCAGCAATGCAATGCGCACCAGCGTGAGGCATGCACGCCCTGTACACGCTCTCAGGAGTGCTGTCACAGCCAGTCCCCTTCGCCAGAGATCCCGATGCTGCTGCCACCCCAGTTTCACTGGGTGTCACCAGGCTCCAGGATCTTCATTCCCTCTCCCTCCCAGGAAAGGAGAGCAGTCCTCCAGATGCTCAGTCCTTTCTTCCCCCGCTGACCCCTGCTGACCCGAGTCTGCTCCCAAACCCGGGTTGTCAGCATGGCGCGAGGTGTGGCGTCCAGCACCTCAACCCTCAGTGCCACCAGGCCAGTGCTGTAAAGCTGCTTATTAAAAGTTAAAGTTAGATTGACATACAGTTCTCTGTACTTGGCTGTATCATTCAATAAAGACATAACTATATCCACATATTTCTGCTTTTCCATAACTACTGTATTACCCCCTTTATCCGCTGGCTTGCTAACAATGTTTTTTATTATCTGCTAGTTCCTTAACAGCAGATGTCTCTTGTTTAGACAAATTGAAATACTTAGGTGGTGTAGCTTGTGATAGCAGTTTCTGCACTTGAATCCTAACTGTTCTTTCAAAAGTAATAACAGCAGCATCAGTAAATGTAAGACAAAAGGTGGACTTGTCTTTGAAAAGCATCCTTCTTTGTTCAGTAATGTTATCTGACACCAGACAAGACCTTGGGAAAACTGTAGCAGCTTGTGTACCACGGAATACAGTGGAATGTCTACCTTCTTCCAGCAAAGCTTCTAATGTATCTTCATTTAAAGAGCAGGTTTCTATTGATGAAGTTCTCTCCCCCCTTAACATATATGGCTGTAACCCCCCTGCAAATGGGGGTTCCCAAAAGACTTCCAGGAGCTTGCTTGAATGCTCCAAGCCTGAATGGTGTTTGGCATTTAAGCCATTTATCAGTGAGTGTTTTTAGAGCCTCTGGTACTGTCTCTTTAAGAGCTGTCTGCTTGCAGACATAATTAGTTTGTATGGGGGGACTGTGTGCTTCTCTGAGTACCACTCGAGCTGCTGCCAATTCACTCCATTTTGCAGTCACTAGGAGTGCAAAGGGAACCTATCTGAAAGATGTAACTGTTTGCCAGAAATCATTTACAGTAATAATGAAATTACAGTTTGTCTAACCTGATTTCTTTTGCAGTCAGAACAGTGTCTGCTAGTTCCCATTCTAGTTTTGAACTGCTGAACTGGACCAATCAGTGTGGGGTAAGCTAGCTCTAAAATGGTGCCTTGGACGAATCAGAACTTGGACTCATAATCTGAGCCAGCCACAAGAGGATTGTATGGGCAGTGACTCTGGGAGATGTAGTTTAGACTTCAGTGCCTTTTTGGACCAACAGCAGCAGTCTATTGTGAGTGACAGCCAATCCAGTCAAGAACTGGGAGGAACTCAAAGGAAGTGCCAGTTTTGTCGGTTGGAGTTTCAGTTGAGCTTTGGCAGTGAAGAAGGAAGGAGCCCTGTGCTTTTTCAGTGTGCAGTTTTAGTCAAAAACGTGTGTAAGGCCCAGAGTTCGGTCTGCAGCTTGTGTAACAGCTTGTTAGGACTGAATCCGTCCTGTGAAAAGAATCAAAGGATCTCTGAAGAGTAGAAACCAGGCTCACCCTGTAGAAGACTGGAGGAATTGCTGAAAATCCTTTTCGGTCTGTCAGGAACTGAATCTGCTGTGTGTTCTCGGGTATTGTGCAGTAATTGCGATCGGGATACAGATGCAGCCTGCCTGGTATAGTGCTTTCTTTTATATGGATGTGTGAAGAGGTTTGTGTACCTCAAGTGAGCCCTGCTGACATTGAAGGACCCTATCTTATTTGGAGGTCGTGAGTACTAATTCAGAAGTCGCTCCCTGTTGAATTGCCACATTAAATCCAAATGGAATTACTGTACTGCTGACTGTTTAATTCTCCTTTTCTCTGTGTGAAAGGCCCTACCAGCTGCCACGGTTTGGACTAGCCACTAGGGCTTGGGTACCCAGGACAGTAACTGATAGGGATAGGCCTGTGCACAGAGCCATAAATAGATTATTAGGTGATAAGCTAATTAACCTGATTTCCCCTGTCCTTGTTATATCCCCTAAATAAATCAGAGCTGCTTGTTTCAGCAAAGTTATACTGCCTGAGGTATTTGTCTATGTTAAAGTACTGTACTGTGATTGTTGCACTGTATCTCATTTCACAGGAGGTCCCAGTGCCGGAACCAGACCTGGGGGTAAGTGTAAACTGTGAAGGTAATTCTGATATATTGTGTGGGCCACTAGTGGGAAGAAAGGGGGGTTGCAGTGTCCCAGAGGGCTGTGACCAAGTTAGTTTAACTATTGCAAACCCTGACCTCTGGGTGGAGGCACCCGCCATTGGATCCAGGCCCCTCAACCTGTTAGTGGCAAATCAGGCAGGGGTAGTAGCCCCTGGGATAGCGCCATCTAGGGGTTACATGGCAGCTTAACTGTCCTTTAATCAATTGCTGCATAAAGTTTAATGTTTGTATTACTGTTTTTTGAAAGAAAAAAAAAAAAACACTCATACAAATCCTCCATGGAACTGGCATCCAAAATTCTCCTAGCTCCATGTGCAGAGCCGAGCCCCCATGCCAGCACATTTCATTATGTCACTACAAGAACAGCACAGGGGTGCACTACATAGACAATAATGAGGCCAGTTTTTACATGCTTTTTGATACATTTAGGTGCCAGTTTTGATGAAGAAAGGCCACCGCTCAACTAACTGGGGTGGGAGCGGGTCTGACCATGGACAGTAAAGTGTTCGGGATGGAGGACTGTCTTTCCATAAACACAAAAAGAAGCAGGCCCATTCCCAGTCCAGGTCGGGTACCAGGCACCACTCTACCTTGAGTTCTTCCTCTTCCCATTGGAAGAAGAAGAAGCAGTACCACTCGAGAGGTCAACCTCTGGTATGTCTGCCAGAAGGTCTTCAGTGGTTGGGAATGGCAGGCCAACTCTGGCTCCATCCAGTTTCCTGATGGCTTCCACTCCCGACTGCTTTGACTGTCAGTACCGGAGCCCCTTTCTGTCCTTGTGCGGGAGTTCCAGTTGACAGTTTCATTACTGGGCCGCTCTTATGGAGCAGTGGGTGCCTGTTGCATTTGCCTCTTCCAGCGGATCCGGATCCAGGGCCTTTGGGCCTAGGAGACTGAAAGCCCTGGTTGGGTCCTTCAAGGTAGGTTGAGCATTTGGTGCCGGCAAAAGAATTTTCTCTCCTGCCACTGCCAATGCTGATTCTACATGCCTTCCTCATTCTGTCTCCTCACAGGGACTGGCACAGATACCATATCCTTTCCCTTCTTTTTCTTCCAAGTTTGGGTTGGATCTTCAGGCGGACCCTTGTCTGGCGCGGGCACCACGACCAGTGCTGACTCCTCATCCATCGGTGCCAGTTTCCACGGTGCTGGGTCTGGTACAGGTTCTAGTGTCTCCTGTTTATCCTCTTCCAAGACCGAGCAGCCACTTATTAGGGGTAGCTCCCACCCTCCCTCTGAGGGTGACTTAGAGCAGGATGAGTCTGATCCTGACCTTATTATTTCTGAAGAAGGTGACAAAGACTTGTTCTATGGCTTGGATGGTAAGTCCTCAGTACCAGCTGGAAAACCAGTGGAGGAACTCTCCTTCCAGTCTTTGCTTAAGAATATGAGGGCAACCCTGGCTCTTCAAAACACAGCAGAAGGCACAAGGACCAAAAGCGCCCCAGTCTCACCTCAGCTGCCCGAGGTAGACCTTTCCATGGCAGTGGGAGGTAGTCTAACTCAGTTTTACAGCCAATAGAAGTCTGTCACTACAGACAAATGGGTCTTCCGGATAGTTCAAGAGAGATACTTTCTCACCTTGGCGGAGATTGCCCCGGACCTGCCGCCCAAGCGACAACTGTTTTCCCCTACCCTGAAAGAATAAAAAAATGTTATTGACAAAAAAAAAAAGAAAACATTCTGTCAGCGGCTCCGTCAGACCTTCTCGCTTCAGAAATACTGGTCCTTCTCAAAAACAAGGCAATGGAAGTAGTTCCCTGGGCAGAACAGAACACAGGGTTCTACTCCTATTACTTTCTGGTTCCAAAGAAGTCAGGCGGCATGCACCCCATTCTTGGCCTCAGAAAGCTAAACAAGTTCCTGTACCAGGAGAAGTTCAAAATGGTCTCCTTAGGGATGCTCTTACCACTTCTCCAGCAGTACGACTGGCCTGAACATGCAAGATGCCTACCAGCACATTGTAGTGCACCCAAATTACCACAGGTACCTTCGCTTTGTGGCCTTGGGTCAACATTACCATTCAGAGTCTTGCCCTTTGGGCTTTCCTCAGTGCCTCAAGTCTTTACCAAGCATTTCACAGTCCTCGCTGCACACCTTCAAAAGCTCGCCATTCAAGTCTTCCCCTACTTAGATGATTGGCTGATTGGATTTTGGCAAGCCCATCAAGGCAGGAGACACAGAGAGCGGTATCCACAGCACCTCAGTTCCTCACCTCCATGGGGATCCTGTTGAACCTGGAGAAGTCACAACTTTAACCCTCCCAGCAGCTGCTCTTCATAGGAGCCCTCTTAGACACTCTAAAAGCAAGGGCTTTTCTCCCAGAGGACAGGAGGAATGACATTCTCTAGATGGCTCACTTCATCAAAGAGAACAACCATGTACGAGCTCACTTTATGCAACAGATGTTAGGCCTCATGGCCTCATCTGTTTTCACAGTGCCTCTTGCATGATTACACATGAGGACTACTCAGTGGATGCTCAGCACACAGTGGTCCCTAATAACACATCCGCAATCTTGCCCCATCAAGGTGACGCAGCCTCTGTGATGGTCATTTGCTTGATGGATACAAGAGGACAACCTTCTGCAAGGTCTGCCCTTTGCCCCACCGGAATGTTGGATCACCATCACCACGGATGCATCTCTGCTCAGCTGGGGGGCTCTTTGCTGAGACCTTCACACTGTGGGAGTTTGGACTCTGGAGGAGTCTCATCTTCACATCAGTGTTCTGGAGATGAGAGCAGTCCTGTATGCCCTCAGAGTCCTGGAAGATGTTAGTCACAAGGTAATCCTTCTTCAGATGGACAACAAAGCTGTGATGTACTACATTAATAAGCAGGGTGGAGCACATTTCTACCCTCAATGCAGAGCAGTCATTAGAGTATGGGAGTGGTGCCTCAAACACGACATCCTGATTCAGGCAGTTTACCTGCCAGAAACTAAAAAATGATCTGGCGGATCATCTCAGCAGGACAGAAGCAGATCCTCATGAGTGGTCACTTGCTCCAGACGTTGTGCAATTGCTCTTCAATGAATGAGGCAGTCTAGATCTGGATCTTTTTGCATCCCCACTGAACACAAAACTGTCTCTGTTCTACTCCAGAAATCCAGAACCTGGCATTTTCTGTCAGGATGCATTCAGAGTGCAGTGAACAAAACATTTTCTGTATGCATTTCCTGCTCTTCTGTTAATTCAGAGGGTGCTGCTCAGAATGGAGGTGCGTGGTGGCAAGATGATTCTAATTTCACCATATTGGCCTCAGTCTGGTTTCCCTTGAGGAACAAGCTGTCAGAGGCCCCTCCCAGGTAACTGCCTCTGCAAACTGCCCTCCTGACACAGGCACCCATGGTCCATCCTAACCTGCACTCCCTTCCTGTCCACGCCTGGCTGCTGAGTAGATAGAGATGAGCAGGTTTAAAGTTTCTCAGAGAATTGCAAAGAGCCTCTTGGCAGTTCATAAGCCTTCCACCAGGAAGACTTACACAGCTAAATGGAAGCGTTTCTCAAAATGGTGTGCTAAGATCTCCTCAGATCCATTTTAGTGTCCTCCAGATAAAGTGTTGGAGTACCTACTAGACCTTTCAGATGCAGGACTGCAATACTCATCTGTAAAGGTGCACCTCTGTGCACTTTCTGCCTGTCATGAGCCAGTCCAGAACATGTACCTGGCTCAATTACCCCCTATTCAAGAGATTCCTCAGAGGCATCTTCACACGAGGTCCCCGGTTAGGAAGTCAGTTGCCCCTTGGGATATTAATCTTGTGCTAGAAACACTCACTCATAAACCATTTGAGTCTCTAGCCACATGTGATTTGAAATTTCTGACCTGGAAGACTGCCTTTGTGGTGGCAATCACTCCTGCTCACAGGGTCTTTGAAATACATGCCTTAGTCACAGATCCTCTGTATACTGTCTTTCATAAAGACAAGGTAGTCCTCTGTACTCACACTAAGTTCCTACCCAAAGTGGTTTCAGATTTCCACCTCAACCAGCCTTTGGTTCTTCCGACTTATTTCTCTAAAATGAAGGGGAATGCACGCTTCATTCCTTGGACATTAAGAGGGCTCTATGGTTCTACATTGGTAAAACCAGGGATATTCATCAGGCCAACAACTCTTTGTGTCCTTCAGCATGGCCCAGCTGGGTCAACCAGTGTCCATCAAATGTCTCTCTGCTTGGACAGTGGCATGTCTTTGCCATTGCTTACTATATGATGCAGGTCAAGTTGGAAGGCCTAGTGATTGCCCACTCTACCAGAGCTGTTGCTGCATCCTTAGCAGAGATCCACTCTGTTCCCATTGATGACATTTGCAAAGTGGCTACTTGGACCTCAGTGCTCACTTTCGTGAAGCACTACGTTCTGGATGTCCATTCCAGACAGGATACTTCCTTTGGCAGGACAATCCTCAATGGACTTCTGTCCTGAGTGGGCTCCATCTCCTACCGCCCTGCTTGGGGGTATTGGTTTTAGCTTGGTACTTTAACCCAGAAGTATGAATAAATGGTGAAGACTTTAAGTCCAGGAAGATATGGAAATTACGTACACACCGTAATTCTTGGTCTTCTTGGACAAGTCTTCACCATTTATTCATACTCCCACCCACCATCTCCCGGGCTGTCTATGTCTGTTCCTGGTCTTCACTCCCTTACTTGATTTGGGCTGTGAAGACATTGCTTATGTTGACCCTTCTTATACGGATTAGATGGGCTATCTTAAGCCCTTGTTAGGTTAGGTTTTTGTTAGGTTATATTACACTGCATCTCCTCAGAAAAAAGGTACTGATGCAGTTGGAGGGTCGACGACAAGGTAGCCTATACAGGTGCAAGCCAGTCTTCTGGTGCCACACGTGTGCAGTCCTACCTCAGCACCAGCCCTTCTGAAGATTTTTGGCTCCCGCAGGGTCCCAGTACCTCCGGCTTGAGACCCAGCAATATGAACAAATGATGAAGACTTGTCCAAGAAGATCAAGAATTATGGTGAGTATGTAATTTTCATTTTCTGGCAACTCCATGGTATTGGCACCACTGTTGGTGCCTTCTGTGGTTCAGTCAGTGTCAGTGCACCGACTTGTGTTGACGCAAGGACTATGGTGGCTCCACCTGGAGAGTCACTGTCTGTGATATCTCTGGCATCTGTGCCAGTGACAGTGCTACCCCTGGTGCCTACAGTGCTTTAAGGGCTTCAGTCAGTGCCAACCCTGGTGCTGGTGAAGATCTCAGTGCTGCCTTTTGCTGCCAACTCCATTGCCAAGGCCAGTGCCAATTCCGGTTCTGACACTGTTGCCAATGCCATCAACACTGCAGTTTATACCTCTGTCTCCATCTTATCCCGCTGAGGAAGATGAGTAGAATCTAGATCTCATTTTGATGTCAGCAACCTAGGAAGAGCACCTCTTGAACCCAGTAGGTCTTGCCCCGGTCAGCAGCATTAAACACATTTTCTCTGCATCAGAGGCTACAGATTATGAAACAGCCATTGCAAGTGACACAAATGTTTTTCTAGGAGCGTGGATATGTTGTTCATCCACATTGTCTGGCATTGTTCCTTCCCCTTTAAATCTTGCCGGAAGTCTTCAAGCTGGCTCCTCCCACCCACCCGGGTGGTAAATACCTCGGCTTCGCCCCATGACACCAGATCTTCCTTTCCGCTGGAAGATACAGGTTCCCTCGTGCTTTTCTGCAGTGATTGAGGCCCTGGATTCATTTCGACGGTTTTCACTGCATCTTCTCGCTTTGAAACTCGTAAGAGTTTACGACTCGGATTCGGACATGGATGATAAGTCATCCCCCAGGTTTCGCCGGTGTCCTTGCGGACAGAAAATGTCGTGCACCGACCCCCGCCTCTCGTGCGTTTACTGCCTCAGTACCGTTCATGATACCTCGCAATGTACCATTTGCGCTTCCTTCCATCCGACCGTTTTGGAGGATCGTCAGGCATGCCTGAAGCTGGGGAGACCAGAGCTTCGCAATCCACTGGTAAAATCTAAGGAGGCCAGGTGGGCAGTTTCCGTGGCTGCGGGATCCGCCAAGCAGCTCGAAGAAATGGCGGCCTTCGAGGAGGAAGCCGCCCAAGCTTCGGCCAGTTGAGGCTTCTTCGTGCCGCTCAACTTGGGCTCCACTTTTTCAGGATCCTTTCGGGATTTGTGCCAGTCTCTCCCTACCAAGGGTGAGGCGCCCTCGGGCTCGCACTCCTCCCGTTCTAAGAAAAAGGATCCAAAACCACCTTCTTCTTTTTCTTCTTCTAGTCGAAGAAGACGCTCCTGGGACCGGGAGCAGTCCGAGGTCTCGACTACGGTCGAGATCGCCTCCTTGGCTGCCGGGTTTTCGGACCTTCCGCCTGGACCGGGCACAGAAGTCGAGGAGACGGCTGATTCGGCCGAGATTTCTCTCGACCCAATCGAGCCGTTGTCACCGACACCTGTCGATGACTCTTTGGAGAGAACACCATTCTCTCCTTCCCCGAGGAGGAGACCCATCCCGCGGGCCTCCCGATCGAGGGACAGGAACCGGATCCTCGGTTTTCACCGGGTCCGTTTCTCCTGATCGACAAAGCCGATACCGTCGGTCTCGATCGAGGGTAAGTCCTCTTCGGTCGATCGACCCAGAAAGGACATAAACATTCGGAAGAGGGGTACATACGTTCCTCATCCCTCCTCGGGGCCGAGGAGAGGCTGACGGAAGATCCGTCGGCGCTGTGAGGATCTTATGTGGCAGCAATTCCTGCTAGCAGGCCAGAAGCCGGCTCCCTCGGCGGTCCCGGCTCTCATTTGGCCTCAGCCTCTTCGGCCTACACCGACACCGATTCCTTCGGCACCAGTCCCCTCCGGGGCTCCGGTGCGCCCTCTGGCGCGGCCGGTTACAGGCTCCCCACCAATATTGGTGGAACCTCCACCAAAGCTACCTCTTGGAAAGGTTCCCTCCAAGGAGGACCGACAGTCTCCGGGTCTTCCTCACAGACTGTCGATTACAGTCACCCCTGATCGCCCCAGGCGTAGAGGGAGATTTAGGTGGCCAGCCTTTGTATCTGGACTCCTCCGAGTCAGATAATACAGGCCTTCATTCTCACGATGAGCTATCAGTGTCAGGCATGGAAGAAGGGCCTTCCTCTTTCCAGGGCATCCTCCGGCTCATTTCTGAGTCCACGGGGATGCCTCTGCAGCCTATTCAGAAGAAGGCAGAATACCCCCTTACAGATATTCTTAAGAGGGGGGATACCCCTACGGAGGCCTTTCCAGTCGCCAAAGCCATAACTGGCCCTGCTCTGGAACTTTGGCAGCGTCCCGCCTCCTGCCCAGCTCCGTCTGGCCGCATGGCACGCAAGTACGCGGTGCCCACAGGGTCCTTGGCGGGGTTTACTGAGCACCCCTCGGCGGAAAGCCTGGTGACTGCCTCAGTGTTCAGGCGGACGGGCAGCTCGGTGGACACTGACCGCCCTCTGGACAAGGAGTCCAAACTTATGGACCATTCGGCCCGGAAGGTCTATGCAGCATCGTCCTTGGGCCTTCGTCAGGCAAGCTCAGCAGTGATTACGGCACACTTCTCTCATGCCCTTTTGGGGTCATTGGACGAAGTTCTTCCTCACCTCCCAGCTGACATGCAGACCACGGTCAAGCAGGTCAGGGACCAAGGCAGGGCTGTTGCTAAACAACAGCTCCAGACTGCACTGGACCTGGGTGATTCCTGTGCCCATTCACTAGCTGCAGCGGTATCCACTCGCCGCAGGGCTTGGCTTAGGTTATCCTCTTTTCCTGCGGATACTCAGCACAAGCTAGCTGATGTGCCCTTCCTTGGCACTGACCTCTTCGGGCCAGGAGTGGCAGGTCATCTGCAGCGTATCGAACAGTCTAATGCTACCTTAGATGCCACCTCTGCTAAAAGTTCTTCAAATAAGAACTAGCAGAAGTGCAGGAAGAAGCCTTTTCGACATTCTTCCCCTGCGGTCAGACAACCACCCTTCCAGGGGGGTCAGCAACAGCAGCAGGCTCAAGCTTGGCACCCTAGGCCTAAGCAAGGTCCCCAGCAGCCCTGCAAAGGAGGCCGAGGTGCTGGTCCAGGTGCCTCCTCCTCCTCCTCTAAGCCTGCCCAGTGACGGGCCGGGGGTGGCCTCCCCCATACCCGTCACACCAGCTCTGGGTCCTCCCGTGGGGGGTCGGCTCCACCATTTCCTTTCCGCCTGGTCCGGTATCACTTCGGACAGGTGGGTTCCAGAAGTGGTCGGGCAGGGTCTGCCCCTAGAATTCGAGCAGTTCCCTCCCAGCTGAGACCGTGCCCCACGAGAGGAAAGGATCTTGGTCGCCCAGTCTGCCCTTCGGGACGACATTGCGCTACTTCTCTTCAAAGAGGCGGTGGCCCGAGTGCCGGATCCTCCTTCAGACCCAGGCTTTGTCTCCAGGTATTTCCTGGTGCCCAAACGGACGGGGGGTTGGTGCCCCATTCTGGATCTACACGACCTGAATCGGTATCTCAGGTCTCGCACCTTTCGGATGGTAACTCTGAACCAGATCATACCATCTCTGGAGCAAAACATGTGGTTCTGCACACTGGATTTCCAGGACGCCTTTTTCCATGTCCCTATCTGTCCGTCTCATCAGTGGCTCCTCCGCTTCAGGGTCGAAGGGACCCTGTACGAGTTCAGAGCCATGCCGTTCGGCCTGTCATCGGCCCCAAGGGTCTTCACCAAATGCATCGCAGTGGTGGCAGCCCATCTGGCGTCAGGAGTTCGTGTTTACCCTACCTAGATGACTGGCTCCTGGGGGTTCCTCCATTCAGGAGATGGAAGGTCCAGGGACCTGACCCTCCGAACCTGCTCTCACTTGGGCCTTCGATCAACAAGGCCAAATCGAACTGATACCTTCTCCAGGTGATGAACTTCATCGGGGCAGAGCTTGACTCTTGTCAAGCCAGAGCTCGGCTCCCGACGGACAGGGCGGAGGTTCTCTCCTCCTTTGCCCAATCATTTCTGGTTGGGCACTTGCGCCCTGCCTGGGACTTTCTGTGCCTCCTGGGTTACATGGTGGCGTGCACTTCAGTGGTCCGGTGGGCCAGACTGCACATGCGCCCCCTTCAGTGGGAGCTGGTCACCCAGTGGTCTCAGTGTCAGGATCTTTTCGACCAGCTGATCACAGTCACCCAGAGGATGTGGGATGCCCGCCAATGGTGGACCGTCCCGAGTCATCTACAGGAAGGAATCCCATTTGTCCGCCCCGAGCCGACGGTCGTCCTTACAACCGATGCCTGTCTCATGGGCTGGGGAGCCCACATGGGAGACTACAGGGCCCACGGCCTTTGGACCCCTGAGGAGTCCTGATGTCACATCAACCTGCTGGAGCTCAGGGCAGTCAGACTGGCTCTGTCAGCTTTCGCTCCTCAGCTCCGGGGTCAAGTGGTTCAAGTCCAGATGGACAATACCACGACCATGTACTACCTCAACAAACAGGGCGGACGCACTCCGTCTGCTATGCGAGGCGCTCGGAATCTGGACCTTACGTCCAGCCGGCTGAGGCGGATCTCCTAGCCATCCATGTGGCAGGAGTCGCGAACCAACTGGCGGATGCTCTCAGCCGCTTAGGCCAGACATCCCACGAGTGGTCTGTCCATCCAGAGGTAGCTTACGTCCTGTTTTCTCATTGGAGCAAACCGTTGGTGGACCTGTTTGCTTCCAGGGAGAACACCAAGCTGAGGCTGTACCATGCCCGCCCCCCTCAGCAGGGTTCACTGCAGGGGGATGCCTTCTTGAGGCCGTGGACCCCAGGCCTCTTTTACGCCTTTCCCCCATTTCCCTTGATCCACAAGGTGTTACTCAAGGCAAGGAGGGACAAGGCGAGGGTGATCCTGGTAGCCCCAGATTGGCCATGCCAGTTCTGGTATCCAGATCTCCTCAGCCTCAGCTGCAGGGCCCCAGAGCGGCTGTGTACACGGCCGTACCTGATATCAATGAACCAAGGGAAGGTCTTTCATCCGGACCTTCAATCCCTGCACCTCCCAGCCTGGTTCCTGAGCGGCTGGAGTTCCAAGCTTTGGGTCTTTCCGAAGATGTCTACACCGTGGTTGAGGCATCTCGGAAAGAATTGACCAGGAAATGTTATGCCTTCAAATAGAAGAGATTTTCCATTTGGTGTCAGGGCAAAAGCCTGGACCCCTTATCCTGCTCTGTGGCTAGCATTCTGGACTACCTTTGGTCCCTCTCCAAAGGGGGTCTTTGGTCTTCAACCCTAAGGGTGCACCTAGCAGCCATATTGGCTTACCGGGTGCGGGTCGGTCAGCCGACGTTGGCTCAGGAAAAGGTGATCGGGCGCTTTTTCAAAGGCCTGGATCACATATCCCCTCCGGTGCGTGAACCTCCACCTCCATGGGATCTTTTGCTGGTTTTGGCAAAGCTCATGGGCAAGCCATTCGAACCCATGCACAAGTCTGCGCTCTCGCACTTGTCATGGAAGACGGCCTTCTTGGTGGCTATCATGTCAGCCAGAAGGACGGGGGAGCTCCAGGCGCTTTCAGTGGACTCCCCCTATCTGGTCTTTCACAGGGACAAAGTTGTCCTGCGCCCCCACCTGAAATTCCTTCCGAAGGTGGTGTCAGAGTTTCACCTCAACCAGGTGTTGACTCTGCCGGTCTACTACCCTAACTACACCTCGGATGCCGAGTACAGGCTCCATACTCTGGACCTCAGGTGTGCTCTCTCCTACTGTAAGGAGAGAACGGTGGAAATTCGGGGAGAGGTTCGCCAGCTGTTTGTCACTTACGCTGAAGCCGCTTCTGGCAGACCTGCAGCCAAGCGGACTATTGTGAGATGGATTTCATCATGCATAGGTCTGTGCTATGAATTGGCGGGTAAGAAGCCTCCCAAAGGGATTAGGGCTCATTCTACCTGCCATACTGCTGCTTCGGTGGCTGCTTCCAGGGACATCCCTATCCAGGAAATCTGTCGGGCCGCTACCTGGAAGTCAGCAAACACCTTTATTACCCATTACCACATCAACCTAGAGTCACGCTGGGATGCTGGTTTTGGGGCCTCTGTTCTCCAATCTCTGTTCCCTAAGTAGGGGGTGTGCACCTTGCCTCCCTCCTCCCGGAGAACTGCTTGGAGTCTGCTAGACAGTGTGGATGAACAGCATATCCACGCTCCTAGAAGAACAGGTTACTCACCTGTAACAGTAGTTCTAGGAGTGGTATATGTTGTTCATCCACACGCACCCACCCTATCTCCCCAGCTTTAGGCGCACAACCTGGCTTCCAGCGGGCTAGATCTGGTGTCATGGGGCGGAGCCGAGGTATTTACCACCCAGGTGGGTGGGAGAAGCCAGCTTGAAGACTTCCAGCAAGATTTAAAGGGGAAGGAACAATGCCAGACAGTGTGGATGAACAACATATACCACTTCTAGAACTACTGTTACAGGTGAGTAACCTGTTCTTACAGTTCAGCAGGTAGGATATCGGGAACAGGCATTTCTAACCCCAGGTATTCTTTATTATTCTTAACTCTTGCATTCAGCCTTCAGAGTAGAACTGCCCGGAGAAATGGAATGTATGCTAATGATGGCACCATCATTGACTTGTGCCACTTATTCAAATGCTGCCCTTATTAACTGCTGCATTCTAAAACTGCTCAGATTTCTTTCTCCGCCTGCCAAGTCAAGATGCATCAGAAATCTCTACTCACAGTCGTGAATTCCTAAATTGTTTTTTGTTGTTTATTCAAGTAAAAAACAAGTACATTTTAGTTCATTTTCATCTGCTGCCTTTATTTTCTGTTTTAGTAAGTTATCATTAGTTTATTTTAGTGTTTTAGATTTTAGTAAGCGGTTTCCTCTCTGTTCCTGTAACCGCTGAGGAACCAACATTTCCATTAGTAATTTTATTACATTTTAGCTTTATTTATACTGTTTGTGTATCTTAGCGCTTATAGCTTACATTTTACTGTTTTTCTTAACCGATATTCTTCGGTTATTGTTTCTCGAGACCATGGTTTCTGACAGGGCCTAACCGCAGTTTTGAGACCATCTGTTTAACCGCAAAAAACAAAAATATTGTTGCAGTTACTTTAGGTCTTGTCATTAACTAAAATGTCAGATAAACCTAAGAAGAAAACTGGGTCTACGGGCTTCAAAAACTGTGTCCAATGTGGAGAGGTTTTTGCCAAGGCAGACAAACATGATAGATGTGTTGCCTATCTTGGTGAATCCCACTTCACATCGGAATGTGAAATTTGCAAAACATTTCCAGTAAAAACTATTGGAAAAAGACTGGAAAGATTTAAGAAGAGGATGACTCCTATTAAAGAACCGGGAGGTGAGGGCTCTAACCAGCCTACTCTTCCTAAGAATGCGGGTGAAACCACGGAACCGGACTCATCTACCCTGGATAAGGGTGAACCTTCTAGACCTAAATGAACCAGGGAAGCGGTTGGAACACTGGAACCGACAAAAAAAGTTGAAGAAAACTAAACATACAGAACCCCCTCCAAAAAAGCTTAAGGGGACAAACTGAGATGTCTACTGTAGAGTGTCTGACTAAGGCCATAAAAATAATACAGGCATTCCAGGGACTTATACCAGATCCAGTTTCACAGACTTCAGTTAAGCCCTCAGTTCAGCAACTGGTAACTCCGATTGCATCCTCATTTCCTTGAGATGATGGATCTTGAGGAATACGGGGAATATGAGGAAGATGATGGTGATGGGGAACCCATTGAACCTGAAGTTTCCCCAGAACAGGGATTTGAATTTCCACCTAGATTGCCTGAGGATGTTTCCTCATATTATATTTTTGTGAAAAAGATGGCGGATGCTTTGGGCTGTGTCCCCCTTAGACAAAAGGGCTGACAGATACCAGTCAGACAGGGAAGGGGCAGAATTCCTCTTCTGTCACCCTGACCACCAGGGTATAGTTCAGACTGCAGCCTATAACGGCAAAAGTGCATTTGGCATCTCATTCTCCTGAAAAGGATGCTAGAAAAATTGCTGGCATGGCTAAAAAGGCTATCTCTCAGCCTCTTTGGCTGTCAGGCAGCCAGTTACATGGCATATGCTGCCCAGTATCAGAAATCACTATGGCAGGCTGTTCTGGATATGGCAGACAAAGCTTCTCCTAGCTGATCTTGCTGAGACAGCCAGATTTGGTCTGGAGGCATCCAGATATCAGTTACAGAAGGCATCAGATCTTGTTGATACTGCTGCCAGGTGGATGGGCCTCACAGTGGTTCTAAGAAGATTTTTTTTGACTTAGAGCCACAAGCTTGTCACAGGATACCCAGACAAAAGCCATGGATTTTCCCTGTGAGAGTAATTCTCTGTTTAGAGATAAAACAGTGGCATACACGAAGAAGGTGGTTGAATACAAAACCACCTACAAGAGTAACACAGCTGAAGAAAAACCCTCGACTTCCAGACCCTGTGGAAGAGGAGGAAGAGCAAGAGGTGGCTACGGCAGACCCAGGCTGTACAGCAGTACCAACAGTATCCTCAGTAGACAGGATACTTCAGAGGTAGGGGCAGAAGGGGATCTAGACTTGGGGCTCAGTCTGGCCAGGCCCAGTCCCAGTCTAAGCAGAATCCCTGACTCGGTAGCCAAGGTTGCCTCCCCCATACCAGTGGGGGGCAGACTTGCTCACTACTTCCAGGCTTGGGAAAACATCACCTCAGACAAGTGGATCCTGGAAGTAGTGAGTCAGGGTTTGTCCCTCAGTTTCAAATCCTTCCCTCCTTTAAGAACAAGAGTCTTCAAACCAGCTTCACGTGTAGAAAGGAAGCTGCTGGAGAAAGAAGTGGCAAACCTTCTATTATCAAAGGCAATAGAACCTGCACCCCTTCATCAAAAGGGAAAAGGATTTTTACTTAAGGCACTTTCTCACCACAAATAACAAGCATTTGTCAATGCCGAATGTTGCTTGCTTCTATGTGCTGTTTAGGTATTTGGAAGTCATTGGAGTGCAAATATTGAAAATTTGCGAACTTACCAGCATGCGTAGGAACTGCGCAACGCACGCTCGTAAAACAGTCATTGTTAGGAAATTTTTCACCAACTTTTCAACATAGCCATTTTAAGACCTCTGCTCATGAACAGTGTCACTGTGATTTTGTTAATGTGTCCCATACATTGTTTGCACACCGACTGCGCCATTGTGCGCTACATGGGCGGAAACACATTTTGGGCAGGATGTGAAAAATGACAGCTGTACTGCTCATAAGGAGGTGTGGTAAAATGGCAATGTTGAAAATCTGGAGTGGAAATATTGAAAATTCGCAAACCTACGAGCGTGCATGGGAACTGTGCAACGCACACTCGTAAAACAGTCATTTTTAAGAATTTCTTTCACCAAATTTTCAACATTGCCATTTTAAGATCTCTGCTCATGAACAGTGACACTGTGATTTTCTTAATGTGTCCCATACACTGAGTTCGCACACCGACTGCGCCATTGTGCGCTACATGGGCGGAAACATGTTTTGGGCAGGATGTGAAAAATGACAGCTGTACTGCTCATGAGGAGGTGTGGTAAAATGGCAATGTTGAAAATCTGGAGTGAAAATATTGAAAATTTGTGAACTTACGAGCCTGCGTAGGAACTGCGCAACGCACGCTCGTAAAACAGTCATTTTTAGGAATTTTTTCACCAAATTTTCAACATAGCCATTTTAAGACCTCTGCTCATGAACAGTGTCACTGTGATTTTCTTAATTTGTCCCGTACATTGATTTTGCACACCGACTGTGCCATTCTGCGCTACAAGGCGGAAACACATTTTGGGTGAGATGTGAAAAATGACAGCTATACTACTCATAAGAAGGTGTGGTAAAATGGCAATGTTGAAAATCTGGAGTGAAAATATTGAAATTTCATAAACTTACGAGCCTGCGTAGGAACTGCGCAATGTATGCTCGTAAAACAGTCATTTTTTGGAATTTTTGCACCAAATTTTCAACATGGGGTTTTTGGGACCCCTTCTCATGAATGATGTCACTGTCATGGCGATATTTGGCCGAAGGGTGATTTCACAGTCACTGCGCTGAATCACCCTTCGGGCCCGACAACGCCATGACAGTGACATCATTCATGAGAAGGGGTCCCAAAAACCCCATGTTGAAAATTTGGTGCAAAAATTCCCAAAAATGCCTGAGATATGCAATAAAGTTGAACCCCCTATCTAGCCCATTATACAGCTTACCGGCATTTCCTCAGTTCGCGGTCGGCTTTGAAGAGTGCAGACGTGTTCCCGGTCCACCAAAGATCGTCGCGCTGGAGTCCGAGGTAAGTATGGGGTGGGGGTGTGGGGAGGCTGGGTGCGCAGTGGGTGGGTGCGGGTTGTGGGAGGGGGGGTCGAGATCCGCTGGACCGTGATTTATCATAGGTTTAAAAAAAAAAAGACGCTTATGGGATGTTTGCCATGCTGGGTGGCCCCTAGTGTGGCACAAGGATGGGGGTATTCAGCCGACGGGGATTGGGCACCCCACTGGGGTGATTGATTGCCACGCTTGGGGTGGGGCTCTCAGCGTGGTACCAACTACTGGGGGTGGGGATCGACGCAGCTCAGCCGACGGGATTGGGCACCCGTCGGCTACACGTACGTGCGAAGGCGCACGCCTGCACGTGGGGAGCTTCGCCTTATCGCTGCTCACTAAAGCGTAGGCCCCCTTTCAACTGAAGCACTGCATTTTGGAGCATGTCATAGACAGCTCCAAAATGCATTGGCTTACAGGGGCCGCGCCTGCCAGCTCACTGACTGAATTGGAGGAGGAGGTGACACACCTCCGAAATCTCCGATGATGGCACTATGTTTCTTGCACATGCGTGCAAGCAACATAAAAATGGGGAATGGCGACCTATTCTTGAACTAAGGTTACTAAACAAACATTTGACAAAGACAAAGTTCAGAATGGTATCTCTAGCCATGATCTTGTCAGCCCTCCAGAAAAGAGATTGGTTGGCATCCCTGGATTTAAAGGATGCCTACTTTCACATCCTCATAAGGGAGTCTCACAGGAAATACCTCGGGTTTAGACTCCTTTCAGGTCACTACCAGTTCTCAGTACTACCATTTAGCCCCACTTCAGCTCCAATAGTGTTCACAGAGTGCTTGGCAGTGGTGGCACATCTAAGAAGGCAGGGGATCACGGTGTTTCCCTTCCTGGATTACTGGTTGTTATTAGGAAAGTCTCCACAACAGGTCAGAGATTATCTAAGGAAAACTCAGGACACCCTAGAGTCACTAGGGTTTCTAATAAATCTCAGAACATCTGTCCTGCAACCAGTGCAGGTACTGCACTTTATTGGAGCAGAACTGGATACACTAAGGGGAAGGACTTACCTACCTGAGGACAGGGTAGGCAACATCCTACAAATCGCTGGATCTTTCAAACTGAGCAGACCAAAGCCAGCAAGACAGTTCCTGGGACATACAGCTGCAGCAACAGGTACAGTCTCAGGTTCCAAATGAGAGACATACAGTTCCACCTCGGGGCACATTGGTTGTAAAAAAAAAAAAAGAAATCCACTATCCACATTGGTCCCAGTAACAAGAACGTTAGTGCAAGCCCTTCAGTGGTGGCAGATAAGGGAAAATCTCAGAAGGAGTTCCCTTCCAGCAAAAATCCCCATTAGTGGTTCTCACTATAGGTGCATCCCTCCTAGGCTGGGGACCTCATCTGGGGAATCATACAATACACGGCACTTGGTCAAGTGCAGAATCACTCTGGTACATAAACTTGCTGAAACAGAGAGCAGTGTTCCTGGCCCTACAGGCCTTCGCATCCGTGATACAAGGCAAAGTAGTACAATTCAGAACAGGCAATACCACTACAATGTATTACATAAACAAGCAGGAAGGAACAAGATCCAACCCTCTGTACACAGAAGCAATGAAGGTATGGAATCTGATTTACTCACTCCAGTCCTCACTGGTTGCCATCCATTTGCCAGGAAAGGATAATACCTTGGCAGATGCCCTGAGCCAAATCAATCAGGATCATCACGAATAGACTCCAAACAGGCAGGTACTGGAGGTGGAATTCAGAAGGTGGGGCACCCCAGAGATTGATTTCTTTGCATCTCATGAGAACCACCAGTTACCCACAGTTTTGTTGCAGACCATAAACCAGGGGCACAATACCTCTGGATGCCGTAGTCATGGATTGGACAGAGAAGCAATTATTTGCCTTCCCTTCCTTTCCCCTGATCCTGAGAGTTCTGATCAAACTCCGGTCCCAGCCAGCATCAATGATCTTGATAGCTCCAGACTGGGCCAGACAAACATGGTACATCCTCCTGCTCTCCATGCCTGTGGCACCTCCAATACACCTCCCTTGGAGGCACAACCTGTTAACCTCCTCCCAAGGGAGGATCATGTATCCAAACCTCAGGCCTCTCAGGCTCAAGGCCTGACTCTTGAGGACTTAGAGTATGCAGGCTTACATCTCTCTGAAAGTGTTCTAGACATCCTGAGGGGCTACAGGAAGCCTTCCACAAAAAGAAAAGAACTATGCTTCTAAATGGAAAAGGTTTTCTATATGGTATTCTGCTAATGGTGTGGTACCTGCTCAGGCAGGGGTACCAGAATTGCTGGATTGCCTTGTCCATCTGCTCTCTTTGGGCTTTTAGCATACTACCCTGAAGATGCATTTAGCTTCAGTTTCATCTTATATTTCAGCTGGCAAGGGCAGTTCCATGGCTTCTAATCCCATTTTCAAGGTTTTTCAAAGGTTTGGTTCATCTGCATCCTCCCCATAGGGAACAGGTGCCTGCATGAGATCTCATTGTATGCATTGCCAAGCTCATGGAGCCTCCCTTTGAGCCCATGGTCTCAGCTCACCTGAAATATGCCACTTGGAAAACAGTGTTTTTTGTAGCTATTACTTTGGCCAGAAAGATTAGTGAACTTCAGGCTCTGTCCATTGAGCAGAATTACATTTCCTTCCATAGGGACAAGGTGGTGATTAGAACCAATAGGAAATTCCTTCCTAATGTGGTTTCTGACTTTCATTTGAATCAGTCCATTATCCTACCAGTCTTTTTCACTGAGCATTCCTGCTCTTGTGAACACAGGTTACATAGTATGGATGTCAAGAGAGCTTTAAGCTACTACATGACCCACACCAAGGACCGTAGGCAGGACAGACAACAGCTGTTCCTGACTTATGGGGATGTACAAAAAGGGAAACCAGCAACCAAGAGGACCATTCCTCACTGGATAGTTCAGTGCATCCAATTCTGTTATTCTAAGGCAGGAAAGGAGCCCCCAGTTGGCCTTAGGGCTCATTCTACAAGGGGTACTGCTGCTACTTTAGCAGCTGCCAGGGACATCCCATTAGTGGAGATTTGCAAAGCAGCTACATGGAGAACAGTACACACTTTCACAAAGCATTACTGTTTCGACACCCAGTCCAGGAGTGATGCCAGGTTTGGCACAGCAGTTCTGCAGAGTCTATTTCCTAAATAGGTTCTGTACCCATCTCCAAAGGTACTGCTTCATAGTCTGCAAGAGTTAAAAATAATGAAGAATACCTGGTGTTAGAAGAAAAAAATACTCACCATGGTGTGGAGACGTTGTGGGATAACAGATGGACCAGACACAGAACTTCAGGTTCAACACACAATCTCTGTGTGATGTTTATTTGAAACACAGGGGATAACCTTAAGCAATGGCATATCCCTTCTTCAGTACATCAGTTTGCACCAACAGACTATGCATGCCCTTCCTCTGAACTTAGTCAGCACCCACTGATCTAGCTTTCCTGTGGAAATTAGCTATCCCCTATGTTGGTCCTGTCTGTTTGAGTGATGGGGAGCTCAAAAAAAGAAAAACTCAAAAACAAGCTAAAGATAAAGAACCTCAGTGCAGAAGCACTGAAGCAAGGTTTACCCCAAAGGGCACTGGCAATAAAGACAAGTTTCAAAGAAACACATCACACATACACCCATAATGCAAAATATCATAGGATGTATATGAAAATCACCATGAAATTATAGGCTGGTTCAGCTTAAAGCAGGAATGCATGGTGTCAAAGGACCTCTCAAACAATCTGTAATTTACACGCATTTTAAATAACACAATGGGGGTTTTCTGATATTTCAATTCTGGTAACTTAATTTTTATAGTACAGTCCCCTAGTAACTTTTTACCTTTATCAAAAACACCTAGTGCCATAGTATTTTCAACATTTACAGGTTTCATACACACAAGGCATATACATCAAGGTATTTATGACATAGTGCTACTGCATACTAAATTCAGCAATGAGGAACACAGCCTGTTGTTTTACATCAGCTCAGAGGTCACCACAATAACCTTCTCTGTATGAGGACCTGAGAGACAAAAGGAAAAATTAAAGAGGACACTACAGCACAGCATAGTCAAGAAAGGGGAAGGGTGTCCAACCTTATGGACTAGAAATTGTAAAGTGTAGATTGGCTAAGAAATAGAAAAACTGCTGAGACAGATTTATTTATTTATCAAACTCTGGGGCCTGGACATTCAGACTGTGCCAGGCAGGGGCTTAAGCCTGGGTGCAGCGCAACTGGGCTGCGCCAGGACATGGACCAGGCAATATTCAACGATGCTGCGCCATGGCTCAGCACCGTTGAATATGGCACTGAGGGCACATACTGCACATGGTGCAGTGGCACTGCGCCAGTGCAAGACAGGGAACAGGAGCGGGGGATGTGCCAGCGCAAGTGCATTTGTGCTAGGCACGTCACCCGCGATATTTAGCACTGGGCATGCAAATGAGACCATTATGCATGCAAGGCACAAATGGGACCGTTTGCATGTCATTATAGCCCCATTTGCATGCGGTGCGCTGATCCCCGGTGACTTGTGCCTGGCGCCCTGCCAGGCTGCAGCCATCAGGGACCGACGCCCAGCAGTCCCATGGTGGTCACCTGTTCTGGTACACCCGATCCCGGGCATAAGTAAATTCAGACTCCCTGGTGGTCCAGTGGACACCCCCATCGCCCGATCGCGGGCATATGTAGTAAGTAAATCTCTGGTGGTCCAGTGGAACCCCCCAATCACCCGATTGCAGGCATATGTATTAAGAAATGCCTTGGTGGTCCAGTGGAACTCCCCCAACCACCTGATCGCGGGCATTTTTATTAAGAAATACCCTGGTGGTTCAGTGGAAACCCCATCGCCCGATCGCGGGTGGAAATCACAATCAAAACCCTGGTGGTCAGTGGTACCCTCCCCACCCTGTCACTGGTTCCACCACCCAGCACCCCGTTATCGGCTGGTGGCAGCACCCTGCCCGCATGCCGCCTGGCGCCACCAGCTGAATGACAGCGTACAATACAGTCTGTATGCCCATTGTTCCACTGAGTGGATCAATGGGCCTGTGCAGTACAGCATGGTCTGTATGCACATAAGACCGTACTGTATGCTGTCATTCAGTGGGGGCCAGGCAGCATGCAAGGGGTGCTGCCACCCACGATGATTAGGGGGTGCTGGGTGGCGGGGACCCCATTGGGAGGGTGGGAGGGGTACCACTGGACCAGCAGGGTTTCTATTGTGATTTCCACCCACGATCGGGCGACTGGGGGGGGGTTCCACTGGACCACCAGGGTATTTCTTAATACATATGCCTGCGATCAGGCGATTGAGGGGGTTCCACTGGACCACCAGGGATCCTCTTTATACATATGTTCGCGACAGGGTGGGGGGGTATCCACTGAACCACCAGGGAACTTCTTCATATGCCCACGATCTGGTGATTGGGGGGTTTTCCACTGAACCACCAGGGATTTACTTACTACATATGCCCGCGATGGGGGGGATTCCACTGGACCACCAAGGAACCTTATGTTACTTATGCCCTCAATCGGGTGACGGGGTGGGGGGGCACAATGCTCCCAGGGCAGGGAGCTTGTGGACAGTGTTCTGGGTGGGCGGGTGGCCACCCACAGCTGGTGGTTGCCGTGTTGCACCCTGCAATATGGCAGCTCACCTGTGGGTGGCCAGGATTTGTTCCTGGTTTTCCCAGGCACATCTTTGAGCCCCCCTGAGCGGCGTGAGGTGGAGATGTGCCAGCATATCCACCACACATCCCGGGCTGAATATCGGGATGTGCCACATATGCATGGGCACGCCCCCCTGCACTTGCACCACATACATTACTGATGCGCCCCGGCACATCGGGAGTTGCGCATAGCAACTTGCCCCTTTGAATATCGTGCCAGGGCACATTGGTGGGTTGCGCATGGTGCATCCCTTTTGAATATCCAGGCCAAGGATTACAAATACCTTTGAGCAAGAACTGCTTGTTTACAAAGGTTTCACGTCAAAGGATTGAAGGTGAACATACGAACAAAGGTAAACATTAATACAGAGTCTCAAAAAACAAAATACTGTATTTTAAGTGGAGAGACAGCAAAAGGATAGTAAGGCCAGATGAGCAACCAGTAGGGGTGGGGAGGTGGGATCAGGAAGGAGTGGGCAGGCTTAAGGGCCATTGTCTGGGGAGAGTGGTTGGTGTGAGAAGTGCAAGGTAGAGGGGACAGAAGTCTGAAGTGCTAAAAGATGGAAGTGTGCGGGTGAGGTAGGGGAGGAATGGGGGGAAGGGTAAGATGAGAGGGGTGGAGGACAAGGATAATTGGCCAGAGGGAGTTTAGGGCCACACAATGTCAGGTGTGAGTGTAGAGGTTGACCAATTAGGAGAAGCAGTCACATTGGCTGGTAGTAGAGAGGTGAATTCGTAGTTGCCTTGTAAATGGGCCAAGCATACTAGCTGAAAGGGATTTCTTGTTGAGTGAATTAAACCACTGGGGTGGCCCTGTGGGTGAATGACCACTGGCTCATAGTGGTCCGGCATCTGGGGACCGGGAAGGCTTGACTTAACGTACTTCGGGTGTGTTGGGTGCTGCAGTGGGAAATCAGAAGCTTTTCAACCCCAGGTGGCATGAGCCCAAGGAGAACCTTTTTGGTTAAGAGGCAGGCCTTGTATTTGATCCTGCTGATGAGAGGGAGCCACCCAGACTGGGTATACAAGTCACAAGTATGTGTTAGGTGGGCAGCACCCATAAGAAGTCTGCATGCTTTGTTGAGTGCCACAGATATCCTGCAGAAGACTGTAGGAGAAGTGGAGCCATAGGTGACAAGCCCATAGTCTATGATGGAGGTGATAGAACTATAGATAGCCATTCTAAGGGTCTCTGTGGTCATACGGTGTTTGTGCCTGTGGAGCAGGCCAATCTGTATGTTAGCGGCCTTTGCAACATTGTCAATGTGCTGAACGTAGGAGATGGAACAGTCCAGAGTAACGCTGAGGTATTTGAACTGAGGAACCTGCTCCAGTGTATCCCCAAAATGGTTAGTGATGATGAAGGGTATCCTTGCATTGCAGAAAGTCATACCTTTTGTCTTGCTGCAATTCATGACAAGTTTGTACGAGCTGAACCATTCCTCAATGCGTTTGAAGTCACGCTGTAACTGCCTTTCTAGTTGCTTGGTGTTGCGATGGCTAGAAAATAGGACTGCGTCATCTGCATAGAGAAGTATTTTCTGATGGCAGACGCTAGGGAGGCTATTCAGACTGGATGGGCCTTGCGGTCCTTATCTGCCATCAACTTCTATGTTTCTATTCGGAAGAGACTGAAGAGTAGCAGATGGACCCCTGCAGTACTCCTGAGAGGACCAGCTTCTCATCAGAGGCGACATCAGCAATCTTAACTCGCTGGACTCTTCCCTCAAGGTAGCTTGTTATCCAGAGCAGGGCATCCTTGGAGAGCCCGATAGCAGACAGTTGCCTGAGTAGGAGTGGATGATTGACGATATCAAATGCCGTCGTAAGGTCAATGAACATTGCACCCACACAGTGCAGTGGTAGTGCTGTGCCCATTTCTAAATCCATGATGTTTAAGGCACTGGATATCATATTTTACCAGATACTCGGTTAGCTGGTCCAACACGATTTAAGAAAAGGTCGGTCCTTAAGAGTGGCAGGATCTCCCTGTCACACATAGTAATCTTGTTTCTACAAAGGTATTCTTCATTATTCTTAACTCTCCCACCCTGCCTCCCCTTCCAGAACCAGTGACCTCTGCATCTCAAGCTGGATATTTGTATTAATAAGAGTGTTCCACCCTTGACTGGTCACAATTTTGAACCCCGTTGGGTATTGTTTTTCCCCGCTTTCAGGTCATATCTAACATTTTAAGGGGAATTGTACTTGTCAAGATGTTCTTTTACTATTATTATTAGTATTATTATCATTATTATTATTATTATTCTACTTAAGAATAATTCTGTTATTGAATGATAGGTTTTAGATGGGTTAGACTAGAATGGGTCTATGTCAATTCGCTCCTGGCAATTCGTCCCACATTAATTCACTCCTGTTCGCTCCCGCTGTGCTGTTTTGTGCAATTTGTTGATATAATGCCATAGTTCATTCAGAATGCCCAGAATAACACTCTGCAGCTGCAAAACAAAGATAACAGGTTGGGTAGTCCCTTATTTGTAGCATCATAAATCAAATAGGGAAGATTACGGATCCACCAGGCAAGGAGCTCTGACACAACCCAGTGCTGTAGCTAAGTTAAAACAATCTGCTAGGACTCATAACGTGCGGAGAAAAGATCAAGGAAATAACTGTTTAAGCTCCTGACTAGAATGATTCACCTCTCCAGAGAAGTGCCTGGTACCAGCAATCAGGATTTGGAGCCATGCTGGATACAACATCCGAAAGCAAATGCTGGCAACAACTAGCTTCAATACGATGGGATGGAACGAAGCTCTTTTCTACCGTGTAGTGGTGGGGAGATCCTGTATTATACGGAGTGCTCTGCCCTCCCATGTTACTTCTTTCAATTCTCTGGCTTTTCTTAAAACATGCTGATTATCCATACAATTGAGAAGGCACATTATTAGAGGTCTGGGTGCAGATCCCATTGGCAGCCTCAGCTGAAGCTAGCAGTGATATTTTATTATCTCCCTAACTTTGTCCGATTGCACATGATACATTGTCTCAAAATTTGAATGTCCAGTCTGGTCATTATCATTAACATTAACCTGTTGTTGCTATAACAAATCCAGCCTGTCTCTATTTTCACTGTTTTCTCTGTGTGTTTTCTAATGTATGTCTCCAATTTGTCAGCCCTTCTAACAAAATCCATTGGCTCACTACAATTGTGTTTAACACTGTAAAAATCTGGGAGTGAAAAGACATGGAGCGAAAAGGAATGGGAGCAAGCTAGTAGGGAGCGAACTGTCGGGAGCGGGATGTCAGGGAGCGAATTGACGTGCTTCCAACTAGATTAGTTGGGGGGCTTTCCTTTCAGGCTCCCACGAAATCTGAGCAGTTTTAGAATGCAGCAGTTAGTAAGGGCAGCATTTGAATAATTGGCATGAGTCAATGCTGGTTCCATCATTAGCATACGTTCCATTTCTCCGGGCAGTTCTACTCTGAAGGCTGACTGCAAGAGTTAAGAATAATGAATACCACCTTGGAAGAAACAAAGGTTTTCTTTCTGTACTTTTTGACCATAGTGTGTATAACTTTGTACCAGAATTACTGGTCTTAAGGCATGTTTGTTGCTTGCTAACTCCATTTGAATGAAATGAGATCATCTTCTGATGCCATGTGGACTTTCTCAAAGCACTCTTTTCCTATTCTTGATATTTGCTGTGGGGATGAGCATCATTTTGTCTTTGGGTTTGATTGTTCACAGTGGCCTTACTGGCTTTCATCACATTGCCTTCGCTATGTGGAACATTTCATAATCATATGCTGTCTCGTTCATTTGTTGACATTTCTCTGATAGCTGTGCCGTTTGTCTCATCACTGAGGTTAGCTTTTTTTAGTTTTCTGAACTTTTCACCTCTCTCAACACTATCAGAAAAATGTTTCCTCAGTGTGCTACCCTCTGTAACCAACTTAAGAACTGCTGGATGTCCATAGGGACTTGGCTTTGCTTATTGTTTTTCCATGCAATGACTCTTCACATTCCTGATGTGCACTTCACAGCTTCCTGCCATAAAGTATCTGGTATATGTTCGTCAGAAAAAAATGCAGTAAGTCATGAACTGAACTTGAGCACACTTGTCAGGTGTGGCTGTATGATTTAAGTACTGTCACCCTCCGTTTAAAAACAGTGCTGGGTTTTAAAGTTGTTTTTCAGTGTGACATGCACATCCAGTATGCTCACTGGTGTGGGAAATCTGTTGAGCAATATTTTTATTAAAAGAAGGTAACATGCTTTTTTTATTGTGACACACCCCAACAGTATCATTGATGCTGGTGTCTTACCTAACCTTTTCAGTGAGCAGCACCCACTGTATAAGGAAGGTATTGCAAAGCATCCCAGAGTTGCCCTTAGTTGAACTGAGTGAGGCAAGGTCCCAGCACAACCTTAATGCTAAGCCCCTTCCTTGTTGACTTTTTTACCAGTGACTGGTCTCCCTGTATCTTGCTACTAACATTGATACTGCTCAATACTTGCACTCCTCTTTCAAGGTAGTATGTGACAAGTGTGCCCTCTCAAAGTAAACCTAGATTAAATGTGCCCAATCTTATCTGAGCCACTTCTGACTTGCCAGTCTTTTTTGACCAGGGGGATGCCCTATGATGCTTGTACAAAGACTCTCCTGACTCCATGACTTTTTTTTTACCATGCAAATAGCTTAGAAACCAGTGCAGTAATGCTACAAAACAGGCAGCCCAAACCACCTATTTCAAGTCTCAGTTCCAGACAAATATCTTTAACTCTGCTAATCTCAGGAATGTACTGCACAAATTGACCCTTACTAACCATTCACACCCTACCATCAGGTGCAGTGTGGTTCTGCCCTCCTCACTTGTCCCCCTAGAAGTAACAAATACATTCAATGCTTACTTTGCAGACTGACAGAAATATCATACATTCTTTAACACAGGATCCCCCTTCCCATATCCCCTCCCTTAACAGTCAAATTTCACTCCTTTAACTCATGACCAGTGTCCCACATGGAGGTACAAATGGTGAAACAGTCACTAAACTTCAACAAGAGTTGCACTTCTAATGCATTAAACACTACACTACTCCAGATGCCCCTGCCAAGCCAATTTCTACTATCTTTAACCAGTCCCTATCCATTGGTTAGGTCCCATCAGCCTGGTAGGACTGTTCCCACTTCAAAAGGGGGGAGACTTCCTTTAACCATTTATCTAATGTCCCATGTTCTTCTTACCAGCTCTATCAAAGATCCTTGAGTAACAAGGTCAGGGACAAGTTATAGAGTTTCCAATCCACTCCAATCTATCATGCATTCATATCTTTCTACAGTCACGTCTCTTTTGAGGCTGACCAGTGCCATTCACACTGGAATGGATAAAGTGCACCTTAGAAGAGTGTTTTTGTTTATTTTGTTTGGTGCCCACACACCCTTGTAGGTTGTGAGCAAGTTCAAGTACCTTGGTCTCTGGTTTAACCCCAACTTAACTTCTCTGTCCATAACGACCATCTTATGTCACAGTTTCGCCCTAAGCTTGGTGGTTTCTTCCAAAATTAGGACCGCCTGACTCCCCATCCATACTGCAAGGAAGGAACTTGTTTTAAAGACAATTCTTTCCATACTTGATTATGGAGACTTTGTCTATGAGGCTGCTCCCAAGTTTCAACCAGCCAGACTGGACCCCTTACTTTACTTCTACAGATTCATTCTCAGTTGTCTGTGGAGCAGTTGAGCCAAGTGGGGTCGAGAGGGTGTGTATGGCACCTCAACCCACCCTTCCCCCACTGATCGCTGAAGCAAGCAAGCAGCCAACCCAGCAGCTAGAGTGGGATTCTCACTCCATCTCCTTCCTCACTGCACCTCCAACTGAGAGCAGCTTTCAGGATACAGGCCACACCAGAGCAGCCGAGGCATGCAGGGTCAAGAGGGGGCGCACGGCACCTCGACTCCACCTCCACCCTTCCAATCGTTGAAGCAAGTAAGTGACCAGCCCAGCAGCTAGAAGGGGATTCTCACTCCACCTCCCTCCTCACCACAGTGCCAGCTGAGAGTAGCCAACAACTCCACCTGACCACTATAAAAGGCCCACAGGCCTAGCGGTCCTCTGTGCTTGTGGTCTAGAGTGCTAAGTGCTGCAGCGCAAAGGGCATCTGTTGTGGGCATCAGCCTTGGTGACAGACATCAGCCAAAGACTCTGTACTTCTGCACACAGACTCTAACTCTGTAATATCTCAGTACCCTACAAGTGAAAAGCTGTGTCTATTATGTAAGCCTATAGTCAGTGAGTATTGTATGGGAATGTGATGCTGGGTGCTGGGGATACACTATATTATAACAAATGATAGACCAGTCTCTGTTCTACTAGTGTTAGCTAAACTTCTTGAAAAGGTAGTTTTCAACCAATTAGCTAAACACTTGGGGCTGGATATTCAAACTGCGCTATTTTGTGGCGCAAGCCCTTGCGCTGCACAAAATAGTTGCGCAGGGGTGTGGCCGGGGCGATATTCAAAGGAGTTGCGCTATTGAGCAACTCCTTTGAATATCACCCCCTGGCCAAAGCCACTGTGCATGACGCAGTGGAACTTGTGCCATCGCAAGTGGTCAGAGTGGAGCATTCAAGTTGCGGTGGCGCAAGTACCATTGCGCCATGTACAAATTTCCGATATTCAAAAGGTGACATGCAAATGGGGCCATAATTCATGCAAGGCGCAGGGGGGGCCATTTGCATCCATTTGCATGCCATTAGCATGCAGGTGCGCCGATCCCCAAGGACTTGCGCCTGGCACCTTGCCAGGCAGCAGCCGTCGAGGACCGACGCCCCCTGTAGACCGATCGTGGGCAAAAGTGTAAAAAATCCCCCCACCCCCCCGACTGGCACGATCACGGGCAAAAGCATAAAATCCCCCTCCCCCGACTGGCCCGATCGCGGGCAAAAGCTTAAATAAACCCCCACCAGCCTGATCGCGGGCAGCAAAGTGTCTCCCCAGAACATATCCCTGGTGGACCAGTGAACCCTAAGCCCGATCGCGGGCTGCAAAAGTTAAACCCCACCCCAAGAACATATCCCTGGTGGTCCAGTGGACCTCTAAGCCGATTGCGGGCTGCATAATGTGGCGACACCCCCAAGACCATATCCCTGGTGATCTAGTGTCCCCAACCACCCACAAGTCCCACCACCCTGCCCCAGGCGGTGGGCGGCAGCATCCCCACCCTGCCCGCCCGACGGCTGCCCAGTAAGGGCTGCATGCCCATTGGTGCAGAGCAAGAGCCAATGGGCGTGCAGCCTATCCGTACAAAGGCAGTCAGATATGTGAATGTGAATTCATTCATATCTGGACTGCCTTGTACGGTATAGGCTGCATGCCCATTGGCTCTTGCTCTGCACCAATGGGCGTGCAGCCCTCCGGGCAGTCAGTCGGTGGGCGCAGGGGCGGGTGGATGCTGCCGCCGCCATGGGGAGCGGGCGGTGGGGCTTCGTGGGTGGGTGGGGGGACACTAGATCACCAGGAATATGGTCTTTGGGGTGTCGCCACATTATGCAGCCCGATCGAGCTTAGCGGTCCACTGGACCACCAGGGATATGTTCTTGGGGGGTTTAACCTTTTGCAGCCCGCGATCGGGCTTAGCAGGTCCACTGGACCATCAGGGATATGTTCTGGGGGACACTTTGCTGCCCAGCGATTGGGCTGGTGGGGAGGGGTTTATTTAAGCTTTTGCCCGCGATCAGGCCAGTCGGGAAGTTTTATGCTTTTGCCTGTGATCGGGCCAGTCGGGGTGGGGATTTTTACACTTTGCCGATCGGGCTGCAGGGGGCACAGGGAGTAGGTTGAGGGCCAGCCACAGGTGGCGCTGCTGTGTTGTGCCCTGCAATCACGGCAGCTCACCTGTGGGTGGCCCTCGACTTACTCCTTTTTTGGCTCAAAGTTGTGCAGGCGCAGGTTGGGGGTTGCGCCTTCACAACTCTGCACAGCCCGCTGAATATCGGGCTGTGCAGTTTATGCATGGTTCCTCCCCCTCCAGTTCAGCATGCATTCATTTGCATTGCGCTGTTGCTCAGCTTGCCTTGGGGGGGCGCAACTGCCTCCTGCTGAATATGGCAGAATGGCGCAATTTTGGACTTGCGCAGGCGCAACCCTATTGCGCATGGCGCAACCCTTTTGAATATCCAGCCCTTGGAAGAAAAGAATATTTTCTCAAAAGATCAATACAGTTTTCATGGGAGGTACAGTATGGTAACAGTCTAGGCCAGGTTGACTAGTGATATTTATGATAATATTAATAACAAAATGCTCACTGGAGCAGTTTTTGTCAACCTGATCAAGGCCTTCAACTTGGTGGACCACCTCATATTATTAACTAAGTTAGAAAAATTGGGTGTAGGTAATTGCACAGTTGAATAATTCAGAAACTACTTGACTGGCAGAAAACGAGTGGAAAGGATTGGATCTGAGAGAGCGGATCTGAGAAAGATTGATACAGGGGTGCCTCAGGGTTCAGCACCATACCTCTCAACCTCTTGCCTCATGAATCAGGGACAAGGCTTAAAAAAATCAGGGACAAAGACCCCAAATCAGGGACACATCTTAAAAATTGGTACTACTCACACAGAAAGCTGATAGAATAAAGGGATATATGTTAAGATGCATTTTCTGAAGAACAACAAGTCGATAAGTTTAATGTTTGACATTATTTTGTGATTTTAATCCCCACTGTTCTGTCACCAAAATGCAAATTTTACAAGGGACAGAGGAAAATTTTGAGGCAAAATCAGGGACATCCCTGAAAATCAGGGACAGTTGAGAGGTATGTTCAGCACTAGGTCCTGTCCTGTTTTCAGTTTTTATAAATGATCTACCAGCGATCTGCGATAATGCATCAGTTGTAATGTATGCTGATGACAAAATTCTCTAACGTTCAGATAGGAGAGAAGCAGACCTAGAGGGAAAAATGCAATCTTTGTATAGTAAATTGCAAACTTGGTTTTCTGAAAATAAAATATTACTGAATGAAAAGAAAACAAAAACTATGGTTTTTGGGGCACAACAAAAAATCGTTCAAATGGAAATGATATGAAAATTAAAGTTTTAAGTAGATATGAATCGGAGGAAGCACCATGTTTCAATTATTTGGGAGTCATGCTAGATCAAATGCTTTTCTATATTTATCATATAACTAAGATTAAAAAAAGATTAATAATAAATTGGGATGTGTATGCAGACAAATCAAAATAGTTTAACAACAGATGTTAAAAGGACTATTGCAAAACAGATCCATCTTCCATCACTAGCATAAAACTCAATTTTATTGTAAAATTTGCTGGAAACAATATTTCATAAGTATGAAGTTACTTTCAGTATCATAGTAAGATCTGCAACAAATTCAAAATAAATGGAACACCATTGTAGTATTTATCAACATTTCAGAATTCCACCAACAAGGTACACAGTTCAGTATGCAGCTTTGACTTTGCGACATAAAACTCTAAATACAGGGATACCAACAATGTTAAAAATAAATGGTAAAAGTATAAAACCCCAAATCTCTGAGACAGATATCTATAAAAAGATTTTTTGAATTCAAATTAAATCAAAAATGGCGGAATGTTTCATTTTCCTATTATGGCTCTGTAATGATAACTAATGCATATGAAATGGGATGGATTTTGATTTAAAAGCTAGCATTTTCAAAATTAAACTGCAGGAGCATTTAGAAATACTGACAGTCTACATGTATTTTGATGTTACTTGAATATTTGAAATATTGAGATTATTTATTTATTACATCAATTCTTATGAAATCATGTACACTTTGTGAGATATGTCATTTTTATTCTGTAGGTAATGTGAGTTATTAACTATGTTTTGTCAATACCTGCTCTAAACCCTAACTTCCCAGGCATGGCTGAAAACGTACCCTTGATCCAGTCCACCTTCTTGGTGAAAAAAATAAAATGAAAAAAATGAAAGTAGTGTAGAGGACATCTGTATAGTACATATTTTTATATTACTTGAACAGTAAATCCCAGTATCTAAACTACTCCTTGGACTCAGCATTAATCTCCTTAACAGTGGATCGATGATTATTTTGTGCACCCTGCTGCTACTTCATTTTTATATACAGGTCTCATTTGTTAACTTCCCATACTTACCACGGGTTACAATTTGCACTGCTGTTTGGTGGTAGAGCCCTTAACCCCCCCCCCTTAAATGTTTAAGCCATGTTAGCCTACTTCTAAGGATTCTGCTACACATTTGCTGCTGGTTACCTCTTCCCCCATCGTGGTGTCTCTTAGGTGGATGACAGTCCCCATTGGGGTGCTTATCTAACCAGTCTATCTGACACCCTCCCACTCTACCCACCAAAATACCCACCCTTAACAGACCCTTGCAACTTCTGTATCTCCAACATACTTATTACTTGAGAGGTGTATATACCTAGTCGTTGCCATTGTTTTATACCCAAGGCCTTGATGTGGAAAGTAGCACACTTCCTCAAATTATGGTGGAAGGGTTGTCAATTTTTACTGCCTAATAGTCATTGTACCCTCCTCCTGATAATCCTATACCTCCTCATGATTGTGGGGGACATTAAACCCAACCCTGGCCCCCACCATTTGGCAGCTCCCCCTGGACCTGTGGTGCCATTCCCTACAGCTTTCTCTGCACCACCATGGACTGCTATCAATGGGCTTAAGACTGCCCATATGAATATAGGAATTCTCACAAAAAATATTAATGAGCTTACCATGTGGGTCAACCACTATAAACCTGATATTACAGGTATCACTGAGATCTGGTTTAAGCCACACATCCAAGACAATTTTTTTTGCTCTTCCAGGCTACAACCTTATTACAGCTGACCACACCTCAACCAACAAGAATAGGGGAACAGCAATTTACTATAAAAATCACCAGTATGTCAACGCATCAAACCATGTACCTACCACCAGTTCCCAGTCAGAATTCTGCCACATAACCCTCCTACTGGGCGATACAAACAATTACACATTTTCTGTTTCTGTATCCCCCAGCTGGAAACCAGCACGCCCTTTTTCCCCAATGAACTCTGTTAGTTCAGTAGTGCAGAATAATGAATTTCTCATAATTGGCGACTTCAATGTCGATTGGCTTACTGCTCATTCTAAAAAGGCTGAGCTTACCCTTAACAAGTTGCAGCTCTATCAACTCATTTCCAAGCCCACTAAAAGTGCATGTAATGGCCTGTCATCCACCCAACTAGACTGGATACTCACTCCTTGCCCTGCTAGATTTACCTGATCAGGTGTACTCCCCAACTTCATAAGTGACCACTCCCCCACCTACTGTGCCTGGAGTGCTAAGGCCCCTACAGAATTATTCACTTCCATGACTTCTCTAAGATCAACCCCACTGTGCTGAAACAGGAGATTGGGAGATCAGACTGGCCACAGATGTGGATGTCAAAAGACGTAAAGCATGCCCTAAATGTGTTCTATAAAGTATTCAGGATTCAAAATAAACTGTCACCTCTGACCTCTAGGCGGGTACATGGCCCTGTCACCAAATGGCTGGATCGCCCCTTGCTGGCCCTTATTAAGCAGAGGGATGCCAGCTGGTCCACGTATAAAGCCACCAGGACTGCTGCTAACTGGGCAACTACAGAATGCTAAGGGGTGCATGTAAAAAGGCTATCGGGTGCAGTAAGAGTCATTATTTCAAATCATTGTTCATTACCTCGGCCGGTAACTTTTAACTTTTTTGGAACAGCATCAAACAAATCCTTGGCCAGTTTGGTAAACACATGCGTAATGACTTAAATATTGACAAAGTAAATTGCAACAATCTGGAAACCATAGCAAATGCATTCAAGCATTTTTTTCTGACCTCTCCACCTTCGTAGGCATTCTCCCCACCTTCTCTAGCTTTCCCTTTGCCCCCCATCCCCTGAAGTCAGCTCCTGTCACCCCTTTCCACTTTAAAGCAGTCACCTGCCACAAGGTTCATAGACTTCTAATGCAAATCCCTACATCTAAATCTGCTGGCTCTGATGAACTTCAGCCAAAAATCCTTAAGCTTGCTACTGCTAACAAAAATGTTTAATCTATCCCTTACCTCACAAACAGTCCCTGATATCTGGAAGATATCCCATGTTGTCCCTGTTTACATAAAAGAGGACCAGTCAAACATCAGCATTTATAGACCTATTGCTATACCTCCTTTACTAAACAAACTACTTGAAAAATTGGTTTATTCCCAGTTGACTGAATACCTCACAACTTATAACCTCTTGTCCTCTGCTTAGCATGGCTTTTGTAAATGCCACAGCACTACCACTGCCCTGCTATCACGCTCCTCTTCTATCTCCTCTGCCATGGATAGGGGTGAACTTACTTATGTGGTCTTTATCGACTTCACAAAGGGGTTTGACATAGTCGATCACACTCTAATATGTGGAAAATTAAGTGCCTTGGGCTTCTCTCCCTCTACCCTAAAGTGGTTCAAAAATTACCTGGGTTACTGGTATCAACATTTTTTAAATTTGGACATACCCTGTCAGACCCTGCTGCTATCACAGAGTTCCACAAGGCTTCATACTGGTGCCTCTCCTCTTTTCCAGTCATATAAATTCCATCCACACCAGCCTCAGACACTGCACCCCAATCCTATATGCTGATGACCTTGCAACTTCTCCAGTTCTTGCAGCAATCCTGAACTGAATTGTCACCTCTCCCCTGATCTCCACCCTATACAGTCCTGGCTCTGATCTAGTAAGCTCCTCATAGACACCACCAAGATGCAAGCCATGCTCTTTTGCTCAGCCCCTAAATTAAAAATATGCAATTCCCCACTCGCAGTTGAGTGTATTGATGGATCTTATCTCACTGCTGTCCTTACTTTTAACTGTCTTGGAGCGACACTTGATGCCTCCTTAAACTTCTCTGCACATATCTCTGCTGTTTGCAAAGTTGTCAACAAAAGACTTGGACTGTCCTACAAATTCAGACACAGCCTTATACACTTAGCTCATACTGCTATTGCACAAGGCATCCTTCTACCTAAATTGATATATGAGATGGCAGTCTACCACTCAGCCTCAAAGGGGAGCTTTGTAGGTGAAAGAGCGTTGATCTTGGGAGGTGCAACAGTGTGGGACCTGCAGGAGTTGAGATTTTGATCCCCTGGTGGCCTGCATGTGATTCTTGTTATTTTGTAACAGGGCTGTGACCCCCAGAGGTGTAACGCCAAGGATGATTTTCTTGGCCATTGTGCAAGTCAGGTACTTAATGCGATTTGAGATCTGTAGTCAACCAATTTTAGAGTACAGATCACAGGTGTGGGTGAGATGGTGGGCACCAGAGATGAGCCGACAAGACTTATTGAGGGTGGTAGAGATGCGTCTGAGGGTAGTCACAGTGGCAGAGCCATAAATGATGAGACCACAGTCAATAATCGATACCACAGAACTCTGTATGGCAATCTTTAAGGCTTCAGGGGTGAGATGTTGACTGTGTCTGTAGAGGAAACCAATTCTGGTGTTCACTGCCTTTGCCACAGAGTCAACACAGGCACTGTATGAGAGGTACGGGTCCAACAGTATCCCCAGGTATTTGAAGTGTGGGACCTGATCCAGGGTATTCCCAGGTGAAGTGATGCTAGTAAAGGGGTGAGATTTGTGCCTATGTGGGAGTTGCAGAATAGCATCGGCTTAGTCTTTTTGTGGTTAAGGACAAGTTTATGCCTAGAAAACCATGACTCAACAGTACTGAAGGCAAGTTGGAGATTCTGTTGTAAGGCCACAGGGTCCTTGTGAGAGGAGAAAACAACAGCATCATCCGCGTATAGGATGATATTCTCAGTGCAGGATTGTGGTAGAGAGTTTAGAAAGAGACTGAAGAGGAGTGGGCCCAGGATTGACCCTTGTGGGACACCCAATCGAACTGGTAAGGTGTCAGAGTGGGTATTGGCAATTTTCACTTTTTGTGAGTGGTTTTCAAGATAGCTTTTGAACCACGAGGCTGTGTCAGGGGAGAGACCAATGTTCCAAAGTTGGTCGACCAACAGCTGGTGGTGGACAGTATCGAACGCCTTGGAGAGGTCTATGATAACCACTCCTGTAAGCATGTCCTGATCGAGAGAGTTATGTACTGCCCCAGTGAATTCAAGCAGAGTGGAGGAGGTGCTGTAACCCTTTCTGAAACCATGCTGTTGAGTGCACAGTAGGTTGTATTTGTTCAGTTGGTCAGTTAGTTGGTCAGCTATGATTTGTTCAAGAGCCTTGGAGAGGGGAGGCAGAATCGAGATCGGGTGATAGCTTGAGTGGCTAGACTTGTCACCACTTTTGTGGACCAGGATGACTGAGACAATTTTCCAAAGATCTGGGAATTAACTGGTGCGGAGAGAGAGATTCAAAATGCTGGTTAAGGGTAGGAGAACTTCCTCAAGAGTTAGCAACAGAATCTTCAGATCAAGAGAGTTGCCACTGGTTCTAGATTTGGAGATAGCAGTAGTGATGTAGTGGCATGCGGCGTTCAGTGAGATTTCCCGAAAGAGGAAATGGGGGGGTAACGGCCTGTGCAGGATGGATGTTAGAGGAGCAGTTATCTACTTTGAAGAAGTCAGGGGGAAGAACAACACTAAGGTCAGTAAAGGCAGAGTTAAAGGTATTGGCAATGACCAGGGGGTCCAGAGTCGTGGTCCTATTAACTTTCAGCAGGGCAGGATGATTTTTTTGTTGTATCCCTGTGATTCCTTTAATGTTATCCCAAAAAGCACATCCGTTACCCCAGGAGTTGGTTAGTGCATTCTTATAGAAGGAGCTTTTTATGAGTCGGATGGCCTTGGTACAGGCATTAAGGGCCTGTCTGTATTTTTGCAGGTCGGGTAGTGTGCCGGTAGATTTGGCCACCACCCAAAGATGGTCCCTTTGTTTCAGTTGAGATAGGAGCTTGACATTAATCCAGGGATTACAGAGTGTCTTGGCTTTCCGTTTTTTAACCAGAGCAAACATGTCGCAGGCCTTGTTGAAAGTGGCAATGAATAAGTCCAGGGCCAGGTTGACATTAGTATCCTTGCAGATAGGTTGCCAGTCATTTAGAGTCAGGTAGTGCTTAAGATGAGCAAGTTGTCAACGTGGAAGGACCCTACTGTGAATGAATTTGGTGGGGGAGATTGAAAAATTTTTTTGGACCATTCACATGCGACAGGGAAGTGGTCACCGAGGGAATCTAGCAGTACAGTGGTGTTGAGGATCCTGGACAGGTGGCTGGTAAGTACCCAGTCCAGCAGGGTACTAGTCCCAGTCTTATAGTTAGATCTAGTCGGTGAGACAACCATCTGTGAGAAGTTAGAGGCAATAGAATCTTTCGGCTCCACAATATCTGATGCTAACCAATTGATGTTGAAGTCACCAAGTAGGAAAATTTTGGCACCTGGAGATTGAGCATCGATATACCTGAGGACATCATTGAGACCATTAACCTGATCCCTAGGTGGGATGTAGACAGAACCTATCGTTAAGGCTTTTTGGTTTGGTCCAAGGAGAATTCTTAAGGGTAGCAACTGAGCCAAGGAGTCTAACTTTGGGGGTGCGAGAGGGAGCACCAGCAGGGAGTCTTTGACGTAGATGGCACAGCCACCCCCTTTCTTGGTGACCCGGTCTAGTCTAAAGATGTTGTATCCTTGCAGTGTTAATGCCTGACTGGGGACTTTCGGCGTCAGCCATGTTTCCATCACTGCTAGGACATCAGGGTTGTGTTGTCTTACGAAGACTTGAAGAGCATCAGGTTTAGACAGCAGGCTGCAGATGTTAAGATATCTGCCAGCATCTTTGGGGTCAGAACATTACCATGTTTTCCCTGCATATACAATGCAGAGTCAGGCAAGGAGCAGGAACGAATGTACCAACCCCAAAGCCTGCAGACGTTGCTGCACAGAGTCAAACTGTTTTCCTTCTGGCATAGTTTTGAAGGAACAGATCTGGGTAAACTTTAATATCAGCCGCTTTGATGTTTATGGGGTACATTTCTCACACAATCAGGACTTCATTCCTGATTTCAACCCAAGGTACAAAGGAGCATGGTGCGTGGCTGGTTCAAGTTTTGTGGAGCCACCCTAGGGTTGATTCGATAGGCTCGTCTGAAGGAGAAAAAGTCAAAGGAATCAGGTAACTGCAAAGCAATCTTGAGCCATTGACCCAAGTATTTTAACAAATTAAGGCCTTCCACACCCCTGGGCACTCCAACAAGGTAAAGATTCCCCGCAAGCAACTCAAGCTACAGTGCCTCAAGTTGGCCTCTAGGCTGCGTATTGTCTTTTATCAGGGAGGTAATGGTGGTAATTATAGTTGTTGAGCACTGTCTGTAACCTAATGTGCTGATTGTAGGCTTCAAGTTGAGTGAGGGTCCTTTCTATCTTTGAATCCATGGCCCTAATGGATTCAAGCAGAGTATGCCATGGTGGTCCTGATGTTGAGGGTGGTCTGTCAGCTCAGTCCCTACCAGGCATGGAGGTGGCAGTCTAGTGGTCCCTTCCCCATCATCAATTGCCATCCTGTTCAGAGGTAAAAATATATTCCTGGTGGTCTAATGGTCCCTCCACCTACCCAATCATCCGCTCAAGACATATAAATGAAGATTATGTACTCATTGTAATTCTTGATCTTCTTGGACAAGTCTTCACCATTTATTCATACTGCTGGATTCTGTGACCTTACTCTACTTCTGCCAAAACTTTTTAGAGGAATCCCCTGTTGTGTCTTTGGTTGCACCATCTTCAAATGTTGTATGTCTTTGTTCTTCAGATGTTCAGTAATGCAGATTTCCAAGTTAGAAAGTACAGATACAGTGTAAGCTGCTTATAGTGTGCTAGTTGGTGTAAGGCACTTTTGTCCTTATAAGTATTGCCCATTCTAAACAAACACTATGAACATACAAACATACGAAACTGCCAGCAGAAACAGGCCTCACGGTCTATCGAATCTGCTTAAGTGTGCTAGCATCTCATCTCGCAGCTGCCCTCCCACCCACCCCTTTCCCAGTATCCGTTCTCGTTACCGTGTCCCAACCCCGCTTGAAACTGCCCACCATGTCACAGGACACCATCTCACCTGGTAAGGTGTTCCATTTGTCCACCACTTTTTTAGTGAAAAAATGTCTCCTCATCTCCCTCCTGAATCTTCCCCCCTCCGATCTCAGTCCATGACCTCTTGTGTCCCTCCCCCTTCTCATCTGGAAAATTCCTTCTGTGTTGGTCTTGTTTATCTCGTTCAGATACTTAAATGTCTCGATTATATCCCTCCTTCCCCTCCTCTACTTCAGTGAATAGATATTCAACTCTCCCAGCCTGTCCTCGTACTACACACCACTTTAAGCTAGCATTTCACTACCCGCTCCTGTTGTCAGAGTCCCCCATACTGTTAACAGTCATGTAATATTTTAATTAAAAATCAGCATTGATTTTTTTTTTTTTAATCAAACGTCAGCACTGAATGGCTGACTGCATAGCTCCACTCAGACCTGCAGCAGCACCTACCAAAATGCAGCTCCACTCATTCTCTCTCTCTCTCTCTCTTTGGCATTTTAGTACCTGCTCCCATTCTCAGAGTCCCCCATACTGTCCACTAGTTTTCTCTGTCTCCAGTTAGTTTAAGTTAACTTAAAGTCAGCAATGAACTGGGGGAATAGAAACATTTAGCTACATTTAATGAATGGATAGTTCTGATTTCTCACAGCACAGCTGCACACAGACCCGTAGCAGCACCTACCGAAATGTAACTCCACTCATTCTCTGTTTAAGAACATTAACATTTAGCAAAATTTAGGCACTTAGCTAAATGTAGGTATAGATAAATCTGATTTCTAAGATTTCTAAGTTTGCCCTAACATATGCACCCAGAAAGTGAGACCCATTAGCAGTGGGACAGCAGCAGCACATTCTCCCCACCTGCCTTGAAATGGATATTGGCCACTTCAGCACCTCATTTGCACCTTATCAGGGAGGTAAGGATGATTGGGAGGCAGATTTGCACCTCATTAGGTACTCCTGGTGTCCGCTGTATTTTATTGAAAATGTTGATAACTGGGAAAGGCACACTGAGCCGGGGCTTATTTTCAGGTGCGACCTGGGAATGGGGGAGCAAATGCAGACAAAGAGTAATACATACAATTAAAGTTAGAATACAATTTCTGAGCAGCAGTAGAGGCATGGGTAGTTACATGCATACAAGAGATTGCATTGTATATGCATTTGAGTTTATACAATGGACAAATAATATATAGTCAGTACAGGGAGGCTGCAGCTCAAGTCCCTGTTTAAATGTTATTTGGAGGAGTCTGATGGGGATGGGCTGTAGCCAGCAGCCTTAATACGGCATAACGGGTGTTTGTAAAGTAGGGTCTATGGAGTGGTTTGGGCAAAGGCTTTTTGTCTGTTGTGAATGGCTACCCATACAAAGCATGTATGTATAAGTGGCATGCACTGTATTCGTTTTTTTATGTTATAGTAAAAACTTCTCTGTCGAGGTGGCGAGCACATGTAAGGCGTGTCCTGCCCAGAAGATGGCAGACTAGTGCCCCTGCCTTTGTTGTAAACGACTGAGTGCTGCGTACTTGCTGACAGTCTTGCCTAAAAGCAATTTTATTTCAATCAGCACCGACTGAAACAGAAGCACTTACTGTGAGGAGCATCTGTTGCTGCTCAGCATGCAATTAGAAAAAAAAGTAATGTTATTCTAGAATATTTAAAGGATAGTATTGCTGGCGCTGGGTGGGCATTTAGCATTAGGGTTTGGGTGGGTTTCTGTTTTTTAATTTGATAAAAACTGGAAGATTTTGTGTTGGGGGTGGGGCTCTGTCTGTGTATCACCCCTAGGGGGACCAGTGTAAACAAAGGCATGTTACAGAAAAGACGTCAGGGGCCCAGTATTCAAAACTTTGCCTGGGTGCAAAACTGAGTTTGTCTATGCAAACCGGTTTTGCATGGAGGCGCAATATTGAAAAACCGGGTTAGCACTGGCAAACAACAGACAGGGGTGCAATGTAAATGAAGGGACAGGGACCTGAATATTGGCACAGTCCAATATTCAGAGTACTTTCTTCTTGCTGATCTGTTTTAACACTCTTTTTGTGTACCACATTGGTACCTTACCCTTCCTATTATATAGATTTGGTCCTTACAATCCCAGATATTTGTTATTTTACAATTTATTTGTAATTCCCTTTATTATAGTTTTTAGTTATTGTTATTCCTCTTTCCTTGGATATCTTGGTTGAGAAAATAAATTCGATCCTGTTGTGATCACTGGTTCCCAAGGGTTCCGTGATCTTAATGTTTAGTATTTTTTCTGGTATATTTGCAGTTAAATCCAATATATTGCTCCCCCTAGTTGCTCTGTTAATTGGTTGTTGTAGTCCAGTATTTACTAGTGTGTCTATAAACTGTTGGCCCACAAGACATTTATTTATTGAAATGTTTCATCAGGAGGGCACACTGAACAAGTTGCTCATCTCATGGTGTGACCTGGGGGGAAGGGGCTACATAGGGTTGTGAAGGATGATCAGTTACAATAATATTTGGATTGTATAAACAATACAACATTATAAGATTACTACCTCACTACCAACAGCTCCTTTGACTGCCCAACTTAACCTTGTTTCTCCACTTCCCTTTCTGCTCTAGTTGTTCCCCCCTCCTCACTGGATTCTACTCTCACATCTTGGTATACCCAGTGCTGCACTTTTCACCCTCTTGCCACCCTTCCTACATTCCTCCCCCCCCACCCTCTTCCCTCTCCCTATGACTCTGGCACTTCTTATCTGTTGTCTATTTTCTCTGACAAATGCCGCTGCGCTCTTGTTACAATGCTACCCTTGAACTGTATTAATCTGTACTCTATTTGCAATGTCCACATTGTTGTAATGCCTGTCTTGATGTTCCCCATAATTTGTATTTCTCTGGCGTGGAACCTTTGTAAAAGAGCCATGGCTCAAAGGTATTTGTAATCCTAGACTTGATAGATAAATAAATAAATAAAGATTATGCAACAGTTGGAACACAAGGTATTGTACAATAAACAGTAGTAGAACATTGGGTAAATGACAATACATGACCAAAATCCTACAAAAGAACATATAAACGTACAAAACAGTAATAATGTAACAGAACCATTATAGTGCATGAGTGCATCAGGAGCAGGCTCGAGGTAGTATGCAAGTGCTGTTGGAGTAAAAAGGACGGGGTAGGTTGTGCACATGGGTGACCCAGAAGGGAAGGTGAGAAGAAAGGGGAAGAGGCAAGAACTGAATATGAGGAGAAGAGGTAGCAATTTCCTGATTCCCCCTTCAGGATGTTGAGGACCCTGCCGGGAGGGTGTAAGGGTAGGAAAGTAGAAACTGGGGATAGGTAATAAGGAGGGTTAAAGCTGGAGCAGCTGAGGGACAGGTAATTGTGTAGGGCAGAGGTAAGGGAGTAGTTGGAGGAGGAGTGTCATATTTCAGGGGGGAGGGAATTCCAGGTTTTAGGGAAGTGATGGGCGAAAACCAGTCTGACTGAGGGTGGAGCGGCAAGGGACCGTTGATGTGCGGGTGTCATTAGATCTGAGAGAGTGGGTGGAGTGAGGTGGAGTGGAGAGAGAGAGGATGAGAGCTAGGAGGGGAATTTAGAGGTTAGTTTGGCACAGTGTGAGCTGTGTCTGTGAGACAGTGGAAGGAAGGTTAGAGAGCGATAGAGTTCACAGTGGTGGGAATGGGAAGGGGAGTCGAAAGCAGAGTGGCAGAAGGAGTTAAAGAGAGTGTCCAACTTGGTCAGGGAAGATTTGGGAGCAGCACCATAGACTACGTCACAATAGTCAAAGATGGGGAGTATCATCTTCTGCACAATTTTATGCCTCGTGGGATGCAACTACGATTCCTGTACAGAGCACCAAGTTTGGGGTGCAGTTTCTTCAGAATAGCATTGATATGCACAGAGAAGTCGAGGTGCTGGTCCAGCCAAACCCTCAGATATCTAAATGAGGAGGTGTCCTCCAGGATGGCCCCATCAAGGGTGTGGCAGGTGTAGGGCAGGGAGCCTAGAGAGTCTCTGCCTGGTGCCAAAGGTCATTGAGACTGTCTTCTTGGCATTTAGAAAAAGCTGGTGAGAAGCAAACCAGAGCTGAACTTGGTTGAAGTCATGCTGTAAGCTGGTTTCCACAGCAGCAGGGTTTTTGCCGGAACTGTATAAGACAGTATCGTCAGTGTACATGTGGATAGATGAGGATGAGCAGGCTATGGGAAGATCATTAAGGAAAATGGAGAAGAGTAAGGGACCAAGCATTGAGCCCTGATGGACACCAGTGTAGATGGGGAGTGGAGGGGAGATGGAATCAAGGATTCTCACTGATTGGGTCCTGCCAATGAGGTAGGATTTAAACGGAAGCACCACATCAGAGAGGCAACACAACAACAGTGCACCCCGATGGACTGCAGATTGATAGGCATAACAACGCTGCAGCACCTGGCACAGTGCCCATGACAGACACCATGGCAACTGGACACAGAACGCCGCACCAGAGATGGCACCACCAGTAGCGACCCAATGAAAGGAGCGCCCTCCCTCATGATGATGGTGATACCGCCGGGCAGCAGGGCGACACACATGGCAGCAGCTAGGCAGTATTGGCGGGCACAGTGGAGAACGGGGTGCAATGGCACTGGTGGGACACAGAAGTTGGGGAACTGCAGCCCACCGCAGACGGCTGTACGGGTGGACACACAGGGAGGGGCGCAAGCACCAAAGCACTGCCGAGCAGTACTGTATGACAGTGGCCAACCGACCACAGCAGGGACCCCAGGCACCGTGACTGGGACAGGGTGGACAGAGGTGGTATAGGCACGGTACTGGTGGCGGCATTGGGGGGACACACAGTGTGCCGACAGCGGCATGCACCCCTCCCCATGCACCCCAGAGCTCACACCTGGAGGCTGCTGTTCATTGCCAGCCCCAGCAGAGCTGACACTGTGGTGGGCGAGTCGCTCTGTTTGGGATGTTGCTGCTGCGGCTGTCGGCTCTACTGTGTTGGGACTGTGGTGTCGCTCTGATGTGGTGCTTTCGATTTAAACCAGTTGGTGGCTGACAGATCAAGACCAGCTGAGGAGAGGGGATGAAGAAGCAGACATTTTGATTTCATGGTACTGTATACCAATTTATAAATGGCATATTAAAATCACCCAAAATTAATACGTTACCTTTTTTTTCTGATATTCTATTTATGTCATAACTGATACTATGATTACATTGCTCCATAATGTCGGGGCCTGTAGTAGACACCTAGGTATAGTCTTTTGTTGCTTATTGTGTCTATCTGAACCCATAATGATTTAAGATTTGTATCTATAGAATCTTCCTTATATTCTGAGCTATTAATGTCATTTTTTTTTTTCCGCCTCCCCACTCTCCCTGTCGGCCTCTCCTTTGGGCCATCTATGGTCTCTCCCCCTGCTCACTCATGACCCCGCCCATTGCCACCGTCCACCACCTCAGGTGGCAGCCACCCTCGGGGTAACCCATTAATGTCATTTTTAATGTAAAGGGCAACCCCTCCCCCTTTCTTTTGCAGCCTATCTTTAAAGTATACTTTGCATCCGTCAATATTTTTGTGACAAAATGATTTATCATTCAACCATGTCTCTGCCATTGCACACACATCAATTTTATCTGTTATCAGTAAGACCTCAAGTTCTGTTTTTTTAATAATACTGAATAAAAATGCTCCTCGCATTTAATGATGTGATTTTGAGCCCATCTAGTGACCTACCCATTCTATTTCCTATTGTTAGCTTTTTCTCCTCTTCTGTTGCCTTTTCACGGATTCCCAGCCCCCAAGCATTTCAATGTTTATCAGTGGCTTCTTTGATTTTGTTTCCAAGCCATGTACTTTCCAATGTATTCAAGTGGAGACTGTCGTAGCTGAATAGATTGTAGTTACTGTAAAACATTTCCCAAGGCAAAGGCAAGTCAGCCCTTCTTCTAGTGACCATTTGTGTAGCCAGTTGTTTATGTGCTTTATTTTGTTGGTCTTACCACTTCCTGCCCTTGGGACTAGTAATATTTCAGGTAAAATGACACTGCATTTCATCTCTTGTTAAACACTTCGTATATTTATAAAGTCATTAATAATTTCTTGCTCACTATGTCTGTTTAAGTTTTTGTTACCCACATGGAGGACAATGGTAGAGATATTTTCTTGATTTTTTTATTATATTAGGCAACATATTTTTGATGTCCTTTATCATTGTTCCTGGAAAGTAACTCCTTCTTGTATATTCTTTGTTATCGCTGGCAGTATATTTATCAGTATAGCTTAAAATAGTCTTCCAGTATGCATATTTGATGTGTTGAACTAGGGGTTTCCACATTATTTTCCATTACATGCTTTTTGTTGCCTTCAGTCCTAATCAGAAGCGGCAGCCTGCAATAGTCAAATGCATTTCTACCTGGACTGTGAACTGTCTGCGCCGCTGTTATGCCATGACCCAGGTCAAGCTGGAAGTCCAGGTGCATGTCCATGCCACCAGAGCAGTTGCCACATCCCTTGTAGAGATTCACTGTGTGCCTATTGGAGATATTTGCAGAGCTGCTACTTGGAGCACAGTGCACACTTTACTAAGCACTATGCCCTGGATGTCCATGCCAGGCAGCATGCTTCCTTTGGCTTGATAATTCTGAATGGGTTACTTTCCTAAGTGAGCCTTCAGCTCCAACCGCCCTAGTCTGGGGGATTTTGTCTGAGCTTTGAAATCTGACCCACTAGTGGGAATCAATGATGAAGATTGATTCCTGGAAGATATGAAAATTACGTACTCACCATAATTCTTGATCTTCTAGGAATATCTTTATCATTGATTAACATGCCTGCCCGACATCTCCCAGACTCACTCCAGTATGTTAGGTTGGTCTTCACCCCTTCATACTTGGTTTGGACTGTGAAGACACTGTCTTGCTGGTTTGGCGAACCTTCCTACACAGGCCATCAGGGCTATCCCATCAATAAATACTTGTTAGGTTATGCTGTACCTCCTTGGTTAAAAGGGTACTGAGGTACTTGAGGGCCAGTGCTGAGGTAAGCCTGTGCTTGCAAGTTCAGTCTCACAGAGCCACACATGCATGTAGCCTACCTCAGTAGCAGCCCTCCTGAAATGTTGTGGCTCACACTGGGTCCTAGCACCTCTGGCTCAGACCCACTAGTGTAAATCAATAATGAAGATATTTCTAGAAGATCAAGAATTACAGTGAGTAGGTAATTTTCATTTCTAGCAATTCACTAAACAGGTTAAGTCAGGAAAATCATGAGTGGTCACTAGACCACCATGTGGTTCAAACCTTATTAAGAAGATAGGACATACCAGAGGTGGATTTGTTTGCCTCATGGGACAATCACAAGTTACCATTGTTCTGCAGTAGGCCACCCCACAGTGGGACTCTAGCCCAGGATGTGCTGACTCTCAACTGGGAGGAAAAGGTCCAATATGCATGCCCCCATTCCCTCTAATTCAGAGTGCTCTGGAAATTGAGAAAAGAGTCATGAACAATGATTCTGGTGGCACCAGATTGGGTAAGAAGTCATGGTTCTCCCTTCCCAGGAGACATGACATTCTCACTCTGTCTCAGAGCAGGGTAAAATTTCCAAACCTCAGAACACTGAGGTTAAAGGCTTGGTTCTTGAAGACCTAGAATACTCTAGCATGGACATGCCACACCAAGTACTAAATATTTTGAGAGTTTCAAGGAAACAGTACAGAAGAAAATTTTATTTCTCAAAATGGAAAATATTTTAATTTTGGTGCTCAGATAAATGTGTTTCTTCCCCTGTAATCTGACTTAACAGTTGTTCTAGATTATTTAGAAAATCTTCACACAAGTGGATTGAGGACTTTATTACTGTGAGTCTACTTAGCAGCAGTATCAGCCTTCCTATCTGCAGGGAAGGCAAAAGCTTTAGCCTCACACTCTGTTCAAAAAGATTTTTCAAAGGACTTCTTCACCTGCAAATCCCCATAAGGGAAACTGGTCTTAGGCACAACTAATGCACTTGCCCTTTGAGCCCATGGCCTCTGTGGACCTCAAGTTTGTAAAATGGAAGACACTATTCTTCATAACTATGACCTCTCCTAGAAGAGTCATTGAGCTCCAAGCCCTGTGCACAGAGTCTAACTACATCATCATGTACAGAGACAAGGTTGTCCTGAGGACAAACCGAAATTTCTCCCCAAAGAGGTATCAGAATTTCACCATAACCAGTTACTCCACCTGTGCTTTTTTCCACCCCATTCAAGCCCAGGCCCCGATATTCAAAAAGGAGTACAAGAGCAGCATAAATGTTTGCATTGCGCTGGCACTAGCACCCAACCCATTGGCTGCTATATTCAACTGCAGACTGGTGCTATCCAACTGAATATTGGCCCATATTGGTGCAGCACTAAGTCAAATTGCACTTTCTCGACATGGACCTGGGCAGTATGTAGCCCACAGGGAGTAGCACCCTCGGACCAGATAATGCTGGGAGCCATGTTGGCTATATTCAGCCACACCATGCAAATGAGCCCATTGGGCATGCAGGACAGTAAAGGGCCATTTCCATACCCATTATCAGCTAATTTTCATAGGGAGCAGTGGCCCTTTAGTGCCCATCCTGTGGGCACCTAACACATCATTCCTGGTCTCTTGCAGCACCCCCCGAACAGCCATCCCAAATTATGTAGACAGTTCCTTAGTGTCTAGCAGTAGCCCCCCGACCCTGAACACCCATCCCAAGTTATGTTGACAGCTCCCTGATGTCTAGTGGCATCCCCATCCCCTGAAAATCTATTTCATATGTGGTATACCTATCCCTGATGTCCAGTGGCATCCCCCACCCCACAATCATCTGTTCATGTTCCAGTGACTGCTCCCTGGTGTTTAGTGACAATCCCCACCCCCATGGGCGCCCATTGCCAATGAGACGGCATGCTTGGTGTCCAGTGGTACCCCACCCCCTGAACACTTGTCACCATTGGTAAAGGTAGGAAGTGGCCCCCAACCTGCTTTGCCTGCTCCCAGAATGACACCCATCCAACACCCCCTCTAACCAAAGTGTCCATTGATGTGATGAGAAATTTGGATGCCAGAGATGGCGAGCAGCACAGCCCTCCTCTCACCTCCTCGGCCGGCTGCTGTATGAGATGACGGGGAGCGTGCATACAGTATACATCCTATTGTATGTGCGCTCCCTGTCAGCTCATATGGTGGTTGGTTGAGGAGGTGAGAGGAGGGCTGTGCCGGTTGCCATATCGGGCATCCATATTTTCCTTTACATCCCCAGACTTGGTGGGGGGGTGTTGGTGGATGGTGTTCTAGGAGCAGGTGGGGTGGGTGGGGAGCCACTGGCCCACCACTTCCTACTGGTACCTATGGGGATGAACTGTAAGGGGTTGGGATAGGGGGTATCACTGGACACCAGGGTGTGCCATCACATTGGTGAGAGGTGCCTGAAGGGTGGGAGTGTGACAGTAGACACATGGGAGCTTTCAGTGGAACATGGGATGGGTGATGGAGGTGGAGGGTTGCAACTGGACACCAGCGAGCTGTCAACAGAATACAGGATAGGTGATCTGAGGGTGGGGTGTGCCAATGAACACCAGGGACAGGTATGCGAACATACATATGAACATACGAAGAAGCCAGCAGAAGAAGGCCATTTGGTCTATCAAGTATGCTCGTATTGCAGGGTCCACAGCTTGAGCTAATGTCCCTGCCCTCCCTCCCCACTTCTCCCATCCTCCCTACCCATGAACCTTACCTTCCCCTATGTTTATCCCAGCTTCTCTTAAAGCTGCCCACTGTCTTCAGTGAGATAACCTCTTCTGGCAATGCATTCCAAGTGTCCACCACCCTCTCTGTGAATAAGTGCTTCCTGACTGCCCTCCTAAACCTCCCACCCTCCAGCTTAAGACTGTGCTCCCATGTGTTATGGTTGCCACTCAGCTTAAAGAGACTCTCCTTATCAACCTTATTTATCCCTTTCAAGTACTTGAAGGTCCCAATCATGTCCCCTCTCTCTTCTGTCTTCCAGGGGGTACATGTTCAGTGCTCTCAACCTCTCCTTGTATGCCTTACCCTACTGACCCACTATCATCTTTGTAGCCCTCTTTTGGACCTTCTCCAGCAGGTTAATGTCCTTTTTGAGGTGTGGGAACCGGTACTGAACTCCATACTCTAGATGTGGCCTTACTAGTGACCTGTACAAGGACAGCATAACCTCCTTTCTCCTACTACTGATCCACCTATATATGCATCCCAGCATCTTTGTGATCATCACTCCCAGATCTTTCTCCTCCTCTGATGCAGATACTTCGACTCCACCCAGGTAGTACTCTGTCCTGGGATTCTTGCCTCCAGTATGCATGACTTTGCATTTCTTGGCATTGAAGCCAAGCTGCCAGATCCTGGACCACCTCCCCAGCTTTTCCAGATCTTCCTGTAAGTGCTGTATCCCTTCAGCTGTGTCCACACACCCGCAGAGCTTCGTGTCATCCATGAACAGGCACATTTTGCCCTTAATGCCCATCTCCAGTGTCATTGGTGAAGACATTGAACAACACCAGCTCCAGCACCGAGCCCTGAGGGACCCCACTAGTTACCTCTCTGGTGCCAGATAACTCTCTCCCCACAACCACCCTCTGGGTTCTGTCCCTCATCCAGTTTTCCACCCACCGGGCCATCTTTTCCCTGACCCTGAGATCCACCAATTTCCTGATCAACCTTTTGTGGGGCACAGAGTCAAAGGCCTTGCTGAAATCAAGATGGAGGATGTCTACCACTTGGCCCCTGTCTACTGTCTTAGTGACACAGTCAAAGAAGTCAATCAGATTCATTTGACGTAATTTCCCCCCATGAACCCATGCTGCCTCGCATCCTGAAGACGATGCTCCTCTAGATAGTCCACCAACCTTTAGTATGGTCTCCATGAGCTTGCCAACAATGGAGGTATACAAAGGTATGCATGTGACATGGGTGTTCAAAGGGTGGGGGGTGCCACTAGACACCAGGGATATGTTTAGTAACATAGGATGGCTGTTTGGGGGTGAGGGTGCCACTGGATACCAGAGATAGGTATATTATATATGGAATGAGGGTTCGGGGGTGGGGTGCTAGACACTAGTGATATGTTTACTAACAGGAGGGTGTCACTAGACACCAGGGATATGTTTAGTAAATAGGATGTTTGATTGGGGGTGAGGGTGCCACTGAACATGGGTCGGTATTCAGGGGTGGAGGAGTGCAGTAAATGCGGGCCTGGAAACCTTTCTGGCATGACGAAGCGATTAGGGGCAGAAAAAGGAAAAAATAGAAGAAAGAGAAGAAGAAAAAACAGTATTTATATAGTGCTTTTCATACACATTGTATTCCAAAGTGTTTTACAAGCAGTGCTAGACTGGTAGTGAAGTGACTGAACATGTAGTGGGTACAGGCATCCTGCCATAGGTTGAATGGGGGGCACAGGCTTAGCACCTGGTTAAAATGAGGTTTTTGGCATCAGTAAATAAGGCTGCTTTGGGTGCTGTTTACCTCTGTCACAAACCTTTGAACATGCCGCTGCACCTGCATGTAGGAGGGGATGCCCTCATTTGCATGGGCACGGCATTATGTTGGTGCCTGAATGCTTAGGGGTTTAGCATGTGCTATAAGGGCCTCTGAATATAGCCCCCCACAGCAACCGACACAAACCCAGATAGTGCCAGCGCAAACCCCATTTTCACCAGTGCTAACTTTTGAATATCTGTCCCTAGGCGAACAAAAATTGCAGTGTCTGGATGTTGAGAGCACTCAGCTCCTATATTGATGGAAAAAAAGAAATTAGGCAACAGCCAGCTGTATGTCACCTATGGAGAGGTTGGCAAAGGCAAATGTGCTGCAGTAAAGTTTATTTTCAAATACATGGTTGGGACCTTCAGGTACTTAGAAGGGATACATATGGTGGATAAGGAGGGTCTCTTTAAGCTGAGTGGCAATCATAACATGAGGGGGCACAGTTTTAAGCTGGGGGGTTTAGGACCGAGGTCAGGAAGCACTTCTTCAGAGAGCGTGGTGGACACTTGGAATGCGCTGCCAGAAGAGGTGGTCTTATTAAAGACCATGCACAGCTTCAAGAGAGGCTGGGATAGGCATAGGGGGAAGGTAAGGATCATGGGTAGGGAGGATGAGAGGAGTGGGGATGGGGGGGCAGGGACAGTAGCTCAAGCTGTGTGACCCTGCAATACGAGCAGACTAGATAGACCAAATGGCTTTCTTCTGCTGGCTTCTTTGTATGTTCATATTTCTAGGTGATTCATCTCTTGCATACAGTTCTGCTATGAAAAAGTAAGTAAACAGCCCAGTGGCGGCTCCAGAATTTTACAATGGGGGTGCTGTGATGGTGTGCCTAATTCGTATGCAACTTTCTATCATTTTTTTAATCCTTTTTACTGTTCCTTTCATTACATTTTTGACTGAAAATATAAACATAATCTATATCTTTGAATGTATATTTCTTACAATCTACATATTAAACTTCTGTGACATGCAGCAGCAGCAAGCAAGTAAGTAAGTTACAATGGGGGGCGCACCTGCACCCTCTAAATCCCCTTAGATCCGTAGCAGCCCTGCCTAGGGCTTAGAACACTTTCCACAAGGAGCACTGCAGCCTTAATGGTAACCTCAAGTGGCATCCCTTTGGCAGATATCTGCAAAGTAGTTACCTGGAAATCTGTACACACTTTCACTAAGCACTACTGTCTGGATATTCTCTCCAGAAAGATGCTAAGTTTGGGACAGCAGTCTTACAGAACCTTTATCCTAAATAGGTTCCAGACTTTTCAAGTACTGCTATGTAGTCTGCAATTTTTTGTATGGCATCACTATTGGACTCATGTTGTTAGAATCAAAAGTTACTCACTGTAGTAATGATGTTTCTTCTAATGGATCCAATAGTGAGCTAATACAACCCCATCCCTACATCCTTTTCTAGAACCAAATTAGGAAAAAAGATTCCTAAACATAAGATGGGTTTATTCCTAAACATAGATGGGTTTAAATACTCTTTTCTGCCTGAACATTTGAATATGTTTACACACTTTATATCTTTAAATATGTCTTTTAAAATATTTATGGTATAGTTACTTAATAATTGTAACATTTTAAAGTCTGTTTAGTTTTTGCTAGTTTTGCCAGTTTAGCTAGTTAGCACTGCTCCCTTCTGCTCTTCAGCACAAATCTGACATTAGAACACTAGAGGGAGCATCACCACACAACAACATTTGAATGATGTTCTGATTCCACAACACCATTCTGAACTCTGAGGCAACATCCAATAGTAGGGATGATGCAGTTTGTTTATTGGCTTACTATTGGGCCCATTAGAAGAAACTTCATTACTATGATAAGTAATGTTTTCCGAGGGCCAGATATACAGACTGCGTCAGGCAGGGCTGCAGGCCTGGGTGCAGCACAACTGGGTTGAGTCAGGGCATAGTCCAGGCGATACTCAACGGTGCTGCGCTATGGCTCAGCACCGTTGAATATAGCAGTGAGGGCGCACGCACTGCGCACGGCGCCGTGGCACTGCATCAATGCATGTGGCAGCAGGGGGCTGCACCAGTGCAAGTGCAGTTGCGCTAGGTGCAGCAAGAGTGATATTCAGCTGTGGGGATACACATTAGGCTATAATGCATGCAAGGCACAAATGGGGCCATTTGCATGTCATTATGGCCCCATTTGCATGCGGTGCGCTGATCCCAGGTAGCCTGCGCCTGGCGCCCTGCCAGGCTGCAACCATCAGGGACCGATGCCCCGCTGCCCCTCGGTGGGTGCCACACCCATTCTCCCAATTGTGGGCATGGGTAAAATTACTCCCTGGTGGTCCAGTGGACCTCCATCCCTTGCCCGATCTCAGGCATGTATTAAAAGAATCCCTGGTGGTCCAGTGGACCGATCTCCTTTGCCCATTCTCTGGCATTAGTCAAACACCCTGGTGGTCCAGTGGTACCCGCCCACATAGTCCCCCGCCACCCTGCACCCCTCCGGTCAGCTGCGGGTGGCAGCTCCCCACCTGCAAGTTGCCCTGCCACCCACTGACTGACAACATACAGTAGGGCTGTATGCCCATTGGTCCACTGCATGGGCCAATGGGTGTACAGTCCATACTGTACTGCACAGTACCGATTTGTGAATGAATGCTCATTCACATATTGGGACTGTCTAGTACAGTATGGACTGCACGCCCATTGGCCCACACAGTGGACTAATGGATGTACAGCCCTGCTGTACACTGTCAGTCGGCGGGTGGCCAGGCGGGAGCCGATGACCGGGGGGGGGGGTGCAAGGTGGCAGGGGACTATGTGGGGAGGGGGGTACCACTGGACCACCAGGATGTTTGACTAACGCCTGCAAGCAGGTGAAAGAGATCAGACCACTGGACCACCAGGGATTATTTTAATTCATGCTCATGATTGGGCAGGGGATAGTGGTCCACTGGATCACCAGGGATTATTGTAATACATGCCCACGTTCGGGCAGGCCATAGCGGTCCACTGGACCACCAGGGAGATATTTAATGTACGCCCGTGTTCGGGTGACGAGGAATGGTCCACTGGACCACCAGGGCTTCATTTTCACATGCCTGTGAACGGACGAGGGGGAGGGCATGACGCTCCCTGGGCAGAGGGCTCATGGACTGTGGCCTGGGAGGTTGGGTGGCCACCCACAGCAGACGGCTGCCGTGTTATGCCCAACAATATGGCAGCCCGCCTGTGGGTGTTCCTGACTTGTTCCTGGTTTTGACAGTCTCAACATTGCGCCCCGTGTGGCACAAGGTGAGTTTGTGCCTGCATATGTGCTCCACATCCCGGGCTGACTATCTTAGTGCCACATATGCATGGACACAGCCCCCACACGTGGGCCACATACATTACTGATATGCCCTGGTGCATTGGGGGTTGCACAGCGCAACCTGCCCGTTTGAATATCGCGCCGGGGTGCATTGGTGGGTTGCACCATGCGCAACCCCTTTGAATATCCCACCCCAAGTTCCTGTCCATCCCTCTTACTTATAAAATCAACAGAGTCTTACATGGATTTGATTACCACAATATTTTTTTACTGAAATACAAAATCACACATACACCCATAGTGCAAAGCATCATGGGATATATATATATTCATAGTATATATATATGCAAATCACCAAGTCTTTATCTTTATTTTGTTTTACTGTTTTATAATTCAATGGATTGGTAATATTTTTAAAATGCTTACCTACTTATTATTTTGTTTCTATGTTTTATGTTGATGTACTATTGATGTGATAATGGATTGATAATGTAGCAATCTTGTGATACCACAGTAATATGTGAACAGTGTTTGAATTGCAGTCTTTCCCTGTGGGGGAAAAATTACTATGCATATTTTATAAGACTGTATGACATACCTCTCAACTGTCCCTGATTTTCAAGGACGTGATTTGTCTAAAAAGTTTACTCTGCCCTCCTAAAATTGTGTTTCTGTGACTAAACAGTGGGGTTATAAGTACAAAATAATATCAAACATAAAAGTTACGGACTTGTTCTTTCTTAGTTGATTTTTTTAAGCCTTGTCCCTGAGTTATGAGGGGAGGTTGAGAGGTATGCTGTATGATATTAGCAGCAGGGCATTTCCTTTAGCTCCACAACATTCTGTTGGTTGGTTCGGCTGTCACTCACAATAAGACTCCCTCTGTTGGTGGAAAAAGGGGCCAAAGTCAAAACTACATTTCCCAGAGCCACTGCCCATACAATCCCATTGTGGCTGGCTCAGAATTAAGAGTCCAAGTTCTGATTCGTCCACAGGCTCATTTTAGGGCTTCCTTAACCCAATTGGCCCAGCACAGCAGTTCAGGACAAAAATGAAAGAGCTACACTGAAACAGTTTGTGCTAAAATAAAGACAGGTTAGACAAACTACATTTTCTTAGTCACTCTAAATGATTTCTGGCAAACAGCTATATCTTTCAACAAGTCTCCCTCTGCACATGTAGTGACGGCAGAAACGGAGCAAATTGGCAGCAGCTCAGGCGGTATTCGAGCATTAAATACACAGTCCCCCCATACAAACTAATGAAGTCTGCAAGCAGACAGCTCTTAAAGAGACAGTATGTGGAGGCTCAAATAGCACTCACTCGGAACCACATTTAAACAGCTCAGACCCCGAACACCACCCAGACTTGGAGCATTCAGGCAAGCTCCTGGAAAACTTTTGGGAACCTCCATTTGCAGGGAGGTTACATTTCTGTTACACTTTTTTTTGGCATTCTGATGTTTTCTGAGAATGGCATTGTGAGAGTAAACGTGCCATAAGTGGACCTGTTGGGGTTCTTTTGTTTGTTTCTACTTTTTGCTCATTTAGGCCATACCGTGGTCCACAGCTGAGTATGTTCTGTCTTTTGTTTTCATTTATGTCATAAATCATTTGCCACTAGAAAAAAAAAACTATCAGTATTACCATCTGCCCATTTTGTTTGATTCCTGAGTTGAGATACTGGTTTTACTGTGTTTTCAGAAACTCTTGCTTCTTTGAGTGACCTACCGTGATGGGTCTAAAAATATCATGGAGCTTATATTCTGGTTATTATTAGACAAAATGCAAATGGCACTCTTTTATATGTAAGTCATGGAGATCGCATGCTTGGGTGAGTGTGACTTCCAGAGAAGGGACTGCTAAGAGTCTGACGTGTTTTGTTTCTTGTAATGCTGTATACCACTAATTGTAACAAAATCAAAATATGACCAATGGAAAAAAAATGGTTGTATACATAAAACATACAACATACTCAAGGTATGTCAGGACTAATACATTATTGTTAATAAAATAATGAGATGTACTTCAAACTAACAACTACTGCAGCTGTAGTCCAAAAATCAAAATAGCTTGCAATCGTTTCTAATTTTATTCTACATTGCACTTTATAAACAGCCTTACTTTATTCTCAGAGTTATTGTATTTAAAGGGAAACACTTGCTGATAGATTAGTTGATTCTGGAAACCCATTGTTTGCGCCCAGCTGGTAAAACAATGCCATACACTGAGACAGTCTTTCTCTAGACAGCAAGTTGGAGATTAAACTGAACTCATCTAGTGCCAAGACTCCCCAATCACATTCTACTTGTCTGGAAAACAGATTTAATACATCAGATGGGTTGTTACTGTCAACAGCAGTCGATTAATTTTGAAATAGGTTGGCTGACTGCAGCCCTTAATTGACTGAGGTTTCCGATGAGCAGGGAAGCTATTTACCTTGGGGGGACTTGCATGCCTGTTCCACAAATAACGTTTTTCCACACCACATGATTTTATAACTACAGGGTAACCATTTTTCTGTTTCGTCCAGTATTTCCTCATAGATTAGAAAAGTCCATTCAGATTGTGGGTAATAACACATCGCAGCAGAGAAAGACAGGTTGTGTAACATTTTGATTGACACAACTGTAAGGGAGCCTAGGCATAACCCCAGTTCAACTTCCTGTCAAGTATGGTGATATTTTATTAACAACTTACAGCCTTATGTAACTACTACCCAGAAGGACTGAGATGTTATAGATATGTGATGATATGAAACACTGATCGGCAGTTGTATTATTGTTAACCTAAGTGTAACCCCCCCTACAAATGGGGGTTCCCGAAAAGTCTTCCTCGAACTTGCCTAAATGCTCACTGCCAGGCTGGTGTCCTGCGTTTTAGCAGTTTAAATGTGATTGCCAGAGAGTGCCTGTATAGCCTCTGTGTACTGTCTCTTTAAGAGCTGCCTGGATTGCAGTCATAAGTAATCTGAGAGGGAGCTCTGTTGAAAGATGTAACTATTTGCTGAAAATCATTTAGAGTGATAAAAATAATGTAGTTTGTCTAACCTGCCTTCTTTGCAGCAAGGACTGTTTTGTTTATCGCCACTGTATTGGTCCTGGACTGTGAATTGGACCAATCAGTACTGATGGGACCTAAAATGGAGCCAGACTACAGGAGCTGTCTGGAGTCAAAATCTGTAGGAATTGTAGTTTTGGGCTTTTTGCACCTGAAGGGGGAGCCTTTGTTGCGACCGACAGGAGGATCAGCCAACCAAACCTTTTGGATCTTGGGGAATTTCCCAGGATGCTGCAGCTAGTTTCAGTTTTGAGCTGAGAAGTGAAGAAGTAATAGCTCAAGTGATTTTGAGCAGCAGTTCTGTGTAATTTTGCATGGAAGAACTGTGAAAGGGCTGAGTTTTGGCCTGCCTGTCTACCTGTTGTCCCTGAGAGGGAAAATAGAGTTTCTAGGGACATGGATATGTTGTTCATCCACACTGTCTGGCAGGTATCCTTGCCGCTTTAAATCTTGCCGGAAGGTCTTCAAGCTGGCTCCTCCCACCCACCCGGGTGGTAAAACTCTCGGCTCTGCCCCCTGACGTCAGATCTTCCTTACCGCTTGGAAGCTCAGGTTCCCTCCTTAATGCTCTGTGTATAAGACTGGTTCCTAATTCTTCGGTTTTCCGAATTTAAAAGTTTTGCATTATAGACTTGTTTTCTATCCCGGTCGATGGACAAATCGACTTTTGTTTTCGGAGATGCTTCTCAAGGGAAGAAGATGTCTCGGATGGATCCACATTCCACGCAGGTGTCTACTGTTTAGGCCTTGAGCACGACCCGCAGGCTTGCGACCTGTGCTCTTCCTTCTCAGCCCTCGTCCTCGAAGACCGTGCTGCCTGTTTACAACTGGGCGCCCTGAGAAGCGTTTCCTCCGGTGAAGTCAAAGGGGCCTGGTCGGTAGTTTCGTGATGGGCTCAATGGATCAGCTAGAACAGATGATCGCCCCTCGAAGAAGGAAGCGGCCGCGGAGCCACATCTTCCTCGACAGCGGCATTTATCCCGCTCTCCCTGGGTTCCTCTTACACAGCTTCCTTTATGAGCTTTTGTCTGTCCCTCTCCACTAGAGGAGAGGGATCAACGTCTGCTGGACCTTCTTCCTGGTCCAAGAAGAAAGACAAGGTTAAGTCCCTCCGTCGGCGCTCTTGGGAAGCGGAAAGGTCCCTCTCCCGAGTTGTCAGCCATCGACCCGGTCGATCGTTCGACTCGACCCTGGTGTCCACGGTGTCCCGTCAGGTCAGTTGACCGAGACTCCGTCAATGCAGTCGAGATCTTTCTCGACCCATTGGACGGGTTGTCGACCGGTGAAGCTGAAAATCCTCTCTCACCGGTTCCACCGGTGGGAGTTGAGGATCCCGTGGGCTTGCCAGTGCCTCCGGTTCCGGAGCCCTCAGGTGAACCCTCTGAGCTGAGGGGGAAGCCGGTTCCACCCGTCCCCTCCCCGCACCATCCTCGGAAAGGCTGAGGTTCTCGGTCTGACTTCTTCAGGTCCAGCCGATCCGCCGGTTATAGGTGGTCCCCGCACTGCTGTGGCAGCGCCGCTGGGCCGTCTTCATCCTCGACGGGGAGGCTTCACGTAAGTTACGCCGACGACACGAGACCTCATGTGGCAACAGCTCCTTCGACCAGGATCAAGCCGACACCGCCGCTTCCCCAGCCATTAAGTGGCTGTCACCGAGCGGCCTAAACAACCCTCGTCTTACCCGAGGAGCCTGTTCCCAGGCCGGTTGTTCGGCCAAAACCAGCTGCTCCACCGATTCGGTGGAACCTCCGCCTCCACAGCCGCTGTTTGGGGCTCCGACCAAGAACTCTCGGTCGGCTCAGGGTCTGCCCCATAGGCTGTCGGTCACCCTCACTCCCGATCGCCTTCGGCAGGTGGAGGGTGGCTCAGGCCGAGGCAGCTCTTTGCGGACTCTTCTGAGTCGCGGCGATTCCCCCTTTTCTCCAGGCGAGTGGACTTGAGTCCTCTGGAGGTCAGTCGCTGGACGACAGCCTCGTCCTTCCTGGGTTTGCTTAGGCTCATTTCGAGTCCACCGGATGTAGCTCGAGCTCGTATCCAAGCGGGCCAAGTATCCCCTCATGGAGATATTGGACCGAGGGGATTCCCCTACGGAGGTCTTTCCTGTGGCCGAGGCCATTGTAGGCCCGGCCTTGGAGCTCTGGCAGTGCCCTGCTTCCTGCCCTGCGCCTTCGGCCAGGATGGCCAGGAAGTATGTGTTCCCTACCGGTTCCCTGTCCGGTTTCTCGGAACATCCCTCAGCTGAGGGGTTAGTTACCGACAGCGTTTTCCGGCGTGCCGGAAACGCTAGGGATGTGGACAAACCTCCCGACAAGGAGTCCAAGAAATTGGACTATGCCGGGCGAAAAGTCTACGCTGCGTCCTCCCTTGGCCTTCGTCAGGCCAGCTCGGCCGTGCTTATGGCACATTTCTCCCATGCCCTGTTGGGCTCCCTGGACGAGGTAGTCCCTCATCTCCCGGCTGACCTGCAGACCACGGTTAGGCAGGTGCGGGACCAGGGCAGGGCAGTGGCCAAGCAGCAACTTCAGACTGCTCTGGACATTGGAGACTCATGCGCCAGGTCAGTTGTGGCCGCAGTGGTTATGCGCCATCGGACATGGTTGAGGATATCCACCTTCACAGCGGATACCCAGCACAAATTGGCAGATGTCCCCTTCCTGGGGACCGACCTCTTCGGCCCTGGAGTGGAAGGCCACCTCCAGAGGATCAAAAAGTCCAATGCCACTTTGGACTCGGTCTCATCCACTCAGAGGGACAAGGGCCGCAGACCGCAACCCAAGCCCTTTCGTCCGTCTGTGCCCGCGGCACGTCCGGACCAGCATCATCAGGGCCAGCAGGCTCGCGCTTGGCATCCCAAACCCAAGCCCGCGGCTTCCTCCTCCAGGAAGCAGGGAGGTAAAGGCCCTGGAGGTCCCTCGGCCGGTCCTTCCTCCAAGCCTGCCCAGTGACGGGTTTAGGGGTGTCGCCCCCAACCCCGTCGCCTCACCCCAGGTGCCCCCCAATGGGGGGCGGCTCCGCCAGTTTCTTTCCGCCTGGTCCGTTATCATCACAGACCGGTGGGTGTTGGAGGTGGTGGGAAAGGGCCTGCCTCTGGAGTTCGAGCAGGCCCCACCCTTCAGAGCCGTCGCAACTCGGGGGGCCTCGGGGTCCGAAGGCTCGCTGTCAGCTCGCCGAGCCGACATTGCTCTCCTCCTTGAGAAGGAGGTGATAAGAGAGGTGGCGGACCCTCCTCAAACCCGGGTTCATGTCCAGGTACTTCCTGGTTCCGAAACGGACGGGGGGCTGGCGTCCCATTCTCGACCTACACGACCTAAACAAATTCCTAAGGTCTCGAACCTTTAGGATGGTCACTCTGGCTCAGATAATACCATCCTTGGAACCACACGGTGTGTGGTTCTGCTCTCTGGATCTACAGGACGCGTTCTTTCACGTCCCTATCCGTCCGTCACATCAGAGGTTCCTTCGCTTTTGAGCGGAGGGATCCCTTTTCGAGTTCCAAGCCATGCCCTTCGGCTTATCTCCAGCTCCCAGGGTCTTCACCAAATGCATGGCAGTGGTGACAGCATTCCTGCGGCGCCGAGGGGTCCGGGTTTACCCTTACCTGGACGATTGGCTGATAGCAGCCCCCTCCAGACAGGAGGTGGAGCGGTCCAGAGATCTGGCCCTCCAGGTTTGCTCTCAGGTCGGCCTCCTCATCAACGAGGCCAAGTCGGAACTCGAGCCGAAGCAGGTGATTCTTTTCATCGGGGCAGAGCTCGACTGTCTTCGAGCCAGGCACGCTCCCGCGGAGACAGGGTCGAGGTTCTTTCCTCCTTTGCCCAATCATTTCTGGCTGTGCACCGCGCCTACCTGGACCTCTTGCCTCCTGGGTCTCATGGCAGCCTGTACCAGCGTGGTCCGTTGGGCCCACTGAACATGCGCCCCTTCAGTGGGGCTGGCCAGCCAGTGGTCCTAACGCTGCGATCCACTGGACCAGCTAGTGACGGTGACCCAGGGGATGTGGACCGTTCCAGTTCATCTGCAGGAGGGCATCCCGTTTGTCCTCCCCGAGCCGACGGTCTCTCTATCGACCGATGCCTCTCTGGTGGGTTGGGGTGCCCATCTGGGGGAACACCGAGTGCACGGCCTCTGGTACCTGCGGGAGTCCCGATGCCACATCAACCTGCTGGAGCTCCGAGCGGTCCGCCTAGCTCTCACCGCCTTTGCTCCGTTTCTTCGGGGTCAAGTGGTCCGGGTCCAGACGGACAACACCACGACCATGTACCATCTAAACCGCCAGGGCGGGATGCGCTCCATGCTTCTATGCAAGAAAGCTCTCCGCATCTGGTCACTCGTGAGCAGCCTGGAGGCGGATCTCCTAGGCATTCATGTGGCAGGAGCCTCCAACACCCTGGCCGATGCCCTAAGCTGGATAGGGGCTGCGTCCCACGAGTGGTCTCTCCTGCCAGAGGTAGTACAAGATCTATTCTCCCAATGGAGCACACCTCAGGTGGACCTGTTTTCCTCCAGGGAGAATGCGAAGCTGAGACTGTTCCATGCCCGCCCCCCTCAGCAGGGATCGCTGCAGGGGGATGCCTTCTCGAGGCCGTGGACCCCAGGCCTCTTCTACGCCTTTCCCCCATTCCCCTTGATGCACAAGGTGCTTCTCAAACAAGGAGGGACAAGGCGCAGGTGATTCTGATAGCCCCAGACTGGCCCCGCCAGTACTGGTACCCAGATCTCCTCAGCCTCAGCTCCAGGCTCCCGAGGCAGCTTCCAGCTCGCCCGGACCTGCTCTCAGTCAATCAGGGGAAGGTATTCCATCCGGACCTTCAATCCCTGCACCTGACGGCCTGGTTCCTGAGCGGCTAGAGTTCTAGGCCTTGGGTCTTTCCGATGAGGTCCTCAACCTAGTTGAGGCATCCCGTAAGGAGTTGACCAGAAAATGCTACGCCTTCAAATGGAAGAGATTTTCCATTTGGTGCAAGGGCCTGGACCCTTCCTCCTGTTCCTTGGCGAGCATATTGGACTACCTTTGGTCCCTTTCTCAGCAAGGGCTTAGGTCGATGACGCTTAAGGTGCACCTGGCAGCCATCTCTGCTTACTGGGCGCGGGCCGGGAAGCAGTCGGTGGCGCAGAAGAAGGTGGTCTGGCGCTTTTTCAAAGGCCTTGATCACATTTCCCCTCCAGTGCGAGAACCTCCACCTCCGTGGAATCTACTGCTGGTACTGGCAAAGCTCATGGGCAAGCCATTCGAACCAATGCACAGGTGTGAACTCTCTCACCTGTCGTGGAAGACCACCTTCTTGGTGGCTATCACGTCAGCCAGAAGGATGGGAGAGCTCCAGGCGCTCTGCATCGAGTCTTCTTACCTGGTCTTCCACAGGGACAAGGTTGTCCTGCACCCCACCCGAAATTCCTTCCGAAGGTGGTGTCAGAGTTTCACCTTAACCAGGTGTTGACTCTGCCGTGTTCTACCCCAATCACGCCTCGGAGGCGAATATAGGCTCCATACTCTGGACTCTAGAAGGGCGCTGCTACTATAAGGAGCGCACGGGTTAATCGGGGAGAGGTTCGCCAGCTGTTTGTCACCTATGCTGAAGCCGCACCTGGCAGACCTGCAGCCAAGCGGATGATAGGCAGGTAGGTCACCTCCTGCATAGATCTCTGCTATAAGTTGGTGGGCATGGAGCCTCCCAGAGGGATAAGAGCTCATTCTACCCGCCATACTGCTGCATCGGTGGCTGCTTCCAGGGACGTCCCAATCCAGGAAATCTGCACGGCTGCTACCTGGAAGTCAACACACACCTTCATCACCCATTACCACATCGACCTTGAGTCACGCCGGGATGCTGGTTTTGGGGCCTCGGTTCTCCAGTCTGTATTCCCTAAGTAGGGGGTGTGCGCCTTGCCTCCCTCCTCCCGGAGAACTGCTAGGAGTCTGCCAGACAGTGTGGATGAACAACATATCCATGTCCCTAGAAATACAGGTTACTCACCTGTAACAGGAGTTCTAGGAATGGTATATGTTGTTCATCCACACGACCCACCCGACCTCCCCGGCTTTGACGCACAACCTGAGCTTCCAGCGGGCCAGATCTGGTGTCATGGGGCGGAGCCGAGAGTTTTACCACCCGGGTGGGTGGGAGGAGCTAGCTTGAAGACCTTCCGGCAAGATTTAAAGCGGCAAGGATACCTGCCAGACAGTGTGGATGAACAACATATGCCATTCCTAGAACTCCTGTTACAGGTGAGTAACCTGTATTTATTCGGACTGAATCTGAGTTGTGAGGACTATTTAAACCACTGGACTGTGACCAGGCTTTAACCTGAAGAAGACTGAAGATTTGCTGAATATGATCGGCCTGTCAGGATTTCCAGCTGTTTTTGAATCCCCGGTTTGTGCAGAGACTTACGATCGCGACCGGAAAGCAGTTTGCCTGGTACAATAGAATTTCCTTACATGTAAATGTGCTGTGTATTGAAAGTGGGTCGTGATTTGGTTCCCCACTGTGTGAACTGTGTTTTGTCCACTGGTACCATAGAATCCTTTACATGTAAATGTGCTGTGTATTGAAAGTGGGTCGTGATTTGGTTCCCCACTGCTTGCTGGAAGCTTTATCCAGCCTAATCAGACTGAATCCACGTTCATCTCCATTCGGCCTGTGCCATGCCACGCTGGCCCTGCCAGACTACCCCACTGCACAGAGAAAGCCATCAACGAGAGCCCTGCCTGAGGATCAGTCCCCTGCTCCACACTTGAACAGGAATGACGCCTCGGTGAATCGTGTGGGCCCTGCTTCTTCTGGCACTCCAGATTAACCATCTGCTGTCTCGATTTTCGTCCAGCATGTGTCCAGTCTTGGGTATCGTGAATAATCATCAGGGTAACTCCCTGCAACAACAGCCTAATCTAAAAGTGTGTCATCTGATTGTCTTGCTGTTTTCTTTTCATGAACTGAGCCCTCCGGCTCCGGATTACAAATAGTGCGTGGTGTTCATGTTGTTTTCTTCCATCACAGGGTCCCAACCAGATGCAACGTTCCTAGCTAGCCCACCATTCTCCATCTGGATTTCCAGAGTATGTGTCCGTTTATGGACCCGGAAGTGCATGCATAACTGTATGATTGATAGAGCCTTTAAGCAAATTAACCTCATTACACCCCTTCCTTGTTCAAGCCCCATTTAATAAATCAGATCTAATTCTTTTTTGCATTTACCCTGACTGTGGTTCCAGTTTGTGCAAGAATACTGTACTGCTGTTATTTGTTGTGTATAATCTTGTTTTACAGGTGGTCCCCAGCGCTGGGCCAGAGGAAAGCCCTGATGGTAAGTGCAAACAGTGTGGGTACTTGTGTGGTGTATCAGCGGTATTGTGAAAATGATTATTGCGTATTGTTCTGGCCACTAGTAAGGAAAGAGGCAGGGTTACAGTGTCCCGGAGGGCTGTGCCCAGGTTAGCTTGACCACTACTAACCCTGACCTCTGGGTGGAGGCACCCGTTTCAGAACTCAGGCCCCTTAACCTGCAACTAGCCAAGCAGGCAGGGGTAGTAGCCCTTGGGATAGCGCCACCTAGGGGTTACACAAGGAACCTTAAGAATGGCACAACCTGGTAGATGTTAAGGAATAGCTGGTACATTTATGCTGTAGGGCAGATGGACGGCCAAGGATCATGGTTGGACTCGACGGTCATGATCTTAGAATAATCAATCCATCAGCACTGTGCCTCCACCCAATCGGATCCTTCCAGCACACAGGGTGTGTCAGAAGACTCTCTACCAGGAAACTAACAATAATACAACCCATCCCCACCATTGCCAGATAGTAGAAGTAAATTAATGAAATGAATGCAATATGACACCAATCAGTGGTACAAAATTAGACACTAGGGAGGCAGTATAGCGTATTGGTTAAGAGCGGTGAGATGCAAACCTAGAGAACTGGGTTTGAATCCCACAGCCATCACTAGCATACTGTGTGACGATGAGCAAGTCACTTAACTTTCCTGTGCTCCCAGGATGCACCTGGAAACACATTTCCACTTAATGTGTCATTCCCGGCAAAAAATCGTAAAAACAAAATAGTGATTGGGCAGGTATATAAAACAATAGACAGTAAAGTAATGACCTGCCCCACAAATCCTTCCACCAGCCAGCAATCCCACAATCCCTTTAGGAGCTGCTGGCTTTATCCCACTCTGGCTCTGCAGTGCTAGACTTACCATGCTGAGTGCAATCCAAAGCAGTGCACACTAGGGGCCAGCATTGAATTCAGATCTGCAGTTGAATACCTCAGATACAAGGCATAGTCAATGAATACCTGAATGCTGGGGTGTTTTTGAGGTATTTAATGGTGCATGTTCAATGAGACTTTGAGATCTCCTCACCCAATCCCCAGGCTGCACAGAGAGCTTTCCAGTGCTTTACCATGTGACCTGCCATGCTGCAGAGAACACTCGAGCTGAGAGGAAACTGATCTTATCTTTATCAGTCTTCACCATTCATCACTGGTCGGTCTATGCTGGAGGCACTAGGACCCCACGGGAGCCTCTGAGAAAGTGTAACCCCTGGGTGGCGCTATCCTCAGTGTCACACCCCTGCCTACTACTTACAAGCTAGGGTGAGGGTTTTGGGTTCGTTTAACTGATAACCATTTCTAAAAACATTTGCACAGTGCGTCCACTCAGGGTATTTTACATGAATAAGCTGGTAATAGGTATAGCCCCCTGAGATGCTATACCACCCACAATAACCAGCTACCTTTCCCAGATATGCCCCAATAAGCATTTCCCCACATTTCAATACTTTGCATTTAATGACTCTCTGTAATAATATGCTCACACCAAAATTCCAAAAACAGTAACAGATTTATTTAGGGGTCAGAGGAGTTAGGAACGGGGATGTGGAGTAGAGGTTATCTGATTACTATTTACATATGTACAGGTTTGATTAGTGTTTTGCTAGTGAACCCTTCAGCAGGGTGGCTACATACTAACAGATAAAAAGCAATCACATTTCTCAGTTCGACACACGATACCCAGAGCCCTGGCTGTCTAGCTGCTGACTAATCAGATGTTACATAAATAATTATTTAATTTCCTGCACTGGTACCAGTCCTAGATACAGCAGAAATCCTGCAATCTCATACCGTACTGGACACCCAGATACCACAGTCCTAGATGTTGCAGGCCTGGTGGATGTTGCGCTGGTCGAGTTGGCCGGCTATTGATTGGAAGGGAGGGGCAAACTTGGAGAACTATTCCTACAATGGCTGTAGATTATTGAGTACAATGAAGGCAGGGATTGCCCTGCATTTTAGCAGAATTAGCAGGGCATGACCCTGCTTGTCACAGAAAGCCAGGGTTTGCCCTGTGCATTACACACCGAATATTCCAAGACAAGCAACACGGCTAGATCTTGGATTTTACATCCTGAACATTCAGCACAATAATGCAGAGTCCCATCCAGTATAGGTAGAAAAGCGATACTTTTATCAAGCATCTGAATTCCCTTGAAAGCTGGTCACATCCAGTACATTTAAATACCAAAGAGGCATCCATCCAGTATAAGCAGAAGGTGACACTTTTATCAAGCATCCATATTCATTTGCATGAAGTCACATCCAGTACATTTAAATACTAAGTAAAGCATCTATAGACAAAGGGTCATCCAGCACGTCTAGATATCATACACTTTTGGCAAGCGCTCTAGACGAAGTCCGGGTAAGACAGAGGTAAGTTCTCTCCAGAATAAATCAGACACAGTTTGCTCTAGGGCCTCCTGTCCCATGAAGTGGCAAACAGGGATTGGCTGTCAGCTCCACAAAGGCAGGACACTAACCCATAGAGCAACGACAAATTACAACAGATTTATATGGTTTACTTTCAAGACATCTCAATGCACCTGCATTTGAGCCATTTGGGCAGCAGGCAAGATGCATCCACACTAATTTTGAACAAGGCAGTCTCTGTAGGGGCGTATCGTCCCAGACTGATAACTCTAAGATCTCAACTCACAGCAGAAAATATCTGGTAGCGGGGCTTGAGGCCCCCAAGATTACTTTTGAAGCTTCTTCCTTGCACCGGGGGGTATGAGGGTACTCACGCAGGTCCTCCATGGGTTGCATCTGCAATCAAAGGCATCCTGATGTTCTTCTTTAGCTTTTTCCCAACTGAGGCATGGTTAGATTGTCTTCTTTCCACATCTTCCCCGATGTGGGAGGGAGGGCTAGCCTCTGGAGGACATTTCTGGCAACCTCCAGCCTAGCAGTTACTGAACACTACATTTACTTTAACTTTTGAACTGTAACTAGAGAGTAACAAACGCCTCGTGCTCTCCTTTTCTCACTCTGGCAGATATGCTGAAATGCTGGCAAGCACTGTCTCTTATAGGGCTCCTTTTATGACTCCTGATTGGCAGAAATGATGGGGTGGCAGATCTCCAAATGGCTGAGGGACCTGTCAATCAGAATACTCGAGGCACAGTTGGTTTGGAGAAGTGGCGCTAAAGTGATGTCCCTGTAAATCCCCATGAGTACTTGGGTGATTACCCATGAGGTGTAGTGAATGTCCCACAAGTCCTGGCTTTCTATTCCTGGCTTTCTAATTGGCTGTGGCTGCTGGCAATGGCTGCTTAACCCACTGTCCTGTATAGCAGACCAGATACGGTCTTGAATAATGTCCTGGTGCAGTCAGAGAAATAAAGGTATTTTCCCCAGTGCCCCACAGTTTGGTAGCCCAGAGGTTGTACTTTCAGTCGCTACACAGATGAAGAATGTGGCTCAACTGGTTTTCCTGATGCTACTGCATATATGCAAGCTCCCCCTGCAGCAGCTGATAGGCTGTCACATACAGTCCCAAAACAGTCTGGTGAATCCAGGGTAAAAGCACTTTTTTAATTTGAAACACTTTCCCCCATAACACAGTAATTCCCCAATGTGCAGCAACAGGTTACAATTTAAAAAAATGTGTTTTCTTTACTTTCGTCCACAGCCAATTATAGCTACCCTTGGGGCAGCCAGACACTCAGTATGGATTATTCAGATGACCGGGGCTCAGGCATGCTTAACATGATCCCCGGTCAAACTTAAATTTGAACTGGAGCAGCCTCCCAGCATGCTGTCCGTGGTCACCAGATCCCAATTAGGTGGAAGGGATCCTGGGACCCACGACACAGTCCCTGAGACGACCACAAAATGAAGCGGTTCATTTTGAAGGCGCTTTTTGCGCCAATGCAATTCCCACTGCCCTGGAGGCGGCACTTTTACAATGGCACTTGTGAGTGGCGTTTTTTAAGCCCTGAGGGTCTGGATCTTCAGTTGGGCTGCAGACTGGGACTCTAGAGGTGCAAAGCAGACCTGGGGGACCAGAAACTTGGTGGCAGGATATCGGGTGAAGCCCGGGAGACAGCAGGAAGAGAGCAGAGTGGCAGGGCTAAGGTAAGCCCAGGCAGGCATTTTTAGGAACCCCCATTTGCAGAGGGGTTACAAAAGGTTTTGAAAAACATAGGGGAGGAGCCGATGTCGGGGACGGTGCTGCCCACGAGGCTGATGTACTACATGGCACTTCTGGGTTGGCCAATAACCGACGCCGACTCCTCCCATAGTTCAGTTCTGCTTCTCCCGCCATTGAGTGCACATCATCCTCATGCGAGTCAAAAAATTCTAATGCACCATCGTGGCCTAACTCTCATCGAAGCCTCGAGTTCTGCCACCACCACTTTCCTCAGTGCTGTTCCAACTCAGGATCTTCAATACTGTTTTTTTTTTTTTTTTTTAACCTTTGTTTTACCAGGAGAGACACACTAAGCTGAAAGCTTGTTTACAGGTGCAGCCTGGGAACACAAGAAAGTTAAGTGACTTGCTCAGGGTCACACAGTATGCAAGTGGGAGCTGTGGGATTCAAACCCAGATCTCCAGATTTGCAGCTCAGAACCTTAATCCACTGTGCTATACTGCCTCCTAAACTATACTGGTAAGATCTACCCTTTTATTCTTTCTTTCTTTGTTCAACGCCGAGTCTTTTTCTTGTGATTTGTTTTATTTTCAGTGATGGTCATGCCAGGTTTGGGGGAGAAGAAGAAAAAGGACAAGAAGTCTGCCAGAGCGGGCTGGCTCCCCGTGCGTCTGTGTCTCTGTGGCCAGAGTATGACTGTAACGGACCGACATGACCGATGCCTGACCTGCCTGGGTCCAAACCACGACATGGACCACTGCGACACCTGCTTCTCGATGGACCACCATATGTTGGAGTACAGCAGGTTTAAGGTCAACTGCACTCTGTCGACCTTCGGGGGCAGTGTTGCACGTGGAATGCCAAATCCAGGTCTCTTGACCCTCCCTCCCGGTCCCCTCCTGGTACTACATGTACCATGGAGGAGGGGTCTCCACCACTTTGAGCCTCGCCAGGGCGGAGGTCTCTTCCATGGTGCCAGAAGGGCAGTCAGGCTTCTCCGGGGGCCTGGCTGGGGGCACCATTCTGGCTGTCATCTCCTTGGTGGTGCAGGTTCCCCTGGTGTCATGGCCTATGCCTGCTAGGCTCGGCCTGGTGATTTCCTTAGTGCGGCCTGCTGGCACTGCTGCTGATCCCAGAGCCATTTGCAGCTCCGGTGAGCAGGGTGGTGCCATGGTCGGTGTAGGGCCTCCCAGCAGCGCTGTTCACAGCGCTGAGGGAGGGAGGGCTTCAGGGGTAGTCACTCTGGTGATCTTCCTGATCTCCTCCTTTTCGGAGGAGGATGATCGGGACGCAGTTGGCAGCTTTAAGAAAGGCTGGGATAGACATGGGGAAAGCAGTCAGAACAGCAAAGGCCCAAACTGAGGAAAAGATAGCCAACTCAGTTAAGAAGGGGGATAAAACCTTTTATAGGTACATCAGGTAGCGAAGGAAGACCAAGGGAGGGTTAGTGAGGCTTAATAAAGAGGAGGGAGGTGGCAGAGGGTGACTGTGAAAGGCAGAGATACTAAACAAATATTTTGCTCAGTATTTACAAAGGAAGTGGGAGGTACCTAAAACAAACAGTAGAAACACTCTGGATACAGAAGTTGATACCAGCCCATTTACAGAAGAAAGGGTTCTGAAAGAACTCTTAAAACTGAAGGTGGACAAAATAATGGGGCCTGATGGGATTCATCCCAGAATTCTAAAAGAACTAAGGGTAGAACTAGACACCACTGACTACCCTCTTTAACAGATCATGGGAGGATGGGGTGGTACCCGAGGACTGGAGAAGGCAGATGTGATTCCCTTCACAAAAGTGGGAGCAAGGCAGAAGCAGAAAACTACAGACCTGTTAGTTTAACCTCAGTGGTAGGGAAAATGATGGAATCACTTCTGAAGGAAAGAATTGTTGAGTATCTAGAGGCCAGAGGGCTCAGGACCCAAGGCAGCATGGATTCACAGCGGAAGGTCATGCCAGACAAATCTGATAGATTTCTTTGACTGGGTGACCAAAGTAGTAGATCAGGGAGGGCTGTGGACATGGCCTACCTAGACTTTAGCAAGGCATTTGACACAGTCCCACACAAAAGATTAATATACAAGTTAGCCAGCCTGGGAGTGGGTCCCAAGATGACAGCCTGGGTAAAGAATTGGCTGGAGAATAGGACACACAGAGAGTAACAGTAAATGGAGTCCACTCTGAAGAAAGGGGTTACTAGTGGGTACCGCAGGGTTCAGTATTAGGATCGTCCTCTTCAATGTCTTTAGTTTGCACATTGCAGAGGAACTGGAAGGAAAAGTATGTCTCTTTGCAGATAACACAAAGATCTGCAACAGAGTCGATGCACAAGGTGGGTGGAAAGGATGAGAAGGGACTTGGCAAGGTTAGAGGAATGGTGAAATGTATGGCAGCTTAGATTCAATGCTAAGAAGTGTAAGTAATGCACCTGGGTAACAAAACCCAGGGAAGAGTACAATAGGGGGTAGATACTAACAACAACAAATGGAAAGGGACCTGGGGGTAGTCATATCAGATGACCTAAAGGTGGGCAAGCAATGCGAGAGGGCTGCAAGGAGGGTTGGGGATACTGGGATGCATAGGAGAGGCATCACCAGTAGAAAACAGGGAGTTATTATCCTCTGTACAGACAGTTGGTGAGACCCCATCTAGAGTACTGCGTGCAGTTCTGGAGACACAATCTTCGCAAAGACATAGACAGGATGGTGGCTGTCCAGAGGAGGGCAACTGAAATGGTGCAGGGTCTGCACCAGAAGACATATGAAGAGAGACTTAAGGAGCTGAATATGTATAGCCTCGAGGAAAGGAGGAAGGGGGACATGATAGAAACTTTCAAGTACCTCAAGGAATCAACAAAGTCCAAGAGGATAGCATCTTTCAAAAAGAGGTGTGCAAGAACAAAGGGAACAATTTAAAGATAGAAGGAAGTGCTCAGAGGTAATTTAAGGAAGTATTTTTTCACAGAGAGGGTTGTGGATGCATGGAACGGCCTTCGGAGGAGGTTGTGAGTCAAAACAGTGGTGAATTCAAGCATACGCATGGGACAGTCATAAGGCAATTCTAGGGGTGGGGGGTAGGAAAAGTAGGCTGCTGGTTAACTAGGATCTGCAGCTTATCCATTAGGTAGGGAAATGGGCAGACTGGGTGGGCCAAGCTGTCCTTATCTGTCACAAAATCTATGTTTCTATGTTTCTAAAGGTAAGGATCATGGGTAGGGAGGATGGGAGGTGTGGGGAGGGCAGGGACAGTAGCTCAAGCTGTGTATCCTGCAATATGAGCAGACTAGATAGACCAAATGAGCTTCTTCTGTTGACTTCCTCATATGTTCGTATGACCCAGACTGGCTACTGGCTACCAACTCTCCTTTTCCCGGCACTAAGGGGCTTCCCCAATCTTCCACTCTTTCTTTGGGAGAGGTGACCACTATCTTTGCAGGCCCCAGTGCTGACCCTGGTGCCGGAAGCCCCTCCAGTGCCGCATATGGCACCGAGGGGCAGCCTTGTATCGAGAGCAGCACTATTTCTATAGAAATTGAGTCCTCCAGCACTGAGACTGGAGCCGGCACTGATTCCAGTGCTGCTGTGCCCTCTGGCACCAGAGAGGGGGCTGTCATGTCTGCCATTCCTCCAGTGAGTGCGGTGGATGTGGTAGTACCCTTAAGATTGGTGGTGAGGACCAGTTCCGTCTCGGAGTCAGAGGAGGTGATGGGGCCGGGGTGATGTGTGGTGGCCTTCCCCTTGAGCCCCATGGGGCTTGGGGCAGAGCCGCAGTGCTGAGCCTTCCTTCTCTCCTTCCTCTCCTTTGGGTGGAGCTAGGAGCTGCTCTTCTGGACTTACGTGGCTCTGGTCACTCCACACAGGGGGGTTCCCTCCTGGGCTCAGTTCTGACCACTTCAGTTTGGTTGAGCGGCCATTGATGGAGGAGACCAGCGGCTCCCCCCCCCCGGGCTGGATCGCCTGCCAGATCTTGCAGCCCTAGTAGAAGACCATCTCACTTAGTGAGCATGCTTCCCCCCTCCCTCTACCTCCTCCACCCTCTTTCCAGGGCTATGTGGGTCTTTCAGGCCCTTGACCTGGGAACAGTTCAGCGCCATGGCTGCCACCTTTCCCAGCTACATTAGGGCCATGGATGAACAGGTTTTTCACCTGTCCTCCTGGGAGCATCTGGACTCTGGTTCCTCGGACTCATCGACCATCTCATCTTCCTCCCCTGAGGAAGATGATCCTTCTGTCCACCTTTCCTCTGATGCTGCTCAGACCTCGTATCAGCATTTCCTGTTGAGGTTGGTCAATGAGCTCCATGTCTCGCGTGTGGCAAGACGCAATCCTGAGCAGGTGACACGTGCCTTCTTGGGTGAATACAGTGCAAACAACCTGGTGGTGCCTGCCTGGCCAGTCCCCTTTTGTAAAGCATCATACCATACCTGGCAGCATTCCCTCAGCCCCTTCTCCAGCCCTGAGGGACCGCTGGTGCAGGTACTGTGCATCTCAGTGGTCTCTAGGAGATTTTCCTCATCCTATTTCTGGAGAGAGGCTCCTGGACACCCCTACCGGGCATAAAAGCCTGAGGTATGACCGACCTCCATAGGCCAACTTCGAAGTTTGACCACTGGGGGAGGAAAGTTTTCTTCTCGGCGTGCCTCATGCTGTTTGTTGAATCACATGAGGCCCATCATGCTGCCTATAACAGGCACTTATGGTCGATGCTAAGCCAGTTGCTAGCATCAATGCCTGATTTGAAGGCAACCAGGCAAGCCATGGCCCTCTCTCCATGGCTGCCCAGCTTGGCGGGGCACCACGCGAGGCAGCCATTATGATGCCAGTGAGGTGGCATCCAGGCTGGCAGGGACAGTGGTCTACATCTGATGGACGGCGTGGCTTTGCCTTTCCTGGTTGTCACCTTTGGCCTGGCATAGGGTGATTGCCTCCACTTTCCGGGGGACACACCTTTTCTCTTGCAGGTGAGGCAGGAGCTTCAGGAGCGACTTCCTTCTCCCAGGCGACGGGAGACCCCGCCTCACACTGACCCATCACGGGCCTCGCCTGGTCAGTGAGGAGTCCCCTCTTCCTGTGCATCTCCTACAGGGGCTGAGTGAAATCCTTTCCCTCAGGGAGGTCCTAGGTCCCCTTTCAGGGGGCTTGGTCCTCACCCACCAGTGATGAATGGTGAAGATTGATACAGAAAAGATTTGTAAATTACGTACCTACCGTAATTGTTGATCTTTGTGTATATCTTTACCATTTATCACTGCTTCCTGCCCACCATCCCTTTTTGGGCCTCAGTTTCTGGGCAGAGCCACCTCCCTGCTTGCCTTCCCCCTAGTTGAGGCCAATTGTGGGCACAGTCCCACTGGCAACTCTGGGGTCCTCCTCTGAAGTGCCAGAACCCCACCTCTGGGAGGAGGGCAAACAGGACCTCTTACCCTTTAGGCCTGGAGTCTCTGGAGCTGTCTCCCACCTGTGCATTTGCTATGTTCCACTCTGCTTTTGTGGAACATCCTCAGGTCCCCCCAGTTCCGGGGGGGAGGGCCCCAAAGACTCCTTCACCTTCTTATTTCCACAATCCCTGTGTAGGGGTTCTCCTAGTGGCTCTCATGCCTTGTGAGGGATTTCTCTTTCCGGAGACACTGGAGTGTCTGCTATCTATGTTCCAGTGTTTCAGATTTCTATCACCAGGACCTTCAAAAAAAAAAAAAAAAAAAAAGGGGAGAAAGTCAGAGAGGAGCTAATCTTTTAGTGTATGGCACTTTTCCCACTTCCCTATTGTGAGATATTGCTCCTCTCTTTCAACCTGGTGTGTGGGGAGGGGGGCCCACTTCGGGAGAATGGAAGCATCCCCTCTACCTCTACTCTTCTGTTCAGCTCTCTCTCCCCCCCCTCTTACCACCTGTTTTTGTCCTTCTCTTTCCAAGAAAAAGGAATCTTTTTGGAACGAGACAACAGGTAGGAAGTTCCTTCGAGGAGAATAGAATGAGGGTACTCCTGTGAATGCCTGACAGTCTAGCCAAGGGGTATGTAGCTGTTTGAAGGGGTGCTTTGCTTTCCCCTCCATCTCCATCCTCCTTTCTCCCTCTGTCTTTTTCCTGCCAAGAGTGGCTCTTGCCTCCTCCCTGCACACCACCTCTCTTTTTGCCTTTCTATTTTTCTTTCCTTTCTTGCCTAGTGGTCGAGGCCCTTCTCCCAACCCCTTAGATCCAGACTCTACCTCTATCCTCTCTGTCAGCCTTATTCCTTTTTCAGTTCATTTCCTTTCATTTGTCTCTTTTTGCCCCCCGCCTCTGCTTTTCTATTTCTTATTTTCACTCTCCGGCAAGCAGGACTGAGGTATGGGAGTAGTCGGCGTTGGTTACTGGCGAACCCGTAAGTGCCACGTAGCACATCAGCCTTGTGGGTGGCACTGTCCCCAATGTCAGCTCCTGCCCCAGGTTTTTTAAACCCTTTCTGAGAGGCTCCTGCAGGGTCCTAGTGCCTCCAGTATACACCCACCAATGATGAATGGCGAAGATATACAGAGAGATCAACAATTACGGTAGGTACGTAATTTTCATTTGCACTCTGTGAAGGAGTGGTGCATTTCTGAACTGGATTTAGAAGAAAAATAGTCTTTGCAGACTTTTTTTTGACTCTTCTATTTATTGAATCTTAGTGGACACTGTTTTGTTTCACTTGACCGATTGCTAAGTAGTTTTTTTTATTGCAGCAGAACACATTGTGTTGTAATCTTCAGGTCAGGGTCTGTCTGCAGTTCCAGGTGAGGCTTTAGGCTAGCTCTTGCTTTCTGGATAGCTGGCTGACAAAAGGCCTTTTCCTATGACGTCTTCAGACTTAGACTTACAGTGCTGAAAGAAAAAATAATTTTGCAGTAAATACTACTGTATCTGTGTGCAAAAATGTTAGTGTGTGTTTACTGTATTCTGAAGCTGTTGCCTGTGTGCAAGGGCAGTAGCTTTGCTTTTTTTTTCTGCATATAGAATAAGGCATGGGGAAGTGTGTATAATGAGGATTTTAGGCACACCCGAGGTGTGCGATGCCCCATAAACACCAAGGGTGGCCCCATCACCCTCGGGGTTTATGAGGGCATCACACACACTGAGGATGTGCATAAAATCTGAATTTAAACACTTCCCCATGTTTTATTGTTTATATTTATTGGTTCTTTGACTATTGTGTTTTTTTCTGTTGCATGGAATAATTAGTGAGACAGCAGTGTTGAACTGTTTTCTAACTTTATTGCAATACAAAGAACAGAATGATTTTTTATAGGAGAGTGCTTACATGAATTTTGTTTCAAACATTTCTTAACCTTTTGTAACACTTTTAAGACATTTACGGTATTGTCAGATAGTTCTGCATTGACTTACAGAGTGCTAGGCAGTGCTGTTTAAAACTAGTACTACTGCAAGTAATAACATTTATAAAACTGGTAAAACTTTTTTTGGGGGTAATTTGAACTTTTTGGCTACTCATCAGTCCAGCGTAACTTTAAACAAAAACTAAATAAATAAAATAAAAATAACTGATTTTCTCTCTCTGTCTCCATTGTCTTTTTCGGCTGCAGCAGAGGTGCAGAGAAAAGTTCCGGATTTACAATAGTGTTAGACAGTGTTTTTTGAATGCTAGCTGTGGAGTTTAGGGATTGACTTACCTTTTCTCTAGTCGGAGTCTGAGTCATAGAGTCCCTGGTGTGAATCAAGATAAGGTTGCCATGTTTTTTATCATTTTTAGTTTAGATTTCTTTAAATTGCTACGATATATATATATATTTTTTGTGGTGTATGACGAGAAAGCAGTTTGTCGCACTGGTAGTTTGCAGGTGCAGCACGAGTGAGTTGACAGCACAAAGGAAGGCAGTCATGCAGATGTTTACGTGCCATGGGAAATGTTGGCAGAATGTTTATGAAAGGAGCTTGGACAAACTCGTTATTCGTGGTTTGTTATTCACACATGTGAATAATGGAGTTTGTCAGCCACTGCCAGCAGTTGATAAACTTGACTAAACAGCAAATATAGTTTAATTATTGCTGTAACATTTTATTCCCCTCTGATGCTGCCATCTGTGTGTTGGCAGTGAACTTACACATTTACTGCCTTCCTGCCACCACTGCAGTCAGTGCATATCATATCAGAAGTAAGGGGGGGGGGTGCACCACCACTTTTGCTTTACGGCTTTGTTGCAAACAATAATATTAAAAATTGTTGATGTCTTTACTCTTTGTGTCTCTGGACACCACAGACATTATTTGTGCCCTAGGATAGGCAGGGCTGGGGCCGGGGACACCTTTATGGCCTAGACTTAGCTTTCTGACTGTTGTTAAAACAGTAAAAAGTTGAAAACCGATACTATAAAAAAAATTGTTGAGTTTTTTTTCTCCCTGAACAGCACGCTACAGACTTTATCTGTTCCCTAGGGTAGGCAGGGGTCAGGGAAGCACCTTTGCATGTGGCCCAGACTTAGCTTTCAGAATGCTATTAAAGTAAATCATTACAGACAACAATGTAAAAAATGTTGAAGTATTTGCCTTTTTTGCTCCAGACACCACAGACGCTATCTGTGCACTAGGGTAGGCAAGGTAGGGGCCCGGGGCACCTTTGCAGCCTAGAATTAACCTTCTGACTGTTGTTAAATCAGTAAAATGTTGAAACAATATAAAAAAAAAATAGTTGAAGTCTTTTTGTATCCAGACCACACATCACAGACTTTATCTGTGTATTAGGGTAAGCAGGGGCCAGGGGGACACATTTGCATGCGGCCCTTAGCTTTCTGACTGTTGTTAGCCGATTCACCCAGGTTAGATTTTATTGATGTATCTGTTTTGGTATACACAGAGGATTTGGTTCTTTTTTCACTCTCACAGTCAGGTTTGCAAAAGAAATTAGAGTGTCTGGCTTTGAATCAGAGATGTTATCCCTATCCATTAATGCCAAAAAAAAAAACTCTCAGGTAATTGTATCTGGTAGTACAAAGATTTGTAATAATTGGAGGGTAGGTAGCCAAGTTATCTCCTCAGAATCTACTTATCCTTATGTGGATGTAGATCTATACTTTGCATCTAATGGTTCTTGGAATACGCGTTTTGTTCGTAGAACAGCTAAAATTAAAAAACACTTCTTGGGTTGAAACATTTCAACTTTAATATGGTGGGAATAGTATTTGGTCCCTGGTTCATGTTCTTTCATCAAACTTTAATCCACAGGCCCTTTAAGGGGCTTAAATTTGGGCACCTTGCAAAACTTTGGAACTGGAGAATTTATCTGTTCAATTAATAAAAAATTCTTTCCAGCTTAATGAATCTTTTCCTACATCACATACTGTATAAGCACAGAGCTGGGGTTGGACCGTTTCACAACCCTGGCTGAGGCATTAATTCTGGGGTACTGAATTTGAATTCCAAGACTTCCTAAAGATAATTTACTTAGGGTTAGGGCTTTTAGAGAAAGACAATTAAAACAACATGGCATTATGTCTTTCTGGCTGTTATATGCTCTGACAATCATAAAAGAATATGAATTGTCATACTCAAATATGTTAAACTGAGAAATACAGTCAGCTTGAAATGCAAAAAGCACATCAAGAAAATTAATTTTACACTTGCCTAGCCTAGGGCACAAAAAATGTCTGTTGAGTCTGGAGACAAAAATACTTCAACAGTAATTTTTATATTGTTGTTTCAACTTTTTTACTGTTTTAACAAGAGTCAGAAAGCCATGTCTAGGCTACAAAGGTAACCCCATGGCCCCTGCCCTGCCTACCCTACAGCACAGATAATGTCTGTGGCATCCGCCGTACAGAGACATAAAGGAATAAAGACTTCAACAATTGTTTTATATTGTTCTCTGTAATGCTTTACTAACAACAAACATTTTTTGTCATTTGAAACTTTTATTATTCTGCACATGCCATTACTAAGTAAAACAAGACAGCATAAAAGCATTGTATATGTGCTATGCTATCTGGACAAAATGAAAAGCACAGGTGCGCACTCCCTCGACCCCTACTTCCTGAAGATTGCCGCTCATGTTCTAGCGGTACCAATAACAAACCTTTCATTGTCCCAAGGGACAATCCCTTCGATTTGGAAAACAGCACAGGTCATTCCGCTGTTTAAATCAGGGGACCCTTGCAACTTCAATCATTATAGGAAAACATGGCACTGCAGGTAGTGAAATTTATCAGTGATAGTATGATGAGCCGCCAGTAGTAGATTGCTATTCATCTGTTTTCACTAAACGCAAGGCCATCAGGAGGATCCTTCTGATGACGCATGTTTGGTGCGAAACTAGTTGAGGTTGTAGTCTGTACTGCTGAGCGGCTGTGCATATACTATGCACTGATTAAAAGAGTAAAAGATTTTCATATACCTGCGGTGCCATTGTTTTTCCTTTTATCTCTATGTTCACAAGTTGGCACGCACTAGTGGAGCTGAGGATTTTATTTACTCAACTTCAACAACTACAGATCAATCTCCATCCTCCCTGTACTGTCTAAACTGCTGAAAACATTTTTTAAGTTTACAACTGAGAGCTTTACCTGGAATCAAATAATCTCCTAAATCCTGCACAATCTGGCTTCAGAGCCAAAGATAGCACCATTACGGCCCTAGCAAAAGTAACCAATGATTGGCAGTCAGAACTGGATAACAGGAACTTTATCTGCGCTGTGTTCCTGGATCTAAGTAAGGCGTTCGACACAGTTGACCACGAACTGCTCCTCTCATCTCTGAACTAGGGCTGGACTCGCTTCTTGCAATGGTTCTGTGTGATAATAGCAAGCACCAAACAGCTTACTTGTATTATCACGACATCAGGGCGGTAAAACAGTTTCACCACCCTGACATGCTCGCGCAAGGAAGAACGGCACTGAGATTTAAATACTTTGCTTTTGTGGGGTTTGACCACCCCACACACCCCCATGCAGGGCTGTGGCCTCCACTTCCTACTTAATGATTCTCAACCCCAGGGGTGCATGTCGGGTGCGCAAAAGCAATAGTACAAGTTCTGGGCTGGGCGTAACAAAAACACAGTAGCGCCCGGACCCAGACCCAAACCCAGAACCCCATGCACCGCAAGCGGAGGCCAACCCCTGACGCCACAGTGCAGCTCAGCAGCTGACCACAGCACCACCCCCTACATCCCCTCTGTCCCCTCTCAGGCTACACTTGCCATGCTTGCTTCCAACCACCCCTGCGCGCGTACATATAGCGACATCCTGTCGCTAGGGTCGGCCACAACCCTACAGCCGGTCACACTCCCTGCCCCCTCACCTTTCGCCCACATCACGTCACTGTTTTGGATGGTGCCGACTTTCAGGAGCCAACCTCATGTGCTACCTTCAGCAGCTACCTCACCGGATGGGTCCAGCAGGTTAAGGCTGAAGGCAAACCGTCACCCCTTAAACCACTGCTACGAGGTGTACCCCAGGGATCTATTCTTGGTCCTATTCTTTTCGCCATCTATATCAACAACATTGATGATAATATCACCAAGGCCACTGTACACTTATTTGTCGATGACACGGTGCTCTATGTCAGCCGCCCATCACCAGAGGCAACTTGCAGTGACTTACAGAGTTCAATCTACTCCCACATCAACTCCTGAACAAAAAACTCCTGCTCAATGCAAAGAAAACAAAGGCAATGTTTTTCTCTCCCCATACGCACACTGGATATCCAGTCAGCTCAAGTACGCTTCCACATATATCCACAATCCTTGGAGAAAACCTTGGATTTGTCTCAAAATTTAAGTACCTGGGAGTTTGGCTCGACAACAGGCTTTCCTTTATGTAACACATGGAAGAACTACTAAAAATGTTTGTCAGAGACTTGGTCTTTATTTTAGGATCAAACACTTTCTCACAAGTAATGCTAAGTTAAGGCTGGTCCAGGCCACATTTCTTTCTGTAATCGACTATGCTGATTTCTTATACAGTCATTGTCCCACCTCCTACCTTGCAAAATTGGATACAGTCTATCATAGGGCACTGAGGTTTATTACAGGACTTCCTTTCGACACTCATCATTGCTCCCTATATGCAGCAGTGGGATGGACTTCACTTCAGTTCAGGAGGGACAGAACGCTGGTCTATGGATATTCAGAGCTATATCCAAGCAATTACTGCAATATGACTCAGACTGCTTCACACAAATCACTATAAGTAAGTATGCGCTAAGAAGCTACTCTTCCATCCTGTTCAAAGTGCCCGAAGTCAATTCTCATTTTGAAAGGACAGCCATTAGCTTCGTGTTGCCCTCTCTGTGGAACAAACTGCAAAAACATTAAAACTGAGTGTAACTATATCCATTACGTCCTTTAAATCCCTCTACTCAAGGCTTATCAGGGAACAATACAATTGTTTTCGACATCATTAGTATGAACTTATTCCCTCTCTATCATCTCTAAGCCTGTCCCATCCTGTATCCATGGCATACGATCCTGTAACATTCCTCCCACTAATCACCTTCCTTCCATCTCCATTAATCTCTCCATATGTTCTGCAATCCTACTTTACTGTTCAAGTGTACCCAACTTGATAATTTGTGCTATGTCCATCGCCCCTCTTATGTTCCTCACCCTCAACACTACCTAATTTCACCCTCCTTCCCTCCCTATCCCATCCCTCCCCTTCCTTATTTTATTCCTCTCCTTTTCTAAAGCTCCACCACCCATTACCTGCCCACACCCTTCGTCATCGACTTCCTTCTCCCTCTGACAAATCCCTCGGTACAATTATGTATTTAATTCACCACCTACACACTCTCCACACCCTAATTCATAATCCCTTTCTTTATCTTATATACTTGTAAATATATGAAATATTGTCAATGTATTATGCTTGTCCTCACATATATTATGTGTTGGCATCCTTAATGACTTGTATCACCTCACCTTTCATTGTATTTATTGCTTTGTCCCATGTTCATGTAAATGACCTTGACCTAACCAGGTCCATCTTGCAAATGAGCACTGCTCAATGATGTTCGCCTGGATAAATAACGATTTTGATTGATTGAGTTATTGATTTTGACAATACTACAGTTATACAAAAAAGCATAGAAATACAATAAATACAGTATTCTCTGTCATTACACACACAAATTACAATTAGAGCCAGTTCTACATGATACTAACAATATGGAAACTCTTGTTCAATCCCAAGAGAGATCTTTAATCCTAGAGACAATGGTGTATATACACAGCTATCCTAAATATGCAGTTTGCTTGGAAAAATGCTGCCCAATGTGCATGTAAACCGAAGATCAATTCTGCTAATCACCAGTCCTAATAAATAAAGAGTTCACTGAACAAAACAAACTCTGGCCAGAGCCAATAGGGCTGCATCTCAGAAATTTGGTGTAAAAATAATGAAAATTACCATTACGACCCGCATTTGCAAAATGTAATGTAGGCTCCAAAATTAGTTTTTTTTTTAAAATATTTTATCAGATGTTCAGCATAGCTTTATTATGACCCTGCCTCATGAAGAAGGGCAGAGAAAATGTTCATCTCCTGGCCTAAAGGTGATATTTCACAGGGACTGCAAAAACACATTTTGGGCAGGAGTTGAAAAATGACAGCTGTAAATAAACAGTCTTGTCCGTGGTCTTTTCGCAGAGGTCATGGCAGAACATAGCACAGTCTGCTGTGTCCAAGATGGCCACCAAACTCTATTGTGCATGTGCAAGTAGTCACACATTAACGATACAGTTTAAAGAGCTCACCAAACTAAGAAATGATGAGATTTTGGGTGTCATCACAACAACTGAACAAGATTACAAGTGGTGGCACTCAAAGTCAAGATATCAGCTAACACAGAAAACTACATGTACTCTGCACTAACCAGAAATCCGAGGTTTAAATTATGACTGAACCCAAACAGTTGCATAGATACTCACATGTGTATAGTCGAATCTCACACTCTACAACCTTGAGAATTGGAAAGGCTGTCTTGGTTGGGAGCTGCAAACAGGGAGCAGTAGTGCCACAGTCAGAAAGTACTAGAACAGGAGTTGCAGATAACCACAGCTGAATAATCTGCATTTATTGTTGTGCAAATAGTGCAGTCTTTACAGGCACCAGATTGTACCTTGTAGGTAAACTGAAGCAAAGAACGCCAACATGGCATGTAGGCTGAACCCCCTCCTTCCACTGATGTCCCCTGACGTGTTTCGCACAATGGCACATTTTCAAAGGGTGTCATACATCTGACACAGGTGGTGAGACAGCAGATGTGCAGTTTGTGGTGCCCCCCCACCCCACACACAGCCTAAATCACCCGCATTTGTCCATGCTGGAGGCAGGGCCAGGATCAAGGCTATGCCATTTCAAAAGCCTACTCTCACAATAAAGGAAGCATTTCAGGCCGCACAAAATTCTTGCCAGCTCACCCCACTTCTATTCAGAACACACAGCTCATAGGTGAGATGACTGCACTGGATTTGAAACCTTATTCTATTGTTAAAGACACTGGATTCCATAGACTTCTAAATAGTTTGCAACCATGATACCATATCCCATCACAAACTACTTTTTCTCATACAGTCATGCTGAATATTCATGAGGCATGCTGCAGTCAGGTGGAGAAGTTGCTGAACAAAGCTGTGGGCAAGGTTTCCACTGTACATCTGGTGTGGACCAGTGCAAACTCATTACATGCATACCGCTCACTCACAGCACACTGGTGCCTCCTCCTCCTCTTCCTCTGGCCTTGGCTGTAGAAGCATACCATCCCACTGAATGTGTGCTCTCCTTAGTGTTGCAGTCCTTCCAAGTGAACACACTGGTGTTAACATTATGTTTTTTCAAGAAATGCTTGACTCTTGGATCAGCACAACAGGTTTGCATGTTGGGTTCTTTCATTACAGATAAAAGGAAGAACACGGTAAAAACAGTTTGTGATGGCCACTTCCAAGGAATCCGCTGCTTTGATCATACATTAAACCTTGTAGTCACTGGTGCTCTCCAGAGCAGTATGGGTGCTTCTCATATTATTGATGCTTCTGGAGACATCTGTAGTCATTTCCATTGTTCTGCTAAGGCAACCAGAAAGCTGCATACTACCCAGGACCAGCTTGGTTTAACAAGCTATCGGCTAATCCAAAATGTCAGTATACAATGAAACAGTACATTTTATATGTTGCAACACTTGCTGGCACAGGAGCATGTTCTATATGAGTTATCCATCCATCGGGATATTGGTGGGGTACTGCCATACCAGGATTGGAACATCGTTGAGGGCATCATCCAGGATCTTCTTGGGTTAAGTCTCCATCACTCATTCACACTAGTGGGATAACGCCGGAGGCACTAGGACCAAGCGGGAGCCTAAAATTTTCTGAAGGGTCAGCGCCGAGACAGGATCACGCGTGCGCGGCACCGCAAGACTAGCTCGCGCCTGTGTAGGCTATCTCAGCATCGACCCTCCAACCACCTCAGTTCCTTTTCTCCTGCCGGTGAGTACGCTTGGATGTCGACATCGCTCGTCTGCCGGAGTCTAAGTTTTTGTCTATACGACAGCAGCTTTTAACATTTAATTTAATATTTTAAGTAGTCATTTCTTATTTTATGAACAAGAAGAAGATTTTGAAGGAGAAAAAGAAATTCTTTCCTGCCATCAACGAAGTCGTCCTTAGACGGTAGCGGTGACAGTAGGAGGACTTCATTTGAAAGTTTTTATGGCAGAGGGGCTGTCCGCTGCCCTTAATTAACTGGGGGAGGTCCGACTACAGACAGTCCTAGTGCTCGGGGGAGGACAGTCCTCGAGCTAAAATCTGAGTGGTTCTGGGGATCTGGCTCTGCTTAATCTTGAGCTCCTCTTCCTCGTTGGGGGAAGAAGAATCGGTGCCGCTCGAGGTTGCCCGTTGGTACATCTGCACGAGGATTGTTCGCTGGGAGGGGTGATGGGCCTGAATCAACTTTGGTGGGTTCCTCTTGGCCTCGCTCTTAATGCCTGCATTCTCAACTCTGAGCTCCGTCTCTGTCCTCATTGGAGCTCCAGTGGGCAGTTTCACCTCTGGGCTGCTCCTATGGAGCAGGGGTTTGACTTTCCAGTTTTTCCTGGCTCTGTTCCTGATTTTGGGACTTCCGGGCCTTGGAGCCTTTGGGCCGGAGCCGGGTTGATTGGATCATGAATGGCGAGGTGCCCTCTTGGTGCCTTTGCCATCATGTTGACCCCTCGTGCCTACCCCCCTCTCCCTTTTCCATGCAGGGGCCGGCACAGGCACCACCTTTTTCCTTCTCCCCTTCTCAGAATTTCCATTGGCATTTTCCTTTGGCACAGTGGCTTGGTGCCTTGGTTGGCGCCGTGCCTCGGAGCCGTGGCTCAGTGCCTTGGTCGGCGCCGAGCCTCGGTGCCATGGTCGATGCCGAGCCTCGGTGCCTTGGTCAGCGCCGTGCCTTAGTTGGTGCCGTGGGTTGGCGCCATCACTCCGTGTGGTGCTGTGGGTGCTCTTGTTGCTACTGTTGGTTGTTGGTGCTGTCAGTGGTGCCGCGGGTGTCTGGGTGGCGCCGTGCATCTGCGGTTGGTGCCGAGCACCCTCAGGTGGCATGGGTGGCACCCATGGGTGCCATGGGTGGTGCCGTGGGTGGTGTCGGGAGCACCTGTGGCTGCCACAGGTGGTGCCGTGAGTGCCCTTGGGTGTCATGGGTGCACAGGTGCCATGGGTGCCACTGGTGCCATAAGTACCATGGGTGGCACTGGGTGGCACCCGTGGGTGCCTCGGGTGGCACCACAGGCACCCATGGGTGCCACTGGTGCACTCAGGTGACATTCTTGCCATGGGTGTCATGATACCATGGTACCATGGGTATCAGGGGTGCCCTCGGGTGTCATTGCTACATGGGTGCCGGGGTGCCTGCGGGTATTGCCACAGCTGCCCTTGGGTATCGCCCAGGTTGGTATAAGCACTGCTTGGTGCCCTCCTGTGCCATGAGTGATGCTGGTGCCGCACGATTGCTAGTGGGTGCTGTATTGCAGAATTAGTGACACATTTTTCCTTTTCAGACTTCCTTTCCACAGAACTTGTGGTGGGATGTTTATCGCAGAAGGAACTCCTGTTCTGCAGATGATTTTTTCCCCACATCTTAGTGAGTGGCGTTCTATGTGGGATCTTGTATCATCCAGCGGTTTTCTGCTGATGGAACTCTGCTGTATTGCTCTGCCAGCGGAATCTCATTCTGCTCAGCACTTTCTTGGCTCCCTATGTGGTACCAAGCTCCTCGACATCCTTCCTGATGGCGGAGTCTCTAATGGCTCTGACCTAGACCTCTCTTGGAGGTCCTTCTAGGGTAGAAGTGCATCTAGATGGGTCTTTCCCTGTCCTTCTGGTCAGTAATACAGTGGATGACTCATTTTATATTCTGAAGGGCATGTCCTCTCTATCTTCAGAGTCCGTGATGGAAAATCTTTTCAGTAGTTCCTCAGTAATGGGGTCCCCTATAGTATTTCACACTGTGTCTATGGACCATACACTTCTGTGTCTAGACTTTTTCAATCGTCAAGACAGTTACACTCTGTGGAACATTCTAATTTAATGGCCAGGAGCAGCTCTTGCTCTTCCGCTCCTTTGATAGGGGTATATAGCCCCCTTGCGATATTGGCCCTTTGGTGGCTTCTTCAGCACAGGTGGTTAACATCTCTCCAGCTGTGATTATTAGTCCGGTCATGATTTCAGTATGGACGCTCAGACTCCTTCTGCACTCAGATGGAGAACATCTTCGTCATTTTGTATCAAGACAATCCTTGCGAAATAGCAGCCTGAAAGCCTTGTTAGATTCGGACTAAAAAAAAAAAAAAAATTTTTTTATCACAGCACAGGGCCTAGCCGAAATGACCAGATACCCTCCTTTTTTGGATCTGGTCAGGTTCCACCTCAGCCCCTGAGGTGTTCGTCTCCAGAGTACGGTAAAGAGTACCTGACTTCTTCTTCCCTTAGGGGGAGACCAATCCGGCGGCGGTATGGGACATCTCTTTCTCTAAGAGAGATTTCTCTCATTCAGAGACATTTCCTAGACCTAGGCGACTGCCCAGTCTGTTAATTCCCCTTTCTTTTTATCAGGCGTTCTTCTCTTGAGCAGAGCCTTGCAGCAGCAGAAGAGAAACTCCAAAGAGTCGGAACTCAGGTTCCTACTTCCTTGCTTGCTTAACTTAACAGGCGATTTTCTCCTTCTTGATGGAAGGTCAAGTAGGTCTTTTTTCTGAGGTAGCTTCTCAGATATTCACACCTTCCATTCCTGTGCACTGGTCCACGCCAGTTGCTCACGAAGCTATCCTCTTCAAGTGCGTGATGGAGTTATGACGTTCGTTTTTCAGCAAACAAACTAGAATCCTTTCCTACTCCCTTCAGGGAGGCCAGAGTGGGTAGTGCCTCACCGCATTGAGTCATTGCTTCTTTCAGTCACTTCAGCAAATAGGTTAGCCCTAACTTGGTCCTGCTGTGTCCCTCCTCAACGCTCATCTGCCTCTATTTGCCCTAGAAATCCAGCCCCTGTTTTTTTTTCTGTCGGAATGTTTTTTTCCGCAGTGGACACGTCCTCCTGTACACTTTTTCCTTTCTTCCCTGAGTTCAGAGACTGCTACTACAGTTGTACACACAGGGGCAGGATGATTCCTTTTGGGATATGCAGTGGGTAGGATCTGGTCCTACTGGACCATCACGAGAGGCTTCTAAGTCATGTTTGGCCTTCCATCAGGAAGGTTCCTGTGACTATCTGGAGACCATTCTTCTTGATGGGCTAACCCCACCTGGACCCCCTTGCTCACCAAGTAAGGGGTTCAAATGCTCCTGGACCTGTTGTTTACAGGTCAGCCATACTTGATAGTGGGGGTTTCCATCTGCACTTTTCGGTCTACCCTGAACCAGTAAACTTTACCTCCGACTCTTTCAGTTCCTGAGGTCCCTTTTACGTTACATTGGTACATGTCTTTGACACTATTAATTTTGGTCCTAGACCAAATTGTGAAGCCAGATTCTTGCCGCTCCCTAGAGTGGTTGCGGCTTCCTGGCAGACTTTCATTTTGTGTCCATTGCAGTCGTCTGCAAAGTGGTGAGTTACAACTCGAGCACTTATCTTGTAGGCACTATGTTCTAGATGCTCTTTACAAGACAGCTCTTTTTATTAGCAGAACAGTCCTTGGCTGTCCTTTCTGAGTGAACCCTATCTCCTACCACCCTACTCAGGGTTGTTGGTTTTAGCTCGGTACTCTCCCACCAGTGTGAATGAGTGATGGAGACTTAGTCCAGGAAGATATGGAAATTACGTACTCACCATAATTATTGATCTTCTTGGACAGTCTCCATCATTCATTCACACACCCACCCACCATCCCCTGGGTTCACTCGTTTTCTTTCCTGGTCTTCATGGTCCTATGGTTCAGACTGTGAGGACATTATTCTTTGACCTTTCTTGCAAAGGCCATCTGGACCCTCTCAGGCTCAGAAACTCAGGATGAGTTATTCTCATTAGTTACGCTGCACCTCCTCGGTCAAAAAGGTACTGTGGTGGTTGGAGGGTCGATGCCGAGATAGCCTACACAGGCGCAAGCTAGTCTCGCGGTGCCGCGCATGCGTGGTCCTGTCTCGGTGCTGACCCTTCAGAAAATGTTAGCCTCCCACTTGGTCCTAGTGCCTCCAGTGCTATCCCACTAGTGTGAATGAGTGATGGAGACTGTCCAAGAAGATCAATAATTACGGTAAGTACGTAATTTTCATTTCTGTCTCCTTTTGAGAAATGCACTCATGACCTAAGCTTCAATACAGCTTCACTGAGGCAGGACATTCAGCCGTTCATCACTTCATGTCACCCATGGAGAGTTTCCAGGAGTGTGGCACTATGGATTTGTTTCCAGAACCTGTAAAGAGCTCATTGAAGGACTTACTGGGGAGTTAGGATCACGATTTGCAACCATACATGACAATACTAGTTATGTGTTTGCACCATACTAGACCCAAGATTCTAATGTGTGACACTGTGCCTGTCCATGCAGAGTCACAGAGTGAGTAAGTACCAGCAGCCACTGTGTAGTGAACTTGAGGGAGTCATGAGGGTGATGAACATGTTCCATTCAGAGGGTGCTGGTAGTTCAGACAGTTCTGGAACAACTGGAGTGAGTGGCTCTGGCAGTCCAAGTGACGGTGTGGGTGGTAGCATGCCAGTGACAATGAGGTGGCCTGCTGATGCAGAAGGACAGGGTGACTTGGCAACACAGGCCCATTACACTGTGCCTCAGGTTACAAAGCACATCATTATGATTGGTCATTGCTTACAAGGTCTCTGTTGAACAGGCAGTGGCAGAGAACACTTTTGTTGCCATATTCTCCTGAGCTGATGCTCACTAATTATTTGGATGAACCAATTGTGGAGTTTAGTATTAACCCTCTTGTCTACTGGAACACCAAAAATCAATCACGTCCCTTTTTGTCCCACAAAACAGGTAAATATCTTTTGTGCCTTGCAACAAGCATACCCTTGCAGCGCCTCTTCAGCACTGCAGAAGATGTTGTTCAGCCACATTGCCCCCATTTGCAGCCTGAACATGTGCAGCAGCTTCCTTTTATAAAGCTCAGTATGCATCAGCTCGATTCTTTTCAGTGAATCAGGTGTACTAGTCACAGCCTGACAATGTGCTGTCACTGCCTGCCAGCTTTGACTGTTGAATTGTTTACCATACTTATGACTTTCTGATCTCTGCTCTTGATTTAGTGACAAAAGATTCTGGAATCATGATGTTGGATGTGGTTAGGCTTCTCACTTGGCATTCTGACTGATCTTATGTCTTTATGACCACTGCTGCTGTTAAAATGACAATGGTCTTGGAAATGACCGAAAATTGTTTTCTATTTTTTTGTCTTTTTTCTTTGTAGTGTGACTTCTACTCTCCTGGTATAGCCAGGGACCGGGGCACGAAATTAACTCTTATTATGCCATTAACTATCAGGCCAGACAGCGATCAAAATAATAGTATGAAAAAAAATTTAAAATATATAAAAATAACAAAATAAAAAAATGTAAAAGTAAAATAAATAGTATGAAAGTCTAAATATATTCTCCGCTATGCAATTCAGCTTTGTTTTCCTGTCTCCAAAACAAACAGTCTTCAGTTTTTAATTCCTTTCTTTGTATGCTGTGCAATTCTTTGCTTTGGTGCTTCCCTCCTGGTCTCCAAAACAGATATTCTCTTTTTTTTCTTCTTTACACCCACCAGACAGAACAGAACATGTAAAGAAAATACCTGATCTGTTAAAAGAAAACACCAGTTACCTTGGTGCACTCTCCTCTTGGTGCATGTGCTGCCAATTAGCAATCCTATGTAACAAAATGTTTTCTAAATGCATTTTTGCCATTTTGGCATTAAAACTTAAGTTTAAAAAAAGTGCTTGAAAACTTCATTTAGCAGTGCTCCTGACAGCCACCTCATGGGAGCCACTTGCTCCCATGCCCAGAATAAACTAATCTGCCCCTGCTGACTCAGCACATTGGCTGGTAGAGCACATTAGCATTTCCCAGGTGAGGGAGTGAGCGGTTCCTACAAGATGGCTGCTGGTGGGTGGCAGCCTTGCTAAATGGAAGGTTTTGAGCACTTTTTTAAACACAAGTTTTAATACCAAAATGCAGTTAGAAAGTATACTTTTTTAAACAGAAATGCAAATCTTGGCATAAATATGCTCTGACAGGAGACTGCATGAAAGTAACTGGTTGTTTTCCTTTAAACTATACTTATGTTGTCTGACTCTACATCAGTATAGTATGTTTTCACAACCTAGTATTACCCTCTTCCCATGGTGAGCAGAAAACATCTCATTTGTCTGTTTTGGGGTGTTTTTTCATGTTTACAGCATTTTTAATAAATGTACTGCATTATACCCAAATACAGTTAAATACCCAAATACCCCTGGTGTATTTGTTGAATATTGAACAAATGCTATGCTTCAGTGTTTCTATGTTTCTTTCAACCTGACTCCAGGTCACCCCAGTAGATTGGAATGTACTCAGTCTTTCCTCCATGTCTTGTCCCCAGAAGTAACAGAGAACTTACTTACTTATCTCCCTCCCTCCCTCCCTCCTTCCTTCCTCCCTTCCTTCCCTCCCAACAAATGTTGGTGTCCTTGTGGCATTCATGAGATGGTACCTCTTCAACCAGACTCCAGATCTCCCCAACATACTGGGATGCACTCAGTCATTCTTTCTTTTTGGCTTCACCCTAATCCCCAAATAGAGGCATATAAGGGCCTAATGAGGACCTACTTGTGGCAGACCCTCCTTACTCTTCATCACTCTACTATTCCCTCCACTCCTAAACTGGATTTATTTATTTATTTAGTTTTGTTGATCGGGTAAGTGCACTAGACAAATTCTGCCTATTTTCAGGCATGACTGGGATACAGGTGAATGCCAACTGACCTTATAGATTTACTGATGCTTTGATGACCTACTGCTTTCCTGACAAATTCAGTTGGGGGAGGGGTGTACAACAAGAAATCATGTATGCCAAGATCCCATTTTTGATTCGGGGGGAGCTTTAATTACAGACATGTTTGGAAAGTTAATAAGTTGCATAGTATGTCCAACCAGCAAGTCCAGCTGAGCATGCCAGGGTGTACAACTAGTGAGCACGAAAGCCTTGTCTGTGGGGAATTTTTGGAGACACTTGGAGAAACCCTACATTAGGTATGATCTTACTTTTACAAGTGTTGTAGAACCTCATACAGTAAAAATGTATTTTTCTACATGCACTTCAGTTTCACTGCAAGAATGGCCTAGCATAGCTAAACAGAGAAAGGAGCATTCATGTAAGATATCTAACTACATTTATACAATGATGCATAAAATTCAAATGGGATATCATACAAATGTCATAGTAACACCTAGGATGTTAGACAACTCCTCATTTTGTATAGTGGCAGCAGTCACATGGCTATTAGCATCCTCTGGCCTAAAAGTTATCCCTAGGGCAACCAAGAACTTGAGGGATGAGATAGTACAGGGCATACTTGTGGTGAGAGGGTATACAAAAACAAACAGAGATCATATGGGCTTTTATATAGAAATGTAGAAAGTGATTGCAGAAGGAAACCACAAGGTCCATCTAGTCTGCCCAAGACCCTACCCCACTTAACTGCTACTCAGTGTTATGATGCCTTTGTATTTATCCTAAGCATTCTTAAAAAAACCCAATCATTTTTTCCTCTACCACCCCTTGAGGGAGGCTGTTCCATGCATTGATCACCCTCTCAGTGAACTTTTGACTTAAAAGAAACTGAATGGATGCTTGTAGCCTCAGTAGATAGAAATAAAACTAAAAGGAATGAAAGCATATGCTAGTGTATTATTAAATCTGTTACAGAGCATTTTTGCTGTATCTGAGAATACAAGTGCTGGGGATGGTGCGATATGGTTATGAACAGGAAGAATATTAAACATATAAAGATGCAGTCATAATGAATACTAAGTAAAACTGCATTTTGGCTCAGATGTAGGCCTGTGACTGTGGGAGCTTGTTTTGGCTTTGACATACAGTAGGACTCCAATAAATTACCATGATAGATCCCTTCAAGAAAGGCTGCATGCCAAAGCTTTACACTTAACTAAAATTTCATCTCTTTGGCACTGAGGCAATAGCCATCTACAGACCCTTAATAAATTACATAGTTTCTGGATGGATGTTTGTTTTAGTTGTCATGGGTAGAACCTTCAGTCAAACTGCAATCCACAGTTTTAGTACTCAACAGTATCGCTCTTTGTACAACACCCTTAGAAACAAATGCTTCAAATAAAATGAGATATTTTGATTGGGAATGCATCTAGAGTGAGACTATCTATGATATTTTCACTCTACAAGGATCATCACCTGTTATTATACAGCATGTTAATGAGGACGTTCCTGAATGGTCAACATGGATCCTTAACCTGTGATATGTTAACAGTAACCCAGACACTATGGAAAGGCATGTGGTAACCTGGTTTTTTTTTTCCTTTTTAATGTTTCAAAACATTACAGCTTCCCTAATGAAACATAATAGTGAAATTTAACTCTAAAGTGTAGGTTGCCAACTGGTAATCTTATCTCATGGTAAACCACACTCACTCTCCTGTGGCTAGTGCAGTTTGGCACACAGGAGATGAGATTACCCCAGAATACCCCTGTTGAGAAAGACTGATATTTAAATCCAGTAATCCCATAATAGTATCAATCTACTGTGACATCAGAAAGTATAATACCATCAGTCTGACATCAGATTGATGGTAATATGGGATTGAATTTTCAGAGATTTCCATATATTATGTTGCCCTCCTGCAGCTAGGATTGTGGTAAATATCTCCAAAGATTGTGAAGCTGTCCCATAACCCTTCTGGCAGATAGCCCTGCATCCAGTGTATCTTCCAAGAATCAGCCTTCTCCATAGAGCCCGACTGTTTGGTTTTAGCACTGAAGGCACTAGGGCATCACAGGAGCAAACATGTTTGGTAGGGTGCCAGCAGTGGTGTTGGCACTGGTGCATACATTACACTGCATGCCAGAGCCAGTAACCATAATCAATACAGTAACTGCCTCAGTTCTGTTTTTTCTACCATCAAGTGTGCACTGTGGGAGTGAATGTTAGTTGTTTGGGTTCCTTTTCTCTTGTTTTTTTCTTTGGAAGTGTAATGTTGGCTTCTAAAAGGTAAAAACCCATCGAAACCCCTGGGACCACTTTTTCAGTGCTGTTGGTGTGGGAAAACTATTGCCTACACCAAACGTCATACACTTTTTCTCCTGCCTTGAACTAAAGCATGATTTGAAGGCCTGCAATGCCTGTGTCACACTTGATGTCCAGGACTTGGAACTTTGAGCTTTGAAGATAGAATGACCCATTCCAAGCTTCAAGGGCAGTCCTCGATGCAGGTGGTCTCAAGTTAAGTTGTCAGACCATTCCTTCTGTCTCCTCACTGCTCTTTAGAGATGGTTGAGCTGGCTGTCATTGCTCCCACTGAGCTGGTGTCATGATGGATCTCAGGTGGTGGCATCAGGCAGACATTTGACTCCTACTGGTTGGCTGCTAGAGCACCTGCCATGGTCCAGTATCCATTGGCACAGGACTGCCCTGTCATCAGGGTCGGACCCATTTTCAGTGTCAGTCACTGACCTGAATATCAATGCTGAATATATCGCTGCTGGGCCTGGCATCAGTGTCACATACAATGTCTGCTTTTGGGTCACTGCACTGGCCAGCATTGGTATCAGTGCATGCCTTGGTGTAGACACTACTCACAGTGTCAGTGCTAGGGCCAGTGCAAGTGCTGCTGGGGTTGTTGATGCTACTGTCTTTGTTGACCTCTGTGTCAACACTGATGACACATCTGAAGCCGATTCATGACTTCTCCCAGTGTCAGTGTCAGTGTCAGTATCAATTCTGGATCTGGAGTAGTTCCTGCAGCAGGGGGCCCTTCGGGGGCTGGCCAGTTGTCTGGCAGAGGTTCCTCCAATGTGCACTCTTTCACTAGACACCATTAACACTGATGTGACTGGTTTTGGTGGCTTCACTTGCTCCACCTTTTGAACAAGGACTGCAAGTGGGCCAACTGGTCTGAGACTGGACATGGGTTCAGCGAATTAACAGGCCATCAACATCCCTTTCAGGCTACTGCCTCAAGTGCTCCAATTCCTTTTGATAGGGTGGCTGTGACTGTCTTGCATTTTGCCAGTTGTCACAGCAGGAGTTCCATCAGTGGCTGAAGATCATTTCAGGGACACTAATTTGGCACTGTTACCAGCTCCATCCCCTCTCATGGTCCAGGCCTCCTTTCCCATGACATTCTACTATGAGGATAATGAATCTTCAATCCATATCTCCTATGCCATGAAAGAAGTACTTTTCCAGCGATTCATGAGGTTGATTCAGGAGGGACTGCATTGGCCCAGCTTACTGGACAGAAACCCTAATGAAATGCCTCTGGGTTTCATTATGTTGCCCTGTATGGACATAATGGTAAATCTTCCAAGAATCGATCTTCACCATTCATTCCCACTTATGAGTCTAAGCTGTAAGCACTAGGACCCAGAAGGAGCAAAGTCCTTTGCAGCCTAGGGGATTGAAGTTGGTGTCAGTGACACCAACGAGGCAGACATAAGGACATTGCGCTCGTGGGTCGGCCAGTAACCGACACCAACACCCTTCCTTCCTCAGTTCTATTTTTCCCACTGTTGAGTGCACATCATGGGAGCCTCATTCATCTAACTGGGTCATACATCCTCAGTTTGTCACCGCTTAGTTCAATGTTGTATTTTTCAATGGTGCTAAGTTTCTTTTGGTGCACCTATACTATTTTAATGTTTGAGTCTAGTGCCAAGTTCTTTTCTACTAGTTTTTGTTGATCTTCCAAAAATCAATCTTCACCATTTATTTCCATTAGTGGATCTAAGCCGGAGGTGCTAGGACCCAGTGGGAGCCAGAAGTTTTCATTGGGCTGGTGCTAAGGCAAGCAGCGTGCATGCACGGCAATGTGAGAAAGCACACACAGCCACCTGCTTATGTCGGCGCTAGCCCCTGACTGTCTTGATTCCTTTTCTCCCATCATTGAGTGCGCATTACAGTTTTGTCACTCATCTGCTGGGAGTCAGAACTGCACATCTATATAACAGCAGCATTCAGTTCTCACAGTTTTAGTCTTTAAAGCTAGAGTTTTATTTTTGTGTCAGTTTAGTGTATTTTAGCAAAAATACATTTGTCAGTTTTTCTCAGCCCTCCCAAGTGTCAACAGTCGAAGGCCATGGAGGACGGTAGGGTGCTTGAACAGGCAGACAGCTCCTGCAGTAGGGCTGCATTTGGTCCACTTTCTGCTCTGGGAAGGTTTCTGACTATGCATGGTCCTGAGCTCAGAGGGAAGGACAGTCCTTCCACAAGCACAAATGAGCGGCTCTGATCCTGTTCTACTTCAGGGTCATGACACTACTTGGCCTTGACTTCTTCCTCTTCCTGCTGAAAGAGGACAAAACGGCACCAGTCAAGGTCATCCTCTGCAAGGTCTGCTGCAGGATCTCTGGTCTTCTGGGGCCAGGGCCCTTGCTGTCACCTTTGAAGTCACTGAGAGCCTGTGGTTCCAGGAAGCTGGAGTGTTGGGACTTGAGCCCTCCCCATCTGTAAGTGGGGACTCCAGTGGGCAGTTCTACCTTTTGGCAGCTCTTATGGAGTAGTGGGTGTGGCTTCAGGCCCATATGCTTCTGCTGGTGGAATTGGTCCTTGGTCCTTAAGGGTCGGCTAAACTGGAGTCATGGATGGGGCCATCAGACCAGGTAGAGAGTTTGGCTCTAACAACAGCCCTAGGGTCCTTGCTGGTAACCGTGCCACTGACTTCTAACCCCAGGAATCCCTCACTTATGCTTAACAATTGCAGTCATTCACCTGGAATGAGCTGCCCCGGAGCCTAGATGTTTATGCAAATTAGAGAATCTCAGAATTAAATTCAAAACTCTGCTGTGTGGTCATGTTCACCCCTGCATTCTAACAGCAGATTTATTTCCCTGCCTGAAAAAGCAGTTGCCTCAAAGTCCTTTCTTCACTTCTGAGCTGATCATGGTTTATTATTTTTTATTTTTACAGAGTAACTTGTTTAATTACTTTATTGATACTCTGCATTAGTTATGGAGTATTTGTGTGTGTTGTGTTTTTCTCTGGTCCATATCAGTTCCCAAGAACAGGTGAAGGCCAGGCCATTTTTGCAGCATGTTCCCACCATTGGAAACTGCTTCAAATTTAATTTAGAAAAAACTTATTCTGCCATTTAAATTGTACCACTTTGCAATTTTTTCACTATTTAATTCTCATTTTTTTTTTGTTTGGGAACCTAGATGACAATTGGCATCAACATTCAATTTTGACACCATTTGGTATCCTGTTTCTGTTATGGTTCTATTTATATAGGAACCAGACTGCATTTTTGTATTCTAACCTTTTAAAAAAATGTGTTATTTGGGAACTGGAACATCTTCCTAGAGTGGTCAGTGTTTGGCATAACTGACAGGCATAAGAAGAAGATGGGACCCACAGGTTTTCTGAACTTTACAAATTGCTTTCAACTCCTGGCTAAGGCAGCCTGGAACGAGTTGTGTTTGAGGTGCCTTGGTCCATATCACGATTTTGTTAGTTGTGAACTTTGTCACTTTTGCCGTAATATGCATAGCAGAAGGGCTAAAAAAGTTGAAGACCTTATGGTTTCTCCGTCTGCTCCATGTCACCTAAAGGCTCTGATGAGGGTCTAGTCCCTCTATACAAGCAGCATAACAAAGGGAAGGCTGCAAGAGATGGTTGAGAAAATCAGGGTATTCGAAGGGGGAATCCCTAAATCCAGGAAAAATTAAAGAGCCTCTGAACAGACACTGGAGATGGAGTCTGCTAAGAAAACACAAAAAGAAAAACATGTTGCTATGCCTCCTCCTGAAGAAGGAAAGGAGCCATGAGTAGACAAAAATGGAATTTCCTCAATAGAGGACATGACAAGGGCATGGCAGCTCATCCAGGCATTCCAGGCTATGGGAAATTTCATAAATATACTTGCCTCTCCAAGGTAAATTCCAGTAGCTGTGGAGGAAGAGGCTGAATTTTACTACCTGCAGGAGGAGGAGGAGGAGGAAGGGGAACCCATAGAGCCTGATGGTTCTCCTGAACAGCTGTTTGGTTCCCCTCCTCATCCCCCAGATAACTACACCTCTTCCTATACTTTTGTGAGGTAAACACCCTCAACATCTCATTGCAGGAGACTGCTGAAGATGAAGATGGGGTGGAATTTTTGGATATGATGGGCTTAACGCACATGAAAAGGTTGCTATTGCCCATCCAAAAATCCCTCAAAAAAGGCCACTTGTACAATTTTGTCAGCACCCAATTCAGATGCTGGCATGGACAATAAAATAGAGAAAAAATATCAAATGGACAAACAGGGTGTTGAGTACTTGTACTCCCACCCTGATCGATGAGGGAGTGGTCCAGACTGCAGTCTGTGATAAGGCCAAAGTGCCCCTTTTTTCCCAGCCTCCTGAGGAATATTCCAGGAAACTGGATAGTATGGGCAAAAATGTCTCTACCTCCACTTCCCTGCTTTTAAGATAGGCAGCATACTTGGCCTACACAGCTCAGGACCAAAAAGCCTCTAGAGTTCCATTCTGACAATGAGCGGGAAAGCTACTTGTGACCTCACACAGGATTTGGCTGACACAGCAAAGTCCACCATGGATGCCACCAAGCACCAGTTCCAAATGGCAATGGAAACAATGACACTGCAACCTGGGTCATGGAACATGCAGTGTCACTAAAAAGGTTTGCCTGGCTTAAAACCACAAACCTTTCCCAGAACACTGAAGCAAAAGTAATGGGTTTTTCTTGTGAGGGAAACTCCCTGTTTGGTGACAAGACAGAAGCTTCTGTGAGAAAGGTAGATGAATACAAGGCCACCTACAAGAGCAACACTGAGAAGGAGAAGGCTTCCACTTCCTTCAGGCCTTATTGGAAGGGGAGGTAGAGGTAGGGGATACTTCCCCTGTGCTTACCTTACATATGACTATTCACAGCAGAGGGGTTTCTTCAGGAGTAGAGGCAGAAGGGTTCCCAGGTGTGCAGATGCAACACCAGCTTCCAAAGCCCAGGCGAGGTAAAACCCCTGACAAGTCTGCACAGGTTACCCTACCATTGCCAGTGGGGGAAAGGCTGATTCACTGTTTCCAAGAATGGGAACCCTTGACTACTTCCATAACATGCATCTTACTATTCATCTTCCCCCCAGTACCACTGGCTCCCCTCACCTATCTCTATAACCCTGATACTCCTTTGCTAATAAGGGCATGGAGGCATTGTCAATATTTGCTCAAGACAAGGCTGTGTGCTGCTTCTTAAAATGTTTCTTTATGTAAAGCTAAAAGTTTGTATTGGGTAGCCATTTTCTCCTATTGTTGTATCTCAATAATCAAATCTTGTGTTGTCTGTGTATACCTTGTCTTTTCAGCATGGAAGCTTTGTAAAGGAGCTATAAACTCAAAGGTATTGTAATCTGATGTATCACATAAATAAATAAATAAAAAGAATAACCACAGATAAGTGGGTCCTGGAAATAGTGAGTCAGGGGTCTGCCCTTGCAGTTCAAAAAAGTTCTCATATTCCAGCAGAAAAAACTTTTGCTGTAGAACCTGTAGATAGAGGTAAAAAACTGCTACTAATAAATGCAGTGGAGAAAGTCCCCTTCTCACAGTGGGGGAAGGGGCTTTAGTCAAGATACTTTTATGACCCACAAGAAAAATGGGGAGTGGCAGCCCATTTTAGACCTCAGAAGCAGAACAAATTCATAAAAAAGGAAAAGTTCAGAATGGCAACATGGGATCAGTGATTCTATTAGTGCAACACAGAGATTGGTTAGGGTCATTGGATCTGAAAGATGCCTACTTTCACATACCAGTCAGGCCCAGTCACACAAAGTATCTCAGATTCAGGGAAGGGAATTGCCACTACTAGTTTGCAGTCCTTACATTTGGTCTATCCTCATCAACCAGAGTGTTCACAAAGTGCTTAGCCATAGTGACAGCACATTTGATGAGAAAAGGGGTGGTGGTTTTTCACTATCTGAATGACTGTCTAGTCTCAGGAAAATCACACCAGGAGGTCAAGTCCTCCCTCCTCCCCACACAGGAGTCCCTGGGTTTCTTAATAAATGCCCCAAAGTTACAATCAGATCCAGTTAAATTCCTGGACTTTCTAATTGTAGTTAGATACCCACCAAGGGAAGGCATTCCTTCCTCGGGAAAGGGTAGCACACCCAATCATTCTTGCAAATTCCTTCAAGGCAGGTCAGCCCAGACCTGGAAGGGATTTCTTACAGTTGCTGGGGTACATGGCTTCATCCACTACAGTGGTGCCAGGAGCCAGGTTCCAAATGAGAGATGTCCAGTACCACCTGGGGAGCCATTGGTCCCAGAGGTAGGATCCACTGTCAAAACTAGTACCTGTCACAAAGTGTCTATTAAGGGCACTGGAGTGGCAGAAGAAAGAAGACAACATCAGAGAAGGAGTTCCCTACCTTCAGTAATCGCCCACAGTCATACTCACTATAGATGCCTCTCTCCTGGATTGGAGTGCCCACCTGGAGAACTCACTGTAAATGGTATGTGGAGCCCACAGGAGTCTCAGGGGCGCGTAAACCTCTTGGAGCTCAGGGCAGTGTACCTGACAATGCAAGCCTTTTCCTCCCATATCAGGTGTCAGCCTGTCCAGATCAGGACAGAGAACACCACTACCATGTATTATATAAATAAACATGAAGGAAAAAGATTTCAAAACTGTGCACAGAAGTAATGAAGATCTGTAACCTAATGTACTCCCTGAAGGTTCAGCTATTGACAGCACACCTACCATGGAAAGACAACATACTGGCAGATTCCCTAAGCAGAATCAGCCAGGGAAATCATGAATGGAAACTGAGCAAGTAGGTGCTGGCTTCAGTGTTCAGAAAGTGGGGTACACCAGAGATTGATCTGTTTGCATCCTGGGAAAAGATCCAGCTGCCACTGTTCTGTTGCAGACCCCCCCTCGGTGGGTACAGTCCCAGAGGATGCCCTAGTCCTGGGCTGGGCAGGGAAGTTTCTCTATGCAGTACCACTGTTCCCACTTTTACTGAGAGTGTTGCTAAACCTGAGAAGGGAGTCTGCAACAATGATCCTCATAGCTCCAGACTGGGTCAGGTAGATTTGGTGTTCACCTCTCCTGTCCCTGTCCATCAAGCATCCCATCAACCTTCCCCTGAGATACAATCTGCGGACCTTGCCTCAGGACAGAATGATATTCTCACATCTGAGAACTAGGTGCTTCAGAGCATGGTACTTGAAGAACTAGAGTAGAGTTTTCTAGACTAAACTCCAGACTAAGCCTCTCTGAGGAGGTTAGCCATTCTTCCCCAGGAGGTCACTGCACACCCTATTAAGAGGAGTCGCACAAGACTGTCACTATGGGTAAGCAGGCTTTTGCAGTAGCTACCATTGGCATGTGGATTGCTAACTACCAAGAGCATCTTTCCAAGTATGAGTATACTCTTTGGAGCTCACCTAAGTCTCTGGCAGAGTCTCTGCCAGACTCTGAAACTAAACAGAAGATTCTGCAGACCGTTACTCATGGTACTGAGTCTAACAGTCATCATTTCAAAGCAGCTGTAGATGCCTTTGATTCTGCCTCCCACTGTGCTGCAGAAGGCATCTATATCAGAAGGCATTCCTGGTTACATACTTGTGGTTTTTCTCAGGCTGTTCAGCAACAGGTAATGATCATCCCCTCTGATGGCACTTAAACCTGTTTGGACAGCAGGTAGAGAAATATTTTGAGGTGTAACAGAAAACTTGAATGACCGTGCAGACTTCAAGCCAGCTGCTGCTAACCCGGGGAATAGTTTCTTTCAAACCCAGCATTCTTTTCATGGAAAGGGCAGGAAAGCGAAAACCTTATCTCAGCCTCCCCAGCCTCAAAAGAAGATGTAGCTGAAGGCATGGACACCAAAAGCACCCAGTGCCATCCTCTGAAGCTTCAGCACTGGTCCTGCCTCAGCTGCTCAAGGCAAACCTCTCCTCCCCAGTAGGGGGACACCTAACCTAAGGAGGCAGTATAGTGCAGTGGTTTAGGGCTCTGAGCTGCAAACCTGGAGACCTGGGTTTGAATTCCACAGCCCCCACTTGCATACCGTGTGATCTTGAGCAAGTCACTTAACATCCCTGCGCCCCCAGGTCTCACCTGTTAAAAAGCTTTCAGCTTAGTATGCCATTCCTGGTTAAACAATAAAAAAAAAATAAAAAAAAAAATAACCCAGTTTTACCAGGAGTGGTAGTCCATCACAACAGACAAGTAAGTCCTCAGGATCATTCGGGAGGGATAGTCCCTAGACTTCACAGAAATTCTTCCTGACTATCCACCCAGAAAGCAACCCCACTTATCAGCCCATATGTTAGAGCTTCTGGTGCAGGAGATGGCAGGCCTTCTGAGCAACAGGGCAGTGGAACTGCTGCCAGAGTCAGAATGAAATGCAGGCTTCTACTCTCACTACTACTTCCTAGTTCCAAAGCAATCAGGGTCTATGTGCCTCATTCTCAACCACAGAAACCTGAACAAGTTCATGAATTAAGAAAAATTCAAGATGATTTCTCTGGAGTCTCTGCTTCTGTTCTTGAAACCTCTGTGCTGGTAGCTTCCTTGTATGTGCAAGATGCATACCACCACATACTAGTGCACCCCAGCCACGACAGATACCTCCAGTCTGTTGTGCTGTGGCAGCACTACCAGTTCAGAGTGTTGCTCTTTGTGCTGTCCTCAACACCTTGAGTCTTTACAGAGTGCTTTGCAGTACTCACAATCCACCTGAGAAAACAAGGACTCCAGGTGTACCCTTATCTTGGCTGATAGCTAGTCCATCCACCCACCCAGGAGATGGACCAGGCAATGATCATGGCCTCTCAGTTCCTTACCTCCATGGGGGTTCTGTTGAATCTAGAGGTGGCTCAGCTCCAACCCTCACAGTAGCTGCTGTTCATAGGAGCTCTCCTGGATATGACTAAGGCCTGGGCCTTCCTTCCAAAGAGAAGAATGCAGGTGATCCTGCAGATGGCATGATATATAATGGTGCACAAATTTGTTCAAGCCCATTACATGCAACACATGCTGGGTCTGATAACCACCTCAGTGGTCACAGTGTCCCAGGCATGACTACAGATGAGAATCACTCATAGGATGCTCAATGCACAGTGGTCTCAATCATCACATTCTCAGACATACCCTATATGAGTTACAAAGGCCCTGGTTCGGTCATTCACTTGGTAGTTAGTGGAGGACAATCTGTTCCAGGGCTTTTCCTTCTCCAACCGGAGCCTCAGGTGACTCTCACTATAGATACCTCCCTGTTGGAGTGGGGCACCCACTGTCAGGGCCTCCAAACACAATGTGCCTGGGACCCATCAGAGAATCATATCCATATCAGTATGTTGGAGATGTGAGCTGTGTTGTATGGCCATAGTGGATCTTGTCAGCCACAAAACAGTCCTCTTCTAAACAAACAAGTCTGTCATGTATTACATCAACAAGGAAGGAGGAACACTCCCTTACCCTCTCTGCAGGGAAGCAATGAGAGTGTGGGAATGGTGTCTGGAGCAAGGGATACTGCTTCAAGCCATTTACCTGCCAGGAATCCAAAACACTCTGCAGATGAGTTTAATCAAACAGAGGCAGATCCTCATGAGTGATCACTAGCTCCAAATGTCATGAGATTGCTATTTAATGAGTGGGGCACCCCAGTTATGGACCTTTTTTTGCCCCCACTCAATGCCCAATTGCCTTGCTTCAGCTCCAGAAATCCAGAACATGACACTGTCTGTCAGGAGGAATTCAGACTGCAATGGCAAAATCATTTTTTGTATGCATTCCTTCCAGTCACCCTAGTGCACAGGGTATTGATCACCCCTGCTGGCCTTGACAGATATGGTTTCCTCTGTTGAGCTTACTATCATCTTACTATCTTCTGTGCTCCTCCTGGAGTCCAAGCTCTTCTACACCCAAGCTTGAATCCTCGCAACACCAGGGGATCTGAATCTCAGCTCTTGCAGGTTCCTTGCTGTCGCACCACATAGGGACAAGATCTTTTGCTCACCGGGGACCTAGCTGGCTGAATAGTCTCAGGTCGGACATCTCCTCTATTCCCAGGCTTGGCGCGTTCAAATCCAGGCTCTGCCATCATCTCACTGCCTCAAATTCTTGTGACTGTTTCATCTAATTCAGCCCTACTTACATTTAACCTAGCCTAGTTCAAGCCCACCCTTTTTAGCACTTTTCTCCTACTACCCCCGGCTCCTCCCTCTACTGCTCTCCCCCTTCCACCACTAGCACCTGTTCTTGTGATGATTGACAATGCCTGTGGCTGCTACTTCCTGTGCTTGTGTCTCCCCCCCCCGTTCTGTCCCTCATGCCCTCCACTACTCTTCTTTTTTTACTCTGTTTGGTTTTCTATAATGTGTCCACACTGCACTACATGTAATCCATCTGTTTCACTGTTTGCTTAGAATGTTATATTTTATTTCCTATTTTCTGTATTGTACTGTATCTGATGTGGAACCTTTGTAAAAGAGCCTTTGGATCAAAGGTACTTGTAATCCTAGATCTAAATAAATAAATAAAATAAAAATACTATCAGTCAGCAAACCAAGAATCCTTTCACTCAGGATGGATTTCTGAGTCAGGGTCACCTGGTCCATCCCAACCTGCCCTCACTTCATCTTCAGGCCTTGCTTCTGAAGAGAGAGATGTGAACAGGTACACGGTATCTCAGAGGGTCTCTGAAATACTTTTGGCTGCCCAAACCCTTCTACTAGGAAGACTTGCACAGCCAAGTGGAAACGATTTCCCATCTGGGCTCCAAAGCATGCATGGACCCCTTTGGGTACCCACCTGATATGGTTATGGAGTACTTGTTGGACCTTTCTAATGCTGGCTTGCAGGATTCCACAATCAAGGTCTACTTGTGTGCTCTTTCCGCATACCACAAGCCTGTCAGAACCCTCTATTTGGCACAGTTGCCACTCTTCAAGAGATTCCTTAATGGCATTTTACACGCTAGATCTCCCATCAGGAGTGCCTGGGACATCAACCTTGTGCTGGATATGCTCACCCACATGCCTTTTGAGCCTTTTGCAACATGTGAGCTAAAGTTTTTAACTTGGAAAGTAGCTTTTCTAGTGGCCATCACATCTGCTTAGAGAGTCTCTCAAATCCATGACTTAGTCATGGATCCCCCGTATACTGTTTTCCACAAGGACAAGGTAGGCCTCTGTTCCCAAAGTGGTGTCAGAGTTCCATCTGAAACAGCCTCTTGTGCTGCCTACCTACTTTGCTAACTTCTAGAATGAAGGGGAACATACTCTCCATTCTCTGAATGCTAAGAGGGTTCTTAACTTTCACCTGGACAGAACTAAGGACTTCAGGCAATCCAAACAGCTCTTTGTCTCCCTTGATCACAATCTGAAAGGCAGAGCCTGTTACAATCGAGTGCATTTCTGCCTGAATTGTGAACTGTCTATGCCATTGCTATGGCATGGCACAGATCATGCTGGAAGGTCAGGTATGTGTCCACTCTACCAGAGCAGATGCCATGTCGCTGGCAGAGATTCACTCTGTGCTTATGGATGATATTTGCAGAGCTGCAACTTGGAACACAGTGTACGCTTTTGTTAAGCACTATGCCTTGAATGCCCATGCCAGGCAGCATGCCACCTTTGACCGGACTATTCTGAATGGGTTTCTGTCCTGAATGAGCCCTTGGCTCCTATTGCCTCAGTCCGGGTTTTTTGTCTGAGCTTGGTACGCTAACCAGCTAGTGTGACTCAATGAAGATTGATTCCTGGAAGATATGGAAATGATGCACTTACCGCAATTCTTGATCTTCTAGGAATATCTTCACCATTGATTAACATGTCCACCCGCCACTCCCTGGGCTCACTCTAGTCTGTTAATTGGTCTTCCACCCCTTGTTCTTGGTTTGAGCTGTGAAGACACGTGTTACTGGTTTGTTGACGTTTCTTACAAAGGTCACCAGGGCTATCTGATGCATTAGGTTTAGTGCATAAGTGCTAGTTAGGTTGCGCTACACCTTCTTAGTAAAAAAAGGTACGGAGGCAGTTGAAGGCTGGTGCCAAAGTAAGCGTGCAAGTCAGTCTTGCAGTGCTGTGCATACGTGCAACTTACCTCAGCACCAGCCGTCCTGGAAAGTTTTGGCTCCTGCAGGGTCCTACACCTCCAGCTCAGACCTATTAGTGTGAAGCAATGGTGAAAATATTCCTAGAAGATCAAGAATTACAGAAAGTATGTAATTTTCATTTATCGGCTGATCTGGCGGGCAACGAACCTCACCAAGAGAGGAGAGAAAACTGGGTGTTTCATTGCAGAGGGTGGCAAGGTGGTGGTATCTTCATAGTAAAGGGATCTTCATAGTAAAGGGTCTGGGGGTGTAGGGAACTTGGTGATGGCCCAGTGTGTTGGGGAATGGTACAGTTTTAAAAAAATGTCTTTAAAAAATGGGCTGGTGAAGTTAGTGTGGTTGTTGGGAACTTGAAGTCTTAGCGATTTGCGAAATTCCTAACTGTGTACCCACTTCGCTAGCAAAGTAAAACTTTGTGCCATCTCTAGCTACTACCACCACTACATGTGGTTTCCCAAAACATCTGCTTTTGTCAGTGCCACCACTATCATTACAAGTGTCCACTTTAATGATTTCCTTCCAGTCTCCAAAGCACATGTCCTCTTCATGGTGTATGGTAGGCCTATCAGACCGAATGGCAAACAAAATGCCAAACATATAGAATAATACATGGGGTAATGTGTATAATAAGGATTTTACACACACCCGAGGTGTTGCATGCTATATAAACCCCAATAGTGAAGCTTGTGGAGTTTATACAAGTACCCAAGACTGAGGGTGTGTGTAAAATTAACGTTTTGCACACTACCCCATGTCACGTTTTATTTAATTACTGGGTAGCGTTTTCTCACCTTGAAAACACTACTCAGCAATTACAGAAAACAGTGGTTCCAGTAGCATGGTCAGGCTGGAGCCTGATTTCACTTTTTTTTCACATTTTTATCATGATTGCCTTGAAACCTGACATGAAGGAACTGAACAGCGACTACATTTTTGAAGGAGCTTGTGAAAACACTTACTGTGAGTCAGTTTACTGCGCAGCAATCTAAGTATGTGCACGAGGGAGGCAGTGTGCATATGCATGGAGCAAGGGAAACCCAGCGAGTGTTGGCTGTTATAACCAGGTTTCCCTGTGGGAGGAAACACTCCCATTAATATAGTCCACTAATATGTACTCAGCCATACAACCCTGTTTACAAACCCTATTAATGTCCTCTACCCATGTTGAGCAGAAAACATCTCATTTGTCTGTCTGGGGCTGTTTTTATAAATTTGCAGCATACTGTACATTATGGTTGAATACTTGACTTATCAAGCACCCAAATACAGTCAAATATCTTGGCTGTATTCATCCAGCGAAAACGAATGTATGTATTTGCAAATGCTGTACCTATTGCCTGCTTTATTCCATTTCCAGTAGCAGATCTGTGTATTTATTTTCCAGTTTCATTAAAGTTGAAAAATAAATATTTCCTTTGAAGTGCTAATACTTAGATGGAGAACTTGTTAAATGTTTAAATATGTGCTTTGTGCGTTTTCAGTACACAGGGGTGTTCATATCATCGACACCTCTTTAGCAAGCCTAGCAACTATGCCCCTTGGGTGGTCCTCTGCAACTATTTGGCATATAGCACATGCGAATTAGAATAATGATTTTAATTTCATGCTCTGTTGTTTACTACTGCCACACTGGGGAGTCTAGCAATTTGTGGGTCCTTCCATGTTTTCCCTCCTCTTCTAACATTCTTTGCGTCTTCAACTGTGACTTCGTTTCATAAACTGGCGGGGGCTGTTAGCAATACTCACAGCAGTGCTGATATACAGTGGCAGCCAGAGATATGTCCCAGTGTATGCATATATATTGTATCTGGATATTTTTTCTCAAAGAATTCTCATTTATTATGTTGTCTTGCGCACGCACACACAAAATCTTGTGATAGTAGTAGCACAGTGAGAGGTGTGTCAGTGTTGGCGAATACAGGGCATGCTTTAGTAGGTGCGTCCCTCATTCACCAGTTAGCCAGAATGCTAGTGCTGATGCAAGAATTATATAAAGTGCCACCAACTTGAAAGAAATATGCCTCTGCAATCAGAGACAAGCTTGCCATGCAGCAGCAGAGATGACACGCTTCCCATATGTGCCTTTCCTAGTGAAATATTTCAGTAAACATGGCGGTCGCACACAATCCCCACGCAAAGGCGACATCGGGGGTGCAATCCCAGTGTCGGCATGTCCCCACCCTCATATCAGTGTGACACACTGTGAGCCCACCCCAGTGTGCCACTGCTCACACAAAGCTGACCATGTCGGCATGTTCCTCCCCCCAACCCCATTGTGTGGCACAATCAATAAATCATCCTGCCATGTCCGGTTCTGTTTTTTTTGTTGTTTTTTTTTAACTTGGAAAAAAAAGAAAACTGTCCTCATCCGCAGCACGATCTCCCCCAATCCACACCCACCCTCTGCTCACCCCACCTCCCCACATACCCCCACCCCATACTTACCTCTGGAGGTCCAGCACTGCGATCTTCGGTGGAGCTGGAACACATCTGGACTCTTCAAAGCTGACCCGCAAAATGAAGAAATGCCGGTAAGCCGTATAATGGCATCAATGGGGGGGTTTCAATTTATGTGGATATCTCAGCCATTTTTTTGAATTTTGGCTCCAGATTGTCAACATGGGGTTCCTGGGACCCCACCTCATGAACACATGCACTGTCAACTCATTATTCGGTCCCAAAAGGTGATTTCGCGGTCACCGTGAGGAATCACCCTTCAGGACTGATTAATGAAATGACAGTGCCACTGTTCATGAGGTGGGGTCCCAAAAAGCCTATATTGCAAATTTGGTGAAAAAATTGCAAAAAATTACTGTGTTACAAGCGTGCATTGTGCAGTTTCCACGCACGCTCGTAACTTCTACAATTTTTAATATTTTCACTCTCGATTTTCAACATTGCCATTTTTTCACACCTCTTTATGAACAATACAGCTGTTATTTTTCACATCCTGCCTGAAATGTGTTTTCACACATCTAGCACACAATGGTACGGTCGCTCTGGGAAATCAGCTTTCAGGACAGAGTAACAAAATCACAGTGCCACTGTTCATGAGTGGAGGTCCCAAAATGCCTATGTTGAAAATTTGGTTAAGAAAATCCTCAAAATAATTGAGTTACAGGCGTGCGATGCGCAGTTTCTACGCACGCTCGTGACTTCACAAATTGTTCATATTTTCACTCCAGATTTTCAACATTGCCATTTGTTTACACCTCCTCATGAACAGTACAGCTGTCATTTTTCACATCCTGCTGAAATGTGTTTTCGCACCTGTGGCGCCAAATGGCGTAGTCACTGTGCAAAAACACCCTTTGGTTAGCAAACTGATAATGCCACTGTTCATGAGGTGGGGTCACAAAAAGCCCATGTTGAAAGTTTGGAGTGAAAATACCAACAAACGCCCAGGGTGTTAGGGTTTCCAACCATAATGCTCCACCCTGTATAGACTGACAGGCATCAGGGGCGTGACTTGGGGTTGTTGGCTGTAATGCTCACACCATTCCACCCCCACCAACACCCTGCAGCCAGTGACAGGCATCAAGGTGTGCCTTGGATTCTTCGGCCCCAAAGTTCACCCCATTCTCCTATACTGCACCCATCTCAGCATATTACCTTATGGAATGGGGTGAGTGTAAGGCCCAAAAACCCCAAGGCACTCCGTGACACTTGTCGGTGTCTGCAGGGTATGGTGAGGTGAAATGGTGTGAGCGTTATGGCCAACGACTCAAACGCACACCCCAATGCCTGTCAGTCTCTGCACGGTGGGGGTGGGGTTGGTGTCAGTTCAATACTTCACTGCCATTCCTATTATGCATCTCTCTAACTCCTGCACTACCAATGCCAATGACAGCAAGACAACATTTGGCATTGACAAATACTTGTATCAGTGGGATTCCCAGTGATATATCTGGATACAGCTAAAAGCCGTGTTTACACGGCAGCAGTGCTATGGAGTGTGTGCTGCTCCCTTCCCAATTTGCCAGCTGCACTCAGGTTTACACTCCCGCCTTCACTGCACTGCAGGTCACTCCGAGGAGGGGCTGAGAATTCACTGGAGGCTGATGTAGAAGTAGCCTTTGTAGTGGAGCGAGCGCAGCAAAGCGTTCACTCTGCTGCTGATCCCACAACTGAGTCGGATCAAAAATGATCCAAGGGTCACTTTGCTACTCCTGAGTAGCTTGAGCACTGTTGATGCAGCCGCATCAACCTGTGTGCATAGGTTGATGCGCTGCAAAGTCAGCAGTGTAAACAGGGCTTAAGGTTTACTGGGACTACTTAAGATCAGTTCAGCAGGGTGGTGCTGGAGTGCAGTGAAGCAGGCTGTACCCTGAATATGTCACTGGTAGAACAAGTTCTGCCTCCACCCACTTGGGAGTGAAAGCCTAGTGTTGCAAACATTCACTTACAGCAGCAGTGCACCCAACTTAAGTGAAAAATGTGAGCCTACCATTTCTCACGTAAAATATTCCAGGCATCTTCACATTTTAACTGGTGGTCAAATGTTTTAGTTCCACCAAAAGCTGAGTATTTTATAAATGTTTTAATTTAGTTTTTTCCCTTGGGGGAAAAAAATGACTGCCATTTATGGCTTAGAATTACAATTGTAGACCTATAAAGTGTTAAGATTGAGAAAATAAAAAAAAAAACTGGTACGCAGCATGAGGTACCTAGAAAATTTGACCGGTATGCATGTAACCCCCTTATAAATGGGGGTTCCTGAAAAGTCTTCCTCGAGCTTGCCTAAATGCTCACTGCCAGGCTGTTGCCCTGCATTTTAGCAGTTTAAATGTGATTGCCAGATAGTGCCTGTATAGCCTCTGTGTACTGTCTCTTTAAGAGCTGCCTGGATTGCAGTCATAAGTAATGTGAGAGGGAGCTCTATTGAAAGATGCAACTGTTTGTTGAAAATCATTTAGAGTGATAATGATAATGTAGTTTGTCTAACCTGCCTTCTTTGTAGCAAGGACTGTTTTGTTTATCTCCACTATCTTGGACCTGGACTGTGAATTGGACCAATCAGTACTGATGGGACCTAAAATGGAGCCAGACTGCAGGAGCTGTCTGGAGTCAAAATCTGTAGGAATTGTAGTTTGGGGCTTTTTGCACCTTTTTGCACCTGAAGGGAGAGCCTTTGTTGTGACTGACAGGAGGATCTGTTTTTTTACAATACCCGTGACACAGTTAGGAACCGATAAGGGAGTCTTGCCTGGCGGTTGCCATAAAAAGGGTAAGTTTGGTTAGAGTGGCCATGTCTGAGAAACCCAAGAAGAAAACAGGGCCCACTGGGTTTCAACACTGCAATGAGTGTGGGGAGGTCTTTGCTAAGGCCGATCCCCACACCACCTGTGTTTATTGTCTGGGGTTTGAACACCTCGACACAGACTGCCAAATTTTTAAACATTTTCCTAAATCTACCCTTAAGGAGAGATTAGGTAGACTTAGGGAAAAGGAGGCTGAGAAGTCCGCTGACCCGAATGGCCAGCCTGGTTCGGTTCCGACCAAACCAGAATGAGTGCCCTCTGACCAGGGATACTCCTTCGGGCAAAAGGAGAGCTGATCCTGAGGGGTAGGTTCCTACAAAAAGGAAACGCAAAGAGAAATCAACCGGTTCGGATCCAGAGGTTCATGTTCCGACTACCGAGGAAATAGCCAGAGCGATTCGGATTGTGGAATCGCTTTGCCCGGTTCCGACCAATCCAGCACCATTTGGCAGGGTTCAGTTCGGTCGGTTCCCCCGGTTCAAGATTATACCCCTGAAGATTTTTATGAACCGGAGTTTGAGGAGGAGGGGGAGTTCAAAGATGATGGTGATAATGGTGAAAGTCTGGATGTGCCTGTGGAACTGGACATCTCCCCAGACAGACCTTCTGGTGTTTCCCCTCCTAGGCTTTCTGAGTCCCCTTCCCACTATCTGTTTTACAGAAAGTTGGCTGAAACCCTCCAGCTTCCTATGGAGGCCATGGAGGATCAAGAGGAGCCTGATTATGTGGAAATGATGGACATCCCAGAGTCCAGGAGACTGTCTATTCCCCTTGACAAATCCTTTGGGAAACAGACGCAGAAAATCCTAAAGTCTCCCAATTCTGTACCTCCTATCAATGGGATTCCCAGTGATATATCTGGATACAGCTAAAAGCTGTGTTTACACAGCGGCAGTGCTGTGGAATGTGTGCTGCTCCCTTCCCAATTTGCCAGCTGCACTCAGGTTTACACTCCCGCCTTCACTGCACTGCAGGTCGCTCCGAGGAGGGGCTGAGATTTCACTGGAGGCTGATGTAGAAGTAGCCTTTGTAGTGGAGTGAGCCCAGCTGTTGACAGAAGGATGGACAAGAGGTACACGCTATCAGGCTCAGATATGGAGTTTTTATACCAGCAATGCAGCCATGCTGGGGTAGTGCAGGCTGCTGCCTGTGACAAGGCAAATATTCCCTTGGCTTCACACCCCCAGACAAAGACTCCAGGAAGATTGATCCCATGGCAAAAAAGCAGTACATGGCATTTTCCTTGGGACTCAGGCAGGTGAATTATATGGCCTATACAGCCAGGTACCAGAAGTCCAGATGGGAGACTGTATTGGCACTGGCTAAACAGGCCTCCCCCCAGCTGGCCAAGGAGCTGGAGGAGGTGGCTGCTGATGAGATTGAGGCATCAGAGGTACAATTTCATGCTGCTGTGGACTCCAGTGATGTGTCATCAAGAGTCATGGCTACATATGTGGCTCTTCGGAGGATGGCTTGGCTCAGATGTACAAGCCTCTCACAGGACACCCAGGCTAAGGCTATGGATTTTCCTGTGGTGGGTAATTCTCTGTTTGGGGAGCAGACAGAGAATTACATGAAGAAAATGGATGAGTATAGGACCACTTATAGAGTGCTCAGGCCAAGGAGAGGCAGGCAACTCCTCAAAGGCAGCAATCTAGGGGCAGGGGCAGGCCTTTTCATAGGCCTTTTTACCAAGAACAGGCCTCTTCTCCCTTTTCACAGAGGGGGTTCTTCAGAGGGAGAGGCAAAAGGGGATGAGCAGGACTGCATCCACTCCTCAACCTAAGGCTCCTGCCAAGCAGACACCCTGATGGGTCTGCCCGGGTCGACTCTCCTATTCCTGTAGGGGGAAGTCTGACTTACTTTGTCCAGGACTGGATGTCTATTACTTCAGACAGGTGGGTCCGGGAAGTAGTAAGCCAGGGACTGGTTCTCAGCTTCAAAAAATTTCCAAAGATGAGAACCAGATCCTTTCCACCTGCAGGTCTCTCTGAAACCCTTGCCCTAGAGGCAGAGGTTTAATCTCTTCTGGCCTTAAGGGCCATAGAGAGAGTTCCTACCCTACACTGGGGCAAAGGTCTGTACTCCAAGTAATTCCTTATCCCAAAAAAACCGGAGTGGCGACCCATCCTAGATCTAAGATACCTGAACAAACATCTTTTAAAAGCAAAGTTCAAGATGGTGACTCTGGGAATAATTCTTCCCTCTCTAAGTCCAGGGGACTGGCTAGCCTCCCTGGACCTCAAAGATGCCTACTTTCACATTCCCATCAGGTGCTTCCACAGAAAGTACTTCAGGTTCAAGTTGCCCTCAGGCCATTATCAGTTCAAAGCAATGCCCTTTGGCCTAACATCAGCCCCAGTGGTTTTCACAAAGTGCCTGGCAGTAGTTGCTGCCTTTTTAAGAAGGCAAAAGATTTCCATTTTTCCATATCTGGACGACTGGCTCATAGTGGGCCAGTCTCCAGACCAAGTCAGGTCAGACCTGCAAGTGACCCAGCAAGGGCTCGCTTCTCTAGGATTTCTTCTCAACCTCTTCAAGTCAGTCCTCGAACCAGTGAAGCTTCTTACCTTCATAGGGGCAGAACTGGATACTGTCAAAGCAAGAGCTTTTCTTCCCCTGGAAAGGGCAAAAGTTCTTCCTTCAACCTTCAGGTATCCCGACCAGCAAGGCATTTCCTTCAGCTCTTGGGCCACATGGCAGCTTCTACAGCAGTGGTCCAATGGGCAAGATTCCAGATGAGGGACATTCAGTTCCACCTGAGGGCCTTTTGATCCCAAAGGAAAGATCCTCTTACCAAACTGATTCCAGTGACTCGGACTCTGATCCAAGCTCTTCAATGGTGGCAGGATCAGGGCAGTTTAAGGCAAGGGGTCCCATTTGTCACTCAGTCTCATTCGGTGGTCCTTACCACGGATGCTTCCTTTCTGGGCTGGGGAGCCCATCTGGGGGCCCTCACTGCCCAGGGACTGTGGTCCCCTCAGGAATCCCTTCTCCATATCAATCTCCTGGAACTCAGGGCAATTTTTCTGGCCCTGCAAGCTTTCTCTCAGTCAGTGCAGAAAAAGGTGGTTCAGGTCAGAACAGACAATACCACCACCATGTAGTACATCAACAAGCAGGAAGGCGCTCGGTTCATGGCCTTGTGCACAGAAGCCATGAAATTGTGGTCCCTGGCTTATTCCCTGCAGACCTCTCTGATAGCAGTCCACCTCCTAGGGAAGAACAATGTGCTAGCAGATGCACTGAGCAGGATCTCCCAGGGCCATCACGAATGGTCCCTGGTCCCTCTGCTGTTGAAAGTGATTTTTTCAAGGTGGGGCACTCCAGAGATAGATCTCTTTGCAGCCCCAGATAACCACCAACTTCCTCTCTTTTGTTGCAGACCCCCAGTTTTGGGCTCAGTCCCTCTGGATGCTCTGATTCTGAACTGGGAAGGGAAATTTCTGTATGCCTTCCCTCCATTTCCTCTACTGTTCAAAGTTCTAGTCAAGATAAGGTCACAACCTTGCGAATTGATTCTGATTACTCCAGACTGGCCAGACAGCCTTGGTACCTCCTGTTGCTGTCTCTAGCATCCCATCTTCCCCTGTCTCTTCCCAGGAATTACAACCTGTTAACCTTCTCTCATGGGAGGATTTGGTACCCCAATCTTCGGTCTCTCAACTTCAAGGCATGGCTTATGAAGAGTTAGAGTATGCAGATTTGCATCTGTCTCAGGGGGTCCTGGATATTCTCAAAGCCTCTCGAAAGACCGCCACCAGAAAGACCTATAACTCCAAATGGAAGAGATTCAGCATTTGGTGTTCCAAGAAGCATATCTCTCCAGACACTGCTGAATTGCCTACAGTTCTAGATTATATGGTCCATCTGAATGGCCTAGGCCTCAGACCAGCTACACTCAAGCTACACTTGTCAGCTGTTTCTGCTTTTCTGTCAGTGGGGAAGTCTTCCTCACTAGCATCTCATCCTGTGTTCTGTAAATTTTTCAAGGGATTGCTTCATACCAATCCTTCCTTTAGTGATCCTGCCCCTGCCTGGGACTTAAATGTTTGCATTTCTCAACTTATGCAACCTCCTTTTGAGCCAATGTCCTCATCAGAGCTAAAGTACTTGACTTGGAAAACTGTGTTTTTGGTAGCCATTACCTCTGCCAGACGTATCAGTGAATTGCAAGCCCTGTCATTGGAACCTGATTTTATATCCTTTCATAGGGATAAAGTGGTCCTTAGAACCAATAGAAGGTTCTTGCCCAAAGTGGTTTCAGATTTCCACTTGAATCAGTCTATGTCTCTTCCTGTCTTCTTCACTGATCATTCTTCCTCAGGCGAGAGGAGGCTACACGGTTTAGATGTTAAAAGAGCTCTTAGCTACTACATAGAGCGTACCAAGGGTCACAGGTTTGATTCCCTCCAGCTGTTCCTCAATTATGGAGAAGTGGGAAAGGGCAAACCTGCCACCAAGAGAACTATTGCCTGGTGGATTGTGTCTTGTATACAATTCTGCTATGAGAAACTGGGAAAGATTCCACCCTAAGGCCTGAGGTCTCACTCTACAAGAGGTATGGCTGCTTCCCTGACTGCTGCCAGGGATATCCCTCTCTTAGAAATTTGTCAAGCAGCCACCTGGAAACAGTCCATACCTTTACCAAGCATTACTATCTGGATATCCAGGCTAGGCGTGATGCTCGGTTTAGCACAGCAGTACTTCAGAGCCTATTCCCAAAGTAGGTTCTCTCCCTCCTCCATGGAGGTAGTGCTTGGTAGTCTGCAGATAGTCATAATACAGCAAGACTTCATGTTGTTGGAAGAAAAAAATACTCACCTTAGTAATTGTATTTCTTCTAATGGAGTCTTGCTGTATTCTGACCTCTCTCCCCTCTCGGAACCTGGTTTTTGGGAAGTGGGTGGGCAGGTGCAGTGTTGCACCCCAGAGGTGCTTCTTCACACCCTCCCCCTTTTTGTTTGGGTGTTTTTGTTGTATTGTTATCCTTATTTGGATTGGTTTTTGGTTTTGGGTTTCCTGACTTGAGTCTTCCTTGGGAATCCAAAACTCTGGTTGCCAGTTGGCTAGTAAAAGTTTTACAATTTCCATATAGGGTAGTTAGTGAGTTTTTGCTCATAAGAATCTGACGGTTGGGTTTCAAAGGGCTGCAGACAGAGACCTCAACCGAGCTCGAGCTCAGCATTCTATGCACTGCATAGAAAATTAACCCTATGTTCTCTAGGGCAGTTTAAAGGCTGGAGCTAACTGCAGTTAGTTAGAATACAGCAAGACTCCATTAGAAGAAACACAATAACTAAGGTGAGTATTTTTTTTCTTTTGGGCTTTTTGCGCCTTTTTTGCACCTGAAGGGGGAGCCTTTGTTGTGACCGACAGGAGGATCAGCCAACCAAACCTTTTGGATCTTGGAGAATTTCCCAGACTGCTGCAGCTAGTTTCAGTTTTGAGCTGAGAAGTGAAGAAGTAACAGCTCAAGTGATTTTTTGAGCAGCAGTTCTGCGTAGTTTTGCATGGGAGAACTGTGAAAGGGCTGAGTTTTGGCCTGCCTGCCTGTCTGCCTGCTGTCCCTGAGAGGGAAAATAGAGTTTATTCGGACTGAATCCGAGTTGTGAGGACTATTTAAGCCACTTGACTGTGACCAGGCTTTAAACTGAAGAAGACCGAAGATTTGCTCAATGTGATTGGCCTGTCAGGATTTCCAGCGGCATTTAAATCCCTGGTTTGTGCAGAGACTTTGCGATCATGACCGGAGAGTGGTTTGCCTGGTACAGTAGAATTTCCTTACATGTAAATGAGCTGTGTATTGAAAGTGGGTCATGATTTGGTTCCCCACTGTGTGAACTGTGTTCTGCTTGCTGGTACCATAGAATCCTTTACATGTAAATTTGCTCTATATTGAAAGTGGGTCGTGATTTGGTTCCCCACTGTGTGAACTGTGTTCTGCTTGCTGGAAGCTTTAGCCAGCCTGATTGGACTGAATCCGCGTTCATCTCCATTCGGCCTGGGCCATGCCACACCGTCCCTACCAGACTGTCCCACTGCACAGAGAAAGCCACCGATGAGAGACTTGCCTGGGAATCAACCCCCTGCTCAACACTCGAACAGGAACGATGCTTCGGCGAATCGTGTGGGCCCTGCATCTCCTGGCACTCCAGATTAACCACCTGCTGTCTCGATTTTTGTCCAGCCTGTGTCCAGTCTTGGGTATCGTGAGTAATCATCAGGGTAGTTCCCTGCAACAACAGCCTAATCTAAAAGTGTGTCATCTGATTGTCTTGTTGTTTTCTTTTCATGAACTGAGCTCTCCAGCTCCAGATTACAAATAGTGTGTGTTGTGCATGTTGATCTTCCCTTGTCAGTCTTCACCATTCATTACTGCTTGGGTGTAAGCTGGAGGTGCATACCTGCCACAGGAGTTTTTCTTTTCAGAGCAGTCGGCTGGCCTTGCCCAGTGGCGCATCCAAGCTTGATCTGTGAGGGCGGCCGTTTGGCGTCACAGGCTCCTCCTCCATCCAGTTCTGTTTCTCCCGCTGTCAAAGCTGCACCTGCTACACGTGTGAGAGTTTTTGGTACTGCGACATAGACCTACTTAAATGCGTGGAGGCGACTCCTTCATCCCGGTTTGTTTTTTCCCCAACGCCATTGACTCTGGTAAGTCCATTCCTTTCTTTTTCGACAGCACTGGGAGCTTGGCTGTATTTTAGGTTATTTTCGCATCATGTCCAGTTTGGGAGCTAAGCGAAAGTTGAAAGTGGGTGTGCCTGTGGCTGGCATTTTTCCGTTGCGGACTGGCATGATGTCTGCATTCAGTGCCTGGGACCTAACGACAACATGGACAGATGCAAAGCCTGATTCTCGATGGACCACCTTGTTCTCGAAGTCCGCAAGTTCAAAATTGGCAAGGGCCCGCCGACTTTTGGAGGACGGCGTTGCTCTCAGGCCTCCCAGGCCAGGTCTTTAGGCCCCTCCTCTGGGTCCCTTCCCAGGCCTATATGGTCTAGAGAGGAGGAGGAGGAGGAGGAGGTCTCCTCGTCTTCTAGGAGGCCTCTTTTGCGGTGTTGTGGGAACGCCGTGACCCCTCCCAGGGCCGCTGTGGGGACACTGCCTCGGCAGTCACCTCTTCAGAGGTGCAGGCTCCCCCAGTGTCATGGCCCATATCTGCCGGGCCCGGCGTGGGTGGACCCTCTGCCACTTTCCAGCGCCGTCTTGGATCCATGAGCCACCCATGGTGCCGGTGATCAGGGTGGCGCCGCTTGTGGTGCCACAGGCCTGGTCGACTCTGTTGGTGGCGCCATGTCAGGTTTCATTGTCTGCGGTGTGTTGATGCCAAACGGCGCTGTGAGTGGCACCGGCTTTGTTCATGTCGCCGTTCCTCAGGGGACTTCTGGGGTGGGCAGTATTGAGGTCCTTCTAGTCACCTTTTCCTCGGAAGCAGATGACTCAGATGTGGACCTGTCCTGGCTCCCTGATTCCTCGGCATTGGAGTCTTCCGTGGGACTAAGTGTCAAGCAGCCCAGCGTGCCCATTCCTCAGTCTCTACAGCAGCCTTGTTCTGAGGACTCCCAGGCTGGGGGTGGCCTGGGGTCGTTGGGAGGGGACAGCGTGGGGGCTAGGGAAGGGTCTGTTCACCCAGAAGGGGCTGTAGAAGCTGCCGTCTCCTGTGCTGCTGAGCCCTCTCGTGGTGAACTAGGGGCCTTGGCCTCTGGGGACTCCCCTCGGAGATCCCAGGATCGACAGGCTCTGGCGCTGGTGTCAAGGAGGACGGTGTCCTCTGAGTCTGAGAGGTTGAGGGGCCGGGGTGAGGCATGTCGAGTTTCGCCTGCCGCCCCTCGGGGTGTAGGTAGGAGCCATAGTGCCGAGCTCCGTCTCTCCCGCTTAGGCTTGAGGGACCCCTCTGGTGGCGTTGCTTTGGGCTGCCCTTCTGGATCCTTGCAGCCCCAGGTACATCATAGGGGAGGATCCCCCTTCCAGTCTCTTCCAAGGTTTGCATCCCCAGGGTTCCGTTCTGCAACCTGGTTTGTTATCCGGGACCCTGCCAGCTTGGGCTTTGTTCCACGGATTCCAGAGCCTGAGCAGAGGACAGTTTCCTCTTCGTAGGTGCCCTACTCCCATTCCTCTGCAGCCACCACCCTCTCTCCCGGGCCATGTCGGTCCTACGGGTCCGTTATTCTGGGAGACGTTCAGAGGCACTGTGGCGGCCTTCCCCTCTTATGTTAGATGTATGCATGAGCGGGTGTTTCGCTTATCCCCACCACCACAGGAGTTCTCTCGACATTTGAGCTCCCCATCCTCCTCGTCTCCCTCTCGGAGGGAGAGGAACCCTCTGCTCACCTCGCTTCCGATGCTGATTTCACGGAATATCAGCACTCTCTTTCAAGGATGGTTGGGGGACCTCCATATCTCCTTTGTTAGGTGAGACAATACTGAACGGGAGACACGTGAATTCCTCAGTGAATTCAGTGCCCAACATTTGGTGGTGCCATCCTGGCCTATTCCTTTCCAGGAGGCGTCTATCCATTCCTGGCAGTCTCCAGCCGACCCTATCCCAACCCCAGCAGACTGCAGGAGGAGGTATTGTGCCCCATCTGAGTCCCTAGGTTCTCTTCCCAACCCACCTTCGGGATTGGTGTCCCTAGAGACTCCTTCCGGGCACCGCTGCCTGGCGAACAACCGACCACCGGACTCAGATTCTCTTCAGTTTGACTGGTTGTGTTGAAGAGTGTTCTCTTCCTCTCATGCGATGCTGTGTATCAGGCACACCATTCTGCCTACAACAGGCATCTGTGGTTGATGCTATCTCAGGTTCTAGCATCAATGCCTGATACGGAGCAATCTAGACAGGCCATTGCCCTCTCTGCTATAGGTCTGGAGCTGGCAAGCACCAGGCAAGGGCATCTTACGATGCCAATGAGGTGGCTTCCAGGCTTGCAGGGACAGCGATCTGCATTAGGCGGACGGCATGGCTTTGTCTATTAAGATTGTCAGCCCTGGCCCAGTGTAGGGTGATTTGCTCCGCTTTCCGGGGGACCCGTCTTTTCTCCACCAGAGCCAGGAGGCTTCTGCAGGGGCTTCCTCCATCTCTTCGTCTCTGGGGGACACCTTCTATCTCTCCTCAGCCTTAGGCTTCTTGTCTGATTAGCCCAGGGTCTCTCCCTTCTGTTTCCACCAGCAGGAGGCTGAGGGTCTTGTTCCTTTAGGGTTTCTCTTGTCCCCCCAATCCGGGGGGGCTCGGCACTCACCCAAGCAGTAGTGAATGGTAAAGATTGACAAGGGAAGATATGAAAATTACGTACGTACCGTAATTCTTGATCTTCTCTTGTATCTTCACCATTCATTACTGATACCCACCCACCTTCCCCTCAAGGGCCTCCTACATCAGCGTCCCCCCCCCCCGCTCGTTCCTCCCTCTTCTTTGTTGGCCTTTAAACCAAAAAAAAAAAAAAAACTATCTTGATTTTTTTCATTCTTCTCTGGATGTATCCTATTTTCTCAAGGAAGAAGGGGGAACGAGTAGGATTTATTCTATCCTGAGGGAACTCTTTCTGATTGCCCCTAGGGGTGACCTCTTGGCCTTTTCTTAGCCATGTTGTTCAATTCACAGTTAATGAGACCGTCCCTCTAATGGCCCGGCTCCCTTTTTTCCTGGTTCCCTCTGGCAGGTCTTAATCTCCTATTGTGTCAGCTTCTGCTGGTTGGTGCTGTCCTGGCACTTCAGTTATTTTGAGCTGATGTTCTTGCATTGCCCTCAGGGAGTCCGATTGAGTTCCCACTCTTTCCTTTATGTAAAAGGGTGCCCTCTGTAGAGCGCACCCCCTCCCCACTCACATCTATGTTAGCACTTAACAAGGTGCTAGGGGGCTTCTTTCCCCTTCCTAGTTGGGTGCTGTCTTTCCAGAACAGAATTTCTGCCTTGGCAGTCTGTGTGCTCTCAGCTAGAGTTTAAGGGGTTGGGATGACGGGAGGTTAGAGAATCTGCCCTTTGTGTCCAGTCTGTGCAAGCGGTTTGGTTGAACCTTCTCTTCAGTCCTATCAAGTGGGATCCTTGCTCCCTTGTTTTTGGTTCTGAGCTGATAAGCCTTTAGGCCAACATCTCAATGGGCAGAGTTCTTCCCTTCCAACATCCCTTGTTCTTTCCCTCTCTTTTTATTCTTCCTTTTTCTCCTCTTCTTTATCTGTTCCTCCCCTGGAGCTGCCCTAGAAGTGAGGTCCTGCGGTTTCTTAGTGTAGGCATTTCCTTCGTTTTCTGTCCTCTACCGGCTTATTCCTTTTTCAGTTTATATCCTTGCCTTTTTCTATCCCTCGGCTCTCTTGCCTCGCTCTTTTTTCTTACCCTTTTTTTCGCCTCTCCGGCTAACAGAACTGGGATGGAGGAGGAGTCTGCAACGCCTAACAGCCACCCCTTGTGAAATCACGCGATGCATCACTCTCAGTGGCAGCGCCGTCAGCACCGACTCCTCTGGGGAAAAAAAACAAAAAACTCCCGTGGCAGGTGCACGCCTCCGGCTTACACCCAAGCAGTAATGAATGGTGAAGGTACAAGAGAAGATGAAGAATTACTGTAGGTACGTAATTTTCATTTTTCTTCCATCACAGGGCCCCAACCAGCTGCAACGTTCCTGGCTAGCCAACCATTCTCCATCTGGGTACCCAGAGAGTGTGACTGTTTATGGACCTTAAAGTGCACGCATAACTGTTTGATTGATAGAGCCTTTAAGTAAATTAACCTAATTACATCCCTCCCTTGTTCAAACCCTTTAAATAAATCAGATCTAACTCTTTTTTTGCATTTACCTTGATTGTGGTTCCAGTTTGTGCAAGAGCACTGTACTGCTGTTATTTGCTGTGTATAACCTTGTTTTACAGGGGGTCCCCAGGGCTGGGCCAGAGGAAAGCCCTGGTGGTAAGTGCAAACGATGTGGGTACTTGTGTGGTGTATCAGAGGTATTGTGAAAGTGATTATTGTGTATTGTTCTGGCCACTAGTAAGGAAAGAGGGGTGTTACAGCAAGGAACACATTGTTACTTTCTGGTTTTGCAGGGCATTGTTAAATGTGGCTTTTGATGTGTGCAGGCTTGCATCAGTAGAGCACAGAGTCATACATGAATTTGTCTGACTTCGGGCTTATTTGAACAGTGCATGCACAAATTAAATTTTTGATTTTGTGTACAGCTTTTTTATTAGTTTATTTTCAACCCCTCCCCACCAGGCACGTCCTTACAAGCCAGAACATTTTATGTTTCATATCCCATTTATTTATTTATTTATTGAACAAAAAGGGCATTTTTTTATATTTTTTTACATCGCTTGCCACTTCACAGTTCAGAAACCACTGAACCAAAATTCACAAAACTTAGCAGGCCCCATGATCCTACCCCAGGATGAGTGTCTTCCAAATGTCATGCCTGTACATGAAGAGACAGTCAGGTATCATATAAGTAGACACAAACTGTGGCTTTGTATATAAGTGATTTCTCAACCCTAACTACAATGGCACTGCACTGCCATTATAATAAGCAAGTCCGTCACATTTAGTTCTCTGTTTATGATGCTATCTCCTCCTTGTTACACTAATGTTAAAGTGGGCCAAAATGATCATGTGCAGGGTGTTGACAGTATCCTTGAACAGAAATTACAGTAGTACATTACATTTTATTATACAGACTTTCCTCCAAAATGGTTATCCTAGGATTATGGTAACTGTAAGATCAGGGTATCACTTGTGCTTGTGGTGCAGGAACTAAGGTGTGCCCCAAGGTTGCTAACCAATTTGATGTGAAACAAGAAAAGGGTGAGCACACTCATACCTGATGGAAGGGTCATAACAGCACAGAGTCACAGAGAGAAGTTTTGGTGACTTACTTGATTACTTATGTAACCCCTAGATGGCGCTATCCCAGGGGCTACTACCCCTGCCTGATTTGCCACTAACAGGTTGAGGGGCCTGGATCCAATGGCGGGTGCCTCCACCCAGAGGTCAGGGTTTGCAATAGTTAAACTAACTTGGTCACAGCCCTCTGGGACACTGCAACTCTTTCTTCCACTAGTGGCCCACACAATATGTCAGAATTACCTCTACAGTATACACTTACCCCCAGGTCTGGTTCCGGCACTGGGACCTCCTGTGAAATGAGATACAGTGCAACAATCACAGTACAGTACTTTAACATAGACAAATACCTCAGGCAGTATAACTTTGCTGAAACAAGCAGCTCTGATTTATTTAGGGGATATAACAAGGACAGGGGAAATCAGGTTAATTAGCTTATCACTCTAATAATCTACCTATGGCTCTGTGCACAGGCCTATCCCTATCAGTTACTGTCCCTAGGTACCCAAGCCCTAGTGGCTAGTCCAAACCGTGTAGTTGGTAGGGCCCCTTTCTACACAGAGAAAGGAGAATTAAACAGTCAGCAGTACAGTAATTCCATTTGGATTTAATGTGGCAATTCAACAGGGAGCGACCCTGAATTAGTACTCACGACCTCCAAATAAGATAGGGTCCTTCAATGTCAGCAGGGCTCACTTGAGGTACACAAACCTCTTCACATCCATATAAAAAGCACTATACCAGGCAGGCTGCATCTGTATCGATCATGATTACTGCACAATACCGGGAGAACACACAGCAGATTCAGTTCCTGACAGACCAGAGTGCAATTTTCAGCAATTCCTCCAGTCTTCTACAGGGTGAGCCTGGTTTCTACTCTTCAGAGATCCTTTGATTCTTTTCACAGGACAGTTCAGTCCTAACAAGCTGTTACACAAGCTGCAGACGGGAACTCTGGCTACCGTTTTTGACTAAAACTGCACACTGAAAAGCACAGGGCTCCTTCCTTCTTCACTGCAAGCTCAACTGAAACTCCAACCGACAAACCGGGCACTTCCTTTGAGTTCCTCCCAGTTCTTGACTGGATTGGCTGTCACTCACAATAGACGGCTGCTGTTGGTCCAAAAGGCACTGAAGTCTAAACTACATCTCCCAGAGTCACTGCCCATACAATCCTCTTGTGGCTGGCTCAGATTATGAGTCCAAGTTCTGATTCGTCCAAGGCACCATTTTAGAGCTAGCTTACCCACACTGATTGGTCCAGTTCAGCAGTTCAAAACCAGAATGGGGAACTAGGCAGACACTGTTCTGACTGCAAAAGAAAGTAGGTTAGACAAACTGTAATTTCATTATCACTCTAAATGGTTTCTGGCAAACAGTCACATCTTTCAGATAGGTTTCCTTTGCACTCCTAGTGACTGCAAAAATGGAGTGAATTGGCAGCAGCTTGAGTGGTACTCAATCAAAGAAACACACAGTCCCCCCATACAAACTAATTATGTCAGCAAGCAGACAGCTCTTAAAGAGACAGTACCAGAGGCTCTAAAAACACTCACTGATAAATGGCTTAAATGCCAAACACCATTCAGGCTTGGAGCATTCAAGCAAGCTCCTGGAAGTCTTTTGGGAACCCCCATTTGCAGGGGGGTTACACTTAGTCATCCACAGAGTGCAAGAACTTTCAAAGTATTTTTACCTCTGACCCTCTCTTCTGTTTGCCCCTGCACTTTGGTCCTAAACCTTCATCGGCGGCACCTCTTGCACTCAGTGGCCCAGATATTCAAACTGCACCACAAAGTAGCACAATAGCAGAAGCAGGCGCAAGTGCAGTGCGCCCATGCGCGATATTCAAACACAGCGCAGGCCAAGGTGCGCTTGCGCAACACAACTGAACATTGCGCCAACCGCACCATGGCGCAACCAAGGATGCGCAGTGACGCAGGGCTGATGTGCAGTAGCACAACCAGGGATTCACAGTGGAGCAGGGTAGCAGCGCAGTAGCACAACCAGGGATGTGCAGGGACAGGATGCAGGGGTGCACCACCCATGGAAGACATGGGCAGAGGAGCATGCTGCAGACCAGACAGCGCCCCCCGCACCCCATGAACTGCACAACCTGTGGTGACCTGGATGAACCACCAGCCCATGAACACCAGCACCGAATCCACAGCTGGGGCAAGGTGCCTCAGCCCACCCGCTGGCAAACAGTGACCGTAATTCCACCAACGCAGAGCCCACCCTGCACAGCGATCCCCAGACACCCCGCCCAAGAGCCACGCCCAGTGATGCATGGCTCCGTATGCTTGCCACCACCCCCACTGTGACAATGCAACCCTGTGCACCATGGAGCCATGCATGGCAGCCCCACTGTGAGCACCCCGCAGTGGGTGGCAGCTGCCACCGATGCAACAACTGCAGACACAGTGCCATCCTGCACGGCCCCCCCCTCGAGGCACAGCCGAGAGGTCGACCCTGTGTCGGCACCCGAGGTACCCCGCATGCGACAGGGTCTGCCCTGGACCCCTCCAGCAGCAGGACAGCACCCCACACACCCACCCAAGCACACACCCTGTCCCAGCACTGGCCCAAACAGCCAGCACAAAAGCCCACAGTGGTGCATGGAGGCATGCCCCACACAGGATGCAACACAGGGCACGGACAAGCACCCATCCAGACCCAAGGGCACCCCAACACAGGGAAACAATAGCGGGGCAACAAACCCACTGGCATGCAACCACAGCAGCCGTGTACCCACAGCCAGCACCCCACCATGGCACAGGTGTACCAGCCACCCTGCGCATGCACCATGAAGCCATCTGCCACCAGCATGCGGCCGGAGCACAAGTGACAGACATCAGAGCACAGACCCTGCAACAGACACCAGCAACAGCATGGAGGGGGGACAACAACAGCAGAGGCCACAGTGCCACTCGAGGCAGATGTGCACCATACTGGTGACAGGAGGCAATCTGCCATTGCGCTGGGTCCAGGGGGTGGCCAGCATGGACAGCCACCACTGACATGCCAGCAGACCGTGTATAGCACAGACATGCAAGGGTGTCAGCTGCATGGGCCATGGACATACTGACAGGGGTGCCATGGACACAGTGCATGCACCGGGGACCACTGCACACAGGTGTCCAGTGCACAGGGAACAACACACATACCACAGACAGTGACCGAGTCCCCCACCCACACCATAGGCGGGTCCCTGCTGGACACACACATGCCCAGGCTTGCACCATCCCCGACGCCATGCACACCACTGCAGCCAAGCACCATTAGCCCGCTGCAAATCAGAGACCACCACAGATGTCATAACAAAATGTATATAATAAACGAATGTGAACAACAAAACATATGTACAACTATATACAATGGGGTGAGGGAAAGGGCCTCCAAACCAGGTGGGCGGGCATGGGGCAGGGGTGAACAAATGGGAGAGGATGAAGGGGTGTGAGGAGTGGTCAGGGGGTCAGTAAGGAACCCATGAGGCTGTCGCCTCCCCACCTTCTATGCCTTCGTCTTCCTCCTGTGGCCCGCACTCTGTCCCGCCCATCTGTTGCAGGATCTTGAGTGTGGCTCTGGTGAGCTGCAGCAGCTCCTGTACCCCTCTCTCCAGCACCGTCCAGCATTGTCCACCTAGGACAAGGGACCAGAGTCACTGTGGTGGACAGCCGGATGTCCAGAAGGGTGGCAGCCCATCACTGCATGGTAGGTCCTGTGCTGTCACTGTGTGGGTGGTGGGGGGAATGCCACAGGGCAGGGCGGAGACAATAATGCTACTGTGTTCCCTTATAGCTCCTGAGCGTCTACATGGGTCAGTGGTGGTGGGTGTGTCCACCGAGGGTGATGCCCTGGACACGGAGGAACGCCCATCCACCTCCACAGGTGTCCGAGGGACCGGACCAGTGCATACCTGCCTGTTTGTCTGGACTGAAGATGGTGGTGCAGAGGCCCTGTCTTTGTCCCAGCATGACAGCACCCACAGACTTCAGCGTGCTGGGACACAGATTGGTGCTGGATCCCGGAATCCCTTCTTAAGAACAATCAGAAACAAAGAACATATATTTAATCAACATAACAACTAAGTTGCAAAAAAAAAGTCCCTATTACTGTCTATGGAGTGTGCCCCCCCCCCCGCGCGTTTCATATAATTACATCACAAAATGTGCTAGTGCGGGACCAGTGCTCAGAATAAGGAAGTGGAAGGGATCGGTGGTGGCTTGGCACCAGGGAGCCAAAATATGTTCCCTTCCCTTCCTAAATAAAGGCAACAGAAAATTTTACTTTATGCAGTAATTGATTTGGGGGCTGGTAAGTGTCCTTCATGGTTTCTGCAGGACGACATAGAAGAATCCAGGAAAGGTTTTCTTTAAAAATATCCATTGTGACAACAGTAACAGCGTTTTTTTGAAATATCACAATATCAGTGGCCCCTCATGAAGAGAAATATGATATCTTCAGTAAGGTCATGTGATTATATATTATAGGGGCATGGTAGTGCCCCTATTGTTAGGGTTGAGTAGGCTGTTTAATGTTAAACACCAATGTTTGCAGCTTAATAACTCTGGCGTCCTTTGACAAAATAGCACAAAATTTGGCATATGCGATCAGGCTGTCAGAGTCTCAAGACTTTAAAAGTTTTGTGATGGTATCTTGTTTGGTTTTCAATATACGGAGCACTGATAAACAGAAAAAAAAAACACTTTCGGTTTCCTTATACTTAACATTGGGTAATTTTTGCTCACTAACAGCCTAGATGGTGTGGAATTTTTTCATGACATTTTCATGACTGAAATGGCCTAAACCAAGGGTGTGCCTTTCGAAGGTTTCATGAAAAACTATTATAGGGTTCCAGAGTTATAATGATTTTTTTAGTTAACCGAGAAATGCAAATGCTTAAAAAGTTATTGTGTGTGCTTATTTTCATGATTTACCTCTCGTGCAGAAAAAAATACCAATCTTGATGGTTGCCATTTTTTCCTTTTAAACTGATAAACATTGAAAATGCATAAAAAAATATATTTTTTTAAAAAAACAAATGAGAGCCATTCAGCTAGCTTCTGCTGTTTTTTTTTTTGTTTGTTTTTTAAACTTGCCAGAAAACCCTTTTCTGGGCACCACAAAATCTAGGGTGCCCAGTTTAGTGAGGAGCCATTTACCCATGTTTTCTGTATGAGAACAGTGGGACTTTCTTGAGTTCTGCAGGTGCAGCTGGAGTCCTGCAGTGAGCTGCCAAACCTCTGTTCTTTCTGTCTCTCTCTCTTTTGTCTGTCTATCCAGCTGTCTGTCTTTCTGTCTGTTCATCCATACATCCATCCATCTGTCTGTTTGTTTGTTTGTTTGTCTGTCTGTCTGTCTGTCTGTCTATCTAATTCTTTCTTCAGCAGACCAGGGTGTCCCCCTTGGTACTGCTTCTTTCTTACCCCCTCCCCTCCAGGTCACCCCCCCCAGTTCCCTCTAAGTCGGTGGTGACACAGGATTACCTACCACCGGTGCTACCGAACACGAGCCCAACACTGGGGTACCCAATCCCCATTGTTGGAAATTGCAATATCCTCTAAAATAAACAAAACCATCCCTCAATGTTTTTTTAAACCTGTAAAAAAGAAAACAGTCCCTCACCGATCTCACTCCCCACCCCAACCTCCCTCAACCCCCACACACACTCTCTTACCTGAACATGTCCCATGCCTTAGATCCAGTCTACGATCAAAGACATGTCTTGCTGCTGGAATCATAGAATGCAGTATGAGAAAATAAGGCAAGTGTGGTATAATGTTTTTCAACGGGGGTTTAAACTTTGATTCATAACTTTGCTATTGTCACATACCTTGACCCCAGATTTTCAACATGATCTTTTTGAGACCCCACTTCATTATCATTACCAATGGCAGTGGAATTATACAAATCTGGCCTGAAAGGTGATTTCATTGGATTTTACAACTCACTGTCTTTGTTCTTGAGGTGGGGTGTGTTGAAAATTTGGGGGTCAAATGATTAAGAAAATGACAAAGTTATGATCGTATGTTGAAATATTTCTACACTCGCTCATAACTTTGGTAATTTTAAATATTTTGACCCAAAATTTTTAACATAGCCATTATTTAACACCACTTCATGAACGTGACAGCTGTCATTTTTCCAATCCCAGCCAACATGTTTTTGCACCTGTGGTGTGGAATGACATTTTGGTGGCATGGAATGTCATTTTGGCACAGATTTCAAAACTCTCACCTACTAGATTAATGAGGTGGGGTAATAAGAAGGCTGTGCTGAAAATTTGGTGTAAAATACAGTAAAATGCCCAGGTTATGAGTGAACATTGCAGTATTTCAACGTTCACTCATAACTTCACTAACTTTCAACATTTTGTCTCCAAACTTTCAACACAGCCATTTGTCCACACCACCTCATAACTGTGGTAGGTGTCATTTTTTTTTTAAATCCTGGATGAGACATGTTTTTATATGTCTAGTGTGAAATGATGTTTCAGCTAGTATACTATAAATGCTACATTATGTTTATAAGGGGAGTCATAAAATAACTATCTTGAAAATTTGGGGTCAAAATAAAAAAAATATATATATATACAGTATATGTAACCCCCAGTCGGTGCTAAACTGAAAAGGCTACTACCCCTGCCTGTGTGTGGCTAGTGACAGGTTCGGGGGCCTAGAGTATGATGTGGTGCCTCCATTTTTATAACCTGAAACTTGGGGAGAAAGGTGTCACTCGGCATGGTGATTAGGTTTGGCTACTCTGCACAGGGGCACCCAAGTAATCCGGGCACAGGAAGCAATAACTGAAATATCCAATACCAGACATTGGGATTCTAAATTGTGGCTTTTATTCACAAACATCAATGACCAATAAAACATAGATGGACCCCCACAGGGCTACACTCCTGGTAAATGCAGATTTCTCCAGAGCTCACACACACATCTTCAGTACTGTTAAACCCTCAGATTTAAGAACACACAGGGCACACTGCCCTAACTTGACTCTTTTTCAGTTTCCCCAGCTCGGTTCCCTTGCCAGCCCTTTGGACTACCTTCCTTCCATGGCTCGGCTCCCTTGCCAGCCCTGTGGACCACTTTCCTTATAGCATGGAGATTTGTTGGTAGCTCCCTAAACCACCTATGAGCACTTCTGCTCCATCAGAGAATCTTCTTCAACAATCCCATGTCTGGGTACCTTCCTCAGGCACTGGTCAAGTACCTGAGAGAAATCAAACAGGTGTCCTAAAGCGAACCCGCAGAGGTGACTCTGGTCACACCAGATGGGGGGTCTCCCACCTCTTGCTCCCATAAATCCTACCCGGCCATTCCTCTGGACTTTAACACCTCACCTCTAAAAACACTTTACTGTGTAGATTCTCTTTAAATGTAAGTTACATTTAATCTACTGTTTCTTCCATCCCACATGTGCTGAACTTGAAACATACTTAATGAGTGGCTCTGTCCATTTCTCTAGACCCCCCACAGAGTTAAGCAGTCCAATTCCCACAACTTTTAAAACTGTACTTGGCTGTCTTTTCCTAACCCCACAGTATCAGTCACTTAAATTCATCTTGTCCCAGGTGAAAACACATTGGCCCTTTAGCAGAGCAAACTCGCTCTTGGTTGCAGGTGCCCCACAGGCTTTTTCTCGTCAAAGAAATCTCAACAAAATTTCTGGTGCCTCAGCAAGAACCTAGATTTAGGCAGCTTTTTCTTCCTCTAGCCGGGCCAGGGGATTGCCCCTGGAAGTAGGCTGAATCCTTCCCCCCATCCCTGCAGGGATGGGGCCCTGAACCTTTGTAAGCGGTCTCTACCACTTCACTTGGTTCTTGTTGTGTTCCTCTTCAGGTGAGAACACACATCTCAAACAAAAATATAGCTCTTTGTCAGAGCTGAGGGCTATGAGGGCCTGCAGTTGCAGCACACCTCCTCCCTTTTCAACACTCTACTACAGACTGACTTCAAAACCTCCCAACATTCTATCCTAACTTCCCTAGCTGCAACATTCCAAAGTGGCTTATACAGCTGCGACAGTTCTAAAATGATGTCATCCCTCAGTCTCAACTGAGACTGAGAACAGAGTGAGACAGTGTAAAATCCATTTAACTGGAATTTCACAAGCTGCCTTCCCTGCCTGCCACTTGGATAAACTGGGATTCTTGTAACCCCGAGTAACAGGGGGGTTACACTCACCCTGGGCCAGGAAAATGACTGTCCACCAATGATGATGGATCACACGTCCCGGACAGTGATACGTGTGGGACGCAGGATGGTCCTACAGCAGGAAATAGCACAGGCGTAGCTGTGGGTGGTGCCGCCGTGGAGGCCTGCATGACAACACAGTCCCAGCCTGTGCCTGTATGCCCCAGTGGGGCAGCGCTAGTGTGCATCCAGGCCAGTGGGGCTGTTGCAGTAGTGCCGGTGAGCCCTGGTGATCGGCAGCCAGAGGGGCAGTGTCAGCAGTCAGCCAATGGTGACGGGGGGGGACAGTGGCATTGCACCGCACGTGGACCTGCCCTGGCATGGCACTGGTGTGCAGCACCCATCATCAAAGGGTGCTGCCTAGCAGGACCAGGAACACCATGAGGGACAGCATGCTGGACCGGCGGATTACCTCTTTGACAAGCACAGCCGCCTACTCCAGGCTTCAGTGGATCAGCAGTTGAGGCTTGTGACTGTGGAGGATGCACTCAGTGCGGTTCTGCACCAGGCAGAGGAGCGGTGCAGCAGAGACCACGGTCTGCTCCTGGCAGAGATGGCCCGGCAGCAGGAGGATGTGACCGCTGCCATTGACAGGCAGACACATGCATTCACAGCTGTCATGGCCACATTGGGCACCCAGTTCGGTGCCCATGCACCGCAGACACAGTGCAGTGTCATGTCCACCCCCCATTCCTGGCGCTGTCCGACACCTGCTATGTCGACACCAGGTTCAGCTGTGGGCATACCGAGCACGCCTGGCGCGTGCATGTTCGGTGAGCTGCAGACCCCGTGCAAACACAGTCGCATTCATGCAGCATCACCCCTTGGGGACCGTCGGTGCCACCCCATGAGGCCAATGGTCAGCCTGGCATGGCTGGCAGGTCTTGCCGGGGCCACCCATGCATCCGTGGTGACCATGGCACTATGCCGCATGACTGACCTGTCTCCCACCATGGCCACTGTCTGCTGCTGTCCTGTGTGCAGTGTGGTGTGCATCGAGCGACGCATGGGTGGGGTACCCAGCCCTGCACACACACACGGTCCCTGTGCACACCCTCCTGGCTGCTGGCCACTGTGGCGTGTGCATGATGATGGCTGCATTGCACCGTCCGCCAGTGTGCAATGGTGCCCAGCGTCTGAGGCACGCACAGTGATGGCCAATGGGTGTGGTCGTGTGTGGATCTGTGTGGGGGTAGGGGTGGCATTTGGGGTTGGCGTGCCGTCTACCCCTTGTGCATGTCTTGTGGTGTGTGTGTGTGTGCATGTGTCATGTTCGGCCCTGCCCATCCCTGATGCCGTGTGTGGTGCCACACTCAGACCCATTCCCTTACCATCATCCACCCCTGGGGCTCGTCCCTGCCTGTCTGTGGGCTGTGCCCTTGCCCTTGGTGGTTGCACATGGCCCCGTGACCTACCTGTGTTGACCAAAGTGCTCTTCTGTGATGGTGTCCCAGTGCAGCTGTGACATCCGGATCAGGCGGGGGTCCCTTCACCCAGGGGGTGGCTGCCCATCACTGTCTGGACCAGCGTCCTCATCATCCCCACCGCTGTCCCCCTCTTTGACCTCTATGGCTATCCCACAGTTGTTGGCCATGTTGTGCAGGATGCAGCAGGCCAGGAATAGCCCACAGGCCTTCGAGGGGCTGTACTGTAGGGCACTGCCAGATGTGTCCAGGCACCGGAACCATGCCTTCAGCATCCCGAACACCCGCTCGATGACATTCCATGTTGTGGCATGTGCCTCATTGTACTGTAGCTGCGATGGGGTCGTGGGGCGCTGGTATGGTGTGAGCAGCCAGGGTTGGAGTGGGTAGCCACTGTCACCTGTGTGTAGAGGGTGAACATTAGTATGGTGGTCTACGTCGCTTTGCCGTGGGCCGACAAGGCCGGTACCCATGGCACCTCTGACTATGCACCCCCCCACGTCTGCTCATGTCGTCCTGCATGATAAGCATACTCACCCACTAGGTGGCCAGTGGGGATGTCCCCACTCTCAAACCTGTGGCACAGTGTGGACTGGTGCCAGATGAAGGCATCATGTGCTCCCCCAGGGTGCGTGGCACAGAAATTGGTTATGCGCCCCCTGGCATCGCACACCACCTGGCAGTTGATGCTGGCATACCCCTTCCTGTTGATGTAGGACACATCGTCTGGGCCAGGTGGCGTGCGGATAGCCACATGGGTGCAGTCAATGGCCCTGAGCATGCCAGGTAACCGTGCTACCCTGTGCAACTCTTGTATGTGTGCTGTGCGGTCCGCCTGTGTGCTGGGGAAACGGATGTACTCCACAGCATGTGGCAGCAGTGCGCTGAGGAATTGTGTGAGTAGGTGTGACGCAGCCAACTGGGTTATGCCTGTTGTGTCCCCTATTGGTCTCTGGAAGGTGCCCGTGGTGAGCAGGCACATGATGGCTGTTACCTTCATCTCCACTGCCAGAGCATGGCTCCGTCATGTGGGTGCCTGCATCTCATCACTGCACAGCTCACAGAGCCGCCTCAGGATCACCCGGTTCAGGCAGTACTGGCCCACAATCTCTGTGTCAGAGTAGTGTTCGAAGGTGGTGCGGGCTCGGTACCGCCTGTTCTGGGTGTACCGCCGATGGGCCCTTCCACGGCCGTGCCCCCCTGCTGCCTGCCTTCTCACACCTCTTATTACTGCCTCCATCTGGAAGGTGGTGCTGGCCATGTCCCTGGCTGGTGTTCCTCTCCCCCCCGGCGGCTGTTATCCCCATTGTCCATTTCCGATGCTCCCTGCACCGGGTACCCCTCCGGCCTTTGGCTGTGGCTGTCCTGACTACTGCCACTGCCCTCAGTCCACTGTGGCACTCCACTTACAATCCTGCACAGTGGCACAGGCTCCTCACTCCTATCCTGTTCCTGGATCACTTCAGGTGTGCCCTGTCCTGCTCCTGCCCAGTCCTGCTCACTGCTACTCTCTGCCTTGTGCCTGTCAGCTCGCTGCCACCTGTGGCTTCCCTGTAGCGTTCTTGCACCCCTCTCTTGATCCTTTTTATTTTGGATCATTTCCACTGTCATGCAACTTCCGTTAGCTCCCCTATTGCACATGGCGAAAGCTGTTGAATATCGCACTGCGCATGTTATTCATGGTTCCACCCCCTACAGTTGCACATGCATTCATTACTATTGTGCTCTTGTGCACTGCAACTTGCGCTGCGCAGCTGCCTCCTGCTGAATATTGCACAATGGCGCATTTCCGTACTTGCGCTGGCGCATCCCTTTTGCGCATGGCGTATCTCTTTTGACTATCCGGGCCTGTATGTACATGGAATGGATGGCTGAATAAATGAGTAAGTCACAAAAAGTGTCTGAGCCTGTGCCTTTCTGCTAATCTGACCCCTCTAGCTGGTATGAGTGTGCTCCCCTTGTCTTGTTATGGTAATTGCAGATGTCCCTGATGGCTGCTCTCCCATTTTAAAATATCAGCACCATATGCAATTTGTGCTCCTTGCTTTGGCTACCATCCTTATTATGCTCTGTAGCATATTTCTTGAAATAAAAGGCAATCACTGTCAAGTGTTACTAATGTCCTAGCCACTGCAGGATTAAATAGACATGCAAATCCAGTTTTTTGGGAGAAAGCAGTAATATTTTTAGCAATTCAATATTCTGCTTGGCACTGCTACCCCACACGTAGGCAAAGTAAATATACAGTATGTATCAATTAGGAAATCTGCGTCCTCTAGCAATGTATAACGCACTCTGCTGAAACCAGTATCTGACCGCAGCAGTATTAAAAAATCCCTGACAGAAGCGTTCCATGACACAAATGAAATATTTATCCATTTCACATGACTGTGGCAAAATACTTTGCAGATGTTTGGAATTTGTTTTGAGACTCAGGCAAAAATCTGACACTTGTAGGAAAATAACACACTTCTAAATGATAACTACTAGATTAGGGGGAGTTTTGCTTCCTGCATTAAACTAGGTGTTGGAGGACTTTGCAAGGAATGTGTTTTTTTATTTCTGCCCACCATGCAGCACTAACACTGAAAAGTCGAACAGAATATAAAACATGTACAGTAACATTGCTATTGCTGCTTTGTGTAATCACATCGATTCCATGAAATGTGCACTATATGTAAATCATGGTGTATCACAGTGCATCTGTAAATTAGGCAAGCAATAATACCCAACAGGGTGCGTGGTGCTGGGCAATACTGGACCACCCCGGGGCATAATGAGGCCCAACACCACAGGCGGAGGGCTTTGAAGAGACCCTGACACCATTATAAAAACTTGACAAGAATGTGAGATTTAGACACAAATTGATATTTCATATATGTCCTATAATTCTTTCCCTTTTTCCTTTATTACAGAGGACAGTTGTATGAAAGAGGATAACTGTACCCTGGACTTCATCTGCTCTTTCTGCTTGCCTACCCCTAACATCATAATCCCCTGTTTATAGCATCACAGTTATCTCCACAGCAACAGACTGTCATGTCATAAACAGAACTGTGATGTCAGGTGTAGGCAAGCAGCCAGGACAGATAGAGCAGTGCTTCTGTTTACATGCAAATGTCCTTAGTAATAAAGTTGAGAATTACAGAGAAAATATTAAATATAAGCCAGACTGGTCTAAATATTACAATTTCCAGAGTTGTCACAACAGCATCAGGGGCTCTTTAAAGCCATTGGAAGGTCCAGTATTGCCAGTACCACCCACCCTGGAGGGTATTATTGCACTTAGAAAATAGGCTACTTAGTGAGATTTGTATGTTGTAGTTATAAAATAATAAATGTGTATAAAAAAATTACTAAAAATTAATTCAAAGTAATGTTCTGGATGCTTCCTCTATTGGTATACTTGCCAGTAGAGGGCACTGCATTGTTTCACAGTTCTTTTACTGTGCACTGCCTATGAAGTATGTTTCTTTTGCTGGCCTCCCACCCTTCTGGAACAGAGAGTCCGGTTCCACATTTGGCAATGCTCCATTTTGTTTAGTTTTTCTCCCATTTTGTCAGTTTGTGCTGTTACAGTTGCAGAATGGGGGCAGAGTGTGGTGGGGATGGTGGCTGACAGACTGAGCATCATCAGGTGATAAGGAGTATGACTGCTGTCTTGTTTCACAAAGGTGATTTCTCTTGTTTTAGGAAATATGAGTGATGAATTTTTGTTAATGTCTTCTGAGTGTGTTTTGTTTGGTTCAAGTGGGGAAGGAGGTGTGGCGAGCCTGGCAGTTTTACAGTAGCACTTAGCACGTGATGTGCCTGCACTGCTACTGTCGAGTAAAAAAACATGTTTTGTTTTGTGTTGTATTTTTTTAATGAAGAAATGAACTGAAATGCCTTCTAAAAAATGTGTAACACATTACTGAAGTTTTCCTTTTGGCAAGCCACTTCATTGACGGTAGCACTGGCTTTGTACTGATTGTAGTTGGGGAGCTGATTTGCTAAAGCTGCAATTTTTGAACACTTCAGCCTTGGCACAGTGATTTAAGTTGTGTGGTGCCTCATTGGGCTGGGACTTGTTTGCCGGGCTCTACAGGTACTTAATGTACCCTCCAGCATAGCTGACAGCCAATCAGACAGCTGGACATCGCTAGTCCATTTTCTAAATGGGCTTATTGCATATGACTTTAGTCAGTGGTTAAACATTTATTTCTAAATCCTAGAACCAAAACTTCTAGCAGTTTGTCCTCATTTCTCTTCCGTCGGTCTGCCTTTTCCAAAATGCTTCCAGAGTCTGACTTTGCAAGATTTCCACAAATTGTCATGTGAGCATTCGTGTTGTGTGGAATTTTTAAATTCCAGTGGAACAGAATTCAGCAGAATTTCAGAAAATTTCGCCTTTACCTGCAGAGTTCCATTGGTAGCGAAATTCTGATATTTTAGAAGCCAAATCATTGCATACTGGAGATAGTTCTGATAGTCTGACAGGTGGGCCTCCCTTCCTGTCCCATTTCGTTTAATGTGGAACAAAATGTAATTTCATTATTTATTTATTTTATTTTCAAAACTTTCATCAGGAAAGACATACTGAGATGATAACAGCTCATTTCCAGATGCATCCTGGGGAGGGGGGAAGAGGAGTTTAAGAAAATGATCAGAACAATAAATTATAGTGAATGGGAGAGGGCTATTAATGATGGAATTCAATGAATTCCTATAGTTGTTATGCTATTGTTGTGACGTCAGGAGGTTGTTATACCCTCTTGAGTATGTCGCAACAATAGTCTAACAATAACATTGAACATCTTTGCATTTCGACAAATGGCTGCAGCCATGAGAGCTGGCCTCAAAAGAGAGTGGCGCAAAACAAAAGATGGAAAAGTAAGGACACATTTCGTTTAGCTGTTGCCCATGTACTATAAAAGACAATGGATGGACACCAGTTAACAACAATGCGGAGTTCCCTTCTCAAGGTTGTCATGCCAACAGTAAACCTCTCGAGCTTCGCTCTCAAGATTTCCTAGGTTGTCATGACACCTCTCAAAGGGAACACAATGTTGTTGTTAACTGGCGCCCTCCTTTATCCTCTCTATACAGTACGTTAAAGGGATCCTGTCAACCCCATTTGGCCTCAAAGTGTCACTAGTTTAAAAAACACGTTATGATTGTTCTCATTCTCTAAAGACTGCTGATGTAGCTGGTTGCTTGATTCAGACTCCTTTTTCCTTTTAAAAAGAAAAAAAACTGAGTGTCAACCATACTGGTGTTACCACACCAAAACATGTTTGTTTACATTTCTTGACTAACTACAACTGCATCTTTCCTGGACTCAGAAACACTCCCAACACTATCTAGCTACTTATTATGCAGTGAGAGTAAATGAGACTATTGTAGCACAAGTGGCTGCACTGTTTAAGGGTGTTTCTGATATTCAGGATGTATGCAGTAAGCTTAGGTAAACAATTTGGAGCAGAATAAGGATGTGTATTGCTATATATTACCATGCATTTCAGTTCTATTGAGCAAGGCGGCAGATTAAACAACCAACACCATCAATGAAGTTTAGAGAAGGCGAGCAATCATAAAATGTGGGTTTTTAACTAGAAATAATATGCTGTAAAAAAAGGTTGACAGTGTCCCTTTAAAACAGCAATCATAACAATAAATAATAAATTATGCAGTATGCTAAAACTAAGCATACACAACAGGCAATTTATATGAACAGGGTAGAGGGCCTCCCCATGGGGTTTCAAGGAAATATATTTCAAGGTGTGGAGGCCATGTAGGGCTAGAATACTGTAGGGTGGAGAAGGAAACAAAAGGAGGGAGAAACAAGTGCAAAGCAGGGGGAAAGGAAAGGAAAGAGGGGAAGAGGGTAATTGAGCAGTGAAAAAACAGGGACATGTATCGGGGGCAGTTGCAGGAGTGAGAGGTGAAGTCATGGAGAAGAGTATTAACCACCTCTACAGAACCTGTGAGATCCCCCTCCAGCACATCACTGAGAGTTTAGGGGTTTCAGGAACCTACCTTCCAGTAAACAATGGCCCATGTTGGTGTCGTAGAAATATTACGGCAGTTTAGAATAAGTGGCAGTCTTTACTTCATGTGGGGGCAAAAAGTGTCAAATGAACAGGCAGAATCGTACTTTCTTGCTCCAGTAGAGTATTAAATAAGCTGAAAAAAATGATTAGCAGTTTCACGTGTGCAAGTGCTAATCAAGTGTGAAGGAGCATAGCACCTGACACAGACTGATTAGCAAAATTGTTAAAAAAAATAATTTGCTTTTTATGAAGTCTCCTCTGCCAAGAACTCACTTAATAAAATAGTAAGCAGTCTGCTGCTACACATTTTTGCTTAGCATTACCTGCTTGTTTGCGTAGCATTTTGCTATAATATACAAGTTATTTAATACCTTGTCCAGGAGAGAGTGGTTCTCCAAGCCAGGGTTGCTATCTTTTTACAGACTTGCCATAAATAATCTACTGTATTGCATTGTAAGTGCCTTGATATTCTCTGCAAACTTGACATACAGTTAGTTACCATCTCTGTTCTAAATGTGTGCTCAGTTTATTTCTGTATTATTTGCTTGTTCTGCCCAGGACCCCAGTAATCAAGCATTGCTTAAATGAATTTTTCTCCTGTTACCCCCCCCCCAAAAAAAAAAAAACACTAAATAAAATTCAGTTGTGCTGAGCTAAGGTGGAATATCTTTAAAAACCTGCAGCTTGCCCATTTTTACAACTGTGGGCATAGCCCAGCAGGCATTTTGCATTCAGAAAAGGGCTGATGTCATTTTTGCTACCAAACAACATGAGAAAGTGTTAAAAATAGATTCCTCCTCTGAAGCTTCATTACTACACTGCCTGTGTGTGTATTGGACACTGTAGAGCACTAATCTTCCTGGACATAAAGTCTTCACCACTCATTCACACTAATGGGAATATGCCGGAGGTGCTAGGACCCAGCGGGAGCAAACTTTTTCAGGAGGGCGGGCCTGAGATGGAGCCACTAGGAAGCGGCACTGTGAGCCCGGCCGATGGTAATGACTAATCAGCGCCGACCCTCCAACCGGCCTTGGTTCCTTTTTTCCCGCCGCCTAGTGCTTCAGTGACGACGTTGCTCGCCCTGCCACAGCACTCAAACTTCAAACTAGCAGCTTAAGTTTTCAGTTGATTATTTTGTTTCTTATATCGAATAGTACCAATTAGATTTTAATATTTAACTTACTGGTTCAAGAAGGAGTCTTGAGCCCTCCATTGATGGAGTCGACCATGAGTGGGGCAGGTGATGGTAGGGAGACTTCGGATGAAAGCTGTTCAGTCAGCTGGGCTGAGTCTGGTCCGCCACCCTCTGGGGGGATCTGACAACAGATGGTCCATTGTTCGGGGGGAATGGGAGGTCCCCCCGGAAGCATAAAAAGAAACGGTCCCGTTCACAGCACTGTTCTGCCTTGAGTCCTTCTCTGGCCCACCGGTCAAAAAAGAAACTATATCACTTGAGGTCGCTCTCTGGTACGTCTGCGTGTATATGGTCAATTATTAGGATCAGGAGCCAGTCTCCACCTCTTGCAAAATCACCGGTTTCTGTCTCCGGTAGCCGGCCTCTTCGACACTGGAGCCCCTCTCCGCCTGTTAGAGGGGCTTCCGATGAGCAGTTTCACCATTGGACTGCTCTTATGGAGCGGTGGGCTCGGAGGTTGTCTCGCTTGCCTGAGCCGTCCAGTCCATCGGTTTTGGATCAGCAGGCACGGCAGTTAGGACTTCCTAGTCGTGTGACGCCTTCTTCAGTGCCGTCGACACCGTGCTCCGGTGTCTATCTCCCTCACATGGCTGCGGCGCAGGGGTCCACACTGATGCCTTTATCTCCTGCCAATTTCCTTCCTTTGCCTTCCAATCACAGTTTTCGGGCTTCTGATATAGTGCCGTCGCTGCTGGTGCCGGCTTTCTTGGCACAGAGATCCTTTTCAGCACTGCGAGTGGTGTCGGTGCCATTGTTGTCGCCGTCCAACCTATCGGTGCCGTTCTTGGTGCCATGGGGGATTTCGGCGCCATGTGTGATGTTGCGCTACTCGTCTGTGCCGGGGTTGGCATCGGTGCCTAGTGCGGCACTGCGATCCATGTCTGCGCCATTTTCTATGTTGGCGCCGTCGTTGTTCTCGGCGCCATTTATCTCTGTGGTGCCGGAGACATGTACGGTGCTGCATGGTTCCCAGAGGTTTTCAACTCAGATTCTTTCTCCTTCTCTTCTTCCTCCTGGTTTTCACTCCTTTCCTATCCATGCAGTCCCTCCTGGACTGTCAGGAGATGATTTTGAGCCCAATACAGATCTTTGGCTGGGTGATGATGTTGATGCCAGTTCTGCCCTGGGGCAGGGATCAATCCTCCTGCAGAGCGCCTATTGTTGAGGACCTTTTCTTTAAGTCTCTGCTCAAGAATTTAAATTCTACCCTTTCTCTCCAGTCCATGGAAATAGATCTTGGGAAGCTTCTGCATCTACAATATCTACATGTTCCGGAAATCCCTGTGGATTTAACCCCTCTGGTACAGCCCTCTTTTGAGACTCTTTCCCAGATGGTGTGGAAGAGTCCGGTGCTTATTCCTCCTGTGGCCAAGTCCATAGACAGGAAATATGCCCCTCCCAAGGATCGCCCCATTTTGGCCTCTCAAGCAGTTGCTGATGCCATTGTGGTCCTGGCAGAGAATGATAAGGCTGTCCTTCCTCAGCAATCTACAGCCCGTCTTATAAACAAAGAATCTCAGAAGACTGACACCTTGGGTAAGAGAGTCTTTGCTGGCTCCACCCTGGGCATGCATATTGCCAGCATCCAGGGCTATTTTTCACAATATGAATATGTTCCTTGGCAGGCGGTGGTGGCTGGCACTTGCACCCATTGCCACTCTTGACTGTGTACCTTGGGCTTCACGAATGATGCCCAACAGCAAGTCATGGCCTTACCTTTCAACGGCATGTATCTTTTTGGGCCTCAGGTGGAATAAGCACTAGAGGCCACACGGAAGACTAGGTCTGCCATCAAGACCGCCTGACCTCCACCCGCTTCCTCTTGAGGGGGTGGAAACAAGTGTTAGTTTCACAACCATCAGCCCTTTCAGGGGAAAAGGCAGAGGAGGTTTTAACAGAAACCAGACCCCTCAGCTGCAAAAGAAAATGCAGCAAAAGGCACAAGTTCCAAAAGCGCCCAATGCCACCTTTTGAGTTTCTGGCCAAGGTCCCACCTCAGCTGCCCAAGGGGGACTCTTCCTCGACAGTGGGAGAATGTCTGACTCAGTTCTATGACCAGTGGAAATCTATAACATCAGACAAATGGTTCTTCAGGATAATCCACAAGGGGTACTCTCTCAATCTTTCGGAACCCCCTCTGGATCATCCTTCCAAATGACAGCACAGGCTGTCGGTGGTACAGTCAGACCTTCTTGCTTCTGAGGTACAAGGCCTTCTGAACAGGGCAGTAGAAGTAGTTCTGCTGGATCAACGAAACACAGGTTTCTACTCCCATTACTTTCTGTTCCCGAAGAAAACCAACAGCATGTGCCCCATTCTGGATCTCAGAAAGTTAAACAAGTTCCTACATAAGGAGAAGTTCAAGATGATATCACTCAGTACCCTGCTACCTTTGATTCATCAACACGATTGGCTAGCCTCCTTGGACATGCAGGATGCCTACCAACACATTCTCATACACCCAAAGCACTACAAATACCTTAGGTACGTGGCATTGGGTCAACACTATCAGTTCAGAGTCCTGCCCATTGGACTCGGTACCTCGAGTTTTTACAAAGTGTTGTGCAATTCTCATAGCGCACCTCAGGAAAATTGGAATACAAGTCTTCCCATATCTGGACGACTGACTTCTAGCAAGTCCCTCCAGACAAGACACTCTGGAGGCCGTGGTCACAGCCTCAGACTTCCTCACACCCATGGGAGTCCTGCTGAACTTCAAGAAGTCACAGTTGTAGCCTTCCTAGAAGCTCCTCTTCATAGGAGCTCTTCTGGACACTTCCTGTGCAAAAGCTTTTCTCCCAGAGGACAGAAAGAGCGATATCTTACAGATGGCCCAACTTATCAGAGAACACGGCTCAGTCTGAGCTCTCTCAATGAAATGGATACTGGGCATCATGGCATCCTCAGTGTTCACCGAACTCTTGGCTCGTCTTCACATGAAAACCTCTCAGTGGATGCTCAGTGCTCAGTGGTCCCCAACCACTCACCCTCAGTCTTTTCTCATCAAGGTGATGGAACCTTTGAAGAGGTCACTCACCTGATGGTCTCAGGAGGACAACCTTCTGGAAGGATATCCCTTCGCCCCTCTGGATCATCAGATCTCCATTACCACGGACACATCTCTAATGGGTTGGGGAGCTCACTGCCAGGATCTCCACACCCGGGTACACAGACTCAGGACGAATCTCAACGTCACATAAACGTCCTGGAAATGAGAACCGTCTTCTATGCAGTCCGAGCTTTGGAGGACATACTCTATCACAAGAACATTCTCCTTCAAATGGACAACAAGGCAGTGATGTACTACATCAACAAACAGGGCGGTGCACACTCTTACCCATTATGCAGGGAAGCAATGAGAGTGTGGGAATGGTGCCTGGTGCACAAGGCTCTGATTCAGGTGGTTTACCTGCCAGAAGTACAAAATGAGCTGGCAGACCATCTCAGCAGAACGGAGGCGGATCGTCATGAGTGGTCTCTCGACTTAACCATCGTCTAGTCACTCTTCAAAGAGTGGGGAACTCTCAGAACAGGACCTTTTTGCGTCTCCGCTCAATGCAAAACTGCCTCTCTTCTGCTTCAGAAATCCAGGACCTGGCATTTTTTGTCAGGATGCATTCAGGCTATGGTGGACAAAAAGGTTTCTATACGCTTTTACTCCTCTTCCCCTAATTCAGAGGGTACTGCTCAAATTGGAGTTCCAGGGGGGCTGAATGATTCTGATTGCCCCCTTCTGGCCTCGACAGATATGGTTCCTGCTATTCAACAGACTGTCGGAACCACCCCTGAAAACGCTTCCCCTTCAGACGAACCTTCTGACCCAGGGTCCTGTGGTCCATCCCAACCTGAGGTCGCTTCACCTTCATGCTTGGCTCCTGAAGAGAGAGAGGTGAATAGGTTCAATGTTTCTCGTAGAGTTTCAGATATTGTTTTGGCTGCGTGTAAGCTGGCCACTAGAAAGATCTACACAGCTAAATGGAAGTGTTTCTCTATCTGGTGCGCAAAATCCTCTTGGAACCCCTTTTCCTGCCCACTGAATAAAGTCTTGGAGTATCTGTAAGACTTCTCAAACTCAGGTCTGCAGTATTCCACAGTCAAAGTTCATCTTTTTGCCACTTCAGCATATCACGAGCCAGTACATTCCATGTCGCTGGCTCCATTGCACAGAGTTAAGATGTTTCTTAGGGTTTATTCTTTATACTAGACCTCCTATTAGATGTCCAGTTGCAGCCCGAGACATTAACCTTGTGCTAGACATGCTCACTCGTAAACCTTTCAAGCCTCTAGCAACTTACGAGTTGAAGTTCCTCACTTGGAAAACAGCCTTCCTGGTGGCCATTACTTCAGCCCGTAGAGTTTCTGAAATACACGCACTGGTCACAGACCCCCTGTACACTGTATTTCACAAGGACAAAGTAGTTCTTAGGACCCATCCTAAGTTTCTCCCTAAGGTTGTCTCAGAATTCCATCTAAACCAACCTTTAGTCCTTCCTACGTACTTTGCAAACTTCCAGAATGAAAGGGAGCATACCCTTCATTCTCTGGATGTTAAGAGAGTGTTGCTAGTCTATCTAGATAGAATGAAAGAAATTCGCAAGGCTCAACAACTGTTTGTTCCCTTCAGCGAGACCTGGCTGGGTCAACCTGTTGCTATCTGATGCATTTCAGCATGGCTGGTGGCATGCCTTCGCCACTGCTATTCTATGGCATAGGTCAAGCTGGAAGGCAGAGTGTACGCTCACTCTACCAGAGCAGTCGTGGCATCTCTGGTGGAAATCCGTATCATGCCCATTGCAGATATTTGCAATGCGGTTACCTGGAGCTCCGTGCATACTTTTGTTAAGTAGCACGCCTTGAATGTCCATGCCAGACGACATCTGTCATTTGGCAGGACCATTCTTAATGGACTTCTGTCCTCAGCACGTGAGCTCTTCATCTCCTGCCGCCCGTCTCGGGTATTATTTAGCTTGGTACTCTCCCATTGGTATGAATGAGTGGTGGAGACTTTATGTCCAGGAAGATATGGAAATTACGTACGATCTTGGACGAAGTCTCCCCACTCATTCACACACCCACCCACCATCCCCCGAGCTCATTTCCTCTGTTTATGGTCTTCACTCCCTCAATGGCTGAGCTGTGAAAACTTTATTGTTGACCCTTCTTACAGAGGTCATTCGGATTATCTAATGTCCGATTTTTAGGTTAGTCCTTTCTAGATTAGTTATACTGCACCTCTTTGGAAAAAAGGTACTGAGGCAGTTGGAGGGTCGATGCCGAGATAGTCATTACTGCACGCGCTGGGCTCGCAGTGCCACTTCATCGCAGCTCCATCTCAGGTGCCAGCCCTCTTGAAAAAGTTTGCTCCTTTTGGGTCCTAGCACCTCTGGCGTACTCCCATTAGTGTGAATGAGTGGTGGAGACTTCATCCAAGAAGATCAAGAATTATGGTAGGTACGTAATTTCCATTTTTTCCTCTGTCTTGAAGAGTTAATTGAGCCCACAGAAAGTTAACTCATTTTCTTCTGGCAGTCATTCTGTGTTAGATTATCAATGGATAGTACAGACGTCATAGAAAATTATTGGAAGTAGAATGGATTAAACACTTGCTGGAGTTATCTGCATAACAAATGAGCTCTGCTGTTCCCCTAAACCCCTATGAACACCTCATTAAGCCACTTGACACCACCATCCTAAAAGCAGTCATTCTGCAACTTTGCAGGACATTCCAAAGCAAGAGTCCCAGTGTTGCCTGTTTTCAAATAATACACCAGCTTCATTTTCTCAGGCAGGCAGTTCTGGGCTACTGCTTATATTCTACTGAATGTTCTTAACCTGCAATTTGTGACTGTAGGTGTTCACAACTGAATGATAGTAACTACATTTGCTTCACTTACACATAGGTAGGCATGTGTGTATAATTTTTGTTTGACTTGGGTTACACATAGAATTTGATCAGTTTATAACATGCTGTATTGTGATTAAATGAACTGATAAATGTGGGGTTTGGTTTCTTTTACAAATTCCTTTTTCCTGACCATTGATAAAGTAAAACAAAAATTTCTCAACAAAATGTTTAAAAATAAGGAGTTTAGCAGTAATTTAGTTGATGTGGTGTAAAGAGCTGCTGCCTGGAAAATTACCTGTTTTTTTGTTTGGGGGGGGGGGGTGATGCTGCCACAAGCAAAATGAAACTTCTTGGATGGTGGAGCTCATGGCAGCAGAAGAGGTATGATGGCATTAAAAGCTTAATGGTGTGGATGTAGAGGCACCAATATTCAAGCAAGACTTTGGTAGAGGACTAAATGTGACTTAGGAGTGAGTCTTGGTATTTCTAGCAAAATGGTTTTCTGAAACTTCAACCTTCAGTGGGTTAGACTCAGCATCCAGCTGTACAGTATGTCACTAAGCCACATGAAGTGGTGTATGGGTAAAAACCAGATCACCAGACCTGGACCAGAGCTATAAAATCTGGACTGGGCACAGCTTGTGCAAATATTGCTGATCCACTCACTCCAGATGATCTGGTCTGGCTTTCATCTATCTGGTCCTCACAGTTCCATTATCAATCATGTCAAGGAAGAGTTGAAAAACAGACTTCCAGGAGTGGACCAGATATGTAAAAGTCGGACTGAACAGTGCAACCAGAGTGACCGGCCCAGCAGTATTTGTACAAGTTGCACCCAGTATGGCCAGTTTGGATTTTTACAAAACTGCTGTGGTTCAGGTTTGTCAGTCCAGTTTTTAATCAATCGTTATTTTATACTGAAAGTTATGTGAACAAAAATTCCTATTTACACAAACATCCAGTTTAGCATAAAAAGAGAATAGAACACCAGGTCAAACAATTACATAGAAAAACACAGTATAAACAGGTCTAACATAAACAGGTTTAATACAGAGATCTTGAGGGATATACGGCAGAAAGGGGAAGCAAATAAGTAACAGTGACAAATTTACAGCAGGGGATATAGTTGGAGGCACCAGGTCAAACAATTACATAGTAAAACACAGTATAAACAGGTCTAATACAGAGATCTTGAGGGATATACAGAAAAAAGGTGAAAAAAATAAAAGTGACAAATTTACAGCATGGGATCTAATTGGAGGTAAAATTCAGGAACATGAACAGTTGGGTGATGCGTTGGAAAGAAGTGCAAGTCCTGCAACACCCAGATCCTGCATGCTGATGAGCGTTCCCGCTGCATGATCTACCTAGGCCCCAAACACCAGGTCAAGGATTGTGCACCCTGCCAATGCTTCAACCAGGCCACAAGGATTAGGCACCAGGAAAAACCTCGAAGCCCACTTGCTGGAGAAGTGTCTAGCTTTGATGGAAAAGGAGCTGCAGAATCTGTGGGAAAAATGTTGTTCTCCAACACCAGAACCCAAAAAAGAAAAAGGACAAGGAGAGGCACCGAGACCAGGACAGGTCTCCATCCACTTGATGGCAACCATCGGGCACCACTGACACTGGAGCAGCCTCCACTTTGGTAAATACCCCTACTGCCAGGTCTCCTACCGCCCCAGCAGATCAGATCACAGCTTCCCTGGCTGCTTTACTCACGGTGCAGTCGGGGCTCTTCTTGGACGACAGAACCCCTATTGTGCTCCTTAGGCCCTTATCTTCTTCAGGGTCTATCACCAGCTGCCAGGTCAATAAGTCACTCACCAGCCCCACCGAGGAGCGTACGGTCACAGCCAGTTTGTCTTTCAAACAACATGAAGTCTTGCTATATTATAGACATTAGCAGTTTGATCCAGCTCTAGAACTGCCCCGGAGTGAAATGGTTAAAACCATTCCAAAATAGAATTTTGACAGGAGAGCAGCTCTATCTGTGTCATTTCAAACTTGAACTGTCAGATTCTTTACTCCGCCTCAGTGAGCAGTCGCTCCGGAGATTTCTCCTTCTGCTCAGTTCATTTCTCGGTTTAAAAAGTGTTTTCTCGGTTGGATTTAACCGAGAATAGTTTTATTTTAACCGCAAAACCGTTCGGTTCAAGCTCTATCTGTGGTAACCGTAAGTAAATGAAGGTTTTGTCTGTGTGGAACTTGTAAGTTATCGGTTGGTTTTGAACCGATCAGTGGGTTTAAAACTCATTTAAAACTAAAAGTTACTATTTTAGAGTGCGGTTCCGGTTCTTATCGGTTCTAAAAAAAACGGATTTATTACGGTTTTTTCCAATACCCGTGACACGGTTAGGAACTGATAAGGGTGTCTTGCCTGGCACTGCCGTTAAAAGGGCAAGTTTTTGGTTAGGCTGGCATTATGTTTGAGAAACCCAAAAGAAAAACTGGGCCCACTGGGTTTCAACAGTGTGATGTTTGTGGGGAAGTCTTTGCCAAGGCTGACCCACACACCACATGTGTTTATTGTCTGGGGTTTGACCACCTCCAGTCAGACTGCCAGGTATGTAAGAATTTCCCTGCAGCCACCCTGGAAAAAAGATTGGGCAGGCTCAGGGAACGAGAGGCCAAAAAGTCCGCTGACCCGGATGGCCAGCCCGGTTCGGTGCCAACTGAACCAGAGGGAGTGCCCTCTGACCAGGGCCAGACTTCCTCGGGCCAAAGAAAAGCTGGTTCTGAGGAACCAATTCCAGTAAAGAAAACAAGAAAATCAGCAGGTCTGGAGTCCAAAATTCCTTCTCCAACTGCTGGAGAGATAGCAAAAGCCATACAAATTGTCCAGTCACCGTCTCAGGGTCCGTCCGAACCACCACTATCTGGTAAAAGGTCGGTTCGTCCAGTCCCAGTGGTTCAGGATTATGATATTGAGGAATTTTTATGAACCAGAGGAGGGGGAGGAGGATTATGAACAGTATGAATGTGGCTGGGAAGGTCTGGGTGTGCCCATTGAACCGGACATCTCCCCAGACAGACCTTTAGAATCTCCCCCTATGCTGTCTGAGTCCCCATCTCATTTTATGTTTTATAAAAAGTTGCTGAAACCTCCAGCTTCCTTTAGAAGAGGCTGTGGATGAGCAAGAGGAGCCTGATTTTGTAGAAATGATGGATATTCCAGAGTCTAGGAGATTGTCTATTCCTTTACATAAGTCTTTTAGGAAACAAACAATTAAAATTTTAAAAGCTCCTAATTCTGTGCCTCCTGTAGATAAAAAGATGGACAGAAGGTATACATTGTCAGGCCCTGATACAGAATTCCTTTCTCAGCAATGCAGTCATGTTGGGGTAGTTCAGGCTGCTGCCTGTGATAAAGCTAATATTCCCTTGGCTTCACATCCTCCTGACAAGGATTCCAGGAAGATTGATGCCATGGCAAAAAAACAGTATATGGCAGCATCTCTGGGACTCAGGCAAGCAAATTATATGGCTTATGTAGCTAGGTATCAGAAATCTAGATGGGATACTGTTATGCAATTGGCCAAGCAGGCCCATGGCCAGCTGGATAGTGAACTAGAACAGGTGGCTGCTGATGGCATTGAAGCTCTAAGGTTCAGTTTCATGCTGCTGTGGATGTTAATGATGTTTCCTAGGGTCATGGCCACATCTGTAGCTTTTGTAGGTTGGCCTGGCTCAGGTGTACTAGTTTGTCACAGGATACCCAGACTAAGGCTATGGATTTTCCTGTGGTGGGAATTCTCTGTTTGGAGAGCAGACAGAGAACTACATGAAGAAGATGGATGAATATAGGACTACTTACAAGAGTGCCCAGGCTAAGGAGCGGCAAGCCACTCCTCAAAGGCATGCCCCTGAGGTAGGGGGTAGGCCTTTCACAGGCCTTTCTACAGACTCAGGCCTCCTCTGCGCTTATGCTCAGAGGGGCTTCTTCAGAGGCAGGGGCAGACGAGGGGTGGGCAGACCTGCTCCCACCCCCAGCCTAAAGCTCCTGCAAAACAGGCACCCTGATGGGGTGCCCAGGGCTGATTCTCCTGTACCAGTGGGGGCAGGCTGTCTTACTTCAGTCAGAATTGGACTCTTTAACCTCAGACAAGTGGGTTCTGGAAGTAGTAAGCCAGGGTCTGGTCTTCTAGCTTCAAAAAGTTTCCCAAGTTGAGAAGCAGACTTTTCTACCTGCAAGTGCTTCAGAGACCCTCGCCTGGAAACAGAGGTCTCATCCCTGTTAGCTCTCAGAGCAGTAGAAAGGGTTCCTCCCCTGCATCAGGTCAGGGGTCTGTATTCCAGATACTTTCTTACCCCAAAAAAGACAGGAGAGTGGTGGCCCATTTTAGATCTCCGATATCTGAACAAGCATCTTTTGAAACCAAAGTTCAAAATGGTAACTCTGGCAATGATTTTACCTTCCCTAAGGCCAGGGGACTGGCTAGCCTCCCTGGACCTCAAGGATGCCTATTTCCATGTCCCAATCAGAAGATCCCATCGAAAGTACCTCAGATTCGAACTGCCCTCAGGTCATTACCAGTTCAGAGCAATGCCCTTCGCCTTACCTCTGCTCCAAGGGTATTCACAAGTGTCTAGCAGTGGCAGTGGCCCACTTAAGGAGGCAGAGAGTTGCTTGTTTTCCCTATCTAGATGTCTGGCTCATTGTAGGCCAGTCCCCAGAACAGGTAAAATCTCACCTGCAGGTCACCCAGCAGCTTCTCACCTCCTGGGTTTTCTGCTAAACCTACCAAAGTCGGTTCTGGAACCAGTCCAGGTACTCACCTTTATAGGGCAGAATTGGACACAAGCTAGCCAGAGCCTTTCTTCCCGAGAAAGGGTAAGGAATTTAGTGGCTCTGGCTCTTCCTTCACTCTGCAGGTCTCTCGACCAGCAAGACACTTTCTGCAGCTCCTGGGGCACATGGCTGCATCCACAGCTGTTGTGCAGGAGCCAGATTTCAGGATGAGAGACATTCAGTTTCACTTGAGAACCTTTTGGTCTCAGAGAAGAGACCCCATTTCCAAGTTGGTCCCAGTGACTCGAACCTTGATCCTAGCTCTCCAGTGGTGGCAGGATCAGAGCAATTTAAGAGCGGGGTCCCTTCATTTCCCTTCTCACGACTTGACTCTCACTACAGATGCTTCCCTTCTGGGTTGGGGAGCCCACATGGGCGACCTTTCCACTCGGAGTTTGGTCCCCCCAGGAATCTCTGCTCTACATCAATTTGCTGGAACTCAGTGCTGTCTTTTAGCTCTTCAAGCTTTTTCTGCATCTGTCCACGACAAGGTGATACAAGTCAGAACAGACAACACCACAACAATGTGGTACATCAACAAACAGGGGGGCACTCGGTCTTCGGCCTTGTGCACCGAGGCAATGAAGTTGTGGTCTCTGGCCCATTCCCTGAACACTTCCCTCATAGCAGTTCATCTTCCAGGGAAGGACAATGTCCTAGCGGATGCCCTCAGCAGGATTTCCCAGGGCCATCACGAATGGTCCCTGGATCCTCAAGTGCTGGGGATAGTTTTTGCCAGGTGGGGCATCCCTCAGATAGATCTTTTTGCAGCCCCAGACAATCACAAACTTCCTCTGTTCTGTTGCAGGCCTCCAGTGCTGGGCTCAGTTCCCCTGGATGCTGTTCTTCTGGATTGGGAGGAAGTTCCTCATGCTTTCCCCCCCTTTCCTCTCCTATTCAAAGTACTAGTCAAAATCACATCTCAGCCTTGCAGGGTGATTCTGATTGCCCCGGATTGGGCCAGGCAACCCTGGTACCCACTCCTTCTGTCTCTGACAGTCCATCTTCCCCTGTGCCTCCCCAGGAATCACAATCTGTTGACTTGTGCCCAGGGAAGGCTTTGGTATCCGGACCTCAAATCCCTCAACCTCAAGGCCTGGCTCTTAAGGAGTTAGAGTTTGCTGATTTACACCTCTCTCAGGGTGTTCTTGAGATCCTAAAGGCTTCCAGAAAGCCTTCCACTAGGGCTACTTGTAGTTCTAAATGGAAAAGGTTTTCCATTTGGAGTGCTGGGAAAATATTTCCCAGAATCTGCTGAATTGCCCATTTTGTTAGATTACATGGTACATCTTAATTCCTTGGGTCTCAGACCAGCTACCCTGAGAGTTCATTTGGCAGCTGTGTCTGCTTTTGTGTCAGCAGGAAAGTCATTCCCTTTCCTCTCATCCGTGTTTTCCAAGTTTTTTAAGGATTACTCCTACTAATCCTCCCTTTCGGGAACCGCCCCTGCTTGGGACCTTAATGTTTGCATTGCCCAGTTAATGCAACCCCTTTGAACCTCTGTCTTCTGCAGAGCTTAAGTACCTAACTTGGAAAACTGTTTTTCTAGTGGCTATCACTTCTGCCAGACGCATAAGTGAATTGCAAGCTTGTCAGTGGAGACTGACTTTATTTCTTTCCACAGGGATAAGGTAGTCCTTAGGACTAATAGGAGTTTTTGCCTAAGGTGGTTTCAGATTTCCATCTTAATCAATCTATCTCCCTTCCAGTATTTTCACTGATCACCCTTCGGTGAGAGGAGGTTGCACAGCCTGGATGTTGAGAGCTCTTGTTATTATATAGAGCGTACTAAAGGTCACAGGTTCGAATCCTCCAACTTTCCTTACCTGTGGTGAAGTTGGGAAAGGCAAACCTGCCACTAAGAGATCAATAGCCAGGTGGATTGTCTCTTGTATCCAATTTTGTTATCAGAAAGTGGGCAGAGCCCCTCCTGGTTTGAGGGCTCATTCTACCAGGGTACAGCTGCGTCTCTAGCTGCTGCCAGAGATATCCCTTTATTAGAGATTTGCCAGGCTGCTACTTGAAAACGGTACACACTTTTACCAAGCATTACTCCCTGGATGTCCAGGCCAGAGAGATGCTCGCTTTGGCACAGCTGTTCTTCAGAGCCTATTCCTAAGTAGGTTCTGCCCTCCTCCATGGAGGTACTGCTGTGTATTCTGCTAATGTCTATAATATAGTAAGACTTCATGTTGTTTGAAGAAAAATTACTCACCTTAGTAATGTTGTTTCTTCTAATGGAGTCTTGCTATATTATAGACCTCCCCAACCTGCCCTCTCAGAACCTCTACTTGGTGGGTTGCGGGCAACTTAGTGGGCACTACTTATGTCCTGTTAGCATTTTGTCCCCTTTGGGACTTTGGGGGTGTGTATGTTATGCAGCTGTGTGTGTTTTATTATACTTATGTTCCATTTTCATATTATTAGAATGGTGTTAGTATTTCTGGTCCCCTGACTTGAGTCTTGCGTGTTGGGACCATCAATGGTTGTTATTATTTAGGTAGCCATTTGGCTAGTGTAGGTTACAGCTTCCACAGACCTTAGTGAGTTTGGCTCGTAAAGATCTGACAGTTCAAGTTTGAAATGACACAGATAGAGCTGCTCTCGTGCCAAAATTCTATTTTGGAATGGTTTTAACCATTTCACTCCGGGGCAGTTCTAGAGCTGGATCAAACTGCTAATGTCTATAATATAGCAAGACTCCATTAGAAGAAACAACATTACTAAGGTGAGTAATTTTTTTGTATGGTCCAGGCTGATATGTCAGAAGTTAGCTCTTCTGACGTCTGCACTGCTGCGGCTGATAAGTCGCTTCCCGGTTCCTCTGGGGATCGGACAGCTGGGGCTCTCCTTTCAGGGTTGCAGTACACCCTGACATTTAGTTGAGCCAGCTGCTGAACATGCAACAGTTTTTTGAGGGTTCCTCGCTCTCACTGACACACCCATACCCTCCGAGCATGCCTGAAGATCGAGAGCAGGAGGTGGGCACTAATCTGGAGGTTCCCCCTCCTTCGCTGGGTTAGTCACTTCGTGATTCACCCACTGGGCCTGGTGTTAATCTCTCTGGGGATCTTCCATTGGAACCTTCTCAACCCAAGCCCTGTTGGACAGCTAGGTTCCACCATCTTGGACTCTGGCTCCCCTGATGACGGCAGGTCTTTGTCGGGTTCTACTCACACCCCAACCTCAGGTGACCCTTCGAGGGGTCAGGGTATATCTGGCACTCCAGCCATTCCTCAAATGCTGGATGGACCGCCATCAGGCCTCTAGGCACAGAATCTTCCAGTGCTGGGCATTTTTGTGCCTGATCGAGTGCCAGCCCCTTTGAATGTCCCTATGGGGCCGACGTCTGGTCCTTCTGAACCTCCTGCCGGGTCTTTGGCCCCACATCCTGCTATGCCTTCAGCTCTGTCTCTGGCTGGACCTATGGGCAATGTTCCAGGCTATCCACCCCCACAATACCCAGTGTACCCTTTGCCAGGGTATCCAACACCTGGTCATCAACCCCATTATGTACCGGGGTACCAGACGCTGGGCTACGTCTAATCAAGGGTATGCTCCTTCTGACTTTCCGTACTCCTATCAGGCTCATGGATACCCTCAATATCAGATGCCGGGTTATCCATTATACCAGCCTCCTCCTCCACCACCACCTCCTCCTCAGCATCAGCCTCTGCCTCCACAGCAACCTCAGGCTGATATCCAGGCAGTATTTCAGACCCAGATTCAGGAGGACAGGACTTCACTAGCCTTGGAGCTTGAGCATCAGAAAACAGTGGAAGCCTCTACTCCTGTCTCCTTTCTGACCCCTAGATGAGAAGGCTCCTGTAGACATCAGGTCAGGAATAAAACCCAGGACATGCCTCTAAAAAGGATTCAGATCCCCAGCAGGCACTCTTCGGACTCTAACTTCCACTTGCCCTCCAGCTCTGGTATGCATACACCTATAGAGCCTCAGCGCAAGGAGTCCCTGAAGTCTACTCCAGAGGACCCTTCCTTTGCATAACTCCTCATAACTATACAAAATACATGTGACTGAGCTATCCAGCAACAGGATCCAAAGCAGAAAAGGCTTGCAGAGCATCTAGACATAACTGACACAGTTCCTATGCCCATACTGCCTTGGACTGGGCCCCATGAAGACCTGATGTCCACTATCTGGCAACAGCCTTCCTCCATTCTGGCTGTTTCAAAAAAGGAAGACAGGGTGTACCACCCCCCTGATGGGGTCACACACCTTACTGGCCATCCTAATGCAGACTCGGTTGTTATCACGACTGCCCACAACCAGTCCTCTAAACCTAACATTTGAGCATGTCTCTTCCTGATAAGGAGTCTAAACAGCAGGACAATTTCGGTCACAAGATCCATTTCTTCTCCACTTGCGCCCTCAGATCCCTTAATTATGTGACTCATATGGCTTTCTATCAGAAATCTTCCCTGGCCTCACTCGAGTCATAGATGGAAGCTATCCAGGACCAGGAGCTTAAGGCCGAGATTGCCAAGATAGTGAGAATGGCAAAAATCTTCTGTCATCATGCTCTTTGGGCCACTTATGACACAGTAGACTCAGTTGTTCACACCACAGCCACTACTGTCTGCATTAGGTGACATTCGTGGCTCAGGATTGCTAGCATGGCACAAGATATCCAGCCCTCCATCCTGGATGCCCCTTTCAGGGGATCTTTGTTATTCGGAGGTGATGCTAAGGAAAGATATTATCACTGAATTGCAGAACCAAGGTAAATCTATCCATGACGTCCGCTTCATGTACCAAGGGGGGTTACAAAGGCAAATGGCCTTTTCTTCTGCAACAGAGACATCAGACCAAAGAGGCCCCTGCCAAATGGCAGGCCAAATGCTGGTATCCAGCATCAGGAACCCTTACTCCCCCTGCCAAGTCCCAGAAGCCCCCCTGGAGGAGCTGCCATCTCCCTCCCCTCTGCCTCCTAACTTGTGGGGGGACCCTCCGCCTCCTCCAAATCATCTAGGGGAACCGAGAGGAGGGAAGATTTGCCCTCCACCTTCCAGGGTCACAGGACATAACATTGGACTCTTGGGTCCTTCAGTTAATAGCAAGAGGTCACACGATAGAGTTCCTAGACAGGTCTCCGGAAACCCCCCCAGGCCTCTCCCATTATCCTCCAAGGCACTCGTCTCTGATAGGGGACGAGATCCAGGCTGTTCTGCAAAAGTCAGTCATAGAGCAAGTGGCTCCAGCACAAATAGGAAGAGGGTACTACTTCCATTTCTTCCTAGTACCCAAAAAGACGGGCAACCTAAGACCCATCTTGAACCTCAGCATGCTCAACCTGTACATTGAGTACAAGAGATTCCACATGCTCACCATCCGGGGACTTGTACCCCTGCTCAACGAGAGCCGTTAGTGTTGTGTGCTGGACATGCAGGATGTGTACCTGCACATCCTTGTCTTCCTGGCCCACCGGCACTTTCTTCGGTTTGCCTTCCAGAGGGAGACATTACCAGTTCAAGGCTCTCTCTTTTGGCCTATCCTCAGCACCTTGGGTTTTTACCAAGTATCTATTAGTGATGGTGTGGCCCTATTCTGCAGAGGGATCTAATTGTGCCTGTATCTGGATGATTGGCTTCTATCAGCCCCATCACAGAGCAGTCTGAGGGAGTCACTCTCCTTCACCCTGGACCTCTTTTCCAGACTTGGAATAACAGTCAACTATCCCAAGTCCCACCTTTCCCCTCCCAGCACCTACATTTCATTCGGGGCAGTGCTGGATACGATCCAGGGCATGGCCTTCCTCCCGTCGAACAGAGCAGAGCAGAGACCCTGCAGGAACAGGCCAGATTAGTGACCAACTCATGCTGAACCACAGCCTGATTGATCCTCCATTTTCTCAAGCTGATAGCAGCTGCAATCCCTACAGTTCCTCCAGCCAGACTGCATATGAGGGTGATCCAGTGGACTCATCATATTCAATGGGATCAGCGACTGGACAATCTGGACCACAGGGTCCTAGTGTTTGGGTACATGAAGAAGGATCTTCCTTTGTGGCAAGAGTTGTCAAATCTCTCCCACGGGGGTTCCCCTTTCAACTCTCTGCTCCTACGCTGACCCTTATAATGGATGCTTCATGTCAAGGCTGGGGAGCCCACCTAGGAGACCATCAGACCCAGGGGACATGGTCTCAGCTGGAAGAGTCTCTACACATCAATGTGTTAGAAATGTGGGCAGTACTGTATGCCCTCCAGGCCTTCCAGCTTCTTCTATGTCCGGAGACACTCCTGATTCAGACCGACAGTATGTCTGTGGTCTGGTACCTGAACAAACAGAAAGCCACTTGCTCGTACCTTCTGTGCTGGGAGGCAATGCGAGTGTGGTACTGGGCAGTCCAACATGACCTCTACCTGACTGTTGTCCACGTGCCAGTTGTCAGTAACATCCTGGCAGACAGTCTCAGCCACACCACTGCCATTGCTCATGAGTGAGAGCTAAATCAAGAGGTGGTTGAAAGCTTATTTGATCTGTGGTGTTGGCTGGAGATAGACCTCTTCATCTCCCCATCCAACGCAAAACTACCCAATTTTTGCTCGCTTGTTGCTGGGCGTGGTGTTTTCTGGTGAGACACGCTCTCTCTTTGCTGGACAGGGAGGTTCTTGCATGCCTTTCCTCCCTTCCCAGTGCTTCAGATGGTTCTCCTGAAGCTGCAGGTGGAAGGGGCTCACATGATTCTAATAGCCCTTCTTTGGCCTCATCAGCTTTGGTTCCCTCTGCTTCAGCAGCTATCGATGGTACCCCCAGTACCTCTACCTCTCCGCCATGATCTTCTGACTCAGGAGCAGGGCAGACTGATGTATCTGGGCCTCAGATCCCTCTACCTGCATGCATGGCACCTGTGGACATACATGGAATAACTCCCATTGTTGTTATTTTTTAACAACAATTGTCAACTATATGCAGATGCATTTGTAAAAAAATAATTATAATAGTGAGACTTTTTGAAATGTTGTTTGACTTACCATTCTCATGCTTGACTACCCACTTATTCGATCTCCTACTTGTTTCTGTCCTTGTACTAAATAATTCCTGTTGCTTCATATCAAGGGGTTATTGATTTTCATATTGTGTGCGCTTGGGGGTAGAGCAGCAATAAAAGATAATCTATGCAGTACCCTCAATAACACACCTACCCCAGTTTACTTTTACCTAACGCCCATTTTTAGGCCTTGTACAGTAAGATCTTCTTTCAAGAGAACAACTTGTCATGAAATGTGTAACATTTACATTGACATTTGGGTATATCCACTCATATTGTACTAAGTATGTGTGTGAACTATATAGCAATCTCTAAAAAAAAAAATCAATTAAACACATCAAATGTCTTCTTAATCATGTTTCAACATTGTGTTTGTCTTCCACCTTGTCACAACACATAGTTGTCTCAGCAGTGTTTGCAATTAAGGTACAGTACCTTCATGTATATAATGGCCCAGTTCTGCTGAGTTGGTTGCTATAACAGTGCATAGAATAAAATGTGAAACATATAGGTAACTGTAATACAAACGGTGACATTATTTTTATATCTGCCCTTTCTTAATGTACCATACCTTGAATCAGTTAATGCATTCAACAGCAATTCATGTTTGTGTTTAAGCCATTGAAACACCCTTATCTAGTTAATGCATTTACAGTCGTAGTGGCTCTGCCAGAGCTTGTTACTGCTGGTAGACTGTAGGTGCTGTAGCCTCCATGGCATGAAATCTAAAACACTGAAAGCACTAAATAATTTATAAAAAGAAGTGCTTAAGTGGATTACATAAAATGGGTTAGCAAGACTGAGGTGAGGTGAAAATGCATGCATAAATGGTGCTTCTACAACAACCTGTCAGGTTATATAAACTATCTCAGATTTGTAGAGTAAAACTAATCCCTTTGGAGGGAATGTGCATTTGTCAGTGAAAATGGCAGCCAAATATGATGTTAGAATTCTCATCCTGTATATCATAGGGGCCCAAAGCTGAATAAGGAACATACTCCGCAACATACTCAGATTACCAGCACCATCCTCTAAGGAACTGAGCCAAGTTCTCAGTTTCAAGTCGATGTTCTCCATTCAAAACTCTAAACCCTTTGGTGCTTTGCAAGTTGAAATCTGATTTTTGGCACATTATTCATTACATTGTAATGTAGTCCATTTCACCTGAACACTTGACGGAGTATGATTTTCATATGAAAAGCATTGAGGTACTTTGCTTCTGTAGTCACAGAAAGTCCAGGTAAAAGTAGGTAAACATTTGTGGTTAAAGATGTGGTGAAGGAAGTCTGAGTGGCTGATCTCACATGTAAGCATATTTCACCATCCTTGATCTAATGATTTGCTAATCGTAACTGGGGTGTTCAGATCTTTTTCAAGTAAATCAGAAAGTTTTGCTGCATGACAGTGTATGTGTGTGTATGTGTATATATATATATATATATATATATATATATATATGTATACACACATAGCTGCATCCATCTGCTACGTTAGTCTGCCAAGCCACAAAGTTCTTCAGGAACTTGAGGCTTACCGGGACACGTGTCATGTAGTGAGCTTGCAGTGCTAAGTCCAGCATTGCACTGCTGTGTAAGTGACTAAGATTTCCATACTTTTTCCAGTGGGGCCTTGGCTGCAGAGTTAGGTCCTAAAGTTTAACTGCCTACCTGATAAAATACTGTGATAGGCTAGAAGGTTTCATTTTAGAAATATCTTGTATAACATGGAAACATGAACAATATGAAATAATACCATTAGTAATCTGTAATGACTTTTTAATTACTTTTTTATATTGCATAAGGATACTGTTACAGACCTTTTTTAAAACAGTACAGGCATAGGTACAGTATCATACAAGTGACAGTTTCCAAGAAGAGTGGCATTAAGGATTTTAAAATAAGACATAGGAAGCAGACACATGCCACACGTGGTTGGGCAAAAGAAATGCAAAAACAGAACATTATTTTAAAAATTTACTTGAACGAGTTCTGCTGCTGGGTTCATAAGCTGAACCCAACGTCCCTACTCCCTATCATTAAAGCATTATATTAGGCAGGGGTGATAGCATCACCATACAGTAGTTAGGGTTGCGCCCCCCATTTTCAATGGAAAATAATCCTTGCACTTTAAATATTACGTAGCTCTCAGAATATCAGGCTGAGATTTGGCAGGGAAGGTAGTGCATGTCAGTTTAAACACTGAAAATTCATAAAGCTACTTCAGCAGTTAGGAAATGAGCATACAGTATAGGCAAAGATTTGCAGTAGAGCTGCTTTTAACTCAAGGGTTAGCCAGGAAACAACTACAAAAGAACTCGAGTTGTTAATTTGTATAGAAATACTGAAGCAACTCTACAAAAAAAGAAACGGTGTACCTCACGTACATTCAGATTAAAAAAACTTAGTCTTTGTTTTAATTTGTTTGAGAACCTCAGAATGAAACTGTAGCCCTTTCATTACGATTTACTTTCTGTACCTCGCAATGGAATTGCATCAGTTATTTTGAATGCAGATAAAGGGCTCAATGTACTATGGTGGGCTGGGAATGCACTAAAGGCACGTACCCATCCTGTGGCGGCCCACACCTCTGAACAGGTGTGCAGCATGTACCATTCATGAAACCAGTCAGCCAATCCAAGGCAGCTCCCCAAAAGTGTATGGGGGGGGCCAGGGAGACAGATAATGGTGGAGCAGCAGACACCGGCAGGCATCCAATCAAATGCCCATTCTGGCAACGCACTGGATCCCCTGTTCTATGTGAAGCAGAGGGATTTTGGCTACTGGCATACTGCAGTACTTTAAGGGGCCCATGCACTACAAGCAGATACTGTGTGGTATCCCCCAACCCTTGCTGCTTATTAAGAGGGCTGGTGGCAGCTGGATAGGTGCAGACACATGCCCTGCTGGGGTCAGTATCCACCAGTTGGAGGGGATGCATAGTTGCTATAGCAGGGTGCTTGCAAGCATAGCCTGTGCACCCTCGTCCTACACTGTGCACTGCTGTTTATGGTGCCCAGTCATGCCCCACCCTGGTCACTCCCCTTGACTGGCCTAGCATGCAGTGCTGTCTACTGCCAGGTGATCCTGTGCTGAAGGGGTGCATGCCCCTTTTAATGCATGCTGCCGGGTCCAACAGGACACCAAATGCATGGCTTCTGATTGTAGGGCTATCTATGTGCTGCATATCTGTGGTGCTTAGGCAAAGTGCAAAAGGCCAAATATTTGCAATTAACAGATGAGGAAAGGTATCAATTTACAGTGTAGTGCAACATGTTTGTTGATAACTGGTACTTTATAGTAGTGTTTATTCTAATTGTTGCATCATCCCTACTGCCTATATTAAACTGCTGCTGCTCATTGTATATGATTTTCTGTTTGCTGTTAAACATAGAAACAGAGTGTTTGATGGCAGATAAGGACCACTTGGTCCATCCAGTCTGCCCCATTCCTCTCTACCTACACTATTACCGCAGACCATACTCAATTTACAACTCTTTCTCCCTCCTGCCTTCCTTTCCACTATGATTCCCTTGTGCTTGCCCCCTGCATTCCTGAACCCCAGCATTGTTTTTGCCCCCACTACCTCTCCTTTTTGATCTCCAAGACTTCTTTCTCCTCTCTCTCCCCTCCTCCCTCTCTTCCCCCTTTTTTTTCCTTATCCTAAAACTTAAAATGTACTCATTCACTTCATAGGAGCTTTTGAGAGTTCCACCACCTCTGTCCTGTATACTCTTAACACTGCATTCTGGGCCTTTCTAAGCAAAATCAAGCCATAATCAACATGCCACAAACAAATGCAAATGACTCATGAACTGTAAGTGCTACACACAAAATATCAGTGGCAAAGTTGTTCAGCACAAAATTACCTTTCTAACGGTGCTGTGCAGTTAATTCTAAACAGTTCAGTTCACAAGTAATACAGAGAAATAGTGCTGACAACCTGAGAAATTTCCAGGGCAAACAGGAAGTCTTTGGTAAGGTAAGGTAAACTTTATTTATAAAACGCCTTTCAGATACCAAAGCGCTGTACTGCACCACAATAAAACCACAGAATCAAGTTAATAAATAAACATAAATATAACAAGTAAAAATGCAACAGATGAATAAATAGGTTAAAAATGATCAAGTTCCTGAAAAATAAAACTAAAAGCAGTCAGAGAAAAGCTTGTTGAAAAAGATAGGTCTTTAAATTAGTTTTGAAACTTTCGACGGTCAGGCATTCTCTTAACCAACAAGGTAGAGAATTCCACAGGGTAGGTGCCACATACAAAAAAGGCTTGGGCACCAAAGGTTTTCAAGCACACCCTGGGAATCTCTAGCAGTCCCTTGTCGGCAGATCGGTGGGGATGGAGGGGGTGGTAGGGAGTTAGAAGATCTTTCAGGTAGTCTGGTCCCTGTCCGTATAGTGCTTTAAAGGTTAATAAACCAATCTTAAAGGTGATTCACCACTGAACAGGCAGCCAGTGCAGTTCGCGCAGCACAGGCATAATATGACTGGCCCTAGATGTGCCAGTCAGAAGCCTGGCCGCCGCATTCTGCACTAGCTGCAAGCGACGAATATCAACCCCAGGTAGCCCTAGGTAGAGGGCATTGCAATAATCAAGGCGGTTGGTGACAAAGGCATGGACCAGGGTAGCCAGGTCTATCTGAGGGGACCAGGCGTTTCACCCGGGCAAGATTCCTCAGATGGTAGAAAGAGGACTTGACAACGGCCGGCACCTGAGATTTCAAGGTCAGACCATTGTCAAGAATAATGCCAAGGTTCTTCACCTGGTCTGAGGTGGGCAGCTGAACACCATCAAGCCATAGGCCCGATGGTTGCCCAGCCCCCAAGCCTATCCTCAGGTGACATGGGTCCACGGCTAACACCTCAGTCTTCTCTGGATTCAATCTCAGCCAGCTGGCGCTCATCCAGTCTTTGATTTCGGTGAGACAGTTGTTAAAGATGGAGACTGCACCCACCTGTTCAGATAGAAAAGACAAATACAGTTGAGTATCATCTGCATAGCAGTGAAAACTCTAACCGTATTGTCTGATGATATCTCCTAATGGCAGCATGTACACTGTGAACAGCATGGGTAACAAAATGGAGCCCTGTGGAACCCTGTAAGACAGAGGGAGGGTGTCAGCGGAATAAATTCCTGAGACAATCTTTTGAGATCTGCCTGTGAGAAAAGATTGAAACCACTTAAGGAATATAACCCGATAGTCCACAAAAAAAACGCAGGCGCTCCGAAAGCACACATGGTCCACAGTGTTAAGGGCTGCAGAGAGAGAGATATCAAGAAGGACCAAGATAGCGCATGCCTTTCAATCTCTCGCTATTAGGAGGTCATTCAATACCCAGACAAGGGCAGTCTCCGTACTATGTCTCTTCCAAAATCCTGACTGAAGAGCCTCATAGATACTGTGAGATCCCAAGTAATCCTTCAGTTGTATTGCTACCACCTTTTCAACAACCTTGCCTACGAAAGGCAGGTTGGAGATAGGCCTATAGTTAACTAATTGATTTGGATCTAGGGAGGATTTTTTAAGGAGTGGTCAAGTGACCGCCTCCTTAAGGGGATCAGGAAAGACCCATCCTCTCCAAAGAACCCCAAACTATTTCAGCTAGGATCAGGCAGATAGTGTCAACACAACCCCTTAGTAAAGGGGTTGGGCCCAGATCCAAACTACAGCTAGTTGGAAGCATACCCTGGATGATTCGGATGTTATCCATGAGTTCCGTCTGGCTGAAGTCTGACCAGGTAGGCCGGGTGTTCGTCTCCTGCCGCCGATCAATGCAGTCCCTCATGGGGAGTGCCGGGCCGGTATTGACGCAGATGTTGGCAACCCTATCTGCAAAAAATTGAGTGAGCTCATCGTACTTCACCTGCGAAAAAGGTCTTCGGGGCTGAAGACAGATCAGATTGCACAATCTGTCTACAGTCCAAAAGAGATGAGCCAGACGATTTCAAGCAGTAGAAATCTCCCTGGACAGGAATTCTGCCTTCTTATGGGTGATTTCCGATTGATAGATTTTATAATGCTCCATCAGTCTAAGCCTGCCAACATCTGAGCCAGTCTTCTGCCAAGCTCTTTCCAGCCTTCGACCCGCTGTCCTTAACTCCTTCATGGAACCATCAGACCAGGGGTTCCTTGTGCGAAGAGTAAGCGGGGAAAACACAAACAGGTGCAGTCTTGTCCAAGGCATCTCCCACTGCCCTATTATAGGCCAGAACCAGATCCCCCAGACTCATGCATTCTCTTGACAAACCCGATAGATCCAACACTGCCATAAGGCCTTCAGGAGTAATATCCCTTAAAGGGCGGTATTGGATCATCTCTGTGGGGGAAGACCTTTTAGGGGGAGCCCCAAAACTAAACCTTATGTTATGATGGTCAGCCCAACCATCTGGTTCCACCCCCAAATCAGTGATCTCCTTCCCCAGGAGGAACACCAGGTCCGAGTGACCCTTTATATGGGTGGTGGAGGTAATAATCCATGTGAGGCCCAGCATCAACATAAGCTCGAAGAGACTCTGTCCAAAAGGTGAGAGTTCATCATTGACCCAGGCATTGGAGTCCCCCAGAATTAGCCATCTGGGGGACTCCAATACCACGTCGACGAAGAAATCCGCGAACTCCTTCAGGAATTCTCTACCATCACTTGGTGGACGGTAAATGATGAATATCCTGAACCACACACCAGCTCCAAGGATACACTCAAAGGACCTGGTGGTCCCCACTGGCACATCCACAAGCTTCAATTATGGCTTAAATATAATGGCAACACCCCCACCCCACCGATCCAACCTTGGGCAATGTATCACCGAGTACCCGACCAGAACAGCTGAAGCCAGTATAGGGCCAGCATTTTCATCCAGCCAGGTCAGTTGTTCCAGCAAGATCAGCTATGATAGCTGTCTTGTTTTTGATAGACCTGGCATTACATAACACTGCCTGAGCTGGATGAGCTTTTGAGGAAGACCTCGGCTCCTGCCCACTAACTGTGGAGCCCTTGGGTATGGGTACAAGACAGGGGGACCCTGTCCTGGCACCATTTTGCCCCAGGGTGTCTCCTAGTCCCTACAACCTCAATCAGCCCCCTCTTCTCCCTTCCTCCACTCGACCCAAAACCCTTCCTTGTCCGGCACTGTTTAGCGATCCCAAAGGCATGACATTTTCTGTAGATTTCAGCTGGCAAATATTGCCAGCAGCCCTAAAATGCACTAAATCCAGTTCAAAAAGAGTCTGCTTCCTTATGTATGAGTGGATGGAAATTTTAAGAGTGGGCTCTCACCACCACTCTAATAGTCCAAAAAGTCTATTTCCTCATATGTGAATAAATGAATGTTTTGGGAGTGGTCTCTCACCACCACTCCAACAGATTAATAATACCTCTTCAGGACAAAATCAAAATAAACTTAGTGTAAGGTACAAATATTCAAGGGTGGGCTCTCACCACCAACCCTTAGTTGTCCAGAATGTGGTACTCTTACTACCACAGCAGTTAACTAAAGTTGAAGTTCAAATAAGAGCAAAAGGGGTTGACACCCCACACAAAAAGGAGTGTTAACTTCCACAAGATACAGCTCATATGGAGACAATAAAGGCAAATTCGCAGGAGTTTCCACAAATTAAAGCCTACAGCCAGCCCTCAGCCGCACACCAAGGGGGGACACCACACCAGCAACCCTCACCAACCCAGGTCTTATGGAGAGGCTGACCCCCGACCGCCTAACCGGGAGACCCCAAGGAGCTCAGAGAGCCAGTCCTCTGAACAACACACCGATCTCCCCCTCTGCCGATTGAAGTTGTGGGAGACAAAGAGGATGATTTGACTGTCACCTACAGGCATTTCCTGGAGGCAATGAGTTAATTTAAAATCATTTTTACCTTGCCCCTTGTATGTTCTGGTTTGTCAAGTTTTTGATCCACTGAAGAATATTGTTTTGGCTTTTGTGTATTTTAATACTGCTTTTTGTCTATAATATTTGGGATGATGTCAGGCTCATAATCGATGGTGGTGGGGGGGTCTCTCTTAATGTTTCATAAAGTCTGTCAAATTCATTTAAATGGCTTCACGTATAACCTAGCATCAAATTATTGAATTGAGTAGTTTAGTGCAACAAGTTTCAAAATGAATTTAAGATGAGGACTTGAGAATTAAGTGGGGACAGGTCCAGTGTTTTATTCTCCTGATTATTCTATAGCTGAAATGCTAACACCTCTTGTAGTTGTATTTGTTCTCTATAAAGGTGTTTATGCATCTTTGTGGCAGGACGGGTGACTGGTTCCGCCCTGTCCCATCAGCCACAGCCATCCCTTACTCTCCTCCTGGGAACCAGGGACCAAATATACCCCATGGATTCCTGCATCCCCCTGTGGTGAGGCCAGGAAGGGAGGGCTGTCCTTCCCCACTGGAACACAATCCGGAAGGCCCCGGATCCTGGAGAGAGTGGGCGGGCCAACAGCTTAATGGACAGGAGATCATGGAGCCCATCCCCCAGGATTTCCACCTTACATTTTTCCCCTGGCTCCTTAAACAATGTACAGTAAGCATGATATGTGTGCTCTGCCTTCGCAGAGTTTCACTCCTGGTACTCTGTTGTGGAGCCCCCATCGGAAGTGACTCGCGCTCACCTCCACCTGGATTCCTCTAGATGGTAGTCAATCACCAAGCCATGAAATTCCCCTCCCCAAGAGAAGAGAGCAGTCTGATGGACGCTCGATCCTTCCTTCCCCCGTCCAACCCCTGAGCGACCACCTCCATTCTCAAATGCGGGTCGCTGGCATGGTAAAAGGTAAGGCACCCATGACGCCTCAGCCCTCCTCACCACTGGGCCGGCTTTTGGCTCTGTTTATTTAAGGTTTGTGCAACCATTTTGAAAGTTTTAATAAAATAATATTAGTATCAGCTTTTCTAATTGGCAGACATAGCATTGGAAGTCCCCCTATGAATATTCATTAAGTTTTTCCCTTTGTCCTGATAGTATAGTGCAATGAAATTATTAAATGAACTTAAATGAGGACTTGAGGATCATGTGCGGCTGGTTCCATGGTTGTAGTCTCCCGAGTGCTATATAGCTGATATATCAATATTTATTGCAGCCTTATTTATTAAAGGTTTTTGTAACTGTCTTGAAAGTTTTGACAAAGTAACAATTAGTTACAGCTTCTTCAAATGGGAGATGTAACACTGAAGAGCCTCCATGAATATTCATAAGTTATTGGGTTTAATAGCACGTGCACTTACACTTTTTTGGTGTGATTAATTAACTGTGGTAATGAGTGTTCTATAAATAATGTTGGGATACTGTTGCTTACTCCCCCTGATGAAGCCCCGTATGTAGGGACGCTACGTAGGGTGTTTTGTGCATCACTTTGGGTCATGTTTACTGCTGAATAAATTCAATACTTCACTAGTTGCCAGCATGTGCTGCATCTTTTTGTTTTTGATCTGCTGGAAGGCTGTTCCAGGAATCCACCACTCTTTTGGTGAAGAAGTACTTTCTTGCATCTCTCCTGAATGTACCCCCTCCAGTGTCATAGCATGTCCTCTTGTTCTTGAGTACCTTTTCTTCTGAAAAATCCTTCCATCCTATACCTTGTTTGCAGCCGTGAGGTATTTCAAGGTCTCTATCATATCCCCCCTCCCTTTTATCTGTTCCAGGGTGTACATATTGAGGTCCTTTAGTCTCTCCTTCCAGGGTGTACATATTGAGATCCTTTAGTCTCTTGCCTTATAGGGCTTTTGATGCAGACCCTGTTCCATTTTAGTTGCCCTCCTCTGGACTGTCTCCACTCTGTTTATGTCCTTTCAGAGATGTGGTCTCCAGAACTGGACACAATACTCTAGGTGGAGTCTTACCACCGATCTATACAGAGGCAACACCTCCCTGTTTCTGCTGGTGATACCCCTCCCTAAGCAACCCAGTATCCCACTAGCCCTCCCAACTGCCTTGTCATGCTGCCTGAACACCTTTAGGTCGTCAGATATGATAACCCCCAGGTCTTTTTCATGCTTGGTATTCAATACCACTCCGCCCATTTTGTACTCCACCCCTGGGTTTCTGTGCCGTAAATGCATTGTTTTGCACTTTTTTGCATTGAAACCCAGCTGCCATACCCTTGGCCACTCCTCTAGTTTTCTCAGGTCTCTGCTCATCCTTTCTGCCTCCATGGAGTGTCCACCCTATTACAGATGTTGGTGTCATCCACAAAGAGGAAGACCTTCCCTTCCAGCTCCTCTGCAGGGGCACTGGACAATTGCACCCACAATTTTTCCATGGTTTTCACCCTTCTCGGCACAAAATCCACAGTGTCTTGCAATTTCTTACACTTATTGAATTTTTGACTGAAATTATATAAAAATATACAAATTCTCAAGGCAATCTACTCAAATGTGCTAACAATTTAGTACACCAACTTGGATTTGACCAAAACAGTACAGTGTGAGGTAAGGAGGGGTCCAATGTCACTCTGCTTTAAAATGATTCACTTCCCTACTTTGGTTTCAACATCTTCTGGCCATGCATATATACAATTGATTACTTAAAATATGTGTTAAAGGAGCAGTACACCCAGAGTTTGTAAAAACATATGTTGTGCAGAGTGTTTGGATTTGTGTGTGAAGTCCTCTGTCTACTATCAGGAGTTTTTCCTAAATTAGCCTGCTGGCTTTATGGTAGTTTTACGACCCCTGGGATCTCCATCTGAGTTACATTTATTGCTTTTCTGGTACCTACAATGCATCCTGTCTCATGTGACAGTGATGTAGCCAAGCCCATTGATTCAGCAACAAGTAGTGCTTTACAATACAACAGCAGGGATGGCTGTATTTTAAAAACTATACAGAATTCAGCTTGGTGACTATCCTCATTGTAAAGGTTTTTTGGTTGTGAACAATTCTGATGCTGGTTGTGTATAAGTAACTTGTATGATTTTCAAGATATTTACATTTGTTTGTCATATTTACTTGCGTGTTCACTCGGAGAGAAAAAAAGCATCTGCTATTCGTAAGCGCTTCTGCACACATGCCAAAGAAATCTAAATATCTTGAAAACTTTACAAGCTACACAAAAACACAAACATTTTCTGCAATTTTCCAGTGACCCAGCTCATCTGCAATGTCACTTATAAAGACATTAAAAGGACTGGTCCCAGCACTAATCCCTGAGGCACCCCACTGGTCATAATCCCTTCCTTGGAGTGAACTCCATTTACCACCACCCTCTGTCGCCTATCCCCTAACCAATTTCTTATCCAGTTTACCACCTTTGAACCCACTCCTAAGCTACCCAGCTTGCTTACTAGTCTCCTATTTGGAATAGTGTTGAATACCTTATTGAAATCTTGGTAGGCCACATCCACTGTTCCACCCTTATCTAGTTCTTTGGTCACTCAGTTAAAAAAATCCATCAGATTTGCTTGACATGATCTCCCCCCTGTGAAACCATGCTGCCTTGGGTCTTGTAACCCATTGGATTCAAAATATTCCACAATATTTTCCTTCAGCAGTGATTCCATTAACTTTCCTTTCTCTGATGTCAGGCTGACTGACCTGTATTTGCCAGCCTCCTCCCTACCACTTTTGTTCAGGATGTCTGCCTTTTTCTGGTTCACTTCTGCACAGTTCCCCCTTCCCTTTTTAACCTTACAATCCCACCTCTGGTCTTCTTCTTCTCATTTACTTAACCTAAAAAATGTCTTGTCCACTTTTGTTACCTCCTGGGCTATTCTGTCTTCAAGTTTGCCCCTTTTTGTTCCTTACTGATCTCCCTGATAACCTCCCTATCTTCCTCCCTCTGCATCTCCTTATACCTTCTGAATGCTACACTTTCAGCTGTTACATTTCCAGCCAAATCTTTCGAGAACCATAGCACTCTCTTTTTCCTCCTGTTTTTGCTCACTTATTTGATGCAGAGGGTTGTTGCCTTTACTATGGTCCCTTTTATCTTCACCCACTGTTCCTCCACCCCACCCAGGTCACCCACCCCTGCTTGGTCATCCTTGAGGCATTCACCCATCTTTTTAAAATCTGCCCTCCTGAAGTCCAGGGTCCTCAACCTTTGGGGGGAGAGTGTTAGTGTAGTACTACTCATTGACTCCTGCTTTGGGATATATACATTGTCCCTTAACTCCAATTATTGACAGACTTATGGCTTTTTGAAGTTGCAATGTTATCTTTAGTGAATTTTCATGTTTAATTTTTATGTTTTTTATATGGCCCCTAAATTTTTTGGGGGATGTTATGTGTTAGTGTTGTAGTACCCATTAAGTACTTTTTTTGATGTATAGATTGTCCCATAACTGCAAATATTGATGGAGTTATGGTTTGTTAAAGTGACACTGTCAACCTTTTTTTCATCATGTTATTTTTAGGTAAAAAAACACATTTTATGATTGCTTACTTTCTCTAAAATTCATTGATGTTGCTCGTTGTTTTTTCTGCCTATTTGCTTATAAGAACCAAAATGCATGGTAATGTAAAGCTGTGCCCAGCTTTGTTTTGCTTCAAATCACTGAACTACTTTTAGTGCACACTTCCTGAACATTAGAAACACCCTCAAACAGTGCAGCCACTCATGATACTATAGTCTTCTCTACTCCCACTGCATAATGAGTGGCTAGACTGTGTTGATGGTGTTCCTAAGTCCAGGAAAGATGCACTGGGAGCTGGTCAAGAAATGTAAAAAACATGTTTTGGTGTGGTAACACCAGTATGGTGGGCACAGTCAGTTTTTCACATTTTAAAAGAAAAAATGAATCAGAATGAAACTACCAGCTGCATCTACAATCTTTATAGAATGTGAACAATCATAAAATGTGTTTTTTTAAACTATGGACATTTTGAGGCCTAAGGGGGTTGACAGTGTCCCTTTAAAATACTGCCTTTAGTGCCTTTAGGAGGCAGTATAGCGCAGTGGTTTAAAGCTCTGAGCTGCAAACCTGGAGACCTGGATTTGAATCCCACAGCCCCTACTTGCATACTGTGTGACCCTGAGCAAGTCACTTAACTTCTTTGTGCTCCCAGGTCACACCTGTAAACAAGCTTTCAGCTTAGTGTGTCTCTCCTGGTAAAATAAAATATAATAAAAAAATGTGGCAAAAAAAGTCCAAATTTGTTTTTTGTAGGAAGGAATCTTTTTCCATGAAAATGACCCAATATCATGAAAAAAATTCCTTCATATAAAAAAGAATTCAAAAAATAAAACTAGGTCCAAAATTCTTTTTTTTTGTATGGAGACAATCTAGTTTTTTTTATGGCCCTATTCGTGTTTTGTATGGCCATTTGAAAGATAATTTTAAAATGTGTTAAAACACATTTCTGGGTAATTTTTTCCAAAACTAGCAGAATCCTCCTAATGGGGTTCCGATTAGGAAAATACATGTGTTGGTGTGTTTCCTTGATGTGATTTTTACTGGTTTTCAGTTTTTTATAAAAAAAAAAAAACAGAAACAGGATGGTGGCCATACAAAAAAAATATTTTTTCTTACAAAACAAGATGAGACAAAATCCTTTTTTGTATGGCCCAAATTCTTTTTTTCATATGAAACATCTACCCAAAACAGCGTACTGAGTATGTTCAGAACCAAAATTTCAAATACCTATAACTCTGGAATGGATTAATAATTTTTTCACCAAAGCGATGAAAGGCACCACTCTGGGCCAAGCCCTTTCCAGCTTGAAAATTTTAAACCAAAATTCCAAACTGTGTACTAGGTGATGACATAAAAATGACAGAAACCCCCAATTCTTTCACTGCCTTCGCTATCTGAATTTTGGAATTTGCACATCCAACTGGAATGAAACTTGGCAGGTCAAGAGATTTTACTCCCAAGACTGTGTGTGCAAACTTTTGTGCAAATCCACTGAGCAGTGGCGAAGCCATTAAAGTGCAAAATTAGGGGTTTAATGTTAAACAGCCTACTCAACTCTAACTATAGTGATGTTACCCCGCCATTATAATTATATAAATAACTTAGCATTGGCTTAGTAGACTAGTGTAACCCCTAGGTGGCGTTATTCTAAGGGCTACTACCTCTGCCTGGATGGCTATATACAGGTTAAGGGGCCTGAGTTTGGTAACAAGGTGCCTATACTCAGATAAATGGTATTGGGGTTGCTTATCTGCTCTGGTATAGTCCTCTGGGAAGCTATAACCATCCACCAACCCTCCTAGTGGTCTAGTATATAACACAGTGGTAAATTCACGATCAATAGAAAGCAGTAATAATGTGCTCACACCCTTCTCACTTACCACCACGGCTAGATCATCTGCAGTTTCCCTTGAGACCCCCTGTAAAATAAGGTTAGCAATATAGCAGCACAATCTTAATAATATAACCCAACTAATAATATGCATGCTAGCCATGTTAAACATAAAACAAGACAATCAGGTTTATTTAGGGACAGTGAACAAGGGAAGGGGGTGTGAATCTAGTCAAATGATTTGCAGTCTGATTTGATTCAGGTCTGGCATGCACTTTTAGTCCCAACCTGAGAGTCACACAACACTGGGTACCCAGGATGGTAAGTCTGGCTAGCCAGAGGCATTGCCCAGGGGTGACCAGTGTTGCAGCTGATGTTGGGGCCCTTGATGGAAGGAAAAGTAGTTAACATGCAAAACACCCAAATTATTTGTAATCCAAGCCAGTTGGCTTAGTCCTTTGCAAATCCAATAAATGAAGACAATTAGATGGTACCACAGTGATTTAAACTTTCGTTGCAGGCAGCTACCCTGATTTGTACTCACGCTACCAGGAATCTGCAGTAGAACAGTTGATGTGGAGACCTTGTGGTGATGACAGGGAAGCTTGGGGGAAACAGACCCGACACGACACACCTCCTCTTCATGGCCTTTCCTCCAGGTGGCCGCAACCTTCGTTTTATTGCTGCACAGGGGCTGGATCCCTAATCCAGTCTCTCACCGTGACAGTCTCTGGTGATGGAGTAGTGGCCTAGGCCGAGGTGGCAGGGCCCAGGCAGGATGAGCAGTTTGGCAAAGTTTGTGATCTTCTGTTGCTGAAGCCTCCAGCTGGTGTAACAGGGTTCATTCATGAGGAACCAAATCTTGACCTACAAAACACATTTAGCACATTTAAATCAATAACTACTTCTGAAAACAGTTCAGAATCAGTCCGGTTGTAAATCCACAGCTTTACTGCGCAAACCTCTCAATCCAAGTATATCTCACACACAAGCTGGGTCGATCGCTTCAGGAGCAAGTCTTCGGTCCAAATCGCAAGTTACTCTGACAAACTTCCTCTTCTCTTCTGCTGCAGTTCCAGGCTGGAATCGGACAGGTCCGACTTCTGCAATTGGGTAGTTCAAATTCAGGAGAAAAGTGGCAGGAAGGCAGGTTGAGCCTCTTCCTGCCAGTTCCTTTGCTCTCCTTCTGGGAGCAGCTGCTCTAAAGCTTGAGCTGTTCACACTTCAACCTCCAACTGTAACTGATCCACCGTCTCATGGTACACAGGACATTTCCCTAATCAGTCCAAAGGTTTGGTTGGTTAAAGGGGCTGTCAGTCGCAGTAAGGTCTCCCTCTCCAGGTTAATTTGGGCACCAACTGGATAAAACTACAAGACTACAGAATTTCCTTCCCACAAGACCCCTGCGGACAAGATCCATTTTAGGTCCCCAGTGGTTCTACTGGTCCAATTACTGAAAGTTCTGGACCTAACATGGTGGCTTCCATCCAAATGGCCGAGTTGTAATTAAAACAGATTAGAAAAACATCTCTGTTTCTAATACAACAACAGATAAACAGTAAATAAGCACAGTTCCTACTTAGGTTCCCTCTGAGCAAGTAGCGACTGCAGATTGGAGCAAATCAGCACACTGTCTGGCTGGTCACAAGCCCTAAATCACTCAGACCTAGCCCAGACCAACTTCTGAACACAGATTAGCTATTCTCTTACAGGGACAGGCACGGAGGCTTAATATGACACAGAATTACTTAAGACAGGACACCAGCCTGACAGTGGGCATTAAGGAGCCCAGTAAGACATTATAGTAAACTAAACCCCAATTTGTAAGGGTGTTACACTCTTTCCCTGCCTGGAAAAACTTGGCATCCGTGTCAAGTCTACACATACTGTAAGATTCTATATGGAAAACAGTATACGTAAAATGCATGCATGCTTCATTGGTATACTACAAAATAAAATGTGACGCATCAGTAAAATAATTGGTCATGACAACAGCATTACCATACTTTTTCTACTTCATAATAAAGTTTCATAGCGACACATTTTCATAAACATTTTTTATAACAGATTAACAAGTTCAAGTAGTTAAACACATCATTCTTACAATTCTGGTTTATACTACCTCCTGTACACTAATCCAGATGGCTTGAGATCTGCCCCTATCTGCTACACTGGGGCTGCATGGGGCAGTGGTATTAGTACAGTGATTGGGGGGCTTTACTATTAGCTTTGAAGTGACAGAGTAATTTAGCTTTGGAAGAGAGTTTTCAGAAATGTACACCCCTTTGTGTGAACTACATGCAATGGGAGGTCAGTAGGCCTTCTTGGGGAGTCATAACTGAGGCACTTTACAGGCTTAGTGGCTCTTCCAGACTTTCTGGGAGGGGCAGGCACAGGCTCAGTTCTTTCAACACTTGCATTTGGGTTAATCAGTCCTGGTTCATTGCTTGTCAATAAGTCTGCTTCTGAAGAAAGGGGTACCTCTTCTGTTTGTTCTGAAATAGAAACCCTTTCAGCTTGTTCTGTTAGTTCTGGTTCAGCAGAAACACTTTCATTACTTTGTTCTGAAGTTCCAGGTTCATCATCAAGAAGAGAGTCCATGGAATTTAGATCATGTAACACATCACTGATACTTTCAACATTATTATTTTCATTAACATTATTGTCCATAAAACTATTGGAATCATTGGTTGCAGGTAGTTCTGGACTATCTGGTATGTCACCAGGCATGCTTTCTAAGTCTGGCTCTATTTCTTGGGGCTCGGTTAATTCCACAAGACACAATGAGTCAAGTACAAGAATACAGAATTTCCTTCCCACAAGACCCCTGGGGACAGGATCCATATTAGGTCACAAGTGGTTCTATTGGTCCAATTACTGGAAGTCCCAGACCTAACATGGTGGCTTTCATCCAAATGGCCGAGCTGTAATTAAAACAGGTTAACAAACATCTCTATTTCTAATATAACAACAGACAAACAGTAAATAAGCACAGTTCCTACTTAGGCTCCCTCTGTGCAAATAGCAACTGCAGATTGGAGCAAATCAACACACTGGCTGGCTGGTCACAAGCCTTAAATCATTCGGTCCTAGCCCAGACCAACTTCTGAACGCAGATTAGCTAATCTATTAAAGGAATATGCATGGAGGCTTAAGATGGCATTCTCACGCAAAGACACAGAATTACTTAAGACAGGGCACCAGCCTGACGGTGGGCATTAAGGAGTTCAGTAAGACATTATAGTAAACTCCAGTTTTGTAGGGGGTTACACTAGAAACCAGAGGCTAGTTTCTGAAAGGTTGAACACAGACACAATTTTTTGCAGCATCTGTGTCTATGTCCATTCAATTGTGTATATATCAACCTGCCTTATTTTCAAAAAGATTGGTTTGGTTGCGACAAAAGTTACAGTTTGTTGGCAATTTGAGCCAGGAATCATCTTTCTTTCTTTAACTAGGAATAATGATGGAAATGCACATCTTCTGTAAATCAAGTTTCGCCATAGAATCCAACTCTTGGGTCTTGGACAGAGGTGCTAGGACTCTAGGGGAGCAAATCTTTTGGCCAGGGGCCTGCAACTGTCACTAGCTTAGGCACTTTCAATAACCATTGCTGGCTCCCTTGCCTACCTTAGTTCTATTTTTCCCATCAAGTGTGCACTATGGGAACAAATTGTGTTACCTCAGTTCATCACTTTGGTTTTTTTCCTTCTCATGTTCATATTTTGTCAAGGATGTAAAAATCTTAGAAAGACGGGAAGAAACCCATCCCTTTCTGTCAGTGTTGCTGTGGTAATGATATGATTAAGAACAATGGACATTCTGTATTCCTATTTAGTGCAGAACCACAACATGAATGCCTGTGATCGTTGATTTTCTCTTGACTGCCAGATGCTGCAGAATTGTTAACTGAATTTTTGCTACCCAGTCTCATTCTTCGAAGCTAGTTGTTGGTCCAGTAGGTCACCAGACAGGATGCTGGACCATTCTCCCTGATCCCCTAACTGCTGTTCAGTGTCAGGTGTGGAATGGAGCTCTTATTCTCCCCCTACCATGCTGAAGCTGTGTTTGAGTCTCTGATAGTGGTGGTAGTGTAGGGCAAATCATTAACTCCTTTTGGATGGCTTGTGGGGAACCCACCACAGCCTGTTTGCAATTGATGACAAGCAACCCTAATGTTTCACCCTTTTCTGGCTCATTGTTTATAGGCCTGCAGAGTCGGGTGATAAGTGATGTGACATGTTACTGTTCATTTGTTTATCAGTCTAATTTTCCACCTGCAGCTTATATTTTAGGCCACTAGAGGCCACTGTCACTCCACTTGTAGCTTTCTCAGTGACCCTATGGCCACCCTCTGTGTTCTCTTTCACCCTCTCCTACCACTCCTTTTCTTTCTTCCTATTTCCCCGTCTATCCTTCATCCTATTCCAGTACCTCCCCCTCTGCTTCTTACCCCCTCTGTAGCCTATCAACACCCCCTACTGTATCCCCACACCTCTCCTCTTCCACTAGTCACCCTTACCAAATGTTTATTCACCCTGGGCTACTCAGCTGCTCTCTAATAAGTATAGAAGCTATTCAACATCTACGACCTACTGCACCCTCATCGCGCTTCCCTCTCCAAGGATACCGACTTAAGCACAAATGTCATGCCCCCCCACCTTCTTCTCTTAGTCCTTCTCCTACTTCTAGCCAGGGACATAGAACCAAACCCTGGCCCCTCCAGCCCCAGCCCCTACCCCTGATCAAACCTCCCAAAAGGTCTGAGAATCTTTCATATAAATGTCCACTGCCTGCTTCTTAAACTGGATGAACTAAAAGTGTGGGTCACTCAGCACTCCCCTGACATACTGTGTATCTCTGAAACATGGCTGTCCTCCCGTATTCCTGACAACCAATTGGTCCTTCCTGATTTTAACCTCTACTTGCAAGACTGTGGAAAAAGAGGGTTCTACTATTGTGCTGCGACATCTACTTTGCCGACATCCCTGACAGCGACAAACAATACCGAGTGTCGGCATTGTACTGTCGGGTATGTCGGTGTAGCTTAGGGGAGGCTGTGCCTCAACCCCATGTGGGGCTCCAACCCCACACTCCTCCCAGTCTCTAAATATACAACTCTGAGTCAAAGTTGTCTCGGGGAGAGGGTGAAACACTGGGAGATGCTCTGCCAGTGTCAGCGGGGACCACCACAGCAACCCGACGCTTTTAGGCAAATTCTGTCGCTGTGATGGTCTTCACTGTGGTGGTGTCACTCTATGGTCAGTACACCGAAAAAGAGGTAGTGGAGTTGCTATCTACTACCGCAATGCCGTAATGTGCACTATTTCTCATCAGGAAGCGATCCCTCGATCCCATGAACTCCTCTTAGCCAACTTCACCTTTCCTTCCTCGACACCACTTTTTGTGGATGTTCTATATGCCTCTCCTAAACTTCCCCCTTCTTCCCTTGTCTCCTGTGTCACCACAGTCTCCACCCTCACTGCTGTAGGTGAACTAATCCTTCTTGGAGACTTTAATCTAGACTGGCTCTCTCCCTCATCTCACAGCACATGCCACCAGATAGAAGCGCTTAACCTGACCCAAATGATCAGAGAGCCTACTCACTCCAGCCCTTGCTCTCAGTCTCACTCCCTGCTTGACTGGGTGCTTTCTGCACACCCTCACTGCATCTGCTCCACTGCCATACTACCCGACGTGCTCAGCGACCACTGCCCCACCTTCTGCATAAGGGAAATTCATCCTCCTCCCAACCCTCCAAAATATATCCATTATCACCCCCTCAAAACCCTTGATTTAAATAACCTACTTCACGACCTGGCCATGGCTAACTGGTTACCAGTCCTCTCCTCCCTATCAGTTGATGCTACCTTCACCCACTTCACATCTACCTTCTTAAGAGACTGGGATGCCCATGCCCCTCTTAAATCGGTCAGAGTAAAACGCCGCCACCATCCCTGGATCACCCCTGAAATCTTGGCCATGTGTAAAACCTGAGACCTCGCTTAGTGCCACTTTAAAACCTCATGCGACTCATCTGACCTACAGACCTACTGTTTCCTCTGCAATGGCTGTACAAAGCAAATTTGGCAGGCTAAATCTGAATTTTTCAAATCTTGTTTGTAATCCTCTAATAATACACCATCCTCTTTCTGGCATGATCTCCAGTCGCCCCAGTACCCCTCCTCTGAATCCCCCCACCCACTCTCCATGAGGCAGGAACCTTGGTTCCCGATCCTACCCTTGTTGCTGAAGCCCTAAATAAGTTCTTCACGACCTGTGCTTGCTCCCCAAGATCCCTCCACCTCCCCATCCTGTCCCCCCCCCCACAGCCCCTGGCTTCCAACTACCACTGGTATCCCCTTTAGAAGTCTTTACAGCTCTTGTCTCCCTTAACCCCACCAGATCTAGCCCTGACGGCTTGCACCCTAGATGCCTCACACTCTCTGCACCCTGTATTGTTCCCCTCTTAACCTTCCTCCTCAATCTTTTTCTCTCCTCTGCTACTGTTCCCTCAGCCTGGAAATCTGCTACTGTCCTACCCATTCTCAAAGGTGGCAATCCCACTGTCCCAGGCAACTACCACCCAATATCCCTTCTCCCCTCTCTCGCCAAGGTCCAAGAATCTCTAGTCCTCTCTAGGTTAAACGATTTCCTCTTCACCTCCAACACTCTCTCCCCATCCTATCTGTATTTAGAAAATTCACTTTACCGCTTCCTCCCTTCTACATGTTGCCATTCACTCTGCCATGGACCAAGGTCACATCACCTCGGCCATTTTCATTGACCTTGCAAAGGCCTTTGATTCCATCTCCCACCCTCTCCTCCATAATAAACTAAGTGCATCTGGCCTCTCACCAGTCTCTGTGTCCTGGTTCAGCTCTTATTTAACTGGCTGGTCCCAATCTGTAAAAAATCAGTAATGTCCTATCGTCCTCCCTCCCTCCCTATCCTCACCAGCATATCTCATGGTTCGATCCTTGGGAATGTTCTCTTTTCCCTGTTTATAAACGACCTCCCTTCCATATGCACCCATGCCAAGATCCACATGAATGCAGATGATACCGTCCTTTTCCTGTCTGGTCCATCCATCCCAGCCATTCAAACTCCCCTTCAAAAGGATCTCTCAGCGGTCACTGCCTGGTTCAACATTAATTGCTTAAAATTGAACACTGAAAAAAATGTAGCTATGACCTTTGGCTCCAAACAGAAACTCACTAGGATTCCCACCCTACCCTCCTTCTCTGGTGCTAACATTCCTTTCGACAATGTCCCTGCCACCAAGTACCTCAGTGTATGGCTTGATCCCTCCATTGACTTCTCTGCCCACTTTAGCGCCCTTCATTCCAAACTGCGTCCTAAACTAGGATTACTCTACCACCACAAGGCTTGTCTCTCCCTCCCTGTAAGATGTGATCCTGTGATCAGATGGATCATCCCAGCCTTTGACTATGCAGACATAGTTTTCAGTGCTGCTCCAGCCACCTCTCTCACCAAACTCGATGTCCTTTTCCAAGCCTTCTGTCACTTTGTCTCAAACTCCCCCCATTTGACTCACCACTGTGACCTCTACTCCTCCCTATCCCTCCAAACCCTCTTGCAGAGATGCTCATCCCACTGTTCCACCATCATCTCTAAGTACTGGTTTGGGACTCTTCCACCATACCTTGCCTCTCTCCTCAATCCTGCCACCCCCCCCCATACAACTCACGCATGAATTGTGCCCGCTCCTTTGCCCTTCCAGGAGTCTGCACCTCAACCGGCAAACTTGCTTTCTGTTATAGACTTCCTTCCCTCCCTCTGGAACAACATCCCTCCCCAAAATCCACCTCACCCCTTCCCAGACATACCCCTACAACTTCCTGTACCTGTTCTCCTCCCTAGGATTATTCTCCTTTTTGCCTCTGTCTTTCTTCCTCTCTTGCATCTCCTAACCCTAACTAGAGTCTGCTTGTTTGCTCTGGACGTCTTGCTCTGCCTAGCTGCTGCCTACTGTATATACATGTAAATATCAACTATATAGATGTCATATCTCTATGTAAACTGCATTTAATGCACATTGTATTACTCTGTATCTGTATTTTGTTACCCCTCTGTTGTAGTTGTACCCCCTTCCCCGGGTCGCACCTGGAAGCAAGCAGTTTGCTCTTGGTGTCTTTCCTGGTCATCAAATTTTAAATAAATAAATAGTATTGGGTTAAGGCCCTTGGCCTTGTCCACCACCTCGGTGATGTCAACACTGACCATTGGTGTCACCGCTGGTGTTGGCACCAGTTGTGTTGACGACTCTGAAGGCAGCACCAACACCAACACTACTCCAGTGCTGACATCACTGATGGTGTTAGGGCCTGGTCAGTGCTGGAGTCAGTGTCTGTTGGTGTTGGTCACAGGGTTGACCACGGACTCAGTGCTGCTAGTGACACTGAGGGAGAGATCAATGTAGGGCATGGCACCAATGTCGGTACAGGGATCAGTGCCATTGTTATTGATGTGGAGGAGTTAGATGCCAAGATGGTTGGTGTATCTATTGTCGGTTCCCCTAGCGATGCTGACTTAAACAGTGGTGGCAGTTTAAAGGCTAAATTCTCTCCTGACTCCAGCAAAGGTGTTGGCACTGAACTGGAGTTGGGCCTCTCAGTGGGGCTCACCCAGCAGAGGACAAACACCATCCACAAGGCTTCTCCCCTGGGTTACCACTCAGCCACTTCCTCCATCCTAGGAATGCAAGCAGCAAGAGTCTCTGCTTGATCCTCCCCTAGGGTGATGGCATCACAAGAGCCTCAGGTCCCTTCTTGAGAAATGGGTACTGCAGCTTAGCTGGATGTTCAATCCCCCACAGGCTTGCACCTCTAATGTTTTGGGAGTGGGTTGACAGGATGCCCATGTTCTTTAGGCTGCCAGTGGCTTTAATACCACCACTTCTAGGTGTACAGTGTAGAAGCCTGGTATAGGGCATCTGACAAGGCCCAGTTCAGGGCACCCTCCCGGTTCTCCACCCAAGCAGTTTCCCCACTTCCTCTCCCTCATTGTCTTTCTCAGAGGCAAAGCCCTGATTTCTCTGTGGCAGTTTGGCTCTGTGTTCTGCAGCAGGTTTCCAGGTTGCTGCAGAATTTCTGTGGTAGTGGTTTCTGTGGAACTTCTCTGTTGTCTGCTGGGGGGACTTCTGTGCAGCACAAATGGTTCTGTGCCACTTATTTTCTGGCCTGTGGCTCCCTTCATAAAGTATTAGCTTATAGACACACACACACATCCATCTGTTACTCTACACTTGTATTTTTTTTTTATTAAGGTGATACTATCAATCCACAATAACAAGTAATACATATCCGTGACAAAGCACGTACAGAACAATTGTTTATTTAACAGATCTGTCCTTTCAGACATTATAAGCATCATTATACTGGACGTCTCTGGCATAGCTCTTTTTTTCCCCTACAAACAGGTTAATTCCTTTTACCAGATAATAGTTTTAGCAGTAGAGTTACCGTTTGTGATGTCTTGAGTTTGAGAATGAGATGTCTGAGGGATGCCTGGGGGATGGGGAATCGAGCATCCATCTTACATCTTTCCTCTTTTGGGGTGGATGGGTCTTGTGCCACACAGCATGATTGCTACCTAGCTAGCAGTGACTAGGTGGTGTTGCAGTCAGGGTCGACAGCAAGGGGTTGGGCACCCCCAGACACATGAATGGCTGCTTAGAGTGTGGCATATGCGAATCACTGCACAGCTGGGGAGAAAATGGGAAAATGCCTCCACACCACTGAGGTTGATGTTGGCACCCCACCCAGGCCACACAGTATGGGTATGGCTCAACACCCACCACTAGTTGGTCCTGGATAAGCAGTAGATATGTGTACTGTAAGACCATGAAAAGGTAGGTGATGGCCAGGTTTGGGGGGAAGGGGTCTGCTGACGGAGGCAGGGATAAGGGGTTTATAAGGGCTGACTAGTATTCCCCAAATAACATGGATGTTAGGGCCCAAAATATTTGGGAGCCCTTCCCAAATAGGGAGCTAGTCATATCTGGGAACTACTACTCATTTTAAAGGAATGTTCTAAGATAATTAGGTGCAAAAAACTGGGAGTTTTGAAAACATTGCTGGCTTACCTTAATATATATAGTGTGAATTACTTTTTGCCAAAGGGGAAATTTTATTTTAGTTCGGTTTGGAGAGACAGGATCATAACTGGCCCAAGCAAGCAACCAGCTTATAAATTCCCCTTCCCAGTTTGCCAGCCCCACCCCCTGTGCGCAGACATTTTGTGACATCGGACTAGGGAGAATGCAGGGGCATGCCTCATATCAGTCTATGGGGCTCTTTTAAAATGCCGATTTCCTTATATTACCACCACCTTATATACAGTATATATTAAGACCACCGCTCAACTAACAAAGGCCTCTCCCTGTCCAAACACAAAAAATATAGTTTCTCTGCCATCACCCCACTGGCTTTCTGCACCCTGCTCCCACCCTCCTCCCCAAGCACCCACAATACTTGTAATATTACAGCTGTTTAGCCCCATAGTGGATGACTGGCACAATCCACCCACCTCCACAGCCAGCTGCCGTCTGTATTGAGCAAAAGTGCTTCTTTGCACTAAACAGAATGTATCCCTTTGTCATCCTATCCCTTCACCCTGGCAGCACCCATACCCCACCTTCCACCATCCCTGCATCTGTTTTAATATCTGGAAAGGCAACCACCACAACCCACCTTCCTCCATGGCCAACTGCTTTCTAATGAATAAACATGCTGTTGCCCTCTATAATAGTAAAACCAGCTGATCATGTGAGCAAGTTCCCTGTATTACAGAAAACCCTGTTATATCATTTACATGCAGTCTTTTCACAACAGGACTTAGTCCTAGACCTCGCACAAAGTACATGCCAATGTCAGTCTTGGAGCTGCTGCCCAGAATTTCCATTCCCTTTAGTTGACAGTAAGATATCCTCCTTGCAAGTGTTGGTAATAGTCGATAGTAGCTCTGTTTCAGGTTTTTCTTTATGTTGACTACCAGGAGCCCCCTATAGAGAGTACCCTTGAAGGAGATATACCTTCCTTGTCTGTTAGGTTGGTAATCGTTTTATAGTCAGTTGTTCATTTTCATTTCATATATCCTTTTCCTTTGTGTTACTTCTTTTTATCCAACAAGTTACTACTTGCAGTCCTCGTGTTAGAAATATCTCCCATATGTGACCCTGTTGATATTTTCTCTTCCTTTAATATCTTTTACAAATCATGTGCTTGCACCCTTCCTCTCTCTACACCCCTCTGTCTCCACCAGTCACCCCTTCTTAACTTCTCCTTCTCATGCAAGACTCCCAACAGCCTTGCTCAAGGCCTCATAAGCCAAGCCCACTCAAGGGTCTGAGTTCAGAAGGCCTTAACCCCAAGCTCCTTTACCTTTCTGCTACTGCCATTGCTGTCCCTATCACATTTCTCCTCAACTTCTTTTTCTCCATGACCACTGTCCTGATGCATAAAATGCACAACAGTCACCCCCTTTCCAAAGGGGTGACTCCTCCTCTCCGGGAACTGTCAAGGTTGAAACAATACAATATACAATAAGCAATGTACAATGTAGAGGCACAGGTTCAGTGTCAGCTACCTACAGTTAATATGTACAATGGATACATAGGTCGAACTGAATGTAAGTAACATACACATCTTGGGAGAACACAGTGGAAGAGGGTTTGTAAGCAGTCCGGCTTGAGCATTTAAAGTATAGAAAGGGCATAAGGAGGGTAGAACATTAAAGCGCAGGGGGGTCTCTAGTATAGGGAGCATCTACTGGCTGAGGACATGTGACAATCAACTGGGGCCCTATACTGGCTCAGCTCCAAGAACACCGAGTCCTCTTACAAATTTCCCCTTTCCGTTACACCTTTTCCTTCTTCACCCTTCGAGTCTGGCTTCCAGAAGTCCCCTTCCACCTCCTCCGACTTACTGACTCCACCTTGTCTGGAATGAACCAGGGTCTGATTACTTTTGCTATCTTTGTCAACCAGGCCAAGGCTATTGACACTGTTGCATAGCCCCTCCTTTTGAACAAGCTAGCTCTCTTTTCTTTTATGGTCCCTTTTTCTCAGGAGCTCCCAGCTCACCGATTGACCTTAGCCTGCCTTTGTCTGCTATTTAACACCTGCCTTTCTCTTCTTTTTCCTTCCAGGCCACCCTTGATTGGGCTCCATGAGGACTTGATTTTGTATCTTGTTCAATTGTATATTTCTGTTATGTAATCCTTATGTATGGATCAGGTATGTTGCCCAGGTCCATCTTGAAAATGAGATAATCTCAATGGTGATCTCCTGGTTAAATAAAGACTTGATTGATTGGTTGATTGGGCAGGGCTCTCTGAACTTTCAGTTAGTTGGTTCTGCTCCTACCTTTAGGGCAGGTTCCAAGCTTTCTACATTGGAAACATATATTCTAACCCCCACCCCACCCCATCCACTCTGGCATGTGCCAAGATTCTGTCCATTGCCCAGTCCTCTTCTCTGTCTTCTTAAATAACCTCCAAAATGCTTGTACCTCTGTGGTCATCCATATGTACACAGAGGATACAATGCTCTGTTCCTCCTCTGCTCCTGATTTGGGGGTTGGGCTCTAACTGGACTTCTCCCAACATTCAGTGCTGGTTCTGGGCTAATTAACTGTCCTGCAATGCTAAGACAATGGTCTCTATGACAGTTGGCACCAGGTAGAGGCTGGCAGGACTCTCAGTACTCCCCTTCTTTCATACCCTTGATGCTATGGTGACTGAGAACATCTCCTCCATAAAATATTTTATTTTTTATTTAAAATTTTGTTAACCAGGTAAACTGTACTGGGCCACATGGCCATTTTACAGGCTCAACCTAGAGCTAAAAAACATGTAAGCTTGTGATGCAATTAATGATATAACATATAGAATAAAGTATGGGTCAGGGTGTGTAACAAGATTTTACACACACCCAAGTTGTGGGACGCTACATAAACCCCGAGTGAAAAGCATCCCACAACGAGGGTGTGTGTAAAATCGAGTTTGATACCCAACCCATTTTTTATTTTATATAATTGATGGGTTTCCCTTATTTGCCTCAGCAATTATATAAAATAAACAGCTCCCGGTGTATCCTACGGTCGGTTTGCTTTTAGTCCGGTGCTGAGATTTTCGTATTTTAAAACTGTTTTTTTCCCTTTCTGCAGATCTTTGTGTGTTTCCAGAGTATATGGGGGGGGGGGACGAAAAGGAAAGGACTTGCCGCCGAGTTCTTGCGGCGGTTCTGTTTCGGGTGACACCGAGGCGGTGAGCGGTCTCGACTGGTCACACTGCTGCCTGAGCATGTGCACAGTAAGGGAAATCGTGCACATGTTTGCCATTATAAACACTCCTTTATAATGGCAAATTACACCACGGTTTCTCTATGGGAAAAAGGGAGACCCATTTATTATTATCCAATTATACACATTCACTACACATATACACAATCACAGAGGCATGCTAGTGGTATCTAAATACACATATGTACACAAACATTTAGTGTTAAAAATATAATATCCATATATAAATAGTACAATATTACTGTAGTATTGAAGGAGAATCTAGCACTAGATCAGTCAACCAAGGGCACACTTCTTATTCCAAATTTATACATCTGGGCCCAGATATTCAAACTGCGCCAGGCTGTGGCACAAGCTTGGGTGCAGCTCAACTTGGCTATGCAGGGGTGTGGACTGGGTGATATTCAACGGAGCTTTGCCATGGCTCAGCAGCTTTGAATATCGCACCCTGGCCACCCCCAGTGTGCATGGCGCAGTGGCACTGCGCCAGCGCAAGTGGCCAGAGTGGAGCATGGAGATGCAGTAGTGCAAGTTCCATTGCGCCATGCACAGCAACCGCGATATTCAAAACTTGACATGCAAATGGGGCCATAATGTATGCAAGGCGCACATGGGGCCATTTACATGTCATTATGGCCCCATTTGCATGCAGGTGCGCCGATCCCTGATGACTTGCGCCTGGTGCCCTGCCAGGCAGCAGCCGTCGGGGACAGACGCCCCCTGCAGCTCGATGGCGGGCATCTGTATAAAAAATGAAATAGTCCCAATATCCCTGGTGGTCCAGTGGACCGCTTTCTGCCCGATCGCGGGCATTTGTAAAAAAAAAGACTTCCAATATCCCTGGTGGTCCAGTGGACCGCTATCTGCCCGATCGCGGGCATTTGTAAAAAAAAGACGTCCAATATCCCTTATTGGATATCCCTGGTGGTCCAATGGACCGCTTTCTGCCCGATCACGGGCATTTGTAAAAAAAGATGTCTAATATCCCTGGTAGTCCAATGGACCGCTTTCTGCCCGATCGCGGGTATCTGTAAAAAAAGACTTCCAATATCCCTGGTGGTCCAGTGGACCGCTATCTGCCCGATCGCGGGCATTTGTAAAAAAAAGACGTCCAATATCCCTTATTGGATACATAGAACGCCACGTGGGAGGCCTTAATCTTAGCCTGGGACCCAAAGAGCATGGCCTGGGTTTTTTTTAGGTTAAGGACTAGCTTGTGGTTCAGGATCCATGTCTGAATGTTTATTAGGTCTTCACTCAGGTGGTGGTTGATGACTCCCACCTCTGGGGAGTGAGACAGGATAACCAGATCGTCTGCATAGAGGATTGGTTTACAGTGGGCAGTGGTTTCGGGGAGATTATTAATAAAAATGGAGAAGAGCATTGGTCCAAGGACGGAGCCTTGGGAACCCCCATTGTTACTGGGATGGGACCTGAGAGTTCTTTGCCAAATTTAACCCTCTGCGTTCTACCATGTAGGTAGTTGGCGAACCAGCTGAGAGCAGCAGTGGAAAGACCAATTGCTCTAAGCTGAGTTGATAGCATGACATGGTCGACCAGGTCAAACGCCTTCAAGAGGTCAATGAAGATAGCCCCAGAGAGTTTACCCTGATCCATGGCCTCCCTAATCCATGATGAAACAGTAACTAGGGCTGAGGAGGTACCATGCCCCTTCCTGAATCCATGCTGTACAGGAGTCATTATGTCATGAACCTGTAAGTACTCTGAGAGTTGCCCTGCCACAACTTTCTCCAGAAGTTTGCTAGCCGCAGACAGGATGGATATGGGGCGATAGTTCTCTATCAGTTTAGGGTTCCCTTGTTTAAGGATTGGGACTACCCTGGCAACCTTCCATATGTCTGAGATAACTCCAGTTGCCAGGAACAGATTGAAAATGTGTGCTACCAGAGGTGCCAGCCAGGGGGCACCAAGACTGAGGAGCTTTGGTTCTAAGCCATCTTGGCCAGCACTTGAGTAGGGGGAGAGTCCAGCTAGCAGTTTCTGCGCCTCTTGAGCCACCATTGCCCTGAACAGAAAGGGCTGGGGGAGTGAAGATGGCGCTATGGGCTGATTACCGCTGACACCATCACCATTAGGGAACGTCAAGGTGTACTCCGACAGATCTGAAAAATAATGGTTGAAGGAGTTGGCAATGGTTTCCGGGTTGTTACAGCTGGAACCGTCAGTTATCATATCAGTGGACTCAGTGCTCTGTGTACCACTCACAACGTGTTTAATATTCCTCCAGAACCTTCTTGGATCCCTAGCCGAGTTCAGTGAAGCAGATTTGCAGAACTCACTCTTGGCAATCCTTATGTTCTTTTTGCACTCATTTCCGAGTTTCCTGTATCTCAGAAAGATAGCCTGGTCAGCCATGGCCTTAAACTTGGCCCAGCACTTATCTCTAGTATTGAGGAGGGCCAGGAGACTACCATGAAGCCATTTAGTAGCCATTCCCCTCACCCTCCATCTGATGAGGGGGGCATGTTTCTCCTGCAGGGCCCTTAACGAGATAAGAAAGTGACTGACAGCGGATGTGGAGTCCTTAGCATTCCATACTGCTGACCAATCCGTGTACTTGATATCATTATGAAAAGAGGACAGATTAAATTTGGAGTAGTCTCTGATCTGGATAATTTTATGGGGAATTTTCAGAAGTGGTATCCTCCAGACACAGGGAGTGATCAGAGATAGAATCCGGTAGGATACCAGACGAGCTGATCCTATCAGGTCTATTTGTCATGATCCAGTCCAAGAGGGAGCCCTTACCACCATTAGTAGAGCATCTGGTAGGATCCTTGACAAGCTGTGTCATAGAGAGACTGGCAAGTGACGGTTCAAAGGCTTTAGTGTTGCCACCCAGCCAACTGAGGTTGAGGTCACCCAGAATGATTAGCTCATTCTGCTGTGTAATTGCACCAACTGCACCAAGGAGGCCAGTCAGTCCCTCTATGCCTCCTTTTGGAGGATTGTAGGTATATACAATGTGAATCTTTTTTGTCATCCCTAGTAACAGCACCGTATGTAGAGCCTCACAGGGGGACTGCAAGGTCTGTTGATGAGGTAGGGCAGACAGGTTAAGATGGTTCCTGTAGTAGACCAGGATACCACCACCTCTCTTGCTTCTCAGACGGTCACGACGGATGAGGTCGTAACCAAGGAAGGCACATATGGAGCTAGGGGTGGAAGGCTTCAGCCAGGTTTCTGTAATGCCAAGAATGTCTGGACTATGACGAATTACCCAGACACGAAGTTCCGTCAGGTTTGGCAGTAGGCTTCTGATAATAAGATGGGCTACCTTCAGCCCTTTTACCGCTGACCAGCCCGCCAGTGTAGGTGTGGACTGGAGTGATGGTCCTGGGTTTAGTTCATTGTCCCCTGCTAGCACAAGTGTCACCAGCAGGAGCCAGAGTAGATGCCTTAATGAGGGAGATCTCTCCTTGTTCTGTGACTTCCGGTCATAACGTCTGACCTTTCAAGCAGGTCTCAGAAAGTACCTCAGTTTAAGACCACCGAGGACCACGGTCAGGGGAGAGCCCTCTGCTAGAATGTTAGAGAAGGTAAAATCAGACTCCACCGGTTGGACACATGTACACCAGGGGTCTATTTTAAGGGTCACCCACCCCTGAGATCCAGGGGATCCAGGACACAGTAAGGCTCACAGTGGCTATAGTGGCTAATGTGCCCAGGAGTAACTGGCACAGGACTAGCTTTGATGGGAGCTCAGGGAGTCCCATGATTGCTCCAGTACAGATGTCCCACTGGGACAGTACCGGGATTACCACATTAGGTCACCAGTGGACACCCGACAGTGCCACAGGTATTAGTCACCTGGCAAGTGACAGGAAAATAGATTATTTGTACCTTACTGAACACTTATCTCAAGTACCCGTAGTGTACTCTTTGTGAGAAGGACAGTTAGCCGACTAATAGGGCCATAGAGCTAATATTATTTCTATGGGAGATGTCAGACATAAATTTGGGTAGGTGCTAACAGAATCAAATGGGTACAGTGACACCTGTATGGCATGTGTCCAGTTTGCCCCCAGGGTCCAGAGAATTATCCTGCAAGTTGGTTACCATGCAGGTTGGCAGTTTAGAGGCAAACTAGATTTATTTTGCATGCATGTGATAAGGCATATAGGAATAGAGGTTATGCTGGCAGTGATTACTTCCACAGGCATGAGTTAGGCATAAACAGGATGTAGTTATACTTTTGCACAGCAGGCAGACTGTAATGAAAATATATCAGCTTACAAATAATGCAGTATCTGGGGAGTCCTTAGACAGCTGCCCCCTACCGTCCTACTCAGTCTGATTGGCCAGTGTGACACTGAGGGCGTGGCTACTGGGTATTTAATGGGAGGAGGGAACGGGGTGGGCGGGTGGTCCGAAAAATCAAGTCCACTTAGTTGGTTTTGCAGCTCCTAGTCCCCCCTCAACCCCTTCTGTCCCAGTGGTTTCACTCCTTTTGGTTTTGGTCAGCAGGGAAGGTCCGCCCAGTTTCCCGGTGCCTCAACCCCGCGGCATGCAGCTTCGTGGGGCAGGGAGCAAGAGCTGCCCGCTCCCTTCACAGAATCAGGTTCTTTGAAAATTTCAGCAGCAGTCTATGTTGCTTTAACTCAGGGACCAGCGTCAGCAGCAGCTTTGAGGCCAATCGGCGCTTCTGCCTTTCAGCTCGGCAGAAAAGGCGCCAGAATTCAAACTGTTGCGGGGGGGTCTCAAGTTACCAACGGCAGGCAGGGGGGTCGCTCAGCAGGTAAGCGACTCGGTTATTATATCAAAAAGTCCTGAAAATCAAGTCCACTTAGTTGGTTTTGCAACTCCTAGTCCCTCCTCAACCCCTTCTGTCCCAGCGGTTTCACTCCTTTTGGTTTTGGTCTGCAGGGGAGGTCCGCCCAGTTTCCCGGCACCTCAACCCCATGGCGTGCGGCTTCGTGGGGGCAGGGGGCAAGAGCCGCCCGCTCCCTTCACAGAATCAGGTTCTTTGAAAATTTCAGCAGCAGTCTACGCTGCTTTAACTCAGGGACCAGCGTCAGCAGCAGCTTTTGGGGCCAATCGGCGCTTCTGCCTTTCAGCTTGGCAGAAAAGGTGCCAGAATTCAAACTGTTGCAGGGGGGAGTCTCAAGTTACCAACGGCAGGCAGGGGGGTCCCTCAGTAGGTAAGCAACTCAGTTATTATATCAAAAAGTCCTGAAAATCAAGTCCACTTAGTTGGTTTTGCAGCTCCTAGTCCCTCCTCAACACCTTCTGTCCCAGCGGTTTCACTCCTTTTGATTTAGGTCTGCAGGGGAGGTCCGCCCGATTTCCCGGTGCCTCAACCTTGCGGCGTGCGGCTTTGTGGGGGCAGGGGTCAAGAGCCGCCTGCTCCCTTCACATTATAGTTCCACCTACTATTTATTACCCATTTAACCACTGATGCCAATCACATTTACAAAGTCATAATTGTGATGCTAAGTAAAAATTAAACTGCAGAAAAAAACATAAATCTTCACAGTGTTCTGAACTCTTATCTCTAGGTGAGCGGTATGTCATGCTTTAAGTATGTCTGTCACTGCCAGTTTCCCTCATTCCTGTGGCGATGGCGAATGGTTGAGGGTCTGCTGACTAGGAATCCTTCACAGGAGCCCGCAAGTGGCTCTCGCAGCCCACACCTCTTCTCACAGCATGTAGCCGCCTGTCCCTTTAAATAAATTACTAAAAAACAAAGTCTATGGTCTTCACTCATCCTCAAAACAAATACCGGGGCACCCCACTATGCATACTTAACTGTCAAAACTCACAGCTAGAACAAGTGACTTCCTTTAAATATCTGGGTGTTACCCTTGACTCCTCACTAAACTGTCAAGAACATATCCATCATCTTAGCTCTGCCGCAAATGCCAGAATTGGTCTTCTTCACAAGAACAAACGTTGTATGCCCCCTGCAGCCCTCCGTCTAGTGGTTACCTCCTCTGTCCTTTCCCTGTTGGATTACAGAATCATCTTCTATGGCGTGGCTGACAATTCTGCACTTTGCAGAATTAAGGTCACCTTGAATAGGGCCTGTTGCCTTGTCACAGGGTATGATAGGATGACTCACACCTGTAACCATTATCAGCCCTCCAACTGACTCAACTTTGAGGGCTGGCTGAAATACCACACCTGCCTCCTTGACAGGAAGATTATCAACAGTCAGTCCCCCACCGGGCTTCTTAACCTCATTCAACATGCCACATCTACAAGGAATACTAGAGGCTCAGCCAAAGCCATATTGCTTGTGCCGTTCTGCAGAACGTCCTTGGGGCAATGTGCCTTCCACTATAGGGCTCCACTCTGGCTAAATGATCTGTCCACTGATACCTCATCTGTCCAGAATATTGGTCGTTTCATACTCAAACTCAGAGAGCAACTACTCACCGCCAGTACGTGTGACTGCCCCTGAGCTGTCCACTCACATAGTCGCCCCTCTTTCACTGATGTGCCAAGCCAAACCTCTGTGCCTTCTGCCCCCTCCTTCCTCTCTCCTCTCCCTCTACTCTGATTGATTCTTCTGATGTATGGTGCCTTTATCTTAAGTATCTGTTTTCTTGGCTTAGGAAACCTTGTTTCATCCCTGAAATGTGAATGTAAGCAATAGCTTAATTTGCTTGAAACCTTTGTACCATGTTTGACTCTATGCTGTTTTAGCCTCTGCATTCAGAGGAAATACCATTCAATGTATTGCTTGTTACCTTTGTACCATACTTGACTCTGGGTTGCTTAACCCTCCACATTCGTTTGTAATACCTTTCATTGTACTGTCCATTTATCTTGTTTTGTACTTCCATGACATGGAGGCTTTGCAAAGGAGTCTCTGACTCAAAGGTTTGTAATTCCTATTTCTCAGTAAATGAATAAATAAATATTCACAGAAGGGCCAGTCTTTATTCACAGACTTGGGGGGGGGGGGGGCTTCCATATAAACTCTCCAGCACAGACACTCACAGCCATTTTGCCATTCTGTTTGGACTCCTTCTCCAGACCTCAAGCGAAGCTGCCTAAGAGCCAAAGGTTGCTACAGAAAGACTGCAATATTTTGCAAACCAGCGATTCTCTGGACTTTGAAATCTTCATACCCCAGGTAGATTAGCTACAGTCTTAGTGCATTTCATTGTACTTTTTTTCCATTTTCTTTTCCTGCATACTGTAACCCAAATGATTATTCTCTTTTTAGTTGCACTTCTATTATTTTTTTTTAAACTTTATTAATTTTCATCATAGAAGATGAACATGTACATAAACATCATACATATTCCAGCAATGGATAGTTGTAGCACAATATCTGTACAGGCATTAAACAAGTCTATACCTTACGATTTAAGGGAGATCCAGACCTGAGCCCACCACCCTTAATTACATTAAGGAGAAAGTATTACAGGATAATAAGTTCATAGAATTTCACACTCTCACTACAGGGGTTGATGCTATCAATTTACCGAACTCTCATTCCACTCGCAGGCAGACGTTTATGGTGAGGGGAGAACTAATGCAAAAGGACAGAGGGTTTTATTAAACAGGTTGTCTGAGCTCAGTTAAGCCAAGGTTTAACCCTACAAATTAAGCTCCATAAAGGAACTGTGTAGGGGAATGGATTTCCCGCCCATAAGATTATACAGTTCACAAACAGAGTGCCATGCATTAGCATGCCAAATAAGTATCATCCAAATGTATAAACAGTTTATATAACAGGTAAGACATAGGAGGTCAGAATCAAAGAATAATAAAATAAGTCAGAACATTACTACCACCCCTCCTACCTATTCAGACATGAAACAAGGAGCACACATCAGGTACTCGTATACATTGGATCCAAGAGAACCTGTTAAGTCCCTTTGGAAACTACCAGAGAACCACAGTTCTGCTACAGTCACTCTGGCTCCCCATCTGAGTCTTGGTCCGAGGCCCTGGTGTCCATAGTGGATAACAGTGTTTCTGCAAAGATGGATGCAGTCTCCGGGTCGATAAATACATGGGTTTTCTGCTGATGTGTAATGTGTAGTCATGCCAGGAAAAGCATCTGGGCCTTCACCCCTTTAGCTAGAAGTGCCTTCTTAGTCTCCTGCAGCTTTTTCTTTCTGTCCTGTGTCTGCGAGGAGAGGTCAGGGAAGAAGTCCAGTCGACTTCCCTCCCAGATAATATTCCCTTTCTTTCTGGCCTCCTGCAGCAATGGAATTCTTCCTTCAGGGGTAGATAAGGTCATTATTACTGTCAGTGGATGAGAAGCAGGGCATCCCCTACCTCCAGGTCGCATAGGGATCGTGAAGGCTTGCACAATAGAGATTCCTGTGTCCCGGTCAAGTAAATTTAAGTCCTTGAAAATGATCCGATTGAGTGCCGACAGGAGTTCCGAACAGTTTGCAAAACGGGAAGGAAATCCCACTATTCTTACATTCCTCTGTCTAAGGCCATTCTCCAGTGTCTCCACTTTAGAGCAGAGAAAGCTGACATCACGAATCAGACCAGCGTTAACTTCAGACTGCCACTCCAATTCGGAAGTTAAATTGGAAATCGCGGTGGCGTTTTCTGCGGTCTTCTGATCGAGGTCAGCAAACTTTTTGTCCATGACAGACAGGCATTTGTCTCATCGCCGGTCTCCTGCAGTTTGGCTAGGAGTGGAAAAAGTTGTGAAAGTTCAGGTGACTGTGCTGAAGAGGGGTCTCCAGAGTTAGTTGAAGTGCTGGTCCCTTGGCCACCAAAATACAAATCGAGCCCTGATGACTTATGATATGGTTGCTTTTTTGGGCTCATTTTTAACTAGGAGTCTTCAGGATTTAAATCGGTCCCCAAAAAGTCAGCTTTCAGATCAATAAAGTAAAGATTTTAGTTATAAAATATCGACGTGTACAGAGCTCAAGCAAGGCATGTCTATCCCGTTGGGTGCTCCACAGCGCCCCTACTTCTATTTATTTAATTATTTTAGTAAAACTTCAGCTTTCCTAAAGAAATTCTGCCTGCATGAAAGTTCTTATATTTTGTGTGTGACTGTAGAAGGTTTATTAATAATTTGTGAAAACTGTTATTGCCAGAGAGGCCACCGTAAGCAACCAAATTGAGAATAGGGTCTGTAAGAGATCTGGAAGGATAGGGAGAATACCAGAGTCTACAAAGATTTTGAACCAGGCTGTTGCATGTCCTGTAGGGAGAAGGTCAAATTGGGTTTTTACACTGCTACCCCGAAGAGAGTGTGATGCCTAGGTCTTCCTCTTGTGTGTAATAGCCAAGGAAGGGTTCATATTTGGCCGCACAACTCGAGACTGGTATTGTGCCCTTATCCAGAGCTAGAGGGATGCCTGGAATCCTCGTGGCAGAGGTGCAGTTGTGATTTCTGCAAGCATTGTAAAGGACGAGGAGGGTATCTCTGTCCCCCCCCCAATCATTGATTGCACTTAAGGGTGGGCACTGTGAGCTCAGTTGGTCTGACCCCAGGAGTGGGTCTGTGACACAGACTACAACCTCCAAGTCTGTGAGGCCTGCCAGATGTTCAACCCGGCCACCAGGAGACGTCACCAGAAGATCCTGGAGAACCATCTCCTAAAGCAGAGGGTCACCTTGATAGAATGAGAGCTGCAGACCAACAGCTCCTCCTTTTCCTTGGTCCAGTCCTTGGGTTTTCATCATAGAAATCCCAGGATAAGGCCACTGGGAAACATAAACACAGGGACAAGGAACGGGACTGACCTCGGTCTGCTTCCCACTCGCGGTCCCCCCAGAAGAAGTCTTCAACCGCAAAATGGTCTTCCTCCCTCAGGAAGTTGACCTCCTCAGCTCCGCATGCCCTAACATCTAAAGGACTACCTGTAGCCTAGCCACCCGCCCGGGTCTCCCTTGTGGGCAGCAGCAGCTGTTTGGGTCAGGGTACTTCGTATCCTGCTCCCCAGCCCCTCTTGTTTCAGCCCTTATTCTCAGTGGGCACAAAGTCAGGCCACTTGGCTGGAGTCTCTTTGACAGGCATGGATGCAGAAATCACCAGTCTCCTAGCTGACATATGCCCGACACCCATGCCCCCAGCCCTGGGACCACTGCCGGTTCTGCTCCTGCTTCTCAGGGGCAGATGCTGCAGGACACTGTTGCCTCCTTGGGCCCAGTCTCTCCACAGTCTTCACCTGGGGAGGGGTCACCCTTCGCTCTGGCACCCGTCACACCACAACCGGCACCCGTGGATCCTTCTCCGGCACCCCCCCCTGCTGATGCCACCTGGGCCTGTGCCTTGTCCTCCCTCCACCACAGCCTGGGAGACTCAATGCCCATCCTGCCTGTCCCTCCTGTTAGGTCTGCACCGTCCCTACCTTAGCTGACGCCCATCGGGCCTACGTCTGTCCTGTTGCAACCTGCTTCTATGGGACTGGCACCTGTCCTACTGCAACCTACGTCTGTAGAACCTCAGCTTGGGTACCCTATGCCTGCACCTGTGGATCCAGTGCCTGCCTAACCCTATCCCGCAACAGCAGGACCTGCACCATGTTACCCATACCCGATGTCCCTGGGACCTGCACTGGTCTACAACTACCTGATGCTTGGGAGACTTGCGCTGGTCCCCTTCAATTACCCCAGTCTGTTCTCAACCTAGTGATCCTTTATGCAGACTGAGGACTGGCACCAGCCACCCCTCAAGGTCCCCCCCAATCATTGAATCCTATGAGGATGTTACCAAGGCTGTCTGGAACTGCACCCACATGTTCCTGGCAGTATACAAAAAGGCTGACAGACTTTGCTACATCCCAGCTGGCAAGCTGCATCTTGGAGAACAGCCCAAGGCTGATTTGGTTGTCATAAATGTGGTGCACAACCAAACCAAGAGGCCTTATACACCACAGCTCCTGTTCCTCTGACAGTGAGTCCCACCAGCTGGATCAGATGGGCAAGCGTGCTTTTGCCTCTGCTGCTCTGGCCATTCAAGGCATCAGTTACTTGGCCCATATGGTGCAGTATCAGAATCTACGATGGGACCAGACTTGGTAGCTGGACCTAGCCATGCCCGATGTTGTGTCTAAGCAGCAGACCCTTCAGGCCCTCAAAATGGGCTTGAACATCAGTACCCACATTCTCAGGACTACCTACAAAGTGGTAGACACCTCTGGCTGGACAGCAGCCATAGGCTTCTGTATGAAGAGCCACTCCTGGCTAGGGGTCTTGAGTTTTGCCCAGGACTTCCAGTCTAGCATAATGGACATTCCTTTCAGGGATTTAAAACTTTTCAAGGGAGATGTTCAGGATATCATCTCTGAATGCCAGACCTCAGATGGGCTCTCAAATACGTCCATTCAATATATTCTACCCAGTCAAAGTCGGGATAACGAGCTCCTTTTCATTGCTCTTCACACTGGCAGGCCCAACCCTCTCCCAAAGCCCAGGGCAAGTGCTAGGCAGGAGTGACTCTCCCCACTCCCTCCCCCACCATCACCCATAGTGCCAGAGGTGCAGCAGCAGCAGCCCCAACAGTGGCTGCTCCCACCTCTTGACTCCTTGCCAGACCCCCTCTTCCAGTTGTACATCAGGAGGCAGTTATAGGGGGTCACTTCTCCCTTCACCTGGACAGTTGGAGGGAGATAACCACAGACGACTAAGTGCTGCAGCTCATTGAGCATGGCCATGCACTAGAATTTATAGAGTGGCCTTTAGAAAACCTTCCAGGCCAGTCCTTGTACCCTCCCAGACATCTCGCCCTCATCTGGGAGGAAATCCAGACCTTACTGTGAGAAAAGGCCATAGAACCAGTCCCGCAGTTTCAGCAGGGCAGGGGGTTCTACTCCCACTTCTTCCTGGCCCCAAGCAGATGGGAGATCTTTGGCCAATCCTGGACTTAAGTGAACAACCTGTTTATAGAGCACAAATGGTTCAAGATGGTTACACTTCAGTGTTTGCTGCCGCTGCTACATCAGGGGTACTGAATCTGCTCTCTGGATATGCAGGACGCCTATCTGCATATCAAGATTTCCGCCTCCGACCAGCACTTTCTCCATTTCTACTTTCAGGGAGTGCGCTACCAGTTCAGAGCTCTGCCCTTTGGTTTGTCCTCAGCACCCAGGGTCTTCAACAAATGCCTGGCAGTGGTAGCAGCTGCCTTGAGATGGCAGGGTTTCTACGTCTTCCCAAACCTGGATGATTGGCTCCTCAATCAATCAAGTCTTTATTTAACCAGGCGTTCATCGTTGAGCAGAAGCACATTTGCAAGATGGACCTGGGTAGCTCCTAGCTGCCCCATCCAGGGAATGCCTTCTTCAAACCCTGGTGCATACCTGCAGTCTGTTCCAGGCGGCTTTGGGCATCACTATCAACGTGCCAAAATCCTTTCTGACCCCTGCCAACATCTCCAGTACATAGGGGCAGTGCTGGACACGGCTCAGGGAATGGCATTCTTTCCCTCAGACAGAGCAGATCATCTGATGGACCAGGCCTGTCATCTTTACACCAGCTGTAATATTCCTACAAGGGCTTTTCTGTGACTTCTAGGCCTCATGGCCGAAGTCACTGCCATTATTCCCTTAGCCAGACTGCACATGAGAGTCCCTCAATGAACGCTGCAGGTCCAGTGGGACCAACGCATGGCTGCCCTGGATCGACATATTATGGGCTTGGATCCAGTCAAGAGGGTACTATTGTGGTGACTGGAGACCATAAACCTGCTTCCGGGGGGGGGGGGCCTTTTGTATTCCTCCCCCTCAATAGGTCCTGATAATGGATGCCTTGAATCTCAGCTGGGGGGCTCACCTGAGGTCCACCAAATTTGGGGGACATTGACCGAGGTGGAGAGGGCACTCCACATCAATGTCCTCGAGATGCGAGTAGTTTTGTATGCCCTGCAGACCTCTCAGACTCAGCTGTCCCTGGGTCTGCTCTTGATTCAGATGGATGACATGCATTTTTTTTTTTATTGCATAAACAAGCAGGGGGGTACTCATTCCTATCCCCTGTGTAGGGAAGAAATGAGAGTCTGGTATTGGGTCATAGAGCATGGACTGGAGCTTCCGGCCATCCATGTTCCCAGTAACCAAAATGTCCTGATGGATAGTCTAAGCCAGTCTTGGTCCAGAGCCCACAAGTGGGAGTTTCTTACCTTGGTGGTCAGAGGTCTATTTGACAGATGGGGTCATCCTGAATAGGACCTTTTTGCATTCCCACGCAATGCAAAACTGCCACTTTTCTGCTCACTAGATCCAGGGCCTGGAGTTTTCTGGTGGGACGCGTTGTCCCTCTCTTGGAAAGGGTGGTTTCTCTATGCCTTCCCTCCCTTCCCGCTCCTTCAGAGGGTCTTGATCAAGTTTCAGATGGAAGGGGCCACTCTGATCCTGATCGCCCCCTTCTGGCCTCATCAGATCTGGTTCTATTTGCTTCAGCAGCTGGCAGTGGAATGTCCAGTCTCCCTGCCCCTATGCATAGGCTTGCTGTCCCAGGTGCAGGGCACCCTGGTTCATCTGGACCTCATATCTCTCCATCTCCATGCGTGACTCCTGAGGACGTAGTCATCACCAGGTTTGGAGTGTCCCCCAGAGTAGCAGGTGTCCTGCTGGCATCCAGGAAACCCTCCACCAGGGCCACATACTCTATGAAATGGAAGCATTTTGCTATTTGGGCTGGATCACACCATTTGGATCCCTTCACCTGTCTAGTGGATCAGGTAGTGGAGAACCGCCTGTCCCTTTTCAGACTCAGGTCTATGATACTCCTCAATTAAGGTACATCTTTGTGCCATCTCTGCATGCCATGTACTTGTAGATGGTCATTCAGTGGCTCAACTCGACGTGTCTTGCACATTCTTGAGGGGCATTCTGCATCTGAAGCCTCCAATCCATGATCCTGTCCCAACTTGGGATCTCAATTTTGTGTTGGAAAAACTTACACTGCCTCCCTTTGAACTGGCCATGTCTTATGGGCTGCACTTTCAGTCGTGGAAAACGTTATTTATAGTTGCCATTGCTTCTGCTCAAAGGATTTATGAGCTTTAGGCCCTAATTTTTTTCACAAAGTCTTAGTGTGCCAATCCTAAATTTCTTCCTAAGGTGGTGTCAGAATTGACTTTGAGTCAATCCATCCACCTGCCTGTTTATTTTCTGGAGCATTTCAATCAAAGGGAGACATTGCTCCATTCTTTCGATGTGCATCGTTTTACAGCACTAAACACACTGGACTAATGACTCTAGGAAGTCTAATCAGTTGTTTGTTTTCTTCACCCTGGGGGAAAGAGGGTGCCCTAGTGTCCAAGCAGCCTTTTTCTAAATGGTTAACCGGTTCATTGTTTTTGGTTACTGGATGTACGGTAAGGAACTTCTAGGTGTTGTCAAGTGCCATTCCACCAGGGATATGGCCACATCGGTAGCTTGTTTCAGAAATGTATCCGCTGCTGAAATTTGTGCTGCTGCTACTGAAGCACTGTCCACACTTTCATCAAACATTACAGTATGGACATCACCTATAGGCGTAGGGCCAACTTTGGCCAAGGTATTCTTCAGGGCCTCCTTTCATAAGCCATTGTTCTCGCCTTCCACCTGGACAGTCTGTCTGTAGAGGTCAGAACTGCTTGGGATTCAGTCCTACTGGTGATGGCCTGTTGCAAGATATACCCTTGAAATAAGATAGTACAATTACGTAAGAACTTACCGTAACAGCAGATCTTCACGAGATCTCTTGCAGCAGGTCCTGCTTTCTCTTCCTCCTTCTCCCGTTTTCCTGACTCTCTCTCTCCTTTTCTATAGGGGCGAGCCTTCTGCTTCTCATTGTCTCTGCTACTGGGATACCTCGGAATCCTCCTCTGTTCCTCCTAAAGGTATCCATATTTTGGTCTCCAGTGGCAGAACTGAGGATGGTTTTGGGGCCGCCCACCTTTATAAGATTGGCTGACCTCAGTGGCCGACTTTTGAGGTGGATGGCCCCCTCTGGTAGACTGCTAGCTAGAAAGTGTCCATGTGGTCCTAGTGCCTGGCGGCTACAATCCTACCAGTTATGGCTTGCTGCAAGAGATCCTCTAGAAGATCTACTGTTATGGTAAGTGCTTACATAACTGAACTGTCTAAACTACAACCCCTAGTTACCCCTAATTGATGCCCCTTCTGCCGCTTCACCCTGGACTGTCCTCGTTTCTATCATTGTTTCCTCTGCTTCTCTCTCTCTCTCTTCCTCTCCTCCCATGATGCCAGGCGCCTTTCCTACTGTGCTTCCTTTATCTCCAAATTCTGGCTTGGCTCTCTTCCACCTTACCTTGCCTTTCTCCTCTTATCCCTCTGTGCCCAATGTACTTCCTTAATAATACTGACTCTCAGTCCTCTAATGTTACAGTAAGTAACTTCTCTTTTTTTGTTACTCTCTATCCAAAAAATAACTGAACCAAGTTTTACCAAAATCAGCAGACCAAAAAATCCTGTGCCAGAACGCATGTTTTCAAATATTGTTGACAAACATGATCAGGTTATAATGGGCAGTTCTTTGTCACTACACATTTTCACTGATCCCCTCGCAAGAGTTCTACCCAAATTGGAAGCCAACAGGAGAAGAACATATGGGTAGCCCCTTGTTGTTTCAGACAAATACAGCATCAACTGCTGCAGCAGAGGCAGTGATGTGTTGCCAGTTTGTTAACAACAGACTCTGAGGACTTAACTGGATCTTTACCCCTCCCTACCCATTCATTTTAATGGAAAGACAAATTTAAACCTCTAAAGAGCCTATGAGAGCCACATCCAGCACATCACTGAACAGAGGGCAGTGGAAGGTCTGCAGCAGACCTGCCTTGCAGTAGAGCCCCCTTTACCAGTACAATGGAAGAAAACCTGATTTTTGCACCTCTAGCCTTCATTCCTATGACTGTAATGGTCAGTGGGGCTGAGTTGTCTGGCTGGATTCCCCAGGTCGTTTCAGCAGTCAAAAACTGGCTTCAATAAAGCCTATGGTTCAATTGGATAGATTTTTCTGTCTGGAGTTAGGACAAAGTTTAGTATCCCCTCACTTATAATTTAAAAAAGTGTTGGAGTACCTGACAAGTTTTTCTGAGTCAGAAAGATGCATCAACTATTATGCATTTAGCATCGATGAAAGTGGATCTTCAGATTATTGTAATATCAAGAGCAGGTCACTGGGATCCCCTTCATGTGGTTGCTTATGTCCAGAAGGTTCCTTATAAGGAACCTGCATAGTGACCTCTGATAAAGGATCCATGCCTACCTCGGAGCACAACCCAATGTTGAGTACTTATCTCTCTCATCCTTCAAGCTGACAGTAATGTGCAACCCTCTGGGGTTTGTCCTGGAGCATCGTCCTGTTCCTTGCATCACCTAGGCTGTGGCAGTGTTCGATGGGAAAGGCCCCCTACAGTTACATATTTATTTACTCTGTGCTTTTTGCTTCTGGTTGTTTTTACCTGATTCAGACCTGTACCAGACTGGCAATAATCACACACATCATGCACACACTGAGACTTACTTCTTATAAACTGCGATTACATGTTACAGTCATTCAGGGTCCAGACACCTTGTTTCATCTGTGCAGTTTCAGGCACTTCATCACCCTGCCTCCCTTGTCTGTGACCACAGGTTTCACACAAGATTCAACTACTTTAGTCCCCATCCCCAGACACAGTAGGCATCCCAGCCACTATCCAGGCAGGACCCTACGATGGTTGTAAGAGTGCATATTTACCCTCTCACACTCCCTAACTCACCCTGCTCTTCTCCCAGCAAGCACACACATCCTCTCTTTTGCTTTGAGAATAGACTGCCTAACAGATTTCCATTTGCTGGTTATGGTAAAGATCATTAATATCATGAGGCAGCCTTCTTGGGTGTCTGACTGTGAAAGGAGTGTCAGCAATCAAAAATCAAAGCAGTTAGAACTTACAGTGCTTCATTCACACTGATCCTACACCAACTGCCCCCATGTAAGTGCCAAGGCAGACATGACCCTGCTACTTACTTACTAGCCATTTTCTCATTAGAAACATACAAACATAGAAACATAGAATTTGACGGCAGATAAGGACCGCTTGGCCCACCCAGTCTGCCCATTTCCCTACCTAATGGATAAGCTGCAGATCCTAGTTAACCAGCAGCCTACTTCTTTCTACCCCCAACCCCTAGAATTGCCTTATGACTGTCCCATGCATGCTTGAATTCATCCACTGTTTTTGACTCCACAACCTCCTCCGGAAGGCCGTTCCATGCATCCACAACCCTCTCTGTGAAAAAATACTTCCTTACATTACCTCTGAGCCACCCCCTCTATCTTCAAATTGTGCCCCCTTGTTCTTGCACACCTCTTTTTTTGAAAGATGCTACCCTCCTGGACTTTGTTGATTCCCTTGAGGTACTTGAAAGTTTCTATCATGTCCCCCCTCTCCCTCCTTTCCTCGAGGCTATACATATTAAGCTCCTTTAGTCTCTCTTCATATGTCTTCTGGTGCAGACCCTGCACCATTTTAGTTGCCCTCCTCTGGACAGCTTCCATTTTGTCTATGTCCTTGCAGAGATTGGGTCTCAGAACTGCGCATAGTACTCAGATGGGGTCTCACCAGCTGTCTGTACAGAGGATAACAACTTCCTGTTTTCTACTGGTGATGCCTCTCCCTATGCATCCCAGTATCCCCAACCCTCCTTACTGCCCTCTCCATTGCTTGCCCACCTTTAAGTCATCTGATATGACTACCCCAGGTCCTTTCCATTTTGTTGTTGTTAGTATCTCACCCCCATTGTGTACTCTTCCCCAGGGTTTTGTTTCCCAGGTGCATTACCTTGCACTTCTTAGCATTGAATCTAAGCTGCCATACATTTGACCATTTCTCTAACCTTGCCAGTCCCTTCTCATCCTTTCCACCCCACCTTGTGCATCAACTCTGTTGCAGATCTTTGTGTCGTCTGCAAAGAGACATACTTTTCCTTCCAGTCCCTCTGCAATGTAAACATAAAGACATTGAAGAGGACCAGAAATCATCACTGAGTCCCTCTTGAAATTCCCACTAGTAACCCCCTTTCTTCAGAGTGGACCCATTTACTATTACCCTCTGTGTCCTATTCTCCAGCCAATTCTTTACCCAGGCTATCATCTTGGGACCCACTCCCAGGCTGGCTAACTTGTATATTAATCTTTTGTGTGGGACTGTGTCAAATGCCTTGCTAAAGAGTCTAGGTAGGCCATGTCCACAGCCCCTCCCTGATCTACTACTTTGGTCACCCAGTCAAAGAAATCTATTAGATTCGTCTGGCATGACCTTCCTGCTGTGAATCCATGCTGTCTAGGGTCCTGTGCCCCTCTGGCCTCTAGGTACTTGACAATTCTTTCCTTCAGAAGTGATTCCATCATTTTCCCTATCACTGAGGTTAAACTAACAGGTCTGTAGTTTCCTGCTTCTGCCCTGCTCCCACTTTTATGAAGGGGAATCACATCTGCCCTCCTCCAGTCCTCAGGTACCACCCCATCCTCCCAAGATTTGTTAGGGTAGTCAGTGGTGTCACTAGTTCTACCCTTAGTTCTTTTAGAATTCTGGGATGAATCCCATCAGGCCCCATTGCTTTGTCCACCTTCAGTTTTAAGAGTTCTTTCAGAACCCTTTCTTCTGTAAATGGGCTGGTATCAACTTCTGTATCCAGAGTGTTTCTATTGTTTGTTTTAGGTACCTCCCCCTCTTCATTTGTAAATACTGAGCAACAATATTTGTTTAGTATCTCTGCCTTTTCACCGTCACCTCAGCCCACCCCTCCCTTTATTAAGCCTCCTATCCCTCCCTTAGTCTTCCTTCGCTCCTGATGTACCTGAAAAAAGGTTTTATCCTCCTTCTTAACTGAGTTGGCTATCTTTTCCTTGTTTCGGGCCTTTGCTGTTCAGACTGCCTTCCCAGCTTCCTTTTGTTTTAACTGATACAATTCTCTGTCCTGCTCCTTCTGTGATTCCTTGTACTTTCTGAATGCTTTCTTTTTCTCTTGAACCTTCACTGCTACCTCCTTTGAAAACCATAGTGGTTTCTTACATTATTTTGTTTTGTTTATTTGCTTCACACAAAGACTTGTTACCTCTGTGATGGCAGTTTTTTATTATTCCCCATTGTTCTTCCACCCCTCCTTCCTGCCCATTTGCTAGTGCATTCCTTAGGCACTCACCCATTTTGGCAAAGTCAGCCCTCCTGAAGTCCAGTACTTTTGCCTTTGTATGGCTTGACTCTGTTGCTGTGTTTATTGTGAACCATACTGTTCGATGGTCGCTAGTTCCCAGATGGCTACCCACTTCTACATCTGTGATCCTCTCTCCATCTCCATTTGAGAGAACCAGGTCTAAGATTGCTCCCTCTCGAGAGGGTTCCAATACTAGTTATCTAAGGCATGCCCCCTCTAGGGCATCTAGAATAACCCCACTCTTAGAAGTGGCTGCTGCAACTGCACTCTAGTTAACATCTGGCATATTTAGATCACCCATCAGCAGTATCTCCCCTTTATCTGCCATTCTAAGTATACTTTTTATCATTTCCTTGTCCATTTCCTCCCCCTGAGAGGGGGGGGTCTGTATAACAACCCCTGTGCGGATTGTGGTGCCATTGCCTGCCTCCAAATTGACCCACAGTGCTTCTTCTCCTCCCTGTTTACCCTTTTGTTCTGTTGCTTTGATTCCTTCCCTTATGTAGAGAGCTACTACTCCTCCTCTTTTACCCTCCCTGTCCCTCCTGTAGCTAGTATATCCTGGTATGTTTACGTCCCAGTCATGGTTCTGTGTGTACCATGTTTCTGTGACTGCCACGATATTCAGATGTTCCTCCTCCATCAAGGCCACTAATTCAGGAAGCTTGTTACCCAGACTACGGGCATTGGTACTCATTGCTCTCCATTTTTTGATGGCTTTACCTCTTGTAGCAGCATCCCCCACTGACCTTTCTACCTTGGTCTTTTTTTCATTTAGCACCCTGTTTTGTAGAGGGGGCTGGGATTTTCCTGCTGCTTATCATTGGGCCAGACCACCCTCATGTGCCACAAGAACACTAACTCTGACCGGGCCACAGGGGTTGCACAATGCAGGGATCATCCAAGAGTCAATCGTCACCATTCACTCCCACTTATGGGTCTGGGTTGGAGGCCCTAGGACCCTGCAGAAACAAAGCTTTGCCAGGGAGTCGGCCACGGCTACTGGGTATGGTACTTGTACACCCCCCCATGTGGGTCTGCGTACCAGACAATAACCGTTGTGGGCTCTCTCCAACCTCAGTTCTGCTTTTTCCCATCACTGAGTGCGCACTGTGGGAATGCAGCACCTCAATTTGCCTCATTGCCATTTCTTTTACTGCATCATCGTAATGTTTGCTTTATTTGTGGTGTCATCTGTCTTTATTATTTTACAGTGATGGGTGAAGTCTGATGAAAAATAGGCTAAGTCGAAGAAAGTCTGACAGCCTCCCATTATGTGTCATTGCCTCTATGGGGAAGCTGATGGCTGTTATGGACTGGCATCAGTCCTGTGCGGCCTTTCGTGGACCAGAGTATGACATAGATACATTGGATTCCTGCCTCTCAGTGGACTGCCATACACTTGAGAACTGTGAGTTGAGGTGGGGTCACCTGGTCCTCACTTTCGGAGGCAGGCCCTGCACACATGTGTCCAAGATCAGGTCTGTAGACCTTTGCCGATGGACTCTTCCTGTGACTTCTGGTTCTGTGGAAGTACAGAGTTCTTCTTGACCTCATCATGCTGAGGCATCAGAGACTCTGGTGGATGGGTCTGGTAGACAGATGATTCCTTCTGGGTGGTTGGCTGTGAATCTTCCACAGTCTTCCTGCCCTGAGCAGATGCTATCACCATTGGAAAGACTGCAGCCATATGCTCAGTCTACTGGTGTGCCTATGCTGTTGTCACCATTCATGGTGATGACATTGCAGGTAGCACAGTAGACACTGCCAGACACCTTCCTGACACTGTTCATGGTGTCATTAGAGGGACCAGCACAAAGGCTGTTGTCCGCACAGTTGCCAGTTTGGATATTGTCACTGTCCAAGGAAGGTGACGGCTCTGAACATGGTGACAGAGGTGACTATGGCAATGGTGCTGATCATGGGTCCAGTTCCAGGCAAGGTGTTGATGACGATGTCATCTTGCATGTCATCCTGACTCCGATGTCCCCTATGAGACTGAGGAGGGGGATGGCTCTGGGCATAATATCGAATTTGACACTGAGCACAGTGTCGAGGACAGTACAAGCAGTGGTGATGGGGATGATTGTGACTCCTAGTCTGTCACTGATCCTGGGCCAAGTGCTGGAGGCAGCACCAACTCATGGTCAGATGGCAGCCCAGAGATGGAGTTTTTTTCCAGAGTTGTTGGATGTCACCATCAGCGGTGAGGACCAGGGTCACCCTATGGGAGCTGTGTGACTCCGCTGTCCTCACCTGCGGGTTTCCCCCTGTGGGCACCAATTGGTTCACTCCTCAGATGTAAGAGGACACCCTTTGTGTGAATCTGTAAGGCCCTCCCCATGGGACAGTCCTCCTATCAGTAGACCAGGCTGTGGCCCTCAAAACCAGAAATCTCAGCCTCTCTCTAACAGGGCTTCTCTGTTTCTTGGGGCCCTGAGGGGCTGTTAACATGAGAGTCACACTGAGATTTTCATATTGCCTTAGAGAGCTGGCATAGGGACTCTGACATGGCCCAGTACAAGTCCTTCTCCCTAGCACCAATGGTACCCAGACTTGTCGCCTCATCACCATTGATGTCCTCATAGAGTGCAATGAATCTTCTGTCTATCTTCCTTCAGCTGCTAATTACGCTTTGTGCCAGCAATTCATGACGGAGATGCTCCAGGCATTTGACTTACATGCTTTAACAAACTATGACCCAATAGCCCGCTGTTGATACTTTGAGGAGGCATTCAGGGGAGTGTGGAGGCACCCCTTCTCCAACTCACCCATCCCCAGGGACCTCCTCATGCCATATTGTGCACCCTCAAAGTCTGCTGGTGATGTATCTCATCCTTCCTTGGGGCTTGAAGTACTGCAGACCCTATCGGACCATGACACCTCCCATGTGACTGACATCCAGATTCAGATTCCAGTCAGATGGATGCCCTTGACACAAAGGTTTTTTTCCTCGACATGTGCCCTAATGTGCTTTTCTGCACACCAGGCACATATGACAACCTTCAACACTCACCTGTGGTTGCAGCTAAGCACAGTCTTAACTACATTGCTGCAGAATAAGACAGTCAGGCAGGCCAGTGACCTTTCTGCTCAGGGCCTGGAGGCAGCTCATCACCAGTTGAGGGCATCTTACAGTGCCATTGAGGTGGCTTCAAGCTGGCAGGAACTGTAGGCTGCATCATGCGGATGGCATGGCTTCACCAATCCCCGACTGGTACCTTTGGCCTGGCATAAGGTGCTTAACTCACACTTCCAGGGGGCTCACTTTTTCCTCCCCTAGGGTTGGGAGGGAACTGTCAGGAAACCCTCCTGCTCCTGTACCACAGGAGCCCCCAGCTGGCTCTAACCAGTCTCGGGTCTCATCAGACCTGTAAAATGCTTCTGCCTTAAGATGTTCGCCCCCATGCAGAGGGTATCTGTTACTCTCAGGATGAGTTCGATACTCCCTTAGAAAAGAATGGAAAAGTTTGTACTCAGATCCATAAGTGGGAATCAATGTGGAAGACTGATTCTTAGAAGATATGAAAGGTACTTATTAACGGTAACTGTTGATCTTCCAGAATATCTTCACTATTGATTGCCACACCTACCAACCATAACCTACTTTAGCAGAGCCAGGGTCTCTGGGCAGCTCACTATAATAGTGCTGACTGGCACCACCTAAGTGCCATGGTATCTCCCCAGTTGCACACCCTAGGGAGTAGCACCCTTCGTCACTTTTTCTGTCTTATCCTCTTTCTCCCTGCCCAGGGTATATCCCCTTCTTGTGGTATGTCCCTATTAGCTGTTAAATGCAATCTGTGCCTTTGGACATTATCTACTGTAAGTCCACTTGGCTGTTGCATCATCTGCAGGAGAGGGCTGTGCACTGGATTGAACCAAAGTACACTAGCTCCTTCACAGGGTGCATTTCTGTGTTGCAGGAGAAACTGCTCATGTTCTCAAATGTTTTTTTTTTCTTCCAGCTATGCCAGACTATCCTTTTTTGGCTGGTAAGCCCTTTTTCTTCTTCTAATTCCAGCTGGGCTGTTAACCCACTACCTTTAGGAGTCTTGACTTCTTTGGTCTGTTTAGCCATGGAACTCCACATGCACCTGAGATCCCCCTTTTCCCCGATGGGACAAAAGGCGCATATTAAACTGACTATTCGGTCAGTCCTCTATATAGTAGCATGGGATTTTTTTCCAGGAGTCTGTATTCCACTCCTACTTTGGCACATTGTGCCATCTTAACTGCAAGGGGGTCCAATTCTGGGCCTTCACCTCTTGTCTTTTCTGCCAGAGACACGTGCTTAAGGCTGCTGCCTTTCAGATCACTATCCATCTCCTGTCTGGCTAGTGGTGTGAGGCTCTGGTTCCACATCCAACTACTCCTTTGTGCCACCTAGTGTGCCCCTTTTTCTCTTTTTCAAGATTGGTAGCTGGGTCATGGCTGATGGGTCATTGACCACTGACCCTTCCCATGTCGCTTCAGCCTTCAATAATGCCTTCCCTAACCTTAGTAGTGTTCTCCCTCCTAACATCTTTGATCCTCCGGCCACTAACACCTTTTCTCCCCCTCCTGGAGCTCCCCCCTTTTACCTATGCTGTATCACAACTAGGACTGTGGAACCATACCTCAGAGCAGACCTTAGCCACTCCTTATATAGTTCCGACTCTCTGGACATGAAACTCCTTTGTCTCACCCTAAACGAGGTTCTCTGCACCCTTATTCACATTTTAAACTGCTCCCTTTGCCTAGGTAAATTCCCCCCCCAAGTGGAAATCTGCCTCCATCACTCCAATATTTAAAGGTGGTGATCTTTCCAATAAAAATAATTACCGCCCCATTTCCATACTCCCTCCCCTCTCCAAGGCATTAGAGCGCATTGTATCTGATCAGCTCATGGAGCACCTCAACAAATGCAACCTTCTCTGCAAGCAGCAACATGGTTTCCACAAGGGACACAGCACTATTACTGCCCTTCTCGAATTTACCACACACTTATACTCTGCACTGGATAAGGTGCACATTACTGGTGCTGTCTTCATTGATCTCACAAAGGCATTTGACACCGTCAACCACTCCCTCCTACTAACCACATTGACCAATTTGGGTCTTTCTCAGGATGCATTGGGTTGGTTCTCTGACTACTTCTTGAACCGACATCAACAGGTCAAAATTGGTCACACAGTTTCAAATAGACTACCTGGCCTCTCTGGTGTCTCTCAGGGTCCATTTTGGGACCGCTACTTTTTAGCCTCTTCCTCAACTCCCTCCCTGAGTCCTGCCTGGGAAATCTATTACTATATGCGGACGATGCAGTCATTTTCTCCTCCATCCCTGACCCTATACAACTATACCGCTCCCTTCAGTCCTCTTCCAGCTGTACTGAAAACTGGTTCACTGTGCAACGCCTTATTCTTAACTACAACAAAACTAAAGTTATGCTATTCTCTCACCCGCAGAACACTAGAAAAGTGCTATGACCACAAGTTCTAACTTCTAATCATGCCCCTCTAGAGCAGGTGGACTCCTTTAAATACCTGGGCATCACCTTAGACCCAGGTCTTAACTTCCATGGGGACATTCACCACCTATCCAAAGCCCTTAACGTTAGGCTGATACATGGAGCGGCAAGCACTACATCCCTAGCTAGACTCCATATCTCCCTAAACAAAGCCAGCTGTCTTGTTTTAGGATGTGATCATCTTACACATACTTGCTCGCTCTATAGTGCTACAAACTGGCTTAATCTTGATGACAGGATTAGGTTCCACACCTGTCTGATGGCTAAAAAAATCTCCCTAGGCCTCTCTCCCTCTGGACTCGGCCCTTTAATCCTCCCAAACATTAAGGTTAAGTGTACCTGTAGCTCAATCCACCATCTCTTCTCGATTCCCTCCAGCCGTACCTCTCAATTTCAAAGGTCTTTCAGCTATAGGGCCCCCATGTGGATGAACAGCCTTCCTGCCACCCTGGCTAATGAACAAAGACTAGGATAATTTAAAACCCTCCTTAGGGCCCACCTCCTATCCTCAAATAACTGTAACTGCAACTGAAGCCCTGTCCTCCACCTCCTCCTTAATCTACGACAGTGGCCACAGGCCTGCCTCTTCTCTTAGTGACCAACCAGTGTTGCTCATGCATTATAATATATCTACATTGTATGAGCACTGTGTAAATATTCTAATAAGTAATCCTAGTATCTTGGATGTTAGCTTGGCTGATTCCCTGTAAACAGTCTGTATCTGTCCTGAAGTTAATTTGCTGTTATGTCTGTCTGTATATAACCTATGTGACATGGAACCTTTGTAAATGAGCCTGTGACTCAAAGGTACTTTCTGAATCTGTAATAAATAAATAAATACATTTTGTTGTTTATTTGTGTTTCCTATCTCCTTTCCATATCCCTTTGGGTTAGGGAATTTCTTAGCCCACTGTTTTTTTCCCCACACTTTCTCTCCCAGGTGAACAAAAATGAGGTTGGTGAGTGAGCTAACATTGGTTATTGTCAGGTGAGTGGCAACACATGGGGGGGTGCAGACACCATGTCCAGTCGCCATGGCTGGCCGACTGTCAAAAGCTTTGCTTCCATGGAGTCCTAGTGCCTCTGACCCAGACCCATAAGTGATAATCAATGGTAAAGATACTCTGGAAGATCAACAGTTATGGTAAGTACATAACTTTAATTTCCCTTCCCTGGGACACCACAGGACCTCTTAACTGTCACAGCATCACCTACCTAGCTACTAGTACCTCTGCTCCAGGCATGTCTTTTAGTATTTTCAAGTGACTTTTCCATGGCATGGACATGATTCAGATCATGTCCCCCCCCCCCCCACTGGGGTCATCCTGAGGAGAAAGTCCCCTCAGTCCCCACACCCTCCCAGTGATCTCACTATATACAATCATTTTAGGGGAGTCACAGATAATTGTGGGATTCCATCCATTGTACCTAAATGGGGTCTCCATCTGTCTGTTTCCATTTGTCACTGTATGATGACATCCAACCCCTGACTGTCACCACCACATACCACTCTCATTGGACTCCTTTTATGCTGTAAGCCCCTCCCACACCTGTACCTTGAGACTTGGTACCAAGCAGGCCAGCCATGGGACAGGTATCTTGAGGTAAACAATCCCCATCTCCTACTGGTTGGAGGGGATTGTTACACATGTAAAAATGAAGCTATTGCATGTGAAATACATTCCTGTTAGTGACGACCGCTTCAGCTTAGAGCCTTACATCTGCGAGCTCTAATGACTGATCCTCCAGACACGGTCCATAAGAACACAGTAGTACTCTACTCATATACTGTCATTTTTCTAAATGTAGTGCCAGACTTCCACCTCAGCCAGTCTTTAGTGTTTTGGATGATTTACCCTAAAGCCACATAAACCATGGGAGATCCTGCTATAATCTTTTGATGTCAAGATTTTCAATTTCTAGTGCATCAGCCTAACTAAAGAACTCAATCTTTCCAGTTGTTAGTGGCATTTGACCCTAATTGCAAGAGTAGGCCAGTCTCCAAACAGTGTCTCACCAGTCTCCAAACAGTGTCTGACCAGTCTCCAAACAATGTCCGACCAGCCAGCTAGTTAGTAAGATGCATGCATTTCTCTGCTGGACCGCCGGCACAGCGGTAGGGTTTCCACTTGTGAAGTCTGTGCCAGAAATTGGAATGAAGAAGTTAATGGGTTGGATTTTTCTGGCCTTCTGAGAGAAAATAAAACACTGGAATTCCACTTTTAGAAGCCTCTGGATAAGGTAATGGGCTAGGTAATAAATTTCAGAGAGAGTGACCAAGAGGGGTAGTGGACATACACACTTACATACACACAGAGTTTGAAAGGATTGGACCACTCAAATATAAACAGGATGTTAAATAGATATAATTGGGCACCTATATGTGTTTAAACTGACTGGAGTAATTAAACACATACATGGTAAATGGTTGGAGCAGTCAAAGGCAAAATAAATTGTCTATTCAAGGGGGGGCTATACAATTCTGAAAGACAGTTACAAATGGCAGTGTGAGAGGAGTTAAGCTGTGAGCCTACTACTCTGGCTACTGAGGTTTGTGGGAGCTGTTAGATAACATAAGAATTCAGTTTCTCTCCAAGTGTAGCAGAGGGTAAGAAAGAACAGCATACTTTGGTCAATAGCCTTTTTCTTTTGTCATCTGTTATTTAAAACCATTTGTTTAATTTTCCTGTAACAGTGTTATTCTCTTGTGTTAAGACATACTGTATATATCCTAAAATGCAACTTTTGACCTTCTTTAAGTAAAGAGTTATTTATTTACACAATGGTCATGACTGTGATTTAAATTTATTACTAAGGTATTTTTATGATTTCCACTGGCTGAGGCAAAAACTCTGTTAGCATCTGCCACCCGAGAGGCACACTACCAGACGTTGATCTGGGCAACTGCATGTTTGACCTCCCAGCTCTGTGCAGGGGGAAGGTGAGTTTGCTGGTGAACCAGCTGATGGCAGCAACAACAAAGCAAGTTGACAACCCTCTTAAGACTGACCCAGTCTGTGAAGGGAGGGTTGGTGTCACAAATTGGTGGTAGCGGTGGGATGACTGTGGACTTTCTAGCACACTTAAAGACAGAGTTTGCTAGTGGAATTTTTACCTTAGCAGTCATCAAACAGGATATACAAGAGAGTACACTTGTACAATTGTATATTTGTTTTTAGTCAGCACAGTTTAGTGTAGGTTGAGAGAATGAGCTTCACAGAGTATGATTTGCTTACTGTGTAACAGCTTTCTGACAAATGCCAAGAAAAGAGGATCTATCTTGGGGGTGAAAAGAAAAAGGAGGCAGACCTCATAGCTGCCCTGGTGGCTGATGACCAGAAGCAGAAGGCCCCTGTGAATGAACCAGGAGCTGGGGTAGCAAACCCCTCAAATCAGCTTGACACCCTACAACTGCAGCTGTTGCTGCAAGACAAGGAACTGGAGGTGAGAAGAATGGACCCTGAAGTAAAAAGGCTGGAGGCAGAGGCAAGGAAACTGGAAGCCGAGACAAAAAGACTGGAATCAGAGAAAGAACAAGAAGCAAAAAGACTGGAGGACAGAGAAAAAGAATGTCAGCATGAATCCAGAGACAACAACGTGAGAAGGAGATGTTGACACTATGCCAGCAAAATGTAAGTAATGGAGGGGCTCAACCCATGAAGTCAAAATTAATTCTAAATTCTTTCCACAATATAAAGAGGGAGATGATCTTGATCTATTTTTAAAGGCATTTGAAAGAACATGCTGTCAGTTCCAAGTAGAAAAAAACTTCATGGATAGTCCATCTTACCCCCTTACTTATGGGGCGTGCTTTACAGGCAGTGAATAAAATGAACAATGTGGACTGTGTTGACTATGATAAGTTTAAAACTGTGGTATTAAAATGTTTTGAATCAACTCCTGAAGCTTACAGAAAGAAATTTAGAGTTAAAGAAATGCACAAAAGACAGTTACACAGAATTGCATGTTAAATTGTACACTTATCTTAGCCATAGGTGGATGGTGCAGAAGCAGACATGGAGCTGCTGTGGAACCTCCCGCCAACACGGAGCTGCTGTGGGACCTCCTGCTGAGTTAATCAGCACTCCTAAATCCTTGGGGCATTCCACCCATGGAGCTGCTGTGGGACCTCCCTCCGAGTTAATTAGCACTCCTAATTTCTTGTGGCATTCCACCCACTGAGCTGCTGTGGGACCTCCCGTCGAGTTAATCAGCACTTCTAAATCCTTGGAACATTCCGCCCATGAAACTGCTGTGGGACCTCCTACCAAGTTAATCAGCACTCCTAAATCCTTGGGGCATTCCACCGATGGAGCTGCTGTGAGAACTCCCTCCAAGTTACTCAGCACTCCTAAATCCTTGGGGCATTCCGCCCACGGAGCTGCTGTGGGACCTCCCACCGAGTTAAACAGGTACGGACAAAACGTTGATGGACAAACATCTGGTTTCTGCCCTGGATTCAAATTTGGCACCATTTTTTGTTCACCCTGTGAGCTGCACTTTGAACTGTATTTCTTGTCTGGTGCTTTATATTTTTAAAATTGGGCTGCATGGCAATTAATTCTCTACTACTGCCTACTTCTATTTAAGGGATATTTTTGCTGGCTTGAATTAATTTACTCCCCGAGGCTGATAATTTTAATCAGAGCAGCTCACGCCGCTAGTCCAATTAATTGCTTGCTCCTATTATAGCAGCTCTCAGCCGGATCCGAATTGGAGTCGATTCCTTCAGCCTCCAGAATTAATTATTTTATTTACTTTTCAGGGCTGCTGCATGTCTGCCTTAAACTTCAGCAGCACCACTCCGTGCTCCAGTAGAGCCATTCCTGGGCTGCTCCTCTAGTTCCTCAGACCATTCCCCACAGCCGCTATGTGGCTGCTCCCTGCCTGCCCCCCAATACTCTCCCACCCTTAGCTGGCTTTCTTTATATAGGTCCAGGTGATCACGTGTTGTGAGAGGGAAATGTGGCCTGTTTTTCTATCTGCCTAATTTCTCATCTGCAGGCTATTTTGTTTCTTCAGTAGATGTCGCAACTCCCACTTGCCTAGCACACTTCCTACCTTAATTCAGCTTCAGTCTTCAGTGATGTTTATTTTCTGGCTTATTACTGCCAGTATCCTGCTTCCTTAGAACTCTGGCCACCCTCACTGTCCTGATCTTGAGTCTGTGCTGTTGATCTATCCCTAGCCTAACCTTTTCCACCCTCTGTCCCTCTTCACTCTCTCTGCTCTTCCTTTTGCTCTAGTTACTCTTTATTGTTGCTAACAGCCTTGCTTGGACTCTCCTGCTAAGATGACTAGATCTGCTATGTGCCACCTTGCTTCCATGTTTATTGCCTTACTTATCCTCAGTTCCCTATCCCTTTTTACTGGGACCCCTTCCCTCCTATCTGAGATGCCCCCTGTAACTTTATCTACTCTAACATGATAGCTGAATGTTCCTCTGAGTCTACACCAATTCCATCAGTGTACCTCAGCTGCAAACTCCTTGGGTCACTACTAAGGCTCGTTGTGTACAGGAAACGTACCTCCCCAGAGAAAGTCTCTTGTGCCATTGCACTTGCTTTTCTATACGTCATCATGTTATCCCTAACCCTAGCTGGGGATATCAAAACCAACCCTGGCCCTTTGGTTAGTCTTAGCCAAACTCATCCCTGCACTACCCATCTCCTGCCCCAGGCATTGGGCCTGACTTTTGCACACCTTAATATCCACAGTCTCCTAGCCAATCTCCCTGAGCTAGAGGCCTGAATTCAGGTTAATAACCCGGATATCCTCATTCCATCTGAAACCTGGTTGAAACCAACTGTCCTAGACCCTAATTGTGCCCTACCAGGCTATAACATGTACCGGACTGACCGCCCTTCCTCCAAAAGAGGTGGAGGCTTGGCACTGTATTACAAGTCTCACCTGAATGCCTCTCTGCTGCCTACCTCCCCACTGAATAACAGTGAGGTATTACACTAACTCATACTCCTTGGTGGTGCCGAGAAAGTGCACATATTTGGGGTATATATACCTCCCCGTAATAGTAAGCTTGGTCTTGAGGAGCTTACTGGACTGATTCCTGCCTTAACCAAGAATAATGAGGTGATCTGTCTGGGTGACTTTAACCTTAACTGGCTCGGTCCAAACTCCTCCTCCTCCTCCTCCCTTGCTTCCACTATCAGCAAGGCCAACCTCTTTCAACTCATCTCATCCCATACTCGGATATCTCAGAGCAGCCTCAGCTTTACTATGATAGACTGGATCCTCACCAACTGCAAGAACTGTTACTCCCTGGCTGGGGTTCTACCCAACTCAATCAGTGATCACTGTCCAGTCTACTGTGTGAGGGGAGCATCCCCTCCCACATATCTTCCCAAAGTTTTGTCCTTTGCTAACTTGTTCAAACTTCACCCTGTTGAGTTCCTACATGATCTAAAACATGCTGACTGGTCTCCCCTATTTATTACCAATGACATCAACCTGGCTACTGACTATTTCAACACAACCTTACTAGCCTTACAGAATAAGCACATTCCATTCACTACGTGGAGGGTCAGTGGGAAGGTGACCAAGTGGCTGAAGCAGCCTCTCCTGAAACAGCTAAAGATGCATGACAAACTTTGGTCTAAATGGAAATCCTCCTCTAATCAGGCTGACTTTGTGTATCGTGTAACACCTGCAAGAAAGAGGTTCAGGCAGCCAAGAGCAACTACTACTGGGAACTCTACCGCTGACCCAAATAAGTACTGGAACCAGATTAACAAGATCTTGGGGAATACAAAGCCGCTGTCTCCCAAAGACATGCTAATCAATGATGTTCTTTGCAATAACCCCTGCACTATTGCCAGCGTCTTAAACTCCCTTTTTACCGAGGTTCCTAATATTTCCCCTTCGGCATCTTGCGGCCCCCTGCCCCCTCCTCCAGCACCTACTGATGTTCCTCCTGCCCTGGTGCTCTCCCATATCGTGTTTGGAGGTTGTTAGGATACAACAGTCCATTCCCGCTCATGACAGCACCGGTCCAGATGTTGTTGAACTCAGGATCCTTAGACTTGGTGCCCCTCTCCTAACCACCCCCATTACTAGGCCATTTTAATCTGTCCATCTGCTCCTCTATGGTGCGATTGGCCTGGAAATCTGTCATGGTTATCCCAGTGTTCAAGAAAGGTGACCCTAAAGTAGTGTCTAATTATCGGCCCATTGCTTTACTGCTAACCCTTGGTAAGATATTGGAGAAATGTATTCACTGCCAGATCTCTGCTCATTTCTAAATTTCAATCTTCAGTCCCCTGTTCAACATGGTTTCAGGGCTGGACACAGCACCACTACTGCCCTTACCCTATTCACCAGCGAGGTTGAGTCCAACATGGACAAAGGCTTACTTACTGGTGCTGTGTTCATTGACCTCACCAAAGCTTTTAACTTGGTTAATCACCCACTGCTCCTTTACAAACTACATTCACTTGATGCCTCTGGCTCCACCTTATCCTGGTTCAGTAGCTATCTCACTAACTGATCTCAATCCGTCTCCTTTTGTAAGGTACTTTCATCTCCGGCTCCCATCTCCTGCGGTGCCCTGCAAGGGTCCATTCTGGGACCTTTGCTGTTTTCCATCTTTATTAATGATAGTCCCACTTCCGTTCCCCACTGTCGCTCCATCATGTATGCTGATGACCTTATACTCTACACTGCCTCTCGTTCCGTCCCTGACCTTAATGTTCACCTATCATCGGCGTTCCAACAGATTCAACTCTGGCTCTCCTCCAACTCCCTTATCCTCAATCTACCCAAGACTCAGGCCATGCTCTTTGGGTCTTCCAGAAAAGTCCATGCCGAGTCCCCTAAGCTTCGGGTGCTTTGCTGCGATGGGTCAGTAGTCATGTCCACTGACTCCTTCAAGTACCTTGGAGTGATGCTGGATCCCATACTTGATTTCTCCTCTCACATAAATGAGATATGCAGATCCGTTAATATCAAGATAGGTGCCGCCTACCGCCTGCTTCACTCCCTAACTCCTGCTGCCAGGATCTCTGTGGCTAGAGGTGTCCTGCTCCCAAGGCTACAGTATGCCCTCTCTACCCTTTCCCATGCCAATGCTGGTATTCTTCATTAATGGGACACTACATACAACAACATCTGCAGATTTGCCCTATTGGTCCCTCGCCTTACTCACCATTGCCTCCTTTACTCCACCCTGAAGTGGCTGTCCCCCAGATCCCTGCACTCCTTCTTACTGGGTTGTTTCATCAACTCCATGAGCAGAACCTCCTGCCCTGACTGTCTTGGGGCTATGCTTACCCCCGTGCATCACCCCCGCACTCTGAGGCCATCAAACTCCTCTCTGTTCTCAGTCCTGCACTGCTCAACAAAAATGGGTGACAAATTTTCTCCCATTTTGCCCCCAAAACCTGGAACTCCCTGCCTGCTAGTTTAAAGCACGCCTTATCTCACTCCTCCTTCAAGACTGCACTTTTCTCCTACCCTCATGCACTTGATTTCTGTGACTGTACCTAACATTCCCTGGTCCTCTGTTCCTACTTCTTCCTGCCCAGCATTATTTGGTTTTCCTAACTTCGAATGTATTACCTGGTTTTGTCACCCATCCTTATCATCCCTGCATGGATGGCTACTACTTGTATGTGTAACTCCAAGACACTCCCTGTGGGGAGTTCTTGTATTCAACCTCTGTTTGTTTGTACACCTGTACTCTCCCGTAATGATTATAAGCATTTAGGGAATGTTTTGTATTCAAACTGTTTGATTGTATGCCTGTATCTTGTACTCTTCTGGGTCGTGCTTGAAAATAGACAAGGTTATTGCCTAAGGCACTTACCTGGTCACCAAAAGCTAATAAAATAAATAAATAAAAGATTTAATGGAGAAGGAACATTTTTTCAGAATTGTACCTGAGGAACTATGCATATGGTTGCTAGACAGGGTATGCAGCTCCTCAAAGGAGGTGGCAGAAAGCACTGAACTGTACATGGCTAGCAAACCCAGTATGCACTGGAAGACCCATGGGGGGCAGCACATGGTTCTAAGGGGTCCTATGGGGGGCATTCCAAAGGAAACCCACCTGCACCTGAGCCCAGAGCAGAACCCTCAGGTTCTAAAGGGAACCAAGAGCCAGGGCCCAAGAAATGTCACATTTGTAATCAAGTGGGGCATTTGAGGTATAACTGCCCTCAGAAAATGATTAAGGGGCAAAGGTCTGGGGAGGGGGTGATCAAAACAGCACTAATCTGATGGTAGGTTGTGCGCAACCTGAAGCACCAAATACCTTCTCCAAGTATATGCACTCTGTTGTAGTTAATGGGACAGTAACCCAGGGCTTGAGGGACACAGGTGCTTATATCTCCCTGGTAAGGCAGGATCTAATCCAGGTGGAGCAGATGCTGCCAGGGCAGTACTTCAAGATCAGGGGAGTCACAGGGCCAGCAGTCCAAATACCAAAGGCTCGGGTCTTCCTGAGTTGGGAAGGTGACCATGGAGAAAGGGAGGTGGGAGTTGTAGAGGATCTCCCTGTAAATGTGATCATGGGGCAAGATTTTGACCACAGGGAATCTCTGGTGTGTGTTACAACCCACAGACAGGCAAAGGGCAAGCTTCTGAGGGTGAAGAGGGGGTGGCTCAACTGAAACCAGCCCCTCCCTCAGCAGCTGAAGAGGTGGCTGGTATGGGGGTGGGGCTGTCTAGAAGCAGCAGTCCTGAGCCCCAATCACAAACAGAGGAGCCCATGGGACTTCTTTCTGAAGGGGAGCTGGAGAGGGTCAGACGAGAGGAGCTGGGCACTGCGCAGCTGGCTGATCCTATCTTGTAAAAACTGACGGAAATGGCTAACAAGACTGAGGGCCCTCGGGGGATAAAAAGTCAGTTTACTGGGACAATAGGCTGTTGTACAGAGAATGTACAGCAGGGGAAGGGCTAGATGGGGAGGTACTCCAGCAGCTGGTAGTCCCTAAGGTTCATCACTGGCAGCTTTTGCCCATGACATCCCTTTTTCAGGCCATGTGGATGTGAGGCGCATGAAAAGTGGCTGACCAACAATTACCTTTGTCCTGGTATTGGCAAGGATACGGCAGATTACTGTAGGACTTGTCCACGTGCCAGAGGGTGGGGAAAATGGGGGACAAGGCCAAGGCAACTTTGGTACCCCTGCCCTTTATTGATGAACCCTTCAAGAGGGTAGCTGTGGACATAGTGGGGCCACTAAGCACCCAAGTATCACTGGCAAGTGATATATCCTGGTGGTAGTCGATTATGCCACCAGATACCCAGAGGTAATAGCCTTATCATCCACTGACACAGAAAAGGTGGCTGATGCACTGTTGAGAATATTTAGCCGGGTGGGTTTTCCCCAGGAGATACTGACAGAGCAGGGTGCCAGTTTCATGTCTGGGTTAATGAGTAGTTTGTGGGAGAAGTGTGAGCTAAAGCAGCTCAAACCTTCCAATACCATTCCCAGGCTAATGGTCTGATGGAGCAATTTAATTCATCCCTTAAGACCATGTTAAGGACTTTCGCTGACCAGTACAAGAGGGAATGGGACAAATATTTGCCTCATCTCTTATTTACATACAGGGAATTCCCACAGGAGTCCACAGGGTTCTCACCTTTTGAGCTCCTGTTTGGCCATAGGGTGAGGGGGCCCCTAGATTTGGTGCGGGTTGAATGGGAGGGTGACCGTGCCTCCCAAGGGGAGTCTGTTGTGGAGTATGTCATGAACTTCAGGACCCACCTTAAGGAGCTCATGGGGCTTGCTCAGGAGCAGTTGGCCACTGTGCAATAGCGGCAGAAAGTTTGGTATGACCATGGGGACCAAGCCAGAAAATACGGTGGGACAGTGGTGATGGTACTCATCCCTGTCCAACATATAAACTACAGGCAGCATTGGGGGCATTCTCCATTGTCCAAAGGTGAGCGATGTCAATTATATGATAGAGGTGCCTGGCAGAAGAGGCAGGAGAAAGGTGTATCAGGTTAACATGATGAAGCCCTACTATGACAAGGAGGAATTGGTCCTCGCTGTATGCAGCACCCCAGAAGAGGAAACTGAGCCTGATTCACTGGTGGACCTCCACATGGAGGCCCGGGTCAGTTCTTATGTGGACAACCTCACCCTCTCTGACCAGTTGACACCAACACTGGTGCAGGAGATTCAGGGTATATTGAGAGAATTTGGGGCCATGTTCACAGGGAAACTGGGGTGCACCTCACTGACTGAGCACCACGTGGATACTGGGACTCAGGTGCCCCTGAGACAGTCTCCCTACAGGGTACCAGAGCAGGTTAAGCAGACTATGAAACAGGAGCTCAAGGAGATCCTGGAACTTGGAGTAATCCAGGAATTCAGTAGCCTCTGGGCCTCGCCCATGGTATTGATCCCCAAGAAAGACAGTAGCACACGATTTTGTGTTGATTACTGGAGGCTCAACAGCTGCACGGAGTCAGATGCCTATCTCATGCCTAGAACAGTCGAGAGCCTGGAGTAACTGGGGGGAGCCAAGTACCCCCTTACTCCTACCCTTAACCTTTTATTTCTGTTACCAACTTGCCCCTGCTTAGTTTTGACCTCTGGCAGGGTTCTCAGCATCCTGGAGGGGTCTAGCATTGGGCAAGCCTCCTCCTTCCCCTCCCCTTCCCCCTCTCTCCTTTCTACCCAACTTGTCCTTGCCTAAATTTGCCCTTTGTCAGGATTCTTAGCACCCTGGCAATGTCCACTCAGGTAATTTTCTTCCCTCCCTCCTCCTTTCTCCCCCACCATTCCCTCTGCCCAAATTGTCCTCGCCTAATTCTATCCCCTGGCAAGGTTCTCTGCATCCTGGAGGGGTCCAGCACTGGGCAATTACTCTTCCTTCACTCGCCCTCCCCCTATATCCTTTCTACCAAACTAGTCCTCACCTGATTCTGCGCTTTGGCATGGTTTTCAGCATCCTGGAATGGCCTAGTCTTAGGCAAGCTTTTTCTTTCCCTCCTCTTCCCTCCTTTCCCTTCATCCTTTCTTTTCTCTCCTCCCAACTTGTCCTTACCTAGTTCTGCCCCCTGGCAGGGTTTTCAGTATTCTGGAAGGGTCCAGCACTGGGAAATGACTCTTCCTTCCCTCCCCCTTCCCCTCCATCCTCTCTACCTAACTCATTCTTGCTTGACTCTGCTCTCTGGCAGGGTTCTCAGATTCCTGAAGAGGCCTAGTCTTAGACAAGTTTCTCCCATCCCTCCTCCTTCTTCCCTTTACCATCACCTCTATTATCTCTACCTAACTTGTCCTTGCCTACTCCTGCCCCTTACTCTAAGTTTTTGCCTCATTCCGCCACTGGCAGCTACCTCTGCGCACTGAAGGGGCCAGTTCCAGGTATGACTCGTCCTTCCCTATCCCTTACCCCCACCTCTCTCCTGCCTACCTCTCTACCTCCCTGCACTTAATCAAAGGAATTAGTTCACTTAAGCTAATAATTTTCACTTTTTGTTCGGTCTGAGGTGCTCCCAGATTGCACTAGCACTGTGTTAACTTGCCCTTCACAACTGATTATTTTTACTTTTATTTTTTTTGCTCACTTTTCTCCGGTAATGTTCCCCCTATCTTTATCTTCTCCTTCCCCCAGCTTGTTTCCCCTGTCTACCATTTACCCTCCTTGATGTCCCCACACTGGACTTCATTTATTCAATGATTGCTAAATAATCTGCTTCTTAACCGTGATCCATTCCTGCAAGGAGTTGGCTCCAAGGCTACATTAAATTTCTGTACTGTGTTCCTCAGATGTGCCACTTGTAATTAAATGCATATTCCACAGGTATGATATATTAAATTGTATGTTATGTTACAAATGCAACTGTATGATTGTTTATGATATTTTTTAACTGTATGTCTTGTTACAAATGTAATTGAATGTTTAATTTCTGAATATGATAAATGTTAAACTGTATGTCTAATTCTTCATCCAATTCCCCGGTCACACGGAGACAAGCAACTTGTTGTTCAGTGAGTCTTCCTGGTGAAACATTTCAGTAAATAAAATAAATAAATAAATATCTGACAAAAAGAGACCTAACAAAGGGCTACTGGCAGGTACCTCTGACCCCTGCAGCCAGGGAGAGATCAGCTTTCGTCACCCCATTTGGCCAATTTGAATTCAATGTAATGTCCTTTGAAATGAAGAATGCACCTACAACCTTTCAATGGCTTGTGGATCACATTCTGTCTGGATCAGGTGAGTTTGCCCTGGCATATATGGATGACGTAGCCATATACAGTTGTGTTTGTTTGTTTCAAATCATCCCTCTCTCTAAATTGGTCTAGCTCCTTAGCCTGTCGACCTAGCCCTGGTCTCTAGCTCAATTCTCTACCACATTGTTATTTCACCTCTCTTGTTGCTCTGTGCTATTTAGTCCGAATAGTGTAGGCCATTGGTCACGCTTGCTATTACTTTACCCTATATCTGTCTCACCACAAGTTCACTGTTACAGGATTTAGCTACTCTACCCTGTAAATATTTGCTTTTCATGCTAATGTGTAATTCTCTTGTAACTTATGTTTTTTATTCTATTGTGCAATTTGTGTGTACTCAGTGATACTATGTAACTCCCACCACCCTCTCCCCAGGTCGCACCGGGAGATGAGCAACTTGTTTGTTCAGTGTACCTTACCTGGTGAAACTTTTCAATAAGTAAATAAATAAATAAAAATACAGCCAGACCTGGGAGGAGCACATCAAGAATGTGCAGAAGGTGTTCCGCAGGCTGAAGACCCAGGTCTGATAGTCGAGGCACAAAACTGCCAGATAAGTATGGCAGAGTTGTCCTACCTTGGGCACTGGCTGGGCAGTAGATGCATCTGTCCAGAGCCTGCCCAGGTTGATGCCATCCTGGCCTGGCCTACCCCTACCACTAAGAAACAGGTAAGGGCATTTCTGGGGACAGCAGAGTACTACTGGAGGTTTGTTTCTCACTATAGTGATCTGGCCAAGCCACTGACAGACCTTACCAAGAAGGGAAAGCCAGGTAAGGTGCAGTGGACAGAGGGCTGTGAGGCTGCTTTTCAGGAGCTAACAAAGGCCTTAAGTGGGCCAGCTGTATTAGCCAGCCTCAGTTACAGTTTAAAGTTCATTGTCCATGTAGATGCCTCAGACCATGGGCTGGGTGCCGTGTTAAGCCAGGTTACCCAGTAGGGAGAGGGGTACTCAGTTGTGTACCTCAACTGGAGGCTTGTGCCACAGTTGAGAAGGAGTGCTTGGGAATAGTGTGAGCCCTTCAGAAGCTGCAGCCATACCTATATGGGAGAGAATTTACTGTGGTCACAGATCATAATCCCCATATCTGGCTTCATAGGTCAAACAGGCAAAATGGAAAACTACTATGCTGGAGTTCGGTACTGCAGGCATACAACATTGCCATCCAGCATCGCAGTGGTAAACAAAATGCTAATGCAGATGGGCTATCTAGGCAGGTCTAACAGCATGGCTAGATACTTTGGGTACTTCCCAGCAGTTGCATGAATGGCTGTGTCACTTGGGATGGCCCAAAGAAAACGCCTTCATTGCCTTGGGGGATGTGACAGAAATGTGAACGAAGGAGTCAATGGGTTGGACTTTTCTGGCCTTCTGAGAAAAAAAAAACACTGGGATGCCACTTTTAGCAGCCTCTGGATAAGGTAATGGGCTAGGTAATAAATTTCAGAGAGAGTGACCAAGAGGAGGCGTGGACATACGCACTTACATACAGCCAGAGTTTGAAAGGATTGGACCACTCAAATATAAACTGGATATTAAATGGATATAATTGGGCACCAATAGGTGATTAAACTGATTGGAGTAATTAAACACATACGTAGTAAATGGTTGGTGCAGTTAAAGGGAACATGAATTACCTATTCAAAGGGGGACTATAAAATTCTGAAAGACAGTTAAGAAATCAGTGTCCTGCTGGGTTACCATCTGAGATGGTTTAAGCCGTGAGCCTACTACTCTGGCTACTTAGGTTCATGGGAGCAGTTAGATAGATAACATAGGGATTCAGTCTCTCTCCAAGCATAGCAGAGGGTAACAAAGAATAGCATACTTTAGTCAATAGCCTTTTTCTTTTGGCATCTGTTATTTAAAACCATTTGTTTAATTTTCCTGTAACAATGTTATTCTCTTGTGTTAGACATATATATCCTGAAATGCAACTTTTAACCTTTTTAAAGTAAAGTGCTATTTATTTACACAACAGTCGTGGCTGTGATTTGTATTATTACTAAGGTACTTTTATGGTTTCCACTGGCTGAGGCAAAAACTCCGTTAGCATCCACCACCCGAGAGGCACACAACTTGACTTTAATCTGTGCGGTTGCATGTTTGACCTCCCAGCTCTGTGCAGGGGGAAGGTGAGTTTGCTGGTGAACCAGCTGGTGGCAATGACAACAAAGCAAGGTGACAATCCTCTTAAGACTGACCCAGTCTTTGAAGGGAAGGTTGTCACAACGATGATGCCTCGGATTCAGGAATAGACACAAGGAGTCAGAGGGCTGGCCGGGAAGAGGAGAATTGAGCATGCCATGGGTTGCTCTCCTCCTTCAGGAGGAGGGTGGCTCAGTACTCGGTACTTGATTGACCCCTGATGAAGGTCAGAAAAAGCGTCAACCAAAGCTGAGTTGTTGGGGAGGCATGCCTGACATCAGTACTTCGGCACATTCACATCATTGCACACCATACCCTCCCAGTGGACAAAGCATTGGAAAACAATGCCGGCCCCATGAATGACACCCTGCTCCTTGGTCCTGCTATGCCCACCATGACTCTTGGTCGGTGCCTGAGTTTAGTCCTCCATCAGGCACAGCCCGACCCAGTGGCCCTGCCCTGGGGGATAAGCCAGGGAGGAACACCGGCAGTTGGGAGGGTCTGCTGGGAAACTTGATGCCAGTCTTCACTGGGGACACACCTGCTAGGTGGCCCCACCCTGGGGGAAAGCCTGGGAGGATCACAGGCCAAGGTAAGTCAGGGTGAGTGGGGTCAGGGGAATGGGAGCCGAGCTACCCTGCCTTAGCACCAAAAAAAAAAAAAGATGCATGCAGTTCTTTATGGTCTAATTGCCCTAGTGGAGTTTATCAGCTGAAAGTTGGTCCTCCTTTAGACAGACAAGTCTGTCATGTGCTATATCAACAAGCAAGGAAGATCACTCTCTTTCCATCTCTGCAGAGAGGCAATGAGGGTGTGGCCATGGTGTCTGGAGCAGATCGTGCTCCAGGCAATCTGTCTGACAGGGTCGTGAGCACCTTGGCAGATGAGCTAAGTCAAACAGAGGCAGAGGCACACGAGTGGTCACTAGCACCAGAGGTCATGTGATCAGTATTCAAGGACCGGAGCACCCCAGATGTGGGCCTTTTTGCACCCCCCACTCAACACCACATTGCCTCAGTTCTACTCCAGAAATCCAGGACATGGCATGCATTCAGACTGCCACGGCAAAATCTATTTCTATATGCATTCCCTCAATCCCTCTCATCCAGAAAGTGCTGTTCAAGTTGGAAGCGCACATGGCAAAATTATCCCAGTAGCCCCCTGTGGGCCTCAGCAGATATGGTCTCTTCTGTTGAACTACCAGTCAGCAAACCAAGGGATCTTACCTGTATCAGTTTTCATCATTCATCACTGGTGGGTCTAGCTGGAGGCGCTAGGACCCCTTGGAAGTTTATAGCTTAGAACGTTTTTTTCCTAGGTGGAGGAGCCAGTGCCGGGGACAGCGCCACCCTCGAGCCCAACGCATTGTGTGGTGCTCATAGGTTGGCCAGTAACTGACGCCAGCCCCTCCACCACCTCAGTTCTCTTTTTCCGCACCATCGAGGTGAATCATCCTGCTGGAGCTGCCATTTTCCTGATCGACTACCAAAGTTCTGCCACTGCCACTTGATGCCATAGGAGTCTTCCAGAGCCAGTAAAACTGTTTCTTATTTTATTTATTGTTTTTCTACGGTGCTGAGTCACTGTTTTAGTTTTAGTTTAATTTGTCTGAAACAATCATGTCTGGTTCTGGGCCCACTTCGAAATCCAAGGTGGGGCGTGATGACCATATCAGACCATCATGATTGTTGCCTTTCCTGCCTGTGTTCCCATCATGATATGGACAACTGTGATGCTTGTTTCTCCATGGACTGCCGGGTCCTCGAGGTGCATGCTATGAAGGTGGGTCAGGATCCTCCCACCTTCGGAGGGTGGTGTCTGTTCCAGGACACCAAGGCCAGGACATTGGGCCCCTTCCCCCAGGTCTCCCTCCAGTACTATATGTACCGAGGGGAAGCAAGCCTCGGCTGGTTCCGGTCTCACTGAGACCAAAGGCCTGCCTAAGGGGTTGGGCAACAGTTGACCTCTTCCAGGGGGTCGACTGAGCACCCATCATGGTCCGCCGCTTCCTCGGAAGCACAGACACCCCCAGTGTTTTGGTCACAGCTATACACTAGGCCTGAGCTTGTGGAGTCCTCGGTACCGCCTGTTGGTGACGCTTCAGCTCCCAACTCCTCCTTTGGAGCAGGTGAATGAGGAGGTGCTTCTTCCGGTTCTAGGTCCCCTTCCAGTGCCGTCAGTGGGACTGGGAGTGGGAGAGTTTCGGGGTTGGCTTCTCTGGCAGTCTCCCTGATCTCCTCATCTTTGGAGGAGGATGATTGGGATGACCTGGAGTGGCTGCCCAACTCTCAGGAGTTCCGTAGCCGGGTTAGGCCTAGCTGTTCGGTCTCCAGTGTTCCAGATTTGGCCAACCACCCAGCGGGTCCTGCCCTTGGAGCCAGCTCCCTTGTGTCCTCCTTCACTGCATGTGGTGCCGGGGATGCCTCTGGCACCAGGGAGGGAGTCACCACCGAGGGTGGCACTGTGTTGGAGGTTGATGCCATCTCCAGTACCGAGTCTGGCACCAGCACCGTGGTAGGTGTGAGGCTGAATTTCTGCACTGTCTCTGGTGCCTAGTCTGGTTCTGGTATCACGTGCAGCATGGGGTTGGATTCCGGAGCTCTGGGGTGGGTTCTGGTGCTTCTTCTGGTGCTTGGCCTATCTCAGAGCCCCCAATCTCGGGCACTGGGGACCATCCGAGGAGCAGGTCCCTTTCTGGGAAAGGGAGCCTGAAGAAAGTCGGAGGTGGCATGCAGGCCTTCCAGAGCTGATGGTGGCTCTCGGAGGAGTCACAGTGCCGATCCTTCTCTCCTTCACTCTCTGGACCAGGTAGAGGCTGCGGCAGATGAGGCTAGGGATGCCCGCAAGAGATAGACTGGCTCTGATCACCCCATCGTGGGGTTCTTTCCCTTGGGCACCACTTTGGCCATCCCTGTCTGGTTGAGCACCCTACAGTGGGTGTGTTGCACAGCCCCCACCCATGATAAGGGTCCCCTGTGCATTCCTGTAGCCCTAGCAGATGTCCTGCTCTGGCTCACCAGGGTTTTCCTCCCTTTCAGGATCCTCTGCCTCCTTCTACTGCTCTACCAGGTCTCTCGGGGCCTCTGGGGCCTCTGACCTGGGATCAGTTCAGATCGTCAGTGGCTGCTTTTCCCTGCTACCTAAGAGCCCTGGACCAGGTAATTTTTAGACCTGAACCCCCAGCAACCCCTGAATCTGAGCTGGGCTCCTCTGCCTTCCTCCCCAAAGGAAGAGGATTCTTCTGTCCACCTGTCCTCAGACACTGATATCACCAGCTATCAGCGATTCCTGTCGGGGATGCTTGAGGAGTTCCACATATCCCATTCATGAGTCACAATCCTGAGCATGCGACACATGCTTTCCTCAGAGTTTAGCACAAATAACATTGTTATCCCTTCGTGGTCTGTTCCTTTCATGGAGGCATTTCATTGGGTCTAGCAGTGTCTGCTTACCCCTTCCCCAGCCCTGAGGGACTGTCTGCGCAGGTATTGCACACGCAGGGGTCTCCAGGTACTGTGCCCCACCCCTCTTCAGGAGTGGAGATCCTGGACACTCCCCTTCAGGCATTGTCGCCCAAGGCAAGACCGCCCCCAGAGTCTGACTTGGCCAAGTTTGACCACTGGAGTAGGAGAGTCTTCTCGGTGGCATGCCTCCTTTTGTGCATTTCGGTGCACCAGGCACATCAGGCTGGCAATGCTAGGCACCTGTTGGGACAGCTCCTGGTGACCTTGCCTGATACAGAGGCGACCCGGCAAGCCATTGGCCTTTCTGCTCGGGGCCTAGAACTAGCGAGACACTAAGCAAGGATGTCTTATGACATCAGTGAGGTAGCTTCCAGGGTAGCAGGAGCTGCAGTCTGCATTAGGCAGATGGCGTGGCTTCGCCTTTCGTGGTCATCACCCCAGGCCCAGCGTAGAGTGATTGTCTCTCCCTTTCAAGGGGCCTACTTCTTCCCCAGGGTGAGGCGAGAATTGTCGGGGTGCCTTCCGTCTCCCAGGCAGTGGGAGTTTCAGCCTCACCCTGACCAGTCTCAGGCCTCACCAGACCCATGAGGGATCCCTTCCTCCTTGTGTTCCCCTACAGGAGGCTGAAGGAAAATTTTGTCCCTCAGGGAAGTGCCAGTGCCACAGTTGTGGTGCTTGGTACTCACCCACCAGTGATCAATGGTGAAGACTGATACAGGTAAGATATGAAAATTATGTACCTACCATAATTCTTGATCTTCCCATATATCTTCACCATTCATCACTGCTTTCTGCCCACCATCCATTCTCGGGCCCCAGTCTCCTGGTCAGTGCCTTCACCCTGCTTGCCTTCCTCTCAGCTGAGGCCAGTTGCAGGTTCTATCTGGCAGGCACCTCCGGGCTCCCTTAACCTTCTTTGAAGAATCAGGGGCTCATCTCTGGGGGGAAGGGCAAAGAGTGGCTCTTACCCTTTTATCCTTGGGCTTCTCGGAGCCTCTCGTGATTGTAGGTCTCTTGTGGAGGGTTGATCCTGAGGAGGCCTTCTTCTAGGGGGAGTCTTGTCCTCCTTTTTCTCCTTGCTGGAGTTTTCGGGTCTGCCCTCTTTATGGATCCACTTCATCAGTGAGGCTCCAGAACCCCCTATCCTTCTCAGAGTTCTTTTCTCCACCCATATTTTCCTTGGTTGCCCTAATTTTGGATTCCCATGGTGCAGGATTTCCTAGGTACCTTGATCCTATTGGAAATCGAAACGCTGCCTACACCGCTTTCGGTCATAGGCATAGGGATCTCTCCCTCTCCAAGGTCCTGAGACCTCCCTGATATCAGGGTCTTTCCGAGAGGATCCTGCCCTGGGAGGGACTTTGTCCCCATCCCTATTCTAATTGAAGAATGGGAGGGAGAGATGTTGGCCTTCTCTGGTGGCCCAGAAATTCGACCACTTGTGTCTCGTCTCTGGCATCAGTTGATGCTTCTCTATGCTGTAAATGTTTGGGTGGCCAGCTTGCCTCGATATCCTGTCAGTCTGCCACCAGGGACCATCTTGAGCCTGTGAGGTTCTCACTCTCTTCTTGGGGGTTCTGGCAGTTTCTGCCTCCCGCCCCACAAAAAAAAAAAAGAAGAATTATACAGTGAGAGGGGACAGGCAAGGAGGGTCCTCTTGTTCCACCAGTGACTCCTCGGGCGGGGAGGGGGACAAGTGCATCTCTCCCTCTCCTTTTTTTCTTTCCTCTTTGCTTTCTTCCCCCTCCTCATACTCTAACCCTCCCTCTTTTCTGGCCTGTTCAGTGGCGGGGGGGGGGGCACCCTTCCCCAGTCCTCCTAGTGCCCTTCCATTCCTCCTGTGATCGGCTTAGTCCTTTTTCAGTTTCTATCCTTTCCTTTTCCTATCCCCACCCTACCTCCCTTTTTCCTCTGTCTTTGATTTCCTCTCCAGGGAGCAGAACTGAGGTGGTGGAGGGGCCAGTGTCAGTTACTGGCCAGCCCAAGAGTGACACACAATGCGTTGGCCTCAAGGGCGGTGCCATCCCCGGTGTCGGCTCCTCCTTCTAGAAAATAAGCTATAACCTCCCAAGAGGTCCTAGTGCCTCTGGCTAGACCCACCAGTGATGAATGGTGAAGATATACAGGAAGATCAAGCATTATGGTAGGTACGTAATTTTCATTTCTGCCACTCTGGATAGACTTATACCCAGGGTCAGCTAGTCCATCCTGACCTACTCTCCCTTTATCTTCAGGCCTGGTTCCTGAAGAGATAGAAGTGAACAGGTTTAAAGTGTCTCAGAGGGTCTCTGAAATACAATACTCTTGGCTGTGCATAAACCTTCCACCTGGAAGACATACACAGCCAAGTGGGAAATAGTTTCCATCTGATACTCCCAGAACCCCATGGACCCTATCAGATGCCCACCTAAAAGAGTTTTGGAGTACTTGCTGGACCTTTCTGATGTTAGCCGGCAGTATTGGGTCCACTTATGTGCCATATAAGCATACCACAAACCTGTAGGTACCCTCTCTTTGGCACAGCTGCCACTGCTTAAAAGGTTCCTCATGAGTATCTCACACACAAGGCCTCCCATTAGGAAGGCAGTGGCTCCCTGGAATCTCAACCTTGTGCTCGATATGCTCACTCGCAAGTCCTTCAGGCCTATTGTGATTTGTGACATGAAGTTCCTAACTTGAAAGTGACATTTCTGATAGCTGTCCCCTCTGCACACAGAGTATCTGAAATCCATGATTTGGTCACAGATCCTCTGTGTACTGTTTTTCACAGAGATAAGGCAGTTATCTGAACACACCCAAAATGTATACCTAAGGTGGTGTCAAAGTTCCATGTTAATCTGGCTGTAATCCTGCCTACCTACTTTTCAACTTCCAGAATGAGGGAAAAAGGACTCTCCACTCATGGGATGTTAAGAGGGTCCTTAGGCTTTACCTGAACAGGACTTAGGACTACAGAAAGTCAAAGCAGCTCTTTGTGACAGGCTTGTCCCTTTTGATTAAGGTCGAAAGAGACAATCAAGTGCATGTCAGTCTGGATTGTAAATTTCCTTTGTCACTCCTATGCCATTGCTCAGGTTTAGCTGGAGGGCAAGGTACATGCCCACTCCACCAGAGCAGTTGCCACTTCCCTGGCAGAAATATGCTCTAGGCCAACTGGAGAAATTTACAGGGCTGCAACTTGGAGCACAGTGGATACGTTTACCAAGTATTATGTCCTGGATATCCACAGGACCTATTAATTGTCACAGCATCATCTACCTTGCTACTAGTACCTCTGCTCCAGGCACCGCTTTTGGCATCTTCAAGTGACGTTTCCATGGCATGGGCATGATTCTGATCATGACCCCTATAACAGAGGCTAGGGTCAGGAAGCATAAGCAGACCAGGAGAGATTGTAAAATCCACAAGTAGTGATTTATTCTTACAAGTAACAATATAATGAAAACAAAATGAAATGTACCGATTGGTTTTCAGCATAGGCAATTCAAGAGTTCAGAACTGAAATCTGCAATCAACCAGCTGTGTTACATCAGGTCTCCAAGTCAAATATCCCCCTGAAGACACTTGCCTTTTTCTTTTCGCACAAAAATTCGGAACCTTGTTAGATTCTAGCTTCCACCAGAGCACTGTGATCCAGAACTTCAGAACCTTGTCAGATTCTAGCTTCCAGAGCATTATGACCCGGCTACTATCTGGCCTCTTTAGCTGACAGATTCCACCAGCCTGAAGTCAAAAGGTCACACTCGGATACACTTTGCTAATAAACTCAAAGAGCTGTTTCTGTAATCATTTCAACAGTAATAACTACATCTAGTTTACAAATCAGGGAACCCACCTTCATACATATTTTAAATATTGTAACTATATATAAGCAAGGTAGAGACAGCAAAATGGGGTAAAGGGAAAACAGCAAGTAAAGTAGGAGTTGACTGTGCAGTCCAATCAAAGAGACAGAAATCATAGGCAGAATCCTTGCTTCAAACTCTCTCTATACGTCACAAATGGAACATGGCCCAACCAACCTGCCCCCCTCCCCCAAACCAGGGTGATCTTCTCTGGCTTTGGGGGGACCATCCTCAGGCCAGATGCCATCAGAGTGCTTCCCTTAAGGAGAAAGTCCCCTCAGTCCCCACACACTCCCAGTGATCTCACTATATACAATCATTTTTAGGGTAATCACTGATAAATGTGGGATTCCAGTCATTGGACCTAAATGGGGTCTCCATCTGTCAGTTTCCATTTGTCACTGCACGATGGCATCCAGCCCCTGGCTCTCACCACCACATACCACTCTCATTTGTCTCCTTTAATACCGTAAGCTCCTCCCACTCCTGTACCTTGAGACTTGGTGCCAAACAGGTCAGTCTTGGGGCACGTATCTAGAGGTGAAGAATCCCCACCTCCTACTGGTTGGTAGGGGTTGTTGCACATGTGAAAAGGAAACTATCACATGTGGAATACGTTCCTCTGGGGACCACCACTTCAGCTCATAGTGTTACATCTGCAAGATCTAGTGACTGATCCTCTGCACATGGTCCATAAGAACACAGTAGTACTCTGCTCATATACTATTTTTCCTGAATGTGGTGCCAGCCATCGTCCTTAGTGTTTTGATAATTTACCATAAAGCCACAGAAGCCAGGGGAGATCCAGCTATATTCTTTTAATGTCAAGATTTTCAATTTCTAGCGCATCAGCCTAACTAAAGAACACAGAGCATTTACCCAATTGATAGTGGCATTTGACCCTAATTGCAAAAGTAGACCAGTCTCTAAACAGTGTATGACCAGTCTCCAAACAATATCTGACTGGCTGACTAGTTAGTAAAATGCATACAGTTCTGTATGGTCTAATTGCCCTGGTGGAGTTGGTCAGCTGAAACACAGTCCTCCTTTAGACAGACAAGTCTGTTGTGCTATATCAATGAGCAAGGAGGCTCGCTGTCTTACCCTCTCTGCAGAGAAGCAGTGAGGATGTGGGAATGGTGTCTGGAGAAGATCTTGCTCCAGGCAATCTGTCTGACAGGGATCTTGAAAACTCCAGAGGTCATGAGATCGCTATTCAAGGAGTGGGGCACCCCAGATGTGGACTTTTTTGCACTCCCACTCAACACCAAACTGCCTCAGTTCTGCTTCAGAAATCCCAGACATGGCATGCATTCAGATTGCCATGGCAAAATCTATTAGCTTAGCTCTTCATGCTAAGCTAATATATGAATCCTCACCTTCCATTCTGCTTGTCACCCTATCCCTGTCTCTCCACCAACCACCCAGCTTAACCTCTCACCCATCTGCCCCACCCATCCCTTATTCCAACCCCCTTTACCTATGCTGCCTCCTAGCACTTCTTCCCTTCCTCCACCTCCCTGTCTCCCTACCCCCTCCTCCCCTACCCCATATTCCTACCCCAACCCCCCCTTTAGCCATTCTGCCTCCTAGCACTTCTTCCCTTCCTCCACCACCCTGTCTCCTATCTCCTCCTCCCCCTACCCCAGTCACCTACCTCCCAGACCCCTCCCTATACCCCATCTCTGTGCACAATATTCCTGTCCTGCTGAACCTACCACCCTCCTCTTCCCACCTCCCTGTCTCCCTACCCCCTCCTACCCCTATCCATCACCACACTCCCCAAGACCCCCTCTCCCTGTACCCCCATCTCAGTGCACAATATTCCTGTCCCTCTGAACCTCCCACTCTCCTCTGCGATGCCATCTACAGCCCCATGCTTTCACTTTTTTTCCTTTTCCTTCTGCCCCAGTGAAGACTTGTCTCACTCTGTGTATCTACGTGCACATTAGTGCAGTTAGTTTTTTTGTACTGTATGTAATGTATCAGTTATTTGCAACAATCCAAGCTGTACCTTATCATTGCCATTGCTGTTTACTCATGCTATCCAAATCTGTTTTGTATAAGATCATGTTTGTCATTGTATTGTTTGAAATCCCCAGGACCTCCTTGTGAATGAACTTGCTCAGTGGAGTAATTCCTGTAATAATAAAGTTGAACTTGAACTGTTTCTTTATGCATTCCCTCCAGTCCCTCTCATTCAGAAGGTGCTGTTCAAGCTGGAGGCATGCAGGGCAAGATGATCCTAGTAGCCCCCTGTTGGCCTCACCAGATAGGGCCTCCCTTGTCGAACTGACTACCAGTCAGGAAACCAAAAGTTCTGCCACTGCAGATGGACTTATTGACCCAGGGTCAGCTAGTCCATCCCTACCTGCTCTCGCTTTATCTTCAGGCCTGGTTCCTGAAGAGATAGAAGTGAACAGGTTTAAAGTGTCTCAGACAGTCTCTGAAATACTCTTAAAATAGAAACAAAACAGCTACAGCTGCTAAAGAGGAGTGTGCACAGTAACTAAATGGCAAGAAAAAAGTTCAAACCGGCACAGCACCAATACTGACAGTGACTAGCAGGCGTGACTTAATCCAGTACATTTAAAAAAAAAGGCAAGCTCCACAGAGCAGGATGCACAGTAATCCCAACTGGTTTCGGGTCATCGGGGGGATGTTGCTTTTTTCTTCTGAAATACTCTTGGCTGTGCATCAGCCTTCCACCTGGAAGGACATACAAAACCAAGTGGAAAATATTTTCCAGCTGATACTCCAAACCCCCCATGCACCCCTTCAGATGTCCACCTGAAAGGGTTTTGGAGTACTTATTGGACCTTTCCGATATTAGCTGGCAGAATTCTACAGTTAAGGTCCACCTATGTGCAGTATCATCATACCACAAACTTGTAGATACCCTCTCTTTGGCACAGCTGCCACTGTTTAAAAGGTTCTTCATGGGTATCTCATACACAAATCCTCCCATCAAGAAGCCAGTGGCTCCCTGGAATCTCAACCTTGTGCTCAGTATGCTCACTCACAAGCCCTTTGAGCCTATTATGACTTGTGGCATGAAGTTCCTAACTTGGAAAGCAGCATTTCTGGTAGCTGTCTCCTCGGCACACAGGATATCTGAAATCCATGATTTGGTCACATATTCTCCATGTACTGTGTTTCATAGAGATAAGGCAGTTCTCTGAACACACCCCACATTTCTACCTAATGTGGTGTCAAAGTTCCCTCTTAATCAGGTTAATATCCTGCCTACCTACTTTTCAACTTCCAGAAGGAGGGGAAAAGGGACTTTCCACTTACAGGTTGTTAACAGTGTCCTTAGGTTTTTCCTGGACAGGACTAAGGACTACAGAAAGTGAAAGCAGTTCTTTGTCTCTTTCAACCCTAATCAAAAGGGACATTATGTGAATGTCAGTCTGGGCTGTAAACTGCCTTTGCCACTGCTATGCTATGGCTCATGTTAAGCTGGTGGGCAAGGTACATGCCCACTCCACCAGAGTGGTTGCCACTTCCCTGGCAGAAGTACGCTCTGTGCCAACTGGAGAAATTTGCAAGCCTGTAACTTGGAGCACAGTGCATACTTTTACCAAGTACAGCCCTCTTAAACACATACCCTTGGGACCAGCAAAAAGTATGCATTTAAGAGGGCTATGCATTTATCAGATCTTATTTTCTTTTAGTGGTGAGCGCAACTTGCAGTATGTGCCAGGGGGGCTGGGTAGGGAAAATAAATGCCAGCAGCACTTAAGTGCTACTTTGGTTGGGATAAAGTGATTTGTGACATGCTGAGGCATTCATTGGTCTGATTTCTGATTCCTGATTTGCAAATAGGATGCTGGGATGCATAGGCAGGGGCATCACCAGCAGGAAAAGGGACGTCATAATTCCACTATACAAGACACTAGTGAGGCCCCACCTGGAGTACAGTGTACAGTTCTGGAGACCTTACCTACGTAAGGACGTAGACAGGATAGAGAAGGTTCAGAGGAGGGCAACAAAGATGGTACATGGATTGCATCACAAGTCCTATGAGGACAGGTTGAAGGAACTGAATATGTACTCTCTGGAGGAGAAGAGGGAGAGAGGAGATATGATAGAGACATACAAGTATCTTACAGGGAGGAACAGGGTGCAGGAATACACTATTTTTAAGCGAAAAAGATGTTCCAGGACTAGAGGGCATGGGATGAAGTTGGAGGGAGGACGATTCAGAGGAAACGTGAGGAAAAATTTCTTCACAGAATGGGCGGTGGACAAGTGGAACACCCTGCCAGAGGAAGTGGTGGGGGCTGAAACAATCACAGGATTTAAGAATGCATGGGATAGACATAAAGGAATTCTGGAGGTCAGGGGTAATGGGCAACAGACTTCTAGGAAAACATAAACTGAACTTACAAGCTCAAATGGGCAGACTGGGTGGGCCACAGGCCCTTATCTGCCGACGCTGTCTATGTATCCTGTGTGAGGGAGGATGCCTCTGGGATTCATGTAAAGTGCTTCTGTGACATTCATTTGGGTTCTTTGCTTTGATTTCAGTGTGAGGAAGGGTGCTTCTGTGATGTGGGTTTGATAGTTAAAAGGTTGAAATAGGTGATTAACACCTCATTTTAAACAGAGCAGCCATTTACAGACAATTAATTGCTAGGTAGTAAGGCAGCCACAGGCAGTGTCAATAAAATTGGGCCAGTCAGTCCACACTTGAACAATAAAACTGAGGGGAAAAATATGCATTTAAAAGGGATCCTTATATGTGTTTAACATGGGTTTTACATAGAAAGTATAGGGAAAAAATCGGGACTTGGAAATTCTATGCATTTATCAGGTATACATTTAAGTGGGGTGCACTATATTATGGCCTGGATATCCATGCTAAGCAATATGACACCTTTGGCTGGACTACTGTGAATGGATTACTGTCCTGAGTGAGCCCTGAGCTCCAGCCTCCCTAGTGTGAGGGACTTTCTCTGACTTGTTACTCTGACCCTTAGTGAGAATCTATGGAGAAGATTAATTATTGGATAATATGAAAGTTATATACTTAACTGGTGAGCTTCCTGAATATCTTCTCCATTAAATACCCCCCCCCCACCATCCACTACATTCACTCTAGTATTGTTGTGTTGGTCTTCACCCATTTGCACTTAGTTTGGTGACCCTTCTTACCCATCCTCCTGGGCTATCTTATGCCCTTAGGTTGTGTGCATATGTTACTCATTAGTTTCATACTTCTCACCTCCTTGGTAAAAAAAAAAAAAAAAAAAAAAAGGTACTGAGGTGGTTGTGGGCTGGAGCCGCTGCATACTAGTGGATGCATATAGTGACATGGGTGCATGGGGCCTACTCACAATGCCAGCCTTCCAGAAAAATTCTGGCTCCCGCGGGTGCCTAGCCCCTCCAGCTCACACCCATTAGTGGTACTCTACTATATGGAGCAGATATCCAGGAAGATGAACAGTTATGGTATGTACATCACTTTCATTTAAGTACTGTACAGTACAATGTATAATAAATTCTCGCCAATGAGTTGGTTTTGCACTGTATTGTCAACTTGCGTTGTGTTTTTTTATGACTATGTAACCTGCTCAAGAGTACCTTTTGTATACAGTACAAAACAATATTATAATTGAAAGGGAGTAGAACCCATCATTTATTTATTTAGCTTTTGTTTACCGGGTAAGTACACTAGACAAGTATTATGCCTATTTTCAGGAACGACCCAGGAGAGAACAACATGAGGAACAACAGTCAAGGAGACATGGCAAAGAGAGTACAGTTTTTTGTCACAGTAAACAAACGTGGGAAATACGTCATTTGACGCTAGGGGAAACATACAGTAGTAAGCACATTTCAGATTATACACTCTAGACTAGCTAGTTCAACTGACAGATATATACAGGTCATCATACATAGGAGTGGAGCATAGCTCAAGGACTGGATTGGTCATAATATAACTTATAACATTGTCGTATACACCCCCTAGGCTAGTTGGATCGCGGACAGGTATATACAGCTCATCACATTTTTCTAAATATGCACATGTTAGACAGAAACAGAAACACTTGGTAGTACAAGTTTCTACCAAGTGACCAAGGTGCAATATGTCATGGTTAGCCTATGACCGTGGAGCAATAATGGGTGTAAAAATGCCCAAGGCTTTTTAGGCAGGAGTAGTCAGAAATCATGCCTGATTCTCCCAGTAGTTTAGCTGGTATATTCAATATCCCTCCTCCTCCTCAGATGCATCCAACAATTTCTTAAAGCAGGAGTATTTGTTAGTCGGCAAAAACATTTCATCATATCATTTTTTAGCAAAAATGCATTTCTAACATACTGAGATTCATCCTCTGTGTATTTTTAATTTTCTCAGATATTTTTAAAATAGGTTTTATAGCTAATTTTGTAATTAATGTCTCTTGTCATTAAAGATTGCTGCTGCTCACAATTTTTAACAATTTCCTTCGTTGAGGTTACCTGTTGAATGTACGTACTAGACTCATATTGTGGATGTATTAGGATGGTGTTACCACGTGTTTCTTTTTTGTTTTCATAAAGCCTTTTCTCCTGCCGGTTGCCATGGGTGGATTCTCAGCCCTGTTCCCCCCCACCCAGCACCTACCCCCCCAGGACGCCAAGACCAAGATCCCCATGGATTGTCCCCCATGGTGGGACTGGGAAAGGGAGGGCCATCTTCCCCCCCACCCAGTGACACTCCTCCAGATTGGGCTGGCAACTGGGTGACAGTGTGGAATGGAGGCAGGTGGGCTGGGCTTCATATGGCCCATTCCAACCATTTTTTTGGTTTTCTCCCTTAGTTCCCTGCCACGGTGTCATGTATGCGTGTACGTGGAGGTATATATACTACAGAGCCATGGCCCCTCCCATCATGTAGCTTGAGCTGCTAGCATGACCCCCAGGCCTCCACCCAGGGGCAGCCAATGGTCAAGTTGGCAAGTCAGCCCTCGAGAGGAGAGGAGAACAGTCCTCTGGGTGCTCAATCCCCCGGCAACTCAGCTTGTTTCTGAACTTGGGTCGCTGGCATGGTAAATGGTAAGGTGCATAGTGCCTCAGCCCTCTACGCTACTGGGATGGCTATTACCGCGTGATTCTAATGGTAAACAGCACAGCACTGTAACAAGATGTTTTTTCATGCTGGGCATGGCATGGGAATGGTAACTTATAAAAACTTCAAAATCAGTCATCTTGGTTTAGGAGTGAAAGAAAACAAAAATAAAAAAAATGGATATGATGTTTTTTGTCATAAAAAAACATTATTACTGATAACGATTTCCTGGTGACTAACAAATACTGCTGCTTTAAAATTCTTAGCATTCAGTACCTCACTATGTCCCTAAATAAATTGCTCCACAGTCTCACCACTTTTGGTAAAAAAAAAAAAGTGTAAATGTTTTTACAAGTCAAATGAAATGCATCTGCAGTACTGTCACACTTCAGTGCACAACTAAGTTACACATCAGGAAAAAGCTTTTGCAAAGCTTTGTGCTGGATCCAGCAACTCTTAAGTAACTCATTGAGAAATGCTAAAGCAAGTCATTGGCGTGACAGCTTAAAGTGAATTGCTCTGTATGGTGCATTTATCATTTCCATCCCTTCTGCTAGGGCCTTCTTATGGTAATCTTATGCTGTCTTTTATATGCTGATATGCACAGTTACTGGGTCTTTTATTGGTTGTCCAGTTCTCATTCATACCCCTTCCATTCTTGTCCCCTCGAGACAATAAATACACCAGTTTGGAATTTAAATGACCACAGCTATATGTTTATTCAATTTCAATTTAATTCCTAATACAGACTAGACATCCGCTGAAGGTAGCCTCTCCAAGGTTCATGTCTCCCCCCCATGAAGGGAGGGAACAGTCTGCCCCCCTCAGCAAGGCAATGGACCGCTGGGTTCTTCTTGGGGTCAGACCATCAGAGAGCGAGGCCTAGTGCCATCCATGCTGGGCACAGCCCTCTGCCTTCCTCTCTGAGTCTGATCCAGGAGATCATGGACCTCCAACGCGGGAACCCACCCTCAGGGACCCAATGCAGTGGACCCCTCCCGCAGGCTTGGCATGTGCAAGGGGCATTTTCTGGGTGACCTCGGCCATTCCATGCTGGGCAATAGCCGGGCCCCAGAGAACACCCATGAGAGGGCCTCCATTCCATGCTGGGTGCTGGGACCCCTTTTCCCCTATTCCCGAGCCGGGCTAACCCAGCTCACCCTTAGGCAACCTTGGAGAAACTCCCTATCTGCTTACAGAGGCTGTGACAGTATCGTTACCACCACTCAATTGGCTGAATCAGAGAATCATTCTGACAGAGTTGAAAACCCAGGACAAAAACTCATTAACAGGAAAACCTGGGAAAAATTCCTCTGCAACTCCTTACGGTGGTTCCCCCAGTAGGGATCAGTGGTCTTGCACTATCTTTTGTGGGAGGGTGGGTTTCTGCCTCGGATGGTGGAGGGAAAAGAGACTACAGCTTGCCTAGCGACTCTTTAAACCATCCCTACACCATTCCACCCCCATCTGTAGCCATGCAATCCCAAACTCCCCCTCCCCCTGCTCACGGGATCTCTGACCCCAGGCCACCTGGATTCCCAGTGATGGAATGGTTGGGGCAGGCCCGATCGGCCAGGGCATTCCAAATCCACCTAGCACTGTTTCGCGGAGCTTTCCATCGGGAGGGGGGAAGCACGGACACCAATCCCCCTTCTCCCATCGAGGCCTCGGGGAAGGCCCATTGGTTTCCAGTTCTCATCCATACCCCCTCTCCCCCGTTCTTGTCCCCCCCGAGACAATAAACACACCAGTTTGGAATTTAAATGGCCACAGTCATATGTTAATTAAATTTCAATGTAATTCCTGATACAGACTAGACATGCGCCGAAGGGAGCCTCTCCAAGGTTCATGTCCTCCTCTCCCTTCCCCTCATGAAGGGAGGGAATGGTCCACCGCCTGCCCCCCTCGACAAGGCAATGGGCCGCTGGGTTCTTCTTGGGGTCAGACCACCAGAGAGAGGGGCCTAGTGCTGTCCATGCTGGGTGCGGCCCTCTGCCTTCCCTCCCCGAGTCTGACCCAGGAGATCGTGGACCTCCACTGTGGGAACCCACCCTCAGGGGCCTGATGCAGCAGACCCCGCTGTGGGCCCGGTGCATCCCAGGGGCATTTTCCCAGTGATCTCAGCCATTCCATGCTGGGTGATAGCTGGAGTCCCCCTGAGAATGCTCGTGAGAGAGGCCCCCATTCCATGTTGGGCACTGGAGGCCCCTCTATTCCTGAGCCGGTCACCCATAGGCAACCTTGGAGAAACTCCTTATCTGCCACCAACCTGATCAGGTCCCCCACAGCACATCATGTCCCCTTCCCTTATCTCCCAGGCCCCATACTCCCTTCCCCAGGTCCGTCCCCCACTACCCGGGCCCTTTCTCCCCTCTCTCTCACTAATGGGGTTAAGGCCATTTGACTGTCCTTGCAAAATAAGTCCATTCCCACATTTGATAAATGTATCCCATCCGGTTAGTATAGTTCCTCTGACTTCAGTGTAATGTGGTTGTGCTTTACCACTCCGCCAGGCAGTCGGCTCATGAAGATCCCCATTTCGCCATTCATCTTCATCTGTGTCCTGTCCAGCCCTTTGCGTTTGGTCTTTTCCAGCCAGTTCTTTCTCTGTATGATATGGGACCACAGTATTCTGGTCCCCTGCATACTGTGCTGGATGGTGGCTATGTCCTCCTTCATGGCATGCAGTAATGCTACAGACTTCACTGCCCCCAAGTCATTTCCTCCCAGGTGGATGACCAGGATAGCTGAGTGTGTTTCCCTCCAACACCCTTCCTTCAACTTGGGAATAAGCTGCTCCCAGTGCATGCCCCTGTGCCCCATCTATTGCACCTTATTTATTTATTTAAGAGTTTCACCAGGAAGGCATACTGAGCAGAGCATCGCTCGATTCCAGATGTGTCCTGGGGGGAGGGAGGGGGAGAGGATGTATACAGTATCAAATAGTTCACAGTATCTACAGTACATTACAGCAACAACACAGGTACTGTATTATAGAGAAACAAATTACAACACATGTACAATAACATCGATGATGGGGTAAGCAGTTGGTACACAGAGTGCAGTAGTTAAGTTAACTAGCTAGCAAGTCTAGAGTTCTGCAACTCAACTATATCGTATAAGTGCCTATATGAACTTGATGGTCACACCCTTAGAATACAGGAAGAATACAGTGGCAATGGAGTGAGTGTAGGCCTGCGTATACGAGGGAGTATACTGCGGGCCTGGGAAGGCACTTAGGGCGTCAAGTGTGAGAAGTGGGATATATGGTATTGCGGTGGGACTGTCGGCAGAAGCAGGTGGGGGGGGAAGCACTTTGAGGAGCAGGTTACGCTGCTGGGAGTTATCTGTATGCCTAATGCCCACCGGTAGGGAGTTCCATAGTTTAGGAATGCGGTAATTGAAAGCAGCCTGCCCTTTGGCTGTGGACATGTGTGGGACATGTAGAAGCCGGGAGTCAGTGTTCCTGACACAATACACTGAGGGAGGTTGAGCTTGAAGGGCATGTGACAGGTACGTGGCTGAAACTCAGGACTCGTCCCCCAGCCCGGGACTACTCATGAGCCACTGCCCAGTGGATGAAAGAGTGCCCGCAAATCCACACCTGTTTCCCAGTTCCCCTCCAATCTGTTTAATAGAACAAAAATATGTTAGAGCATGTGGGGGCGTATGTACCTTCTGACTACCTGTGACTTCCATCGTCCTAAGCCCCTAATCTCTGCCTGTAACATTCCCTTGCTTGCCTCCCAAGTTGCTGTCCCTATCCGGAATGAATGCATCCCATAATCCCCTGGCTCCTTACCAACTGCCCATAATGCTTTCTTACACATCCTTGTAAACTGAAACGGCACCAATGATATCCCGTCCCTGTGTCTGAAGTAAGCCCACCCCTCACATCACGTCCCCGCTTCTTACCTAGTCAACACCCTTCTGATTTTTCAACTCCATCCCCCCAGTCTCAAAGTGTTACCCATGTGCCCCATGCCCATTGGTTAGTTTTAGACCTCTGATCCGCACCAGAGTGCCCACTCCCGACAACACCACATCTTCTGTATGTAAGCCCCTCTTAGTGGGTTCCAGTCTAGAGGCTGCTGTGACCTCCAAGACCTGCAAGGCCCCGCAATACACCAATAAAAAAGTCGCCCTGAACAACCGTGCCTCCTGCCAGCCTGTGCAAAGTGAAGGTAAAACCTCCACCATCTGCAGTCAGACTATATGTGTATCAAATGCAGCCATATGTACCAGATATCTACCAAATGCAGTCAAATGTGTACCATGAGCAGTCAAATACTGTATTGTATGTACCAAATGCCATCAAATATGTATCAAATGCAGTCGGATATGTACCAAATGCCTCCCCAATTGCACTAGAATACATCTGAAGTCCCTGACCCCTAGCCTATTATGTTATGTATTCCTGATAAAAAGGCAGCGAGACTTTTAGCTGACCTTGTGCCCTAAACATTAAGCTAGCTTCACCCCTGCATGCACCCTTGAACACAGCATAGGGTGTCAGCATGTTTCAGTTGCTGGCACCTCTTCCTCTGGGGCCAGAAGGTCATGGGTTCAAGTTCCACATCGGGATTGGACTCATACCATAAGGGTGTGCGGCGTTGGATGAGATATCAAACCGAGGTCCCTTCTGCCCATCTCTGGTGCAATCCTGATGGATAACTAGGTGTAAGTAAAAGTACCTGAGGCACTTTTTCCTAGAGTAGGGGATTTTCCCCACTGTCTTGGCCATCATTCCCCTTCCTATAAAAAATAGTTCATGCTATTATCCAGTGCTGTGAGTGGGTGTTGATGTGCAAAATGGCTGCCAGTACATGATAGCAGTCACTTCACCACCAGTCTCTCATTGCTTGTAAAGCGCTTTGGAATACATTATGCATAAAAACTGTTATATATACAGTAAAATCATTCTTCTTTATAGCATATCATCACAACATACAGAGGTGCCCTTGTTGGCAGTACCAGGCACATAACCATTTGCCTGAAATCTGTACTCCCTTTTCATTTGTATAACATTCCTGGCTCCCTGGAAGTCTACTGGTTTCCCAGTGTATCCCCAAACTGCTCCACAAGAGGTTACTCATCCTGGAGGTCTAGTGGGTCTTCCCTTCTCACCCTGATACTGGCCTTTCTCTGGTGACAGTACAGGTTTTACATCTCATGGCGCCCCAAGCAGAAATACTTGTGGTGCCCCCTTCACCTCTTCCACTGCTCCCTCCTGCCGAACCCCAAGTCCAAAAAAGGGTAAACATCTTATGAATACAAGGGGAACAGCAACAATTTTGTTTTTCAGATTAACACTTTTTGCATTTCCAGCTGATCTTTGTGTATACCTTCTACTTTAGTGCACCCCTTCTATGCTGGCACCTCAAGCGGTCACTTGGTTCACTTGTGCCTAACACTGTCTCTGCTGGTGGTCCATTTTGCCTCCCCCAATATGGCTTGACTCTGGTCACCAGAGTATGGCTCGACTCTGGTCACCAGAGTATGGCTCGACTCTGGTCACCAGAGGTAAGATTCACCCACCTGCAGTGCTGCATCCCTACTAAAAACAGGAGGGAACAGGGGTGGTTTAAAATCTCTGCAAGGGCTATCAAAACTTTGTGAATGGCCCTACAGACTAGTTATATGGCAGTCTAGGCCCCATTTTCTGAGTGCCAGCAAGGGCCTTTGAGAATACACAGAAAGGGGTTGTTGCCTCTGTTGAGCATAGCAAACCGCATTGGCTCTTGTATCTCCAAATTACACCCTGAGCCTTTTTCTTTTATCAGGAACATGATAAATACAGCCAGTTTACCATTTTCTGTTAGATGTTCAGCACAGGATCATGTAAAATTATCACCTTTTACAATATCAAATGTCACATAAGATAAAACCCATCCTATTGAAATTGCTTTTGCTATTTTGTTTTGTTGATAATAGAATGGAGGGCTGTTTTCATGCATAGGAAGTAGCACAGGAATTTTTTTTTAACTGATTTGCCCATACACGTATGTACTGGGTTAGTATGTCCCATTCTGTGGAAGGGGGCATTTTTCATTAAGATCAAAAAAGGTTTCTTTATCATCATTATCCAATAACAGTACCATTGCAGTGAGCATTGAAGATCACAGCAGCCATTTAGAGCTGGCAACGGATAGATTTCCAAGCCATTTTGTGATTAGTGTCACGAATCCCAAATGCTGGCCATTTTACATTCTGCTCCACAAAGTCCGCATAGGATAATGACCCTTTCTGATTAATATCAGAACTCACAGTTTTATGGATGACAAGGGAAAGATTTCCAAACTCTTGGCATAGTTGAAGCCATTGTCAGCTAAGGTTTCCTTGTGGTTAACACTGAAAATCATGGTGCCAATTTTGTGGTCAGTATTGGAACAGCTTCTAGAGTCTAAGATATTGTCGATAATGTTGCCCTTGATTTTAGCATAGAAATTCTTGGTTGCCATTTTGTGGGTAATGTGAGAAATATTTCCAGATTGGGATCTAAGCAATAATGTAGGCTCTTGATTGAATGCCCAACTTAAGTACAGTTTTTGTACATGAATCATTGTTTATTTTAAAGACATTTTTTAAGCAACAAGGCATGACCAGGGGTTAGAACGACAGTCTGTTAATCACCCCTTAGAGGCATAATGTGGCATGAAGCACAGCCAAGTGCCACATTGCCGCTAGGGGTGATTAACTGTTTAGATGACTCCCAAGAGTGCCTTATTGCTGTTATATAAAAACTGATTTTTAAAAGAAAAATGTTAGAAGTGTACCTTTTGAATGTTTTTCTCAATGAGAGGGACAGCTGTTTAAGAATGTTGGTTCAGAATCAGAATGCATCATTTCAGTCATTCAGCAGTGCCAGAGGATGGAATGCTGACAGGAAGAATTCATGCACCATGCTGATCAGGTGATGCATGACAGTGTAATGGAGATTAATGTTAGGCTGTCGGAATGCTGACAGCTAATCAGAATGGAGTGTTTCTGAGACCCTTTTTATAATTAAGCAATAATCCACAACAGAGTGTGGGTTGTTGTGGGATTCACCCGTGCTTGGTGTGGTGTGTCACAAAGCTGCAGGCTGAGTGACAAAAACCACAACAGAAGTGGATAAATACCACAACAGCCTACATCATTGGTTTGGAAAGGTGCCTTTTTGATAAATAAAGAAGAATTTAATTGAAAAAGATCCTGGAGTGGATTATTGCGATTATGCAATGGGGACATAATTAAAATAATTGTTTTTTAAATATATGCAGTACTTCATTTTTTTTAAATTTATAGACACATCATTCTGTTGTACAGTTGAATGCACTTAAGTGAATATCGGTTAAGCATATATTTCGGTTAAACGAATATTATTATGCGGTCCCGTTTTTTTTGCTATGCTTTCCAGCTTAAAAGAACCTGTTAAATGGATTAGGAATCCCACTTAAGTGGATTAAAAATTTGACTAGAGTGCTGCCTACTCTCAGCTGTCAGGCTAGTTTCATCAATAGGTAGAGCGCCTAATTGCTTCTGCTGACAACGGTACAATCCACAGCCCAGTAACGGCTACTAGACTTAACTGCACCAGGTGTTAATGGTGCTGCTAGAGCCGGTTACAGCATCATAAACACTTTAAATCCCACATACAAAGTCAAATCACAATCACCTCTGGCAAACAATGGCGAGTAGTTTAGTTTAGTTTATTGGTCTAGGAATTAATACCTTTGAGCCAGGGCTCTTTTACAAAGGTTCCACGGCACAAAGAAAATCAAACAAAACAATACACATTACAAGTAATACCAGACCGAAATGTTACATAATAAATTTGCTATTAACAGTTTAAGGCAGTAACGTTTAGAAGTTACATAATAAATATGCTTTTAACAGTTTCAAGGAGTAGACAATTTGGAAATAAAAGAAACTTCCAGGAGAGGGCGATCATTAGGAGCCAAAGGGAGGCAAGAAAGGAGGGAAGTGGTGGGCGTAGAGTAAGTGAGAGGGACAGAAAGGGGGGGGAGAAGAGTGAGTTGGGTGGCAGACAGGAATAGTAGTGGTACGTGAGGGCTCATTAGACAATGAGAGAAGGCCTTGGATGTGAGGATGGTCACGAGGAGTAGTAGTCTTTATCTAATGCAATCACAGTTGCTAGTGGTAGTGAGGTGGGCATAGAGCATGGTTTTGAAAGCTCCGAGCGAGGTTGAGGATAGAGTACGTGGACTTAGAGCATTGAACCATGTCGGGACCCTGTATGCGAACGTTTTTTGTCCCCAACGGTCCGCATCTGGGAACCAGGAAAGGTTGGTGTTCAGATCTGGTGGAGGGTCGTAAGCCAGGATTCGGTCGGAGTAGGTTTTGGATACATAATGGAGTCAGTCCCAAGATAGATTTTTTTGCCATTATGCAGGTGAGATATATAAGGCGATTTGATAGTTGCAACCAGCCTGTTTCATAGTAAAGCTCACACGTGTGTGTCAATCTTTGAGCCCTCGTGAGGAGCTGGCAAGCCTTATTTAGAGTGATTGAGATACGCCTTAGTGCCGTGGTGGTAGCTGAGCCGTAGATAATAAGGCCATAGTCAATGATAGAGATTATGGAACTCTGTATAGCTATCCTCAATGCCGCTTGGTTTAGAAATTGTCGGTTACGAAATAGTATTCCAAGACGTTGGTTCACTGTTTTCGCCGTGTTGTCAATGTGGGTTGCAAAGGTGAGCCCTTGGTCAAAAGTGATGCCAAGGTATTTGAAAGTATTTACTTGGTCCAGTGTATTTCCAGCAGAGGTTTGTATGGTGAGTGGAGTATTTCTATTTTTGTTTTGGTGATTGGTGAAAAGCATGGCTTTTGTTTTATTGTTAAGCACAAGTTTACTATCCAGGAACCACCTTTCAACACTAGAGAAGGCAATTTGCAGGCTTTTGCGTAGGGAGTTTGGATCCTTGTGAGAAGAGAGAATTACAGCATCATCAGCGTATAAGATTATTTTTTCCGGGCAGAAATCTGGGAGGGAGTTAAGAAACAGGCTAAAGAGGAGCGGGCCAAGAATTGATCCCTGCGGTACACCTGAGAGGACCGGTTTGAAGTCGGAGAGTTTATTAGAGATTTTCACAGCCTGTGACCAATTAGACAGGTAACTTTTTACCCAAGCACTAGGACCTTCAGCCAGGCCTTGGCTGGTAAGTAAGGAGGTAAGTAGGCCATGATGGACTGTGTCGAAAGCTTTAGTGAGGTCAATAAAGACCGCACCAGTTTGGCACCCTTTGTCCAGGGCTGAGTGGACTTATCCAGAGAAGTCAAGTAAGGCTGTTGTAGTACTATGTCCTTTCCTAAAGCCGTGCTGTTAATTACAGAGTAGATTGTACTTGTCCAGGTAATCAGAGAGTTGATCTGCCACTATACGGTCAAGTGCTTTGGAGAGGGGTGGGAGTATTGATATCGGTCGATAGTTACCTGTTGAGGTCTTGTCCCCCCCTTTGTGAACTGGCGTGACTATGGCAGACTTCCATTTGTTTGAAAATTGACTTTGGCAAAGGGACAGATTAAGAATTTTGGCAAGGGGGTGGATCACTTCGTCCAGGGTGAGAGACAGGATTTTTAGATCTAGGGTGTCACTACTTGTTCTGGATTTGGAGCAGGCCTTTTTTTATCATAGTGTAGTGTGGAGCCTAACAGCCCTCGGTGGAGAAACAAAGAGCTCACCTTAATTCAGAAAGTTGAGGCACTGAAAATGCTGTCTGAGCCTGGAATAACACAGTCTGTGGTGGCATAGCACTGGGGTGTCTCACAACCTCAGATCTGCCGTCTACAGAGAAATGAAGATTGAATCCTGTTTGAGTTTGAGGGGAACAGCAACCACAACTGGAAAAGAAAGTGGGAGGGTAAAGACTCCACTGTTGATGAAGCCCTTCTGCTATGGTTTGAGCAAGCCAGAGCTGCTGACATCCCTGTCTCGGGACCCCTGTTGCAGCACAAGGCCAAAAAGCTTGTAGATGCCCTGAGAAAACCTGAGTTTTAGGCGACTAATGGGTGGCTTTCCAGATTAAAAACTCGCCACAACATTGTTTTTAAATGCGGGGAAAAGAAGGATGCAGACTTCCCATCCGCTGATGACTGGGTGCAAACTGTCCTACCAAATCTGCTTGTCGATCACACCCCTGACACTGTCCATAACGAGGACGAAACTATAATTTTTTTACCATGCTACCCCTGATGGCACTCTTACTTTTAAAGCAGATGCAATAGCCGGTGGGGAAAAAGGCAAAGGATCGACTTACAGTGTTAACATGTGCCAATACGAGTGGCTCACATAAACAGAAGCTGTTAATCATCGGAAAAAGTAAAAATCCTTGGTGTTTCAAGGGTGTTAATATGAGCAGGCTCCCAGTCACCTATCAAGCAAACTGTAATGCGTGGATGACTGCTGACTTATTTTCTGAGTGGGCTCGGGATCTAGACAGAGTGATGAGAAGAAAACATAAACGGATTTGCCTCCTGCTCGACAACTGCAGTGCACACCTGACTCTGACCTTTGCAAAGGTAAAAATAGTGTTTCTCCCCCCTCCCAACACAACATCACTTATCTCAGTTGTGGTCTGTTATTTCTCAAATTAAAATCAATGCAGCAAGTCGGTATTTCGTTTTAGTGAATAGCCCGGTTAACTGCATAAAATCGGTCTGTCCGAGGGGTATGTACTTAAGCGGGTTACACTGTGTAACAAATAGTGCCTTGTTGCTGGGCAGAGTACATGAGTGGCTGGGAGAGAGTGTGGTGTGAGCTGCTGCCGAGTTTGAGGGAGAGGGAAATATGCAGCATGGTTGCAAGTGGGTGATATATTTGAGGATATTTTTTTCAGGTAACAATATGATGCGAGAGTTGGAAGTGGAGAGGGATGGAATTTGAAATGACTGCTGGCGTGACATAGCTCGACTGTAGCAGGTGTTGCTAGCGAGTGAATAGTTCAAGTCCGCAATTTAAATTTTACCATGATCAGGACCCGAGATAAAAAAATATAGAGGAGTTTTGAGTGTTTTTTTTTTCCTGTGGAGTGTGTGAAAGCAGGATGGAGAGAGAGAGTAGTGCTGATGTCCATAGCTGAAAGTGAGAGTGGCTGGTGAGTGTGTGAGCAGTGTTGAAGAAGGCTGCTACTTTTATATTTTTATATGTTTTGAGATTGTCTTCTTGTGGGAGGTTTTTCTTTTCTGGAGCCAGGAGAAAGCAGTCCCTGGGAGCAGTCATTTATTAAGCAGGCAGAAAGGTTTTAGTGAGGGAAACATGTCAGCAGGTTTGTTTTAAGATTTCCAGGGGGTTGGTGTATGAATACTACTGTATTTCTTGTGTTGCTGTCACCCTGGCTGAGTGGAACTTTTTGCATGGGTTCTCATAGGATTTACTCACCTTCAGATATACCAGTCAACCAATCAGGATGTAGGATTTTCATTGGCCATGATATAAGAAAAAATTACTCACCTTAGTAATGTTTCTTCTAATGGAGTCTTGCTATATTATGACATATACAGTGAGTCCCAACCTTCGAACTGCTCCGGAGGTGAAAGAGTTAACTTTCCATGCCAGGCATGGAACGCTGAGCTCGAGCTCGGTTGACAACTCTGTCTGTTGTTCTTCAAACTCAAACTGTCAGATCTTTACGAGCTAAACTCACTAAGGTCCTGTGTGGAAGCTGTAAACCTACACTAGCCAACTGGCTACTAAATATAAGAACACATTTTTTGGTCCCAAAACAAAGACTCAAGTCAGGAGACCCAAAAAATGAAAAACACAACACCCAGTCACCCCAAAAAAGGGAGGGGTGAAAAAACAAGGTGAGCATCTACTAAGTGCCAACATTTCACTACCCACCTACATCCCAAAAACAGAGGTTCTGAGAGGGGCAGGCGGGGGGGAGAGGTCATAATATAGCAAGACTCCATTAGAAGAAACAACATTACTAAGGTGAGTAATTTTTTCTTCAAACAACATGAAGTCTTGCTATATTATGACATATGCAGACTACACAACAGTACCTCCATGGAGGAGGGACAGAACCTACTTAGAAATAGGCTCTGAAGCACAGCTGTGTTAAACCGAGCATCACCTCAGCCTGGGTGTCCAGAGTAATGCTTGGTAAAAAGGGTGAACTGTTTTCCAGGTAGCTGCTTGACAAATCTCTAGAATGGGGATGTCCCTGGCAGCAGCCAGGGAAGCAGCTGTACCTCTGGTAGAGAGAGCCCTCAGGCCTGAGGGAGGAACCTTACCCAGCTTTTCATAACAGAATTGGATACAAGAGACAATCCACCTGGCAATGGATCTTTTAGTGGCAGGTTTCCCTTTACCAACCTCACCATAAGTGAGGAACAGTTGGAGGGAGTCAAACCTGTGACCCTTGGTACGCTCAATGTAGTAACTAAGGGCTTTCTTCACATCTAAGCTGTGTAGCCTCCTCTCGCCAGAGGAGGAATGGTCAGTGAAGTACACTGGAAGAGAAATAGATTGATTAAGGTGGAAATCTGAAACCACCTTAGGCAAGAACTTCCTGTTAGTTCTGAGGACCATCTTATCTCTATGAAAGGAGATAAAATCAGGCTTCACTGACAAAGCTTGTAATTCACTTATGCGTCTGGCAGAAGTGATGGCTACCAGAAACACAGTCTTCCAAGTCAAATACTTAAGCTCTGCTGAAGACAAGGGCTCAAAGGGAGGTTGCATAAGCTGAGCAATGCAAACATTAAGATCCCAGGCAGGGCAGGGTCCCTGAATGGAGGGTTGGTGTGAAGCAATCCTCAAAACTTAGAGAATACAGGATGAGTTGAAAGAGAAGAGGGTTTACCTGTTGAAATGAAAGCAGACACCTGCTACAAATGTACCTTTAGGGTAGCTGGTCTGAGCCCCAAAGTGTTTAAATGGACCATATAATCCAGGACTGTGGGTAAATCAGCAGATTCTGGGGAAATATGCTTGCCAGAGCACCATATGGAAAACCTCTTCCATTTGGAATTGTAAGTAGCCCTGGTGGAAGGCTTCCTAGAAGCCTTCAATATATCCATTACACCTTGGGAAAGGTATAGATCAGCAAACTCTAACTCTTCAAGAGCCAGGCCTTGAGATTGAGAGATTTGAGGTTCGGGTACCAAACCCTTCCCTGAGCACAGGTTAACAGATTGTGATTCCTGGGAAGACACAGGGGAAGATGGACTGCTAAGGACAGTAGGAGTGGATACTAGGGTTGTCTGGCCCAGTCTGGAGCAATCAGAATCACTTTGCAGGATTGAGATCTGATTTTGACTAACACTTTGAACAGGAGAGGGAAGGGGGAAAAGCATAGAGAAACTTCCCTTCCCAATTGGGAACTAAGGCATCCAGAGGGACTGAGCCCAACACTGGGGGCCTGCAGCAAAAAAGGGGAAGTTGGTGATTGTCTGGGGCTGCAAAAAGATCTATCTGTGGGTGCCCCATCTGGCAAATATTACCTCCAGGACCAGGGGATCCAGTGACCATTCGTGATGGACCTGGGAAATCCTGCTGAGAGCATCTGCCAGGACATTGTCCTTGCCTGGGAGGTGAACTGCCATAAGGGAGGTGTTCAGGGAGTAAGCCAGAGACCACAACTTCATTGCTTCGGTGCACAAGGCCGAGACCGAGTGCCTCCTTGCTTGTTGATGTACCACATTGTAGTGGTGTTGTCTGTTCTGACCTGTACAACTTTGTTCTGAATAGATTTGAAAAGCTTGAAGTGTTAGAAAACTGCTCTGAGCTCCAACAGGTTGATGTGGGAGCAGAGATTCCTGAGGGGACCACAGTCCTGGGCAGTGAGGTCACCCATGTGAGCTCCCCACCCCAAGAGGGATGCATCTGTAGTAAGGATTAAAGAGGAGACTGAGTGACAAAGGGAACCCCTTGTCTCAGATTGCTCTGATCCTGCCACCACTGTAGGGCTTGGATCAGGGTTCGAGTCACTGGGATCAACTTGGTTAGAGGGTCCTTCTTTGAGACCAAAAGGCTCTCAAATGGAACTGGATGTCCCTCATCTGAAATCTTGCTCCTTGCACTACTGCTGTAGAAGCAGCCATGTGCCCCAGGAGCTGTAGAAAATGCCTTGCTGTTTGAGAGACCTGCAGGGTGAATGAGGAGGCCAGAGAGACCAGGGTCCTTGCCCTGTCCAAAGGAAGGAAGGCTCTGGTTTCCTCTGTGTTCAGTTCTGCGCCTATGAAGGTGAGGAGCTGGACAGGCTCTAGAACTGACTTTGGAAGATTCAGATGGAAACCTAGAGAGGTAAGCAGTTGCTGAGTTATCTGAAGATGTAACTTGACTTGGTCTGGAGACTGGCCTACTATGAGCCAGTCGTCCAGGTAAGGGAAGATGGCAATTTTTTGCCTTCTTAGGTAGGCAACTGCTACTGCCAGGCATTTTGTGAATATCCTTGGAGCAGAGGTGAGGCCAAAGGGCATTGCTCTACAGTCCTTTCCTCTATCTGTGCTTTTTGCTCTCCTGAGTACCTGGCCCACCTCCTTCAGTTTATGAAGGTAAACATCAGTGTATTCATCCCTCTGATTTGCCTTATACTTGTTGAAGGCCACCTTCGTTTTCCTCACTATAACCCCTAGCTCCCTTAAAAACCTTGGAAGTGTCCTTCTCCATCTGGTCTAGCTAACCTCCCTCGTGCATAGACTAGATTCCTGCAGTACACCTTCCTTGATTGTGCTCCATTTATATTCCACCCCCTTCAGCCTCCATCCTACCAGCATGTCCTTGAACAGCTCCCTCATGTCCTGGAAGTCCACACCGTTGAAGTTCAACACCTTCTTCATTATGCTTTCCTTCTCCACCCTCATCCTTTGAGGACCCACACTGATGGTTACTTTTACCCAGAGGTTCCATTATGGTTTTCTCCTCAGTGCTGTATTCATTAGTCAAGTACCAGGTCCAGCAGTGCTCCCTCTCTAGTGCTGTGCCCTTACTAGCTGACTCAAGAAGGCACGCTGGAATGACCCAGCATGACTTGACTTTTGTCTCTGGGGAAAAAGTGTTTCATCCAACCCTGGCTCAAGCCCCGTCACCTGAAAGCTTGCTTCCTGAAGTGCTAGAGTTTGCAGGAGTAAATATTTCAGACCAGGTATTGGAAGTTTTGCAAGTGTCCAGAAAATGACCTGCTAGGAAAAGCTACTCCTCAAAGTGGAAAACTTTTTCTGTTTGGCACAAGACAAAAATGCTTCCCCATCTAAGTGCCGTTTGACATTCATGAGTATTTGTGTCACCTGAAGGGGGGGGGGGTCTGTATGTCTGTGATCTTCTCATAAGGTGCGCCTCTCAACAGTTTCAGCTCACAGATCTACACAAGGTGAAAAATTTGTATCCTCCAACAGTATTTTTAAAAGGTTTTTCAAAGGTTATCATCATTGTTACCTTCTAGGAAACAACCATGCTCCTCCTGGGATTTGAACTCATTTCTTTTTCAACTCATACAGGAACCGTATGAACCTCTAGTTTCATGTGATTTAAAATCCCTCACATGGAAGGTTGCTATTACTTCAGCTGGAAGGGAAGCAACCTTCAGACTATTTCCATTCTAACTGACTTTTTAATTTTCGAGAAGGAAATAGTTGTCCTAAAGACCCATTAGAAGTTCCTCCCAAAAGCGGTGACTGAATTCCACATTAAACATGCTGTTACTATGCTAGTATTCTTCTCAATACCCTGTGCAAATTTAGGAGAGTCTCAGTTCCACAGACTTGATGTAAAAAGGGCTTTTAGTTACTACATCAACAGAACGGGGCTTTTAGTGTGACAATACTCATTTATTTGTCATACACCATATGGTGAAGTTATCTTACCTAAGGTTAAAAAGAGAGACCGGTAGGAGAGTCATTATAAATGATGACATTATTCTTGGCCAATCTGGATTGTTTATTTCCAAACATTCCAAGTACTCTTTTTTTTTTTTTTTTCCACCAGATGTTATCTCGGGAAAACAGTGCTAAAATTCTACAGTTCTAAGCTATTTTAGCATAGTCCATTTCATTACACAGAGGTTTCACTATTTTATTTTTTACAAAATCAAACAGTTTTATTTTAAATTCAAGTTGCATCTTCTAACAACATAAATCTTCAGCACAATGTATAATATGTTTATATGTACAGTTCTTGTGTCTCTTATGGTTATAAGAGTTTTTTCTCAAGTCCTTTGCTTTGCAGTTCTCTCACACAAAGAACTCTCGAAGCACTCATAAGCACTCAAGATACAGTAATTGTACATATAAACATGTAAAAGTGCAAAGACTGAAACAGAGCTGAGATTAGCAAAAGGTGCTAAGTTGGGGTATAAATAATTTTTCTGTTATGTTTGGGGGAAAAAGGTAAAGTGAAGGGGGTATTGTGGGACTTAAAAAAGGGGAAGAATGGGAGGAAAGAGAGAGGGGTAAAGTTGATTCTCAACCAATACTTTAGGTACATATGTACCAAGAGCAGGCAGGGCCACTATAAGAGTATGGGCTGGTGGTAAAAGCAGGGAGATAAGGAGCTCTATCAGGCAGAGATAATTAAGGTGGAAAGAGTGTGAACAGGGCTGAAGGGACTGCAGCAACACAAATCAGTGGGATCAGATGGGATGTATCCTAGGATACTATAAGAAGCTGCAGAAGTACTAACGGCTCCACTGGTGGATGTTTCAGCTACTTGCTTCACACAGAAGTGGTTCCCATGGATTGGGGGACTGCCAAGGTGGTTTCTCTCAATAAAAGTGAAAAGAAGGATGAGCTGGGAAACTATAGACCAGTCAGCCTGCTGTCTAGAGTGGGAAAGGTACCCGAGTCTATACTAAGCAAAAACCTAGTGGGCTTCCTTGAAGTTGATGGATTAGAGGACAAGGAGACAGAATGGGTTCACAAATGGGAGGTCATGCCGAACAACCCTGCTGTCTGAGGTTGAATAAATGATTTCTTGCAATCACTAAATATCCTCTGTGTGTGCTGATTCTGTGTCTTGTGACAAACAAATCTGATGGAGTACTTTGATTGGGTGACTGAAGCAGCAAATAAAGGACAGGCAGTTGACATATTGTATCTGGACTTTGGTAAGGCTTTTAACTCCCCAACACCCCACAGAAGGCTGATCAAAAAACTGAGGGACCTAGAGGAAGAACAGCACGCTGCAACATGGGTGGAAAGTTGACTGAGAGGCAGGACACAGAGAGTAGTGGTAAATGGTGAATTATCAGATGTTGAAGAGGTTACGAGTGGGGTAAGGTTAAAAGTGAGTGATAAGGCTCTGGAGAACAGTGGACAAAAATCAGAGGCCCTAAATGAATACTTTTGCTTGATATTCACGAGGGCCCACTGCCAGACAGTGGTATCAGAGCTGAGACCAGAGGGGTTCAGAGAATGTGCACCCAGGAGTTCACCACAGACAGGGTCAGGAAGGACCTTTCAGACATCAGACCCAACAAGGCCCCTGGCCCTGATGGTTTACACCTTAGAGTGCTCAGAGAGCTTGCAGAAGAGCTGGCAGTGCCTCTCATGCACCTATTCAACAGGTCACTGGAGTGAGGGGTAGTTCCAGGCAACAGGAGGGTGGCTGACCTGGTACCACTGCACAAGAGTGGAGACAGGGAAGATACAGGTAACTATAGGTCAGTCAGCCTCACATCAGTACTGGGTAAACCTATGGAGGCCCTTATCAAGCAAGATCTAGTGAAATACCTCAAAGTAAATCACCTCCAGAACTACAAACAACACGGGTTTGTGATGGATAGGTCAAATGAACCTTATTATGTTCTTTGATAAAGTGACCAAGGAGTTGGACAGGGGTCATGCAGTGGACTTGCTTTATTTTTACTTCAGTAAGTCATTTGACACAGTCCTGCATAAGCACCTCTTAAAAAAGCTAGAAGACCTTGGAGTAGCAGAACAGATAGCAGAGTGGGTAGGGAGTTGACTGAGGGACAGAAAACAAAGTGTGATAGTAAATGGGGAGAAATCTAACAAGAGGCAGGTCACTATTGGAGTGCTTCAGCGGTCGGTCCTGGGGCTGGTCCTCTTCAATGTATTCATTAGTGACATCAACGAGGGCATAAATGGCAACATCACCTGTTTGTGGATTACACAAAACTTAGTGGAAGAGTGGATAGCACGGAGGGAGTCAGACAACTGCAGGAGGACCTTAAGAAGTTGGAAAGGTAGTCACAGATATGGCAATTAAACTTCAATGCAAAGAAGTGTAAGGTGATGCACCTGGGTAGGACCAACCCCAAGGAAGAATACTGGCTAAACAGAGTCCAGCTGAGCTCCTCTGCTGAGGAACATGATCTGGGAGTCATCATTAGGGATGACCTCAAGCAGCAGAGTCAGTGCGATAAGGCTTACAGCAGGGTTAGCAGGATGTTAGGATGCATTGGCAGGAGGATAGACAGCAGGAACAGGGAGGTGATACTACCATTTTACCGGTCAGTGAGGCCTCATCTGGAGTACTGTGTACAATTCTGGAGGCCTCACCTAAGAAAGGACATTGATAGACTGGAAGTGATCCAGAGAAGGGCAACAAAAATGATACATGGCCTTCAGGAAATCACCTATGAAGTGAGGCCTGGGGCTCTGAAATTGTACTCGCTAGAGACTAGGCGGGAGAGGGGAGAATATAACCGAGACCTTCAAGTTCCTTAAAGGCATCAACAAGGTGCCAGAAGCGCAGCTTTTTAGCAGGAATGTCAAATCTGCTACAAGAGGGCACGAGTGGAAATTGAAGGGTGAAGTGTTCAAGAGGGACATCAGAAAGTATTACTTCTCAGAGAGGATGGTGGAACCTTGGACTAGATTACCTCCCGAGATGGTGGCTGCAAAGTCAGTTTCAAGCTTTAAGCACGGGTGGGACAAGTATTAGGAACAAACACATGGCACTGGCAAGGGCTAGGCTGGGTGTCTAGGAGGACAGAACACTGGTTCACAATAGGTCCCGGGATACCTTGTTTGGGCAGACTTGATAGACCACAGGTCCCCTTCTGCCATCATTGTCTCTGTTTATAGGTTTCTATGTTCCACTGAGTTCAGTCCTGTTTTCCGTCCTGTGTTCTATCCTCTTTAACATATTCATACTGTTTGTGACATTAGGAGGGCATACAGAGCAAAATCTGCCTATTTGCAAATTACACTAAGATCTGTTCAGGGGTACCTGCTGAGGATGGGATTAGGGCACTAAGAGAGACCTGAGAAGATTGATACAATGGTTCAAAATCGGGCAGCTGAGTTTAATGCAAGAAGGTGCTAAGATGTCACAACCCCACTCAGCAGGTCAGCACTCTGCTCCCACAGTGCCAACCTCCAAGCGCAGTATTGTGAACAGGAACAGAAACAGGGTAACTCTCCTGTCTGTTTTGTGGGTTTGAATCAACCTTTGGTCTCAAGTTCTGGAGGGATTCAAACTGTGAACCTTTTGCTAGCGTACCCAATGTACAGGTTTGGATAATTCTGCTCTTCCGGGGGCCAGATATCTTTTGCCTATGGGCACCTAACCAGGTATACAAAATGAACACTTAAAAACTCTATGAAAGACCTCAGAATAAACTCTTACCTTTTCCTAGTTTGGTAAACCAGTAAGGCTATGCACAGTGTCAGCTTTAGCCATATATGTTTCACTTGTCAAAGAAAGAATTTCAAAGGCACACCAAGTAGTCCCTTAAAATAAGAGATTTTACTTAAAATAGATAAAAAAAAATATGTAAAATGTAAATTCAGAACACTATATCACAAAACATACAATCTTTTAAATGAATAAGGTTTAAAAGTGCAAATTCCTACCACAGTACACTTAGACTTGTCTCTCTAATGTATACCTTCTAACAGTGCATGAAATAGATGTTTTCAAGAGAGTACAAACAAGAATGTCTCTAAAGGTCAGTCACAGCATAATTAAAACACTGTCTTGAACCTACCTTTTCCATGATGTCATCATCTAGCTCCTCCTTTTCAGGATATATAAAAAAATATATATATATACAAAACAGGATGTCCCATCAAGAGGTATTAAATTCGGTGACTTCAGAAAAACTAATTTTCCAAATGATGACACTCTTAATTAAGACTGTGATTTCTCAGTCCCTTTGATCCATGAGCAGTTTCTTTTCTCAAATATATCAAAGGACTTTTTATGACTAACTGCCAGATCTTATCTGTGTCAATCTTCACCATTCATCACAGATGGGTACTGGCCGGAGATCAGGACCCCACGGGAGCCTTTTTTTTTTTTAAAGAGGATAGGTGGAGTCGACGCAGCATCGGCGCCGCCCTCGAGGCCGACGCACTACGTGGCGCTCGAGGATTACCTGTTAGGCTGTGTCGACTCCGCCTGCCTACCAGTTCTTCATCTTCCGCCATTGAGGTCACCTCGTGGGAAGCCACTGAAGAAGTTTTGACAGTTTTTAGGCCTTAGCCTTTCGCATTTGTGCATTCGACAGTCCGTCGGTCTCCTGCTAGTTCTGGGTTCTGCCTCCACTCGACGTCGACGGTAAGATCTTTCCATTTATTTTAAAGCATAGTGACGTCGAGTCTGTTTTTGGTGTTTTTTTCGCAGGTCATGTCGCGGTCGGAGGGCAAGAAACCTTCTAAGGCGGGGCGGCCCCCTATGCGTCGGCAGCTGCGCGGCAAGTACTCGCTACCGACCAGCATAACCGTGTCTCGCAGTGGTTCCTGGCCCACTTCACGACATGGATTTGTGCGACGCCTGCTTCTCCATGGACCGCCGTGTCCTAGAACACCGCGCGTTCAAAGTAGGGCAAGCTCTGCCTACTTTCGGGGCTAGGGTTCGCACTTGTCGGGCCAAGCCACGCTCTCTCGGCCTTTTCTCCGGGTCCCCTCCCGGTTCTGTATGGACCGAGGAGGAGGGAGCCTCGGCTTATTGTAGCCTAGCCTTGGCTGAGGCTCCTCCCACGGCGCAGGAGTCCCGTCCCGCTTCCTCCCGGGAGCAGGCGGGAGGCGCCGCTATGGCAATCGCCCTTTCAGGGGTGAAGTTTCCCCCGGTGTCACTCCCGCGGTCCGGAAGGCCCAGGTCGATGCCGTCCTCAACGCCGCCGGTCAGTGCCGTGTAGGCCTTGGCGCCTGCTCGAGGTACGTGGGCCCTGTCAGCACCGGCGATGGCGCCGACTTCGTCTCTCAGCACCGTGGGCTTGTCTGCTCGCAGCGCCGTGACCTGACGGCGCCGCTGTGTCTCGCCTCAGCGCCCGCCCTCGGTGCCGAGGTTGAGCACGGTGCCGTGGGCTTCGAGTCATCTGTCGGAGTGGCGCCGAGGAGCCTAGCGTGCCGTGTTCGCGCCGAGTCCACTTTGGAGCCGCCGCGCCGCTTCGTCTCGGTGCCGTGCGGCGCCGAGAGGCCTGGCGGCGGCGCCGAGGCTGTTGCTGGGGCTGCTGTCGGTGCCATCTCTGTTCCTGGTACGGCCTCCGGTGCCAGTGGACTTGACGGCGCTGCAGCTGGCCCTGGCTCAGGACATTTGGCCCGAGCTGCCCTGCCGCCTTCTGTCAGCCCCACTTACAGGGCTATGGAGGGCACGGGTGCTGCCTCGGCCACTGCTTTGGCTACTGGGCTTCTTGGTAAGGTCGCCTTCCCTCGCCCTCCTACCATTTGGCTTAGGGCCTCAGACTCTCCCTCTTCAGAGTCGGAGTCGGGCTCGGAGTCAGACGGGCAGTCACACCTTTGGGGTTGTCTGCAGAGGAGGGCGAGCCGGTGGTCTCGACGACGAGTCACAGCCAGCCCCTTCTGAGGAGCGGCCAGGTTCTCCCGAGGTTGGGGTCAGTGGTACTGACCAGCAGGCTGCGTGCGTGCCACCATTGCCATGCAACCTGGCCTTGGAGGGTTCCTTGACCCCTCGGCGGTGGTACCCCCTCCCCTAGTGTGTCTTGATCGCCCAACTTTGGGGCCCATTGGGAAGTCTACAGGAGGGGAGGGTGCTGCTCCCTGGGTCTCCCTTGGGGGCAGCCCAGAGCTGCCAGCTACCTAGGTTGGCCCTCTCGAGGACCAGGACCCTCTCAGACTCTGAGGGGTCAAGGGGTGTGGGGTCGGCGCATCGGCCTTTCTCTGGGGTCCACCCCGGCCCTGGACGAAGCCGCAGTGCGGACTTCCACCCTTCCCCTTCCAGTTCCATGAGGGGGTCCCATTCTTTGGAGGCAGGGGACCGTCCTTCTGGATCTATACAGCCCCGGTCGCCTCACTGGGGGGATTCTTCTGGGCGCAGCCTAGGCTGTACCAACGTGGTTGTACAGCTGTCGGCTGTGGAGTCTTCCGGGACACCCTCCTCGGGTGTCCATGGTCCGCTTCCTAGCCCTGGCAGAGGTCAGCTGACTTCTTCTCTCGGCTCTGCCCCTATCCCTCTGTCGCATTCTCCAGCGCTCCCAGGCATTCTTGGTCCTAGCGTCCCTTTCACCTGGGAGCAGTTCAGAGCGGTGGCTGCTCGGTTCCCTGCCTACGTTAGGGCCATGGACAGCCAGGTTTTTCAACCTCCCCCGAGCAACCACCCTCGGAATGTATGGTGACCTCCAGCTCCTCATCCCCCTCTTCTGGGGGAGAGGAACCATCTGTCCATATCTCTCCTGCCGCTGATCTCTCCGAGTATCAGCGCTTCCTCATGAGGATGATGGAGGACCTTCACCTTTCTCCCCTGTCGGTCAGCAATCCTGAGCATGCGCCATGCGCCCTTTCTAGGCGATTTCGGTGCGGCCACCCTTGTGGTGCCGCCCTGGCCTGCTCCCTTTCGGGAGGCGTCCATGCGTTTCTGGCAGAGGCCCTTCTCCGGAGTTCCTGCTCCTAGGGACCTCAGCCAGAGGTATTGCGCTCCCCTGGAGTCTCCAGGTTCTGTGCCTCATCCACAGTCCGGATTGATGCACCTGGACACCCTGACGGGCTTTGCGCCCTCCACCGTGACCGGCCCCCAGATCAGAACTCTTTGGATTTTGATTTCTGGGGGAGGAGGACTTTCTACTCGGCACGGTTGCTTCTCTCCATCTCTGCTCATCAGGCCCACTATGCAGCCTACAATAGGTTCTTGTGGTCAGCGCTAGGTCAGATCCTAGCTGCTTTGCCTGACTCGGAGCAAACCAGGCAAGCCATCACACTCTCTGCACGTGGCCTGGAGCCAGCAAGGCACCAAGCAAGGGCATCTTACGACGCCAGTGAGGTAGCTACCAGGGTAGTAGGGACAGCGATCTGCACCAGGAGATCGGCGTGACTTCACATTTCCCGGTTGTCACCCTTGGCCCGGCGTAGGGTGATTTGCTCCGCTCACCAGGGAACCTGTCTCTTTTCCCGTAGGGCAAGACGACGTTTGTCGGGGCCAATTTCTTCCCTGGGGACCCCGTCTTGCTCTCCCCACTCTCGGCCTCTTTAGGCACAGAAGGTTCCCCTCTTGTGTCGCCACTGAGGCTAAGGGACGCTGTCCCTTAGGGTGCATCGAATCAACTCTTCGGGGGCTTGGTATCACTCATCTCAGATGAATGTGAAGATTGACACAGATAAGATATAAAATTATGTACCTACCGTAATTATGGATCTTTCTGTGTATCTTCACCATTCATCACAATCCCACCCGCCATCCCCTGGGGCTTCAGTCTCTGGATCCTCTTCCTCTGTGCCTACCCCTCTTTTTGAGCGGGGTAAAGTTGGGACACACAGGGGGGTAGTTTCTTCCCTAAGGGGTACAGTTCAAGTGGCACTCCTTCTCCACTACATATCTTCACTCCGGGTGAGAGCTGGTGGTTGCCCTCCTTGTTATCCATCTAATTTAAAAAAAAAAAAAAGAACTTCCCTTTTTTTCACCAAATATCTTTACAGAGAGAGTACTGAGTCCCTGTACCCTGTCCTTCTCCAGAATAGCCGACTCTGCTTTTGGGGTATTGCCAGTTATTCTGTGCCTTGAATTCTGGCAAATGAGCTTTGCTACTCCTTGCAGTTCCTATACAGTCTGGTGACGGACAAGGGTCCTGGATCCTTGTTACCTCTCACTCTCTCCTAAATTCTCTCTCCCCCTTCCTCCTTCTTCCTTTTCCAGAGATTGGGGCCCCTACCCAATCCCCTTAGTCTTACTTCCTCTATGCTGTCCTCTCAGTCGTTATTTCTCCTTTTAGTTCAGTTTTTCTCTTCCTTTTTCTGTCCCTTGGACTCTCTTGTCCCACCCTCCATCCCTTCCTCCTACCTCTCCGGTGACTCAGAACTGGTAGGCAGGCGGAGTCGACACAGCCTAATGGCTAATCCTTGAGCGCCACGTAGTACGTCAGCCTCGAGGGCAGCGCCGATGCTGTGTCCACTCCGTCTATCCTTTAAAAAAAAAAAAGGCTCCCGCGGGGTCTTGATCTCCAGCCAGTACCAATCTGTGATGAATGGTGAAGATACACAGAAAGATCATAATTACGGTAGGTACATAATTTTTATATCTCACTGAGGTGTAATGTGCTTTCTGACACCAGGTGCAATTTAACTGGGCTTCCTGAGGACGTCATAAAATGGATATTACACTTCCTAGCTTTCAAAGCAAACTGAGAAGTTAATTGCATTACAGAGGTCTGCTGTTTAACATATATCCTGTCCTTTGAAGTGAAACCTGGGGGGTCATCCAGGAGCATAGCACTTCTCATGACAGACAATCACACTATATTTTTATTTTACAAAAATCATAGAATAATCAGAACCAGCTGTCCAAGTGTCACACTAGATACTGCACATAGGGAAAAATAATCTGAAAACAAAGTACATGATGGGGAGGAAGGAGCTAGTAAGCACATCTGAAGAAAAAGATTTAGGGGGTAATAATAGCAGAGAATCTTGAAACCTCAACACATTGCAACAAAGTAGTGGGAAAAACAAATATCATGCTACGGTGCATAGGGAGGGAATTTAGTAGTATAAACCAGGAAGTGATCATTCCGCTATTCAAATAATTGGTGAGATCACACCTAGCTTACAACACAAGGTTCTGGGGTCCATACCTTAGAAAGAACATAGAGGGAGTGGAAGCAGAACAACATAGGGCAACTCAAACGATCCAGGGAATGGAGGAGAAGGTGTACGAGAAGAAGCTGCAAGACCTTAACCTGTACACCCTGGACATTAGAAGGGAGAGAGGGAACACAATTAAAACTTACAAATATCTACAATGACTTAATAAAATGAATACTAAAGACATATTCACCTTAAGTAAAAACACATGTACAAGTGGGAACTCATTGAAACTGGTGGGTGGTTGCTTCAGAAGGGATATCAGAATGTACTTTTTCTACTAGAAGTACAGCTATGTCCATAGCAGCTGCTAGGCATTCCACTGCTGAAACGATGTAAAGCTGAAACTTGGTCTTCAACGCATACCTTCACATTCCATTACTATATTGATGTGCACACCAGATGGAGTGCTAGGTTTTAAGGAATGTGTCCTTGCATACCTATTACCTAAGTTATTCTAGTGCTTGACTCCTTGTGGTACTGCTAGGACTCTGTTCAGAGTGGTAATCAGATGAAAACATTAATGCTGATGGAATAAAATTATACCAATCTTTTGACTATGGTTCTTTTAATCAATGTTTTCATCTATTATCTCTTCCCTGCCTACCTCCCCTCTTAGGATAAGCATCATAGAAACATAGACTTTGATGGAAGATAAGGACCGTTTGGCCCACAAAGTCTGCCCGTTTTCTTACCTATTGGATAAGCTGCAGATCCTAGTTAACCAACAACCCACTTCTTCCTACTCCCTCACCAAAATTGTCTTATGTCTGTCCCATGTATTCTTGAATTCCCCCACTGTTTTTGACCTCACAAGCTCCTCAAGGCCATTCCATGTGTCCACCACCCTCTTTGTGAAAAAATACTTCCTCACATTGCCCCTGAGCCATCCCCCCCATCTTCAGATTGTGTCCCCTTGTTCTTGCACATCTCTTTTTCTGAAAGATGCTACCTTCTTGGACTTTGTTAATTCCCTTGAGGTACTTGAACGTTTCTATTATGTCCCCTTCTCCCTCCTTTCCTCAAGGGTATACATATTAAACTCCTTTAGTCTGTCTTCGTATGGCTTCTGTTGCAGACCCTGCACCATTTTAGTTGCCCTCCTCTGGACTGCCTCTATCCTGTCTATGTCCTTGCAGGGATGAGGTTTCCAGAACTGTACGCAGTACTCCAGATGGGATCTCACCAACTGTCTGTACAGAGAGTTAACAACTTCCTGTTTTCTGCTGGTGATGCCTCTCCTTATACATCCCAGTATCCTCCTAGTCTTTCTTACTGCCTTCTCACATTGCTTGCCTACCTTTAGGTCATCTGATATAACTACCCCCGGGTCCCTTTCCATTTCTACATATGAACATACGAAGAAGCCAGCAGAAGGAGGCCATTTGGTCTCTCAAGTCTGCTCGTATTGCAGGGTCCATAGCTTGAGCTAATGTCCCTTCCTTCCCTCCCCACTCCTCCCATCCTCCCTACCCATGATTCTTACCTCCCCCATGCCTATCCCAGTTTCTCTTAAAGCTGCCCATTGTCTTCAATGAAATGTCCTCATCCAGGAGTGCAACCCAAGTGGCCACCACCCTCTCTGTGAAGAAGTGCTTCCTGACCTCCCTCCTAAACCTCCCACCCGCCAGCTTAAGACTGTGCCCCCTCATGTTATGGTTGCCACTCAGCTTAAAGAGACTCTCCCTATCAACTTTATTTATCCCTTTCAAATACTTGAAGGTCCCAATCACGTCCCCTCTTTCTCTCCTGTCTTCCAGGGAGTACGTGTTCAGTGCCCTCAACCTCCCCTCGTATGCCTTACCCTGCTGACCCACTGTCATCTTTGTAGCCCTACTCTGGACCTTCTCTAGCAAGTTAATGTCCTTTTTGAGGTGTGGGCACCATTACCGAACTCCATATTCTAGATGCGGCCTTACCAGTGACCTGTACAAGGGCAGTATAACCTCCTCTCTTCTACTACTGATCCCCCTAGATATGCATTCCAGCATCTTGTTTGCCTTTGCTGCTACTTTCTTGCACTGCGTGGAGTGCTTCAGGTCACTAGTGATCATCACTTCCAGGTCTTTCTCCTCCTCTGATGCAGATACTTGGGCTCCATCCAAGTAGTACTCTATCCTGGGATTCTTGGCTCCAACATGCATAACTTTGCATTTCTTGGCATTGTAGCCAAGCTGCCAGATCCTGGACCACTTCCCCAGCTTTTCTAAATCTTTCTGTAGGTCCTGTATCCCTTCAGCTCTGTCCACTCTCCCACAGAGCTTGGTGCCATCTGCGAATAGGCACATTTTGCCCTTAATGCTATCCCCAATGTCATTGATGAAGATATTGAACAACACTGGCCCCAGCACTGAGCCCTGCTGGACCCCACTAGTTATCTCTCTGGTGCCAGATAACTCTCCCCTACAACCAAGCCAGTTTTCCACCCATCTTTTCCCCAATCCCGAGATCCGCCAACTTCCTGATCAACCTTTTGTGGGGCACAGAGTTAAAGGCCTTGCTGAAATCAAGATCGAGGATGTCTGCCGCTTGGCCTCTGTCTACTGTCTTAGCGACACAGTCAAAGAAGTCAATCAGATTCTTTTGACACAGTCTCCCTCCCATGAATCCATACTGCCTTGCATACTGGAGACCATGCTCCTCTAGAATATTCAACCAACCTTTCCTTTAGTATGGTCTCCATGAGCTTGCCCACAATAGAGGTCAGACTGAATGGTCTGCTATTCCCTGGGTCATCCTTGGGACCATTTATGTGGAGGGGCACTACACGTCAAAAGATATTCAAAGTAAAATTATAAAATATGCAGATGACTGCAAGATTGCAAACATCTGCAGGATGGATGAAGAATCAGAAAATATTCAAAAGGATATTCATTTGCTGGAAACTTGGTCTATTAAATGGAATCTTAAACTTAACACATCAAAGTGCAGTTTTCTTCATTTTGGGAAACAAAACAAAAAAAGACAATATTTTCTCTGTAATGATAGTATTGTTGAGAAAAATAACAAAAAAGATCTAGGCATTAATGCTGATATAGGCCTTAGTTTTGATTCACATATTGCTCAAGTTATTGCTAAAGCAAATTCCATATGGTGGGCAATTAGACATAATTTTACCGCCAGAGATCCATCAATACTGGGCTGGCAGTATAGCCTAGAGGTTAGAGGAACGAGGTGTGAATGAGCTTGATATATCCAGCAGACCAGACCTGAGTTTGATTCTCACAATCTCCACTTGTAGACTGTGTGACTCTGAGCAAGTTAGTTAACTGCCCAGTGCTCCCAGGTCACCCCTGAAAACAGGCACTTGTGCCTAGTGGGCCCTACCCGGTTACCAAAGACTGAAATAAAATAAAATACTTCTACCATTATATCGAGTCTATATTAGGCCTCATTTTGATTTAGCATCCCAACTGTGGAGTCCCTATAAGCATATGGATATAAATAGATAAAGTTCAGCGTAGGATAACAAAATCATTCTGTAACTATAATTTTTTATCTTATAGTGAAAGACTGGATGTTTTAAACCTTATGTCTCTGGAACAGAGGCATCTTAGGGGAGACCTACTGTTTGCAAGAGATATTATTATGGATGCATCATTAATGACTGAATGTGGACTAGAATTTAAATAAATAATAGTAAACACTCATGGACATCTGCTACAGCTTATGAGGAAAAAATATAAAACTAAGATAAGAGCTCATTTCTTTTCTCACAGCATAATTGGATTATGGAATAGAAACATAGAAGTTGACGGCAGATAAGGACTGCAAGGCCCATCCAGTCTGCCCGTTTCGTTTTCTACCGTATGAATGTGCCATAGGATTTGCTCTGTCAATGGCCTATCTATTCATACTTATCTGTATTGCTCCCTTATGCCTGTTCCATGCCTGTTTGAAGCCCTGCACTGTATTCATATCCACCACTTCCTGAGGTAGGCCTTCCATGCATCCACCACCCTTTCTGTGAAAAAGAACTTCCTCACATTACCCCTTAATCGCCCTCCCTCTAATCTCATGCTGTGTCCTCTTGTCCTGCTATTTTTCTTATATTGAAACATGTTAGACTCTTTCACCTTGTTAATGCCCTTAAGGTGTTTGAATGTTTTAATCCTATCACCTCTCTCCCTTCTTTGCTCTAGAGTGCCTGCCCTTGAATGGGGCTGCTTCAGTTCCCCCACGGTCCGCCGGCACCCAGCCAGCCACTGACTGAGACCAGGATGCCCGCCTGCAGCTCCTTGGAAGCTGCCTGCTCTTGAATGGGGCTGCTTCAGCTCCCCCACGGTCGGCCGGTACCCAGCCAGCCACCAACCGAGACCAAGACGCCCGCCTGCAGCTCCTTGGAAGCTGCCTGCCCTTGAACGGGGCTGTTTCAGCTCCCCCAAGGTCAGCTGGCACCCAGCCAGTCACCGACTGAGACCAGGACGCCCGCCTGCAACTCCTTGGAAGCTGCCTGCCCTTGAACGGGGCTGCTTCAACTCCCCCACGGTCGTCCGGCACCCAGCCAGCCACTGACCGAGACCAAGACTCCCACCTGCAGCTTATTGGAAGCTGCCTGCTCTTGAACGGGGCTGCTTGAGCTCCCCCACGGTCAGCCGGCACCCAGCCAGCCACCGACCGAGACCAGGATGCCTGCCTGCAGCTCCTTGGAAGCTGCCTGCCCTTGAACGTGGCTGCTTCAGCTCCCCCACGGTGGGCCGGCACCCAGCCAGCCACGGATCGAGACCACGACGCCCACCTGCAGCTCCTTGGAAGCTGCCTGCCCTTGAACGTGGCTGCTTCAGCTCCCCCACGGTTGGCCGGCACCCAGCCAGCCACCGACCGAGACCAAGACGCCCGCCTGCAGCTCCTTGGAAGCTGCCTGCCCTTGAATGGGGCTGCTTCAGCTCCCTCACGGTCGGCCGGCACCCAGCCAGCCACCGACCGAGACAAGGACGCCTGCCTGCAGCTCCTTGGAAGCTGCCTGCCCTTGAATGGGGCTGCTTCAGCTCCCCCACGGTCGGCCGGCACCCAGCCAGCCACCGACTGAGACCAGGACGCCCGCCTGCAGCTCCTTGGAAGCTGCCTGCTCTTGAACGGGGCTGCTTCAGCTCCCCCACGGTCGGCCGGTAACCAGCCAGCCACCGACCGAGACCAGGACGCCCACCTGCAGCTCCTTGGAAGCTGCCTGCCCTTGAATGGGGCTGCTTCAGCTCCCCCACGGTCTGCCAGCCCCCAGCCAGCCACCGACCGAGACCAGGATGCCCGCCTGCAGCTCCTTGGAACCTGCCTGCCCTTGAACAGGACTGCTTCATCTCCCCCACGGTCGGCCGGCACCCAGCCAGCCGCCGACCGAGCCCAGGACGCCCGCCTGCAGCTCCTTGGAAGCTGCCTGCCCTTGAACGGGGCTGCTTCAGCTCCCCCATGGTTGGCTGGCACCCAGCCAGCCACCGACCGAGACCAGGACGCCCGCCTGCAGCTCCTTGGAAGGTACGGGACAGTGCAGCCAATCGGAACATGGGTGCTTCCAGCAAACCCGCTCTGATTGGCCAGAACTTTCCCCCTGCTTCAGCCACCTGTCACTTTTTACAAGTAGATTTTCGATAGAACTAAGCACATTTCAGCTGTGTAATAGAAGTTTTTCAACTGTATTAGCTGGATTGTAATTTCTGCTAGTGTTTTAAAGTGCTTACACCTCTTCCGTCTCAGTGCTCCTCCTGCACCACCCCCCCATCCAAGCACTCTGCCTTGGCGCCGAAAAGTCTAACTACCTTTTGTCTTACTAAACTGCTCAAATCTAACCCATCCTAACCTCTATGCTATTTAAGACTTGCTCTTTTTTCTTCTCTCCAGCTGCCTGCCCTTGAATGGGGCTGCTTCAGCTCCCCCACGGTCGGCCGGCACCCAGCCAGCCACTGACCGAGACCAGGACGCCTGCCTGCAGCTCCTTGGAAGCTGCCTGCCCTTGAATGTGGCTGCTTCAGCTTCCCCATGGTCGGCCAGCACCCAGCCAGCCACTGTCCGAGACCAAGATGCCCGCCTGCAGCTCCTTGGAAGCTGCCTGCCCTTGAACGGGGCTGCTTCAGCTCCCTCATGGTCGGCCGGCACCCAGCCATCCACCGACCGAGATAAGGACGTCTGCCTGCAGCTCCTTGGAAGCTGCCTGCCCTTGAATGGGGCTGCCTCAGCTCCCCCATGGTCGGCCGGCACCCAGCCACCGACCGAGACCAGGATGTCCGCCTTCAGCTCCTTGGAAGCTGCCTGCTCTTGAACGGGGCTGCTTCAGCTCCCCCACAGTCGGCCGGTACCCAGCCAGCCACCGACCGAGACCAGGATGCCCACCTGCAGCTCCTTGGAAGCTGCCTGTCCTTGAACGGGGCTGCTTCAGCTCCCCCATGGTTGGCCGGCACCCAGCCAGCCACCGACCAAGACCAGGACGCCCGCCTGCAGCTCCTTGGAAGCTGCCTGCCCTTGAACGGGCTGCTTTAGCCCCTGACGGTCGGGCTGGCCCTCAGCCAGCCACACCGACTGAGACCAGGACGCCCCCTGCAGCTCCTTGAAGCTGCCTGTCTTGAACGGGCTGTTTAGTTTCCACGGTTGGTCGGCACCCAGCCAGCCACCGACTGAGACGAGGACGCCTGCCTGCAGCTCCTTGGAAGCTGCCTGCTCTTGAACGGGGCTGCTTCAGCTCCCCCATGGTCGGCCGGTACCCAGCCAGCCACCGACCGAGACCAGGATACCCACCTGCAGCTCCTTGGAAGCTGCCTGCCCTTGAACGGGGCTGCTTCAGCTCCCCCACGGTTGGCCAGCCCCCAGCCAGCCACCGACCGAGACCAGGACGCCCGTCTGCAGCTCCTTGGAACCTGCCTGCTCTTGAACGGGACTGCTTCATCTCACCCGTGGTTGGCCGGCACCCAGCCAGCCACCGACCGAGACCAGGACGCCCGCCTGCAGCTCCTTGGAAGCTGCCTGCCCTTGAACGGGGCTGCTTCAGCTTCCCCATGGTCGGCTGGCACCCAGCCAGCCACCGACCGAGACCAGGATGCCCGCCTGCAGCTCCTTGGAAGGTACGGGACAGTGCAGCCAATCAGAACACGGGTGCTTCCAGCAAACCCGCTCTGATTGGCCAGGACTTTCCCCTTCTTCAGCCACCTGGCACTTTTTACAAGTAGATTTTTGATAGAACTAAGAACATTTCAACTGTGTAATAGAAGTTTTTCAACTGTATTAGCTGGATTGTAATTTCTGCTAGTGTTTTAAAGTGCTTACACCTCTTCCGTCTCAGTGCTCCTCCTGCACCACCCCTCCATCCAAGCACTCTGCCTTGGCGCCGAAAAGTCTAACTACCTTTTGTCTTACTAAACTGCTCAAATCTAACCCATCCTAACCTCTATGCTATTTAAGACTTGCTCTTTTTTCTTCTCTCCAGCTGCCTGCCCTTGAATGGGGCTGCTTCAGCTCCCCTACGGTCGGCCGGCACCCAGCCAGCCACTGACCGAGACCAGAACTCCCACCTGCAGCTCCTTGAAGGATGGGATAGCGAGCTAATCAGAACACGGTGCTTCCAGCAAACCCGCTTCTGATTGGCCAGGGCTTTTCCCCTGCTTCAGCCACCTGGCACTTTTTACAAGTAGATTTTTGATAGAACTAAGAACATTTCAACTGTGTAATAGAAGTTTTTCAACTGTATTAGCTGGATTGTAATTTCTGCTAGTGTTTTAAAGTGCTTACACCTCTTCCGTCTCAGTGCTCCTCCTGCACCACTCCTCCATCCAAGCACTCTGCCTTGGCGCCGAAAAGTCTAACTACCTTTTGTCTTACTAAACTGCTCAAATCTAACCCATCCTAACCTCTATGCTATTTAAGACTTGCTCTTTTTTCTTCTCTCCAGCTGCCTGCCCTTGAATGGGGCTGCTTCAGCTCCCCTACGGTCGGCCGGCACCCAGCCAGCCACTGACCGAGACCAGAACTCCCGCCTGCAGCTCCTTGGAAGGGATGGGACAGCGCAGCCAATCAGAACACGGGTGCTTCCAGCAAACCCGCTCTGATTGGCCAGGACTTTTCCCCTGCTTCAGCCACCTGGCACTTTTTACAAATAGATTTTCGATAGAACTAAGCACATTTCAACTGTGTAATAGAAGTTTTTCAACTGTATTAGCTGGATTGTAATTTCTGCTAGTGTTTTAAAGTGCTTACACCTCTTCCGTCTCAGTGCTCCTCCTGCACCACCCCTCCATCCAAGCACTCTGCCTTGGCGCCGAAAAGTCTAACTACCTTTTGTCTTACTAAACTGCTCAAATCTAACCCATCCTAACCTCTATGCTATTTAAGACTTGCTTTTTTTTCTTCTCTCCAGCTGCCTGCCCTTGAATGGGGCTGCTTCAGCTCCCCTACGGTCGGCCGGCACCCAGCCAGCCACTGACCGAGACCAGAACTCCCGCCTGCAGCTCCTTGGAAGGGATGGGACAGCGCAGCCAATCAGAACACGGGTGCTTCCAGCAAACCCGCTCTGATTGGACAGGACTTTCCCCTTCTTCAGCCACCTGGCACTTTTTACAAGTAGATTTTTGATAGAACTAAGAACATTTCAACTGTGTAATAGAAGTTTTTCAACTGTATTAGCTGGATTGTAATTTCTGCTAGTGTTTTAAAGTGCTTACACCTCTTCCGTCTCAGTGCTCCTCCTGCACCACCCCTCCATCCAAGCACTCTGCCTTGGCGCCGAAAAGTCTAACTACCTTTTGTCTTACTAAACTGCTCAAATCTAACCCATCCTAACCTCTATGCTATTTAAGACTTGCTCTTTTTTCTTCTCTCCAGCTGCCTGCCCTTGAATGGGGCTGCTTCAGCTCCCCTACGGTCGGCCGGCACCCAGCCAGCCACTGACCGAGACCAGAACTCCCGCCTGCAGCTCCTTGGAAGGGATGGGACAGCGCAGCCAATCAGAACACGGGTGCTTCCAGCAAACCCGCTCTGATTGGCCAGGACTTTTCCCCTGCTTCAGCCACCTGGCACTTTTTACAAATAGATTTTCGATAGAACTAAGCACATTTCAACTGTGTAATAGAAGTTTTTCAACTGTATTAGCTGGATTGTAATTTCTGCTAGTGTTTTAAAGTGCTTACACCTCTTCCGTCTCAGTGCTCCTCCTGCACCACCCCTCCATCCAAGCACTCTGCCTTGGCGCCGAAAAGTCTAACTACCTTTTGTCTTACTAAACTGCTCAAATCTAACCCATCCTAACCTCTATGCTATTTAAGACTTGCTCTTTTTTCTTCTCTCCAGCTGCCTGCCCTTGAATGGGGCTGCTTCAGCTCCCCTACGGTCGGCCGGCACCCAGCCAGCCACCGACTGAGACCAGGACGCCCGCCTGCAGCTCCTTGAAGCTGCCTGCTTTGAACGGGCTGCTTCAGTTCCCCACCTGGTCGGCCGGGTACCCAGCCAGCCACCGACCGAGACCAGGACGCCCACCTGCAGCTCCTGAAGCTGCCTGCCCTGAATGGGCTGCTCAGCCCCCACGGTCTGCCAGCCCCAGCCAGCCACCGACCGAGACCAGGATGCCCGCCTGCAGCTCCTTGAACCTGCCTGCCTTGAACAGGACTGCTTCATCTCCCCGCGGTCGGCTGGCACCCAGCCAGCCACCGACCGAGACCAGGACGCCCGCCTGCAGCTCCTTGGAAGCTGCCTGCCCTTGAACGGGGCTGCTTCAGCTTCCCCATGGTCGGCTGGCACCCAGCCAGCCACCGACCGAGACCAGGATGCCCGCCTGCAGCTCCTTGGAAGGTACGGGACAGTGCAGCCAATCGGAACATGGGTGCTTCCAGCAAACCCGCTCTGATTGGCCAGAACTTTCCCCCTGCTTCAGCCACCTGTCACTTTTTACAAGTAGATTTTCGATAGAACTAAGCACATTTCAACTGTGTAATAGAAGTTTTTCAACTGTATTAGCTGGATTGTAATTTCTGCTAGTGTTTTAAAGTGCTTACACCTCTTCCGTCTCAGTGCTCCTCCTGCACCACCCCTCCATCCAAGCACTCTGCCTTGGCGCCGAAAAGTCTAACTACCTTTTGTCTTACTAAACTGCTCAAATCTAACCCATCCTAACCTCTATGCTATTTAAGACTTGCTCTTTTTTCTTCTCTCCAGCTGCCTGCCCTTGAATGGGGCTGCTTCAGCTCCCCTACGGTCGGCCGGCACCCAGCCAGCCACTGACCGAGACCAGAACTCCCGCCTGCAGCTCCTGAAGGATGGATGGGCGCAGCTAATCAGGAACACGGTGCTTCCAGCAAACCGCCTGATTGGCCAGGACTTTCCCCTGCTTCCAGCCACCTGGCACTTTTTACAAATAGATTTTCGATAGAACTAAGCACATTTCAACTGTGTAATAGAAGTTTTTCAACTATATTAGCTGGATTGTAATTTCTGCTAGTGTTTTAAAGTGCTTACACCTCTTCCGTCTCAGTGCTCCCTCCTGCACCACCCCTCCATCTAAGACTCTGTCTTGGCTAAAAGTCTAACTACCTTTTGTCTTACTAAACTGTTTCAAATCTAACCCATCCTAACCTCTATGCTATTTAAGACTTGCTCTTTTTCTCTCTCCAGCTGCCTGTCCTTGAATGGGCTGCTTCAGCTCCCCACGGTCGTCGCAAGCACCCAGCCAGCCACTGACCGAGACCAGAACTCCCGCCTGCAGCTCCTTGGAAGGATGGGACGAGCTAATCAGGAACACGGTGCTTCCAGCAAACCCGCCTGATTGGACAGGACTTTCCTTCATCTTCAGCCTGGCACTTTTTACAAGTAGATTTTTGATAGAACTAAGAACATTTCAACTGTGTAATAGAAGTTTTTCAACTGTATTAGCTGGATTGTAATTTCTGCTAGTGTTTTAAAGTGCTTACACCTCTTCCGTCTCAGTGCTCCTCCAGCACCACCCTCCATCCAAGCACTCTGCCTTGGCGCCGAAAAGTCTAACTACCTTTTGTCTTACTAAACTGCTCAAATCTAACCCATCCTAACCTCTATGCTATTTAAGACTTGCTCTTTTTTCTTCTCTCCAGCTGCCTGCCCTTGAATGGGGCTGCTTCAGCTCCCCTACGGTCGGCCGGCACCCAGCCAGCCACTGACCGAGACCAGAACTCCCGCCTGCAGCTCCTTGGAAGGGATGGGACAGCGCAGCCAATCAGAACACGGGTGCTTCCAGCAAACCCGCTCTGATTGGCCAGGACTTTCCTGCTACAGCCACCTGGCACTTTTTTACAAATAGATTTTGTATAGAACTCTGGCCATTTCAACTGTGTAATAGAAGTTTTTCAACTGTATTAGCTGGATTGTACTGCTAGTGTTTTAAAGTGCTTACACCTCTTCCGCCTCAGTGCTCCTCCTGCACCACCCCTCCATCCAAGCACTCTGCCTTGTTTCAAAAGTTCTAATCTACCTTTTGTCTTACTAAACTGCTCAAATCTAACCCATCCTAACCTCTATGCTATTTAAGACTTGCTCTTTTTCTTCTCTCCAGTTGCCGTTTGAATGGGCTGTTTCAGTTTCTGACGGTCGGCCGGGCACCCAGCCAGTCGCGACTGAGATCAGGATCACCCGCCTGCAGCTCCTTGGAAGCTGCCTGCTCTTGAACTGGCTGCTTCCAGCTCTCCGGCCCAGGTCACGGTACCCAGCCAGCCACCGACCGAGACCAGGACGCCCACCTGCAGCTCCCTTGAAGCTGTCTGCCCTGAATGGGCTGCTCAGCCCCCACGGTCTGCCAGCCCCTCAGCCAGCCACTTTGATCGAGACCAGGATGTCTGCCCTCAGCTCTGAACCTGCCTGCTCTTGAACAGGACTGCCGTTCATCTCTCCACGGTCGTGTCGCACCCAGCCAGTCCCGACCGAGCCCAGGACGCCCGCCTGCAGCCCTTGAAGCTGTTTGCCCTGAACGGGCTGCTTCAGTTTCATGGCTGGCTGGGCACCCAGCCAGCCACCCCGATCGAGACCAGGGACGCCCCGCCTGCAGCTCTGGAAGGTACTGGTGAGTCTAATCGAACATGGGTGCTTCCAGCAAACCCGCCTGATTGGCCAGAATTTTCCTGCTTCTGCCTACCTGTCACTTTTACAAGTAGATTGAGAACTAAGCACATTTCAGCTGTGTAATAGAAGTTTTTCAACTGTATTAGCTGGATTGTAATTTCTGCTAGTGTTTTGAAGTGCTACACCTCTTCCGGCCTCAGTGCCCTCCTGCACCACCCCCATCCAAGCACTCTGCCTTGGCACCGGAGTTCAACTACCTTTTGTCTACTAAACTGCTCAAATCTAACCCATCCTAACCTCTATGCTATTTAAGACTTGCTCTTTTTTCCTCTCTCCAGCTGCCTGCCTTTGAATGGGGCTGCTTCAGCTCCCCCACGGTCGGCCGGCACCCAGCCAGCCACTGACCGAGACCAGGACGCCTGCCTGCAGCTCCTTGGAAGCTGCCTGCCCTTGAATGTAGCTGCTTCAGCTTCCCCATGGTTGGCCGGCACCCAGCCAGCCACCCACCAAGACCAGGATCGCCCGCCTGCAGCTCCTTGAAGCTGTCTGCCCTTGAACGGGCTGTTTAGCTCTTCACTGCCTGTCCGGTACCCAGCCAGCCACCGACCGAGACCAGATACCCACCTGCAGCTCCTTGGAGCTGCCTGCTCTTGAACGGGGCTGTTTCGCCTCTCCATGGTCGGCTGGTACTCCAGCCAGCCACCCACCGAGACCAGGATACCCACCAGCTCCTTGAAGCTGCCTGCCCTTGAACGGGCCTGTTCAGCCCCCACGGTTGGCCAGCCTCAGCCAGCCAATCGACCGAGACCAGGACGCCTGCCTGCAGCTCCTTGAACCTGCCTGTTTCTGAACGGACTGCTTCATTCACCTGGTTGGCCGGCACCCAGCCAGCCACCGATCGAGACCAGGACTCGCCTGTAGCTCCTGAAGTTGCCTGCCCTTGAACGGGCTGTTTAGGCTTCCCCATGGTCGGCTGGCACCCAGCCAGCCACCGACCGAGACCAGGATGCCCGCCTGCAGCTCCTTGGAAGGTACGGGACAGTGCAGCCAATCAGAACACGGGTGCTTCCAGCAAACCCGCTTTGATTGGACAGGACTTTCCCCTTCTTCAGCCACCTGGCACTTTTTACAAGTAGATTTTTGATAGAACTAAGAACATTTCAACTGTGTAATAGAAGTTTTTCAACTGTATTAGCTGGATTGTAATTTCTGCTAGTGTTTTAAAGTGCTTACACCTCTTCCGTCTCAGTGCTCCTCCTGCACCACCCCTCCATCCAAGCACTCTGCCTTGGCGCCGAAAAGTCTAACTACCTTTGTCTTACTAAACTGCTCAAATCTAACCCATCCTAACCTCTATGCTATTTAAGACTTGCTCTTTTTTCTTCTCTCCAGCTGCCTGCCCTTGAATGGGGCTGCTTCAGCCCCCACGGTCGGCCGGCACCCAGCCAGCCACTGACCGAGACCAGAACTCCCGCCTGCAGCTCCTTGAAGGGATGGATAGCGCAGCTAATCAGAACACTGGTGCTTCCAGCAAACTGCTCTTGATTGGCTGTGGACTTTTCCCTGCTTCAGCCATCTGGCACTTTTTACAACTAGATTTTTAGTAGAACTAAGCACATTTCAGTCTGTGTAATTAGAAGTTTTTCAACTGGTATTAGCTGGATTGTAATTCTGCTAGTGTTTTAAAGTGCTTACACCCTTCCGGCCTCAGTGCTCCTCCTGCACCACCCTCCATCCAAGCACTCTGCCTTGGCGCTCTAAAAGTCTAATTACCCTTTGTCTTACTAAACTGCTTCAAATCTAACCCATCCTAACCTCTGGTATTTAAGACTTGCTCTTTTTCTTCTCTCCAGCTGCCTGCCCTTGAATGGGCTGCTTCTGCTCCCCACGGTCTGGTTGGGCACCCAGCCAGCCACTGACCGAGACCAGAACCCCGCCTGCAGTCTGAAGGATGGGATAGCTGCAGCTAATCAGGACACGGGTGCTTCCAGCAAACCCGCCTGATTGACAGGACTTTCACCCTTCAGCCACCTGGCACTTTTACAAGTAGATTTTGATAGAACTAAGAACATTTCAACTGTGTATTAGAAGTTTTCAACTGTATTAGCTGGATTGTAATTTCGTTAGTGTTTTAGTGTTACCTTCTTCCGTCTCAGTGCCCTCCGCACCATTCTCCATCCAAGCACTGCCTTGTTTTAAAAGTCTAACTACCTTGTCTTACTAAACTGCTCAACTCAACCCATCCTAACTTCTAGCTCTTTAAGACTTGTTTTTTTTCTCTCCAGCTGGTCCCCTTGAATGGGCTGTTGGCTCCGCACGGTCGCCGGGCACCCAGCCAGCCACTGACCGAGACCAGAACCCCGCTTCAGCCCTTGGGGATGGATACGAGCTAATCAGAACACGGTGCTTCCAGCAAACCGCCTGATTTGGCAGACTTTTTCCTGCTTCAGCCACCTGGCACTTTTACAACAGATTGAGAACTGGGCACATTTCAACTGTGTAATAGAAGTTTTTCAACTGTATTAGCTGGATTGTATTTCTGCTATGTTTTAAAGTGCTTACACCTCTTCCGCCTCAGTGCCCTGCACCACCCTCCATCCAAGCCCTCTGCTCTACAAAAGTCTAACTACCTTTTGTCTACTCAACTGTCAAATTAACCCATCCTAACCTTGTGCTATTTAAGACTTGCTCTTTTTCTTCTCTCAGCTGCCTGCCCTTGAATGGGGCTGCTTCAGGTTCGGCGGCACCCGCCAGCCACCGCACTGAGACCAGATCGCCTGCAGCTCCTTGAAGTTGCCTGCCTGAACGGGCTGCTCAGCTCCCCATCGTCTGCCGGTACCCAGCCAGCCACCGACCGGTGACCAGGACGCCCACCTGGCTCCTGGAAGCTGTCGCCCTGAATGGGCTGCTTGCCCCCACGGTCTGCCAGCCTCAGCCAGCCACTCAGAGACCAGGGTGCGTCTGCGGTTTTGGGAACCTGCCGTCTTGAGCAGGACTGCTTCATCCTCACCTGGTTGGCGGCACCAGCCAGCCGCCGGTCGAAGCCCAGGACGCCCGCCGCAGCTCTGAAGTTGCTCTGCCCTTGAACGGGCTGTTTAGCCCTATGGTTGGCTGGCACCCAGCCAGCCACCATCGAGACCAGACTCGCCTGCTGCCCTGGGCTGTCATGACAGTGTTTATCGAACATGGTGCTTCCAGCAAACCCGCTTCTGATTGGCCAGAACTTTCCCCTTTCAGCCACTTTGCCCTTTTTTCAAGTAGATTTTGACAGAACATTTCAGGTAATAGAAGTTTTCAATTGGTTGGCTGGATTGTAATTTCTGCTAGTGTTTTAAAGTGCTTACACCTTCCGCCCCAGTGCTCTCCTGCACCACCCCTCCATCCAAGCACTCTGCCTGGCTCGAAAAGTTCAACTACCTTGTCTTGCTAAACTGCTCAAATCAACCTATCCTAACCTCTATGCTATTTAAGACTTGCCTTTTTTCTCTCCAGCTGCCTGTTCTTTAAATGCTGTTTAGCCTCTTATGGTCGGCAACAGCCAGCTACTGGCCGAGACAGAACTCCGCCTGCAGCTCCTTGAAGGATGGATAGCGCAGCTGATCAGTGCTCGACCGTGCAACCCGCTTGATTGGCCAGACTTTCCCTCTTCAGCCATCTTGCACTTTTTACAAGTAGATTTTATAGAACTAAGCACATTCAACTGTGTAATAGAAGTTTTCAACTGTATTATTGGATGTATTTCTGCTAGTGTTTTTAAGTGTTTACACCTCCGTCTCAGTGCTCCCACCACCCTCCATCCAAGTACTTGCCTTGCTCAAAAGTCTAATACCTTTGTCTTTACTAAACTGCTCAAATCTAACCCATCCTAACCTCTATGTTATTTAAGACTTGCTCTTTTTCTTCTCCAGTTGCCTGCCTTGAATGGGCTGTTTCAGTTCCCCACGTCGGCCGCACCCAGCCAGCCACTGACCGAGACCAGAACTCCCGCATCTTCTTGAAGGGATGGATAGCGCAGCTAATCAGAACACTTGTGCTCCAGCAACCTGGCTTGATTGGCTGGGACTTTTCCCTGCTTCAGCCACTGGCACTTTTTACAACAGATTTCGATGAACTAAGCATATTTCATCTGTGTACTAGAAGTTTTTCAATTGTTAGCTGGATTGTATTTGCTAGTGTTTTAAAGTGCTTACACCTCTTCCGTCTTTTCGATAGAACTAAGCACATTTCAACTGTGTAATAGAAGGTTTTCAACTGTATTAGCTGGATTGTAATTTCTGCTAGTGTTTTAAAGTGCTTACACCTCTTCCGTCTCAGTGCTCCTCCTGCACCACCCCTCCATCCAAGCACTCTGCCTTGGCGCCCAAAAGTCTAACTACCTTTTGTCTTACTAAACTGCTCAAATCTAACCCATCCTAACCTCTATGCTATTTAAGACTTGCTTTTTTTTCTTCTCTCCAGCTGCCTGCCCTTGAATGGGGCTGCTTCAGCCCCCCACGGTCGGCCTGGCCTCAGCCAGCCACTGACCGAGACTCAGAACTCCCGCCTGCAGCTCCTTGGAAGGATGGGATGGGCAGCTAATCAGGAACACGGGTGCTTCCAGCAACCCGCTTGATTGGACAGGACTTTCCCCTTCTTCAGCCACCTGGCACTTTTTACAAGTAGATTTTGATAGAACTAAGAACATTTCAACTGTGTAATAGAAGGTTTTCAACTGTATTAGCTGGATTGTAATTTCTGCTAGTGTTTTAAAGTGCTTACACCTCTTCCGTCTCAGTGCTCCTCCTGCACCACCCCTCCATCCAAGCACTCTGCCTTGGCGCCGAAAAGTCTAACTACCTTTTGTCTTACTAAACTGCTCAAATCTAACCCATCCTAACCTCTATGCTATTTAAGACTTGCTCTTTTTTCTTCTCTCCAGCTGCCTGCCCTTGAATGGGGCTGCTTCAGCTCCCCTACGGTCGGCCGGCACCCAGCCAGCCACTGACCGAGACCAGAACTCCCGCCTGCAGCTCCTTGAAGGATGGGATAGCTGCGTTAATCAGAACACGGTGCTTCCAGCAACCCGCCTTGATTGGACAGGACTTTTCCTTCTTCAGCCACCTGGCACTTTTTACAAGTAGATTTTTGATAGAACTAAGAACATTTAACTGTGTAATAGAAGTTTTCAACTGTATTAGCTGGATTGTAATTCTGCTAGTGTTTTAAAGTGCTTTACTTCTTCCTCCGCCCCAGTGCTCCTCCTGCACCAATTCTCCATCCAAGCACTCTGCCTTGGCGCCGAAAAGTCTAACTACCTTTTGTCTTACTAAACTGCTCAAATCTAACCCATCCTAACCTCTATGCTATTTAAGACTTGCTCTTTTTTCTTCTCTCCAGCTGCCTGCCCTTGAATGGGGCTGCTTCAGCTCCCCTACGGTCGGCCGGCACCCAGCCAGCCACTGACCGAGACCAGAACTCCCGCCTGCAGCTCCTTGGAAGGATGGATGGCGCAGCAATCTAGAACACGGTGCTTCCAGCAAACCCGCTCTGATTGGCCAGGACTTTTCCCCTGCTTCAGCCACCTGGCACTTTTTACAAATAGATTTTCGATAGAACTAAGCACATTTCAACTGTGTAATAGAAGGTTTTCAACTGTATTAGCTGGATTGTAATTTCTGCTAGTGTTTTAAAGTGCTTACACCTCTTCCGTCTCAGTGCTCCTCCTGCACCACCCCTCCATCCAAGCACTCTGCCTTGGCGCCGAAAAGTCTAACTACCTTTTGTCTTACTAAACTGCTCAAATCTAACCCATCCTAACCTCTATGCTATTTAAGACTTGCTCTTTTTTCTTCTCTCCAGCTGCCTGCCCTTGAATGGGGCTGCTTCAGCTCCCCTACGGTCGGCCGGCACCCAGCCAGCCACTGACCGAGACCAGAACTCCCGCTTGCAGCTCCTTGAAGGGATGGGATATGCAGCTAATCAGAACACGGGTGCTTCCAGCAAACCCGCGTCTGATTGGACAGGACTTTCCTTCTTCAGCCACCTGGCACTTTTTTACAAGTAGATTTTTGATAGAACTGGCACATTTCAACTGTGTAATAGAAGTTTTTCAACTGTATTAGCTGGATTGTACTTTGCTAGTGTTTTAAAGTGCTTACACCTCTTCCGCCTCACAGTGCTCCTCCTGCACCACACTTCCATCCAAGCACTTGCCTTGGCTATAAAGTCTAACTACCTTTTGTCTTACTAAACTGCTCAAATCTAACCCATCCTAACTCTATGCTATTTAAGACTTGTTCTTTTTCTTCTTCTCAGCTGCCTGCTCTTGAATGGGGCTGCTTAGCTCCTCACGGTCTGGCCGGCACCCAGCCAGCCACTGACCGAGACCAGAACTCCCGCCTGCAGCTCCTTGAAGGATGGGATTAGCGCAGCTAATCAGAACACGGTAAGCTCCAACAAACCCGCTCTGATTGGCCAGGACTTTTCCCCTGCTTCAGCCACCTGGCACTTTTTACAAATAGATTTTCGATAGAACTAAGCACATTTCAACTGTGTAATAGAAGGTTTTCAACTGTATTAGCTGGATTGTAATTTCTGCTAGTGTTTTAAAGTGCTTACACCTCTTCCGTCTCAGTGCTCCTCCTGCACCACCCCTCCATCCAAGCACTCTGCCTTGGCGCCGAAAAGTCTAACTACCTTTTGTCTTACTAAACTGCTCAAATCTAACCCATCCTAACCTCTATGCTATTTAAGACTTGTTTTTTCTCTCCAGCTGCTCGCCCCTTGAATGGGGCTGTTTCAGCTCCCCACGGTCGGCTGCACCAGCCAGCCACTGACCGAGACCAGAACTCCTTACTTGCAGCTCTGGAAGGATGGACAGCTTAGCAATCAGAACACTGGTGCTTCCAGCAAACCCGCTCTGATTGGACAGGACTTTCCCCTTCTTCAGCCACCTGGCACTTTTTACAAGTAGATTTTTGATAGAACTAAGAACATTTCAACTGTGTAATAGAAGTTTTTCAACTGTATTAGCTGGATTGTAATTTCTGCTAGTGTTTTAAAGTGCTTACACCTCTTCCGTCTCAGTGCTCCTCCTGCACCACCCCTCCATCCAAGCACTCTGCCTTGACACCAAAACAGACTACTTTTTGTCTTACTAAACTGCTCAAATCTAACCCATCCTAACCTCTATGCTATTTAAGACTTGCTCGTTTTTCTTCTCTCCAGCTGCCTGCCCTTGAATGGGGCTGCTTCAGCTCCCCTACGGTCGGCCGGCACCCAGCCAGCCACTGACCGAGACCAGAACTCCCGCCTGCAGCTCCTTGGAAGGGATGGGACAGCGCAGCCAATCAGAACACGGGTGCTTCCAGCAAACCCGCTCTGATTGGACAGGACTTTCCCCTTCTTCAGCCACCTGGCACTTTTTACAAGTAGATTTTTGATAGAACTAAGAACATTTCAACTGTGTAATAGAAGTTTTTCAACTGTATTAGCTGGATTGTAATTTCTGCTAGTGTTTTAAAGTGCTTACACCTCTTCCGTCTCAGTGCTCCTCCTGCACCACCCCTCCATCCAAGCACTCTGCCTTGACGCCGAAAAGTCTAACTACCTTTTGTCTTACTAAACTGCTCAAATCTAACCCATCCTAACCTCTATGCTATTTAAGACTTGCTCTTTTTTCTTCTCTCCAGCTGCCTGCCCTTGAATGGGGCTGCTTCAGCTCCCCTACGGTCGGCCGGCACCCAGCCAGCCACTGACCGAGACTGAACTCCCGCCTGCAGCTCTTGGAAGGATGGGACAGCCGCAGCTAATCAGAACACGGTGCTTCCAGCAACCCGCTTGATTGGCCAGGACTTTTCCCTGCTTCAGCCACCTGGCACTTTTACAAATAGATTTTCGATAGAACTAAGCACATTTCAACTGTGTAATAGAAGGTTTTAACTGTATTAGCTGGATTGTACTTTCTGTTAGTGTTTTAAGTGCTTACACCTCTTCCGGCCTCAGTGCTCCTCCTCCTGCACCACCCTCCATCCAAGCACTCTGCCTTGGCGTAAAAGTCTAACTACCTTTGTCTTACTAAACTGCTCAAATCTAACCCATCCTAACCCTCTATGCTATTTAAGACCTGCTCTTTTTCTTCTCTCCAGCTGCCTGCCTTGAATGGGGCTGTTTCAGGCCCTCACGGTCCGGGCCGGGCACCCAGCCAGCCACTGACCGAGACCAGAACTCCGCCTGCAGCTCCTGAAGGATGGGATAGCGCAGCAATCAGAACACGGTAAGCTCAGTAAACCCGCCTCTGATTGAACAGGACTTTCCTCTTCATCCACCTGGTACTTTTTTACAAGTAGATTTTTGATAGAACTAAGAACATTTCAACTGTGTCATAGAAGTTTTTCAACTGTATTAGCTGGATTGTAATTTCTGCTAGTGTTTTAAAGTGCTTACACCTCTTCCGTCTCAGTGCTCCTCCTGCACCACCCCTCCATCCAAGCACTCTGCCTTGGCGCCGAAAAGTCTAACTACCTTTTGTCTTACTAAACTGCTCAAATCTAACCCATCCTAACCTCTATGCTATTTAAGACTTGCTCTTTTTTCTTCTCTCCAGCTGCCTGCCCTTGAATGGGGCTGCTTCAGCTCCCCTACGGTCGGCCGGCACCCAGCCAGCCACTGACCGAGACCAGAACTCCCGCCTGCAGCTCCTTGGAAGGGATGGGACAGCGCAGCCAATCAGAACACGGGTGCTTCCAGCAAACCCGCTCTGATTGGCCAGGACTTTTCCCCTGCTTCAGCCACCTGGCACTTTTTACAAATAGATTTTCGAGTAGAACTAAGCACATTTCAACTGTGTAATAGAAGGTTTTCAACTGTATTAGCTGGATTGTAATTTCTGTAGTGTTTTAAAGTGCTTACACTCTTCCGCCTCAGTGCTCCTCCTGCACCACCTCTCCATCCAAGCACTCTGCCTTGGCCTAAAAGTCTAACTACCTTTTGTCTTACTAAACTGCTCAAATTCTAACCCATCCTAACCTCTATGCTATTTAGATCTGCTCTTTTTCTTCTCTCCAGCTGCCTGTCCTTGAATGGGCTGTTTCAGCTCCACTTGGCCGGCCGGGCACCCAGCCAGCCACTGACCCGAGACCAGAACTCCCGCCTGCAGCTCCTTGAAGGATGGGACAGCGCAGCCAATCAGAACACGGGTGCTTCCAGCAAACCCGCTCTGATTGGACAGGACTTTCCCCTTCTTCAGCCACCTGGCACTTTTTACAAGTAGATTTTTGATAGAACTAAGAACATTTCAACTGTGTAGTAGAAGTTTTTCAACTGTATTAGCTGGATTGTAATTTCTGCTAGTGTTTTAAAGTGCTTACACCTCTTCCGTCTCAGTGCTCCTCCTGCACCACCCCTCCATCCAAGCACTCTGCCTTGGCCCCGAAAAGTCTAACTACCTTTTGTCTTACTAAACTGCTCAAATCTAACCCATCCTAACCTCTATGCTATTTAAGACTTGCTGTTTTTTCTTCTCTCCAGCTGCCTGCCCTTGAATGGGGCTGCTTCAGCTCCCCTACGGTCGGCCGGCACCCAGCCAGCCACTGACCGAGACCAGAACTCCGCCCCGCAGCTCCTTGGAAGGATGGATAGCGCAGCTAATCAGAACACGGTGCTTCCAGCAAACCCGCCTGATTGGCCAGGACTTTTCCCCCTGCTTCAGCCACCTGGCACTTTTTACAAATAGATTTCGTAGAACTGCTGCTACATTTCAACTGTGTAGAAGGTTTTCAACTGTATTAGCTGGATTGTAATTTCTGCTAGTGTTTTAAAGTGCTTACACCTCTTCCGTCTCAGTGCTCCTCCTGCACCACCCCTCCATCCAAGCACTCTGCCTTGGCGCCGAAAAGTCTAACTACCTTTTGTCTTACTAAACTGCTCAAATCTAACCCATCCTAACCTCTATGCTATTTAAGACTTGCTCTTTTTTCTTCTCTCCAGCTGCCTGCCCTTGAATGGGGCTGCTTCTGCTCCCCTACGGTCGGCCGGCACCCAGCCAGCCACTGACCGAGACCAGAACTCCCGCCTGCAGCTCCTTGGAAGGGATGGGACAGCGCAGCCAATCAGAACACGGGTGCTTCCAGCAACCCCTCTGATTGGCCAGGACTTTTCCCCTGCTTCAGCCACCTGGCACTTTTTACAAATAGATTTTCGATAGAACTAAGCACATTTCAACTGTGTAATAGAAGGTTTTCAACTGTATTAGCTGGATTGTAATTTCTGCTAGTGTTTTAAAGTGCTTACACCTCTTCCGTCTCAGTGCTCCTCCTGCACCACCCCTCCATCCAAGCACTCTGCCTTGGCGCCGAAAAGTCTAACTACCTTTTGTCTTACTAAACTGCTCAAATCTAACCCATCCTAACCTCTATGCTATTTAAGACTTGCTCTTTTTTCTTCTTCTCTCCAGCTGCCTGCCCTTGAATGGGGCTGCTTCAGCTCCCCTACGGTCGGCCGGCACCCAGCCAGCCACTGACCGAGACCAGAACTCCTGCCTGCAGCTCCTGAAGGATGGTTGAGCTCACTCAGAACACGGGTGCTTCCAGCAAACCTGGGCCTGATTGGACAGACCTTTCCCCTTCTTCAGCCACCCCACTTTTACAGGTAGATTTTTGATAGAACTAAGAACATTTCAACTCTGTAATAGAAGTTTTTCAACTGTATTAGCTGGATTGTAATTTCTGCTAGTGTTTTAAAGTGCTTACACCTCTTCCGTCTCAGTGCTCCTCCTGCACCACCCCTCCATCCAAGCACTCTGCCTTGGCGCCGAAAAGTCTAACTACCTTTTGTCTTACTAAACTGCTCAAATCTAACCCATCCTAACCTCTATGCTATTTAAGACTTGCTCTTTTTTCTTCTCTCCAGCTGCCTGCCCTTGAATGGGGCTGCTTCAGCTCCCCTACGGTCGGCCGGCACCCAGCCAGCCACTGACCGAGACCAGAACTCCCGCCTGCAGCTCCTTGGAAAGGATGGGACAGCGAGCCAATCAGAACACGGGTGCTTCCAGCAAACCCGCTCTGATTGGACAGGACTTTCCCCTTCTTCAGCCACCTGGCACTTTTTACAAGTAGATTTTTGATAGAACTAAGAACATTTCAACTGTGTAATAGAAGTTTTTCAACTGTATTAGCTGGATTGTAATTTCTGCTAGTGTTTTAAAGTGCTTACACCTCTTCCGTCTCAGTGCTCCTCCTGCACCACCCCTCCATCCAAGCACTCTGCCTTGGCGCCGAAAAGTCTAACTACCTTTTGTCTTACTAAACTGCTCAAATCTAACCCATCCTAACCTCTATGCTATTTAAGACTTGCTCTTTTTTCTTCTCTCCAGCTGCCTGCCCTTGAATGGGGCTGCTTCAGCTCCCCTACGGTCGGCCGGCACCCAGCCAGCCACTGACCGAGACCAGAACTCCGCCTGCAGCTCCTTGAAGGGATGGATACGCAGCTAATCAGAACACGGTGCTTCCAGCAAACCCGCCTGATTGGCCAGGACTTTCCCTGCTTCAGCCACCTGGCACTTTTACAATAGATTTTCGATAGAACTAGCACATTTCAACTGTGTAATAGAAGGTTTTCAAACTGTATTAGCTTGATTGTAATTCTGCTAGTGTTTTAAAGTGCTTACACTTCTTCCGCCTCAGTGCTCCTCCTGCACCACCCCTCCATCACAAGCACTTGCCTTGGCGCCTAAAAGTCTAACTACCTTTTGTCTTACTAAACTGCTCAAATCTAACTCCTATCCTAACCTCTATGCTATTTAAGACTTGTTTTTTTTTCTTCTCCAGCTGCTCTGCCCTTGAATGGGGCTGCTTTTGCCCCCACGGTCGGCGGGCACCCAGCCAGCCACTGACCGAGACCAGAACTCCGCCTTGCAGCTCCTTGGAAGGGATGGGACAGCGCAGCCAATCAGAACACGGGTGCTTCCAGCAAACCCGCTCTGATTGGACAGGACTTTTCTTCTTCAGCCACCTGGCACTTTTTACAAGTAGATTTTTGATAGAACTAAGAACATTTCAACTGTGTAATAGAAGTTTTTCAACTGTATTAGCTGGATTGTAATTTCTGCTAGTGTTTTAAAGTGCTTACACCTCTTCCGTCTCAGTGCTCCTCCTGCACCACCCCTCCATCCAAGCACTCTGCCTTGGCGTCGAAAAGTCTAACTACCTTTTGTCTTACTAAACTGCTCAAATCTAACCCATCCTAACCTCTATGCTATTTAAGACTTGCTCTTTTTTCTTCTCTCCAGCTGCCTGCCCTTGAATGGGGCTGCTTCTGCTCCCCTACGGTCGGCCGGCACCCAGCCAGCCACTGACCGAGACCAGAACTCCCGCCTGCAGCTCCTTGGAAGGGATGGGATAGCGCAGCCAATCAGAACACGTGTGCTTCCAGCAAACCCGCTCTGATTGGCCAGGACTTTTCCCCTGCTTCAGCCACCTGGCACTTTTTACAAATAGATTTTCGATAGAACTAAGCACATTTCAACTGTGTAATAGAAGGTTTTCAACTGTATTAGCTGGATTGTAATTTCTGCTAGTGTTTTAAAGTGCTTACACCTCTTCCGTCTCAGTGCTCCTCCTGCACCACCCCTCCATCCAAGCACTCTGCCTTGGCGCCGAAAAGTCTAACTACCTTTTGTCTTACTAAACTGCTCAAATCTAACCCATCCTAACCTCTATGCTATTTAAGACTTGCTCTTTTTTCTTCTCTCCAGCTGCCTGCCCTTGAATGGGGCTGCTTCAGCTCCCCTACGGTCGGCCGGCACCCAGCCAGCCACTGACCGAGACCAGAACTCCCGCCTGCAGCTCCTTGGAAGGGATGGGACAGCGCAGCCAATCAGAACACGGGTGCTTCCAGCAAACCCGCTCTGATTGGACAGGACTTTCCCCTTCTTCAGCCACCTGGCACTTTTTACAAGTAGATTTTTGATAGAACTAAGAACATTTCAACTGTGTAATAGAAGTTTTTCAACTGTATTAGCTGGATTGTAATTTCTGCTAGTGTTTTAAAGTGCTTACACCTCTTCCGTCTCAGTGCTCCTCCTGCACCACCCCTCCATCCAAGCACTCTGCCTTGGCGCCGAAAAGTCTAACTACCTTTTGTCTTACTAAACTGCTCAAATCTAACCCATCCTAACCTCTATGCTATTTAAGACTTGCTCTTTTTTCTTCTCTCCAGCTGCCTGCCCTTGAATGGGGCTGCTTCAGCTCCCCTACGGTCGGCCGGCACCCAGCCAGCCACTGACCGAGACCAGAACTCCCGCCTGCAGCTCCTTGGAAGGATGGGATAGCAGCCAATCAGAACACGGGTGCTTCCAGCAAACCCGCTCTGATTGGACAGGACTTTCTCCTTCTTCAGCCACCTGGCACTTTTTACAAGTAGATTTTTGATAGAACTAAGAACATTTCAACTGTGTAATAGAAGTTTTTCAACTGTATTAGCTGGATTGTAATTTCTGCTAGTGTTTTAAAGTGCTTACACCTCTTCCGTCTCAGTGCTCCTCCTGCACCACCCCTCCATCCAAGCACTCTGCCTTGGCGCCGAAAAGTCTAACTACCTTTTGTCTTACTAAACTGCTCAAATCTAACCCATCCTAACCTCTATGCTATTTAAGACTTGCTCTTTTTTCTTCTCTCCAGCTGCCTGCCCTTGAATGGGGCTGCTTCAGCTCCCCTACGGTCGGCCGGCACCCAGCCAGCCACTGACCGAGACCAGAACTCCCGCCTGCAGCTCCTTGGAAGGGATGGGACAGCGCAGCTAATCAGAACACGGGTGCTTCCAGCAAACCCGCTCTGATTGGCCAGGACTTTTCCCCTGCTTCAGCCACCTGGCACTTTTTACAAATAGATTTTCGATAGAACTAAGCACATTTCAACTGTGTAATAGAAGGTTTTCAACTGTATTAGCTGGATTGTAATTTCTGCTAGTGTTTTAAAGTGCTTACACCTCTTCCGTCTCAGTGCTCCTCCTGCACCACCCCTCCATCCAAGCACTCTGCCTTGGCGCCGAAAAGTCTAACTACCTTTTGTCTTACTAAACTGCTCAAATCTAACCCATCCTAACCTCTATGCTATTTAAGACTTGCTCTTTTTTCTTCTCTCCAGCTGCCTGCCCTTGAATGGGGCTGCTTCAGCTCCCCTACGGTCGGCCGGCACCCAGCCAGCCACTGACCGAGACCAGAACTCCCGCCTGCAGCTCCTTGGAAGGGATGGGATAAGCGCAGCTAATCAGAACATCGGTGCTTCCACAACCCGCTTGATTGACAGGACTTTTCTTCTTCAGCTCACCTGGCACTTTTTACAAGTAGATTTTGATAGAACTAAGAACATTTCAACTGTGTAATAGAAGTTTTTCAACTGTATTAGCTGGATTGTAATTTCTGCTAGTGTTTTAAAGTGCTTACACCTCTTCCGTCTCAGTGCTCCTCCTGCACCACCCCTCCATCCAAGCACTCTGCCTTGGCGCCGAAAAGTCTAACTACCTTTTGTCTTACTAAACTGCTCAAATCTAACCCATCCTAACCTCTATGCTATTTAAGACTTGCTCTTTTTTCTTCTCTCCAGCTGCCTGCCCTTGAATGGGGCTGCTTCAGCTCCCCTACGGTCGGCCGGCACCCAGCCAGCCACTGACCGAGACCAGAACTCCCGCCTGCAGCTCCTTGGAAGGGATGGGACAGCGCAGCCAATCAGAACACGGGTGCTTCCAGCAAACCCGCTCTGATTGGCCAGGACTTTTCCCCTGCTTCAGCCACCTGGCACTTTTTACAAATAGATTTTCGATAGAACTAAGCACATTTCAACTGTGTAATAGAAGGTTTTCAACTGTATTAGCTGGATTGTAATTTCTGCTAGTGTTTTAAAGTGCTTACACCTCTTCCGTCTCAGTGCTCCTCCTGCACCACCCCTCCATCCAAGCACTCTGCCTTGGCGCCGAAAAGTCTAACTACCTTTTGTCTTACTAAACTGCTCAAATCTAACCCATCCTAACCTCTATGCTATTTAAGACTTGCTCTTTTTTCTTCTCTCCAGCTGCCTGCCCTTGAATGGGGCTGCTTCAGCTCCCCTACGGTCGGCCGGCACCCAGCCAGCCACTGACCGAGACCAGAACTCCCGCTTCTGCAGCTCTTGGAAGGATGGGATAGCTTGTCAATCAGAACACGGTGCTTCCAGCAAACCCGCGCCTGATTGGACAGGATCCTTCTTCAGCCACCTGGCACTTTTTACAAGTAGATTTTTGATAGAACTAAGAACATTTCAACTGTGTAATAGAAGTTTTTCAACTGTATTAGCTGGATTGTAATTTCTGCTAGTGTTTTAAAGTGCTTACACCTCTTCCGTCTCAGTGCTCCTCCTGCACCACCCCTCCATCCAAGCACTCTGCCTTGGCGCCGAAAAGTCTAACTACCTTTTGTCTTACTAAACTGCTCAAATCTAACCCATCCTAACCTCTATGCTATTTAAGACTTGCTCTTTTTTCTTCTCTCCAGCTGCCTGCCCTTGAATGGGGCTGCTTCAGCTCCCCTACGGTCGGCCGGCACCCAGCCAGCCACTGACCGAGACCAGAACTCCCGCCTGCAGCTCCTTGGAAGGGATGGGACAGCGCAGCCAATCAGAACACGGGTGCTTCCAGCAAACCCGCTCTGATTGGCCAGGACTTTTCCCCTGCTTCAGCCACCTGGCACTTTTTACAAATAGATTTTCGATAGAACTAAGCACATTTCAACTGTGTAATAGAAGGTTTTTTTAGCAGGTTATACAGACCTGCCACTAGAGGGATTCTTGGTCTTTCTACACAAATCACTGTACTCAATCGTGGGCAATATGGCCTGCATTATTATTCTACTTCTAATCCTGGCAAAAATTGTGACTCATAAAGCACTGATCCATGCTAAGTCAGAAGTCATCCCAGCCTGGGAACCCACAGTCATAGTTCCTGCTGCATCTTCATATTGCTTCCCTACTCTTAATCTGTCTGGTTTTCATTCTAATTCTCATCCCTCTCCTCTGGCCCTTCTCCCTTCACCAGTGTCTTTCCGTGCACTTCCCCTGCTAGCCTTGAACGGCCTGTCAGCATCTCCTATGCCGTGGCTAGATGTACCTCAATGACTGAACACCACACAAGAACCCATACGAAAAGAGCCCACTTCTACCTGATAAATGCCCTGAAGGAAATGTTTCTAATTCTCCTTTTCTGTTCAGGCAGTGTCGAACTAAATCCAGGTCCCCCAACTCGAATCACTTCTCTGTCGGAGTTTGCAGCTGCTCCTGGGATGAAACTGATGATGGTCAATATTCTAAGCCTGCTCAAAAAACTTGATCATCTTCAAGTTTGGGCAGCCCACACTGACCCAGATGTGATTATAATTACCGAGTCATGTCTAAAAAAGACCAACACTGATCCGCAAATTACTATACCGGGCTTCAAGCTCTTTAGGGCTGATAGGATTCGGGAGTGGTTGTATACGCCAAATCAAAATTTGATGTTAGCAGCATTTCCTGTAAACTGAGCTCAAGGAATACGAGATTGTCTCGCTTAAACTTCACCTTCCATCCTCAGAGTGCATCACAATCATTGTTGGCTATAGACCTCCGTCAGGAGGCACAGAAATTCTTAACGTGTTGAAATCCATAACTTTGGCTGCTAACACGGAAACAATAATCATAGGAGACTTCAATATGGATTGGCTCACTGCTAAATCCCACTCCCTAAAAGCCATCCATGATGAGCTGGGTCTTACACAGATAGTAACTGAACCCACAAGAATCAATGCTTCTAGCTCTGCCAACAGCTCACTCTTAGATGTCATCTTAACTTCACATCCCCATAAAATCTCACATTCTGCAGTTTTCCATAACGACTTTAGCAACCACAGTATCGTTGTATGTACAAGATTTCAATCTACAACCCAGCAGCACCCTAAATTCAGAATCAAACGCCGTCTGTGAATTCAACTTTGTAGTAAACTTCCTAACCGATCTAGTTATGCATCAGGTGGCAAGCCCTATATCTGCCAAATTTGCTGATGCCACCGCCTCTGTCCTAATGACAACCTCACCACCCTAATTAACAAGCATGCTCCTCTTATTAAAATGAGGGTGTGGAAAATCTCGATCCGTGGTTCACCCAAGAGCTCAGATCTGCACTTACCTATAGAGACAAGCTATGGGCTAGGGCCAGGCACACAAAGGACCCGGCAGACTGGCAGGCGTTTAGAACTGCCAGAAATGCCTGTGTTAAAAGTGTACGTGCTACTAAAGCAAACTTCTACATCTCCACTCTGGAGCAGGCCAGAGGGAACTCCCAAAAAATCTGGAAGACACTTAGATCCATTGAAGGCCATCCTGCTGCTTGGGTGGTTGAAAATAAACTGTGAATCCTCGAAGAACTTAACCTTCACTTTGCCACTGCCGGGTTGGCATTCGACTCCTCCCCATACACTAGCCGAGTGAATAGCAACACTAGCCCAGCTACTGCACATGCTACTCCACCTCATCCCTTCCAGTTGTGCCTGTTTAGGTACAAAGAAGTCGAAGACATAATTTTTAGCCTTAACACCAAGAAAAGTGCCGGGGACAATGGCCTTGAAACATTTTTCTTGCAGTTAGGCTATGCCCAGCTCATAGCCCCCATCGTTTACATCTTCAACCTCTCTATTACCACAGCCACTGTTCCTTCCTGCTGGAAATCTACCCATATTCTTCCTCTCTTCAAATCAGGAGATCCTTGTGACTTAAACAACTACCGTCCTATTTCTGTCTTGCCCGTTCTCTCCAAAGTGCTGGAAAAACTTATATACAACCAACTAAAAAATCACCTTGAAGCGCATCCACTCCTAAACTCGGCCCAATCTGGCTTCAGGTAGAAGCACAGTACCATCTCAGCCTTGGCTAAAGTCTCTAATGACTGGATCCATGCTATGGACACCAAGAAGGTTACTGGTGCAGTCTTTCTAGACCTCAGTAAGGCCTTCGACACTGTAGACCATTACCTCCTAATCATCTGTCTTGCCTACATAGGTGCCACTCCACTTACCTTACAGTGGTTTAACAGTTATCTCACAGGAAGGATAGAAAAAGTAAAAGCTGATGGCCTACTATCTGCCCCCCTTCCAATTGCCAGAGGAGTCCCTCAAGGCTCCATCCTAGGACCAATCTTTTTTCCTGTACATCAACAACCTTGACTCCCACATAAAGAACTCTAGCATACATTTCTTTATGGACGATACGGTTTTGTACGCATCAGGCTCGTCCTTAACTAAAGTCAGGGAAGCACTCCAAGCTGCCTTTATCCAGTTAGAAAGCAACCTTATCAATGCCAAGCTTCTTTTAAATGCCAAAAAAACCAAGACAATGATTTTCTCAGACTTGCTTGTCTGGTGCCCTCACCCACCCCATCTAAAAACTTCATAGTTACCTCCCTAGGTGAACCCTTGGAAGTCGTACTTAAATTTAAATATCTAGGTATGTGGATAGACAACAAGCTTTTCTTCAGCGACCACATTGAGGATCTATCAAAGAGGTTTAAAGCATGCTTGGGTTTCTTCTTTAGAAATAGGACTCTCTTTTCCCTCGTGACCTGCAAAAGACTTGTCCAAGCAACGTTCCTTCCCTTCCTTGACTACGGAGACATTATCTTTCAAACAACATGAAGTCTTGCTATATTATGACATATGCAGTGAGTCCCAACCTTCGAACTGCTCCGGAGGTGAAAGAGTTAACTTTCCATGCCCGGCATGGAATCTTGAGCACGAGCTCGGTTGAAAGCTCTGTCTGTTGTTCTTCAAACACAAACTGTCAGATTCTTTACTCTGCCTCACTGAACAGTCGCTCCGGAGATTTCTCCTTCTGCTCGGTTCATTTTGTTGGTTAAAGTATTAAGTTTTCGGTTTTTTAACTGAATTTAAACCGCAACTGGTCGGTTCAAGCTCTGTCTGTGGTACCGTAAGTACTAGATGGGTTTTACATTATTTTCTGTGTGGAACTTGTAAACGGTATTATCGGTTCGGTTTGAACCGATCAGGTTGTTGTAAAATTCATTAAATCTGTCTTTTAGAGTGCGGTTCCTGGTTCTTATCGGTTCTAACAAAAAAACGGATTTCATCACGTTTTTTTCCACGACCCGTGACACGGTTGGGAACCGATAAGAGGGTCTTGCTTTAGCGACTGCCATAAACGGGCAAGTTTTGGTTAGGCTAGCATTATGTCTGAGAAACCCAAAAGAAAACCGGGCCCACTGGTTTCAACACTGCAGTGTTTGTGGGGAGCTTTTGCCAAGTGCTGACCCCACACCACCTGTGTTTATTGTCTGGGGTTTGACCACCTCAATGCAGACTGCCAGATTTGGCAAAAATTTTTCCTGCAGCTGCTGGATAAGAGAGTTGGTAGGCTCAGGAAAGGAGGTCAAGAAGTCCGCTGACTGATGGCCTTCCTGGTCTGGTTGTAACCGAACCAGAGGGAGTGCCCCTGACCAGGCGAGACTTCCTCGGCAAGGAGAGCCGACTGAGGAGTCGGTTCCGCAAAAGGACTAGAAAATCAGCAGGTGTGGAGCCAAATTTCCATCTCCAACCGCTGAAGAAATAGCCAGTGATTAAGATTGTCCAGTCGCTTTTGGTTCGACCGAACCGCACCATCAGGTAAGCTGTGATGGTTGCTTCGTTCCACTGTTCAAGAATATGATTTAGAGGAATTTTATGAACCGAGGAGGGGAAGAGGAGTATGAGGAGAGTGAATGTGGATTTGAAAGTCTGGATGTGCCTATTGAACCGGACATCTCCCAGACAGACCTTCAGGAGTGTCTCCCTAGGCTTCTGAGTCCCCTCTCATTTTATGTTTTATAAAAAGTGGCTGAACCCTCCAGCTCCCTATGGAGGAAGCTGTGGATGATCAGGAGGAGCCTGACTATGTACCAGAGTTCAGGAGACTGTCTATTCCTTGCATAAATCTTTGGGAAACAGACAGTAAAATTCTAAAACTCCTCACACTATACCTCCTGTGGATAAAAGAATGGACAAGAGGTACACATTGTCAGGCTCTAATAATGGAGTTCCTACACAACAATGCAGCCATGTTAGTAGTAGCTGCAGCCTCTGACAAGGCAAATATTCCCTTGGCCTCAACCCCCGACAAGTGACTCCAGGAGGATTGATGCCATGGCAAAGAAACAGTACATGCATCATCCTTGGGACTCAGACAGGCTAATTATATGGCTTATGTTGCTAGATATCAGAAATCCAGATGGGATACTGTTATGGCTCTAGCAAACAGGTCCCGGCCAGCTTGCCAAGGAGCTGGAGCAGGTGGCTGCTGATGGTATTGAGGCATCCAAGGTGCAATTCCATGCATGTGTGGACTCTAATGATGTGTCATCAAGAGTCATGGCTACATCTGTGGCACTCGCAGAATGGCTTGGCTCAGATGTACTAGTCTGTCACAGGATACCCAGACTAAGGCCATGGATTTTCCTGTTGTGGGTACTCGTTTGGGGAGCAGACAAAGAATTACATGAAGAAAATGGATGAGTATAGGACCACCTATAGGAGTGCACAGGTTAAGGAAAGGCAGGCCACTCCTCAAAGGCAGCCTTCCAGGGCAGGGCAGACCTTTTCATATGCCTTTACCAAGCCCAGGCCTCCTCTTCAGCTTATGCCCAGAGGGGGTTCTTTAGAAGGAGAGAGGACGGGCACAAGCAGACCTGCTTCCACCTCTCAGCCTAAAGCCCCTCACAAGCAGGCACCTGGATGGGGTGCCCAGGCCGATTCTCCACTACCTGTGGGGGCAGGCTGGCTTACTTTGTCCAGGACTGGAAGTATTTAACATCAGACAAGTGGGTCCTGGGTAGTAAGTTAGGGACTGGTTCTCAGCTTCAAAAATTTCCAAAGATGAGAACCAGATCCTTTCACCTGCAATCCATCAGAGGCACTTGCCCCAGAAACAGAAGTTTCTACCCTCCTGGCTCTCAGAGCTGTGGAAAGGGTTCCACCCCTACACCAGGGCAAAGGGTTGTACTCCAGGTACTTCCTTACCCCAAAAAAGACAGGAGAATGGCGGCCCATCCTGGATCTCAGATACCTAAACAAGCACCTTTTAAAACCAAAATTCAAAATGGTGACTCTGGGAATTATTTTACCATCTCTAAGGCCAGGGGACTGGCTAGCATCCCTGGACCTCAAGGATGCCTACTTTCATGTTCTTATCAGAAGCTCCCATCGAAAGTACCTCAGATTCGAACTGCCCTCAGGCCATTACCAGTTCAGAGCAATGCCCTTCGGTCTCACCTCTGCCCCGAGGGTATTCACAAAATGCCTGGCAGTAGCAGTTGCCCACTTAAGAAGGCAAAAGATTGCCATCTTTCCTTACCTGGACGAATGGCTCATAGTAGGCCAGTCTCCAGACCAAGTCAAAATACACCTTCAGGTAACTCAGCAACTGCTCACATCTCTAGGTTTCCTTCTGAATCTTCCAAAGTCAGTTCTAGAGCCTGTCCAGCTTCTCACCTTCATAGGTGCAGAACTGAGCACAAAAGAGGCCAGAGCCTTCCTTCCTCTGGAAAGAGCAAGGACCCTGGTCTCTCTGGCCTCCTCCTTCACCCTGCAGGTCTCTCGACCAGCAAGGCATTTTCTGCAGCTCCTGGGGCACATGGCTGCTTCTACAGCAATGGTGCAGGGAGCAAGATTTCAGATGAGGGACATCCAGTTTTTGGTCTCAAAGGAGAGACCCTCTAACCAAATTGATCCCAGTGACTTGAACCCTGATCCAAGTCCTTCAGTGGTGGCAGGACCAGAGCAATCTGAGACAGGGGGTCCCCTTCACCCCTCAGTCTCACTCCTTAATCTTTACTACAGATGCATCCCCTCTTGGGGTGGGGAGCTCATGGGCGACCTCACTACCCAGGATTGTTGTCCCTCAGGAATCTCTGCTCCACATCAATCTGTTGGAACTCAGAGCAGTTTTTCTAGCACTTCAAGTTTTTCCACATCTGTTCAGAACAAAGTTGTACAGGTCAGAACAGACAATACCACTACAATGTGGTACATCAACAAGCAAGGAGGCACTCGGTCTACGGCCTTGTGCACCAAAGCAATGAAGTTGTGGTCTCTGGCTTATTCCCTGAACACCTTCCTTACGGCAGTTCACCTCCCAGGCAAGGACAATGTCCTGGCAGATGCTCTCAGCAGGATTTCCCAGGGCCATCACGAATGGTCACTGGATCCCCTAGTACTGGAGGTAGTATTTGCCAGATGGGGCACCCTGCAGATAGATCTTTTTGCAGCCCCAGACAATCACCAACTTCCCCTTTTTTGTTGCAGGCCCCCAGTGTTGGGCTCAGTCCCTCTGGATGCCTTCCTTCTCAGTTGGGAAGGGAAGTTTCTCTATGCTTTCCCCCTTCCCTCTTCTGTTCAAGGTGCTAGTCAAAAACAGATCTCAACCCTGCAAGATGATCCTGATTGCTCCAGATTGGGCCAGACATCCCTGGTACCCACTCCTTATGTCCTTAGCAGTCCACCTTCCCCTGTGCCTTCCCAGGACACACAACCTGTTAACCTGTGCTCAGGGGAGAGTTTGGTATCCGAACCTCAAATCTCTCAGTCTCAAGGCCTGGCTCTTGAAGAGTTAGTTTGCTGACCTACACCTCTCTCAAGGTGTATTGGATATCTTGAAGGCTTCTAGGAAGCCTTCCATCAGGGCTACTTATAATTCCAAATGGAAGAGGTTTTCCATATGGTGCTCTGGGAAGCACATTTCCCCAGAATCTGCTGACTTACCCGCAGTCCTGGATTATATGGTTCATTTGAATACTTTGGGGCTGAGACCAGCTACCCTGAAGGTGCACCTGGCAGCCGTGTCTGCTTTCTTGTCAGCAAGTAAGCCCTCTTCTCTTTCAGCTCACCCTGTATTCTCCAAGTTTTTCAAAGGGTTGCTTCACACCAACCCGCCATTCAGGGACCCTGCCCCTGCCTGGGATCTTAATATTTGCATTGCCCAGCTTATGCAACCCCCTTTTGAGCCCTTGTCTTCAGCAGAGCTTAAGTACTTGACTTGGAAAACTGTGTTTTTGGTAGCTATCACTTCTGCCAGGCGCATAAGTGAGTTACAAGCATTGTCAGTGGAGCCTGATTTTATCTCCTTTCATTGAGATAAGGTGGTCCTCAGGACTAATAGAAAGTTCTTGCCTAAGGTAGTTTCAGACTTCCACCTTAATCAATCTATGTCTCTCCCTGTGTACTTCACTGACCATTCCTCCTCTGGCGAGAGGAGACTGCACAGTTTAGATGTCAAAAGAGCCCTTAGCTACTACATAGAACATACCGAGGGTCACAGGTTTGACTCCCTCCAGCTGTTCCTCACTTATGGTGAGGTTGGTAAAGGGAAACCTGCCACTAAAAGATCCATTGCCAGGTGGATTGTCTCTTGTATCCAATTTTGCTATGAAAAACTGGGTAAGGTTCCTCCCTCAGGCCTGAGGGCTCACTCTACCAGAGGTACAGCTGCGTCTCTGGCTGCTGCCAGGGACATCCCTATCTTAGAGATATGTCAAGCAGCTACCTGGAAAACAGTTCACACTTTTACCAAGCATTACTCCCTGGACATCCAGTGATGCTCGGTTTGGCACAGCTGTGCTTCGGGGCCTATTTCCTAAGTAGGTTCTGTCCCTCCTCCATGGAGGTACTGCTGTGTAGTCTGCATATGTCATAATATAGCAAGATGTCATGTTGTTTGAAGAAAAAATTACTCACCTTAGTAATGTTGTTTCTTCTAATGGAGTCTTGCTATATTATGACCTCCCCCCCCGCCAGCCCCTCTCAGAACCTCTGCTTTTGGGATGTGGGTGGGCAGTGCAGTGTTGGCACTTAGTAGATGCCCACCTTGTTTGTTTCACCCCTCCTTTTTGGGGTGTTTGGGTGTTGTGTTCTTATTTTTTGGATCCCCTGACTTGAGTCTTTGTTTTGGGACCAAAAAATGTGTTCATATATTTTGTAGCCAGTTGGTTAGTGTAGATTTACAGCTTCCACACAGAACCTTAATGAGTTTTGCTCGTAAAGATCTGACAGTTTGTGTTTGAAGAACAACAGACAGAGCTTTCAACTGAGCTCGTGCTCAAGATTCCTTGCCTGGCATGGAAAGTTAACTCTTTCACCTCCGGAGCAGTTCGAAGGTTGGGACTCACTGCATATGTCATAATATAGCAAGACTCCATTAGAAGAAACAACATTACTAAGGTGAATAATTTTTTCTTATCTCCTACCCAACCTTGAGCCTCTCTAAACAGGACGTACTCTATCACTGTGCTCTTTGCTTCATTACTAACTGCGTACAGGACCCACCACTGTGATCTTTATGCAGCAGTTGGGTGGACTTCTCTTGCCACCAGACGCCTCCTGCATGCTGGCATTTGGACCCTCAAATTACTACTCCACAAACTGCCTGTCTGTTTAATGTGTCTCATACACATCTCACGTAGCGCCTACTCCCTAAGGAAATCCAACCTTATCCTACTAGATGTTCCCAGGACACGTACCACAGCTGGCCAAAAAGCTGTCTCATATGCCCTCCCAAACATTTGGAACCAACTACAAGCCATGCTGAAGCTAACCAGCATTGTATCAATTAACTCCTAGAAAACACTAGCTATCTCTAAATTAAAAGACATATGTAGGTGCTACTAGGCCCCCAACACCAAGTCAACTTCCTAGGTACCAACTGGCCCTCTACTTATTAAGCTGAAACGTGTTGCATAATTTAGGGCAAGGTTAAAGCTGGAATGTACTGCATATATAGAACTTCTATTGTGTATACCTCTTGTATTATATATTTTTTTTCTTTCTTTGTTGTTCTACATTTTATATCTCCTGTCTATGTAATTGCGAACTGTATGTGTATGTGCCTCAGGACCTCCTTGTGAATGAGCTTGCTCAACGGAGTCTTTCCTGCAATAAACTTGAACTTGAGTTCAGTTAATCTGCCCTCATGTTTTCTGATGTAGTTCCTGCACCATTTTGGTTGCCCTTCTCTTGACTGTCTCGATTGGTTAATGCCCTTGTGAAGGTGTCGCCTCCAGTACTGCACGCAGTACTCCAGATGGGGCCTGACCAGTGTCTTGTAAAGAGGGATTATTACCTCCCTCTTCCGACTTGTGATACCCCTACTAATACACCCCAACGTCCCTCTAGCCTTACCTGCCGCTTTAGAGGTCTACTTGAATGATTTCAGGTTATCGTTTATGATGACACCCAAGTCTCTTTCTTCCCTTGTGATTGCCAGCAACTCCCCTCCCAACCTATAGGTGGTTTCAGGGTTTCTTTTCCCTATTTGCATGATCTTGCACTTTGCGTTAAACCCCAGTTCCACTCTTCCGACCATTTTGCTAGTTTATCCAGATCTCTTCTCATTCTGCCCACCCCATCTGGATCATCTATGCTGTTGCAGATCTTGGTGTCATCTGCAAACAGACAACCCTTACCCTCCAGTCCATCTGCAATGTCACTGATGAAGATATTGAAGAGGACTGGCCCCAGAACTGATCCCTGAGGTACCCCACTTGTGACTTGCATCTCTTCTGACTATATACCGTTTACCACCACTCTCTGTTTTCTGCCCGTTAACCAGTTTACCACCCAGTTGACCAACGTCTGACCCACCCCGAGCCTACTCAGCTTATTAGTCAATCTTCTATGTGGAACAGTATCAAAAGATATCAGTTGTTATAGCTGAAAGTAAGGTTAGTTTTAAAAATAGATTAGATATCTTTCTTCAGGGTGTGAAAAGAAACGGCGAGACTAATTTTTTCCAGCTGTATGTAAGTTAGGAGTTATATGGTCTTTTTTGTCTTTTTACTCCTTTTCATCCTTAGTATGATCCTTAGTATGTGCTGTTCTCCAGTCCTGCGGTGCCATGCCTGACTCTAGTGAACTATTAAATAAGTCTGTCAGTGGCCCTGCCAGCTCCTCAGCCAGTTGTTGTTAGTACCTCCCCCACCCATTGTGCATTCTTCCCCTGGACTTTTGTTTCCCAGGTGCATTACTTTGCACTTCTTTGCATTGAATTTAAGCTGCCATACATTTGACCATTCCTCCAACTGTGCCATGTCCCTTCTCATCCCTTCCACCCCTCCCATTATGTAGCAACCCTATTGCAGATCTTTGTGTCGTCTGCAAAGAGGCATACTTTTCCTTCTAGTCCCTCTGCAATGTCACTTATAAAGACGTTAAAAAGGACCGGTCCCTGCACTGAACCCTGCGGTACCCTGCTAGTAACCCCCTTTCTTTGGAGTGGACTCCATTTACTATTACCCTCTGTGTCCTGTTATCCAGCCAATTTACCCAGGCTACCACCCTGGGACCCACTCCCAGGCTGGCTAACTTGTTTATTAATCTTTTATCTGGGACTGTGTCAAATGTCTTGCTAAAGTCTAGGTAGGCCATGTCCACAGCCCCTCTCTGGTCTACTACTTTGGTCACCCAGTCAAAGAAACCTATGAGATTTGTCTGACAAGATCTTCCCGCTGTAAATCAATGCTGCCTTGGGTCCTGTGCCCCACTGGCCTCTAGGTACTCAACAGTTCTTTCTTTCAGAAGTGATTCCATCATTTTGCCTACCACTGAGGTCACACTAACAGATCTGTAGTTTCCTGCCTCTGCTTTGCTCCCACTTTTTTGAAGGGGAATCACAGCCACCCTCCTCCAGTCCTCAGGTACCGCACCATCGTCCCATGATTTGGTAAAAAGGGTAGTCAGTGGTGTCACTAGTTCTCCCCTTAGTTCTTTTAGAATTCTGGGTGAATCCCGTTAGGCCCCATTGCTTTGTCCACCTTCAGTTTTAGGAGTTCTTTCAGGACCCTTTCTTCACAACACAGATTTCCCCAGTAAGCAGGTGAGTATAGGAGGGGGATTTTTCATGGTCAGCAAAGAAACACCATAAATTAAAATTGTAAGTACTGTAGTACTTCATTTTTTAAGGTGGGGTGTGTGTGTATATGTGTGTGTGTGTGTGTGTGTGTGTAAGAAGAGGATTGCGAGGGAAATGACATTTAATTATTATGTTTTTAAATTTAAGGCAGTTTTATTTTTAGGGCCTAGCTGAAGGTTTTTATTGAGTAAAGGTGACAGCCACATTTATGATGGCAGTCAGGTATGTGTTTGGTACAATTGATTTCATATGTGAAGAGACTACTGGTCCTTCTTCCAGTGCTGCTGTTGTGGGACAACAGCACTGGGTTTCAAGCTCCTCAGCGTATCAGATTACTAAAATGTTTATAGCCATATTATAATAGTTCTTATATAGTAGCTATTTTTTATGACGTTTATTCTAGATGCTTTGATTTGAATACTTTTATTTTAGTGAAATATACTTATGTTACTGACTGTAGATATTCATTAGGCCTTCTGGCCATTACTGCTAAATATTAATTTGGTAGTTGAGGTTCAGGGGTCACATGACCAGTGCTTGGATTGGTTCAAACAACTCTATTCCAGGGCAGAGAACACATGCAGACTATCTGCTTAAACTGGCAATCAGATGGAAACATTGATTAGAAGGACTGTAGTTACAAGGAAGGCACAATAACTTGTTTCATGACTGCCTCAGTCATTCTTTAAAACGTACCTCACTTGTGATGTTGTACCTTACTCCAGCAGTTAGTAAATGTGGTCATAGATGTTCAGTTTATGGAGGATGTACAGTGGTCAGAGATATGTCGCAGTAAATATACAGCCATATCCAGATATAGATTGCAACAGGAAATCTCATTGAAATGTATTAGAGTATCTGTGATGCTGTATCTGAAATTTGATAAAATCAATGAGCACGACAGAGTTATTAACAGAATTGGTGTTGGTTAATGCCTGTCTCTCTGCTCATATCTCAACCGGCATCGGCAGAGATTACGTCGTTGTAGCCAACCCCACCCCATCACATGTGTAAAGAAGAAGTGTAGGAGAATGGGGTGAGAGTTAGGGACCCCGACAACCCCAATGTGCAGCCCGATGCTGGTTGGGTGTGGGCAGGGGGCCAAGGGGGCTTTCAACCCACATGAATTTCCTCACATTTGTTGGTGTGGAACAACCCTAACTAATGCATTAAACAGAGTTTTTGCCTCTAATATATACATATAGATGTAGACATATATATTTAGTATATTTCACAAAATATTGTTAATGCAGTTATTGTTCTAGCGACAAAGTAGGAAATGCAGTCTTAGGGTTCCCAACCCTAACACCTCACCCCACCCTGCTTGCAGGAAGAGGTGTGAGGGTTGTGACTTGGGGCTGTGAACCCTAGCACTCACCCCATTCCATAAGTAAGTAAGCTAAGATGGGTACAGTATAGGAGAATGGGGTGAGTGTTCACAACCCCAAGGAACACACCTCATGCCTCTTCCTGCATGCAGGGTGGGGGTGGGGTGTTAGGGTTTGGAACACTAAGATCACATTTCCCTACTTTTGTCACTGGAACCCTAATGGTGCATTAACAAAGTTTTTTTCAGAGAATTTCCTTACTTTTTGTGAAAGTATAATCGTAGACTTATTTGCTTGTGGGAGTGCAGGGCCCTCTATGCCCTGTGCTCCCAACCATCCAATATTTTTAAGAGATTGTAATTGTATCCTTATTTCTCTGTTGCTCCCATCATGCCATAATCCTCTGGGTATTTGTGTGTGGCAGCGCAGGGCATTCTGGGCCCTGTGCTGCTATGTATGCATAAGGCCTGCGCTTCCATCACTGCATAATTGTATTCACATTTGCATATGGGAACACACTGTGCCATCAATCCATAATTTTTGAGATATTGTAATTGCATTTATGTTTCCCTGTGCTCCCATCAGTCTTTAATGGTATCCATATTTGCATGTGGTAGGACTACCCTTCTTTGTTGTGGGAGCACAGGGCCCTCTGGGCCCTATGCTCCCATCTTGTAATGTGGAGACCCAAAGAAACACGTGACATTACAGTGTGGTCCTATAGAAAACAAAGGAAAATTTGAAACCTGTTTAACTCGATACCAAATTAATATCTTTTCACCAAACCAGCAAAAGGCTATTCTGTGGATCAAGCTCTTTGTACCCTGAAAATTTAACACCAAAATTCTAATCCATTTGTTTACTCTGAAGTGACAAAAAACAGCTATATAAATATTCTTTTTCACAATCAGTTTTTTGCAATTTGCGGAAACGCACATCTGTAGACCAAGTCCTTTGTACTCTGAAAATTTCGCACAAAAATTCTAAGCCATTTGTTTACTGTGAAGTGACAAACAAACAGCTTAATAATGTATGGGAGAGGGTTGTTATGGATGGAATTTAATTAATTCTTATCCTTGTTAAGGTATCATTGTTATACCCTCTTGAGTACGTCACAAAGAAACCATAACAATGTGAATGGCTCTGTGCATGCGCATCTCTTGAACTGCCAATGTAGGACAAATGGCCACAGCGGTGAGAGCAGGCCCTGCAGGAGAGCAGCGCTATTGAAAAAAAATAAAGTAAGGACAAATTTAATTTAAAGAGCTAGTGTACTGCTTGGAATTAATAGTAATTTTCAGTTGCAGTCAGCTATCACTTCCAATATCTGAAATATTTTTTTATTTTCTGTTTGCTAATTAGAAGATTTTCCACCTGGCAGTATTAGGGTGATGTGTGGAGCAGCGCTTTGTCTGGAGGGAAAAAAATGTCAGTTCTGTTCCTCCCTCTGCGTCATCAGAAATGAGACCAAACACCTTGAGGCACCACAACCCTTGCAGCCTGAGCAGTGACTTTCACAAGCTAGCAATAAAAATGCAAGGAATTGTGACATCACTAGTAATCAGGGCGAGCCAGTCCCTGCTGCTTCATGTGAAAGTGAAACCTGGCAGTGAGAAATTGTTCTCACTGGTTACTAGTGATGTCATAGTCAGTGTGGTTTCAGTGTTGATGTAGTGGGAGGAACAGAATGGACTTTTTTTTTTTTTCACTCCAGACAGAGTGCTGCTCCAAACATCACCCTAATACTGCCAGGTAGAAAATCTTCTAATTAGCAAATAGAAAATAATAAATACTTGAGATATAAGAAGTGATAGCTGACTACATTTGAAAGTTACAATTAATTGCAGGCAGTTTCCAGGCAGTACACTAGAGGCCAGATATTCAAAACTTTGCCCCAGGGCTAAATTAATACTGCCTGGTAGGCAAACTTAGCCCAGAGCACAAAACAAGCTATATTCAAAAGGAATAGCCCGGGGCAAACAGCTTCTGAATATACCATGGGAATGAGGCCGGGCAAACTGGGCTGGGAGTACAGGGCAAACTTAGCCCTGGAATAAGACAGCTCTGAATATAGCAATCAGGAAGTGCAAACCACAACAGCAATACAGTGCACAGCGACGTGAAGGTAGGTAGAGGTGAACTATGTGGCCAATGTGTGTGCCAGCAAATGTGTGGACCCAGTACAGCTGCAGGCAGCAGCGCAAGTGAAAGTACAGTGTTCAAAACTGTATAATATTCCCCGAACTGTTTGTGCGGCGCTAAGGCATTTGTGCGGGTTTAGTGCGGAGCTAAACCATTTGCCCGGCGCTAAACTTTGCCATATTCAAAAGTGACATGCAAATGAGCCTACTTAGGTAGTCTCTGGGCAAACATCCAGATTAGCATCTCATTATGCCCTGATTTGCATGCTGTTTGTCCAGCATTACTGCAGGATCCCACAGCTCAATCTGTAGGTCAATCGGGAAGTACAGGGGTGGCCAGGTCTGACCGCAGCTCCACCTGTAGATCAATCTGGCAGTGCATGATGATTGCTGTAGGCTATATGTAAACAGTACAGCATAGCATAGAATATTGTACCCCAAGGGACAACACAGCATGGGCACAGACAGTGGTGGTGCTGCATGCAACTGTCACACTGTAGGTCATGCTATAGTGCACAGCAGACACTAGCAAGGGGGTCAGTAGTGTGTGGACACAGCACTGCCTATAGTGTGTAGGGCAGTGCTGATGACTGCACTATACACAGTGACAGGCCCAACATGCAGGTGTTTACTGACAGTGGACATTACTGTTATGCTGCTGTGTTACCCACAGATGCTGCACATCTGGCATGGGATGCTCACAGTGACATATACATATCTGGCTTTGTGTGCTGTGGCAGTTGTACAGCTGTGCAGTATGTGGCTGGTGGGGCATATATTATCAGAAAGGCACACTGGTGTTGGGGGTATTCCCAATACTGGCCCATGTGCACTGCATGATGTGTCCCAGCCTTGTGGCCACACCTGGTCTGTGGCACAGCCTGGCCACCCATACACTCTCCCCTCAACATCCTCCATGCCCACAGTGCTGCATGTGTGCTGGCATCTGTTGGTGTCCACAGAAGAGTGGTCCGCAGGTGTGTGCTGTATGGCCACACTGCCATGCTGTCCACTGGCTGCAAGGTCATCACTTATTGCCTGGCATGGCTGGGACTGGTGGCAGATGATGGCATCATTGTGCTGCCATCAGTGAGCAGCATGTTTCCTCTATGTCTGGCTTTGTCTATGTGTCATATTTATTTGTTAGGGTCACACAAAGCCGCGCAAATGCCACACAAACACCACGCAAAGCCAATATGTCGCGCAAAGCTGATTGCCCAAGGCTAAGAATACCTTTTCCTGGGCGGTAATGCAAAACCACTTTGTGTGGCGCTAGTCGCTGAATATAGCATTGCATCTGTATTCATGTACATGCCCCCTCAGTTTGCCCCTTGCATACATTATGATTTTGCCTGGCACTAATACAGTTTGTGTATGCTATTTGGCCTTTTGAATATAGCAAACCTGTGCTAATCCAGCACTAAACCTGCACAAACGGTTTATGCTCAGTGCAAAGTTTTGAATATCTGGCCCTAGCTCTTTAACTAGTGTCCATACACTATAAAAGACAATGGATGACCACCAGTTAACAACAATGTGGAGTTCCCATCCCAAAGTCATTGTGCCAACTGTAAACCTCTCGAGCTTTGTTCTCAAGGTTTACTATGTTGTCATGACAACTTCTCGATGGGAACACAGCATTGTTGTTAACTGATTCTTATCCATTATCCTCTATATAAACGTTCTTTTTTTCACAAATTGTGAATAAAAATCCTTTTTTTTGCAGTTTGTAGAAAAAGAAAATCCTTTTTCGCAATTTGTGGCAAAAGAAAATCCTTTTTCACAAATTGCAAAATAGGATCCTATTTCGCTGAACTTTTTTCCACTGTTTGCAAAAAAGGATTTTCCGCATGGTCAAAAAGCACATTTCTAAGCAATTAATCTGAAAACTAACCCCAGAATCCGATTCTACGGGTCCTGATTAAGTAAACACAACTGCTGGTGTTTACTAAAGCCCTCTCTTTTTTAGTAATTTAACTTTATTTACTGCTAACTGTAAACAAGATGGCGGCAAAAAAAAAAAAAAGATTCTGCATTTGGAACGCATTAATATATTTTCACCAGATCTTTAAAAGGCACATGTGTGACCCAAGACCTTTCTACCTTAAACATTTCAGACCAAAATTCCAAGCCATTTCTGCGCAGCAGCGTGACAAAGTATTTGACAAAAGAATGGTAATTTACGCAATTTTTGACACTGTGTCTCCGCACCCATACATCCGACCAGAACGAAACTTGCCACGTCAAGAGATCTTTCATGCCTGATGGAGCATGCGAAGGCTCATGCAAATTGGTTGAATGGCTGCAAAGTTATTAAAGTTCAAAAGTTTTAGTTTAACATACAGGTGAAGAATGAACCCTAATATACGGGTGCTACCACACCCCTATGATATATATATTTTTTTAACCCCAGGAATTCTTCAATATGATTAACTATTGCAGTCAGCCTCCTGTGTTGAACTGACCCAAAGGGAAATGGAACATATGCAAATGATGGAACACTCATTGGCTCGTGCCACCATTCAAACTGCTGCCCTTACCAATTGCTGCAATCTATAATGCTCTTATTCATTTCTCCTCCTGCCTAAGTAAGACACATCAGAGATCGCTCCTCAGCTGACATACTTTTTGATTTATTGTCCATGGGAAAGTAAACTGTTTTATTTCTAACTTTATTGCTGCCCTTATTTTTAAGTTTTATTTAGTTAGCATTAGTTTAACTGATTTTTACTTCAGTTTGCGGACTTGTGGTTCCTCAGCGGTTTCACGTAACCATGAGGGAACTGGTAGTTTCTTCTATTTAATTTTACATTTTGTGTGTTTTACTTAAGTTTGGAACCCGTTGCTTCTTTTAGGTTGGTTTTATACAAAATTCCTGTCAGACTACGGTTTATTCCCCGCTGGGAACCAGGCATTTCCACTGTTGTGGGCTGACTGCAATTGACCCTTTTTATTTAAAAATAAAAAAATTTCAGTTCAGGAAACGAATTTAAGTTTACCTCCTTAGATTAAAAGTGGGTGTTGGTTATGTCCAATAGGCCGAAAAAAAGAACACGGCCTACTAGTTTTAAAAATTGTCTGAAGTGTAGAGAGGTGTTTGCTAAAGCCGACAAGCCCGATTTGTGCTTATTTTGATTCGGTGCTCTACACTTCAAAGCAGACTGAGAAATCTGCAAAACATTCCCTGCTAAAACCATTGAGAAAAGACTTGAACAGTTAAAAAGAAAATGTCCACTCCTTCAGTTCCTGTGGATTAGACTGTGGATGAACCGAGCCCTTCTTCCTCAAAAAAGTAAAAGACTAAGGAATCGGAACTGCTTTCTATGGATAAAGGTGAGTCCTCTAAACCTAAACGCACTGGGGAGCAAACCGCGGAGTCGGTTCCAGCGATGAAAAAAACATAAAGAAAAGCATGTCACCGCACCTAGTGCTGAAAAAACAAAGGAGCTCTCGGTGAACAAGCCGGCCATGCCATCGGCCAAAGCATTTGCACAGGCTCTGCAGGTGTTCAAGCCCTCAAAACTTCCACCTTACAAGCTCTTATCCTGGTTCATAGAACATAGAAACATAGAAGATGATGGCAGAAGGGGACTGCAAGGTTCATTTAGTTTGCTCAAGGTAATACTTTCTATCCCCCCATTTGCTCCCCTGGTGAATGATATCTTTGTATCTGTCCCAAGCTCTCTTGCACCCCTCGGCTGTTTTTGGACCCGTGGCCTCTGGAGACAGTCCGTTCCAGTTATCCATCACCCTCTCCATGAAGAAAAACTTCCTAGTGTTGATCCCGAACTCCCCCCCCCGTTCAGTCTCTGGTCATGCCCCCTTGTTCTGCTGCCTTCTTTGACATGAAATAGCTCCTGTGTCTGCACTTTATTTAAACACTTGATGTACTTGAATGTCTCTATCATGTCTCTCCTCTCCCTCCTCTGCTCCGGGGAGTACATGTTTAATTCTTTCAGTCTATTTTCATATGTCATCTGGTGTAACCCCTGGATCATTTTTGTCACCCTGTCAATCTCATTTCCTGAGGTGTGGTCTCCAAAACTGGATGCAATATTCCATGTGGGGGCAGACTAGTGCCTTGTACAGTAGCAATATCACTTCCCTTCCTCTGCTTGAGATTCCCCTTCCTATGCATCCCAGCATGCCAATAGTCTTTAGTGCCTACTTCTCGCACTGCTTACCCAATTTTAAGTCAGCTGATGTGATGATCCCCAGGTCTGATTCTTGGTTGGTTGCAGCTAGCCTTTTCCCCCCTAAGTAGTACTCCCTTTTTGGGTTGTTTCTTCCTAGATGCATGATTTTGCACTTTTTGGTGTTGAATTTCTTCTGCCCTGCTGTGGACCACTGCTGCAGTTTCTCTAGGTCTGATTCAATTTTCTTAAATCCCTCCGGGGAATCCACACTGTTGCAAATCTTAGTGTCCATCTGTGAACAGACACACCTTCCCCTTGATCTCATTTGCAATGTTGGTTATGAATATATTAAATAGCAGGGGCCCTAACACTGAGCCCTGGGTTCCAGTGCAGCCGGTACCGTCAGAACCCTTGGTCCCGGTCTTGGTACCTTCATTGGTTCTGCTAGTGGTTCCATACTCCCAGGAACCCTCCTATGAAGAATATGAAGAGGAAGAAATAGGGGAACCGATAGAACTGGAGGTTTCTCAGGATCAAGAGTTCGATTCTCTTTCCAGGTTACAGGAGGATTATTCCTCCCACTACACTTTTGTAAAACAAAAGGTGGAAGCTCTCAACCTCTCTACCCATAAAACCTTGGAAGATGAGGAGGAGGCAGAGTTTCTGGATATGATGGGGCTAGCACCCAGCAAATGGTTACTGCATCCCATAAAAAAATCCTTAAGGAAGCAGGTCCTGAACGTTTTGGAAACTCCAAATTCTGTATTGCCCATAGGTAAAAAGGCTGATAAGAAATACCAGATAAATCAGATCGGGGAAGAGTTTCCCTTCTCTCATCCTGATCATGACGGGGTGGTCCAAACTGCAGCTTGTGACACAGCCAGAGTACCATTGTCATCTCATCCACCAGAGAAAGATACCAGGAAAATTAACAGCATGGCAAGAAGGAGTATTTGGCTGCCTCCCTAGCCATTAGGCAGGCAAATTACATGGCCCATGCTGCCCAATACCAGAAGACACTGTGGAATTCAGTGATGGCAATGGTGGATAGAGCACCTCCAGGACTGGCGACTGACTTGGCAGAAATAGCCAGATACAGATTGGAGGCCACAGAGTACCAGTTTCATATGGCAATGGATGCCAACGACACTGCTGCCAGATGGATGGCATTAATTGTGGCTCTGAGAAGATTTGCCTGGCTTAGGGTCATGAATCTTTCTCAGGACACTCAAACCAAAGCCATGGACTTCCCATGCAAGAACAATTCTCTGTTTGGGGATAAGGCAGAGGCTTACATGGAAAAGATGGATGAATAGAAGACAACCTACAAAAGCAAAGCTGTGAAAGAGAAACCATCCACCTCATATAGGCCACAAGGAAGGGGGAGGTCAGCCTACAGAGACCATTTTTCCAAGCTTAGGATACCCTTGACTACCAACAGCAGAGAGAGTACTTCAGAGGCAGGGGCAGAAGGGGCTCTAGACGTAGAGACCAGGCCTCTCAGACTAAGGCCCAACCCAAACAGAACCCCTGATGTGCTTGCCAGGGTCGCCTCCCCAATACCTGTAGTGGGCAGGCTGGCTAACTACTTCTAGGCTTGGAAAAACATTACCACGGACAAGTTGGTCCTGGAAGTAGTGAGTCTGGGCTTGGCCCTCAGTTTCAAATTACTCCCCAAACTAAGGTCCAGAGTTTCAGACCAGCTTCCCCAACAGAGAGGGCACTACTGAAAGCAGAAGTGTCCACTCTCTTGCAGTCAAAAGCGGTGGAACCCATGACTCCTCTCCAAAAGGGAAAAAGGTTCTACTCCAGGTACATCCTAACCTTAAAGAAAAATGGGGAGTGGTGACCCATTTTATACATCAGAGCTCTGAACAAGCACTTAGCAAAGCCAAGGTTCAAGATGATAACCTTGGCAATGATCCTTTCCACTCTTCAGCAAGGAGACTGGCTGGTATCGTTGGATCTGAAGGACTCCTATTTTCACATTCCCATCAGGGAATCCCATAGACAGTACCTCAGGATGCTCTCAGCAGAATCAGCCAGAACCACCACGAGTAGTCTCTCAACAGACAGGTACTGGAGGTGGTATTCTGAAGGTGGGGCTCCCCAGAGAGACTTCTTTGCCTCACATGAGAATCATCAGTTACCCCAATTCTGCTGCAGGCCACCAGCAAGGGATACAGTGCCCATGGATTTCCTGGTATTAGACTGGTCATGGAGGACCCTATGTGCATTTCCTCCATTTCCCTTGCTGCTCACGGTTCTGATCAAGCTCAGGTCCCAACCAGCTACAATTTTCCTAATGGCTCCAGATTGGGCCAGGCAACTGTGTTACTCCTTTCTACTATCACTGTCAGGGGCTCAGCCTATACACCTTCCTCACAGGTCCTAACCTCCTCACGGGAGGATCTTGTACCCAAACCTCAGAACCCTCAAGCTCATGGCATGGCTCTTGAGGACCTATAGGATGCTGATTTTACACCTCTCAGAGAGTGTGCTCAGGGTCCTTAGAGGTTCAAGGAAACCTTCACAAAGAAAATCTATGCCTCCAAGTGGAAGAGGTTTCCATATGGCGTAACAGTAACAGTGTGGTACTCTCTCAGACTGGGTTACCAGTCTTGCTGGACTATCTCACCCACCTGCACTCGCTGGGTCTACAGCCCACAACCCTTAAAATCCACCTGGCATCAGTCTCAGCCTATATTTTGTCCAGTAAGTGTGTCTCTATGGCTTCTAACCCCATATTCAAAAAGTTTTTCAAGGGGTTGGCAGTTTTGCACCCTCCCCACAAGGAACCTGTACCAACATGGGACCTCAGTGTCTGTAATTTTTTTTTGTTTGTTAGTTATTTAACCAGGACTAGCACACTAAGCTGAAAGCTTTTTTTACAGGTGTGACCTGGGAGCACAGGGAAGTTAAGTGACTTGCTCAGGGTCAAACAGTATGCAAGTGGAAGCTGTGGGGTTCAAACCCAGGTCTGGTCTGCTGGATGTAACCAGATTTGCAGCTCAGAGCCTTAAACCACTGCGCTATACTTCCTCCCTTTTGCCAAGCTTATGGAGTCCCCATTTGAACCAATGGCTACAGCACATCTCAAGTTCATGATATTGAAAGCTGTCTCCCTAGTGACTGTTACCTCAGCCGGGAGGATTACTGAGCTATAAGCCCTGTGCAAAGAGTTAAACAACATCTCATTTCACAGGAATAAAGTAGTCCTCAGGACCAATAGGAAATTCCTTCCTAAAGTGGTATCTGACTTCCACTTGAACCAGTCAATCACGTTGCCAGTCTTCTTCACTGACCAGTTCAGTTCAGGTGAACGCAGGCTTCACAGTCTGGATGTCAAGAGAGCTCTCGGTTACTATCTTGACCACACCAAACACCACAGGCAGGACAGGCAGCAGCTGTTCCTGACCTATGGGGAAGTGGGAAGAGGGAAACCAGCTTCTAAAATGACAATTTCACGCTGGATAGTGGCATGCATCCAGTTCTGCTACAGTAAAGCTGGTAAGGAGCCCGCAGTGGTCCTGAGGGCTCACTCCACAAGGGGCACAGCTGCTACAATAGAAGCAGCCAGAGACATTCCCCTGTTGGAAATCTGTAAAGCAGCTATATGGAGAACAGTACACACTTTTACAAAGCACAACTGTTTGGAAACTCAGTCCAGAACTGATGCCAGATTTGGCACAGCAGTACTGCAGAGCCTGTTTCCAAAATAGGTTCTGTGCCCACCTCCAAAGGTACTGTTTTGTAGTCTGCAATAGTTAATCATATTGAAGAATTCCTGGGGTTAAAAGAAAATTATGCACTGTAGTAATCTTGTTTCTTTCAAGGTATTTTTCAGTATGATTATACATTACCTCCCACCCCCTTCCCTTCCAGAGCCAGCTGGCCTCTGCATAACAGCTGAATTTACTATATTGATCTGGGTTTGTGCCTTAGTTTTGTTAAACCATTTTTGAAACCAGAAGGGGTTGTTGTTGTTCCCTTTCTTTGGTCCTATCTGATTTTAGCATATAGGACATGTTATAGGGGATCTGATGTTAATTCATTTATTATTATTAGAATAGCTTAGTTAGGGGGTTTTACCCCGTTGGCTTTCATGAATCTGAGCATTATAGAATGCGGCAGTTGTAAGGCCAGCAGTTTGAATGGTGGCATGAGCCAATGAGTGTTCCATCATTTGCATGTGCTCCATTTCTCTCCGGGGCAGTTCAACACAGGAGGCTGACTGCAATAGTTAATCATATTAAAGAATACCTTGGAAGAAACAAGATTACTATTGCAAGTCATTTTTTCATCTCTGGCTATCTCTGACTAGTACCCCATTTTTGGTGGCGCATGTGATGTGATTTCTACAAGTTGTAATCTGATCATGTTGCTTAAACAGCTGAGGTGGAGAATACTCAGATCAAAGCTAGAAGAAATGATTCTACTTTTACCCCCATAAAGAAAAAGAAAAGAACTAAAAATCATACTCTACTACACTACTATAAAAAAATGTACTGCCAATCAGATGCTAACTAGCATTATAAAATGATGGCTAGACGTGAAGCATTCTGATTGGCTGATGTACAGTTTAAAGGGTTTTGTTAATACTTGAAAACCCTTACATAGAATAAAACAATTAGGCCCCAGTCCTCGAAGTCCTGCGGAGGGCTGCTAAATGTTGCAGTGTGCCCCCTTCACACAAGCAGAGGACTGTGTGGGAATCCAGATTCCCCAGCCCACACATATGCAATGTTATTCATCAGCTGATTCTGCAGCCGTAGTTGGTGGGTGGGTGGGGTGGGGTCTGGACAAGGCCAAGCTCTGCGGCATCAGGAAGGCTAGGTACAGTATGTTTGACTTTAGGTGCATAGACAGTGTGGAGGATATTGGTGCTGAGCACCTGCTGTAACACCCCAGGTCCCTTCTGCCACAGACACCTGCATTCCTCAGGGCCCTATATGGGTTCCCGATTCTTGTCCCCATCCCCCTAAAATGACATAGAGGGCTATGGAGATGAAACAAGAGCACTGAATTTTTAAAATTGTGCTGGCCCTTGTAGAGGTGAGTACTGCAGGCCAGGCAGACTACTATAACTCACAGTCACTCACTCATACAGACCAGAGGATCCAGTTGTCAAGCAACCAAGGCTTCTGTTTGAAAGGCCAGTGATCAGTCCAGCTCATTCCATGGACTGCCACATGTCTTCACAATGATACATGCCTGTGGACTGGGGCAACATGGGGCTGTGAGCTGGTCTCATGCATTGACACGGGGCGACAGCACTTTGATCACACACATGCCAGCCTAACTGTAGATTGGGCCCTTAGAATTTAAATGATACAAATGTTAATAAAAATAGCTGTGTTTAATAATAGCATTAACACTCCCCCGGTTGTCTTTCCTTTATTAATGTAGCCCTAAGGGCACTAAACACTCAGCTTTGCCTTGTGCCTCATAATCTCATAAATGTTCGAGTAACTTGCAGTAACCCAATCCCTAATCATTCCTTAATGCTTAATTGGCAGGTTCTGACCATAAGGAGGCCAAGTAGTGTTGCTACAAAAAATATTTATGATGAGAATAGGCACTTATGCAAATCTTTAAAAAAAAAAAAAAAAAAGGCAGAAAAATATATCTCCTGCCCGTAATATCTTCCAGATAAATCGGATTAATTCCATATACCAGAGGGAAAAGCCACAGGACATGCATCTTATGCCATATGTTCGCATAGTTAATTAAAATGTAACATTTTAGAGTAAGCTTTGTGGTTTTTGAGTGACATAGTTTAATGCAGTCAGTGTATTAGAGGAACATGGATGTTGCACTCAGTTACTTGCTGTCCATGCTATGGCTATTTGTAAGGGGTCCCCATTGCAAACAAGCTTTGGCTCGATGGGTTTAACCTTTGAATAAGCTGAATCAATGAAAGTGCTTGTGAATGGCAGCAGCTTTTATTTATGAGATTTTCTGTCCATATACTGTACAAGTATACTGTGGCCATCTCATTTCACCACTGCGTGGTGTCTTGTGCACACTGATGTTTTTATCTAGAGAATAGTGCCTGTGCAGGGGTGTGTTATAAGGATTTTTCACACGCCTGAGGTATTTGATAACCCATAAACCCTGACAGTGAAGCTTAAGGTGCATGTGAGATTGTCACACACCGAGGGTATGCGAAAAATCCTCATAAAACAAACTTTGAACAGGCATTATTTTTTTATAATGACTGGTGCAAGGTTATAACAGAGAGAGAAACTGTAAGCTGTATTTGTAAGAGTGAGCATGTCCCTGAGCAGCCGCCATACTCGCACAAATGTAATGAAGTGAGCGCATGAGGAGGAAAATGCTGCAATAATCCATAGTTGGGTCATTACAGAATTCTGAGGGTTATTATAGCTTTTATCAGGAATGCTTTTCCACCCATTTTAGAGGGTCACCAGTCTGTGTACATTTCTGTGCTTATATTACCCTTCCAGCCATTTTTCACTTTATTCAGTGTGTACATTACTGTTCTTACATTCCACTTCCAGACATTTTGCACTTTATTCAGTGTGCACATTACTGTTCTTACATTCCACTTCGACATTTTGTACATTATTCAGTGTGCACATTACTGTTCTTACATTCCACTTCGACATTTTGTACATTATTCAGTGTGCACATTACTGTTCTTACTTTCCACTTCCAGACATTTTGCACATCATTCAGAGTGCACATTACTGTTCTTATATTACATTTCCAACCATTTTGCGCATTATTCTAGTGAGCCTTTTCAATAACTACTGAAGTTTCGGTTCCACTTCCTACTTGAGTGTTTGCTGCCTCCGACATACAATTAGTTCTCCTTTTCACCCATAACTCTTATTAGCCCTTCTCCCTCTGCACTTCCTCAGCTCCTGATTTCTATTAGTCATGGCTACTGCATTGTTTTATTTTACACTATCACTGCAGTTTTTGCACTTTGTCATTCTGAGTTCCCACTGTTAGACCCTTGCCTTGCTGTTAGTTCACAATGTTTTGGTACTTTGTATCTTAAAGGAAAAGGGGACATTGTTTAACCAGGAAAGGCACACTACACCAGAGTTTGTTTCTAGGTGTTACCTGGGAGCACAAGTAGGTAAAGTGACTTACTCAGGGTCACATAGTATACTTACCATCTGTTATATATTTATTTTCCCCTTCTATAACCCTTTCTCCCAGTTTGCACATGGAAATGAGTGGCAACTAAGTATATCTTTTATGGACAACAATTTAAAATAAATACAGGTAGGTAGGTGCCTCCTGAATCCTTTGATGTGAAACAGATGACATCATGATTTCCTGCCTCTGAAAGGACTGAGACTAAAGTGCTAATAGAGATGCTGTGAAGTTTTACTTCGCCAGCGAAGTTGCAAAATTTGCCTTTGTGAATAACTTCGTGAATTGCCCACCTTATCACTTTGCACTGAGTTTTCCTGAAGAAATGGCACTCTTTTTAGGTGAAGCCTGGTGAAGTTATGGCGTAGCTGCAATTTGCCAGTGAATTTGCATAACTTCTCCTGAAAAAGTGCACGGAGACAGGGACTCAATTAAGCCACACAAGGGCAAAAGTATTAGATTTCAGGAGGGTGTATTTCAATGAAATGGGTAGATGTTTAAGAGCAGCCCTGGAGAAGGTAGAGGTAATGGAGAGGGTGGAGGAACAGTTGGGGAGACTAAAAAGAGCCATTATGGAGGTAACTAACCAATATATTAGGATAGTGGCCAAAGGGAAATGAAGAAAGAAACCACTATGGTTCTCTAAAGCGGCGGGAGATATAGTAAGGGCAAAAAGAGCAAGTTTCAGGAAGTATAAGGGGACCCAAAGGGAGGAGGACAGAGAGGTGTACCTTGAATGTCTAAGAGAGGCAGGGAAGTCTGTTAGGAAAGCCAAGGCACAGACAGAGGAGGGCTTAGCATAGACTGTGAAAAAAGGGGACAAGACATTCTATAGGTACATCAGCCACAGAAAAGAAAAAAGCCGGAGGGAGAGGATGTGAGGCTCAAAGGGGAGGAGGGAGAGTGCAAGGAGGGGGCTCTAGACAAGGCAGAAATACTGAACAGATACTTCTGTTCAGTATTCACTGAGGAGGGAGAGGGTCAAGGACCACAGTTGGGGAGCAGAGGCAATCAAAGGAGAAAAGTGGACACCAGTCCATTCACAGTAGAGAGGATTTGGGAGGAACTGACAAAGCTGAAGATGGATAAAGCCATGGGGCTAGATGACATACACCTGAGGATATTAAGGGAACTAGCAGCACCTCTGGCCACCCAGTTCACAGAGTCACTCAACACAGGTGTGGTTCCAGAGGACTAGAGGAGGGCGCATGTAGTCCCATTGCACAAAAGTGGCAGTAGGGTGCAAGCGGGGAACTACAGGCCAGTCAGCTTCACCTCGGTGGGGAAGATCATGGAGACACTGCTGAAAGAAAGGATAGTGGAACACCTGGAATTCATTGGTGCCTAGGATCTGAGGCAGCACAGATTCACATCAGGAAGGTCTTGTCAAATGAATCATATAGATTTTTTGATTGGGTGACTAGGGAAGTGAATCAGGGAGGGGCCGTAGATGTTGTCTACCTGGATTTCAGCAAAGCCTTCCATGCTGTCCCACATGGAAGGCCGATTAACAAGATGAGTAGTTTGGGCATGGGGCATAAGGTGATACAGTGGGTTAGAAACTGGCTAACTGACAGAAGGCAGAGGGTGGTGGTAAATGAGATCCAATCCGGGGAGAGAGGGGTGACCAACGGAGTGCCACAAGGATCAATACTGGAACCAGTCCTGTTCAATGTCTTCATTAGTGACATTGCAGAGGGGCTGGAAGGAAAAGTCTACCTGTTTGTAGATGACACCAAGATCTACAACAGGGTGGATACTCCAGAAGGAGTGCAGAAAATGAAGAGGGACCTGGAGAAGCTTGAAAGATGGTTGGAGATGTGGCAACTGAGGTTCAATGCAAAAAAGTGCAAGATAATACACCTGGGTAGGGGGAACCCTGGGGAGAGCTACAGGATGGGGGGGGTGCTGACCATCACCAAGGAGGAGAGGGACCTAGGGGTTATCATATCTGATGGCCTTAAGGTATCAAAGCAGTGCACAAAGGCTGCAGGGAGAGCCAGTGGCATGCTGGGGTGCATAGGCAGAGGTATTACTAGTAGGAGGTGGGAAGTGGTGATGCCATTGTGTAAAACACTGGTAAGGCCTCACCTGGAGTACTGCATGCAGTACTGGAGACCACACATGCGTAAGGACATAAACAAGTTGGAGGCTGCCCAGAGAAGGGTGACAAAGATGGTGCATGGTTTGCACCACAAAACATATGAGGAGAGACTAAGAGAACTCAATACGTACTCACTGAAGGAGAGGAGAGGAGAGAAAGGGGTGACATGTTAGAAACTTTTAAGTACCTCAAGGGCATAAACAAGGTGCAGGTGGGAAATCTTTTCCAATGTAGAAAAGATACCAGAATGAGGGGGCACAATATGAAATTGGAGGGGGGTGAGATTAAGAGGTAACGTGAGGAAGTTTTACTACACAGAGAGGGTGATGAACACTTGGAATAGTCTGCCACAAGAGGTGGCAGGGGCAAGCACAGTGGAGGAGTTTAAACATGCCTGGGACAAGCACAGGGGAACCTTGTGCAGGAAGGGATTGATGAAAAGTCATTGACCACTTAGGGTGAGTGGATGCATACATGTATAGGATCTACGGGCAGACTGGATGGGCCTAGCGGTCCTGTTCTGCCAACAATTTCTGTGTTTCTATGTTACAACTTTGCCTGCCAAAAACTTTGTGAAGTTGGCACTTTGTGAATTTGGCAAACTTTGTGAATTATTTTACGAAGCAAAGTTTTGCAGCTTTGCACATCTCTGAGAACTAGTCTCCTGGTAGGTAAAGTGAAACTGATATAGGTACCTGTTGTGAACCTATCAGCCTGTCAGAGAGATGAAAAAAACATGTTCTGAGTAAAAAAAAAAAATGAGCATTAGTTTATGTGTTAATACTGCTGTTAAGAGCACTCTTGTGGTTGTACTGTGTAACCCCCCTGCAAATGGGGGTTCCCAAAAGACTTCCAGGAGCTTGCTTGAATGCTCCAAGCCTGAATGGTGTTTGGCATTTAAGCCATTTATCAGTGAGTGTTTTTAGAACCTCTGGTACTGTCTCTTTAAGAGCTGTCTGCTTGCAGACATAATTAGTTTGTATGGGGGACTGTGTGTTTCTTTGATTGAGTACCACTCAAGCTGCTGCCAATTCACTTCATTTTTGCAGTCACTAGGAGTGCAAAGGGAACCTATCTGAAAGATGTAACTGTTTGCCAGAAATTATTTAGAGTAATAATGAAATTACAGTTTGTCTAACCTGCTTTCTTTGCAGTCAGAACTGTGTCTGCTAGTTCCCCATTCTAGTTTTGAACTGCTGAACTGGACCAATCAGTGTGGGGTAAGCTAGCTCTAAAATGGTGCCTTGGACGAATCAGAACTTGGACTCATAATCTGAGCCAGCCACAAGAGGATTGTATGGCAGTGACTCTGGGAGATGGAGTTTAGACTTCAGTGCCTTTTGGACCAACAGCAGCAGTCTATTGTGAGTGACAGCCAATCCAGTCAAGAACTGGGAGGAACTCAAAGGAAGTGCCTGGTTTTGTCGGTTGGAGTTTCAGTTGAGCTTTGGCAGTGAAGAAGGAAGGAGCCCTGTGCTTTTTCAGTGTGCAGTTTTAGTCAAAAACGTGTGTAAGGCCCAGAGTTCCGTCTGCAGCTTGTGTAACAGCTTGTTAGGACTGAATCTGGCCTGTGAAAAGAATCAAAGGATCTCTGAAGAGTAGAAACCAGGCTCACCCTGTAGAAGACTGGAAGAATTGCTGAAAATTGCACTGGGTCTGTCAGGAACCCAATCTGCTGTGTGTTCTCCCGGTATTGTGCAGTAATTGCGATCGGGATACAGATGCAGCCTGCCTGGTATAGTGCTTTCTTTATATGGATGTGTGAAGAGGTTTGTGTACCTCAAGTGAGCCCTGCTGACATTGAAGGACCCTATCTTATTTGGAGGTCGTGAGTACTAATTCAGGGTTGTTCCTGTTGAATTGCCACATTAAATCCAAATGGAATTACTGTACTGCTGACTGTTTAATTCTCCTTTTCTCTGTGTGAAAGGGCCTTACCAGCTGCCACGGTTTGGACTAGCCACTAGGGCTTGGGTACCCAGGGACAGTAACTGATAGGGATAGGCCTGTGCACAGAGCCATAGGTAGATTATTAGAGTGATAAGCTAATTAACCTGATTTCCGTCCTTGTTATATCCCCCAATAAATCAGAGCTGCTTGTTTCAGCAAAGTTATACTGCCTGAGGTATTTGTCTCATGTTAAAGTACTGTACTGTGATTGTTGCACTGTATCTCATTTCACAGGAGGTCCCAGTGCCGGAACCAGACCTGGGGGTAAGTGTATACTGTGAAGGTAATTCTGATATATTGTGTGCCAATTAGTGGAAGAAAGGGGGTTGCAGTGTCCCAGAGGGCTGTGACCAAGTTAGTTTAACTATTGCAAACCCTGACCTCTGGGTGGAGGCACCCGCCATTGGATCCAGGCCCCTCAACCTGTTAGTGGCAAATCAGGCAGGGTAGTAGCCCTGGGATAGCGCCATCTAGGGGTTACATCTTGAGGCTCACCGCTGGGATTGTGTGTCCTCTAGTGGCCATATTCTGAACCACTGTTAAGAAAAATGGGTACCCGACAGAAGTGGCTGTGCACCGCTGGTGGAGTGGTGTACTGGGGAGAGATGACCCCCAAAATGCTATGCTTATCCTGGACATCCCCTGGGTATCAATACGGACACTGTGCAGGGAGTACTTTCCAAGGTGGAAGGTTTACAAAACCCTGTGGTGGTGGGTCGGCATGCTAATCTGCTCACCCACACTTTCCTGGCCCTAGTAGAGTTTAAGGATCCCATAGATAGCTCCAAAGTGCCACAGACCATTACCCCAGAGGGAGCCCTCACTGCTTGGAGAGTGATAACTAAGGACAGTAAAGACCGGGGAATCAGCCCCACCACTATCTGAAACTTTTGAGGAGAAATTTGCTGAATGGTTGCTGGGAGGGAAAACTGTGGAGGACTTGAAGAAACTATTCTTGCCACCTGGGGTGTTCCTCCCCAACACCCTCTCCTGCTCCAGTGCCCGTAATGGTGGCTGAACCAATGCAGACTCCTATTTCTGCACCTGCCATTAGTCACGACTCTTACCAAGGTTGAGGATCTTCTCTCACCCTCCCCACCCCCAAGGGAGGATGACTGGAGACCTGTAGGCTATGTTGCCCCCAAGTGCTAGAATGGCAATGCTCGGAAGGTGAAAAGCGAAAGAGGGTTAGTGAGAGCCCCGAGGTCCCGCCCTGGCTACCATCCGCAAGCTAAACGGGCCAGTAACCCTGAAGCGACTGCACAGGCCTATCTTGAGGCCTTGGAGAATGTGTAGGGAGCCCAGATTCTGATGAGGACCTATGGTGGAGAGTAAGAGATGCACAACAGTACCAAGGGGAGTTGTTGTCTGTGTATGTATCTCGGCTGGAAAAATTGCTGCAAGAATGCCTCAGAAAAGGTAGTTTGCCAGCGATTGAACTGGACCGAACCAGGCTGGACAGGATCCTTAAGTCTGCCCCCTTCTCAGAACTGCTGTTGCTTCAGTTACGCCTGGCAGATCGACTGGAATCCCCACCCTCCTATGATGAGTTAATGAGAGAAATTCGAGGAGTTGAGAAAAGACAACCTCGGGAGGGACCTGCACCAATAGCTGCGGCTACGACCCGAGTGACTGAGGGTGACCCATCAAGTGAAGTTCAGGGGCAGAGGTTGGCAGTCAATGAGTGCTCTGACAAGGAAAAAGATATGTCACAATGGGGCGAACTGTTGAGAGAGATCCGGGAATTCAAAAACAGTCCCTTTATGAAGGCCACGCCTGCAAGTACGGGCCCTGACCTATATCCGACTGCATCTGCTATGGGGGTTGGGGTACCCACCCATGTATCTCCTGCTGATAACAGCTCCGAACTCGATTCCTTGATCATGGAAGTGGAGAAACTGACCAGATGTCTCCAAATGCTTATCACGCAGCAGACAGAGATGGCACCAAGGTTTCCAGTTAGTAATACCCCGCCCTGGCTCCCAGTGTGCGCTCGGCCAGCTCAAACTCCAGAAAGTATGTTTGCTATAATTGTGGGAAGAGATGGGCACATGAAAAGGGAATGCCAGTCCCCAAAAGACACTGACAAAGTTGCATATAGGCTACAAGGAGAGCTTGGAGAAGAAATCAGTGGTTAAGAGGTGCACGACATGATCCCAGTGAGGGCACCAAAATGCTAATTCACGCCTTTTGTGGCAAGGTCAGTTGCCCAGGCCCCCACTACCGCCTCTCCAGACTGGTCCAGAATAGTGGGTCCTCCATGGAGACCACTGTAAAGGTGAACGGAGTGTCTACAAGAGCTATATTAGACAGTGGCTCCCAAGTGACAATTATGTTCCAAGATTGGTATCAGAAGCATTTGTCAGATGTACCCTTACAACCATTAGAAGGACTGCATGTATGGGGGTTAAGTGAAGGCCTACCCTATTCCGGGTATATCCAGATTGGCTGTCTTTCCCCACCTCCGTGGCGGAGTGGCGAACAAGTAGAGACCCTAGCCTTAGTGTGTCCCCACTGGACTGTATGATGGTGTCCTTTGTTGATTGGAACAAATGCTCATATGTTCGGAAGGCTGGCACAGTTGTGTTATGAAAAACAGGGGTCAAAGACTAGTAGAGCTTTAAGAGTTCCGGCTTTAATTAAGAAGGCCTATGAGGCACAGAGAGATGCTGAAAAACAGAACCAGAGGAACCGGTCGAATTGTATGGAAGAAGGATCCTGAGTCTCTGATCCTGGCGCCAAATGCCCAGTGTACCTTACAGGAGAGGTCCGTATCAGAAAGGATGTTAAGAATAAAATATTAATGTTGGATGCACCAGGCGATGGAAAATTGCCAGAGGGACTGCTGGTCAAGCCTAGTATTTTGCCCGCTAGAGCCCATGCTTATGCCAGAAGGGTAATGGTCCAAGTTCATAATGTGTCTGAAAGAGACATTCGAGTAAACAGAGGTTGCATCCTGGCTAATGTGCATTGTGCAGACACTGCAGTGCTACCCAGCAGCAAGAGTTCAAGGAAGAATGACAGAGTAACGCCTGACTTGTTTGATTTCGCGGACTCCCTGCCAGCTGAATGGAAAGTGAAGATCAGTGAGAAGCTTGCCCAGAGAGACCAGGTGTTTTCTTTAAAGGAATGGGATGTAGGATGCGTGCAAGGAGCTGAGCACAATATCCGCTGCATGAAAGACCATTTCGTGAGAGGTCTCACGCCTGTCACCTGCTGACATAGATGATGTGAGACGGCATCTGCAAGAGATGTTAGCTGCTGGTGTAATACAAGAATCCAGAAGCCCTTATGCTTCCCCATTGTGGTAGTGAGGAAAAAGAATGGAACAGTAAGGATGTGTGTGGATTATCGCACCTTAAACCGGGGACTATCCCTGATCAGTACACAATGCCCGCATTCAGGATGCTTTGGACTGCCTAAGCGGGAGCAAGTGGTTCTCTGTGCTGGATCTCCGCAGTGGGTACTATCAGATCCCGGTGGCCCCAGAGGACCGTGGAAAGACAGCCTTTATCTGTCCGCTTGGCTTCTATGAATTCATGAGGATGCCTCAAGGATTTCAGGTGCCCCAGCCACTTTTCAACGATTGATGGAGCGTGCAGTGGGGGACATGAACTTACTAGAGTGCCTGGTATACCTAGATGATGTTATTGTGTTTGGCAGCTCACTGGAGGAACATGAGAGCAGATTATTTAAGGTATTGGACCGACTGGAGGACTTTGGCCTTAAACTGTCCATTGATAAGTGTCAATTCTTTCAAACATCAGTAAAGTATGTGGGACACATAGTATCCACCGAGGGAATAGAGACCGACCCAAGTAAAGTTGAGGCCTTGACCACCTGGCCACAGCCCAAAAATCTAAAAGAACTGCAAAGATTCCTGGGATTCTGTGGTTATTATCGGCGCTTCATCAAGGACTATTCAAGAGTGATCCGCCTTTACTTAACCTTACTCAAGGGTATCCCCAACCACAAAAAATACCAAAGTCAGCGTCCCTCAAGACTGAAAGAGTGTATTTTCATCCGAGTGAAGTATTTGGGGCCCGCTGGACTCCTGATTGTGAGACTGCTTTTCATGAGATCATATATCAACTTACCCATGCTCCAGTGCTGGCCTATGCCGATCCAAGAAACCTTACGTCCTGCACACTGATGCTAGCTTGCAAGGGTTGGGGGCTGTGTTGTACCAAGAGCACGAGAATGGCCTGAGACCAGTGGCCTTTGCCAGTAGAAGCCTGACCCCATCCGAAAAGAACTATCCTGTACATAAGTTAGAGTTCCTAGCTTTGAAGTGGGCTATTGTTGACCAATTCCATGAGTACTTGTATGGGGCTAAAATACTAGTAAAAAACTGACAATAATCCTTTGACCTATGTGCAGACCTCAGCTAAGTTGGATGCCACTGGCCATAGGTGGCTTTCCTGCATTATCTACATATGACTATGCTCTCGAATACCGAGCAGGTCTGAACCACATAGATGCTGATGCTCTCTCCTGGAGGCCTGTTCCCCAGAATGATTGGGTCCGATTGGCAGAACCTGACATTCGGGCACTCTGCCGGAAGTTTGACAGGGAGGAACAAATGTCCACGGACGCAGTGGACTGCATGGTGGATTGCTTGGGAGCCTCTGAGAATTGCATACCTGCTGCTTATTGCCACTTTTCTGCAATAGACATTGGTGCACTGCCTCAGCTGGACAATGACAGTATTCGGCGGGCTCAATCCCGCGATCCCATGATCAAAGCAGCTTTAGAAGCCCTCTATGCAGGAAAAGATGTGTCCAAATTACGCTCCACTGATTTGAGAACTGCACTGTTATACAAAGAAGGTCCTAAGTTGAAACTGATCAATAAACTGTTATACAGAGAAACAGTAGACAGAGGGGGACAAGTAGACAAACAACAACTAGTGCTGCCCACTGCCTTTCGAGACTCAGTACTGAGGTCCTTGCACAACCACATGGGGCACCTTGGTATAGACAGAACACTTGACTTGGTGAGATCCAGATTCTATTGGCCTAAGATGGGGCTGATGTGGAGCAACACATTCAAACTTGTAGTCGCTGCTTACAGAGGAAAGCTTTGCCCCAGGGGCTGCCCCTTGTTAACATCACCACCAGTGCACCCATGGAGCTGGTCTGTATTGATTTTCTAAGTTTGGAGTCAGATCAAAGAAATATCAGTAATGTGCTGGTGGTCACTGACCATTTCACGAGATATGCCCAAGCTTTCCCCACCAAAGACCAGAAAGCATCCACTGTGGCCAAAGTACTTGTAGAAAACTTTTTGTTCACTATGGGGCTCCACAAAGAATCCATTCTGATCAAGGGAGAGACTTTGAGAGTCGTCTGATCAAAGAGATGCTTTCTCTGTGGGAGTCACGAAGTCCAGAACCACTCCTTACCACCCCAGAGGACCCACAGCCTGAGCGTTTCAACCGCACTTTGCTAGACATGCTAGGCACCCTGCACCCAAAGGACAAGCCTAGATGGAGCCAACAAATTAGCACCCTGGTACATGCTTATAACTGCACCAAAAGTGATGCCACTGGATTCTCCCCTACCGCCTGATGTTTGGAAGAAGCTCGACTACCAGTAGATGTGTGTTTTGGGGTCTCTCCTGATGGGGTTCAAGCTGACAACTATTTACAGTATGTGCAAAAGTTAAAGGCCCAGCTAACTCATGCGTACCAACTGGCTCAAACCATGGCTGCCAAAGAAATCTGGCCAACAAAGAAAGGTATGATAAAGGTGAAAGCACAGGAACTCCAGGAGGGAGATCGGGTATTGCTAAGAAATCTGGGATTGCATGGCAAGCACAAGATTGCTGACAGATGGCACCATCTCCTCACATTGTAGTGGGCAAACTAGATGATCTGCCAGTGTACAAAGTAAGGCCTGAGAATAATTCAAAGATGTAAAAACAATGCATAGAAATCATTTACTGCCCATTGGACAAATCTTAATTGAGTCTGAGCCCCAAGAAGATGCCCCTCTGGACCAGTGACTAGAGCTGCTGCTAAGAAAAGATCAAGAAAGTCTGCACCTACAGAAGCAAAGTTAAAGTGTTCCCTCCACAAGTCCCAGTTGAGCATGACTGTCAGTCCATATCGGAAGAAAGTGAGAGTGACTTTGAATACTATCCTTCTTACTGAACTGAGTCAATTGTTTCGGGGCAATCCCTAGTCAATACTGGAGACAAAGCTGGGCCTTCTGGACTGTCTAAGCCCCCAGCTTCATCCCTGGAGCCAATGCTCCCAGAAAGTGAAGTGCAAAGCATCAGATCAGATGAAATGGAATCATTGTGCATGGTTGAACTGTTTGAGCTTTCAGGGGAGGAAAATGATAGATTGGGGCAGACTGGTGATACACCCGAACAAGAAGAGTATTTTGAGTGCCCTGACAGTCCACTGCCAGTGTCCGAAAGCTCTCCATGCGAGCCAAATGTTGTGGACTCAGAAACTGTAACTCCTGGAGCTGAAAGTGCCCCAAGTTCTAGCCTCTCTACCCCCATGGAGACTCCCCTGACAAGTGAGGACAATGCTGAAAATGAGGGTCAGAGTGCAGAGACTATAACAGTTCCCCCTAGAAAGACTGGTCGAGCTGTAAAGCCTGTGGTGCACCTCAGTTATGATTCCCTTGGGAGGCCTGTGGATTTGCCTCTCAATGTTGTCCATAAAGGGTGTATGTGTCCCGAGCTCATTGCCCAAACTGAGCATCAGTGCTAACTCCAAGTTACTTGTGTTGCCCTCTAAGTATGGTGCCTTGCCCCATCCAGCCCCAAGGTAACTGATAGGGAAGGGCCCTCTCTTCAGGTTTCATGTACAAGAGGTAATAACTTGAGTTATGGTACAATGTGTATGTAATACTGTGTAAAGTGACGTACTGCAATGTTTCAGAAATGTGTTCTTGGTAAAATGATATATTGACTGATGATTACATGAGCCCTAATGCAAATGTATATGGTTGCAGTTGAAACTTATGGGGGTACTTGCTTGACGCGGACGTCAAGCTTTCCCAGGCCAGGAAGGGTGTAACCCCCCTGCAAATGGGGGTTCCCAAAAGACTTCCAGGAGCTTGCTTGAATGCTCCAAGCCTGAATGGTGTTTGGCATTTAAGCCATTTATCAGTGAGTGTTTTTAGAACCTCTGGTACTGTCTCTTTAAGAGCTGTCTGCTTGCAGACATAATTAGTTTGTATGGGGGACTGTGTGTTTCTTTGATTGAGTACCACTCAAGCTGCTGCCAATTCACTTCATTTTTGCAGTCACTAGGAGTGCAAAGGGAACCTATCTGAAAGATGTAACTGTTTGCCAGAAATTATTTAGAGTAATAATGAAATTACAGTTTGTCTAACCTGCTTTCTTTGCAGTCAGAACTGATTCTGCTAGTTCCCCATTCTAGTTTTGAACTGCTGAACTGGACCAATCAGTGTGGGGTAAGCTAGCTCTAAAATGGTGCCTTGGACGAATCAGAACTTGGACTCATAATCTGAGCCAGCCACAAGAGGATTGTATGGGCAGTGACTCTGGGAGATGTAGTTTAGACTTCAGTGCCTTTTGGACCAACAGCAGCAGTCTATTGTGAGTGACAGCCAATCCAGTCAAGAACTGGGAGGAACTCAAAGGAAGTGCCGGTTTGTGTCGGTTGGAGTTTCAGTTGAGCTTTGGCAGTGAAGAAGGAAGGAGCCCTGTGCTTTTCAGTGTGCAGTTTAGTCAAAAACGTGTGTAAGGCCCAGAGTTCCGGTCTGCAGCTTGTGTAACAGCTTGTTAGGACTGAATCCGTCCTGTGAAAAGAATCAAAGGATCTCTGAAGAGTAGAAACCAGGCTCACCCTGTAGAAGACTGGAAGAATTGCTGAAAATTGCACTCGGTCTGTCAGGAACGAATCTGCTGTGTGTTCTCCGGGTATTGTGCAGTAATTGCGATCGGGATACAGATGCAGCCTGCCTGGTATAGTGCTTTCTTTTATATGGATGTGTGAAGAGGTTTGTGTACCTCAAGTGAGCCCTGCTGACATTGAAGGACCCTATCTTATTTGGAGGTCGTGAGTACTAATTCAGGGTTGCTCCTGTTGAATTGCCACATTAAATCCAAATGGAATTACTGTACTGCTGACTGTTTAATTCTCCTTTCTCTGTGTGAAAGGGCCCCTACCAGCTGCCACGGTTTGGACTAGCCACTAGGGGCTTGGGTACCCAGGGACAGTAACTGATAGGGATAGGCCTGTGCACAGAGCCATAGGTAGATTATTAGAGTGATAAGCTAATTAACCTGATTTCCCTGTCCTTGTTATATCCCCCTAAATAAATCAGAGCTGCTTGTTTCAGCAAAGTTATACTGCCTGAGGTATTTGTCTATGTTAAAGTACTGTACTGTGATTGTTGCACTGTATCTCATTTCACAGGAGGTCCCAGTGCGGAACCAGACCTGGGGGTAAGTGTATACTGTGAAGGTAATTCTGATATATTGTGTGGGCCACTAGTGGGAAGAAAGGGGGGTTGCAGTGTCCCAGAGGGCTGTGACCAAGTTAGTTTAACTATTGCAAACCCTGACCTCTGGGTGGAGGCACCCGCCATTGGATCCAGGCCCCTCAACCTGTTAGTGGCAAATCAGGCAGGGGTAGTAGCCCCTGGGATAGCGCCATCTAGGGGTTACAACTGTAGATGTGATCTCTGAATAATGTGCAGTCCTAGGCTGTAAGAACTGCAAACCAAAGGTGAGAGGTTCTGATACCCTAAGGATGTAAGTGGGAGTAGTCCCAGTAATGGTATTAATATATTATGGCTTGAGCTCATTAATAGATGACATTTTTTAAAACCTTCCGCAAATGTGTCCATTTTCCAGACAGCTACACATGTGGCATTCTTTACAACATAAAAGTGTCTCATGCACAGGGGAAAGAAGCACTCCAATTGGCCAGGAGTGCTCCCTCGATCGATAATTTTTTGTTTTTACCCTTCTTGAAAAACTTACCCTCCCTTCAGGATTTCCCCCTCAAAAAAACTGTACATATATTCTCCCACCCCCATTACTTGCCAAAAATAACCTAGATGGCTCATTTGAATGGGTTCCCTGTGTATACTTCATATTTAGGCATGCACCCCTGGAAACCTTTTTTGGATCTTGCTTTACCTCCATTTTGAACTTGTACTGCAAAGGGAAAACCTGGGAGATGGCAAGTTTTTCAAGAGTCATACACTAGTGCTGCTCTCCTCCACCACCTCAAAGCCTTGGGTGGGTCCTCCTGAACTCCGGTTGGATCCCATGAGGAGATATCTACCCTGCTGTTTACTAAAAAGGTCAGCAAACATGGAACAATAACAGAGTGCAGATTGGTACTTAAGAAACAGTTTCTACAGAAAATGAGGACTTGCAAGTTCAACACAGTTCTTCTTTAAGCATTAATTATTTACTTTATCAAAAGCAGCCTTTTAGGATTTTATGTACAACCGAAATAAATGATACACTGACTCAAAACTGGTCCTTTGGGCTAGGGTATCACAAAACAAAATGATAAATACTGTCTGGGTGACGATTTCAGTTGAACTGATTATCTTTTTTTTTTGCCTGCCTTTCTTTGCTCTTGGCTGAGCTAAGCCTATGTTTTGCAGTCTATGTGCTGGGCCCTGATGACAGTGAAAAACACACCCCTTTCCTTAATAATTCATGATTTAATTTTACTTATAAAATTAGAACTTTCATTAAACCTATCTTTACTAGTGGTCATCCATTTGCATGCTGGTTCAAACCCCAGGAATCCCTCAGTATGCTTAACTAATGTAGTTAGCCTCCTAAGTTGAACTGCCCCAGAGAGAAAGGAGTATATGCAGATGATGGAATGTATCACTGGCTTGTGCCACAATTTAGACTGCTGCCCCTAGGTGCTGCTGTGTTCTAAAATGCTCAGATTCATTTTCTCTGCCTGCCTAGACAACCTTATCACACCTGCACAGTATAGGATTTGATGCAGCAGAGCTTTTTTTAACGAAGTTACCATATATACTTTATAAGGTCCCCATTCAGAATACAGTAACTCTCAGGAACGATGTCGCTTACATTACATCATCGCGTACAGACGTTGCCGCCATCTTAGGAGGCTACAGGACCGGCTGGTTTCAATGCAGACTGAGGATTTGTTTACACTGTGCCACGATGCTTATACCGTAGCAACTCGGGAGTGACAGACTTCATAAGCAAAAAGACTGCAGCGTTATGTGAGTAAAACAGTAACTGACGCTGCTGTGGTTTTGGGGCTAAGATTAGGCACCCTGTTTATGTTTCCTTTAATAAGGATAAGACTGAAGTTTCCACGTGTAATTATTCTCCCCTAGGTATCATTCATGACTATTATCCTGTTGGTAGGAACAGAAATGGTCTCCGGTATCTGGTGGTTTTGATTTCTTGGAATTTAGATCATCTTATCCTACTTAATTATTCACCTTTGACAGAAACAGTAGTTCAGGAGTTAACTCGGTGGTCCACTGTTTCATTGTCTATTTTTCAACGAGTCGAGGTTATTCAATCCAGTGTATTACCTTGTATATTGTTCTTTTTTTTTGCAAACTCTTCTTCTTCTTTCCCTTCCATATTATTTTTGAGATTGGCAGCGGCAGCTTTTGAATTTTCTTTGGAAAGGGAAGAAACCCTGAATCCAAGCAACATTGCTTTCTCTTTCTGTGGATTGTGGTGGAATCAATTTTCCTGATATTCGGCAATATGCTGCAGCCTAACAGATGCGTAAGTTATACCTATGGACTTCCTCTGCATTCTGGGCATATTGGAAGGATATTGAATTTGCTTTAAATGATTTTTATGACATTGGTCATATACTGTATTCTCAACCTCCAAAATATCTTCCCTTCACTTGTTTCTTTTGGTTCACCCGGGAAGTTTTGATTGTTTGACATAGGGTTCGTACTCAATTTTTGATCGCTGATGCTGTCTCTATTGCTACCCTGCCTTGGAACTCCTTTAGCCCTCTGAAACTTTCTGATCTCTTTCTTTATAAGTGGGCTAGGCTGGGTCTACATTATGTTCATCACATATTTAATTCTAAGGGGTTTTGATCTTTTGCAGATCTTCAAGTTGTGTATATCCTACCCTCAGGGGATCATTATTGTTATTTACAGCTTCAGGCTTGTCTTCGATCTTCCCTGTATTTGTCCATGATGGTCTTTGGCTTTAGGTCCCCATTGTTAACTTTGGTCACTTCTTGCCAAACTGGGGACTTGCAGGACCATTTAATTGGTACTTTTACTTCGGCTCTTCATTCTTCTACCACTGAATCTACTGCTCTGATTTTTCAGTGGTGGTTGGTAGATCTTCAGTTGGAGATTGATTTTTCTCAGTGGGAGAGGTAGGCCTTATCTATGTATAAGCTTTCAATGGCACCATATCTTTGGGAATTTGTGTGGAAGTGCAGAATGCGCTTCTTCAGGACCCCAGCTTCCTTACTTCCTTATTCGGGCCCTAATGCTGGAGCCTGCTGGAGGTGGTGTGGTGAATGCTCTGCAGATCGAGTCCATGTTTTTTGGTCATGTCCTCAATTTAATTTATTTTGGTCAGGTGTGTCTCTGGTGATAGCCTGTGTATTTAATGTTACCTCTACATTATTTCCTCCATTGGTTTTGTTACATATACTTATGGGTGATTTTCTGATGTGGAGTAGGCAGTTCAAGCTTTTCATTTTGCTGATTATACCAAAAAAACAACTACTAGTTTATGGCATCAGCCTTGTGCTCTGCAGGTGGTTCAATGGGAAAAACTTGACACTATTTATAAGCATGAATGATGTAGTTATGCTTATTTGAATTATATAACTGTTTCTGCTGAAATTTGGAGATGATGGGTGCTTTGTAATGTTGACGTTGATTCTGAATTTGTACCTTAGCTGGTATTATTTTGGTTGGAGGGGCTTATTTCTGTGGCTCCACCAGTCTTGCCTCTTGGCCTCCTTTTTCATTCTTTTTGTTCTTTGGTTGTTATCTTTAAATATCATCCACATTTGGTTTTATACATTGTGTTAGCGGCTTAGCTATTATTTTGACCTCCTGGATATAGCAAGGTTGTTCTTATTATATAGGCTACCCTTATATATATTTTTTTCTTGATGTTTGTTTTTAGTATATTGTTATATATTTTTTGGAACTTATTGATGTTATTACTTATTTATCATAGTTTTATTGGTGCTATTGTTATGTACATATGTTTTCTCCTTTTATCTATAATTGTGTAGTTGCAATTGCAGTTCCTTCATGTATAGTCTGTTTTGTAATGTTATTCTCAAAAAAGATGTTCTTATAAAAAAAAAAAAACACAAGGAGAAACATACTACTGCACCTCCTGATGAAAAAACAAAGGAGCTCTCAGTGAGTAAACCAGCAATGCCCTCAATGGAGGACATAGCTAAGGCCTTAAAGGTTCTGCAGGCCTTTCAAGCTGCCGGTTCCCTTGCTTCTAGGCTGGCTGCCCCAGTTTATTCACCGGTCCAAGCCCCAGTTCCTCCCACCCAGGAACCAGAGTTCCTCTATGTGGAACCAGAACAGGAAGAGGAAGGGGAACCTGTTGAACCTGAAGTCTCCCCGGAGCAGGACTTCGGTTCCCCGGGGCAGGAGAATTATACCTCCAATTATGCCTTTGTACGGCAGATAATCGATACCCTCGACCTTGCCACCCAGGAGACAGTGGAGGATGAGGCAGAGGCAGAGTTTTTAGGCATGATAGGTTTAGTCCCCACAAAGAAACTCTTACTGCCTATTCATAAGTCTCTCAGGAAGGCTGCTGTTAGAATTTTACAGACCCCCACTTTCGTACCTGGGACAGACAAAAAGATTGACAAAAAGTACCAGCTAGACAGAACAAATGCTGAGTTCTTTTTCATCTACTCTGATCATGAGGGTGTTGTCCAGGCTGCTGCCTGTGATAAGGCCAGAGTACCCCGTCTTCACACCTTCCAGATGGAGTCCAAGAAGCTTGACCGCATGGGGAAGAAGGGGTACCTTATAGCTTCCTTGCTGCTTAGACAAGCCACTTACATGGCTTATACAGCATAGTACCAGAAAACCCTGTGTTTATCTGTCCATTCCATGGCTGACAAGGTCACTGGGGATGTACTGTAGCTGCAGACTTTATGGATACAACCAGGACAGCATTAGATGCAACCAAATACCAGTTCCACATGGTAGTTAATGCCAGTGGCCCTGGCCATCTCCTTGTGGGGAATGACTTGGCTCAGAGCAACCAATCTGTCCCAAGATACTCAGGCTAAAGCAATGGAATTCCCCTGTGAGAACAACTCACTCTTTGGGGACAAAACTGAGGCCCACATGAAAAAGGTGGAAGAATACAAGTCCACTTTTAGAAGTAAATCTGCTCGAGACAGGTCTTCCACTGCATTTAGGAATCAGGGTAGGGGAGGCAGGGGCAGAGCTGCATACCCTAGGCCATTCTTCCAGGCCCAGGTGAGCTCAGACTACCAGCAACCTAGAAGTTATTTTAGACGTGGGGCTGGAAGCCCACTAAGTGACCAGAGCAGACATCAGGGGCCAGGACCCAGCCTCAGAACCACCCCTGATGTGTTTGTAGGGGTCGCCACCCCACCTTCTGTAGGAGGTTTTATTTTATTTTAGTTAGTTTTTGTTAACTGGGTAGGTTCACTAGACAGCATAGCTGCCTATTTTCAGGTACAACCCGTTGGTTGGCTCGCTTCCTCCAAGCATGGCAAGCCATTACCACAGACAAGTGGATGTTGGAGGTGGTGAGCCAGGGACTCTCCCTGACTTTAAAAACATTCCCCAAGTTATACAGCAGACATTTCAGGCCTGCAGCTTCTGCAGAGAAAGTTCTCTTGGAACTAGAAGTCCAGAAACTACTGCAGATGAATGCAGTAGAACCTGTTCCCACATCCCAAATAGTGAAGGGCTTCTGCTCCAGATATTTCCTTAACACAAAAGAAAAATGGGGCATGACGAACTATTTTAGATCTCAGACTCCCCAAAAAGCACCCAGTCACAGAAAGTACCTTAGGTTCAGACTTCCCTCAGGCCATTACCAGTTTGCAGCACTTCCCTTTGTGCTTACTTCTGTGCCCAGGGTATTCACATAGTATATGGCTGTGGTCATGGCACACCTCAGCCAGCTAGGTGTCACAGTCTTCCCCTACCTGGATGACTGGTTGGTTGTAGGAGAGTCCCCTCACCATGCCAGAGAGTCACTCTTCCTTGCCCAGGGTGTCATGAAATCATTGGGATTCCTCATAAAGAGACAAAAGTCACAGCTGGAGCCTGTACAGGTCCTGGAGTTCATAGGGGCAGAGCTGAACACCCTGCAGGGCAAAGCCTTCTTCCAACAAGGGAGAGTAAACAGCATGCTAACCTTGGTACACTCCTTCAAGCTGAGCAAACCCAGAGCAGCCAGATACTTTTTGCAGCTGCTGGGCCACATGGCAGCAACCACAGCCATAGTACCAGGTTCCAAATGAGGGACATTCAGTTCCACCTCAAGTCCTTTTTTTTTGTGTGTTATTTCTTTTCTCCCCAGCTTGCATCCATGCCAGCTTCTCCTTCAGGTGAGCTGATGCTTTTGCCAACCTGTCCTGTCCCCTGAGCCTCCGCTCTCAAGTGACAGCCAGCTCCCCGGGTAACCCGGTGTAACCCTTCGCCGGATGGATCCCCCTCCTCTGAGGGGAAAGCACCAGCTAGGGAGCCACAGACCAGTGCAACATCTTGGCCTGGGGAGGTGCTGCTGAGGTGGAAGGCTTCGGAGACATTGACGGGCTCAGAGAGCCAGGCAGCCATCATCCGGTGTGACATGGAGCATTTTCACGTTTTCTGTGTACGTCCCTCCTTTGCCGTCATACAGTGCTCCTGGTCTCCACCAGAGGCTTCTGCCAATCGACAACTCCCTAACCCACCCCTGGGAGAGAAGAGCAGTCCCTACGGATGCTCAGTCCTCTCCCTCCCCTGCCAGCCCCCAGTGTCCCAAGTCTGTTCCTGAACCTGGGTCGCTGGTGTGGGTCCAAGTAAGGTACCCGTGCCTCAACCCTGTATGCCACCAGGCCAGCACCTCAAGTCCTTTTGGTCACAAGGCAGCGACAACCCTCTCCAAACTGGTCCCTGTCACAAAATCACTCCTTCAGGCCCTGGAGTGGTGGAAATATTCAGACAGTCTCAGGGAAGGGCAGCCCTTCCAACAGTTGGCTCCCTCAGTCGTCTTTTACAGATGCCTCACTCCTCGGTTTTTGGGGCACACCTGGGAGATCTGACAGTAAGTGGCACCTGGTCTCCACAGGAGTCAATAATGTATGTCAACCTGCTATAACTCAAGGCAGTTTTGCTACAGTAGTTCTACAGTCCTTTGCCACTCAGTTAAAAGGCAAGATGGTGCAAGTCAGGATAGACAACCACAACCATGTATTACATAAACAAGTAGGGAGGTACTAGGTCCACCTCCCCCCCCCCCAAATGCACAGAAGCCATGAAAGTGTGGAGCCAGGCCTACTTGCTGCAGATTTCCTTCTCTGCCATCCATCTTCCAGACAAGGACAGTGCCCTTGCAGATTCACTCAGCAGAATCAGTCAGAGCCACCATGAGTGGTCTCTAAACAAGCTGGTCCTGCAAGCAATTTACAGAAAGTGGGGCACTCCAGAAATAGATATCTTTGCCTCACTAGAGAACTGTCAGTTGCCCCAGTTTTGTTGCAGGCCCCCAGCTCAAGGAACAGTACCACTGGATATCCTGATGCTGGATTGGCCATGGAAGTTCCTTTATGTCTTCCATCCCTTCCCTGTACTGCTCAGGGTCCTAATCAAATTGAGGAACCAACCAGCTTCTATGATACTGGTGGCCCCAGTCTGGGTCAGACAGCCATGGTACTCTCTCCTGCTAGTTCTATCAGTGGCACAATCAATCCACCTTCCTCAGAGGCACAATCTCCTAACCACCTCACGGGTCAGAGTCCTGTATCCAAACCTCAAGTCTCTCCGTCTCAAAGCCTGGCACTTGAAGAGTTAGAGTTCTCAACTCTACAGCTCTGAGAAAGTCCTACGGGTCCTCAGGGTTTCTAGAAAACCTTCTACCGGGAAGATTTATGCTTCCAAATGGAAGAGGTTCTCCCTGTGGTGCAAGCAGAGGGATATTAGTCCCTCTCAGGCTGGGCTGCCAGCATTCCTATATTATCTGCTACACCTCAATTCACTGGGACTCAGGCCTTCCACTCTCAAGGTCCACCTCTCTGCCATTGCAGCTTATACTTTGGCTAGCAAAGAGGGATCAGTTGCTACCCACCCCATCTTCAAGAAGTTCTTTAAGGGACTCCTTCACCTTCATCCACCCCTCAGGGAACCAGTCCCTCCATGGGATATGAATATTTGCATAGCTAGGCTCATGGAACCCCCCCCCCCTTTAAGCCCTTGGCAACTGCAGACTTAAAATATGTCACCTGGAAGGCTGTTTTCCTTGTAGCCATCACTTTTGCCCATAGGGTCAGTGAGCTGCAAGCTCTTTGTACAGAGACCAACTATGTCTCCTTCCACAGAGACAAGGTAAGGCTCAGGACCAATTAAAAGTTCCGTCCCAAGGTGGTTTCTGAGTTTCATTTCAACCAATCAGTCTCCCTACTGCTCTTCTTCACTGAACAGTCGAGCTCAGGTGAACGGAGGTTACATAGCCTGGATGTCAAGAGGGCACTTAGCCATTTCCTTGACTGTACCAAGGCTTTTGGGCCATAGCACACACAATTTCTCCTTGCCTGTATTCAGTTCTGCTACACTAAAGTTGGCAAACAGCCACCTCAAGGCCTCAGGGCACACTCTACATGGTGTAGAACTGCTTCAGTGGCAGCTGCAAGGGACATTCCCCTACTGGATATCTGCAAAGCAGCTACCTGGAAAGCTTTACACGCCTTCACAAAGCACTACTGCCTGGACACCCAGTCCAGAAGTGATGCCAAGTTTGGCACAGCAGTCTTGCATTACCTTTTCCCCCAGGTAGGTTCTGTGCCCTACTTCCCAAGGTACTGCTTGGTAGTCTGCAGTAGTTAAGCATACTGAGGGATTCCTGAGGTTTGAAGAAAAAATTACCTTAGTAATGTTGTTTCTTCCAGGGGATCCCTCAGTACGTTTAAATATCCCACCCTGCCTCCCCTACCAGAATCAGAAAAGGGGTCATTCTTCCTGCATCCCTGCTGGTCACTTCTTGTCATGTGATTTGGTTGTTTAAATAATATTAATTGAAGCCAGTTAGTTGTGTTTTCACTGTTAACCAAATATTGTTTTTACCTCTGTTGGGGATTTAATTCTTGTTAGAATAGCGTTATTACATGGGTTTTTTAGCTAGTTAGGTTTCATAATGAATCTGAGCATTTTAGAACACAGCAGCACCTAGGGGCAACAGTTTGAATTGTGGCATGAGCCAGTGATAGATAGACAAATAGATGAACAGATAATGCACTGGGTAGGGGGAACCCTGGGGATAGCTACAGGGTGGGGAGGTGCTGACTGTCACCAAAGAGGAAAGGGACCTAGGGGTTATCATATCTGATGACCTTAAGGTATCAAAGCAGTGTGCAAAAGCTGCAGGGTGGGCCAGTGGCATGTAGGGGGTGCATAGGCAGAGGTATTACTAGTTGGAGGTGGGAGATGGGGATGCCATCATAAAAAACGCTGGTAAGGCCTCACCTGGAGTACTGCGTGCAGTGCTGGAGACCACACATGCATAAGGACATAAACAAGGTGGAGGCTATCCAGACAAGGGCTACAAAGATGGTACATGTTTTGCACCACAAAACATATGAGGAGAGACTAAGAGACCTCAATATGTACTCACTGGAGGGGAGGAGAGAAAGGAGCAACATGATAGAAACTTTTAAGTACCTGAAGGGCATAAACAAGGTGCAGGTGGGGCATCTTTTCCAATGCAGAAAAGATACCAGAATGAAGATGCATGATTTGAAATTGGGGGGGGGGGGGGTTAGATTTAAACCCCAGGAAATCTTACTGTGTTCTGACAAATGCAGTATGGTCTCACCATAGGACTGCCCCAGAGTCGAAATGGTTAATACGACCTATGCTAGTAGTGGAATGTTAGGCTTAAGCTTGGTTTTCAAACCACTGTCCCTGGTTGCACTTCCTGCAACCGTCAGATTCTTTACTCCACTTGCCTTAGTAAGACTTCTTTGAAGAGCTCTCCTTCACTGAAGAAATTTTTTTGCCTCGTACATACATGTATAGGTCCTATGGGCAGATTAGATGGGCCTAGCAGTCCTTATCTGCCAACAATTTCTATGTTTCTATACATTCTATCACTTACATACATTCCATTCTCTCTGGGGCAGTTCAACATAGAAGGCTAACTACATTAGTTAAGCATACTGAGGGAATCCCCTGGAAGAAACATTACTATGGAAAGTAATTTTTCTCTTATGAAGAGTGGTACCACAACCTTCTGCACACATTTCTGGGGTAAAGTAAACTCTTGCTATGCAGAAATCAGTTGGGATTTAAAAATAATATTTTTTTAGACGCAGAGTTAACTCCAGTAGTGCAAAAGAGAGTTCAGCTTTGAAAGAACAAGAAACTATATAAATTATAGAGCTGATCAATTATTTCAATAATTAAATTACTCAATATGAGTTAGTCTGACTCATAAGTAGCAAATGCCACCATTGGACAGATCAAAGGTCATAGTTCAAATTCAAATACTTGGCGTTGGAATCACTGCAGTGCACTAAAATAAAATAAAGTACAAGAGATGCTGCTTTCTAGAAGGTACAATTTTTCAGATAATATTTTAAAGGTGGGATCCAGCCAACATTAGAAATTCACCATTGGGACCAGAACTCCAGATGCAGATCTTGGGCAGTTACGCAGTAAATTTATATAATTTAATATTTCATGTATAACTTACTGTTGAGCAATAATCACAATGAGTTTTAGCAGCATGGGGTGGTGTTAGGGAATTTTCCATAAACCAACCCTTAATCCTGGCATATGGAGCCACTGTTCCTTTTTGTAATGTAAAACTAATCAAAAGCAAGTTCCATCTTCTGGGCCTGTACAAGAAAATTATATTCACTCTTTTGTTATTTCCAAAATGCAGCTCTTCAAATTCCCATTCCAAAAATACATGGATTTCTGGCTTTATTAAGCAGATTGTAGACATATCTAGAATATGTGATGGTACTTGATTTTTAATACATTTAAACATGATCTTCACTGAGTGCAATTCCCGACTGGCTTTCAGAGATAACCAGTTTAGCTGCTGGACTTTTAGGGTTAGTAGTACTTTGTTTTTTGTCTTGAGGCTGCTGTGGCAGATCACTGCACAATGCAGTGCATTGTAGTTAAAAAGTAAAAGGACAGTCTGTTTCCTTTTGCTCTTTTTTTATTTAGTGTAGTTTATTAATTTTATAATTATCACAAAAACACAGGCAACGAGGAACAAACAGACAATAATATCAAACAATTCACAAAAAAGCAAACAAACAAAAAAAAAAACAGCCCACCCTCCCCTCCCAGAACACTACACCCTCATTAGTGCAGGACGAGTCCTTCCAAATACTGTGAAACACACTGAAGAGTAGGTACACTAGGCTAAGCAACATCCATCTATTACCGAGTAACAGATTAACAGGGTATATAAGGGCTTCCATCTAATCTGAAATCATATCTATCCTGAAGAGAGACAATTTGCTTATCTGTTTGCAATGTCTGCAAAATTTCCTGATACTATTCCCGAAAAGAGGGAACACTATCATCCAGCCAGTGCTGCAAAGAACCACTTTAGCTGTAATGGCAATCAAAGCCATGTATCCTGGGGCCAAGGACCGTGACACTCTAATGTCTCACTAGGCAAATAGATGGAGTAAATAAATCCTCAAGTCCCAGCAAGGGATCCAGGCAATGTCTGAACAGAGGCCCAGAATGGTTGCACTTCTTCACAATCCCACAGAATATTTTGAAAAAGGGTTCCGTCTTCCAAACCACATCTATTACAGGTAGATGATGGCAAATGACCCATCTGTGCTAGAGGATAGGGCATAAAATAAAGCTTATGTAAAACTTTGAACTGGGTAAAATGATACCAGTCCTGTTCAATGTATTTGTATAATGACAGCCAAACAGATTGCCACTCCTTGGCATCCCAGTTCACCCCAAGTGCAGATTGCCAGTAATAACAAATGCCCTCTGGGGTTTGAAGACTGAAATTGTTTCTATAGATAGGAAACAGGGTGAGGCCAAGAGGCAATGGTGGAAAGGCCATCTAACAACACCTCCAACCCCGTGGGCCAAGGCCATGGACCCAAGTGTACAGCAATGGCGTGTGTAAGCTGGAAATATTTAAATATTGAGGACCTGGGCTCCTGGTACCATTCCTGATGCTCAAAAAGTGGGACAAAATGGCCATCTAAAAGAAGGAATCCACAGAAAGATGGGCAGTCTGGGGCCAAAAATGAAGAGAGATGGGACTACCATCTATCCAAATATTGGCATTACCACAGATTGGTTGAGAAGTATCACGTGGAAGATTTAACTGTAGTAAAGAGGCAAACTGAATGAATGCTTTAAGTGACCAAAAGAGTGGGGTTCTTTAAAGACTGGCAGGGAGTTGAGCAGGTTTAATATAAAGGAGACTCCGGAACTGCAAACCTGCGGCACTGCAAAGGTCTCTCTCAATATGCAACCAAGAAGGAATATATGAAAGATCCGCAGCCTCTGGCTTCAATCTCGCTCAACATAAAAAAAAACTTCCTAGCATGAAGTGCACAATAATTTAAACAGAAATTGGGAAGATTCAACCCTCCAAATTTCACAGGAACAGTAAGTTTGCTGTATGTCCTCCGCACTGCCTTCCCCTACCAGAGAAAGTCAGTAAGAAGAGATTGAAGTTGGGTAAACCATATCTTGGAGAAAAATGCATTGAGCATACCGAAAGGGTACAGTAAACTGGGAGAATATTTATTTAGATTACACTCACACTCCCCCACAAGGACAGGGGTAAGGAGAACCAGGGCTGGAGATCTTGCTTAATACGCATAAGAGATGCAGGTTATTTTAAACAACTTGGAAGAGTTGCTAGAGATTTTAACACCCAGGTATGTAAGGGTATGGGATTCCCAGATGAGGCCCAAATTTAAAATCTCCCTCTCATCCAATAGATTGTTGAGGTCCAACAATGTTTCCCCTAAGTTTAACTTATACCCTGAAACAATGGCAAACTGCTGAATTCCCCTCAGGGCTGCTGGTATAGAGGGCTAAGAATGTTCGAGACGGAGCAGCAACTCATCTGCATAAGCCAAAAATGAATACTCCATATCCCCCTCCCATATCCCCCCATACCTGAGGATTGCAGGATGAGCACCGGAACGGGTTCGAGATACAGGTTGAAAAATAAGGGAAACAGAGGGCACCCCTGTCTTGTGCCCCATTCAAAGGTAAAACTAGGGGAGAGTATCCGGTTACACCACATATGGGCAGTTGGACCGTGATACAAAAGTTTGATATACATAATAAATTTGTCCGGTTTCCCATACTGAGCGAGAACTGGGAAAAGAAATTACCAAGAAACGTGGTCAAATGCCTTCTCTGCATCCAGGGAGATCAGAGCTGCAGGAACCCTGACCGCCCTGGATACAGAGATCAGGTGGTGCAGCTTACAGCGGTAATCGCTAGAGACCCTGTCTGCCATGAAACCAACCTGCTCCACCCCGATAAGGCCAGTCCACACCCACTGTATCTGGGTAGCCAGTACTTTGGCCAAGATTTTCAGGTCTGAGTTAATAGTAATAATAATAATAAACTTTATTTGTATGGCATCTTTCAAAAACCAAGGCGCCTTAACAATATTAAAATCACAATATTAACAAACATCCATCTCAGCAGTAAACAATATAATCAAACTGGTATCATTCATAGTTAATCACCAAAAGCTTGGTGCCACAAAAAAGGTTTTAATGCTAATTTAAACCCCTGCACAGTCGTGCACTCACATAACTGACGTGGTAGAGAATTCCAAAGGGTAGGGGTGACATACATAAATACTCTCGCCCCAGAAGATTTCAGACACACCCTTGAAATCTCTAGCAACCCCTCATCAACTGAGCGGAGCAATCACCCAGGGCAGTAAGGGGCCAGAAGCTCTTTCAGATAGTCCAGGCCCAGTCCATGTAGGGCTTTAAAAATCAGAAGACCGACTTTAAAGGTGATCCGCCACTGAACTGGCAGCCAATGCAGCACTGGCGAAATATGACAGGACCAGGATGATCCTGTCAAAAGCTGGGCTGCCGCATTCTGCACCAGCTGCAGGCGGCGGATTTCTACCCCTGGTAGCCCTAGGTAGAATGAGTTGCAGTAGTCCACACACGAGGTCACAAAGGCATGGATCAGTGTAGGAAGGTCACCAGATGGAACAAGGTGCTTGATCCTGGAGATATTCCTCAGATGGTAAAACAAGGATTTGATGACAGCTGACACCTGCGAATGCAGGGTCAGCCCTTCATCAAAGATTACCCCCAGGTTTTGCACCTGTTCAGAGGTCAGTAGTGGCACACCCCCGAGAAAAAGTCCAGAGGGTGAACCCACAGCAAACCCCCCTGTCCGGCGGCCTGGATCCACAACCAATACCTCAGTCTTATCAGAGTTCAACTTCAACCAACTGGCATCCATCCACCCACTCCTGGATTTCAATGAGGCAGCTATTAAAGACCGAGACAGCTCCATCCTGGTCGGGTGCAAAAGAAAGGTAGAGCTGGGTATCATCAACATAGCAGTGAAACCTCAGCCCATACCTTCTTACAGTGTCTCCGAGGGGCAGCATATACACTGCGAACAACATGGGGGACAGCACTGAGCCCTGAGGAACTCCATATGATAGAGAGACTGGGTCCGAGGAATAAACCCCGGACACCAGTCTCTGAGATCTTCCCGTGAGGAACGATGTAAACCACCCAAAGACTGTATCTGACAGTCCGCAGATGAACCTCAAATGATCAAGCAGAACCCCATGGTCCACAGTGTTGAACGCTGCTGAGAGATCCAGGAGGACCAGAATGGAACAGCTCTTCTGATCTCTAGCCATCAGGAGATCATTGAGCATCCAAACCAGTGCTGTCTTAGTACTATGTCTCCTTCGAAATCTATACTGGTGGGGTTCATAGATGTCATGAATGGTCAAATGGTCCTCCAGCTGAGTGGCCACTACTTTCTCAGTCACCTTATCTAAAAAGGGAAGGTTAGAGATAGGTCTGTAGTTTACAAGGCAGTCTGGGTCCAAAGAAGCTTTCTTCAAGAGTGGTGTCACCACCGCCTCTTTCAGTGAGCTTGGAAACTCACCTGTCTCCAAGGAGCACCAGACTATCTGAGCTAGGACCAGGCCGATGGAATCAATACTACCTACAATAAGGGAAGATGGTCTCAGATCCAAACTTCAGCATGTAGGGTGCAGGGTTTTATTTAACTCTAAAAAATTGCTTGGCGTTTTGCTCATAAAAGTTCTAAAACATTGTGAAAATGCATAACACTTGCCTCACTGTGTTTAACAAATGTAACACTTCTAGAAAACCTATATAAATACTTTCTGTACAGTTAGTATTGTCCCAAGGAAAAAAACTGCTAATCAATTATTTAAAACCCTGAGGGCGCACACTCTGGACGATCCACATGACATCCATGAAAGCTGGTCGGACAAAGGTACTCCAAGAAAGTCAAGGATTAGTGACCCTGTGTTGATCCACAGCAACACCCATAGAGTGTGCTGGATGGAACGCCACCTTGATGTTAGCCACCTTAGTCACAAAACATCGCGCAAGCTTATTGCACTCCTCTTGCGAAAAAGCTTTCCAGACTTGTAGACAGGCTGGGTTGCACAATCTGTCCACAGTTCGGAACAGCTGAGCTGTTCGATTTTGAGCAGCCATAGTCTCCCCGGACAGGAATTCTGCCTTCTTATGGGAGATTGCAGATTGATAGACTTCATAATGGTCCATCAATTTAAGGTGGTCGGCATCAAAGGCGGATTTCTGCCAGCAACGCTCTAACCTTCGTCCTAGTCGCCACATCTCCCTCAAAGTCCCATCAAACCATGGGGATTAAGGGCAAAGGGACAGGGGACGAACACGGACAGGAGCAATGACATCCAGGGTCGCCGCAATGGTCAAATTATAAGCCATCACGAGGGCCTCTGGGTCACTGTTTGCCTCTGAGAGGGACGAGAGATCTAGCACTGCCGTAAGGCCTTGAGAATTTATATCTCGCAAAGGACGGTACTGAGTCATCTCTACAGGGGAAGGCCTACGTTGGGGGGCACTAAAACTAAACCCCACGGTGTAGTGATCAGACCATCCAACCGGTTCCACCCCCAGGCTGGAAGCCTCAATCCCCAGAAGGAAGACTAAGTCAAGAGAGTGAACTTGACTATGAGTAGCAGTGGTAACTACCTGTGTAACACCCAGAGAGGCCATCAACTGGAGGAAGTGTTGTCCAGACTGTGAGAGTTCGTTGTTGACCCAGGCGTTGAAGTCACCCAGGACCATCTGCCTGGGTGACTCAAACGCCATGTCAATGACGAAGTCTGCAACTTCTTGAAGGAATTGTTTCTCTCTCTTGGTGGACAGTAGACGAGGATGATCCTACAGCCTACACCTGCTACTACGGTACACTCAAATGACTCAGTCTCCCCAACTGGTACATTTGTGAGGTTAAGTTTGGTCTTGAAACATACAGCTACCCCCCCCCGGCGATTCAGTCTCTGGCGGTGTATCACTGAGTACCCAGACGGAATTGCAGCCTCCAGAATGGGGCCGGAGTTCTCATCCAGCCAGATCTCGGTGATGCAAGCCAGGTCCACTGATCTAACAAAATCTGCAGTAATTGCAGTCTTGTTTTTAATGGACCTAGCGTTACATAACACCGCCCGAGTTGGATGAACCTCTCAAGCCGCCCAGGCTATCTGTCTACCACCAATTGTAGTGCCCTTGGGTATGGAAACCAGACATGGCGGACCACGTTCCGGGTTCCATTTCGCCCCAGGGTGTCTTCTGGATCTCACTACCCCAATGCGGTGGCCCCCCTCATTCATCCTCTGCTGTTCACAACCCCCCGCCCTCCTCCTACTACCACTCCGTGCAGTACCCAGTGCCCTACAGCGCTGGTACGTTGTAAACTGGAATGGGGGGAATAAAGGGGCAGAGAGCGTGAAGGGCAGAGGATGAATAGCGCACGACCGTAGGGGCAGGACTCCAATACATTTTGGTAATCCGAACAATACTCCACTACTATCCAACTATGTATCACCAAAACCTAAAGTAATATAAAATAAACTAAAATAACATACAAATCTTACTAAAAAAACAAAATAACCCCAACTAATTAAACTAACCTAAACTCACAATAATAAAATAAAAAGAAATAAAATACTCCCTCTACTCTCACTAGAGGAAGAAAACAAAACAACTCCCCCTGCCAATCAGACACCCCTAAACTAACACTTAAATTAAGCAGTAAATACAACTGTTAACTACACCCTCATAACATAAAACACTCTAAAAACCAATCATTAAAATAACATGAAATAAAACATAAAATAGAAACAGCACAGTTCAAAGGTCCAAAGAAAACAATTTGAAGAATATAAGGAGACCAAACATGTAATAAACACTAGCTTCCTTGCTATGGAAACTCAGACTTAAGTCAGTAGATGTAAAGTAAAATAGCAGAAGAAAGCACATCTTCAGCACCCCCAGGCCCTCTCACAACCAGGGGGCCTAATGACATACAGGGACTCTCACTCCCTTGACAAAATAAAATGCAAAAGTATCCCAATACTTTTCCAACCACTCAAGCACTCTCACTGCAAGGAGGTTATAAAATCAGATAAAAAAAAATGAATATATAGTCTGACCGTATCCAGTTTAAAAGTCAAGGAATCCTCTTCACTGGTACCACCAATTGTGCAGAGCCTAGCCCTGAAAATCTCAACCAGGGGGGCAAAATTGAAGAGCCACAGCACCACTACGGAACTCCACTGGGTCAACCCACTGGTAGGCCTCCTGAAGAACCTCGAGGACCCCCAGCCTAGCCCGCTGGCTACCCATCAAGGTCAGCCACAGTGCCCCAAGAAGCTGCATGCTGCACAACCAAACACTCCCAAGAGTCGGGCCAACTGCTCACTGCAACAGGTCAGTCTAAGCCTCCTACGACTCTTATGTCTCTCTGGACCCAAAACCACATTTGTTCCACCATAGCAAGGCAACCAAAGTCTGGGAAACTCTTCAGCTGCAAATCGCAGCCAGGCAAATCCTCACAACTCGTTTCACCCCCACAAGACCTCCCATCCGCAAATCACGACTCCAGTTAACCTTGTCAGCTGGCTATCAAACCAGCCCAAGCCAACAAGAACAGGAAGCACCAGCAAAATAATCCTAAACAGATAATCCAAGATCTTCTCTTGAAAGAAACCAAGTTCCCTTCTCCACTATTCCTGCTCCAAAAATAATGTAGTCTTCCAGGAACTTTGTCAGCTACCTTAGCCACACAGGGGATCGCAACACCAACAGCAGTAGATCCAAAGCTGGGGATTCTAACTAGGGCATCCCACTATAATGGACCCCTTGAGTTTAGAAGAGTAAAAAGCAGCAGCCCAATGGACTGAGTGTGCAGGTGCAACTACAGACAAGATGGGACAGCCCCAATGCACACTACCAAACAGTCACCAGCAGTCACCCTGCTACCACTCTTGGATTTCAGGAAAACTCCAACTGCCGCACTTTACTCGAACTCCAACTTGCAAAATAGGGAGTTTAAGCCACCAAACAAGTCCATAGAGAGAAACAGGCAGGTAGTAAAACAAATAACTGTAGGAATAGAACGATAGTAAGTAAAAATGACTAAAACGACTAAACCAAACTAAAACATTAGGCTACAAAAGCAGCTGATGACGATGCGGCCAGCCCTGTGGCCATCTTAGTATAGCAGTATAGTTAAAGATATATATATATTTTTAGACTCTGTTTTTACTCCCTACCTTCGGGGCATCTCTCAGGATCCCGTCAGAGGTTCGTTTGAATCAACTGCCTGCCTGAACCGAACCCCAAGTACTGCATCGGGTAAGGGAGGTCTGGGCTCTCCAGACCCCACGGAGAGGGCCCAACACCCCAGGGAGAACCGGAGACTCAGCCGGCATTGGGCGTGTGGTTGGACCTGCAGACATTCACCATCGCCTCACCGATGGCAGGGAGATTTTTCTTGTTTTTTTGCCCTGGAGCTCGGACATGCAATGATGTCCAGCCCTGTGTGTGTGTGCTCCCACACGCACCAGGAGAATGTCTGCCGATGCTCCAATCCCCTGCAATGTTGCAGCTAGGCTATGCAGTGCCCCAGCCTCCACCAGGAGTTGCCAGAGCTACGGCTGAGTGAACCCCCCCTCCCCCGGGGAAGGAGAGCAGCCCTAGGGTGCTCAGTCTGTCCCCAACCCCACTGACCCCCCGATGACCCGAGCCTGCTCCCGAACCCGGGTCACCGGTGTGGCATCCAGTGCTTCAACCCTCGGCACCACCAGGCCGGCTGAGTTAAAGATATTGACCTATAATTTTCCACATATAATGATCATCCTTACCAAGTTTAAGTAAAAGGTGATCCAGGCCTCCGACAATGTGGGAAATGTGGGCATGTGAGAGTATAGGTAGTTTAAAAAACTGAGTAAGGATAGGAGTGAGTTCCACAGAAAATGTCTTATAAAAAGTATGAGAAAAGCTATCTGGAGCTGGCACCTTTCCCAAAGGTAACTGGTGGATGGCTTGAGACACTTCCTGCTAGGTAATGGGACCCCTAAGAATCTCCTACTGTTGCTCAGTGAGCTGGGGCAAATCTACCTGGGAAAGATAGGAGGAGATTCGCTCTGCCAGGGATGGATCAGAATGATCTACCTGGTACAGCGAGCTATAATAAGCATGGAAGGCCTTAGCTAGGGCCCATGGATGAGTAATTAACTACGGGGTGTCTGCTCCCAGCAATCCCTTAATAGTCCAAGTAGTCTCCAGTTGATGTAAAAGAGCAGCGAGCAACTTCCCAGCTTTTTCTCCAGCCTCTACATAGCAAGCCTTAGTCTGGAAAATTGCTAACTCAGCTTTTTCTCTGAGGAGGGAAGCATAGTGGTCTTTCAAGGAGTTTAAGGCGGGCCAGACCTGTTCTGGGTGTTCGAGGAAAAAGTAGCCTTGAGGGTGTGAATATCACGTAATTGACTTTCCACTTTACTCTTATGTAGTAGTTTACGCTAAGTGGCCAACCTGATGCACTCACCTGTAATAGCACATTTAGCCGCTCCCCAAAGAACTTCCATAGAGTACACAGAGGCTATGTTATGATCAAAATATGAGGTGCTATAACTGCAATTTGGGTAAAATGTCTGGGTCTTGCAGTAACTGAGCATTAAACCTCCAGACCCTATACCATTACTTGCAGGCACCAACAGTGTATCTCAGGAGAATGGGGCATGGTCAGAAATCACTTGCAAGTGAGTATCACAGTTGACAATGTTGGGAATATTATCCTGAGAAAGTAAAGAGTAATCAATATGGAAGGAAGAGGTGTGTGGGATGGAACAAAAGGTGTATTAGGATTTATTTATTTAGATGAAGCAGATGCCAGGGATCCATCAGACCCAGGCTGTCCATGAACTCCCTCAAGTCTCTTTGCCCAGGGGTAAGGCCTTTCCAACTTGTGCCCAATTGTCTACATCTGGTTGATATACTAAATTCCAACCCCCCCTGCAAAATGATGAGGACACAATTATACATAGCTAGAAGAGTGGCAAGCTTGATGAAAAAAACAAGCGTATCAGTGTTGGGCCTGTAGATGAAGCCAAGAAGAACCTCCGTGTGACCCAGAAACCCATGCAGCAGGATATATATTCCCTCCAGGTCCCAATGTTCAGTTAGCAGTTGAAAAGCTATACCTCGGGCTATCAAATAGCAACCCCACCTGTTTTAGTACTATTGCCCACTTTGTAAACCTGTCCAACCCACTGTCTATGAAGGTAATATATAAAATCTCTCTTCAAATGGGTTTCTTGCAAGCAGGCAATCTGCACCTGTAGGCTATGAAGATGCAGAAGACTCGTATAACGTTTACACTTGTCTTGGGCACCCTTAACATTCCAACTTATTAAAGCATAATAACAGCCAGAAACAGGAAATATCCCATACCCATGGACAAGTGAATATAGAAACACCCCCATGTAGTACTCTGGAAAGATCTATCCATCCACCCCCCACAAACCATAAACAATTAATGTTAACCCAACCTGGACAGAAGTCCCAAACTTCCCAATACTCCCCAACCAAAAAATAACCCCCAATCCATAACCCAGAGACCACCATAGTAGGTCATAGTCTCAAACCCCTAATCCCTAGGACCAATCCTCCAAAATACTTTGGTCCATGATGATTCCATACCTACCAAGGTGACCATCTGCCCCGACCCTCTAAGATAGCTCGGGACACTGAGAGAATCAACAGTTCACACATGCCCAGAATAAGGGCACCCCCTGCTACCAGCTAGCAAACATTAAAGCATTGCGGTCCCCACCAAGACCAGGGGAAGCAGAAAAATTAAGAGGTAACCACAGGAGGGTCCCCATCAAATATCAGGGAGGGGAGGGAGAGAGAGAGAGAGAAGGGTGGTTGTCCATGCCAGAGAACCGACAACAATGTAACGTTAATACAGTGCGCCTCTACTCCCCCATCCCATCGGGAACAAAGAAAAAATAATTAAAACCACATATGTAATTAAGAAATCACTCAAAATGAGTGGGGAAGGAGGGAGAAAAAAAGACAGAGGAGAAGGAAACAGCCAAAATATGAAACTTCCTTAAGAGCTTGAAAGTCATCAGCTGAAAATAAGTGATAGAGTTGGAAGACCAAAACACCAAAATCAATTATCCCCGGTGACAAGTACATGCCTAAAATGCCAGCAGGAGGCTACACCCACCCAGCAGAGGTGCCTACAGAGGGCACCTAATAGACCAATATAATCTCTGGGGATATTCGAAGCTCACCAAAGCAAGACAACTTGTCAGCAGAACAGCAAACATAATAGAACCCCCCCCACCCCAGTCCTGTAGGAGAAAGGCCTGCACAAATTACAAATATTACCTTGATCCAGGAAACACTAACTATACAAAATTCAGTAGCATTTCTGACAACTGAACACATAACAGGTTGAAACATCAGGAGTATGACAATGTAGTGAGTATACCAAAATCACTTGCAGGAGATCTGTCCAATCCATGGCATCTATTGAAGCTGGCTACAGTCCGATAGACAGGTGTCCCTGTTGAATCAATGTTAAACAGTCTGACAGTCCCAAAAATAAAGCAAAACTGGGGCCATTTCAAAATTCAGATTGCAAAACATTGACCAGCACTCCAGCCAAATAGTAGACTGGCCCACTGAAGGGTGAGGATGACTAGGGATCAACTGCAGCAAACAGATCACAAATAGAAACATGGTCCATCAAACCATGGTGAAATACAAAGCCTTGAGCTTTGCCTATCCAGTAGTACAAGAGCCATACTTCCAGATTTTATTTTTTGAGTAATCTGTTTTTCCGCCCCATGCTCACTGGTCCTTCACTCCTTCAGGCCCTGTCAAGCTCCCTCTGGCCCCTTCTGACCTTTCTCAGCCCTCCTCGGAACCCCAGATCGCAGCCGACCCCCGGGATATCCCAGTATATCCCTTTTACCGGGCAGGTCCCTCTCCTCCAAGGGGGAAGGCACCAGGGGAAGGGATAGCCCCAGCGCACACTTTCTAGGGACCGGGGATGCTGCTGGGGAACAGGAGGTGCCGGGAAGGCACTGGAGGCCCCTGAGGAGCAGAGAGTCATCATCCGAAGCCCAGCGAGCTATTTTCCTGGATTTCTTAAGGTGCATGACATCCAGACATCAAGGCAAGAGCCGACGTCTGTCACGCACCACCCCCAATGGCCCTGACGTGCTGCACTACCACTGGCCTCCACCAGTGGTCGCTTTGGCACCGGGTCATGATCCTTTCCCTCCCTGGAGAAAGCAAGCAGTTGTGGGACGCTCAAGCTGCCTCCTCCCGGCCGACCCTCCAGCTACCCAAGCTCATTCCCGAACCCGGGTCGCTGGCGTCGCAAGCGGAAATCCAACCGCTGCGCCGACGGGCCAGCCACTTCCAAACTTAATTGACCCAGCAGCAATGACAGTGAAGGATTGAGTGAGATACTGCTGCACTGCAGGCAGCTTGGGCTGAAAACTGCAGGGGAGCTTCAATGAGGGAACTGCAATAAAAGTCCAGAAACCTCGGTACATAATCATGGTGGTCAAACACACAGATAGTTCCATGGCCCATAAAGAGGACACCAACCTCCTACAACTTCAGACCAGTAAATGTTATGGGAAACGACAGTCAATATATAGATAAGAGCAAAACAGGTCCAACAGTTCAGCCTGTCAGGTCAGGCGAGATCAGTTATGAGAGAACTCCAAAAACTGAGCTATTCCTAGCTAGATGAGGGAGGCACTTCTCACTCCATCTTAAACAGATCATGAAAAATGGAGGGAAGATCACACTGAGCCTGCTCGTATGAATTGAAGGATTTTTGTGAGCCACTATGAGATTTGTAGCTGAGCAGGGTGTCACAACCCCCCCCCCCACTCAGCAGGTCAGGCCCTCTGCTCCCACAGTACCAACCTCTGAGCGCAGTATTGTGAACAGAGTAACAGAACAGGGTAACCCTCCTGTCTGTTTTGTGGGTCTGAATCACCTTTGGTCTCAAGTTCTTGAGGGATTCAAACTGTGAACCTCTTGCTAGCGTACCCAACTGTACAGGCTCAGATAATTCTGCCCTTCTGGGAATGCCAGATATCTTTTGCCTACGTGCACCTAACCAGGTATACAAAATGAACCCTTAAAAACTCTATGAAAGACCTTAGATAAATTCTTACCTTTTCCCAGTTTGATATACCATTAAACATATGAACAGTGTTGTTAAAATCTTAACCATCTATACATCACAGGCAAAAAGGAAGGACTTGGAAGACACATGCAGTCTCTTTAAAATAAGAGGTTTTACTTAAAATGAATGAAATATAACCACAGAACAATATATCACAAAACATACAATTACTTAAAAGAACAAGGTAAAATACAAACATAAACTCCTACCAGAATACACTTAGACTTGTCTATCTAATGTATACCTTCTTACAGTGCTTTAGTTAGCTGTTGTTTCAAGAGAATTCAAACAGGAATGTCTCTAAGTGGAAATACAGAATACAGTTTAACTGTCTCTAAACCTGCCCCTTTCATGATGTCACCTAGCTCCTCCCTGTAAAATATAAAAATTAATACACACAGGATGTCCCATCACTCAGGGGGTATATTAAATAAGGTGACATCAGCAAAAACTTGTTTCCCCATATGACCCTTTGATGTTGAGTGTTTCCTTTGATCTAGTTTGCTTTCCTGCTTTATCAAAGACATCACAGAACTTTTACAACTGTGCAGTTTTCTCACCTAGCTGCAACATAGTTTTCCAGCACCATTTGAAATTAACTGCCCTTCCTGAGGACGTCATAAAATGGATATTTTAGTTCCTGGCTTCAAGAAACACAGATCCTAAACAAGGCTATAAAATGCGAGTTCTTGGAAGTTAATCACATACAAAGATCTGCTGTTTAACATATCTCGTCCTTTGAACTGAAACCTGGGAGGGGGGGGGTCATCCCAGGAGCACAGGATGTCTCATGAGAGACACTCAATAACACATTTTTATATTACAAAATAATAGAGCAATCAGAACCAGCTGTCCAAGTGTCACACAGGGTACAACATTTTGAATGGAATTTGAGCGGCAATCAACTTAGACACAATAGGGCAGTATGAGGCATGCCTCTCCCATACCGCCGGAGGAAGATATTGAGAAATACAGATATGAGCACCTTCCCAGGTCACCTCTTGCAGCTGTCTGATTTTCTGAAGGAGATAGACTTTGTCCAAATGATTTAGGAACTTAAAAATAAAGGGACATGGTTTGGCTCCCTCGGGTGACATAGAGTGTAGTGCCCTGTGTGCCCGCTCAAGTCATATGATGGACTGTGAGGTGCGTGTCCCACTAAACCTTCACACAGTTTTTCGGCAAAATATTATGACATTGGGACCCTCTGCCTACTCAGGGAGCTCCATCACCACTACATTATTACTCTTCCAGATCCTTCAGCTTAGTTTCCATGTGGGTCACCCTCTGTCACAAAGTAATCAGCGCTGGATCCAGTCTACCCCACCAATCATCTAGAGAGCTCACCCTGGCCTCAGCATCCCCGACCCTCCAGGTGAGCTCCTTGGTAGCAAGCCGGAGCGCCTTCATGTCCTCTGTTAGAGAGAGGATAGCTTTCTTGAGGGGACCAAATTCCTGTGTGAATCGGTCCTCTGTAAGGACGTCTGAGGAGGGTAAGGCATGACTGGTCATTCCAGCAGGAGGCCTGTTGCATTTAGAACCCCAGTCCCAATCGGGAGTTGGTGGCAGTGTGTGACACAGGAGTGCAGGTCTTATCTCCGTGTCCATGCCAAGGGCTGAAACCATGCTCCTTTGCTACCAGAAGCATTTAGCAATGCTGTATATTCCATTAATTTGGCACTGACAATCCAAAACGATAAAAAATTACAGCAGCGAGGTAGGAGCAGTGGAAGGAAGCTCTCACCCATGGCAGCCCATCACATGACTCTGCTTTTTGCTCTTTTAGTTATTTGCCACAATTTGCTGATTGGTGCTGCAACAGAAAACAGCTTACCTCAGGCCTTAACTGTGTAAGATTTCAATAGTTTGAGAGCCAGGTAGCATTCAGTACAAAACTCAGCTATCTTGTTAACAAACATGTGTACGTTGTTCAAAAGATGGTGTCCCGTACCACCATAAACAGTGTCTCCATAATCTATAATCCTCCTCCTCATCATCATCATCATCATCATCATGGAGTTTACAACTTTTAAGCAGGTGTTTCTAGAAAGAGGTATATTGTGCCTGCATAGGAAGCTTAACCATGGTCCCAGTTTCTTCACAGTTACTTGAATATGATCTCCGAATTTTAACAGAATCCAACTGGGTGCCTAAATATTTATAGTTCTTGACTTCACAGTGTGAATCACCTGCGGAAGTAGATAACCAATGAGTGATTCCCGGAGTATACCTTGAAATCTATACCGAATAACAAAATCTGGGTTTTCTTTTCATCTTAGACCAAGACATTTCTAAACAGGTACCTTTCAAATCCCTGCTGTAAATGGAACTTTGCTAAAACTCTGCTGTAAATGGAGTTAAACTTCAAGAGTGTTCCCAGAGAATATATAAAATTCTGTCATCTGCAGAGAAAGGACATTGTATTCCAGTGGGGTGCTGAGCCATGTCATTCAAATTTGGAGACAATAAAAGGGCCCAGGATGGAGCCCTATGCTCACCTTATGACAGGCAGAAGACTTGATTTTGCACCATGGACAGTAAGAAGTGACTATGATTTTTAAAATAATTAGACAACCAGGCAAAAATAGTTCACCCAAGACCCAGAGAGGCCAACATATTTTTCATCATCAAGCGGCTGATGGTGTCAAAGGCCCTGAAAGGTCCATGTACAGTGCTCAGGTCAGAAGACCTACATCCTTAGCCAGCTGTACATTTGTTGGTAATTTTTAAAACCGCACATGAGGTGCTGTACTTGGCTCTAAAGCCTGACTGGTGCTTATAAAGAACTTGTTTTGTCTAAAGAGATGTATTTAGTTTTTTTTTTTTTTGTCACCAACAGGATCTTCCAGCGCCACTGGTAAAAAGGATATCTGTAGATAATTACTAAGTAAGTCTCTCTTACCATTCTAAACAAGCATTTGACAGTGCCGAATGTTTGCTTGCTGGCATTGCCGTTGGTAGTGTAGGAGTTAGAGAGATGCATAATAGGAATGGCAGTGAAGTATTGAACTGAAGCCAACCCCCACCACCCTGCAGAGACTGACAGGCATTGGGGTGTGCCTTTGGGTCGTCAGGCATAACAGCCACGCCATTTCGCCACCCCTACCCTGCAGACTCTGAAAAATGTCACGGTGTGCCTTGGGGTCTTTGGACCTTATGCTTACCCCATTCCATAAGGAAATATGGTGAGATGGGTGCAGTATAGGAGAATGGTGTGAACTTTGGGGCAGAAGAGTCCAAGGCACACTTCAATGCCTGTCACTGGCTGCAGGGTGTGGGTGTGGGTGGAATGGCATAAGCATTACAGGCGGCAGTCCTGAGTCACACCCCTGATGCCTGTCAGTCTCTACAGGGTGGGGCGTTATGGTTGGAATCCCTAACGCCCCAGGCATTCGTTAGTATTTTCACTCCAAATTTTCAACGTTTTTTTTTTGTGACCCCCCCACCTCATGAACAGTGGCAATATCAGTTTGTTAGCTGAAAGCTGATTTTGCACATTGACTATGCCATTTGGCACCACAGGTGCAAAAACACATTTCAGACAGGGTGTGAAAAATGATAGCTGTACTGTTCATGGGGAGGTGTAAAAAATGGCAATGTTGAAAATCTGGAGTGAAAATATAAAAAAAGTGAAGTCATGAGCATGCGTAGAAACTGCGCAGTGCACACCCTTAATGTAATTAGTTTGGGGATATTTTACAGCAGATTGTCAATGCAGGCATTTTGGGACCTCTGCTCATGAACAGTGTCACTGTGATTTTCTTAATCTGTCCTGAACACTGATTTCCCACAGGGACCACGCATTTCTGTGCCGGAAGTGCGAAAACACATTTTGGCCAGGATGTGAAAAGTTACAGCTATACTGTTCATAAGGAGGTGTGGAAAAATGCCAGTGTTGAAAATGTGGACTGAAAATAGTACAAATTTGTGAACTTACGTGGGTGTGTGGAAATGCACGCTCATAACACAGTCATTTTATGGACTTCTGTCACCAAATTTTCAACATAGCCATTTTAAGACTTCTGCTCATGAACAGTGTCACTGTGATTTTCGTAATCTGTCCCTAACATTGATTTCGCATACCAACCACGCCATTGGGCGCTACATGAGCGAAAACACATTTTGGGCAAGATATGAAAAATGACAGCTATACTGCTCATAAGGAGGTGTGGTAAAATGGCAACATTGAAAATCTGAAGTGAAAATATAAAAAATTTGCGAACTTACGAGTGTGCGTAGGAACTGCGCAATGCAGGGTCGTAAAACAGTCATTTGGGGGAATTTTTTTCACCAAATTTTCAACATATGGTTTTGGGGAGCCTACCTCATGAACTGTGACATATTCGTTTCGTTACTGGGTCCCGAAAGGTGGTTCCGCATAGTGACCGCAAAATCACCTTTCGGGACCAAATAAAATGACAGTGACTGAGTTCATGAGGTGGGACCCCAAAAACACCATGCTGAAAATTTGATGAAAAAATTCCCCAAAATGGACGAGATATGCACCAAAGTTGAAAGAACACCATTTATGCCATTATACAGCTTACCGGCATTTCTTCAGTTCACGGTCGGCTTTGAAGAGTGCAGACGTGTTCCCGGTCCACCAAAGATCATCGTGCCAGACTCCAGAGGTAAGCATGGGATGAGGGGTGTGTGTATGGGGAGATGGATGCGTAGAGGGTGGGTGTGGGTTGGGGAGGGGCAAGACAATCAGCGAGGACCGTTTGTTGTTTTCAGGTGTGTTTTTGTTTTTAGGAAGACTCACGGGGACTTGTGCCATGCTAGGGTGGGCTCCCAGTGTGGCAGGTGAACGTTTTTTTGGGGTCAGTGGAGCCGACGAGAGGGATTGGGGCAACCCCTGGCCGGGCCATATAGACGCTTGCCACGCTGGGTGGGCTCCCAGCATGGCAACTGGAAATCTATTTTTTGGGGCGTTGAGTGGAGCCGACGGGGATTGGGCACCCCATCACCATTATCATACTGGGGTGGGCTCTCAGCATGGCACCTAGAAGTCTGGGGGGGGCCGCGGAGCCGACAGGGGATTGAGCACCCCCGTCAGCCAAAACGTGTGCGGTTGGGGGGAGCGCATGTAAATAGCAGCGGAGAATTGTCCTCCTGTTGTGTTGCTTTCCTTTTCTCCCATGTCTGTGTAAGTTTCTTTAATTAAAAAAAAAATAACCTAGGAGCAACACTCTCTGATTTTTGCGATATTACAGGACGGGGGATAAGAGGAATCACAGTAAACTCCTCCACGATCATGCAGAATGGGGGATGGAACAGTAACAAACTCTGCTGCTCTCCTCTATCTGGTTGGAACAGTCATGAATTCTGCTGCTCTTGTCTACCACAAAGACAAGCAGGATTGCTGGCAATATGCGAATCAACACCACATTATCACCGCTCATTGAAGCAGTCTCTCCCTTTCAACTGTATGCCACTGCAATTTCAACTGCTGTCATAGACAGCTGCAGCATTCATTGGTGAACTGTGGCCTGCACCTGCAAACACACTGACTGCACTGGAAGACAGGGTGCCACACCTGCAAAAACTCATATGATGGCAGTATGCTTCTTGCACATGCGTGCAAGCAAACATAAAAAACAGGTACTTGTTAATGCTTCTTTCCAGCTGCATGGAAATTCCTCCAGAGCCTATGACAAGTTAAACAAAACTGTGAGTGGCCTACACACTGTTGCAGAAGCATATTTTTAAATGCATTGCCTGATCCAACTATTCACCTTGCATAGAAACATAGAAACATAGAAGTTGACGGCAGATAAGGACCGCAAGGCCCATCCAGTCTGCCCATTTCTTTTTCTACCTTATAAATGTGCCATCGGCCTTTGCTCTGTCAGTGGCCTATCTATTCATAGTCATTTGTATTGCTCCCTTATGCCTATCCCATGCCTGTTTGAAGCCCTGGACTGTATTCATAGCCACCACTTCTTGTGGTAAGCCATTCCATGCATCCACCACCCTTTCTGTGAAAAAGAATTTCCTCACATTCCCCTTAATTGGCCTCCTCTAATCTCATGCTGTGTCCTCTTGTCCTGCTATTTTTCTTATATTTAAACATGTTAGACTCTTTCACCTTGTTTATGCCCTTAAGGTGTTTGAATGCCTCGATCATATCACCTCTCTCCCTCCTTTGCTCAAGGGTATACATATTGAGCTCCGTTAATCTGTCCTCATATGTCTTCTGATGCAGTCCCTGCATCTTTTGGTTGCCCTTCTCTGGACTGCCTCAATTTGGTTAATGTCCTTGTGAAGGTGTGGCCTCCAATACTGCACGCAGTACTCCAGATGGGGTCTAACCAGTGTCTTGTACAGAGGGATTATTACCTCCCTCTTACGACTTGTGATACCCCTACTAATACACCCTAACACCCCCCCTAGCCTTACCTACTGCTTTAGAGGTCTGCTTGGATGATTTTAGGTCATCAGTGATGATGATGCCCAAGTCTCTTTCTTCCTTTGTGACTCCTAGCAACTCCCCTCCCAGCCTATAGGTGGCTTCAGGGTTTCTCTTCCCTATGTGCATGATTTTGCACTTCTTTGCATTAAATCTCAGTTGCCACTCTTCTGACCATTCTGCTAGTTTATCCAGATCTCTTCTCATTCTGCCCACCCATCTGGATCATCTACTCTGTTGCAGATCTTGGTGTCATCTGCAAACAGACAAGCCTTACCCTCTAGTCCATCTGCAAGGTCACTAATGAAGATGTTGAAGAGGATTGGCCCCAGGACTGATCCCTGAGGTACCCCACTTGTGACTTGCATCTCTTCTGACTGTATACCATTTACCACCACTCTCTGTTTTCTGCCCGTCAACCAGTTTGCCACCCAGTTGACCAACTTCTGACCCACCCTGAGCCTACCCAGCTTATTTATCAATCTTCTGTGTGGAACAGTGTCAAAAGCTTTGCTGAAGTCAAGGTAGGCGACATCAACTGCTCCCCCTTGGTCCACCACTCTGGTTACCCAGTCAAAGAAATCTATGAGATTAGTTTGACAGGACCTTCCTTTGTAAACCCATGCTGTCTTGGATCCTGTGCCCTATGGATTCCAGGTGTTGCACTATCCTTTCCTTAAGGAGTGCCTCCATAATCTTGCCCACTACTGAGTAAGACTGGCCGGGTCTGTAGTTCCCGCCTCCTCCCTGCTACCACTCTTGTGGGCGGGATCACATGAGCCCTTCTCCAGTCTTCTGGGACCTCTCCTGTGTTCAGAGACTCACTAAACAATTCTGCTAATGGCTCTGCTAGTTCCTCCTTTAGCTCCTTAAGTACCCTGGGATGTATGCCATCAGCTCCCATTGCCTTATCCACCCTGAGCTTAGCAGGCTCTTGTAGGACCCTTTCTTTTGTGAAGGGAGTAGTGCTCACCTCCCTTCCCCCTGTGTCCATGATGCTGAGCTGTGGGCCTGCCCTACCTTCTCTTCAGTAAATACTGAGCAAAGTATCTATTTAGGATAGATGCCTTTACAGGGTCCTCCTCCTCACATGCTCCCTTTTCTCCATTAAGCTTAGCAATACCCCCTCTGGACTTTCTCCTTTCACTAATGTATCTATAGAAAGTCTTGTCACCTTCTTTTACTGTTCGTGCTAGTGTTTCCTCAGTTTGGGACTTTGCCTGCCTTACTGCCTTACCTGCTTCCCTTAGGGCAGTTTGGTATGCCTCCCTATCTTCATCCCGCTGTGTTCCCTTATATTTCCTGAAGGCCAGCCTTTTGGCTCTGACCTTTTCTGCTACTGTATTTGAGAACCAAAGTGGTTTCCTTCTTCTTTTGCACTTCCTTTTCTGTCTAACACAATGGGATGTTGCTTCAAGTATTGCATCCTTAATGCTTGCCCACTTTGCCTGTACCCCTCACCTGTGTTTCTTTTTGCCAGGGCCAAGCTTAACTCTGTTGGCCATCTTATCAAAGTCAGCTCCTCTGAAGTCCCATATTTTTGCCTTGGAATGGGATGATTCAGATGTAGTAGCCAAATTGAACCATACCATGTGATGGTCACTGGCCCCAGGTGACCTTCTACCTGGAGATCTGTGATCCCTTCTTTGTTAGTCAGTACTAGATCTAGGATAGCCCTGCCTCTTGTGGGTTGCTGTACCAGTTGTCTGGGCCCTCCCTGCAGGGAATCCACTATGAGTCTAGTTCTGGCAGATGTTCCTGCTGGTATTGACCAATCTGTATCCGGCATGTTGAAGTCTCCCATTATCAGAACCTCCCTTTAGCTGTCATGTTTTGTATATCTTCTAACAGTAATGTGTCTATGTCCTCCCTCTGGTCTGGGGCCTGTAGACAACTCCAGTTCTTATGGCTGTCCCATTTCCTGTTTCAGGGTGACCCACAGTTCTTCTGGCTCCTTATGTGTATTCTGAATTTCTGTAGCTTTGATATTTTCATTAACATACAGGGCCCTCCTCCCCTTTTGCACCTCGGTCTCTTCTGAACAATACACAGCCAGGTACTGAAGTCTCCCAAGTGTGGTTACTGGTAAACCACATCTCACTAGTGCTATATGTCCAGTTTAGCCTCTGACATTATTGCCTGCAGGTCTGGGATCTTATTTCCCAGGCTGTGAGCATTGTGTACATGATTTTCCATTGGCCAGATTTTGGTGTGTTAGTTGTTGGGTGAAGTTTGGCATTACCCTGTGTCGTCGTATGGGAGACAAACCTTTTTTCTTACCTGGTGATGCAAATGACGGCAAACATGCTGAATTCTGTTTGACCACTAGCTGAGGGGAGGGGTGTTCTTCCATTCGACGATGGTGCTGCACCTCTCCCCATTTGCTAGTTTAAATATTCTGCAAAGACGTCAAACTTCTGCCCCAATGCACTGACTCCCTCTTTAGTCAGATGCAGTCCATCAAATTTAAAGAACTTTCGCTCCCAGAACTGTTGCCAGTTCCCTACAAATCTGTGTCCTTTTTCCTGGCACCAGTCCTTGAGCTACATGTTTAGATCCCCTATCTCCCCTTCTCTGACCTTCCGTCCATCTGCTCCCCTCTCCCAGACGGCAGGATCTCAGAGAAGGAGATGCGGACGAAATAGATGATAGTTTGTCACCCAGCCTAGTCAGGTGTTCCTTGGTCTCCACAACTGACCGGCTGGTGAGATCATTAGTCCCTATGTGTACTAGGACATCAATGTTTTCTCCTGCTTTGTGAACAATTTAGCAATGCGGTCAGTGTCTCTCATGCTGATGTACCTGAGAGACATCTGACCATCACCCCTGGCTGGAGATGGTATCAGCTCCCGAATCATGCAGTCTCCTATGATCAGAAGTTTTTGGATTTCCTTTGTGCTTGTTTTGTTTTGGTTCCTGATTTGGGTGAGTTTTGTTGTGCTAGCTCCTGTGCCGAGTGTCCTGCTCTGCAGTGTCTTCTGCCTCTTTATTTGATTTCAGAGATAGAGGCAGATACCTGTTTGTAGTGTTTATATGGTTTTGGAGGTAATGTGTTGGAGAGCAAGAGTGATGGGGCACCTGATTTGCTCCTCTAACCACCTGCCAACTTCTGGACCAACTACCCTCTGGGTGAGAGGTTTTCTGTTGGATGCTGGGGAAATGGCGGGTGGTTCTTATAATGTATTTCCTCTGCAATATGAAATTTGAGGCATGCAATCTCTGCCCATGCTGCCCGGAGCTGAGCCCTAAGATCTCCAAAGGCCCAGCATGTAGGACAGTGTCCTAAATCCTGTAAGACTGTCCATCTGAAAATTGTTCCACAGTACCTGCAGTTAATGAAATCCATTCCAGATAAGTTGCTGGGTTTGTAACCTAGTCAGAGTAATTAGAAGGAAAAAAAAAGGAAAAAATGCAAGTAATGGTTTAATTGTGCTTTGTTTAACTTGTTATAACAAGTTAAATTACTAGTGCCCCTGTAAATGAGATCACCTTGTGGAGGCCCCACTGATCCGCCCCTTCCTGCTCTGCCACAGGAAATGTCACAACTGTGGTACCCTATAAAAGAGTGTGGCGTGGGGTGGTTGAGGGATGGGGTGGAGTGGTTGGGCCCTTCCCCTGCCTAAAAGAAGAACCACGGACGAAAGAACAAGGAGGTAAGAGCAGAAACAATCAGTCAACAACAAATGCAGTAACCCTGAAAGCTTATCCTAATGTTAGATAAAACTGTAAAACCTGTAAAGCACCACCTATAATAATTTCAGAGAAGATATGCTGTAAGAAACATTTGCTCCAGAGAAAATAAAGCAGTAACAGAAGATATACCTTGCAAAGACAATTTGAATCAGAAGATTACAGGAGTAATCTGTTAGCACATATGTAGGCACACCTTGTAATAATGCAAAAGAAGGTATACCAGCAACAACAATTTGAATCAGAGAAAAATAAAGCAATGAAATGTTAGCAACAAACAGTAGCAATCCCTGTGAGTAAAAAATTAAAACACCACCACACAGTAAATCTGCTTAGCCAAATTAAGTCTTAATCCTTTTCCCTTACTCTGGTAAGTTTCTCTACTCTGCCTTTCAAGCAGTCTTAGAAGGAAAGAGCTCAGGTGAAGCTAGGTGCCTTGGCCAGCAAACCAAGTCTTATGCATCACACTGAAGTGACATTAATTCATGTCGCCAACCTTTTCAAGAACCTTAGAGAAGTTTACAATATTTACTGTTATTTTTAATTATTTTATTATTTGGTAACCAGGTAAAGCCCACTAGGCACAGCTGCCTGTTTTCAGGGGGTGACCTTGGAGCACTGGGTTGGTTAAGTGACTTGCTCAGAGTCACACAGTATGCAAGTGGAGGTTGTGGGACTCAGACCCAGGTCTGTTGGATGTACCAAGCTCATTCACGGCTCCTTATTCCAACCTCTAGGCTATATTGCCAGCCCCTGTTGAGTTGTAATTGGTTCTGTAGGCATCTTCTAATTTCCTTACATCTGGAGGATGCCCAATTCCACTTGCTTCAGCAAAAAAATATAACTCATTATCCAAGATGTTTGCATAATTTTATATTTTATTATCATCCAGCATGTAAAATCCAGATAACCCAGCAATTAATATTTTCTCCAGTTTGCTCAAGGTTTTCCAAAAAATCTGAGAGGTCGTATACAGCTGTAGACTCTAATTTCTGCCTAAATTAATGAGACTTAGCTAGCTGAAGATAATTGTTTCATTCTGCTCAGTACCTATTCCAAGCTTCCTCTGTGTAGTTTGTCGATTTTTCAGCCCTCATAAATATGTCATGTTTGGGGGTTCTATGCTTTTTAGAGGAAAACCGTAATCACAGCAGCTAGTGCTAATAGAGATGATTAAAAGGGGGCAAGAGGGTTCTAACCCTTGATCCCTCCGGATCTGCCACTGAGCTCAGCTGCACACTATTCCACAGAAATTTAAATTATAACTCAGGTTCCCTTCTGCCTGTTTCTGTTTATTATCAAGGTGGATATTAAGGCTATTTGGTGGAGTACAATCAAGGCTCTTCTGAGTTGATTACATTGTAAATACTTTATGTAGGAAAGGCACTATATAAAACCAGATCCTCTATTCTTTGCCATTTTTGCATAAACTGTAAAAAGCACCAGTTTATGTGACAGTGAAGATTTTTTACCTATAACTTTATTCCATTTTAGATAGCCCTTTTTATCTTGTCTTGTAAGATGCCATTTTCCTACCAGTTTAGAGTGCACATTGTTGGAAGAAAAGATTGTCTACCTGTAATGCTGTGTTTCTTTTAGTGGTATACTTCCATAGCCACACATCACCCACCAGTCCTCCCCTGTCTTGCTGTTTGTGCTTGGTGTATTATTTATTCTGTAGTCAGTTGCTTCTGCTTTTAGCAGAAAAGATCGAATGGCTGGAGGGAACCATGTGTGAGAAGTGGGAGTGGTCACGTGGTTGTGGTTTGAATGTGATTGGACTGATCTTCTTCAGATCACTCGTCACCATTCATTACTGTTAGGTTGTAGCCGGAGGCATCAGACCTCCGTGGGAGCTTAAAGCATTAGATTTTTTACCTAACTTTTATTCCGTTTTAGATAACCTTTTTATCTTGTCTTGTAAGATGCCATTTTCCTACCAGTTTAGAGTGCACATTGTTGGAAGAAAAGATTGTCTACCTGTAATGCTGTGTTTCTTTTAGTGGTATACTTCCATAGCCACACATCACCCACCAGTCCTCCCCTGTCTGTGCTGTTTGTGCTTGGTGTATTATTTATTCTGCAGTCAGTTGCTTCTGCTTTTAGCAGGAAAGATCGAATGGCTGGAGGAAACCATGTGTGAGAAGTGGGAGTGGTCACGTGGTTGTGGTTTGAATGTGATTGGACTGATCTTCTGCAGATCACTCGTCACCATTCATTACTGTTAGGTTGTAGCCAGAGGCATCAGACCCCTGTGGGAGCTTAAAGCTTTAAGAATTAAAGCTTTTCTCTCTCGAGGAGGGGCTAGCATCAGAGATGGTGCCGCCCTTGAGGCCAACATATTATGTGTCGCTCGTGGGTTGACCAGTAACCGATGCTGGACCCCCAGCCTCCTCAGTTTTTCTTTTCCCACCATTAAGGTTGGATTGCTGTGGGAGCTGAAAGCCTCTTCTACTGTAGCTGCATCAGTTCTGCTGCTGCCATTTTTACGTGACGCCATAGACACCAGAAAGCGGTAACAGCACTTTTTTTATTTTTCTGTCTTTCTGTCAATACCATTAAATCTTTCCATAATCCCATTGGCTTGTTGGTGATACAGTATCCCTTAACCCTTGTGTCTGTACACCATTCACCGTGACTGGGTGCATGTGTTCCAGGGACACACAAACAACCCACTTCTTTCCTAGCCCCTGGTTGTATATTGCTGTCCCTTTTGGGACACTGTCTGGCAATATGCCCAGTTTCTTTACACAACCAACATTCATTTCTTTTCTCAAAGAAATCTTTTTTCTGAAACCTGGGGTTAACTGGTTTTGGTGGAGGCAGTGAGGGTTTTAGGTGCCCTAAAGGCACGCTTTTCCTTTTCTGTGCTGCCACCCCCCCCCCCCCATTTGCTCTCAGAGCAGGTGTGCTCTTGGCATAGTGGTCCAGGAGTTCAGCAGCCTCTTGCACTGTTTTGGGATCTTGGTCCTCCAGCCAGGTTTTCAGCTGTGCTGGGCATGCCCAGAAAAACTGTTCTAACAGAATCACATTTTCAATTTTATCTATAGAGGTTGTTTCAATTCCTTCCCACCAACATTTTAAAAACTGACGTTGTTTCGTGGCTAGCTACTCGTAGCTCATGTCAGGGCTTCTCCTGAGGTTACGGAATTTAGCTCTGTATGATTCAACAGTTAATTAAATTTTTTTTTATCAATGCAGCTTTAAGTTTGTTGTAATTATTACTGTCCTCAGTGTCCATTTGACCCAATACATCCTGAGCTTTCCCGGTAAATAGTGGGGATAGCTGGACGCTCCAGTACCCCCTAGGAATTTTAGCCTGAATACAAACTTTTTTAAAAGAATTTAAACAGGCACCCATATCCTCCCCCTCTTTAAATTCAGCTATCAATTTGAAATTCAATTTGTAACCCAGTTCTGTAGTTCCAGTTAAACCCAAGCCACTTACCTGCTCTGGTGCTGGTAGTTGGATGCGTAGCTTCTCCAGTTCATGTTGCCTCTGGCACACTCACTCCTCTCTGTCCACCTGTCTCTGTTCACTCTCCCTCTTCTCCTCGCTTCTCTCACTCCACTTCTCACTGTTCATGCTCCCTTTTGTCCTCTGTGGCTCGCTTCACTCGCGCTGCCTCCCTCTGGAACTCCAGCTCCATTCTGCACAACTCAGTCTGCAGCCTGAGTACTTCTGGCTCCAGAATGCTGGTGACCTTCCCCTGCTGCTGTGGCCCTTCACTGGCACTGGGCCTGCTGCCCTCCTCATTGGATCTGGACTCTGCACTGGCCACTAGCCCTTTCACACTCAGGGTTCGGTTCCTTACAGTCACTGTCTGTGACTCGATGCTCTGGGTATCTGCTACCATCAGGGCATCTATGAGGTTCTGCTTGGTGGCTTTCATCTTGTACAGGGCTCCTCTGTCCATGTACAACTGCTTTAAGTAGTCTACGGTGTTCCCGTTGTAGTTGGAAGCCATCTTCTTCCCTAACTATGGCTACTCTAACTTGCACTTTAAAAAAAAAATTAAATGGGTAGGAACTTGACTGTAAGTCAAGTGATATAATTCTTTGGCCTTTAACAAAAAAATCTCTGCCTTGTTTTGCAAGTGAGCTGACAGTATTAAGCTGACATACTGAACAATAAAACTTGTATTACCAAAATATGCACACCACTGCCAACCAGTCTGTCACAACCCCACTCAGCAGGTCAGGCCCTCTGCTCCCACAGTGCCAACCTCCTAGTGCAGTATTGTGAACAGGGTAACCCTCCTGTCTGTTTTGTGGGTCCGAATCACCTTTGATCTCAAGTTCTAGAGGGAGTCAAACTGTGAACCTCTTGCTAGCATACCCAACTGTACAGGCTCAGATAATTCTGCTCTTCAGGGAATGCCAGATATCTTTCGCCTATGGGCAGCTAACCAGGTATACAAAATGAACCCTTAAAAACTCTGTGAAAGACCTCAGATAAATTCTTACCTTTTCCTAGTTTGGTATACCATTACGTTTATGAACAGTGTTGTCAAAATCTTAACCATTCATATATCACAGGCAAAAAAGGAAGGACTTGGAAGACACAGGCAGTCTCTTTAAAATAAGAAGTTTTACTTAAAATGAATAAAATATGTAAAATGTAACCACAGAACAATATATCACAAAACATACAATCACTTAAAAGAACAAGGTAAAATACAAACATAAACTCCTGCCACAATACACTTTGACTTGTCTATCTAATGTATACCTTCTTACAGTGCTCTAGTTAGCTGTTGTTTCAAGAAAGTCCAAACAGGAATGTCTCTAAGTGGAAATACAGAATACAGTTAAGCTGTCTCTAAACCTGCCCCTTCCATGATTTCACCTATCTCCTCTCTGTAAAATATAAAAATTAATACACACAGGATGTCCCATCACTCAGGGAGTATATTAAACAAGGTGACATCAGCATAAACTCGTTTCCCCATATGACCCTTTGTTTTTTAATCTTTCCTTTGATCTAGTGTGTTTTCCTGCTTTATCAAAGACATCACAGAACTTTTACAACTCTGCAATTTTCTCACCTAGCTGCAACATGGTTTTTCAGCTCCAGCTGAAATTAATTGTCCTTCCTGAGGACATCATAAAATGGATAATTTTCCCTTGTCAATCTTCACCATTCATTACTGCTTGAGATTGTGCCAGAGGCAAGCACCCGCTACGGGAGATTTTTTTTTTTTTAGGTCGGCACCAACGGCACCGCTCCCGACAGCAAACACACTGCGTCATGCACGAAGGGCGGCCGTTAGGTGCTGCAGACTCCTCCTCCATCTCAATTCTGTTTCTCCCACCGTCGAGGCTACACCTGCTATGCGTGCAGTTTTGCCTGGCGCCAGAGGCCTACTTTTCACGATTCTCCTCTCTCCGAGTAGTTCTTCCCGACGCCTGCTGATTTTGGTAAGATTGTTCTTTATTTTCACGGCGCTGGAGCTTTTTGTGTTTATATATTGTTTTTACATCATATCCGGTTTGGGAGCAAAGCGTAAGTCGAAAGCGGGCCACGCCCCTATGCATCTGTGCTCCTGTGGCCGGCATTTTTCTGTTATAGACCGGCATGATGTTTGCCTTCGCTGCCTGGGACCCAACCATGATATGGATTCATGCAACGCCTGTTTCTCAATGGACCATCATGTCCTAGAAGTCCGCGTGTTCAGGATCGGCAAGGCTCCTCTGACTTTCGGGGGACAGCGTCGCTCCAGGGCTTCCCAGGTAAGATCTCTAGACCCTTTCTCCGGGTCCCCTCCCAGACCTATACAGTCTGGAGAGGAGGAGGCCTCCTCAACTTCTAGTCTTGCTGAGGAGGAGGCCTCTTTCATGGTGTCGGAGGAGCGTCGTGGTCCCTTCTGGGGCCACGGTGGTGACACTGCCTCGTCAGTCACCTCTTCGGAGGTGCAGACTCCCCCAGTGTTGAGGCCCAGGTCTGTTGGGCCCGGCATAAGTGGACCCTCGATGCTGCCTTCCGGCACCGCTACGGATCCCAGCACTGTTCGAGGCACCGGTGATCGGGGCGGCACCGTTCACGGCTCTGTGTTGGTGGTCAACTCTTCTAGCGATGCTGAGTTGGGTCCTGGCACCAAGGGCAGTGCCGCGGGTCTGACCGGTGCCGTTGGGGAGTCAGGGCTGGGTTCGGGTGTCTCTGGTGCATCAAAGCCACCTGGCACTGTAGCTGGCACCATCGTTCGTGGTGCCATTTCTCTTTAGACCCTTTGGGTGGCCAGTATTGAGGCCCAGCTGGTCTCTCCCTCCTCAGAGGAGGAGGATGATTCGGACGTGGACCCATCCTGGCACCCTGACTATTCGGAGTCAGGGTCTCCAGTGAGATGAGGTGCTAGGTGGCCCAGCGCACCTATTCCTCTGTCTTCTCTGCTGTCCTCTCCTGAGGCCTCCCAGGCTGGGGGTGGTCTTGGGTCCCTGGATGGGGATGGCGTGGAGGAGGAGGGAGATGCTCATCCTCCTGTGGGGGTTGTGGTAGCTGTCGATCCCAGTGCTGCTGCACCTGCTCGGGGTGGGTTGTCGCTGGAGTCAAGGAGGAGAGCATTCTCAGAGTCTGGGGGGTTGAGAGACTGGGATGAGGTGCCTCGCTCTTCACCTGCCACCCCTCGGGGTGCGGATAGGTGCCATAGCGCTGGGCCCCATCTTTCCCTCTTGGGCTCCAGGGACCCCTCTGGTGACATTGCTGTGGGCTGCCCTTCTGGACCCATGCAGCCCGAAGTTCGTCACAGGGAAGGATCCCCTACTAGGCTCTTCCAGGCTTCGCATCCCCAGGGTTCCGTTCTGCGACCTGGTTTGTTGTCCAGAACCCCGCCAGCTCGGGCTCCGTTTTCCAGATTTCAGAGCCTCAGCAGAGGACAGTTGCCTCGTCATAGGTGCCCCTCTCCCGTTCCTCTGGAGCCACCCCCCCTCTCTCCCAGGCCATGTCGGTCCTACGGTCTCGTTATCCTGGGAGACGTTCAGAGGCTCTGCGGCGGCCTTCCCCCTCATACGTTAGATGTATGCATGAGCGGGTGTTTCACCTATCCTCACCGCTGCAGGAGTCCTCTGGACATTCAAGCTCCCCATCATCCTCATCTCCATCCTCGGAGGGAGAGGAACCCCCTGCTCATCTTTCTTCCGATGCTGATTTCACTGAATATCAGCGATTTCTTTTGAGGATGGTGAGGGATCTTCGTATCTCTTTTGTTAGGTGAGACAATACCGAATGGGAGACATGTGAATTCCTCAGTGAATTCGGTGCCCAGCATTTGGTGGTACTGTCCTGGCCTATTCCTTTCTAGGAGGTGTCTATCCGTTCCCACCAGCGATGCGTAGCCCGTTCCTATTCCAGCCCGGCAGACTGCAGGAGAAAGGTATTCTACCCCATTGGGTCTGTAGGTTCCTTGCCCGCAGCCTTCGGGATTGGCATTCCTAGAAACTCCCTCGGCGCGCATGCACGCTCTGCACTCACCATATTCAGATTCCTTACAATTTGACCGGTGAGGGAGAAGGGTGTTCTCTTCTTTTCATTCGATGCTGTGCATTGCCTCACATCAGGCACACCATTCTGCCTACAATAGGCATTTATGGTCGATGCTATCCCAGCTTCTAACATCAATGCCTGATTTGGAGCAATCTAGATAGGCCATTGCCCTCTCTGCTATAGGCCTGGAGCTGGCAAGACACCAAGCAAGGGCATCTTACGACACCAATGAGGTGGCTTCCAGGCTTGCAGGGACAGCGATCTGTATTAGACAGATGGCATAGCTTCATCTATCAAGGTTATCACCCCTGGCCCGGCGTAGGGTGATTCGCTCCATTTTCCAGGGGACCTGTCTTTTTTCCTCCAGGGCTAGGAGGCTTCTGCAGGGGCTTCCTCCATCTCCCCATCCCCGGGGGAGACCTCCTAGCTCTCCTCCACCATAGGCTTCTTGTCTGATTAGCCCAGGGTCTTCCCCTTCTGTTTCCCACCAGCAGGAGGCTGAGGGTCTTGTTCCCTCAGTGTTTCTATTATCACCCCCCTTGGTGGGGGGGGGGCTTGGTACTCACCCAAGTAGTAATGAATGGTGAAGATTGACAAGGGAAGATATGAAAATTACGTTCCTACCGTAATTCTTGATCTTCTCTTGTATCTTCACCATTCATTACTGATACCCACCCACCTTCCCCTCAGTGGCCTCTTACTGCAGCATCTCCTCCTCCCTACTCATTCCTCTCCCTTTCTCGTTGGCCTTTAAGCCAAAAAAAAAAAAAAAACCCATCTTGATTTTCCATTCTTCTCTGTACGGATCCTTTTTCCTCAAGGTAAAGGGGAACAAGTAGGATTTATTCTATCCTGAGGGAACTCTTTCTGATTGCCCCTAGGGGTGACCTCTTGACTTCTTAGCCATGTTGTTCAGTTCACAGCTGAAGAGACTGTCCCTCTATGGCTCGGCCCCAATTTTCAGGTTCCCTCTGGCAGGTATTAATTAATATTGTGTCAGCTTCTTCTGGTTGGTGCTTCTGGCACTTCATTTACCGTGAGCTGTTGTTCTTGCCTTGCCTTCAGGGAGTCTGATTGAGTTCCCACTCTATTCTTTTATACAAAGCTGCTTTCTGTAGGGCTTACCCCTTCCTACACACATCTATGTTAGCACTTAATGAGGTGCTAAGGGGCTTATTCCCCTTCCTAGTTGGGCGCTCTCTTTCCGGAACAAAATTTCTGCCTGGGCAGTCTGTGAGCTGTCAGCTAGAGTGTAGTGGGTTGGGATGACAGGAGGTTAGAGAATCTGCCCTTTGTGTCCAATCTGTACAAGCGGTTCAGTTGAACCTTCTCTCAGTCCTATCAGGAGGGATTCTTGCTCCTTTGTTTTTGGTTCCGAGCTTATAAGCCTCTCAACCAATATATCTATGGGCAGTGTTCTCCCCTCTCAACATCCCTTGTTTTCTTCCCTTTTTTCTTCCCTTTTCTCTTTCTCTTTCTCTATCTGTTCCTTCCTTGGAGCCACTCCAGAAGGGAGGCCCTGCAGTCCCTTAGGGTAGGCATTCTCTCTCTTTCTTTCTGTCCTCTACCGGCTTATTCCTTTTTCAGTTTATATCCTTTCTTTTTTCTGTCCCTCGGCTCTCTTGCCTCTCTCTCCTTTTCCTTACCCTTTTTTTTCACCTCTCCGGCTACCAGAACTGAGATGGAGGAGGAGTCTGTGGCACCTAATAACACGCCCTTGTGCATGGATGAGTCGTTTGCTGTCGGGGAGTGGCGCCGTTAAGTGCCAACCTAAAAAAAAAAATCTCCCATAGCAGGTGTGCGCCTCTGGCACAACCCCAAGCAGTAATGAATGGTGAAGATACAAGAGAAGATCAAGAATTACGGTAGGTACGTAATTTTCATTTTTAGCGCCTGGCTTCAAGCAACACACATCCTAAACAAGGCTATAAAATGCGAGTTCTTGGAAGTTAATCACATACAGAGATCTGCTGTTTAACATATCCTGTCCTTTGAACTGAAACCTGGGGGGGGTCATTCCAGGAGAACAGGATGTCTTATGAGAGACACTCAACAGATTTTTATATTACAAAAATCATAGAGCAATCAGAACCAGCTGTCCATGTGTCACACAGGGTACAATATTCTGAATGGAATTTACGTGGCAATCAATTTAGGGCAGTATGCAGCATGCCTCTCCCATACTGCCGGAGGACGATATTGAGAAATACAGCTATGGGCACCTTCCCAGGTCAGCTCTTGCAGCTCTCTGATTTTCTGAAGGAGATGGACTTTGTCCAAATAATTTAGGAACTTAAAAATAAAGGGACGTGGTTTGGCTCCCTTGGGTGGCATAGGGTGTAGTGCTCTATGTGCTCGCTCAAGTAATACGATGGACTGTGAGGTGCATGTCCCACTGAACCTTCACAGTTTTTAGGCAAAATACTATGTCATTGGGATCCTCTTCCTACTCAGGGAGCCCCATCACCACTACATTATTACTCTTCTAGATCCTTCAGCTTAGTTTCCATGTGGGCCACCCTCTGTCACAAAGTAACCAGCGCTGGATCCAGTCTACCCCACCAATCATCTAGAGAGCTCACCCTGGCCTCAGCATCCCTGACCCTTCAGGTGAGCTCCTTGGTAGCAAGCCAGAGTGCCTTCATGTCCCCGGTTAGAGAGAGGATAGCTTTCTTGAGGGGACCAAATTCCTATATGAATCGGTCCTCCGTAAGGACGTCCGAGGAGCGAAAGGCATTACTGGTCATTCCATCAGGTGGCCTCTTGTGTTTAGAACCCCAGTCCCAATCGGGAGTTAGTGGCAGTGTGTGACACAGGGGTGCAGGTCTTATCTCCGTGTCCATGCCAAGGGCTGATACCATGCTCCTTTGGTACCAGAAGCATTTAGCAGTGCCGTATATTCCATTAATTTGGCACTGACAATCCAAAACGATAAAAAATTACAGCAGCGAGGTAGGAGCAGTGGAAGGAAGCTCTCAGTCATGGCAGCCCATCACATGACTCTGCTTTTTGCTCTTTTAGTTATTTGCCACAATTTGCTGATTTGTGCTGCAACAGAAAATAGCCTGCCTCAGGCCTTAACTGTGTAAGATTTCAATGGTTTGAGAGCCAGGTAGCATTCAGTACAAAACTCAGTTATCTTATTAACAAACATGTGTAGGTTGTTCAAAAGATGGCGTCCTGTACCACCATAAACAATGTCTCCATAATCTATAATCCTCCTTCTCATCATCATCATCATGGAGTTTACAACTTTTAAGCAGGTGTTTCTAGAAAGAGGTATATTGTGCCTGCATAGGAAGCTTAACCATGGTCCCAGTTTCTTCACAGTTACTTGAATATGATCTCCGAATTTTAACAGAATCCAACTGGGTGCCTAAATATTTATAGTTCTTGACTTCACAGTGTGAATCACCTGCGGAAGTAGATAACCAATGAGTGATTCCCGGAGTATACCTTGAAATCTATACCGAATAACAAAATCTGGGTTTTCTTTTCATCTTAGACCAAGACATTTCTAAACAGGTACCTTTCAAATCCCTGCTGTAAATGGAACTTTGCTAAAACTCTGCTGTAAATGGAGTTAAACTTCAAGAGTGTTCCCAGAGAATATATAAAATTCTGTCATCTGCAGAGAAAGGACATTGTATTCCAGTGGGGTGCTGAGCCATGTCATTCAAATTTGGAGACAATAAAAGGGAGCCCAGGATGGAGCCCTGTGGCACCCCCTTTATGACAGGCAGAAGACTTGATTTTGCACCATGGACAGTAACGAAGTGACTATGATTTTTTAAAAATAATTAGACAACCAGGCAAAAATAGTTCACCCAAGACCCAGAGAGGCCAACATATTTTTCATCATCGAGCGGCTGATGGTGTCAAAGGCCCTGAAAGGTCCATGTACAGTGCTCAGGTCAGAAGACCTACATCCTTAGCCAGCTGTACATTTGTTAGTAATTTTCAAAACAGCAAATGAGGTGCTGTACTTGGCTCTAAAGCCTGACTGGTGCTTATAAAGAACTTGTTTTGTCTGAAGAAATGTATTTAGTTTTTTTGTCACCAACAGGATCTTCCAATGCCACTGGTAAAAAGGATACCTGTCTATAATTACTATGTAAGTCTCTTGCCAGTCTAAAAAAAAAACAGGTACTATCAATGCTTCTTTCCAGCTGCATGGAAATTCCCCCAGAGCCTATGACAAGTTAATCAAAACGGTGAGTGGCCTACACACTGTTGCAGAAGCATATTTTTAAATGCATTGCCTGATCCAACTATTCACCTTGCTTGATCACACTGAAGTGTCATTAATTCATGTCGCCAACCTTTTCAAGAACCTTATAGAAGTTTACAATATTTACTGTTATTTTTAATTATTTTATTATTTGGTAACCAGGTAAAGCCCACTAGGCACAGCTGCCTGTTTTCAGGGGTGGCCTTGGAGCACTGGGTTGGTTAAGTGACTTGCTCAGAGTCACACAGTATGCAAGTGGAGGTTGTGGGAATCAGACCCAGGTCTGTTGGGTGTACCAAGCTCATTCACAGCTCTTTATTCCAACCTCTAGGCTATACTGCCAGCCCCTGTTGAGTTGTAACTGGTTCTGTAGGCATCTTCTAATTTCCTTACATCTGGGGGATGCCCAATTCTACTTGCTTCAGCAAAAAAATATAACTCATTATCCAAGATGTTTGCATAATTTTATATTTTATTATCATCCAACATGTAAAATCCAGATAACCCAGCAATGAATATTTTCTCCAGCTTGCTCAAGGTTTTCCAAAAAAACTGTGAGGTTGTATACAGCGGTAGACTCTAATTTCTGCCTAAATTAATGAGACTTAGCTAGCTGAAGATAATTGTTTCATTCTGCTCAGTACCTATTCCAAGCCTCCTCTGTGTAGTTTGTAGATTTTTCAGCTCTCATAAATATGTCATGTTAGGGGGTTCTATGCTTTTTAGAGGAAAACCGTAATCACAGCAGCTAGTGCTAATAGAGATGATTAAAAGGGGCAAGAGGGTTCTAACCCTTGATCCTCCCGGATCTGCTACTGAGCTCAGCTGCACACTATTCCACAGAAATTTAAATTATTACTCAGGTTCCCTTCTGCCTGTTTCTGTTTATTATCCAGGTAGATGTTAAGGCTATTTGGTGGAGTACAATCAAGGCTCTTCTGAGTTGATTGCATTCTAAATACTTTGTGTAAGAAAGGCATTATATAAAACCAGGTCCTCTATCCTTTGATATTTTTGCATATACTATAGAACGCACCAGTTCATGTGACAGTGAAGATTTTTTACCTATACCTTTTATTCCATTTTAGATTGCCCTTTTTATCTTGTCTTGTAAGATGCCATTTGCCTACCTATTTAGAGTCCACATTGTTGAAAGAAAAGATTATTTACCTGTAATGCTGTGTTTCTTTTAGTGGTATACTTCCGTAGCCACACATCACCCACCAGTCCTCTCCTGTATGTGCTGTTTCTGCTTGGTGTAGTATTTATTCTGCAGTCAGTTGCTTCTGCTTTTAGCAGGAAAGGTCGAATGGCTGGAGGGAGCCATGTGTGAGAAGTGGGAGTGGTCACATGGTTGTGGTTTGAATGTGATTGGACTGATCTTCTTCATATCTTTCGTCACCATTCATTACTGTTAGGTTATAGCCAGAGGCATCAGACCCCCGTGGGAGCTTAAAGCTTTAAGAATTAAAGCTTTTCTCTCTGGAGGAGGGGCTGGCATCGGAGATGGTGCCGCCCTCGAGGCCAACATATTATGTGTCGCTCGCGGGTTGGCCAGTAACTGATGCCGGACCCCCAACCTCCTCAGTTCTTCTTTTCCCACCATTGAGGTTGGATTGCTGTGGGAGCCGAAAGCCTCTTCTACTATAGCTGCATCAGTTCTGCCACTGCCATTTTTACTTGACTCCACAGAACTCCTCCGACTCCGTAGACACCGGAAAGCGGTAACAGCACTTTTTTATTTTTCTGTGTTTCTGTCAATAGTGCAGCGTCGAGTCTGTTCTGTGTTTTTATTATTTTGATCCATGCATGGTCACGTCTGGTCCGGGGCCTACATCAAAATCTAAGGCAGGGCATGCCCCTCTGCATCAGTGCCCCTGCGGCAAGCCGATAACCATAACAGAACACCATGACCGCTGCCTAACCTGCCTGGGTCCATCTCACATGATGGACAACTGTGATACCTGCTTCTCCATGGACTGGCAGGTCCTTGAACTGCACGCACTGAAGGTGGGTCAGGATCCTCCCACCTTTGGAGGGTGATGTCGGCCCCAGGATGCCAAGACCAGGACTTTGGGCCTTTCTCCCAGGTCTCCCTCTGGTACTATACGTACCGAGAGGGAGCAGGCCTCCACCATTTCTTGTCTTGCTGAGATGGAAGGCCTGTGTGATGGGTTGGTGGGACAGTTGGCCACCTCTGGGGGTCAACTGAGCACCCCTCACAGTCTGTTGTCTCCTCGGGGACATGGATGCCCCCGGTGTCATGTTCTCAGCTACATGCTGGGCTCGAGGCAGTGGAGCCCTTGGTGCCATCTGCTGGCACCGCTTTGGCTCCTGATACCACCTTCAGTGCTGGTGAGCGAGGCAGTGCTGGTGTAGGCATTGGGTCCCCTTCCTGTACCGTTCACGGTACCAGGAGAGGGAGAGTATCAGTGGTGGCTTCTTTGGAGATCTCCTTGATCTCTTCCTCAGAGGAGGAGGAGGATCAGTATGATCCCAATTGGCTGCCTGGCTCCCCTAAGCTTTCCTCTGCCCATCCTTAGGGTCTCTGGTACTTCAGAGTCTGCAGCCCTTCCTGAGGCCGCCCTTGGAGCCGCATCCTCCAGTGCTGCTTGCGATGCTGAGGACACTGCTGGTTCCAGTTCCAGTGCTGGAGAGGGGATCTGCTCCAAGTACGGTGCCGTGTCGGGGTCTGGTGCCGGCTCTGATCCCAGCACTGTTCGTGGTGCGGGATTGGACCCTGGTGCTGGGGTGGGTTCTGAGATGGATTCTGGCACCATTTCTGGTGCTGGGGTGATCTTGGAAATCCCAACCTCCAGTACTAGAGATTTTCTGAGGAGCAGGTCCCTAATTGGTGAGGTAGGGGTGGGGAGGTTGAGGTCAGCATGCAAGCCCTTTTCCGGGGCAGCTGGTGTCTCTGGGAGGAGCCACAGTGCTGACCCTTCCATCCTCTCCTCTCCTCTCCAGAACCCCTAGGATCTGCAGCAGGTGGGGTCTGGGACCACCTGCAAGGGCCAGATTGGCTCCATTGCCCCATCTGGAGGTCCTCCCTATGGACATCACCCTGGCCGCCCCTGTCTGGTTGGGCATCCTGTGGTGGACGAGTTGTGCAGCCCCCTCTCCCTGGAAGGGTCCCCTGCACAGTCCCATAGCCCTAGCAGAGGTCCTGCTCTGGCTTGCCAGAGTTCTTCTCCTCTTCCTCCTCCTCCTCCTCCTCTTCCTCTGCCTCCTCTTTCTCCTCCTCCTACTCTCCCAGGTCTCTATGGCCCTTCAGGGCCCATGTTCAGGGAATAGTTCAGGACATGGGTGGCTGCTTTCCTACTACCTTAGAGCCCTGGATGAGGTCATTTTTAGACCTGAACCCCCAGCCACTCTGGTTTCTGAACTGGGCTCCTCAGCCTCCTCGTCTTCCTCCTCTGAGGAAGAGGATCCCTCTTCACCTGTCCTCAGACACTGATCTCACCAGCTATCAGCGGTTCCTGTCGGGGATGCTGGAGGGAGCTCCATCTCTCCCATTTCATCAGCCACAATCCTGCCCATGCGATGTGCACTTTCCTATGGTAATTTAATGGAGAGAATCTTGTCATCTCTCTGTGGCCTTGTCCCTTCGTGGAAGCATCGCATAGGGTCTGGCATCATCTCTCTGCCCCTTCTCCAGCTCCAAAGGACTGTCAGCATGGGTATTGTGCACCCCTGGGGTCTCCAGATGCTGTGCTCCACCCATCTTCAGGAATGGAGCTCTTGGACACCCCCTCTGGGCATTGTTGCCCAAGGCACGATCGCCCCCTGGAGTCTGACTCGGCTGAGTTTGACCACTGGAGTAGAAATGTCTTCTCAGCAGTGCGCCGCCTTCTATACATCTTGGTGTACCAAGCACACCTGACTGCCTATACTAAGCATCTGTGGACAATGCTGGTTCAACTCCTGGCATCCTTGTCTGACTCAGAGATGACCAGGCAGGCCATTAGCCTTTATGCACGTGGTCTGGAGCTAGCAAGGCACCAAGCAAGGGCATCCTATGACACCAGTGAGGAATCTTCCAGACTGGTAGAAACTGCAGTCTGCATTAGGCGGACTGCATGGCTTCACCTTTCCAGGTTATCACCACTGGCTTGGCATAGGTTGATTGCCTCTCCCTCTCAGGGGGCCCATTTTTTTCTCCCTCAGGGTGAGACGTGAGTTAGTGGAATGCCTTCCATCTCCCAGGCATGGGAGTCTCCACCTCATCCTGACCAGTCTCGAGTCTCGCCAGGCCATGAGGGCCCCTCCTCTCTGTGTTCTCCCCACAGGAGGCTGAGAGGAATTTTCAGCCCTCTGGGAGGTGCCAGCGCCACAGTCGTGGTGCTTGGTACTCACCAACAGTAATGAATGGTGAAGATTGATCTGAGGAAGATAAGAAAATTACGTACTCGCCGTAATTCTTGATCTTCCTAGATATCTTCACCATTCATTGCTGATACCCTGCCACCGTCCCCTCATGGCCAAACCACTGGGCGGTGCCACCTCCCTGTTAGCCTTCTCTCTCTGGGAGACCTCTTCTGGCACCTTCTAGCGTCCAGAGCACTGCTTAAGGGCATCTGGGAGAAGGCAAGCAGGGAGGCTTTTCCCCCTTCTGCCATGGCTCCCCAGGGCTCCGAATGGCCATGGATGTGGGACTTGCATCAGGGCAGCAGCTTGGGCTGAGATTTGTCCCCATCTCTGATGGGTATCCACAACCTCCCCATGCAAAACTAACCTGTGCCTCTTGAGCTTTCAAGGGCTACCCCTGACTTCTCGGGTCTCTATCCTTGGTTGGGGGCCCTAGGGATCCTTGTTCTCTGTCCTCCTACAGTGGAGCCTTTTGGCCCACTCCCTTCTTTTTCCTCATCCGTAACCCAACTCCGTGTTACCCACAGGGCATGAATCCCTTGCTCCCTTCTTTGAAGGAAATAGATTTGCTCCACCTTCTGCCACTCTGTCAGTGTTGGGAGACCAGGGGGTTGAGCCTTCTAGTTAAAGTTCCTGGGTTCACCTAGGCAGGTGACCCTCCCAGTCCATTGAGATCTTGCCCCGGGATGGTGTTAATTCCCCACCCTTCTGCAGTGAGGGAGAAAAAGAGAATGAAGATTCTGTGGACCCCCCCCCCCAAAAAAAAAGTAACGTGTGAGTGGAGGGGGCAAGGATATTCTGCTTCACTGCTTGGCACATCATATGTTGCCTAACTCCTGTAGATCTTCTGGGAGACTACAGGGCTTTCTTTGCCACACCTTAAGTTCCTCCTATACTCTTCTGGATCTCGGTCCAGCCACTTTTGGAGTGGGCCATTGCCCTTTTGGTCTTCTGGTAGACCCGTTCTTCCTTCCAGTGTTATCCCTTCTGGGGTCTACGCTGGTCTTTTTCTTTCTCCCTCCTTCATTCTCTTCTTCCCTCTTTCTTCTTTCCTTTCCTTCTTACTCACTCTCTTCCTCTCTCTCTACCTTGACCTGCCTAGTGATTGGGGTCTTCCTACCCAGAACACCCTAGGGCCTTTACCCCTTTTCCCGTGGTTGGCTTTTTTCTCCTTTCAGTTTATATCCTTTCCTTTTTCTATCCCTTGGAATGTCTTGCCCCTCCTTCACTTTTTTTTCTCTTTTTCCTCTCTGGCAAGCAGAACCGAGGAGATTGGGGGGCTGGCATCGGTTACTGGTCAACCCACGAGCACCACGAAATACATCGGCCTTGAGGGCGGTGTCGTCTCCAACACCAGTCCCACCCCCAGAGGGAAAAGCTTTAATTCTTAAAGCTATAAGCTTCTGTGGGGGTCTGATGCTTCTGGCTACAACACAACAGTAATTAATTGTAAAGATATCTAGGAAGATCAAGAATTATGGTGAGTATATAATTTTCATTTTTGGGTGCCCATGAAATGTGTGTGGCTATGGATGAATGCCACTAAATAAAACAGTTATAAGTTGTTAGCCTTTTCTTAGCATACCTCTTGTTCTTCAGTGTACATATGATATTTTTCTCCTTCTCGGTTCTGTACTTACGTATTTGAAAGAACATAATTGGTAGTGATGTATAAACCACATCTAGTAGTATTACAGTAGTAGTAGTAGTAGTAGTAGTGGAAATACTGTAGTAATAAAAATAACTGTAAATTTATAAAAACTGAAACACCATTGAGCAAAGACCATTTTAAATGCTGTCCATAAAATACAGAAATAGCATTAGTTACAGCACAAGTCATTTCACTCATACAATTTAACAACAGAGTAACACAGATAAAGTGCACTGAATCAACAACATGTATCTTTTTACCACCCTGCATAAAATTCAGTCAGTAACCCTGATAATACAACAGGATTCAGGCATAGAGGGCTGATCAACTAGCCATTCCAGTAGTGACTTTAGGAAAGGTCAGGGTCTCCACTCTCCAGTCAACGCTAGCACCTACTGTACCAGTTTTGATTGTAACTGTAGAGTTAGGCATCCAAAGATGGCCACATACTGCCCACAAGATGTACTAAGCAGGTGTTCAAGATTGCTTAAAGAAGCAAAAAAATTAAAAGACTCTAGTCCGAGATGTCCTCAGGAGTGGCATGGTAACATTGCAGTTTATGGCCAGAAAGTAGTCTGGGTCCATCATGTCTGCCCCCATTTCATACATAAGCAGAGTTAAAATAAGTATGCTGTGCAACTCACTACCAATATATACATCATGAATATAAGGAATTTGCTGACCCATTTTGAATTAACAATAACTAAAAGAAAAGTCTATATTGAAAGTGTGTGCAATTGCAATGAAGTAATTGTATGGTTACCAGCTGTCATAAGACTCCTAAAGAGGGCACAGTAGCATGCATCCACACATTTTAACATTTTATGCAACTCTTACTATTCCAAAAACATTATTTTAGCCAAATTATATTTTCCAATTGTGAGGTATCAACTTTATGTCTAGAATAAGTCACATGGCGTACAGTAGGCTTTGCTAATACTGCTGCACTTTCTTTGAAGCTTGTACTCTAAACTTGCTCCAAAGACAAGAAAACAAAACAAGATTTTGACATGGCAAAACATGCGTCTTTTAATACATCACATCATTCTGTAATGTTGTTTTATTGCAGACTTTGGCTAAGTGTTGTATATTATCCTGACAGTCTCTATAACCTGTATGTGGTTTAATTGAATAATTTTTTTTCTGAGCAATTAGGGAACCCTTTAACTTAATAAAATTAATCATGTTGATAACATCTAAGACAGGCAAGCTGAATGGTTAGGCTGTGTTATCAATTTAGTGACATGACATAAGCAAGAATTTACTAGATCAAAGGAATGTGGATTGAATTTCAAAGGAAGAAATTAACTGCTATATAATTATGTAATTGTTTTAATTTTGTCATTCCACATTCATTCTATATTTGAGTTGAAATAACTGTGGCAGACAGTATGTTATACATATTGTTTTGTCATTTTATGAAGTTGTTTTGAAGGAGATTACATGTCTATGATTAATTGTAGCAATATAAAAGCCTATTCAGGAATGACCTTCGGTCTTGTGGCACCCCAAGACAAAGTTGGTATCTACACTCCCCCCACCTACATTTAGCCCCTTTTGGTGGTTCCCGAAACAAGGATTTACTGATATGGTTCTCCTCACAGTTTGTGTCTACTATACTGTATGCTTAAGGCCAACTCCAAGCCTATGCTGCTGTAAGGCTGTGCCACTTGCACTGTCGAAGAAGAGATTATTTTTCTACAGTTGAGTAGCTTTCATAAATCTCTCATTCTGACAGGTGTGGCTGGATCACACCTTGCAAATTATAAGCTGATCCAGAGATCCAGAATTAAAAAGGAAAGGGTCCAGGATATTCAAAGTTATTTAGTGAGCACTAACAGGGTTAGTGTCTTGCTAGCAGTGCTTAGCACCCCTATAGCAGAGGGACTTGCTAATTGTGCCATATTGAAAGGCACAGTTAGCATATTATTAACCTTTTAGCAAGCAGCACTAAAGTATACTAGAATGCCTATGCAAATTGCATGACTGGGCATGGCATACACACTCTTTGATATACTCCAAGGTTAGTGAGGTGTTTAACAAGTGCTAGTGCCACACTATTTAACATCTCCAGAAACCTGATACTAACTAGGCATACAGCGGTGCCCCCCCAGTCACTAAAATTACACTTTCTCTGGTAGTCCAGTGGTCCCCCAACCCCTGATCATTGCTCTGAATGTTTTCAGTGGTTCCTCTACCCCACCTGATCACTGGTCTTAGCTATGCAAAATTCTTTCCCTGGTAGTCCCACAATCACCGCTCTCAGCGATGTTACATTTTCCCTCATGGTCCAGTCATCTCCCCACCCTTGATCACCTGGACTGCACAGGGAAGGTTTAAAGTTACTCGGAACAGTGATGGGGGGGGGGGCACTACACTAATAGGGAAGGAGATCAATGTAGAGTAGACTGATGATCAGGGGCCACTAGACAATCAAGGAAATACATCAAACAGATCTAGAGGGCCATCAGTGTGTTTGTGGGGGGGTGCTATTTCTGGAGCTACTGTTGCTTCTGGTCTTTACTGAGGCCATAGTGAGATGCAAATGACTCCATAGTACCTTGACTGTGTTATGGGGTCATTTGAATTGCGAAAGACAAATATGGCAGATTGCTTCACAGGAGCAGTTGCCATTTGCAAACACTAGCACTCGTTTGGTCCTAGCAGCTGTATGACACCCTATTTGCCAAATACAGTACCTCATGTGGCCAGTAGAAGGTTGTGAGGAGAAAATGGGTTAGTGCCTGCATTTTCCGGCTGGGATATTGGAACATGCTTTTGGTGCTTGCAGTGTGCTTCAAGCATGTCCCAACAGCATTGTATGCCTGCACCATCGAGCCAGGGTCACCTTCTTTTTTTCCAGTCTGACTAAGCCCAGATATTGGCATGGTGTTGTCTGTGCTGTTCATAATCTTCAACCGCATTAGTGACACAGTTCCTTATCTAAACCCAGTGCCTAAGGACAGTTGCTCTGTGTGGACTGAAGCAGAGCTTTCAAGAGGGTTTGGGCCACTTGTATATCACTAAAAATGTGCTGCTTATACTCATGAAATGCAGAAGGAGCCAACAGAAGGAAGTCATCTTTGAAACAAGTATTTAATATTTCACAACTCAGATACCGCAGTGGTGGTCAATTTGCAATGCAATTACTTTTCTTTAACACATAAACAGATGTAACTGGAAATGTTAATAATACTTCACCTATTGTACTCTTGTAGGTCTCTCTTATTTAAACACCAGCATACATCCTTCACATTTCACTTCTGGCAATCTGATTACTCCTCCACTGCACACTGATATAGATAAACTTTGTCTGTCTCCCCTTCAGGTATGCATGACAACTTCATGGGGGGGGGGGGGTTCTGTGTGAATGTTGCATTACATTATGCCTTATTACACATTGATAACATTTCAGACCACACCGACATCAGGTCAACCTGATGCCCCAGTCCACTCACCTTTAGTTTTTTAAACTTTATCTGCACAATTTCAAAGTCAAATATGCAGACATTAAATTACTTGGTTCAGAATATAAGAAATTCTAACCAGAAATATTATAATTAGTAAACATTATCCATCGTACAGTGTTACACCTTTGGGGGGGGTGCTGATTAATACAGAGGAAATACCCCAAACTAAAAAAAAATTCTGTATGTTGAGGCTTTCCAGTTAGACCATGAAACAATATGAAGAAAGTCTTAAGAGACAGTGGTCCTGAGTGTCATACACAAATATGCCACAAAAAGTGACAAGTTAATCCATATGTCCATGAATAAGGTACGTTTAAGTAATTAGACCTCTGCTGCAGAGAATTCCATCCGAGCATCAAAACTACAATTCTTGGAGCCCTAGTACAAAAGGTTCCAGCTGAGTTAAGAAATGCGAACAGTGCTTAAATGGATTTAAAACCAATACATAAAATAACTGTTACAGGCTATATACATGATAAGTTCAATACTCAAAAAGAGAACTCATAACATAGAATCTGCATGTAGAATCAAAGATAAAACACTAGTAACGAGCCAAATAGTAGGCTAAACTCATTGCCAGTCTTCTTGGAGTCCCTCTGGTGCTGACGCTTACCTATTGGCAATATGGAACTGTGACCTAAAAACTTTCACGGCTTCATACTGAAGGAGGAGAAGCCATGATGTGCATTTTGCAACATCACTCTTCTCTCACCATGAGATGGCAGCCATCTTGTGGGAAATCACTTCAACCCTCCCACCCCCAAGATTACCTCAAGTAGGTATGACATTAAACTGAAGTAAACATCCATAATTTTGAGCAACTACCCCTTCAGTATCCACCAATTTATGGAACATGCAAATTTGGCAACATGTATACCTAAAAAACAGGGCACACATGGGACTCACATTCAGAAAAACAGATTGGCAATCAAACTAATCAGTTTATAGGTTTATCACTCTTCTCTCTCTGGAGTTGTCTCACACTCTCTGACAGCAAAGTCTGATTTGATTTTATCAACCAGGTTTTTGCTTCTGAAGGATCTGTAAACAAATAGATCTTGCCAGAGTAAGTAATTTTAAGTCTATGTGGGAGCTGTAAGTAATGTGATACTCCAAAAGCACGGATACCCTCTCTAGGCTGACCAAAGCTCTTTCTTCTTTGCTGAGTGGCAAAATTAAGGTTCGGGAAGAGAAAGAGAGCGGTTCCATCTCGTAGTTATAGGCTACCCTTCCATTTGGCTTGGTAAAGTACTTCATCCCAAACACAGGCTCCATCAGTGACAATTAAAATAGTGTGAGGGACTTCAATGTTTGCAGGCCACTTTCGAGGAGTAGTACGATAGGACTTCAAAATGGAGCTTATGAGATCCATATTTAGGAGGCTCTGCAATGTAGCAATTGTATAGGTCATGAGGTCCTCACCCTCCACACCTTCATCCATCCTCAGCAATCTCAAATTCGCAACCCTCATTCCAAGTATTCCATCCATAATCTTAGTATTTTATTTTCCTTGATTAGGTTTGAGGTGACTGCAACTGATTTGCCTGTGGAGTCTGTTGCCACTTTCATTTTGTCAGTCACAATGTCTAGGCAAGTCTCTTGTCAGAACTCAGGAATTTAAAGCATCCAGTTTTTTATCTAAAACCTGAACCGTTTGCTTCATATCATTTCGCAATGCTGAACTGCCTGCAGCAGCTCTGCATTAGTAAGCTGTGTTTCCCCATTCAGTTCTTGTCCATGGCCATCCTGAGCCACGCCATTTTGCTGCTTCCCCTGTTTCCCTTTCACTGGCACTTGAGTAGGGTTATTCTTTGGCTTCCGCATGTCTGATGAAGTTCATTTTTAGTTTTTTCAGTTTAGCAGAACTTGAACAATTGAGTGACTGTAATGAAAACAAACTCTGGCTGGAGCTGATAGGGTGAGGTTGGGTGGGGAGGAGGCAACAGCTGCAAAATGCATCATTTGACTTTTTTACAGGATTAAAAAAAAAAACATGAGGATTACTGCACTGGGAGATTGGGCACCCTTAGTGCCACTGTTACATTTCTGTGGGGGGAGAGGGTCATGGGTGCTCAGAGTCAGGGTTGAGTTGGGGAGGAAAGCATTAAGAAAAACAAAAACAAATAACCTGTGCATGGGTGGTAATGGATGGGATTAGAGACAAGGATTCCTGCATTGGGATTGAGCACCCCAGTGCCACTGTTATGTTTCTGCTGGAGGGCGGGGTGGGGGTGCTAAGAGGGAGGGTTGAGTGTGGGGAAACTATAAAAATATATTTAAAACAAAGAAAAAAGCACAGAAATAACTGCGCATGCACGGTAGTGAATGGGAGGTCAGTAACAGGATTTTGTGATCGGATTTAGGACACTGGGGGACTGGGCACCCCCAGTGTCACTATTATGTTTCTGGGAGTTGGGTGGTTGCTGAGAGGGAGGGTCGGGTGGGGTTAAGTGTATAATTAAAAAAAGACTGCTGACAGTAAAATAGTGCAGTGTGGAGTGCTTTGCAGATGCGGAGGCGACTGTATTGGCACTCCAACATGATCAGTCACAAGGAATGTGGGAGTGAGTCATTTTCCCCTAGCAAGAGGTCTGCAGGGCTCCACCCACTGCAGTCCTAAAAATAATAAAACTGCCACCCAAGCTGAATAAAAGGTATTTTTAGAAACAGTAATTTGTTGGCATGGGTAACAGAACTCTGAAGAGAGCTCTCACTCTGTCAGCTGCTGGCTCTGCCCCCAAGACATCCATTATGCAAAAAGGGAAACTCGAACACACCACTCACCACAACAGTGCATCTGCCATGTACTGTCCAAACAAATGGAAAAAGAAAAGAAAAAAACAGAGCACTCGCACATGGAGATATTATTTTATTGAGCCAAAACCTGTGCAGCCTCTGATAGTTACAAATCTAATTAACCAACAAATGTCTGCCACCAAAACTGCATAAAAACATGATTGAACCACTAGGTAGACCCATTGTTGTGAGTATAGGGTCCATATGAACATACGAAAAAGCCCAGTAGAAGAAGGCCAATATGTCCAGTATGGAACGCTATTCTAAATACGTAGACATTTTTCTGAGACTGGTGGTAAGTGAACTAAGGTCAAAAACAGTGGGGGAATTCAAGAATGCATGGGACAGACATATGGCAATTCTAGTGGGGGGTAGGAGGAAGTAGGCTGTTGGTTAACTAGGATCTGCAGCTTATCCGTTAGGTAGGGAAATGGGCAGACTAGGTGGGCCATGCAGTCCTTATCTGGCGTCAAATTCTATGTTTCTATGTTTAAGCTCACATTGGTATGTTACTAAGGATGTAATGAACCTAATACAGAAACTAACTGAAGAAACGATACCTGAGGGGTGTAAACTGGATAACTCTTAACATAGAAAGCCTTTACACACATATACCCCAAGAGGGTGGGATAAGATAGATGGCTTTCTGTTTAAGAAAGAGAAGTGAGAACATGTTGCCACCACACAGATTAATTTTAGACATGTCAGAAATGGTTCTAGTGTTGAACTACTTCATGTTCAACAACAGTTATATTCAGAAGAAAGGAACTGCTTTGGGTACCAGCTTTACCCCAAGCCTCCCAAATCTATAAGTAGATCTTTGGGAGGAACAATTAATCTAAAGTCCATTTCACAAATCTGTATTAATATGGAGAAGGCACATCAACAACTGTTTTGTAATTTGGAAGGGTTCAGAACTAGAGCTACAATTTATTGAATATGAGAACTTATGTGATTCATATTTAAAGTTCATATGGACTATGACCGAAACAGAAGTTAACTTCCTAGATTAAAAATAAAAAAAAAGGTGAAACAACTTTGTAGACAAACATTTTCAGAAAGCTCATGGAAAAGAATACAGTTTTAGAATACACGAATAGCCACCCAAAACACCTTAAAAGAAACATTCCTTTTGGGCAAGTGGTCTGAGTTAGGCGGAATTGTAACCAGGACACAGACTGTGAGGAGAAAGCTATGGAAATGAGCAGAAGGGTCATAGAAAGGAACTATTGTCCAAGGATGGTGGCAACCGGCTGGCCTGCAGGTGCAGCAGTAGTGCTACTGCTTGTAACGCCATCGACTGTGGTTCGGGAATGAACCCGGGAGATGGAGGGCCGGCTGGGGGGAGGAGGCCTGAGCATCCGGGGGACCACTCGCCTTCTCTGGGAGGGACGGGGGTCGAGGTTCAGCACTTGGCTGGCCTCTGGTGGAGGCTGGAGGCACAGCAAGTGTCAGAACCATTCAGAGGGGTTGGGGCATGACAGACATCAGTGGTTGCACCTTCACATCTGGGCACATGTCACGCCCCCAGAACAAGAGAAAATGGCTCTCAGAGCACTGGGGAGACAGAGCGCTGGTGCAGACCTCGCAACTCCAACCTGCCTGTCCTGCCATTGGGTGCCCAACAAGACGAGAAGGATCGCGGGGGTGAAGGGCCCTACCTCATATCCGCCAGGGGGGTACAGCCACAGCTCCATGAGGGTTCACCTGCAGGATCAGGTAGGTGGAGGGGAAGTGGGGCTGACACCATTGGTGACTCCCAAGGAAGTGGAGCTCCGAGATCAGGGGGAGGAGGAAAAAGTAGAAAGTAAAAAAAAAAAAAAAGGATGGTGGCAACAGCCTTTACACAACAGTCAGTCAGTACCAAATAGGACAAACCTTCTGAGACCAAAAGCAAAACTAGATAACAATACAAATCAAATCACCTTTGTAACTATATACAACTTGGAGGCCTGGAGGGTAACATAAATAATAAACAAAAATTGTAATGTGCTGACTGGCTTGGTGGCACGGAGGGCAGAGGTACCCATGCCTCACCTGTTGCCCCGCCGGTGACCTGGGTTTGGTGACAGACTTGGTTTGCCAGGGGCTGGCCCGGGGTGGGGGATTGAGGATCCTGAGGATAGCTCTCCTCCTCTGGGGAGAGAGGGTTGTGGGCCCCGGCACTCGTCTGGCCCTCAGCTGAGGCTCGGGGACAGGCAGCCAGTGCAGGCACATTGGGGCATGGAGGGATGGTGGCTATCAACATCCCATGCATGGTAGCATGCATGGTTCATCTGGACAGCATTGTGTGTCTGTCCCTCTGGAACAGAACATGAAAATGGTCAGGTGCAGTGCAGGATGACGCTAACCCATCACAGGCTCTGTACTGGCTACAGGGCCCTCTTCTGGCACCAGATCCATTCTCATTGGCGGTAAGGCGCCAACTGTCTCTCAACCCCTGCCACGGGGGAAAGCCATGGGGAAGCACTGGGAAGAGGCAAGTCCCTGGTATGATGGGTGATGGGGCTGTGCAGGGTTAAGCCTACACGATGGTGGGGAGAAAAAGATTAACAGCAAAAAAATTGTGATATGTTGACTGTGAATGAGACATCTGAAGAAATGGATACACCAAGAATAAGTTACCACAAGGGGAAATATTAAAGACAGTTTTTATGAGAACAGAAGAAAACCAATGACTTGGCTAACTTCTTGAAAGGCAGTTACTGTTGTGGGAACTTTGTGTGTTGTAGTAATGCTAGAGACAGCAAGACTTTCCAACATCCAAGGTCCAGAAAGAAATACGAAATAAACTCTTTCATTAATTGCAATACCAGCAGTGTAATTTATATATTAACTTGCTCATGCATGATGATATATATCAGACAAACCAAGATACGTTTCAAAAATCACATTGGAGAACAAAAGGTGGCAATCAGAAATTCAAACATGGCTAATGCAATAGCCAAACATTCCTAGGAGAGGAACCTTGGATCTGCTGCACAACTTAGATCAGAGACTGAAAAAGTGGAAACCAATGCCAGAGGAGGTGATTACATCAAAAAAACTGCCACATCGTGAGGTTTTTTGGATCTTCACATTGAACATTGTTGCACCAGGAGGCTTTAAAAAGGATTTGCCTCTACATAGCTATTTGTGAAACATCAGCTCTTCTTCGAGGGTATCTCTTGCAGCAGGTCATACACTTGGGTATCCACTAGAGGGTACTCTCATCGATGGTAGCTTTCACCAGCAGCATTGAATGGGGGCCGCCACAGTGATGTCACACCATGCATACGTATAAATGTGTGGGTGGCCCCTAGCAGCCTCAGTTCTTTTCCCACTGTCTTCCAGCTTGCTTCACATGCCGCTTTCACCACTAGTGTGTTGACACTTTCATCGACAAGGTAAATTCATGATTTTTTTTCTCTATGTCTATTTCCGACTCCCTTTTCTGCAAGTGCCGTTGTGGATGGAAGATTTACCATTACGACAACCATTTTCTCTGCATTTGCTGTATGTGGGGGCTGCCCACAACGTCCACTCCTGTGCTCATTGACAGGAATTTAACCAAGCTACACGTCGTCAATGACTCCAGGAATTGGAATCCTACCTAAATGAGCAGATGATAGCGCATAAGAAAGTGCAGTCCCATTCCTCATCTTGGCCCCCGTCGATGAGCTCACACACCTCTCAACAGAAGCACCATTCATCAAAGCACAAGCACCGAGACAAGGATAAGGCCTCGAGTGGACATGGTAAGGACTCTCACTTGTTGAAAGCTTCCACTCACTCGCTGATGGCTGGGGCCTCTCCCACTCCAATCCAGAAGACACAGATGGTCCCTGTGGCTCTGGCCCAGAGTATGGAGGCCTCCCGCATTGATGAAGCTACCACTCCAATGATGACCGCTTTGTCGGTCATGTCATCGATGACTAAATCAGGCTTTGTCTGTTCTGACTACTACTCAGGCCCCTTCGTCGATGACTGCTCACACTTTCAAACAACATGAAGTCTTGCTGTATTCTGACTAAATGCAGTTAGCCCCAGCACTTGAACTGCCCCGGAGAGTAAGGAGTTAACTCTATGCAGAAGCATAGAATGTTGAGCTCGAGCTCGGTTTTCAAACCTCTTTCTCTAGCACTCTGAAGTGTAACCATCAGATTTTTTACTCCACCTAACTGTGAAGTCGCTCCGGAGATTCCTCCTGCACTTTGGTTCAGTATCAGTTGAAATCGGTCGGTTTTACCTAACCATTTCTTTATTTTGGTCTTCTTACCTCTGTCTCAGTAACAGTAAGTGGCAGTGGTAGGTAGTTATTGAATTATTGTGGAAATTGTTTTTTGCCTTCGGTTCTTCTCCAGTCGGTCCGGTTTGGAACCGAACCCCATTCTATTTCTGTTTTGTTTCTAAATATTACTGTAGTTTCTGGTACTCATCGGTTCCTAAAAAAATTCCGATTTCCGGGTTTTTTTTAACCGACCCGTGATACGGTTGGAACCAATCAGTTTCTAGTTGCCTGGCATAATAGCTGGTAAGAGTAACTTTTCAGCATTCTGGCATGTCTGAGAAACCCAAAAAGAAAACCAGTCCCACTGGGTTTCAGCACTGTACCGAGTGTAAGGAGGCCTTTGCCAAGGCCGACCCTCATCTCGTCTGTGTTTACTGTCTGGGGTTTGACCACCTCAAAGAAGACTGCCAAATTTGTAAAAACTTTCCCAAAGCCACTCTGGAAAAACGTTTGAGTAGGCTAAGGGAGAGGGAGACCGAGAAGTCCTCTGACCCGGATGGCCAGCCTTGTTCGGCGGTTGCCAAACCTCAGGGGGTACTCACTGACCTGGGCGATACCTCCTAGGGCAAAAGGAGAGCCCATTCTGCAGAATCAGTTCCTAGCAAAGGGAAACAAAAATCAGCCGGTTCGGATCCTACTTCCCATGGTCCGTCCACTGAGGAGATTGCTAAAGCAATTTCTATTGTTCAGTCGCTTTGCCCAGTTCCGACCGAACCGGCAATGGTTCATAGATGTTCGGTTCGGTCCGGTCGGACATAGTCGCTTCTGACATTGATCCAGAGGCTTTCTATGAGGGCGACTGGGATGGAGAAGAAGAGTATGATGAAGAGGAAGATGAAGGCCTAGATGAGCCTGTAGAGTCTGACATCTCCCCAGACAGGCCTTACAATGTGTCTCCTCCCAGACTTTCTGAGTCCCCCTCTCATTTCTTATTTTACAGGAAAGTGGCTGATACTCTTCAGCTCCCAGTGGAAGAAGCTGAACAGGATCAGGAGGAACCTGACTTTATGGAAATGATGGATGTCCCAGAGTCGAAGACAGTGTCTATCCCTCTGTATAAATCCCTGGGGAAACAGACACAAAAAATTTTGCAGTTTCCAACTTCTATACCTCCTGTGGATAAAAAGATGGACAGAAGATATACCTTGTCAGGTCCTGGAACAGAATTTCTTGTGACTCATTGCAGCCACGTTGGGGTAGTGCAGGCTGAAGCCTGTGATCAGGCTAATATTCCCCTGACATCTCACCCCCTAGATAAGGATTCTAGGAAAGTGGATGCCATGGCCAAGAAACAATACTTAGCATCCTCTTTGGGACTCAGACAAGCCAATTATATGGCATATACAGTCAGGTACCAGAAATTGAGGTGGGATATGCTTCTGGAACTGGCTAAGAATGCCCCTCCTCAGCTAGCCAAGGAGCTGGAGAAGGTGGCTGCAGATGGTATTGAGGCATCCAAGGTCCAGTTTCACGCTGCTGTTGACTCGAATGTAGTGCATTCCAGGGTCATGGCTACATCTGTCTCCTTGAGGAGATTAGCTTGGTTCAGATGTACCAGTCTATTACAAGATACCCAGACTAAGGCCATGGATTTTCCTGTTGCTGGTAACTCTCTGTTTGGCGAACAAACAGAGGCTTACATGAAGAAGATGGATGAGCACAGGACCACTTATAGGAGTGCTGCAGCAAAAGAGAAGCAGACCACTCCTCAGAAGCAGCAGTTTAGGGCTGGCAGGGCCAGGCCTTTTAACAGGCCTTTTTACCAAGCCCAGGCTTCCTCTTCTGTCCAGCAGAGGGGGTTCTTCAGAGGAAGAGGCAGACGAGGGATGACCAGGACCCCAGCATCCACTCAGTCCAAGCCCCCTGCCAAACAGACACCCTGAGGTGTCAGTCAGGGTCGTCTCCCCAGTTCCTGTAGGGGGCAGACTGGCTCACTATTCCCAGGCCTGGAAATCCATTACCTTGGACAAATGGGTCCTGGAAGTAGTGAGCCATTGACTTGTTCTCAGCTTCAAAAGGTTCCCAAAGATGAGAGCAAGATCTTTCACCCCCCTCTCCCCCTTGGAGACAAAGGCCTTAGAGGCAGAAGTCTCCTCTCTTTTGCTCATGTGAGCAGTAGAGAAGGTACCTCTTTGTCACAGGGGAAAAGGACTTTATTCCAGATACTTCCTTACCCCAAAAAAGACAGGGGAGTGGTGACCCTTCTTAGTTTTAAGGTACCTCAGCAAACACTCAACAAAACCAGAGTTCAAGATGGTGACTCTGGGAGTAATTTTTCTCTCTCTGAGACCAGGAGACTGGCTAGCCTCCCTGGATATCAAGGATGCCTATTTCCACATACCCATCAGACATTCTCACAGAACGTACCTCAGGTTCGAATTGCCCTCAGGCCATTATCAGTTCAGAGCCATGCCTTTCGGCCTAACATCGGCTCCAAGGGTGTTTACCAAGAGTCTGGCAGTAGTGGTGGCATTCCTCAGGAGACAGGGTATCCTTCTGTTCCCATACCTGGACGACTGGCTCCTAGTAGGTCAGTCCCCAGGCCAAGTCAAGTCAGCATTAGAGGTCACCCAAAAGCTCCTGGAGTCCTTGGGCTTCATTCTAAACCTAGAAAAGTCAGTTCTGGGACCAGCTCAACTGCTCACTTTCATAGAGGCGGACATAGACACTACCTAGGCAAGAGCATTCCTTCCTCTTTCAAGAGTTCAGTCTCTAGTCAATCTGGCTTCCTCTTTTCAACCTCTAGTTTCTCATCTAGCCAGGCATTTTCTTCAGTTACTGGGCCACATGGCAGACTCCACAGCTGTGGTCCAGGGAGCAAGGTTTCAGATGAGAGATATTCAATTTCATCTCAGATCTTACTGGTCTCAGAAAAAGGACCTTCTCTCCAAATTGGTTCCAGTGTCCCAGACTCTAGTTCAGGCACTACAGTGGTGGCTGGAGGAGGACAACCTTCAGCAAGGTGTCCCATTCATCAATCAGGCTCCTTCAGTGATTCTCACCATGGACGCCTCCCTCCTAGGCTGGGGGGCCCATCTGGACCAGCTTACAGCTCAGGGAACCTGGTCTCACCAGGAGTCCCTTCTTCACATAAACCTTCTGGAGTTGAGGGCTGTCTTTCTAGCTCTGCAGACATTCTCAACTGTGGTTCAGGGGAAAGTAGTACAAATCAGGACAGACAATACCACAACCATGTGGTACATCAGCAAGCAGGAAGGCACTCGGTTCTCAGCCTTGTGCACAGAGGCCATGAAGGTATGGTCTGTGGCTTATTCCCTTCACACTTCCCTGGTGGCTGTACACCTACCAGGGAAGGACAACATCTTAGCAGATGCTCTCAGCAGAATTTCTCAGGGTCATCACGAATGGGCTCTGAATCCCCTGGTCCTTCAGGTTATCTTCAACAGGTGGGGACTCCAGAGATAGATCTCTTTGCTGCCCCGGACAATCATCAACTTCCTCTTTTTTGTTGCAGGCCTCCTCTACTGGGCTCTGTACAACAGGAGGCTCTACTATTGGATTGGAGAAGCAGGTTCCTGTATGCATTTCCTCCTTTCCCTTTGATCTTCAGGGTTCTGATCAAGGCCAGATCTCAGCCTTGCAGAGTGATCCTAGTGGCACCAGACTGGGCCAGACAGCCATGGTATCTTCTACTACTGTCATTGTCAGTGACAAGGCCTCTGTGTCTTCCCAGGCAGTTCAATCTGCTGACATCCCCTCGGGGAGGATCCTCTATCCCAGTCTTCTTGCTCAGGCTTTAGGTCTGCCTTGAAGAGTTAACACATGAACCTTCTCAATCGGTGGATATTCTGATGAAACCAAGCACCAGAAACTTACACCCATGAAAATTTTTTGTTCAATACCTGTTCAGCCAGAATTAGCTGACACTTACTGTATTTGACATTTGCATCCATAGTTTAGCGGCCCACTACACTAAGGTGCATTTGGCAGCTGTGTCTGCCTTTCTTTCAGCTGGGAAGGGCTCTTCCTTTGCCTCTCATCCAATTTTCCAGAAATTCTTCAAAGGTCTGATGCATGTTAATCCTCCCTTTCGAGCCCCTACCCCTTCTTGGGATCTGAACATCTGTATAGCACAGCTTATGCAGCCCCCTTTTGAGCCTCTATCTTCAGCAGAGCTGAAATACTTAACATGGAAAACCGTATTCCTGGTAACCATTGCCTCTGCCAGGAGGATCAGTGAGTTACAGACTGTATCAGTGGTACCTGATTTTATTTCTTTTCACAGGGATAAGGTGGTCCTTTGAGCTAACAGAAAGTTTCTTCCCAAAGTGGTCTCAGACTTTCATCTGAACCAATCTATGATATTGCCTGTGTATTTTACTGACCATTCTTCCTCTGGGGAACGAAGATTACACAGTCTTGATGTGAAAAGGGCCCTTAGTTACTATGTGGAGCATACTAAGGCCTATAGGAATGGGTGTTCTCAGTTATTTCTCACCTATGGTGAGGTGGGAAAGGGCAAACCAGCCACCAAGAGAACTATTACCAGGTGGATTGTCTCTTGTATCCAGTTCTGCTGTTCAAAACTTGGGAAGGAACCTCCCTCAGGCCTGAGGGCTCATTCTACCAGGGGTACAGCTGCTTCACTCACAGCAGCTAGGGATATACCTTTAGTGGAAATTTGTAAAGCAGCCACCTGGAAAACTGTTCACACATTTACCAAGCATTATTCTCTGGACATTCAGTCTAGAAGTGATGCTAGGTTTGGCACAGCTGTGCTGCAGAGCTTGTTCACAAAATAGGTTCTGTGTCTCCCTCCTCCAAGGGGGTACTGCTTGGTAGTCTGCATTTAGTCAGAATACAGCAAGACTTCATGTTGTTTGAAGAAAATAATACCATAGTAATGTTGTTTCTTCTAATGGAGTCTTGCTGTATTCTGACCTGCCTCCCCTCCTAGAACCCAGTAGTTTTGGGATGTGGATGGGCAGGCACAGTGCTGCACCCCAGAGGTGTACTTGGCTTGCCCTATATAATGGGTTTAAGTTATGTTTTAGCTCTCTATCTACTTTGGTTTTATTTTTAGCTTTCTTTTTGGGTTTCTCAACTTGAGTCTTTTGACCCTAAAAACAATTTGTGCAGCTATTTGGCATGCAAGAGTTGAAATAATTTCTACATATTACTTTTATTAGTTATTGCTCGTAATAATCTGATGTTACACTTCAGAGTGCTAGAGACAGAGGTTTGAAAACCGAGCTCAAGCTCAACATTCTGTGCTTCTGCATAGAGTTAACTCCTTACTCTCCAGGGCAGTTCAAGTGCTGGGGCTAACTGCATTTAGTCAGAATACAGCAAGACTCCATTGGAAGAAACAACATTACTATGGTAAGTAATTTTTTCCTTGTCGGTGACGTGTCCCTCCAGAATGGGCTCAGGTTCTACACTGATGACTACTGCTTTTAAGCAATTGTTAATGCCGCCTTCTTCAAGCCCTACTAAATGACCCTCCAGTATGGATCAAGGGTTCACCTTGATGACTTTACCATCTTTACCACCACCGTCTAAGACCATCTCTTACAGGGGTTCAGCCGGTCAGGAATCAACCATGGCTTCTCATGATTTGGACTCTCGGCTCCAACTGTAGCCCAGGCCCCAGCCATCCATCCTGCCCCTTCTACCATGGGGTCCACCAGAGCACCGCCTCCTCTTTCCATGCTCTCGTCAATGACTCCTGCCTTCGATGTGGCCTTTGTTGTCCAAACTTTTTGGAAGTCTTGAAAGCCTTGCAACAACTTCCTCCACAACCTCCCTCCTCTCTCTCGCCTCCGCTTCGCAAGCGGGTGTGCCCAGAGCCTCCCTCCCCCTTTCAGCCACTGGGAGAGGGTGATCTGGAAGATTTTTAAGAGATAGAAGATAAGGATCTGATTGATGATGATAGGGTGCGCACCCCATTCTAGTGCCTCTACTTTATCCTCAGTGGGTGAGGATCCAGGGCTCTATACCCCTTGCTCTCCTCCCGATGACTCTAGTTTTCTGGACATTATGGCCCATTTGCAACAGGTCATAGGGTTTACCACCACTGATCAGTACAGGAACCGCCAAAATTTGCAAATTATTTGGATTTACCTGAGGACCCTGCCATTGTGGTTCCTCCCCTCATCCAGGCCTATCAGGATGCCGTTTGTGTGGCTTGGCACTGCCCTTCCACAGTTCCTCCAGATCCTAAGAAGGCAGATCATCTTTACCAGGCTTCCGCTGACCACCCTTTTTTTGCCTGGGCTCCACAGGCAGAATCATGTGGTCTTCAATGCTGCACATGATCAGACCAACTGTCCTAAGCACTTGAGCAATTTTGCCTTCAGACAGAGAATCTCGAAAATTGGATCTGATGGAGAAAGGGTCTATGCCTGATCCACCATTGTTATGCGTATCCCAAACTATATGGGGCATATGCTAAAATACCAAAAAAAAAACCTTTGGACTGCCACTTCGGAAATGGCAACCAAGCTTCCCCAGTCCACTGAAACAGACCAGTTGCTACCTGGAGATGGGTGCTAGTCTTTCTAGGCATCTCCTCCGTGTGGGTTATGACACTGTGAATACCTCTGCCCATACCTCAGCGATGGGTATTATGCTTCGCTGCCATGTCTGTCTCCGTGTTTCCGGCTCCACCACAGATGTGCAACAGACCATCATGAATGCACCATTAAATGGGCACCAACTGTTTGGTTCAGACACAGAAACTATTCTAAATGACTTACAGGCCTCTGGCCGCATGCTCCATACGGTACACACAATGTACAATACTCTGTAGCCTACCTCACAGCGCAGGCCCTACCAGTCCGTTCAATTTTGGCAAGCTTCTCATCAGCAGGGTACAGCCTGTCAGGCCACAAGGGTCCGTCCTCAGGGACAACCTCTTGGCCGTACCCCTGCCTCCACCTCCAAGGGTGCCGGTGCCACCCCCTGCTGCAGTGGCAGCCACCCCTCCATCCTTTTGACTTCTTACCTGGACTCCCCTTCCCTTATCTGCCGGCCTCGGAGGCAGTGAACGGATGCTTTTCTCTACATTTGGAGGCCTGGCATTGGATCACATTAGACGAATGGGTCCTACAGATTATTCATACTGTCCATACTCTGGAACTGATTACCACCCCCCCTTCCCCAATCACACCTGCCTTGGCTTCTATCCTAGCCTCTGGAACACATTCCTGTGCTGCTGGAGGTGCTCCTTTTTTTGATTTGGAAACAGGCAGTCCAGCCTGTGTCTCCTGACAATCTGGGCAAGGACTTCTACTCCCATTTATTTCTGGTGCCCAAACACATGGTCACTCTTTGCTCTGTCCTGGACCTCAGAGACCTCAACTGTTCATCCAATATAAAAGATTTCACATGGTCACTTTAACAACAGTCCTGCCTCTTCTAAATCAAGGGGACTGGCTCTGTGCCCTTGACATGAAGGACACTTGCCTTCATATCTGGATCTTCTGGCCCATCGCCAGTACCTTTGGTTCCAGCTCCTAGGCTTCCATTACCAATTCTGTGCCCTGCCCTTTGGATCATCCTCAGTGCCACGGGTCTTCACAAAGTGCCTGGTGGTCGTGGCCACCACCTTCATCGCCAAGGCCAGTACGTGTTCCCATATTTGGACAATTGGCTTACAAAGCTTAATCCCAGAAGGGTTGCAGGACTCTCTTGCATGCACCTTCAAGCTCTTCTGGGATGTCGGCATCACTGTAAATGTCACCTAGTCCCACATGGCACCATCCCAACACCACCAGTACATCGGTGCCATCTTAGATACTGCCCAAGGGTGAGCCTTTTTGGCGGAAGACAGATGTCAAAAGCTCATGCCCCTGGCATGGCACTATCATGTGGCTCACCAGATCACAGTGCCAATACATGCACCTCCTCGGTCACATGGCCACGGCCTTTTCCATTGTGCCGTATGCTCGCTTACACATGCGCCTTGTCCAGTGGGTCCTGAGCTGCCAGTGGTGCCAAAAGACAGGGGACTTCGACTGTACCATCCGAGTGACCCCTGCCCTCTGGCAGGCCGTCTCTTGGTGACTCAATCTGACAAACCTACAGCTCGGCATGCCCTTTCACTCAGCCCCCCAACTCAAACTCTCAACATGGACTCCTCCGCTCTGGGTTGGGGCTCCCACCTTGGTCCACATCAAACACAGGGACTGTGGGGTCTGGACACCGTGTTTCTCTACATCAACCTTTTGGAGATGCAAGCTGCCCATCTGGCTCTTCAGACCTTCCAACCATTCCTTGTTCCTGGACCCCTGCTGGTACAAACAGACAATACCTGTGTAGTATATTACATCAACAAATAAGAAGGCACAAAATCATGAACTCTGTGCCAGGAAGCCATGAAAGTTTGGAATTAGGCTGTAGCTCTCCAAATTCATCTAGTGGCAGTACATGTTCCCGGAGCCCAGAACTTCATAGCAGATCACCTCAGCCGTAACGCATAGGGCCATGAGTGGGCCTTGACAGTGGACATTCTCCACAATATATTCTTACTGTGGGCTACTCCAGATATTGATTTATTTGCCTTTCCAGACAATCACAAACTTCCCCGCTACTACTCAATCATTTCAGACTCATAGGGCAAATCCCTGGATGCCCTGTCCCTCTCCTGGCATGGGCACTTTTTATATGCCTTCCCACCTGCTTCTCTCTTCCAGTGAGTACTACTCAAATTCCAGCTGGAGCCTGCCTCCATGATTCTTATCACCCCCTTTTGGCCCTGGCAGATCTGGTTTCCCCTTCTCCAACATCTGTCATTCACAGATCCCCTTCCTCTCCAATCGGGTCTCCTCACGCAGAACCAGGGAATACTTCTTCATCCCAATCTCTGGTCCCTTAATCTTCATGCTTGGCTCCTGAGGATGTCTTCACAGCTCGGCAATGTGTTTCTGCCTCTGTGGCCACCATTCTACTGGCCTCTCGGAAGGCATCCACCAGAAAGGCTCGTGTTGCCATCTGGATGGTCAACAAGGGCTTGAATCCCTATTCCTGCCCTTTACCTAGGATCCTTGAGTACCTTTCCACCCTCTCCACTCAGGGCTTAAGCTACTCTTCCATCAAAGTTCATTTAGCCATGATATCGGCTTTCCATGAACCCATTGGGGACCGGCAGGTCACTCAGATGGACCGCGCCAAGATGTTTCTCAAGGGCAGTCAACATTTCAAACCCCTTGCCAAGAATCTCATTTCGCCCTGGAACCTCAACTTCATCCTGGAAAAATTGACCCTTGAACCATTTGAACTGACAGCTACCTGTGACATGCACTTCCTGGCCTGGAAAGCCCTTCTCCTGGTGGCTGTCACAACGGCTCAGTGCATTTTGGAACTTCAAGTCCTCATGTGCCATGAGCGGTACCTGGTCTTTCATAAAGACAAGAGTCTCTCTCTCCACACCAATCCCACGTTCCTTCCAAAGGTAGTTTCGGACTTCATGCTCAACCAGTCCATTAACTTACTTATTCTCTACCCGGATCATTCTAATCCAGGAGAATGTATTTTCCACACTCTGAATGTACACCGCATCCTACGTTATTACCTCGCTTGCACCAAGCCTTCTCGAAAATCCATGCAACTCTTTGTTGCTTTCACTCCTGGTAGGGAGGGTCACCCTGTCACGAAGCAAACCTTGTCTAATTGGTTAGCCCATTGTATCACCTATTGCTACAATAAATACAAGCCTCTTCCCAGGAGCTGTGCATGCCAGGGCTCTTTCTACCTCTGCTGCCTGCTGCAGGGGCGTATCCATCACCGATATCTGTGACACTGCTACATGGTCTACTGTTCATACACTTACTAGACATTATAGTCTTGATATGGCCTCCAGGTACCGCACCTCCTTTGGCTGTGCTGTCCTGCAGGGCCTCCTGTCTTGACCACCCTTTCTATTTAACTGCTTGGGAAGCATCCCAAATGTATGACCTGCTACAAGAGATACCCTCGAAGAAGATAGTACAGTTTTATACTTACCATAATGGTAGATCTTCGAGAGGATCTATTGTAGCAGGTCATGTTCCCACCCTCCTGCTCCCTCCTTCTCTAGGAGAGCTGTCTTCTACTTCTGTCATCATCGTCCTATTGGCCGATGCCTCCTGCCTTCTCGATTCCTCTCAGTGTCATGCTCTGTGAGCTGGTTGTCGGCCGGGGACTGAGGCCGCCCACATATTTATGCATATGCATGATGTGATGTCACTGTGGGCAGCCCCCATTCAACACTGCTGTTGAAAGCTACAGTTGCTGAGAGCACCCTCTGGCAGATACCCAAGTGTATGACCTGCTGCAAGAGATCTTCTTGAAGATCTACTATTATGGTAAGCACAAAACTGTACTATCTTCCTGAACTTAAGTCTTCACCATTTATTCATACTACTGGGTTCAAGCTGGAGGAGCTGGGACCCCACAGGAGCTAAAAATCCTAAGTAGGACCAGCACCAAGATGCCATGAGACTGGCTCCTGCTGTGTAGGCTGTCTTGGCGTCAAACATCCAACCGCCTCAGTTCCTTTTTCCCACCATTGAGTGCGCTTCAGTGATGATGTCGCTTGCACTCCGGGAGTTACATCTTCATGTGTATACGACAACAGTGTTTAGTTTTATTCAGTTTTAGTATCTTTGTCATTTTCTTTAAAAAAAAAACAAATTTTGCTGTAGACTGTGAAAGTGATGGTAGGGACTCTCCATTAGAAGGCTGCTCTGGCAGCTGGGCTGCATCTGGTCCACTGCCCTCTCTGAAGGGGTGTCTGACCATGGTCAGTCCGGTGTTTGGGGGGAGGACAGCCCTCCTGAAAACACAAAAAGAAGTGGGCCCATTCTTGATCCAGGTCGGGAACCCGGCACTGCTCTGCCTCAAGTTCTTCCTCTTACTGCCAGAAGTGTCAGTGGCTCAGTAGGTAGCACACTCGCCTCTGAGGCCGGGAGATCAGAGGGCTGTGGGTTCAGTTCCCACATCTGGCACTTGGGTTAATATCCCAGTACTGACACTGTAGTGCAGCACGAGAGGGGTGCTGCACTTCTGAGGTGCTGTCTTTCGGATGAGACGTTAAACCGAGGTCCCATCTGCCTGGATTAGTGGTAGTTCAGGTGGATGTTAAAGATCCCATGGCACTTATCGAAAAGAGTAGGGGAATTTCCCCGGTGTCCTGGCCAAATTTCCCTCATTCACTACAAATACCACCAACAGCTTAATGTGGTTCAAGGTCAGTTGGCATTCATCTGTATCCCCCTCCCCCGGGTCGTGCCTGAAAATAGGCAGGATTTGTCTAGTGCACTTACCCGGTCAACGAAAAAGAAATTAAAAAATAAATAAATAAATAAGGGGAAGAAGCAGTCCCGCTCAAGTTCGCCTTCTGGTATGTTGGCCAAGATATTTTTGGCGTCTGTGAATGAGAGGCCTTCTCCAGCTCCATCCAGTTCCCCTGCAGCCTCTGCCTGCGGTTGCTCAGAATCTTAGCACCGGAGCCCTCCCCTGTCCTCTGGTGGGGTTTCTGGTGGGCAGTTTCACCACTGGGTTGCTCTTATGGAGTAGTGGGTGAAGTGTCTGTCCCAGTTTCACCTGCCTGTGGATCTGGTACCATGACACTTGGGCCTAGGCCTCTCGAACCTGTAGTGGGGTCTCTCGGGTCAGGTAGAGCATTCGGCTCTAGCAACAGCTCCTCCCTTACCAGGGTCGAAGCCTCCAATGCCATTTCCACGTGCCTACTCCTCAGTCTGTTTTCTTGCAGGGACTGGCACAGGTACCATCCCCGACCCCCTCTGCTACTTCTAGGACTTGGCTGAGTATTAGAGTGGTGCTGTCTTTGGCGCTGCCTTCTGGTTCAGTGCCCCCCATCCTTCCACTTCCTAGGCTGGGTCGTGGCCTCTTGAGCTCCACTCCTCTTCCTACATCTCCCTGTGAAGGAGATATGGAACAGGATGAATCGGATCCAGATCTTATCATTTCTGAGGGAGGGGATGAAGATTCCGTTTTTAGCCTAGACAGTAAGCCGTTGGTTCCTGCTATAGTCCCTCTAGAGGACCACTCTTTTTACTCCCTTCTAAAAAACTTGCAGATCACCCTGGCCCTTTAGACTTCCTCAGTAGACCAGGGAAGCTGTTGCGACTTGAATGGCTTCATTTTCCCAATATTGCAGTGAAGCTTATGCCTCCTGTTTCCCAGGTATTCAAGACTTTGTCTGAAGCTGTGTGGACCAGACTGATCACCATTCCTACAGTCTGTAAGTCCATAGATTGGAAATATATCCCTCCTAAGGAGAGACCTATCCTGGCTTCACAACTCTTCACAGATGCGTTAGTCATTCTTGAAGAGAATGACAAGGCTGTCTTACCGCAGGAAGTAACAGCATGTCCTGTCAATAAGGAATCTCACAAGATTGATACTATGGGGAAAGGGCTTTCACGGCTGCCACAATTAGAATGTGCGTAGCCAGCTATCAAGGACACTTCTCTCAGTATGAATATGTCTTATGGATTTCACTCAAGACTCTAGCGGAGGGCCTTCCTGAGTAAGACCGCAAATCTGAGATTCTCCAGACTGTCCCCCGGGGAATAGAATGCAACAGCCATCAGTTGAAAGCCTCTACGGATGCTTATGATATGGCTTCCAAAGTGGTGGCTGCTGGAATCTATATAAGGACACAACCTGGCTCTGGACGTCTGGGTTCTCCTCTGATGCCCAGCAACAAGTTTTGAATGTCCCCTTTGATAGCACCTACTTGTTCAGCCAACAAGTAGAGCAAGCCCTGGAGGCCTCCTAAAAAGCTAGGACAGCCACCAGGATGGTTAGACTGGCTCTGTCAGCCCCTCAGAGAGGTAGGAACTGCCAGTTCTTTCAGAACAGGCAGCCATTTCAAGGAAGAGGCAGAGAAACTCCGAGTAGAAACCAGCCTCCTCAACTGCAAAAGAAAATGTAGCAAAAGGCACAGGGCTCAAAAGCGCCCAGTGCCTCCTTCTGAAGATCTGGCCCTGGTTCCACCTCAGCTGTCCGAGATGGTCCTCTCCTCAGCATTGGGAGATTGCCTGACTCACTTCTACAGTCAGTAGAAGTCCATCACCACAGACAAGTGGGTCTTCAGGATACTCTGAGTGGGATACTCTCTGAATTTTTCAGAGATCCCCTCAGACCTCACACCTAAGTGGCAACACACTCTGTCAGCCGCTCAGTCAAACCTTCTCACCACAGAGATAACGGGTCTTCTCAAAAACAGGGCAGTGGAAGTAGTTCCCTGGACAGAATGGAACCCAGGATTCTACTATCATTACTTTATGGTTCTGAAAAAGACAATGGGTATGCGCCCCATTCTCGACCTCAGAAAGCTGTATAAGTTCTTGTACCATGAGAAGTTCAAGATGGTCTCTCTAGGGACACTTTTACCACTTCTCAAGCAACATGACTGACTGGCATCCCTGGACATGCAGGGTGCCTACCAGCATATTCCAGTGCACCCAAAATACTGCAAGTTCCTTCGCTTCATAGTCTTGGATCAACACTATCAATTCAGAGTCCTGCTGAGCTGGCCCAGTGGCATGGAGGGCTGAGACATCACTGCCTTACCTCCTACCATACCGGCGACCCGTTGGCGGTGCGACTAGATCGCCGGGGGTTGACCGGGGAGGGAGAGGATTGAGCATCTGGAGGAAAGCTCTCCTCTCCCAGGGGAGAGTGGGGACATGGACCGGCACTTGCCTGACCCCTAGCAGCGGCTGGAGGCTGACATGCCAGGTCCCATAACGTGGGGGCGGAGTGCAAGCAGCTGCCCGACGTACAGCATGCAGAAGCGTTCACCGGGCATCATTGGTGGCACTGCATGCTCACACACCACACAAAGAAAAAGGAAATCGGTTCCCACCACAGCAGGATGACGATGGTCCCCCTCCGTGCGCTGCCCCGAGAAGACATCTCCCACAGCTGGATCCGTGCAGGTGGGTTGAGTTGCTCCTTGCCCCCTACCACAAAGGATAAGTCTTGGGGTCAAGAAGGGAAGGGGTCTGATGTGCGATGGGGGGATGTTAGAGATAGCCAGTGGGAGCCAGGGGAGAAACAAATACACACACACACAAAAAAAAAAATTCAGAGTCCTGCCCATTGGGCTGTCCTTGGTGCCTCGAGTCTTTACAAAGTGCTTTGCAGTTCTTACGGTGCAGATTTGAAAGCTTGGTGTTCAAGTCTTCCCTTCCCTGGACGACTGGTTTCAAGCAAGTCCATCAAAACAGGAAATTGAGACGGCGGTATCTACAGCATCTCAGTTCCTGACTTTCATGGGGGTTCTGCTGAACTTAGAAAAGTCACAGCTCCAACCCTCTCAACAGCTTCTCTCATAGGGGCCCTCTTAGACACCACTCAAGTGAGGGCCTTTCTCCCAGAGGACAGGAATAATGACATCCTGTAGATGGCATGCTTCATCATGTACAACGACCCTGTCCGCGCTCACTCCATGCAATGGGTGTTAGGGCTCATGGCCTCTTCTGTCTTCACAATGCCTCTGGCACATGAGGACCGCTCAGTGGATGCTCAGCACACAGTGGTCCCCAACATCACAACATTAGTCTTATCCCATTAAAGTGACAGAGCCCCTGCAGCAGTAACTTCTATGGTAGACATGAGGATAACCTGCTTCAAGGTCTCCCCTTCACCCCACCGGAGTCTCAGATAACTGTCACTACAGATGCATCTCTCCTCAGCTGGGGAGCCCATAGCCTGGGCCATCGCACACAGGGTCTTTGGTCTCAGACAGAGTCACACCTCCACATACATTTTTTGGAGATGAAGGCAGTGCTGTATGCCCTCTGAGTCCCGGGGGATATGGTCAGTCACAAGGCAATCCTTCTGTACACAGACAACAAAGCAGTGATGTATTACATCAACAAGTGGGGGGGGCACACCTGCCATCTCTGCAGAGAGGCCATAAGGGTCTGGGAGTGGTGCCTTATCCACAAGGTCGTGATTTAGGCAGTATACCTGCCAGGAACTCAGTATGATCTGGCAGATCAACTTAGCAAGATAGAGGCGAATCCCCATGAGTGGTCGTTATCAGCAGATGTGCAGTCACTCTTCAACCAGTGGGGTACTCCAGATTTGGATGTTTTTGCGTCCTCACTCAGCACAAAACTGCCTGTATTCTGCTCCAGAAATCCAGAACCTGGCACTTTTTGTCAGGATGCAGTCAGGTTGCAGTGGACAAATTCTTTCTGTATGCATTTCCTCCTCTTCCATTAGTTCAGAGGGTGATACTCAACCTGGAGACCCATGGGGGCAACATGATTCTCATTGCACCATACTAGCCTCAACAGATTTGGTTTCCCTTGATCAACAGTCAGTACATCCTCCACGGCAGCTACCGGTGCAGATGGACCTTCTAACACAGGGGCCCCCAGGTCCATCCCAACCTGCGCTCCCTTCATCTCCACACCTGGTTCCTGAAGAGATAGAATGGGCAGGTTTAATGACTGTCACAGAATCTTAGAGATCCTCTTGGCTGCTTGTAAGCCTTCCACTAGGAGAACCTTTTTATTTATTTATTTTCTTAAACTATTTTTATCTCCTACCTTCCAGGCCATCTCTCAGGCTTCCTCACTCTGCCTGCAGCTCCTCACTGCCCACCTGAACCACTTTCCCCGACAACTGCATCAGAATCAGGACCCCGGCTCTCCCGCCTCCTTGGAGAGGCCGAGGGTCCCCAAGGGGTAGAGTCGGGCATTGCGGCTGACATTCGGCATGTGGACCTGGGCTCCTGGAGGTTGCCGTTGCCTCATCCAGCCAATAGGGACTTTTCTTGCTTTTTTCCTCCCTGTCTCCCTCCCTCATTGGAGCTCGGATGTTATGAGCGTTGTGACATCCACATGTTCCACCCTGCAACAGCACTGCGCCGCAAGTACCGCAGCCACACCCGACTGTGCCAGAGGTCACTCAGGGCAGCACATACCCTTACATCCTCCCAGGAAGGAGAGCAATCCCTGGATGCTCAATCCTTCCTCCTCGCCGACTCCCAATGGCCCGAGCTCGTTTCTCCAACCCAGGTCGCCAGCGTGGCATCCAGTGCCTCAACCCTCAGCTCCACTGGGCCGGCTTCCACTGGAAAACTTATACAGCGAAGTGGAAACACTTCACTGATTGGTGTGTTAAGATCCCCTTAGACCCATTCTGATGTCCCCCTGACAAGGTATTGGAATACTTGCTAGACCTTTCAGATGCAGGACTTTGATACTCCTTGGTAAAAGTACATCTCTGTGCTGTCTTGGCTTATCATGAGCCAGTCCAGAATATGACCTTGGTGCAACTGCCTCTGTACAAGAGATTCCTCAAGGGCATTTTGCACACAGGGACCCGGTAAAGAAGCCGGTTGCTCCTTGTGATATTAATCTCATGCTGGACATGCTCAATCATAAACCTTTTGAGCTCTAGCCATGTGTGATCTAGTTTCAGACCTGAAAAATTGCCTTCTTGGTGGCCTTCACTTCTTCCCATAGGGTCTCTGAGATACATGCTTTGGTCACAGACCTTCCATATACTGTCTTTCACAAAGACAAGGTGGTTCTCCATATGCACCCAAAGTTCCTGCCCAAAGAAATTTCAGAGTTTCACCACAACCAGCCCTTGGTACTACCCACCTATTTCTCTAACTTCCAGAGTGAAGGAGAATGGATCCTTCACTCTCAGGATGTTAAAAAAAACCTTCAGTTCTACATCGATAGAACAAAGGACATCCATAAATCCAAGCAGCTCTTTCTGCCCTTCAGTGCTGCCAGACATGGTCAGCCAGTTTCCATCCAGTGTATTTCTGCTTGGATAGTGGCATGCCTATTTCACTGTTACTCTGTGGTGCAAGTTAAGTTGTAAGGCCATGTGCATGCACGTTCTACCAGAGCTGTTGCTATGTCCTTGGCAGAGATCCACTTGGTTCCCATCGATGACATTTACAAAGTGGCTACTTGGAGCTGGGTGCATACTTTTGTTAAGCACTACACTCTAGATGTTCATGCCAGACAACATGCTTCTTTTGTCAGGATGATTCTTAATTGACTTCTGTCCTGAGTGAGCTCCTACCACCCTGCTTGGAGGATTTGGTTTTAGCTTGGTACTCTACCCAACAATATGAATAAATGGTGAAGACTTAAGTCCAGGAAGATATGAAAACTGCATACTCACTGTAATTCTTGATCTTCCTGGACAAGTCTTTATCATTTATTCATACTCTCACCCACCATCCTCCGAGCTCACTAAATCTATTCCTGGTCTTCACTCCTTTGTTTCTGTGTGGCTGTGAACAAATTGTCCTTAGTTGACTCTTCTTACAAGGGTCAAAAGGGGCTATCTTAGGCCCTTGCTAAGTTACATGTTATCTAGTTAGCATAAGGTGTACCTCCTCAGCAAAAAAAGCACTGAGGTGGTTGAATGGTCAACGCTGAGACAGCCTACATGTCGCAAACCAGTCTCGTGGCACTGTGCATGTTCGGTCTTATCTCGGCGCTGACCCTCGTGAAGATTTTTGGCTCCCACAGGGTCCCAGCACTTTCAGCTTTAACCCAGCAGTATGAATAAATGGTGAAGACTTGTCCAAGAAGATCAAGAGCTACAGTGAGTACATCATTTCCATATCTGAAATATCAAATGCATTCCTTTTTGATTTGGACTCAAGTAAACTGAAGGAGGATTTGCCTATATGCAGTCCACTGTAAATATAAATGCGTTTTTGAACTTTTTGATTTAATAACTGAAGTCAAAGTACTATTTTTTTTTTCTTTTAGGCTATTGTAAACACAAATACACTATTGAGATTTTTGATTCTAATACTGAAGTTAATATTCATTTTTTTTCTTTTGGTAATATGGGGTTTTGAAAATACAACTGTGTATAGATTGGAAAGTGCATTCATAACTATATGCATCAATTTGTGATCTGGATGATTTCGGATTCTCCCCTTATTCAGGGGTAAAGCAAACAGACTATAATTGCTATTTTACTGTGTGGTTAATGTCAGTTGGAATGAGTTACTATTTTCTTATTTTTTTAGCAGTGTGTGAATGTGGCCATTATATTTTTGATTTCTGTTTTCTGTTTTTGGTTTTTTTGTTTTAATTATTTTTTCCTCCTGGTCACTGGCTTCTGGAACTCCTCAATCGCTCAGCTGTTCCTGCCCTGTGTGAAACCCTTCCTGCCTCGGGAACCTCCGGACCGCCGATCCACCTGTGACATACCGTCAAGCAACCCCTCCCAAGAGGTGGGGCCACCTTCAGCTCCTCACTGCTCCCATACATGAATCCAATTAACTGAGGGTGGAGGTGAAAATCAGAGACATCGGGACCCAGGAGGGCAAGATCCAAAGGTGGACATGATGCTGAGTCGATGTCATCTGTCCAGGAGCTGGGGCTTTTCCATTGTTCTGTATGGTTACCTCCCCCTGTCGGTGAGCACAGATGTACAGAGACATCCATGGGAGGCATGCATGCTCCTGTGCATGCCACTTCAACATCCGCTGCGATCCACCACCCCTTATGTGGAAGACTGATGGCTCAGTACCTCCCAGCCACCGCCGGGAGTGGCGTACTGTTCCGGAGCCTTCAACCCTCCCCAGAGAAGGTGAGTTGTCATCAAATGCTCAAATCCTCTCCTCCCTGATCGATCCCTGGCACCTTGAGCTCACTCCCGAACTTGGGTCACTGGTGTGGTGCAAGGTGTGGCGTCCAGCACCTCAGCCATCAGCACCACTGGGCCTTCTTTCCATTTACCTGGTTACCGATTATGTCACTAGTCACATGACCACCTACAGGTATAAAAGATTAGTTGGACTGAGGCATCAGGTTGCTCTGACGAAGGTATGGTTCAAAACAGTAGTGACGTGCACCAATGCGTGATGTAATGTGATATTCACTCGGGTGTAGCGAAGACATCCAAATTTACCTGTATCAGTGTGATAATGGAGGAGTAATCAGATTGCCAGAAGTGAAATGTGAAGGATGTATGCTGGTGTTTAAATAAGACACATACAGTACAAGAGTATGGTAGGCGAGGCACTATTAACATTTCCAGTTTTATCTATTTATGTGATAAAGAAAGTAAGTGCACCGCAAATTGGGCCACCTCCATGTAGTATCTGGGTTGTGAAGTGTTGTTAACTGTCAAGCTACTAGCACTGTGTAATACTCTGAGTGAAAGAGTGAGCACTGAGACTTGTATGGTGTAAGGATTTAATATTGTCATCATTACATTGTCTTTAAAAGACTGTGTCGCTGTGGTGCATGTGACTTACAGTAGTCTTGTAGACACTCTGAAGCAAATCATATGACTGGGAACTTGATACCTTGGCACTACAGCTTGCATTAGCTATACACCACCTTCATTGTCACAAATAAGAATGGCAGCAGGTCATTTGTTAGCATTTTCACACTTGCCACTGATAGCATTTTGACTTTGGATCTGTTAGCTTATATTTCATTCTGCTCATTTTCAGAACAAGGCCAGAGACAGTGGACTTATTTTTCTGGGTCTAATGGTTGGCTCCTACTTTTTCCACCCCTGGAGGATAGAGATGGTGGGGATTTGTGGCCTGTTAGAATCAAGGTACTAAAGAGACTATGGATGGAGGATGATTTATTTATTTAGCTTTTGTTGACCGGGTAAGTGCACTAAACAAATCCTGCCTATTTTCAGGCACGACCCGGGGGGGGGGGATACAGATGAATGCCAACTGACCTTGAACCACATTAAGCTGTTGGTGGTATTTTTGGTGAATGAGGGTAATTTAGCCAGGACACCGGGGAAATTCCCCTACTCTTTTTCGATAAGTGCCATGGGATCTTTAACATCCACCTGAACTACCACCAATCCAGGCAGATGGGACCTTGGTTTAACGTCTCATCCGAAAGACGGCACCTCAGAAGTGCAGCACCCCTCTCATGCTGCACTACAGTGTCAGTACTGGGATATTAACCCAAGTGCCAGATGTGGGAACTGAACCCACAGCCCTCTGATCTCCCGGCCTCAGAGGCGAGTGTGCTACCTACTGAGCCACTGACATGATGGGCTTGTGCTTCCACTTAAACTATGATGACTTCATTTCTCTTCCTCTCTACCCTCAAAATTCTCCTGTCACTGCCCAATATATCATTATCATCATCAGCAGCAGCAGCAGCACTACTTTCTAGTGTTGTTTTTTTTTTGCAATTTATAGTTTATTAAAGATTTTATCACATAATACGTAACAATGTACATCCACAATGATGCCAGTATAATTACTCAGATCTGGCCAAACTAAGTTCCATGTACTTCCTGTTGTTGATACCATTCATTGGCATCCCTTGTCATACTGAGACCTATGTGGTTCAGGCAAATGTCTTTTCATGGTAGATGTTCTCTGCCATGTGCACTACTTACCCCAACTAAACAGATCCTTACATATACAGCATGCTACATGTGTTCAAGATTCATTGTCCTCTGTAAAGAAACCCCTCACCATCGATGTCACCAGTTTGGTTTTGCCAAGTAGCACTTCTTGTTGTCATGGCAGGATACCATTGCTGTCACAGACATGTCGTCTCCCAGAACTCGGTCTGTACTACTAATTCATATGACCCTTCAGACACCTGAATTGTCACCTTGATATGCTGCCATCACCCAGCTTGACTGTCACTCAGTGTATCTTTAGGTCAGAATTCCACCACAACCACTACGCACACTGTACAGTGACCTTTCCCAAAGGGCAAATGACTGACCCCCTTTAGTCACAGCTGAGAACACTTTGCTTTGGATAGCTTAGTAACATGTCCCTTTGGAAATGGATCACATACTTGACAATTACCCTAGGTGATCTATACTTACCTAAAAAAAACTTTGTCACGGACAGCATGAAGTATATAAAATTAATATTTGTTTCTCCATGATATTTACATACAGTACAGAATTATACACCCTAAAGACTAGAGAACTACAGTATACTGTGTTACAGAAATAGAAAACAAAGCATCTGAACAAGATAGGATTCGCACAGAATGACCTAAGATCTAACTAAATTCTAAGTAGAAGTAGATGCTTACCCCCAACTGGGATCTTACAAGTTATGGCAGACTTGAACACAAGATGTTAAAAGTTTAACGTCCAAACACTAACTGATCCATGCAGAGTAAAATAAGACAGAAACACCTTTGACAGTCTGGCCCACTTGCCTGCATCATTGGCCCTGCCTATCTGACATCACACCCATGGACATTCCCCTAATCTAACTGGCAGGAAGCATCTACCTTTGGCCTGGCCACTGTTTACACCCAAAAACATGAGTCTTTTAGATGAAAGGAACTCTGCTGTCCATACCCAACTTGGTCTTCAGTCTAGGACAGCAAATTTGAAGAAAATATAATCTCTGTCCCAACCTACCTCCCACATTAACTAAAATATTTTACAAAGAAAATAGATACAAAATTATAAAAAACATTTTGGGTGTTTCAGTTGTCTTTCTCCTTCACTGCTGTTTTAGGGGTTGTGTTTTACCGTGCTTTTTTTTTGTACCTCTTCTTTTTCTTTTGAGAACCTCTGTTACTTTTTTTTTATCTCTTTTGTATTCCAAGCCCTGCCTAGTCCCTCCCTCGCTCTAGAACTGCTGCAGTAACCTCCTCTTTTTTTTTTTTGTTTTATTGTACCATGAACCTTCATCCTGCTGTTATACTGGGGTATTTCATATTGCTACTTCTCATCCCCAGGACATCTCTAAGAAGGATGCCCACTATACACATGCATGTCATCCTGCCGTCATTATCTTCCTCCCACAAGTGCCTCCAGCTTCACTGTCACCTGTAGTCATCCTGGTGGCAATATTGTAGTGGGGCATGCAACCCTCCCTCCCTGGAGAAGGTTAGTGCCCTCAGGGGTGATCAGTTTTCCTCTTTCCATTTAGCATCCAATGCTCTGAGTCTGTTCCCAGCTACTACCCTTTCTTTCGGGTACATACTTATGATCAGTAACTCTGTACTTGGGCTCATAGGAGCATAGGCATATGCAGACAGATACAGCCCATTGTTTGACTGACATGCCCGTCCACCACTCACAGTAGTTGTTACCCTTTATTCCAGGTATAAGGCCAACCTATTTATGTAATCAGTGTCTTCCTCTTCTTCCACTCCAACTACTTGTGCCTCCTACCCTCTTTTTGACTTTTACAAACATTATTGCCTGCGTTCCACCTCTGCAGTGGCAATGATATCTGCAATATCTGAAACATTAAGGATTCTTTCTTTTTTCATTCCCTTTTTACTTTCCATCGAGGAAATCTAGCACACCTGACCTCATTGTGGTTACTCTTTGCTGCTTCTGGATGATTCCACATCCCACCTCTCCCTTCTCTCTTCTGTTAAACTGATCTTTGACTACAGCAGACTGCCAGCTCCTACCCACTGGCTGCCTACTACAAAGACTCCCTCACCATAGTCTACTCAAAGGCCTCAGTGGCTTGTCTGATACACATAGTAAATCCTACTGTGAATCCTCCATTAAAACAGTTTTTTACCCCTAATTTATTTTTTCTAATGTGCAAAAATGCCAACTGGTAGTGGGCATTGGCAAGCTGCCAGCCAGAGACCCACTTTCTGCCTCTGAGCCTAGAACACTATACAAGTAAATCCTGTTGAAGATGATCATGAATAGTTCATGAATTTAGTTCATGAATATTTCGCATGCGTTCATCAAATTGTTCATGAACTGTGCGTGCACATTAAAATGGCACTCCTCTGTTCATGGATGTTTACAAACATAAAGGTTCATAAAGGTCCAAGATAGTTCACAAAACTCCTCCATTGAACTCTTATGGGCAAAGTTCATCAATAATTCTGGTGACCAAATACCCTACTTTTATAATATTGGTTAATTCATCAGGGAAAATTGTTTGAGCCCTGTTCTCAAAAGGTTGTTGCACTGTGTATAAATCGGATGCAGGCCCATTCAGCCTTTGTTTCATCACACAACCTAAGCAATTAACCATGACAACTGAATTCTTTTACCAAACTCAACATTTTCTAATGAATGGCTTTTTTACCATACATTTTTGAATTAGTGACTTACCTAATACTTACTTTTCTCTGATGTTTTACTTTCAAATGGAATCATTGCTCACTTTCCTTACATAAATAGAAAGGCCTCACTGCTATTCATATCAAAAACTTGGTGAGTTTAAATGTTAATCATTTTGGGTGCTGAAATACATACTTGCTTGGTAGAACATATATTTTTCACTCCTAAACTGAAACAAAGTCTGATTTTTCTAATGATTATTAAGTCTTATAGTGGGAAATAGTCAATCAATCAATCAATCAATCAATCAATCAAAATCTTTATTTATTCAGGCGAACATCATTGAGCAAAGCTCATTTACAAGATGGACCTGAGTGGTCATACAAATGAGGATACAAGTATTATTACATAGACAAGAATAGAATAAATAGCAATACAATGGCATGAAATGATTATATACAACAATTTACATATATACAAGTAACAATAGAACCATTTAGCCTGTAGGAAAAAAGAGGACAAAGGGTATAGCAGTCCTAAAATATAAGTTATATGGTCTAAACTAGTTTTAAGTGAATATAATAGGTGATTCGGAAGAAAGAAATTGAGTTAATATAATGGATAGAAAAAGGAGGTTTATTGGGTCAGATAGGTGGGGATTATGCTTTATAAAAGCAATTGCAGAGCTCTGGAAAAAGGGCGGAGAACAATCTTTTGAAGGATGCCAGAGGTAGTAGGCTATCTAGCTTCATGGATTTTTGAGAGAGTTCCATGCAGCTGCTAAGGAATAGCTGAAAGCAGCCCTCCCATACCGGTGCAGGCATTGGGGACCTTTAATGTGATGAGTTTACTGATCCTTAAGGTGTATGGCCTGGTTGTAATTTGGGTAAAGCAATCAGTGATATAGGTCGTAGTTTGCCTGTTAACGCTTTGAGTATCCAGATAACAGCATTCCTATTTCTTCTGTGTTGCAATGATGTCCAGTTGACTGCCATATAAAGGGAGCAATGATGGGTGTTGGAGGGAAGGTCAGTAATAAATCTTATGGACCTGTGATACAGGGTGTCCAGCTTATGTAAGAGATGACTTGAACAATGGCAGTAGAGAAAATCAGCATAATCAATGAGGGATAGGAATGAGGCCTGAATTAACCTTTTTGGAATCACTGTTTAGGTAATGTTTTATTCTAAAAATAGTCCGAGCCTCTGTCTTAGCTTTTAGGTAACTCTTCAATATGGACAGAATAGTCAAGCCTGTTATCTATCCAGACTCCAAGGTATTTGAAGTTATCAACAAATTCAAGTTTCTCTCAAGTAAGGTGGATATATGTAGGGTGTTGGATGCTGGGGTAGTGGTAGTACAACTCTTTGTGGTAAAGAACATAGCTTTTGTTTTTGCATTTAGAAGTAGTTTTTGTCAAGTAGATTGTGCTGCAGAATGGAGAATTCGGATTGTAGAAGTTCACAGGCTTTGGAAGGTGAGGGATTGCTGACATACAATACAGTATCATCAGCAAACAGATGAATGTTAGATTGAGTGAGGTTGGCATCAATATTGTTTATATAAATAGCAAAGAGGATAGGGCCAAGAATAGAGCCTTGTGGTACCCCTTAGCAGAGGTTTTGAGGTGGATAGGTAATTTCCATTTCTAACCAGTTGCGACCTATCTGAAAGGTAATCCTTAAACCAATTGGTGATAGGAATCCAGGCCTAATGAGTTAAGGGAGGTGAGTAATAAGTCATGATCCACTGTGTCAAAGGCTTTACTCAAATCCAGAAACACAGCACAGGTAAAATTTTTTGTCCAAATTAGTCTGCCAATCGTTGGTTACCTTGGCTAAGGCAGTAATGGTGCTATGCTTTGATCTAAATCCAGATTGTGCAGAATTTAGAAGGTTATTGTTATCCAGATAGTCCCTTAACTGAGAGTTTACTAGTTTTTGAGCATCTTAGATAGTACTGGTAGGATGGAGATAGGTCTGTAATTGTTGAGATCCCTAGTATCACCAGATTTGAGTAATGGAACTACTTGAGCTGTTTTCCAAGTAGATGGAATGGATCCAGTAGTTAGGGAAAGATTGAAGAGATGAGTAAGGGGCAGATAAGACATGTGAAGCAATTTTCAGGAAATAGGGATCCAGGAGTCTGCACCTGCACTTTTAGTTGTGTCTAAATTAGAGAGGAGATCTTCCACTTCTTTCACGGATATTGGGATGAAGGAAAAGTTGAAGTGGCCATTTGTCCCACAGTAGTTTGCAGGTTCAAGGAAGATCTCAGGATATTTGCAGGTGATGAGTCAAATGCTAGGCCAGCAGTGGTGAAGTGAACATTGAAGGTATTTAAGATTTCTTGTTTACCTGTAATTTCTGTGTCATTTAGTAGCAATTTGGTGGTTAAGGCAGGAGTAGAATTCTGGCCCAGAAGTCCTTTTATTGTACCCCAGAGTCTGGATGGGTTATTGTAGGAGGCATCCAATTCAGCTGTATAGTAGGCAGTTTTGGCAGTTCTTATTTTTTTTGTACATGAATTCCTTGCTTTTCTGAAATTTAGCCAATCACTGGTGTCCTTTGTTTTTCTTGCCTTTTTCCACAGCTTGTCTCTGGTTCTCAAGGCTGCTTTAAGCTCAGAGGTGAACCAAGGGCAGGATTTTACCTTAGTTCTGATACTGGTGATAGGTGCATGAATATTGAGAACATTGGTGATAATATCCTTTAAAGTCTGGAGTGCTGTTTCAACAGAGGTTGTAAGATAGAAATCTTGCCAATATATTGTAGTACTCAGGTCAAGGAGGTAACCTGAGATATTGAAATTCTTTTTTTGACCTTTTGAGGATAAATTCTGCAGGATTTGGTGGTTTGAGTGTGGATCTTATGCCAGCTATAGGGTAATGGTCATGGTAAATGGTGCATCCTGATATGCAAGTTAGTTATGCAAACGGGCTTGTCTTGGTTCATCGTGGTCCTTTTAAGGTTCAACAACATCATGAACTTTGTGTTGATGAAAGATTCATGAACTGAGTCGTAGAACAGTTGGTGAACACTGATGGATGTTCATTAACTGTTCATGAGTTGATGAAATTCATTTCACCTGGCTACTTGTGGTAGAATAGTGGTTTTGTAAAAAGGGAAAACAGATGTCAGGCATCTGGCTTAACACGCAACTGGCGTGGTTTTCTTCGACATTGTCAGTTGTTCTTAAAAGACAAGTCTTTGAGACTACTTTACAAACAATTCAGGCAGTTCTTTATAAGAACAGATCAGGTTAACCAGACTAATCAAATCAAGCAGGGGGAACCTCCCTCTCTCTGGTACTGTCAACCGGGTGTCGGCTTGAAACCTGTGCGTTTCATACTCCTCTTCTGTGGTGAGGTCTTTCTCTTATCCAGACCAAAGACAGACTGGCTTCAGTTCTACAGGGCTTATGTGCCCTCCCCTTTGGGTCATATGATCCATCTCACTTTAGACACACAGGTATAAAAGGCCTCATTATATGGCCAGCTGGCTTCTAAGAAGCAGAGCTTCCTTTAAGGTAAGATTTCTACTCTATTCCATGCAAATATAGTGGACACTTAGGACAGGGTATTACTGTATAACATACAAAAAACATTTTCTCCACATCCCCCAGTGTATCACCCAGTGTGTTCCTGTGCTTAAGCTATGACGTAATGTAATTGCTTTTATTAACATTTGGCTGACTTGGCCTACAGCCCTTTACACTGCCAAGGAGCCATGACTTCCATGTGGAAGGGCCACCTCAGACCTCGAACAGGTAGAGCCAAACCTTCTATGGCTGTGGTAGTCCTTCCAAATTAGTCCTTTCATTTACCTAAGGACACAGCCTTCCCTACTAGCCTTCGGAAATCACCATTTTTAAATTCTACAGAGTTCCTCAGCTGAGTCTGCTGCGCTGTCCCAGTAACTGTGGAGTACATGGCTCTATGTTTCTCTCTCTCCCCACTGGCTACGGTGCTTTGCGGTGGGGGGGGGAGAAATCTGTATTTTATTTAAAGCAGCAGCTTTGTTTAATCTAAATATATGTTTTTTAATCCTGCTTCTTTTTGGAGTAACGGCTGACAGAACTGTTGTCTTGAGGCCCAGCATTTCCTTGCCGGCCCAAACATTTGCAAAGCTGCCTGTCTGCCAGCTAGAAGTGCTAGGCTCCTTTCATGCTTTCTTTCCTTTTCACCCAACACCATGTTGTCATGTAGGTGGAATGGGGAGAAAATATATAAAATATTTTGAAATTACTCCTATGTTTAGAGCTTCTGAGCTCCTTCAGCAAGACCCTATTTATTTAAATAGCAAGCTCCAAGGAGTGGAGCTGAACTGTCTCTCCAGTATCCCTTCTGCTAAAAAAGGCAGGCAGGGATACAAACAATAAGGAAACAACCCTTTCTTTTCTAGGGTACCATTTTGAGAAGTCTTCCAGCAGGTTGACATTTTATTTTGTATCTGACATCCCACAGCAGGGAAGTCACTACACTTTTCAGCCCTTTTGGCAGACCCACTTCCCTGTGGTCTGAAGGCTTGGACTTCATTCTGTCTGGGGGGAGGTTAAAAGAAGAAAGAGAAACAGAAGAAATCACCATTGGATGACCAGCCCATAATGAAGCCAAGGAAAAGATAGGATGCAGAGAAAGGCAGAATGAAGGTAAGTACATTTTCATTTATTATCTGTCTTTTATTTATAGGACATCCACATTCTGGCACCATGAAAGAGAGCCTTGCCGTGGCAGTGCCACTTTAAAACTAATCTACTTTTTACAGCTGCATGAGTGGAGCCACACCACATCACATTTTGAGATCACATCACTGTAGGATAAAACTGGAACTGAGCTCCACGTTCTCCTACAGTGATGCAGTCTTCTGTTCACAGTGCTGAAGTTGCTGGTGGTCTCTGGTGTCTCCTCTTCCCCTTCCCTCCACTCCACGGATGGAGATCCCCTCCATGGCACTCAGACCCTCCTCCATGCACTACTTTCTGCAACTGTGGAAGTGATGGCCACCTTTCAGAACATGGTGGCTCTGATGCAGACTATGCATGCGCGACTGTCGCACATGTGCAGATCTGTCTGAGCCGCCATCTCGCACACAGCAGGCTCTGGTGCACAGACCATAGTGGCTCTGATTCAAACTGCTACACTAAACTCATCTATGTTGCTCTGGGCAGCCATATTGGCTCTGACTAGATTTTGTTTTATGAGAGATTTGTGCCTAGACCCAGTCACCCAGCTCCATTCTGGATGTGCTCACCGCTGCACACATCCTACATCCTGGAGGCAGAACAGGAGGGTGCTTTTATTGTGAGCCCAGTTTCATGGACTCCAGACTCTGGGGTGGGGGGCTAAAATAAATTACTAAGGAGAGATTTAGCCTTGGGTTATGTCCAGGTAGTTGGCATGCTATCTACACATCCCCACAGGCCCTAACCTGACACCTACCTGTGATGGATCACCTATTGCCTCTCTCAAAGTACTCCCTTCCCTCTCTTCCTACTCCACCACCTGTCTCAGGGGCCTACACACACACACACACACACACACACAGCCTTTTTTTAATGCTGAGTACTGGTTAGGTATAGCAGTCTACTATTTCTTTTTGTTATGAAGCTATTCTTACAGGGTCCTTTATTCTGCTGAAAACTTAACTAAACTGTCTGTCCATGACAGAGAGCCCTAGCTAGCTACCTTTCCACCGAACACCCAGCTCGCAAGTGAACTTTCACAGCTGAGCATCTACAGTAACTGATACCAAAACAAGGCCGTGTTCATGTGATTGCCTCAGTGGCAGACTGGTAATCATGTGATCTCAAATAATATGCAAACTATGGTTTGCCTGCTCATCAGTGTGACTGGTTCAGCTGGTACACACTATTAAACCAAGTCAAACTTTTGGCCCAATAGACTGTGAGAGTCAATGAGCATTAAACAACTGAAGATTGAGATGTCAGTTCCTTGGCAGAATTGAAACTGCAGCCCTACTTTTAATGAGGTTAATAGGACTGTTTGCCAACCATTTTGCAGAGCCTGCAACAAACATGTCTCTCCCTTGTAGCCACAAGCTGACTGCCGTCCTGCACAGTTCTCTTGGTCTCTTTTGCACCCTTCCTCTGTAATGCCAAGCCTCCTGATTGGCTTTGACTGTGCAGAAGGGAGCAGAGAGGGAATAGTGGCTGTAACTGCATGGTGCAAGCGTGACTCCCCACACCAGGAGAGCATTTCACATAATTTTCATCTGTTGTGCTTTTTTTGGTTAGAATTGGGTCAGACTGGCAATGGTCTGATTCAGCTACCCTCACCCAACTGGACAAAACCCAGTGGGTTGAATGTTGGGCCTGGTCCGATGCCCATCCCTAGAAAATAGTTGTTTTAAGTGATGGAGATAAGCAGCTTCTACCTTTCCCAAAAGAGATCAAATAAAAAAAAAATGCATCACAGTTGCAGTGCCTGAGTATATGCTTCTAACCACCCACCAAGCCCAAGTCCATCTCCCCAGCCAGATGGTCCTTCACACAATATTAGGTGGTCTTCTCTGCCTATTCAGTCAACTGTGGAAAAACATGAAATCATACTTATGAAATGGTTATGAACAACGAAGAAATAGGGGATATGCAATGGAAACAAGTCTGGGGTAGCCAGAAAAGCTTACATTTAGTTTTGAGAGAGAAAAGTCTCATTTGACATTCAGTACAGTAGTCAGTGTTGACACAATAGCTTATTCAATGTTTGCCCTATCTGCAGAAGAGCAGTTTGACCTCGAGTAACCTCACGAGTGACGTAAGCCACGATGAGGTGTCTGAGGTCAGACTGTTCGAGTGCAGATAAATCACGTATTTCATGAATTTTCCATTGCATATCTGATTTATACAATAGGAAAGTAATTTTTTTTATTTTTTTAATTTATTATTTGTGGAGTTTGACGTTTGCTTTGTGTAAAATTAGTGTGATTATTTAATGTATTCATTCTTGAGAGTGGGGTGGTTTCTATGGTTACTAATGTGCAGCTGATGACCCAGTCTTAAAAGCTAGGTTTTTATTGGATGCTTTTAGTTATGTGGGTGGGTTGGAGACTTTTGAAAATATGGAGGCTGCAATTCTCACTTAGCGAGAGAAAGAGTCATGGTGGCTGTGTTTTTTTTTTGGGGGGGAGAGAGGAGGGTACTTCTCTTTTTTTCCCTTTTTTCTGTTTTTATTTTTCTTTAAATCATTTATCTAATGTTGATGCAGTATCTGGTTGTTCCTACCTTCAGTATCTGCAGAGTGGAGAAGGGAGTTGATGGACTGTTTAGTGAAGTTGGAGATGAGGAGACTGCAGATGACCACCTGTGTCAGAGGAAAGCAGTGCAGTTACATTACAGAGCGCAGTGCATTATTCTGTTAATGAGATTAGTGACTGTTTGTGGGTTCTTTTGTTGCTGGGGTGGACAGATTTATTTTTGAAAAAGCTTGTTTTTTGTCCATTAGAGAGAAGAGTGGCAAACACCAGAAGTGAAAACAATCGAGCAAGCAAGCAAGCAGGTGGGGAAAGAGAGTCTGCAGGGAGGTGTTTGATGATGTCACTAAGAAGAGGCAAAGCAGTTTAATTTGGTAGCAGTGTACAGAAAAGAAGGGGTTTCAATTACATTACTTATTTTCTTCTGTGTGTGTATTTATTTTCGAACAGTGGTTCATCCATCGGGGTCTTTGCATTCTAACTAGGCAGTTTGAGCTCGGGAAAATGAAAGTAAAAGCGTACAGAACAAGTGTCGGCAGGATGGGGGATGATTGATAACGGTGTTAAATAAATGGTGTTTGATTGACGTTGGGGTGTTAAATAAATGTTGCTTCCATGATTTATTTAACACCCGTGAAAATAAACATGTTTAACAGGTTTTATGCCCACACCTATTGCAGAAATGTGATTAACTCAGCTCACATTCCCAGACCCATGTTTTTATTTTGCTTCACAGCACTATGCTAAGACTTCCTCCACAGTAATTCTAAGCTGAAGGAAAATCTGACCAGTTGGCTCCCATCCCCACCATCCAGCAGCTGAAACACTGTTCTTGTTTCTTTTCATTAGAGTAACTTAATACAATTGTTTTCCTTTAGGGACATAACTTTGCTCACTGCTGCCCATGTCACCATTCAGCACTGACATTGAAAAACATGTTCATTTTCAAAGTCTGACTTCTGTCTTGGGCCACGGGCATCAGTTATGCACAAATGCTGTTCAGTAAGTACCTGTTCCGGCTTAGGGCAAGCGGACTTGAAAATTGGAAACTTTGGTTTGGCTTCAACTTGGACCCCATCCTGTGTTCTGACAGACTTTGTCATTTCATCCAGAGACACTTCCGGTCCTTGGTATGTGGTGATAAGAGGCCCCCCTTCACCATTTCTCATCCACTTCAGTCAATCTCAACCTTTTCCACCCTCCCACATTCATCCAGTCAGTTAAAAAAAAAGTTTAGTCAGTTCCTGGTACAGTGCCAGCTGTTGGACTTTTGTTTTAATAAATAAAAATATTTGGAGAGGGGTGGGGTAGAAATTGACTCAGAAGGGGAAGAGGTGGACATACAATAGGACTAGCAACTGGTCACTTTGGCTGAGCTGGAGTATTATTTTCCAGTTATTTGACAAAGGCCCAAGTGATCCAAAGTGGCCAGAAAGTTTGATTGGGCAGAACTGAAGGTAAGTGTGACAAATTTTGGCACATTTACTATATACAAATTTAACATCAGCTCTTTCTTAGTCCCTCTGGCATATGTCATAACAGCTTTCTGAGTTACATCCACCAATATCAGGGTGGCTGGCTGAACATGTCTCTTCTTATTAGCTCCTGACATGGCAACAGATGGAGATTTAAATCAGATTGCATTGTACTCATGTTATGGTTGGATCAGTTTCCAGTTGTGCATCCAGAAGCCAACTGTGGCAGATACAGAATGTAGGCTCTGAATCTATGCAATGTCTGCAGTTGTTTTAAATAGTGTCCATTTGGATGTACAGTCATTAAAAATGCAGCCTACATCTAATTTTGGATTCCTGCTTCTAGACATACTGCAGTAGTGTTAGGTCATGCTTTTCCTGATCTACCATTTACTTCCAATGGAAGGAATTTGTTTTCTAAATTGCAGGCAAACAACATTTGTTTCAGATTTTAGATGCTTATTACCTTTGTTTCAAAAGCACTACATATACATAACGCTTTTGCGAGTGGCTTCTATGTATCTGGGTTGCTGAAGGACACCGACACATCTAGGAGAAGAGTCTGTGCCAGTCCTTTTCAAACTCCAGCTTTTGAAGCTATACTCGTTCCTCAGCACTGTGTTATAGAGACATTGAGTATGCTGAAGGTCTAATTTCTACTTAGGTGTCCGGCAAGCACACTGCCTACAACTCCCCATACATGTGTCCTTGTGTCCTTGTTCTGCACTGTACCAAAGCAAGAAGATTTCTGGAAGACAAACAGAATCCTCCAAATGAATGCCCTTCATGAATCTGTACCCCCGCATCTATCTCTTTTGTTCAGCGAGGTCCACCTTTTAACCTTGAACCCAAGACTTGAGTTATTGGGAAGTGTACATACCTAAGTTACCCACATCAGTGAGATCAACTGGCATAATATAAGGAAACCCCAGTCTTCAACATGCAGCAAATTAAAAGCAGGATTACTGTATAGTCTCAAAAGATTGAAGAACAGTACCTGAAAACTTGAACATGGTAACTGGCTGGCACTTGGTATTCAGGTAATTTGTATGTGGATATGTCTTAAACCAGAGTCTAATATTATTATTTACTATAAAATATTTAGCGGAGTGCATTTTGTACCCTGTAAGTACAGTACATTTTATACTTACAAAACCCATGATTGACGCATTTTGTGAATGAGAAATTAAGTTGTGCTCTTGTAAACTGATTGAACCCTGCAGCACGCTGTAATGAACCACTTAAGGAGATGAGTTGAAGTAATTTGTTGGAACAGCCTAAAGACTCTGAAGCACATAAGAATGAAACTAATCAGCACCCACGCCTGATGTACACGTTTGGAAAGAGCTTCAGACAAAGTACCATGGTTAGGCCATGGCAATATCCAACAATAACAGAACACTGAAAATACTATGCTGTAGCTACTGATTAAAATGCCATTTACCACTTTAATTAGTGCTGATTCTTTGCATTGCTGTGCACTGGCATACAATCCAACTGAAATGTCTCAAGCAATTTCCAACCAAGTAATGAAGTAATTGTCTCTGCACCAGTCCCCTGAGAAGTTTTTCAAAGAATTACTGTATGCTTTGGTATTAGTTACCATTATTTCCAAATCAAGTGACTTTTTTTCAATACTTTACTTACATCAACCATTTTAGAATTTAGCAGAACAGATTGAATAATAAGAAGCCAATTAATCTCATAACGGTGCCGCTGCCATCCAGTAATATGTTAGTGAGAACAAGATCCCAAAAAGTATAAGTAGTACGTGTCACAGAAATGACTAACGTCCAACAAAAAACATGTTGCCAGGGTAAAAGTATTCAAGTCTGGGGTAGCCAGAGATGCTTACATTTAGTTTTGAGAGAGAAAAGTCTCATTTGACATTCAGTACAGTAAGCAGTGTTGACACAATAGCTTATTCAATATTTGCAATACTTATAAAAATCAGAACTTTCCTTGTTTATAGCACTTGCAGAAGAATGGAAAAAAAGGAACTTAAATACGCAACCTGATACCATTTGTCTTCCAAGATGTGTCCCTTTTATGAACACTTGCTTTGGCCTTAAACTAAACATGAGGAGTACTGTAACAGTAAATAGGCTCACGTCAGTAGAGAGGGAGGTCACAAGCAGTTTACCACAGGGATCTGTCCTGGGCCCAATCCTCTTTAATATGTTCATCAGTGACATTGGAAGGGGAATCCAGGGCAGGTTGTGTCTCTTCACAGATGACATGAAGCTTTGTGAGATGTTGGACAACAATGAGAAAATCGGGGAATGCAGAGTGGCATGCAAAGGCTAGAGACATGGCCTAAGATTTGGCAGTTGAAATGTAATGCCAAAAAGTGCAAGGTGATGCACCTAGGCAACAAGAACACCAGGAATGAGTACTAGATGGGTGAGGTAAGGCTCAACACTGTGACTGAAAAATAGGACCCAGGAGTTATCATTAGTGACACCCTCAAACAGTCAAGTCAGTGTTACAAGGCCTATAGTAAGGCAAACAGGATGCTGAGGTGAATTGGGAAGGGTAATGACAGCAGAAGGAAAGAGGAAATACAACCTCTTTATAGATCTTTGGTGACGCCTCGTCCAAAGTACTGTGCCCAGCTCTAGAGTCCTCACTTCAGGAAAGATAAGAACAGGCTAGAGATGGAGCAATGAAGGGTGACTAAGATGATTCAAGAGCAACAGGGTAGGTCTTATGACGAGTGCCTCAAAGCACAGAACATGTACTCACTGGAGGGGGTGGTGGTGGTATAATAGAGACTTTGAAGTTCCTGATGGGAGGTTCATGAGAAAGTATTATTTTACAGAAAGGGTGATGGAACCGTGTAACAGTTTTTCAGCTCAGTTGGTGAGTGCTAAAACCATTAATGGTATCAAGCATGGCTGGGACAGAGTGAAGGGTATAGTGGTTGCTCAGGATGACAAAAACTGGGAGGGGAATAGGGCGGTGGATGAGGAGGGCTAGGACCCTGGATGACCAATAGGTCCTGGGGTTAGATAGGGTACATGGGTATTGGATGGACCATTTAGCTTTTCTTGCCATCATTGACTATGTTACTATGTTTCTGTAAAACATAGGACGGCATTACTGTACTGCACACAGAGGGTGGTTATCTTGTGGACTAGCCTATCCAGTGAGACTGTGGATGCTAGAACTATTCAGGTGTTCAAAGCAGGACTAGACATTCCTGAGGGAGAATGGTATTGAGGGTTACACAGTATGAGTAGGGGTAACATTCTGGCTGTTCAGCTTGGATATGTGTTCATACTCTATTTTGGCATTGTTTCTGATGAGCGGCAGGAGGGTCAGACAAGATTAACCCTTCTGTCATCACAATATTATGTTAGTTTGGAAATATAATAAAGAGTATTTGAAGTCAGTGATGCCTATATTTGTTGAACATTAATTATGGATTGTGTTTTAGTTCTAAAAACAGTTGTAACTTCAATAACTTTTTTAAAGTGAGTATATAAGTAGTATATAAGTGAAATTAAAAGTGCATGCCTCATATTAATACATATTATTTGTTTTATGGTATATGACTGGTCATTTGTCCAGTAGGAAAATGGCACCATCATAGCTAGGTCTGTGCACTTTCATGGAATTGCCACAAAATTCTGCAAATTATTTGAAATTTCATGACATTGTGAAATTCTTTATTTGGTCATAACTTAGCCATTCTTGCTGCTTGAGACCTGGAAGTTGCTGTAAGGAGTTTTATAAGGTAGTTAATTTCTATTATATTTGGATGAGTTGTTGTGAACGTGCAGGTGTTCAAAGTCTGGCAATTAATTTTTGATAAACGTTTTACAAAATATTTCTCTGCTTACAGCTCTGCCACCTTTAGTGCTAGATGCTTGAATATTTGCAAGCAGGACCTTCTTGGAAGGGTCTTAGAACGTGGTAAATGTGGAAAAATGTGGAGAGCTTTGGTTCAGTAAATTTTAGGTTTTAGTGGTTCATAATTTCACAGTTTATTTGTGAAATGTTTTGAACATTTTCCAAAAATGTGGATGTGTGTAGCTTTGCTGCTGTTGTCATGAAATTTGAAATTTGTCATGGAAATCCAATGTCAGTAGGTCCTACAACCTAACAAGGCTGAAGAAATTTGGTTTAATAATTTAAAAGGTACAGAGGAAATACCACAAATTATTAATTGGCTACATTTTCTCAAACATTTGTGGAAGTGTAAGTGGCACTATAATACAACTGGAAATCAACTTGTGGCATTTACAGTTCACAAAGTGCTTATCACTACTGAATCCCCTCCCTTAAAAAGAGAGCCACCTACTCTTTATTCTGTCAGAGCTATCCCTTTGGAATAGCCAGAATTTCTTCTTCTTGGTGCCTCAGTAATTTTTCCTTCCTGCCAGGTCTCTGTTAGTGCCATTAGGTTCTGGACTTCCAAGTGCTTTGGATTCTCAGACCAGTTCATTTTGCTGGGTATGATTCTCACATGGCATGCTTTAAAGTGAGAATTGTCCCACCTTGCTTTCTTGCTCCTGCTGGGGATCTACTGTTCTTGTGCCACCCACCTCTGCTGCACTTTCCTTGGTGAACCCATGCATCTAAATGATGCCATTGGTGACACCTGCACTAACTGCCTTCCTAATCTTTAGTTTAAAATCCCCCTGACTGTCCTTTCCATTGACATGACCATAACAGATCTATGATGCCAGTTTGACAAATCCGTTGTCGACTGACATTACAGCGATGGCTTTATGTTGATTGCAGTTGCAGTCAGCATAAAGCCGTTACATAGGTTCATAGGATGTTATGAGTTAAGGGACCCAAGTGGTCCATAAGAAACTCGCCACCTATATAGGTGGAGGAAAAAAATCAATGGCAGCTATTTACTAAATGATGCTTTTCTTTTACCCATATAATAGTCAAGTCTATTTTTAAAAATAGCTATGCTATCACTGTTTACAACATCAGAAGGTAAAGAATTCCAGGCTGGAATTATTCTCTGAGTGAACCAGTTATTACACTTGTTTGTCCTATTTATATTCCCTTTCAATTTTAAATTGTGAGATCTTGTGCAAAAGAGGTCAGTATATCTAACTAGCCCCAGGGTTTCCATTAGATAATCATCTCTAATAGCTTTATAAGTAAAGCAGAGATCTCCCCTAGTTTGTCTGTATTGTAAGGAGTACAATCCCAAGTGTTCCAATCTTTGTTCATAATTCAAGTTTTTTACAGTAGAAATGTGTCTTGTGATTCTTCTTTGTACTCCCTCTACTAATTTTTTACACTTAACTGTGGTTGGAGCACATAAAGGGGCTCAGTATTCAAGGTGTGAGCGGACTAATGTTGAATAAAGCGGTATCATGACCTTGTGATCCCTACTTTTGATATTTTCAAATATGCAAGTAATAATTTTATGACATTTTTTAACAGCTGTTTTATTATGCATGTCAAAGGTTAGTTTGCTATTAATTATTACTCCCAAGTCAGTGTCATTATTGATTTCTTGTAATTGTGTATTATTTATTTTGTAGGTATTTTTAATATTATTGTGCAATAGGTGCATAACCTTATATTTTTTTAATATTGAAGCTCATTTTATTATCTTTTGCCCAGAGTACAAGGTGATTTAGATTGTCTTGCAGATTAATTGCAGATGATGCCTTATTAACTATACAGCCTAATTTACAATCATCTGCATATCTGACCATCCAGGTGTCACCTATAGATTGCATTGATGAAATAAATATTTTAAATAATGTAGGCCCCAGCACCGAACCCTGGGGTACCCCACTTGTCACGGGTCCCCATTCAGATTGGTATCCTCTTAATGCTACTCTCTGCCTCCGGTTAGTGAGCCATGAGCAAATCCAGTTCACTATATTATTTTGTATTTTAATTTTAAGTAGTGTTTCAATCAATAGTTTATGTGAAACTGTATCAAATGCTTTTGAATAATCAAGGTTTATGACATCCACCGGCAAGCCTCCATCAAGGGCTGCACTCACAGATTCAAAAAAATGCATTGTTAGTCATACAAGATCTCCGTGGTTGAAAACCATGTTGGTTAACGTCAGTTAAATTATTTTGAAGAATGTGTATCTCCATCCGTTTTTGAATAAGTCTCTCTAATATTTTGCAAATGACAGAAGTTAGGCTTATGGGCCTATAATAACTAACATCTTTTTTTGTTACCAGCTTTAAAAATAGGGGTCACAATAGCTTAATTCCAGATTGGAATAGTTTTCCCTTCTTTTAAAGAAATATTAAAAAGTAAATTAAGGGGATCTATTAGAACCTGACTCAGTTCTTTAATCAGTTTAGGGTGTATTCCATCTGGTCCTGGTGAACCATTATATTTTAAGTGAGAAAAAGCTTCCATTATCTCATTTTCTGTAAAGGGAGTCTATTATAAGCTGTTACATTCTGGAAGAGTAGATATTGATTCTTGAGAATTAAATATACTCAAAAATTGTTTATTAAACTGAATTGCCATTTTGGCTTCATCACTAATACTTTCACCACCAATGATCAAAGGACCAATGTTAGCTTTATTACCACACAGGGACCCTATGTAATTAAAGAAGCTTTTTTTATTATCTGCTGTTTTTGTAGCTAAGTGTAATTCTAGGTTTCGTTTAGATTTCCTTGTAAGTTTTTTTATGTTTAATTGCACTTTTTTTGTATAGTTCCCAATTAACATCTGAAGACACTATTTTAAATTTCTTGTAGTATTTATTTTTCCTATTAAAGACTCTTTTAATTTTCCCATTCCACCAAACTGGAACTCTGTGGTTATTTTTATATTTTGTCCTGTTTGGAACCCATTTGTTTATACAATATTGTAACTTATCCCATAGTAAGTTCCATATTGTAATCAAATCCTTGTTAACTTCTTTTTCCCAATCCCAAAGAGATAGATATTCTCTCATACTTGTATAGTTGGCTCTATTGAAGTCTTTCACAACAGTAGTCCCTTTAATATGTATTTTAGAAGTGATTGTACTGAATTTGATCATATTGTGATCACTGGTGCCCAAAGGTTCAAAGATGCATGGTGTATTAATATCCTCATCACAATGTGTTAGCACCAAATCTACCATACTGTTTCCTCTAGTATTACCCTGAACTACCTGTTGCAGATTGGAGTTAATTGTAAAATCAAGGAATGTGTTTTCTAAGGATCCTGATGCATTTAAAGTGGACCAATTAATATTGGAAAAATTAAAATCACCCATCGGGATATAGTCTGAACGTACTTCCATATTCTCCAAGTTGGAATGAAATCTATCATTTTCAGTATGATCCAAGTTGGGGGCTCGGTAAGCTAAACCAATTGTTAAATATTTTTCTGGTAAATTAATATATACCCATAAGGTTTCTGTTTCATAGTATGGGGTTTTGGTTGTATCCAATATGTGGGATTTGTATTTTTCAGAGACATATAAAGCTATCCCACCTCCATTCTTGTTTTGTCTGTTTTTAGAGTATCTGTTGTAACCTGGGATATCGATACCCCAGTCACTGTCCTCGAACCATGTTTCAGTAATACCACATATTGCTATATCTTGTTCTGTTAATATGTATTTGAGCTCATCAATTTTGTTTGTTAAGCTTCTAGCATTAACTAATAAAATATTAATTTCTTGGTAATGAAGACTTTGTTTTCTTTGGGGGGCTTTGCTCCCTGAACCTCCCATCTCCCCACTCCCCCGTAACTAAAATAATCAACTCTGAGTCTGAGTTGATTCGGGCACGGGGTACAAGACCCCCAGAAAGCAGTGTCAGGGTCCTGCACTGACATTACAGCGACCTGTCACTGTTGTCACTGTAATGTCGTTCGTGGTAAAATTGTCAAACCGGCATCAGCATACTGCCCATACCACGTCCGTCTTGGCAGAACTGGTTCATCTTGCCTTGGCTGTGAATTACATTGATTTGAGTTGTACTTCATGCAGGAAAATTGCCTTTCTCACCCCAGGAATACTCCAATATTCCTAACTTTTCTGTAGTATACCTTTAAGGTTAGATCTGCCCAGCGATAGAATGCTATGCTAATGATGGAATCATTGGCATGAGCCACTTTTCAAATGCTTCCACCTATCAACTGCCTACATTCTAACCCTCAGATTTCTTTCTCCGCCTATCAAGACCAGAAACCTGGAGATTTCCTCATCATCATCTAGTCAGAGAAGCCTTTATTAATAACAAATACTTAAGTATTTTCCATTTATTTTCATTTGCTGCCTCTTATCAGTGTTATTTTAATAACCGTTAGTTTATTTAGCTAGTTTTGTGTTGTTTTCTCGGTTTCTCACAGTTTGGAATAACCGTTGAGGAACTGAGGTACTTTTAGTTAGTTTCAGTTTTTCCCCGTTTATTTACTAGTTTCTGTAAGTTTTTTGTGTTAAAATCTTTGTTTTTTAGAACCGATAACTTTGGTTCCAAACCGCTAATCCCGGTTCTACTTCTGTTGGTTCCCGGTTCTGCTCGGTTTCTCAGATCAGTTCCTGAACCAACTGCAACGAATAAATTTGTTGTTTTTTTAATTTAAAAACCTATAGCATTTTGCAGTTGTGGTTTTCTTTATTATGTAAAAAAAAACTAAAAAGAGAACCCAGGAACCCGGTTTTAAAAATTGTTGTGAGTGTGGTGAGGTCTTTGCCAAGGCAGAAAAGCACTCTGTTTGTGATTTCTGCCTTGGTTTTGACCATTTGAAAACTAATTGTGACATTTGTAAATCTTTTCCAGAAAAGACATTGGAAAAACGTCTGGAGAGATTAAATGAGAGATTAAAGTGTCCCGCTGGCTCTGACCAGCCGAAACCCTCAGGGTCTATGGGTGACAACACAACTTCTACTGTTTTTAACCCTGATACGGGTAAAAAGAGACCCTCTGAACTGGCTAGCTCTCCGGTTCCAGTTAAAAAAACTAAAAAAGACAAAGCACACTGAATCACCTGTGGAAAAGGGGACTTGTGTGATGCCTGCCACTGCGTCTTCTCCATTTTTTCCAATTGTTTAACCAGGTGAGAGACACTAAGCTGAAAGCTTGTTTACAAGTGCAATCTGGGAGCACAGGGAAGTTAAGTGACTTGGTCAGGGTCACACAGTATGCAAGTGGGGGCTGTGGGATTCAAAACCAGGTCTTAAGAGTTGCGGCTCAGAGCCCTAAACCACTGTGCTATACTGCATCCCTTCTCCTTCTCCTTCAGAGATTGCACAAGCAATAAAAATAATGGAAACCTTGCAGGGTCTGCTGCCTGTGGTTTCACAGTCCCCAATCCAGACCCCTACACCTTCCAACCCACCTTCTTTTCCTGAGCAGCATGGCGAGGAAGAAGAGGAGGAAGAAGAAGGTGAGCCTATAGAGCCTGCGGTCTCCCCTGAACAGAAGTTTGGTTCCCCTCCCAGGACCGTAGAAGATTATTCTTCTAATTTTTCCTTCATCAGGAAAATTGCTGATGCCTTAGACATCCCTACCACTGAAGCTGTAGAGGAGGAGGAGGAGACTGAATATCTGGAAATGATGGGACTGACTCCTACTAAAAAACTGTCACTCCCCATAAATAAGTTCTTTAAAAGAGATATTTTAAAATTCTTCCAAGCTCCTGGGTCTGTCTCTCCTTTGGATAAAAGGTTGGATGAAAAGTGTCAGCTTGCCAGAACAGGGGCTGAATTCTTATTTTCACACCCTGACCACCAAGGGGTAGTGCAAGCTGCAACTTGTGACAAGGCAAAAGTCCCTCTGGCTTCCTACCCTCCAGAGAAGGACTCCCGTAAAATATGGCCAAGAAAGGTTACTTGTCAGCCTCTCTCGCCATTAGGCAAGCTAATTATCAGGCCTATGCAGCTCAGTACCAGAAAGCTCTCTGGCAGTCTGTCCTGGACAAGGCGGAGAAAGTACCTTCTTCTCTTTCGGCAGACCTAGCTGAAACTGCTGGGTTTGGCCTGGAAGCTGCCAAATGCCAGTTCCAGATGGCAGCAGACAGTAGTGAGACTGCTGCAAGCTAGATGGAAAATACCATTGTACAGAGAAGGTTTGCTTGGTTGACAGCCACAAACCTCACGTAGGATACCCAGAATAAGACTCTGGATTTTCCTATGGAGGGAAATTCCCTATTTGGCAGCCATATGGAGACCTATATGAAGAAGGTGGATGAGTATAAAGCCACCTTCCATAGCAGTTCTGCAAAGGGAAGACCCTCCACCTCCTCTAGACCCTTCAGTAGGGGAGGCAGGGGCAGACAGTTTCATTCCAGGCCTTTTTACCAGGCCATGGTACTTCCTCAGGCACCCCAGTACCCACAGCAAGGGTATTTCAGGGGTAGGGTCAGAAAAGGTGCCAGGCATGGTGCCCAGTCTCTGCCTCAGTCCAAGCAGGACTCCTGACTTCATCGATCAGGCTGCCTCTCCTTTGCCAGTAGGGGGCAGGCTGACCCATTTTTCCAGAATTGGAAAACCATCACCACAGACAAGAGTGTTCTGGAGATAGTTGATCAGGACCTGTCTTTGAGTTTCAAGTCCCCTTCCCCTGTTCAAAAAATCAGGGTTTTCAAACCAGCTTCCTTCTTAGAAAGCAAAAGGCTGGAAAAAGAGGTGAAACACCTTCTTTCACTAAAAGCAGTGGAACCAGTGCCTTTACGTCAAAGGGGAAAAGGACTTTACTCAAGGTACTTTTTCACACCAAAGAAAAATGGAGAGCTGCAGCCTATCTTGGATCTCAGGGTCCTCAACAGGTTCCTAGCAAAAACAAAGTTCAAAATGGTAACTTTGTCTCTGATTCTACCTGTACTCCAAAAAAGAGACTGGCTGGCATCATTGGACCTAAGAGATGCCTATTTCCACATGCCCATAAGGGAGTCTCACAGAAAGAATCTCGGGTTCAGACTCCTGTCAGGTTATTATCAGTTCTCAGCTCTACCCTTCAGTCTCACTTCTGCACCAAGGGTATTCACAAAGTGTCTGGCTGTGGTAGTGGCTCACCTGCGCAGATAACGTGTCACACTATTCCCCTATCTAGACAACTGGCTGGTGGTGGGAAATTCACCACAACAGTTAGCAGAACACCTGCAGCTCACTCAGCAGCTTCTGCAATCTCTGGGTTTCCTTTTAAATCTAGCAAAATCTGTTTTTCTTCCCTCTCAAATTATGCAGGTCATAGGAGCAGAATTGAATACCATAGTGGGCAGATCCTTTTTACCCAGAGACAGGGTAAAAAGCATCCTGCAGTTAGCAGACTCTTTCAGGCTCAATGCCCCAAGGCCGGCAAGGTATTTTCTTCAACTTCTGGGCCACATGGCAGCTGCAACAGGCACAGTGCTAGGCTCCAGGTTTCAGATGAGGGACATCCAATTTCACTTAAGAGCTCATTGGTGTCAATGAAAGGATTCCCTGTCAAAGCTTGTTCCTGTAACAAAAACATTTATCCATGCTTTTCAGTGGTGGAATGAGGAAACCAACCTCAGGCAAAGGGTCTCTTTTCAAAAAGAACTTCCTTCAATGATTCTCACAACAGATGCATCCCTCTTGGGCTGGGAGGCTCATCTAGGAGAGCACACTACCCAGGGCACTCGGTCAAGTGCAGAAACTCTTTTACACATAAACTTGTTAGAGCTCAGGGCAGTGTTTATGGCAATGCAAGCTTTCAAACCACTGATACAGGAAAAGATAGTGCAAGTCAGGACAGACGACACTACTACCATGTACTACATAAACAGGCAAGGGGGAACAAGGTCAAGCCTCCTTTGCATGGAGGCTATGAGAATTTGGACCCTAGCTTACTCACTGGGCTCCTCACTATAGGCCATTCATTTGCCAGGCAAAGACAATGTTCTGGCAGATGCCCTGAGCTGAATCAGCCAGGCCAATCACGAATGGTCCCTGAGCAGGCAAGTGGTGCAGACTTTATCCAGGAGGTGGGGCACTCTAGAAATAGACCTCTTTGCCTCACACCAGAGTCACCACTTACCACAGTTCTGTTGCAGACCTCCAGTGGTGGGCATGGTTCCTCTGGATGCTCTTTTTCTGGATTGGTCAGGGAAATTCCTGTATGCATTCTCTCCATTTCCCCTGGTGTACAGGGTGCTGTTGAAACTCAGATCTCAGCCAGCAACAATGATTCTGATAGCCCCAGACTGGGTCAGGCAGCCATGGTACTCCCTGTTGCTGTCCATGTCAGTGGACACACCAATACACCTTCCCAGGAGGCACAATCTTCTGACCGCCAACCAGAGGAGGCTCCTGTATCCGAACCTCAGGTCACTTAGACTCAAATCTTGGATCTTGAGGACCTATAGTATGCTGGTTTATATCTTTCTGAGCCAGTTATGGATGTTTTACGGTGATACAGGAAACACTTCACTAAGAAAACCTATGCTGCAAAGTGGAAGAGATTTTTTATTTGGTGCTCTAGTAGAAGCAAAGTACCAGCTCAGGCAGGAGTGCCGTTGGTACTGTATTACCTGGTTTACTTACATTCCACAAGCTTACAGCCTTCTACACTAAAGATTCATTTGGCTTCAGTCTCAGCCTGTGCATCTGCAGGCAAGTCTGTTTCTTTGACATCAAACCACATATTTAAAAGGTTCTTCATGGGCCTTTCTCATATGTATCCACCAGTGAGGGAACCAGTGCCAGCTTGGGACCTTAATATCTGCATTGCTCAACTCATGGTCCCTTCCTTTGAGCCAGTGTTTTCAGCACCTTTGAAGTATGTCACATGGAAAACAGTGTTTCTAGTGGCCATTACTTCAGCTAGAAGGATTAGTGAGCTCTAGGCTTTATGCATCGAAAAGGACTATATTTCCTTCCGCAGGAATAAGGTTGTCCTACAGACAAATAGGAAATTCCTCCCCAAAGTTGTTTCAGACTTCCACTTGAACCAATCTATCACTTTGCCAGTGTTCTTCACTGACCGTTCTTCTTCTGTTGAACATAGGCTGCATAGCCTGGATGTCAAAAGAGCTTTGAGCTACTACATGACAGCCAGTAAGTCCCATAGGCAGGACAGAACACAACTTTTCCTCACTTATGGGGATGCAGTCAAGGGAAATCCAGCATCTAAAAGGTCCATTTCTCATAGGATTGTCCAGTGTATTCAATGTTGCTATTCAAAGGTGGGCAAAGCTCCAGCAGGGCTTAGAGCTCACTCCACAAGGGGTACAGCTGCCACACTGGCAGCTGCTAGGGATGTACCCTTGGTGAATATCTGTAAAGCAGCAACCTGGCGAACAGTACACACATTTGTCAAGCATTACAGCTTGGATATGCAGGCTAGGTCTGATGCCAGGTTTGGTACAGCTGTCCTGCAGAGCGTGTTTCCAAAATAGGTTCTTCCTGCCTCCTAAGGTACTGCTTTTTAGTCTGCAGGAGAGTTAGGAATATTGGAGTATGCCTGGGGTGAGAAGAAGTTACTCACCATAGTAACCTTGTTTCTCCCAGTGGATACTCCAGTATTCATAACTCTCCCACCCTGCCTCCCCATTTAAGAACCAGTGGCTTCTGTATTCCATTCTGTACCTTAGTGTTTGCATGCCACATTCTATTTTTATTGGAACTTGTTCTTTTGTGTTCTCCTTTTCAGGTGATGCTGACATAGGAGCTTGGGGTATTGTTTATGATAAGTTTATATTTTCCTCCAGTTGGAGGTCTGGGTGGGGAATTTTGAAGTTATAATTTAAATTTTGGGCCCTGTCTTTACAGGCTTCCACAAAATCTGAGGGTTAGAAAGTAGGCAGTTGATAGGTGGCAGCATTTGAAAAGTGGCTCATGCCAATGATTCCATCATTAGCATAGCATTCCCGCTCCGGGGAGATCTGACCTTAAAAGGTATACTGCAGAAGAGTTATGAATATTGGAGTATCCCCTGGGAGAAACAAGGTTACTATGGTAAATAACTTTTTCTACTTTCACTAGCATCATGGTCCTGCAATACTCCTCCAACACTTCTGCTACAGTGGTGCCCAGCATCACATTCCATCTGGATATTTCTGTCACAGTGGCCTCTGTCCCAGCTAGTTGTAATGCTTGGTGCCACTGTTAACCAATGCTAAAAATATACATTGTGATCTGCAGGGTTGTTAGAATCAGCAGGTGGCACTGAACAGAAACAATGCTGTATGTGTGCCTCCACAAACCATTCAGGCTGTAAAGTTCTGGTGGTTAGCTGGCAAATCTCAAAAAGACAGGCAAGTGCAAAGAAATGGCCTTAATTATTTTTGATGATTCTTCGCTCAAGATACTGATTGTCATGAGGGTACCTGATGCTGGGCAGCACTGTATTTTTAGTATGGAGCCCTCTGTGTATGCTACTTAAGTATGACTCAACCTACCCTTTTTCTTCCACCTCCATGAAAGGTCCCAGTTTTCATTTTCAATTTATTTAGTAAAAAAGTATGTATAACGCAAAGTTGGACATACAAATACATAAAAAATATTGCATAATTAAGCTTATTAAAAGTAGACATCTCAAGTATCAGTGTTTACCATTCATGAACTAGATTTGTAAAAAGATTCAGCATATAATCTGCATTTCTGTTCTTTCATAAATCAATAGCAAATATGAACTATATGAAAAAGAATGTCATTATATTGTGATAACCGTTCAGATCTAGTTGTAAACATTGCCATGGCATACAGAGATGGCAAGTTCCTCCTGTGCAACAGGTAATGTATTACCTCAGTCATCTGTGGGTGTCCAGTTAGAGAATAGAGGTTTCAGCCATTGCCATCTTAATTTTTCTAAATATGGGCAGTCAATCAACACATGCTTAGATGACAGGGCAGAATTGGGACTTTTGGGGCATTTTAAGACCCTTTTTGCCCTTTTCCAGGGTATAAAAGCATTGATTTGGGCAAGATTTATGGCAAAACATATTCTTGCCATTGCTTTAAGATGTGTTGAATCTTTGCATTTTTCCCAGTTAAGACTTCCTTCGAAATTGTAGTTTAATTCTGCTAGAAGAGAGGATAGGAGACAAAGGGTGTTGGATAATGGCACTCACTCTAAGTATGAGAGAGTAACCAGCGGAGTACCACAGGGCGTGGTACTGGAACCAGTCCTCTTTAATGTCTTCATAGGGGACATGGCAGAAGAACTGGAAGTGTAGGTATGCCTTTTTGAAGGTGACACCAAAATCTGCAATTGGGTGGACACTCAGAAGGGGTGGAGAAAATGTGCAGGGATCTAGGGAAACTCGAGGCATGGTCAAAAACATAGCAGGTTGGGTTCAATGCCAAGATGTGCAGAATTATGCACCTAGGGCATAGGAACCCTGATGCTGAGTGTAAGATAGGGTGGGGTGGGACTGATAGTCACTAGACAGGAAAGGGACCTTGGGGTTATCACATCTGAGGACCGCAAGGTGGCAGGGCAGTGTGACAGTGCAGTGGGCAGGGGCTAGTGGGATGCCGGGGTGCATAGGGAAGTGTATCTCCAACAGAAGGGAGGTGATGTTGCCACTGAATCGCTCACTGGTGCAACCCCACCTGAGGTACTGTGTCCCATTTTAATGACCGTGTCACAGAAAGGACATAGAGTGGGTGGAGGCAGTCCAGAGGAGGGCAGATAAAATGGTGCAGGGTTTGTATACCCTAGAGGAGAGAGAGAAAGGTGACATGATTGATACCTAAAAGTACCTCACAGGGGTAAACAGGGTACAGGGAGGGGAGTCACTTTCAAATGAGAATGAGCACCAAGACCAGGGAGCAGTGAAGTTGGAGGAAGTTCAAGAGAGATGCGAGGAAGTATGTCTCCATTGAAAGGTTGGTAGATGCCTGACAGACTGCCAGCAAAGTGGCGGAGGCTCAGGCAGTAAGGGGCTTCAAGCATGGACTAGATAAACATAGGGGTATACAAAATAAAAGGCAGGCAGGCAAGAAGGCTGCTGGAGACCCCATGGGTCTATGGAGATAGAATAAGAAGGGAACATCTGGGCCGTCTGGGTGGGCCAAGTGGTCCTTTTCAGATGACAGTTTCTATATTTCTATGCTTAGTAAGTGATAATGGCTTGATTTCCCAATTCTTGCAAAACCTATTTGTGCAGCATTACTCATGATTCTTATCTGAGCTGTTAAGTTATACCTCCTTACAACAAAGTTCCCCAAATGTATTGAAAAGCAGCTTGGTAACCCCTATTTCCTTAAAGAACTAGTGTACTGCCTAAAGCTAATATTATATTTTAAAAGCAGCCAACCATTACCTTTTATAGCTGAGGTACTTTTTCTTTTCCCTTTCTTTAATTAGAAGATTGTTTACTTGGTGTTAGTAGGTGTGATATGTGGAACAGTTCTTAGCCTGGCGGCTGTCATCTCTAGCCATACTGTCCCCCAGTACATCATCAGCATTGTGACCTCATAGACTGTGACAGCCCTGCTGCTTAGGAACAGCCACTCAGTAGCTGCCAGGTCATTCACCTGTGATGTCACTGTCAGTGAGATCACAATGCTGATGATGTAGTGGGGGGCAGTACAGCTAGATAAGCCAGCTGCCAGGCTAAGAGCTGTCCCAGACATCCAGCACAATATTATTACATAGAACACCTTCTGATGAGCAAAAAGAAAAAATTACTTCAGAAATAAAATGTTACAATGGACTACATCTTAAAATTTTTATTATTTTCCTGTCTGCCTGTTTTGGCTACACTAGTTCTTAACGTTTTATCTAAATGAAGTATGGATTTAAATCAGAGTGTTTCTACTCCAAAGTCTCTAACCAGCAAACATGTAATATCTGGCTCTCACTATTTTTAATTATGTCATTCAAAAATCCATGGCTCTCACAGTAGTTTGAGCAACAACTGACATTATTTCTGTTTCTAACAAACAATACAGTAAGTAGTTCACCTGGGTTAATCTGTGGAAATCCCAAGCACGGCCTAATGAACTGATACAAAATCACACATGTTCCCAGAATGCAAAGCATCACGGGCTGTATATGCAAATCACAATGACATTTTAGGCTGGTTCAGCTGTAAGCAGGAATGCATGGTGCCAAAGGGCCTCTCACACAGTCTGCAAAGGGTGCAAACAGAAGACACAGGCACATATTTGTCTTACCCAGGACTCATTAGTGTGACTTGTCTGTATGACATCCCAGTGGAAATGAACCAGCTACCTTAAGTTGGTCTTATGGATTTGGGTCATGGTGAGTCCCCCTAACCCCCCCCCCAAAAAAAAAAAGTTATAAGACAAAGAACCTCAGTGCAAAAGCACTAAGGCAAGGTTTACCCCAAAGGGCATTGGCCATGAAGCCAAGTTTCAGAGAAATACAAAATCACATTTATCTACATAATGCTAAACATCATGGGCTGTATATGCAAATCACCATGACATTTTTGGCTGGTTCATTTTAAGCAGGAATGCATGGTGCCGAAGGGCCTCTCACATACTTTTATTTATTTATTTATTTTTTATTTTTTATTTTTTTAGTTGTTTAACCAGGTATAGCACACTAAGCTGATAGCTTTTTTACAGGAGCGACCTGGGAGCACAAGGAGGTTAAGTGACTTGGTCAAGGTCACACAGTATGCAAGTGGAAGCTGTGGGATTCAAACCCAGGTCTGGTCTGCTGGATGTCACCAGATTTGCAGCTCAGAGCTGGATAAAGGATACAAACAGAAAACAGTATATGCAGTAGAATATACAGCCCGTGATGCTTTGCATTATGTGGGTATGTGTGATTTTGTATTTCTTTGAAACTTGGCTTTATGGCCAGTGCCCTTTGGAGTAACCCTTTCCTCAGTGCTTTTGCTCTGGGTTCTTTGTCTTTTAGCTTGTTTTTTTTGGGTGGGGGGGCTCAACCATGACCCAAACCCTTAAGATCATCTTAGGGCAGCTGGATCATTTCCCCTGGGATGTCATACAGACCAGACATATTGATGAGTCATGGGTAGGATGTAACATGTGTCTGTGTCTTCTGTTTGTGCCCTTTGCAGATTGTGTGAGAGGCCCTTCGGAACCATGCATTCCTGCTTAAAGCTGAACCAGCCTAAAATGTCATGGTGATTTGCATATACAGCCCATGATACTTTACATTATGGGGATATGTGTGATTTTGTATGTCTTTGAAACTTGGCTTTATGGCCAGTACCCTTTGGGGTAATCCTTGTCTCAGTACGTTTTCTCTGAGGTTCTTTGTCTAATGAATTGATGCTGTATTGGTTCATACTGTACCTCCACACCATATAAAATATAAGTTCTGCATTTGACCTGAAAAAACATTTAACATTGCTGTAAAAGAATTACCTGCAAACATTTTCCCAAATTAATTAGTCTCGAGGGAGACTTGTCTTCCTGCTTGCTTGGTTGCTTGGACATGCTGATTTCTTATGCCACTTTGGAGATCAGCACCCCCATGTATTTAAATTGAGAGACCACCTCCAAGGGTTGCTGCTGAAGTCTCCAGGCCTATACATCTTTATTTTATGCACCAATAGGCAAAATCATGATTTAGGTTTATTTAATTGAAGATTTTAAATCTCTAGGGTCAGGGAACGACTGTTCAAGGCTTGTTGCAATCCATATGCAGACTGAGAAATTACCACATTATCTGGAAATGTTATAATATTCAAGGTCAAGTTTATGACCAGTGAAATTTATGGATATGACATCCACAGAATTATTACAACATCTTTAATTTTCCCAAAAGCCCATGAAATTCGACTTTAATTACTGATGTTATTTTGCAACTTTTGGCTGTATATAACTTGGCTATCTTTCATGCAAGAGATTAGAAAGTTAACAGATGCAACTTCCTTTTTATGATCTATGAGCCTACCAAAACTGATGGCATTGTGTTCTCTCATTTTTATGTTGGCACACTTGCGCAGCCAACATCTTGCGGTAGTGGAGATTTGGAGGCACGGTCGCTGTTGGGCAAATGCAGGGCATGCACCAGTAGGTGCGTTTCTCATTCCCTAATCAGCCTGCATGCCAGCGCCACACCATGCATACTAATGTGGCATTCACATCAAAGGAAAGGTCCGCTGCAATGCGAGCAAAGCTCGTCACATGCAGCAGACCTTGCTATGTGCTTCACCAGCTACAAACATGGTGGCACTGTGGCTGCTAAACTGACGACTTTGGGGGTGCCCAATACCCCAGTCGGCTTACCCTGACCCTCATTAATGTGCCGATGGGGCACACTCCCCGTCGGCATGTAATCCCATCCCCTCCTTTTTGCTTGCGGTGCCTAATCCTCCTCAGCTCAGCGCCCCGCTTTCGTTGTTGCTGGCCGGGGTGCCCAATCCCATCAGCATCTGTCCCCCCTTCCCACTTTAATGTGCTGATGGGGGAGCCCTCCCTATCAGCATGAGTCCCCCCTTCTTCTGTGCTGAGGGGATGCCCAATCCCCTCAGCTAGTGTCCTCCACTCCCTATGTGCCAGCGGGTGCCCAGTCCCCGTCGGCTACTGTATCCCCCAAAAACACCTGTAAAAAGAAAACCGTCCATGATGTGTTTTTTTTACCACCTGTAAACAGAAAATGGTCCCTCATAGTCTCCCTGCCCCCCACCCCACACCCACCCACTGTGCACCCTGCCTCCTACACACCCCTCACCCCATACTTACCTCTGGAGTCCGGCGCGATGATCTTCGGTGGACCGGGAACACGTCTGCACTCTTCAAAGCTGACCGTGAACTGAGGAAATGACAGTAAGCTGTATAATGGAATAAATAGGGTTTTTTTCAACTTTGATGCATATCTTGGGCATTGTTTGGAATTTTTGAACCAACTTTTCAGCATGGGGTTTTTGGGACCCCTCCTCATGAATTCTGTCACTGTTATGATGTTGATCGGTCCCGGAAGGTGATTTCACAGTCACTGCGTGGAATCACCTTTCAGTTCCGATGTACTAAGACGATAGCACTGCCCATGAGGTGGGCTCTCAAAAACCTATATTGCAAATTTGTTGAAGAAAAAAAAATGGCTGTTTACGGCGTGCATTGCACAGTTGCTCATGCGCTCATAATGTCTGCGAATAATATTTTCACTCCAGATTTTTGACATTGTCATTTTTCTACACCTCCTTATGAACAGTACAGCTGTCATTTTTCACATACTGGACGAAATGTGTTTCCGCACTTCCGGCCCACAATATCATGGTCGCTGTGGGAAATCAGTGTTCGTGACAGATTACGAAAATGACAGTGACACTGTTCATGAGCAGAGGTCCTAAAATGCTTATGTTGAAAATTTGGTGATGATGCTCCTTAAAATGACTGTGTCACAAGCGTGCGTTACGAAGTTTGCACGCATGCTCGTAACATTGTGCATTTGTAATATTTTCACTCTGGATTTTCACCACTGGCATTTTTCCCCACCTCTTGATGAACAGTACAACTGTCATTTTGCATATCCTGCCCCGAAATGTGTTTTCGCACATCCGGTGCAGAATAGCGCTGTCGCTGTGCGAAATCACTTTTTGGGATAATTTGAGGAACTGACAGTGACACTGTACTTGAGCAGAGGTGCTAAAATGCCTATGTTGAAAATTTGGTGCCAAATGTCCATAAAATGACTGTGTTACAAGTGTGCATTGTGCATTTCCCAACCACCCTTGTAACTCCGCAAATTTGAATTATTTACATGCCACATTTTCACCACTGCCATTTTTTGACACCTCCTTATGAACAGTATAGCTATTTTTCACATTCTGCCCAAAAAGTGTTTCCGCACTGCACTACCAAAGCTAATGCCAGTGCGACAACATTCGGCATTGACAAATGCTTGTTAGTTACAGAGCTTAACCGGTGCAACTCTAACCCTCCACCTTTCGGGACCTGTACTGGTATATATATTTTTTGGACATTGCCTGACTGAGGTATGTACTAGCAATGGAAGACTGGATGGTCATCACTGGCAATGCTGTCCTTTAACCATTCAGGACTCTCAGCCACAAAACTCCAGGCAGACTTTTTTTTAGTAATAAAAATTTGAAATGCACTTCTGGTTATCGCAGGGAGGGTTATTTTTTCCACTAATGCATTAAAAGTTGGATGGATGGTTAAAAATGGAAAGAGCTATGTAATTTTGATACGCAGTTGTTTCAAACTTGGTGCTCTTTTGTTGTGGCGCAGTTTGTTTGTCATACTTGTTCATTATTTGTTCTTCTCTCGGCTGATGTGTGGTCGGAGTAAGTACGCTGGTACAGCAGAGTTCAAGAACACTCAAATGTTAATTCAGAATAGTCTTTTGATATCTTGGAGCAAAGGTGATATCCCTCATTGAGGGTATGAATGTTTATATTTGCTTATAAGGAATGAAACATCATTCGTTAGAGTCAAGTGGATGTAAAATGGAGGGCAGATGAGATCATACTATTTGCTATGGACTAATGGTAGCTGTTGACTTCTTAATTAGGAAATTTCTGGGTACCCTGGGCATTACTAGGATCCCATAAAAAAACAAGGTTTACTAGTTAATGCTTATGCTGATGACATGTTACTTGCATTGTCCAAACCAGAACTCTCCATACCGACAGTTCTGATGGTATTACAGGAATTTGCTCTTCTCTCGGGTCTACTCATAAATCAAAAGGCAGTATAGCCTAGAGGTTAGAGGAATGAGGTGTGAATGAGCTTGGTACATCCAGCAGACCAGACCTGAGTTTGATTCTCACAACCTCCACCTGCATACTGTGTGACTCTGAGCAAGTCACTTAACCGCCCAGTGCTCCCAGGTCGCCCCTGAAAACAGGCACTTGTGCCTAGTGGGTCTTACCCAGTTACTAATGACTAAAAAAAAAAAAAAAAATAATTCTCTACCTGCTGAACACAAAATGTAATAGAAACTGCCTGGCAGGCAGTGATATCACCTGGGTCCCTCAAGGTTTCTCATATCTCAGGATCTTTATCTCCTTGGCCTGGAGCAACCTAGGAAAAGCCAATTTTTCCCCCTCTGTTAGTGGCCCTCACAGTGGAAATTCAGCAATGGCGAAAACTGCAGCTATCTCTGAAGGGCAAAATCGAAGCAGTGCATATGTTCATACTATCCAGAGTCTCATATCTCTTAAACCTCCCAATTCCCTTATCCTCTAAACTATTTTCTTCTCTTGACAAGCTCGTCTCTTCCATTCTGTGGGAAGGTAAAGCAGCCCGATGGGGGCACACGAAGCTAAGAGCTCACTGGTCTAATGGAGGGCTTGGACTCCCATGATTCAGTGGCTATCACTTAGCCTTCCGTATTGCCCAAGCCACTGCATGGTTTGTCCCTCACCTTGCTCCTCCTCCACAATGGGTACTCTTAGAATCGGCCCTTATACCAGGTAATTCTCTCTTCTCCCTGCTAAACAGCAAGAAACCCCCAAACAATCGGCTTACTCCAATTATGGAGGACACTTGTAACACATGGTGCCGAGCAATGGCTCTCACAGGGGTTCCAAGTGCGGAGTACTCCCCCCCCCCCAATCTCCTATGCCCCTCTCTGGAACAATAAGCTAATCATGGTGGACCATAGACCTTTGAGCTGGCCCCACTGGGTCTCCAAGGGGATTTGCCTCATATGAGACCTCCTCCTCCTCCTCCCAAACAGTAAAACTCTGATGTCCTTTGAGCAACTGTGAGAGCGCTCTGATCTTAAGGTACAAGACTTTTGGAGATACCCGCAGATACAAAGTGCCCTCGCCCCACTACTGGCCAAACATACCAAGCACGAGTGGTGGAACTGTTTGACCATGCTCCATAAGCCAAAAAAAGGGCAAAGACTGATTGGAGTCTTCTATAATGTACTGACAGACTCCGAGCCAGAGACCACCGTCTCATGCCGAATGGCTAAGAGAAAGAATTCCAGCGTCCCTTGTCACCACCGCTGCGGTCCGACTGTTTAAAGGCAGCATGTATGGCGTACGAGGTTGCCAAGAGCCAATTAATACAGCTAAAAATCCTTCTTCGATGGTATAGGATGCCTGCTGTGCTTCATAAACTTAAAGTATTGAATCATGACATATGCTGGAGGTGTCAATCCTCCCCAGCCCATGTACTCCACATCCTTTGGACATGCCCTGCCCTACAACTTTTCTAGTCACAGGTACTGAACAATTGTTCAAGAATTGTGGGCACAACGCTTTCACAGTCACAAGACCTCCTTCTGTTAGGAGAGGTTTCCACACTGGATCCCATTCCTGTCCCTCTTAAAAGTATGGACTCTTGCCGCAGTCATGGAAGCCAAGAGGGCTATCCTGATGAGATGGAGACAACCCCACTGTCCCCTCAATATCTGCCTGGTGGGCAGCTTTGACCATATTTGAGTGGCTTACCGGTGTAGGGAAGAGTCACCTCCCCAGATACCACAAACAATGGAATGCCTACCTGCACTCACATATCTGTGCAGTCCCACCTTCTCTGCCAAATAACCCCCCAAGGCAGTGATACACAACTCCCCCCCCCACTCATTCAGTCCTGCTCCCAACTTGAGAAAAGAGGTCTCCTCACCTCACCATCGGAGAAACTTTCCTATAACTCACCTGATCTCACTTACTGATCCTCTATCCTATCCAGGTCTTATAAACTGTCACATTTACTATAAATTGTGCAAGGAGAGTGAAGATAGATAATAAGCTGCTCTGCCTTAATTTTTCTTTTTTCTTACTGAGTCAACTTGGAACAAATACACTCCCTTTGGATTAGTAGTAATGGCCTCAGCTAGTATGTAACTGCTGACTAGATGTTAAGATGTACAAAAAGATTATAGATTCATGCTTGATGTGTATTAGAAGTGGTATTCTACTGTATCACACCTGGCAAACTATGTATTTAATATTTGAGTATTCTTTTATGCTAAACACCTTGTGGTTTCTGCTGTGCTGTATTGAAAAAGATAAAACTCAATAAAATATTATACGATTAAAAAAAAAAAAGGATGGCTGGCGAATGCTTCAAGGGCCTACTGCCTCTCTCTCTCTCTCTCTCTCTCTCTCACTGCTTGACACTTTATCTTAGGGTAGCCGTGTTCCATGTTACTATGGCTCATTGTATAGATAAATAGACCCCTGAATCTTTTACCAACAGTCGTACATCATTTGTGGAAAGTAAACATGACCATGAGTACTGAACAATTTCCTTGCTTTTGTGCTGTTCAGAAAATATATATTTTTGTACTTTATCTTGTATAAGGCTCCAAACAATTGATTTTCTTTCAGATCATCTGTTTTTATTCTTTAAATAGCCTCAATATCCTCCATCAGCTCCTAGTCTAGCAGCCAAGTTTCAAAATAGTCATCCTGTTGCAGCCCCGGTGAGAGAAGATTTGATGGTTGCATAAGATAGCTCTACTCATCAGCTTTCAGAAAGGCGTGTTGTGGTGTTCGTCACATGGTCGATAATATTACATTTTGAAGAGAAAATCTGGACAATATAGCTGCAAAAAGATGAAAATGAGTAAATCCCGAATTTCGAAGAAATTGTTAAACTGTTATTTTTAACATCATATTTGTAGAGTTTGGGTTTTAGTTTCCAATTTTTGTAAATTGCTAAAATAAATTTGAATAAAATGAACCTAAATGCCCAATAGAAAATGGGTAGGGAAAATTCATGTTTTTGATTGGTTAATGCCAACCACCACCCAGTCCGGTATCGGGCAGTAGTGACCGGGAAATAATGAGTCCCAGTCTCTGTTGCCTGATTTCGTTCTAAAATGCTTGTGCTCACAGAATGTTGAATTTTAAACTGCCGCCATGTTTTTGTTTCGGTTAGTGAGACATGTGGCACTCCTTTCTCGTCACTTAGTTTGACATCACCCCACTCCCCAGGCAGCGTTCAGTTGCTCCATTCATTTTTTTCCCAAACCTATACTGAATGCTATTTTTTTTTAAAGTTTCTGCATTCAAATAGTAGCAGTAGCAAATAACATGCTCACTGCTACCCCTTTTGCCCTGACTGCAGCTCCACTTGGCTGAAAAGAAAACACATAACTTTTTTTTTTTTAAAGATAAAATGTTGAAACTACCTCCTTAGCGCATCCTATGGCTTCTCGGTATCACAGCTACAAATTCACTTCTCCTGGTCGTCATCCCCGATCCCACTGAGAGGTACCCCATGCCAATCCTACTTCTGTTCTCATTATTTCATTGTCCAGTAATGCTGCAATGTCACATAGAAACCGACTGAAATGTAGAGCAGCGGCTAGTGTGTGTGTGTGTGTGTGTGTGTGTGTGTGTGGATGGAGAAGGGAATGGGGTGGGGGTGTAATCACGATCAACAAGTGACAGGATGGGTGAAGTGGGAAGAGGCACCGCCTGTAATGCTTGCTCCATTTCACTCTCTCCCATGCCAAATACATCTCTCACCCCTCCCGAACAATACAAATGGAAGCAAACACCATACTTCCTAAAAAAAAAAAAAAAATTTCTTGATACAGTACCCTTTTTCTGTTTCTTGCATTCTTCCGGGTGTGACATCATTGGAACACGCAAACTGCCGTGAACTAACTGATCGAGAAATCTATTTATTTTGTTATTTAAATTTTGTTACATGTAGTTGTGCTCCTCATCTGACACCTGAATCTGACTGGCATTTCACAATACAGTGAGCGAGAAATGACGGGAGGCACCGTAAATCACCGTGCAGGTTGCAAACTACTGTTCTACCTCTAAAACCCTGTGTAAGTACAGTCCGACAGTTTTTTTCACAATATTACAGGAAAAACTCAAGTCTTTTCATCTGGAGAGTGGGGTTTGAGGTTAAGAACAAGAAAATCCCTGTGTGTGTGTCGGGGGGGGGGGAGGACAGGACAACAAATCTGGAAACATGCAACAGCACAGAGACAGGGACTACTTTATCACACAAACATTTCAACATTATAATTAGCACATTTGTCAACTATTTTTTTATAAGTTTTTGAATCCCACATAAAATTGACACAGTGCCCATTTTCTAAGCGCAATAATGCCCTCCAGGGTGGGCGGTATGGGCAATACCAGACCTTCCAGGGGCTATAAGGCCCGACGCCTCATTATGCCCCTGGACAGTCTCGTATTGCCCAATATTGCCCACTCTGTTGGACATTATTGCTTGCTAAATCAACCTTAAATATAAGTAACACATAACCTCTAAAACAAATTTGTCATGCCTTATGCCCAGTAATCATGTCTAGTTGCATCTTAATTAATTTTGTTCTTTATTGTTCTCACTTTTCTTCCATTTGCTCAGAAATTATATCACAATTTCATTATAATAATTGATTTGTACACACTAAGGCTGCTGGCCAGAATGCTTTCATCTAACCGAATCTCATTCCTGAAGGCACACACTGTACACATGTTGAGAGAAACAACATATTTTCAAACAGTAAGTTTATTTCTGAGCTCAATAGAAAGAGTGAGAAAATGTACTTTTGAATAATAATGACACTCATGGAAATATAAATGTCTTTTTCAGCCAAAAAATGACCCACAACATTTTAACTGCAAGATAAGGTCCATCCTGAGTATAAATTAAACTATTAATTCTAATGCAACGAATATATTATTGTTTGAGATGACATTTTAATGAAAACTTATGACCATAGGTATCACCATGCAACTTTTCACTATAGTATGTATTCTTAATTCGGAGGCACATTTAACTTGTTTACTCAGAGCCATCATTGTCAGTGTCATAATCTGATTCCAAATCACCATTTAGTGGCCAAACTCAAACAGGCCTATTATAGAGTTGCATGCTTGCTGCCAAGGTACCTGCGTGGACCCACCACTGCGGCATGCTCAATATCCTAAGGCTGGCCTGACTTTGAGGCCAAATTGGACTTCCCTGTACTATGCATCGTTTTCAAACTCATCCACCTTCCTTGGCCTCCAATCCTGTCTGATCTCTTCAAGCTGAAACCCTCCCCTAGAACCCTCAGATCCTCCACCTCCCTATCCTAAAAATACTCAAAACCTGACTAGCCATTGGAAGAAGATCTTTCTCTTCAGCAGTTCTGCAAAAATGAAACAACCTCCCTCATAGTCTTCTCTCGTGTTTATCTCTTCCCCAGTTCAAGAAGTACTTCAAAGAAATCTTCTTTCCTTCTCCCATCTGTTACTGTTCTTAATCCTCCTGTTTCAAGTGGCGTCTCCTCTCACTTCCCCCTCTCCTTTCACCCTTCCCTACTTGATACTCGATCCTAACCACTCCTTCCCCCTACTTTATACTCAATCATCACCTCTTCTCCCCCTCCACTGACCCTCATAATTTTACAGCTTCTCTGTTCATACCTATGTAATATATTGTATTATATGGTAATATGTAATTATATTGTATTATATTATACTATCCTGTACAATAATGTATATTGTGTTCCTGATACTGTGATTTGTTTCCCTGTTCTCGCCAGACTATCACTATTGTACTCAAACATCTGTTCATGTTTTCGTTTTGTAATGTGCTATTTTACTCTGTATACTTGGAATGCCTTTATTCCCCGGGTCGCCCCTGAAAAAGGGACATGTTTGTCCCTGTGAGCCCTCCCGGTCATCAAAATTCAAATAAATAAAATACATTTTCATAACTGATAGTCTTCACCTGTTTCATGCACATTGTCACATGTGTTTAGGTGTCCTTTACACCCACAGCTAGGTGTGCATTTTAGTTCTATCATCACACACCTGCACTTCCTTGAGGAGCATTCAGCCTTTGTGCACTGGCTTGTGGTAAGTTCTATCAAGTCTTTTGGATTGTGTCATAAGTTGGAGGCTCAAGACTACTCTCTGTCTGTGTCCAGCCATGTCCATCAGGTGATGCAATAAATGACTCAGCCACTAGTGCTGCTTTCCAAACAGCACACTGGTAATCAGCTCTCTTTATGTGCTGTACCAGGCTGTCCATACATGGGGACAAGCTGTCATTCTGCTTTGCTTGCTTGCAAAACAGTTTGTACCTTAGTAGGTTAATGTCGGAACTAATATGTCCTGTTGGTTGGTAGAGTCTGCATACAAACTTGTGATGGACATCAATGACATCATTCATGACTTCAGAAGAGACTTCAAGTTCAGCCAATCTCTGCAAGTTTTCATGGTTCATTCTTAGTGTTTGCAAGGTTCTTTTTGCCTTTGCCCTTGAAACAGCTGGTGTTGTCACAGCCTATAAGGGTGTGGAATGGCAGAAGTATCTTGCATATTGAGCTGTCAAGTTTCTCAGCTATGATATGCAGCGGTATGTATCTGGTCTTCAGTTTGGTTCCCATTTTGAACCATAGCTTGATGCCAGGCTTCTCTGTAAAATATGTTCCTAGCACAAGAACATTCATGTCTAGTGAACATATGATCGCATTTTCTGTCTTGTAGAAAGTGACTGAGTCACCAGCATGCAGATATATTCTACTATCAGCTTCCTCTTTGATAGAGAAGAGGTCAGGAAGATCCTTTACTTGTCCATGAGTTATTTCCACCAAATGTTCATGATTTTCAAAACCTCCTGATAGTACCAGTGTTTGGGATGGTGTGAGAACATGAGGCATGGGTTTACATCACTCCTCAAAAGTGAAGTTGTTGACATTCTCCTTGGTTTTGGGATTGGAAAGATATGCCTTCATGTTTCTGAGTAGTACCTGGTTTCTTGCCTAATTCTGATTTCTGGAGATCCCACTGTCTCTCTTCATCTTTTCCTTTCACCGGCTTTGATAGATACATCATTGTCATACCTGTCTGATATGACCTGAACTTGTCACTTTCCCTAAATGCACTCTCCACAAACTTTTGCAGTCCATCCAAAATGTCAGCAACAGTTTGAATAACGGTTCTCGATGTCCACTTCTGAAGACTATAAAAGTTGTTGTGGTGTGTCTTTCTGAGTTAATGTTTCTTATGAAGGTAGCTGGATCTAGTGAGGAATCACTTATGGCCTCCAGGTCCCTGAGCGTTTGTGCCTTGTTACTTTTTGCTAGTGAACCATCTGCATTAGCAGTAGCCAGAGATCAGCTTGACAGTTCATATTCAAAGAACTTCTGCAGGTCTATCTTTCTGTATCTTGATATCACCAGAAGTCTGACAAAGACCTGTCTATCTGAATCTATAAATGTTACCTTGTCTCTGGTTTTGGGTTTGTTAGAGTGCTGCATGTTTGTAAACATGGGTAGGTTCATCTTTTTGATACGGTCATTGAGTCTTTCTTCAATAAATTCCATTAAGGCAGTCTTGCCACATTATTTTGCAGTCAACGGGGCAGTAGTGACATGCAATGGACCAACATCTCCTGTAGCTATATTCATGAGAGGTTCAGGTTCATCTCTTGAGTCTTCAAGTACATCCACAGCAAATGGATTTCCATAGCAGTCCAAGATTTATGCTAATAATACTCATGATATTTTCATTGTCTTTCCTGATTGACTGTGGTAGAGGATAATGATGAATCTGCTCTTCAAGATAGTCCAGTCCACACATGTACTTGAAGTTCCTCATGATGGCACTTCTTTCATGTACTGTGAGATATCACTTGAGAGTTGCTTTCTCTTCTCTGCTTATTCCTTTGATCCCCCTCCCTTGGTTTGACCTGAAATCTCTGACCACAGTTTGTTCCAGGCCTAAGTCTGACCAGATGCTGTTAAAGCAGGCTAAGGTTGATTGTGTGACAACATGCTATCCATTGGCAAATTGCTCCTGCACTGCTGGTGCAGTCTTGGGAAGCAGAAACATTTCTGAGAGGTACACAGGACCCCATCTGGCATAGTTCTGGCGATCGTATGTGAAGGTATAGCTAAGGATGTCAGCAAAGCATTGTAGGTGCTGGTTCCTGTTTGGAATTTTCTCAGCTGCAGTGTAGTCAAGAGCGATTTGTACCTCTGTGATATACTGCTGCCAGAAGTGAAATGTTGTGAAATTAAACAGAAAGTATTTATTTTAAACATGCAATAAACTGAAAAAGGAAAATGCATTATTAAGTTTCTACCACCAAACAACACATATCTTTAAAACATTTTGAAATGTTGATCCCTGAGTGCCAATTAAGCCTCTCTCATTGGCAGTGCCGGATGTCACTTTCATGGGGTATGGGCTCAACAAATATAGGCTTGTATCTCAGTATCTGCCATTGACCTAACACCACAACATACTTTTCCTGAAAGCTCAAGGTCATACCTAACTCATGAACATGACAAATCTTCTCTATGGTGGGGGGTGCAACAAAGACCTAAAATAAGGCCCTTTTGAAAACTGGCCACTAGACTATCCCCCTGTTTGTTTATGTGTCTGTTGGGGATGGGAGAAAACACAACAGGTTCTGAGGTTCGATAGGGTTCTGGTAAACCATAGAAGCTTCTAACAGTTATCCTAGCGTTTTCAGAACTTTAGTTTTAATTACCCACACTGTTTCAGCCATGAGTGTCCACCCTTAAGTAATTGTCAGTTTCAAGAAGGAAATCTAAAAACAACTTGAGTGGAATAACATTGCCTCCAACCCACTTTGGGGTCTTTCTTCTGCCACAGCAATCAGCCTTCTTACTAAAGAAAGACATGCTGGAAAGTATATTAAGCTCCAAAATAAAATGTTTTAAAAATTTTCAGAACCTTATCAGAACCTAAAAAAAAGGATTTTGATGAGGTTCTTTCACAGAAAATGACATAGATTCTCAACTTATCCGAATCAGCTATTCTGGTGGTTGTTGAGATGGACATTAAAGAGCCTATGGCACTTCTCAAAAAGAGTAGATAAATGTCCACTGGTGTCCTAGGCAAATTTCCCCCATTTACTAAAAATACTATGAACAGCTTAACCTGATTCAGTATGTCAGTATTTCATCTGTATCCCTCCCCACTCTCCTAGACAGGACTGAAATAGGTAGCATTTGTCTAGCCCCCCTTTCCTGGTCAACAAAAACTAAACACAATAAATCAAATAAAATGGTTATTTGCAGCTAAAATATGCAAAATAACATTATGACTTAAAGTCAGATTTCATGGTTTTGTAAAGTTGTTTCTGTTGATTTTGTGATAATTTTGTGGACGCTTTTTCCATACATTTTGACCATCCATACACCTGACTTATCACAGAGTGGGAAAGAAAAGGCTTGTTGTAATCAGGGAGCATTTAATGTGTATGTGTTCACCAAGGGAAGGGCAAAAGAGCTAGGTAGCACAAGTATAGTAGGTCCCCTACTGGAGCAAGGAAGCATTGTGGGACAATTCTCACTTGAAAATGGGTCATATGATCTGAAATTTGGTGTGCCTACCCAATGTCAGTGAGTCATGGAACATAACAAACTGGAGAAATGTGATTTAGTAGTTTTGAATTTACAGTGAAAATACTGCTAATTACTTACTGGCAAACATTTCTCAAAAATGAATGGATGCATAATAGCTGAATAGCTGATGCAGGGTTTTAAATAATTGATTAGCAGTTTTTTCTTGGGACAATACTAACTGCACAGAAAGCATTTATATAGGTTTTCTAGAAGTGTTATGTTTCCTAAACATAGTGAGGCAAGTGCTATGCATTTTTGACAATGTTTTAGAACTTTTATGAGCAAAACGCTAATCAATTTTTATTGTTAAATAAAACCCTGGCTGATGCCATCAGAATTCTACTTGCGAATTTAATGTTCACAAAGCATTTGTTACCACTGCATCTGATTAGCTGAACTGAACTATTTGCAGTCCTGTAGATTGTGCCTGGATGACTATTTTTCCCCCCTTATTTTCCTCTGAGCTTGATGAAATGGATTCAGTGGAACTTTGTCCCCTTGATGTCCTCCTTGTTCTTCACAGTGACACAGAGATTTGGTAAATAATTGCCAGAGCCTACAGTGACAGTTCTCATTCCATGACATATAGAATAATGTATGGGAAACCATATACAACAAGCATTTGTCAATGCCGAATGTTTGCTTGCTGGCATTGGCATTGGTAGTGTAGAAGTTACAGAGCTGCGTAATAGGAATGGCAGTGAAGTATTGAAATGAAGCCAACCCCACCACCACCCTGCAGAGAGTGACAGGCATTGGGGTGTGCCTTTGGGTCGTCAGGCATGACGGCCACGCCATTTCACCACACCCCACTTTGCAGAGACTGACAAGTGTCACGTGTTCCTTGGGGTCTTTGGCCCTTATGCACACCCAATTTCATTAGGAAATACGGTGAGATGGGTGCGATATAGGAGAATGGGGTGAACTTTGGGGCCGAAGAGTCCAAGGCATACCTCCATGCCTCTCACTGGCTGCAGGGTGTGGAATGGTATGAGCATTACAGGCAAGAATCCCAAGTTACACCCCTGATGCCTGTCATTCTCTACAGGGTTGGGCGTTATGGTTGGAAACCCTAATACCGCAGCTCAGTTGGTATTTTCACTCCAAATTTTCAACATGTTTTTGTGACCCCACCTCATGAACAGGGGAATATCAGTTTGTTAGCGAGCTGCTTATGCACAGCGACTCGGCATTTGCTTTCACAGGTGCAAAAACATTCAAACAGGATGTAAAAAATGACAGCTGTACTGTTCATAGGGAGGTGTAAAAAATGGCAATGTTGCAAATCTGCAGTAAAATATGAAAAAAAATGGTGAAGTCACAAGCGTACATAGAAACTGCGCAACGCACACCCGTAATATTATTAGGTTGGGGATTTTTTACAGCAGATTGTCAATGCAGGCATTTTGGTGCCTCTGATCATGAACAGTGTCACTGTGATTTTCTTTATCTGTGCCGAACAATGATTTCCCACAGCGACCACGCATCTCTGCGCTGAAAGTGTGAAAACACACTTCAGCCATGTTGTGAAAAATGACAGCTGTACTGTTCATAAGGAAGTGTGGAAAAATGCCATTGGTGAAAATCTGGACTGAAAATATTGCAAAGTCACGAACTTACGAGGGTACGTGGAAACTGCGCAATGCTCACTCATAACAGTCATTTTATGGACTTTTGTCACCAAATTTTCAACATAGCCATTTTAAGACCTCTGCTCTTGAACAGTGTAACTGTGATTTTCTTAATCTGTCCTAAACATTGCTTTTGCACACCAACAGCACCATTGTGCGCTACATGTGCAAAAACACATTTTAGGCGACATATGAAAAATGGCAGCTGTACTGTTCATAAAGAAGTAATAAAATGGCAATGTTGAAAATCTGGAGTGAAAATATTAAATTAGTAACTACGAGCATGCATACAGGAACTGCTTAATGCCGCGGCTAAATAAAACAGTCATTTTTAGAAATTTTTTCACCAAATTTTCAACATAGCCATTTTAAGACCTCTGCTCATGAACAGTGTCACTGTGATTTTCTTAATGTGTCCCATACATTGATTTTGCACCTCGACTGCGCCATTGTGCGCTACATGGGCAGAAACACATTTTGGGCAAGATGTGAAAAATGACAGCTGTACTACTCACAAGATGGTGTGGTAAAATGGCAATGTTGAAAATCTGGAGTGAAAATATTGAAAATTTGTGAACTTACGAGCGTGCGTAGGATCTGTACAACGCACACTCGTAAAACAGTCATTTTTTGGAATTTTTTCACCAAATTTTTAACATGGCCATTTTAAGACCTCAGCTCATGAACAGTGTCACTGTGATTTTCTTAATTTGTCCTGTACATTGATCTCACACACCGACTGCACCATTGTATGCGCTACATGAAGAGGCGTTTTGGGTGAGATGTGAAAATGACAGCTGTACTACTCATAAGAAGGTGTGGTAAAATGGCAATGTTGAAAATCTGGAGTGAAAATATTGAAAATTCATGAACTTACGAGCCTGCGTAGGAACTGCATAATGCATGCTCGTAAAACAGTCATTTTGGAATTTTTGCAAATTTTCAACATGGGGTTTTGGGACCCCTTCTCATGAATGATGTCACTGTCATGGCGTTATTCGGGCCGAAGGATGATTTCCGCAGTGACTGCGAAATCACGCCGGGCCACAGTGCGCCATAATGGCTTCATGAAGGAATCCGCCATTGTTGTGTCATCCATCACCTGAAATATGCAATAAAGTTGAAACCCCTATCTAGCCCATTATACAGCTTACCGGCATTTCTTCAGTTCGCGGTTGGCTTTGAAGAGTGCAGAGCGTGTTCCTGGTCCACGAAGATCATCGCGCCAAGCTCGGAGGTAAGTATGGGGTGGGGAGGCAGGCTGCGCAGTGGGTGGGTTGCGGGTTGTGAGGGGCTGGGAGAAGCGCCCGTGGGACCGTTTTATTTTGCAGGTGAAAAAAAAAACGACGTGGGACATTTGCCACGCTGGGGTGGGCTTCCAGCGTGGCACAAGGATGGCTGGGGGCCGTGGAGCCGATGGGATTGGGCACCCTGCCGGCATATGATCAGTTGCCCCAGCGTGGCACCCATTACTGGGGGTGAGGACAGTGGAGCCGATGGGGATTGGGCACCTCCGTCGGCTATTCTATGAGTTGCCACGCTGGGGTGGGCACCCAGCGTGGCATGTGTATCACTTTGGGGAAGTGCAGCACAGGCCGGCGAGTTGGGCACCTGTTGGCTATCACGTGTGTGCGGGGGCAACACGCGGTATCGTGCATTTCTGTGGGTTGTGTGTGTGTGGGGGAGCTGCGCGCGGGCAGGCAATATCTTATCGCTGCTCATTGGCGTAGCTCCCCTTTCAATTAACATGCCACTGCATTTTACGGAGCTTATCATAGACAGCTCCCAGCATACGTTGGCTTACAGGGGCCATGCCTACCAACACACTGACTGAATTGGAGGAGGAGGTGACACACCTCCGAAATCTCGGATGATGGCACTGTGTTTCCTGCACATGCCTGCAAGCAAACATAAAAAGGCTGTTTTCCTACTGAATGTTTACTATGATGGCAGAGTGACCTCAAGAGCAAAGCTCAAGAGATCCCTGTCATCATGGTAACCATGAGGTGGGAAACAGCCTTGGTGTGTATGGTTTCCCCTACTTTATATTATATAGTGTACTGGAAAGCATAATGTTGGCAAGTTTGCTTTTTATAACAGAAAACAGTTTCATCTTTCAGTCCTAGGCCCACGGCTTGACTGTGGATGCTGTAACACTTAGTAAAACATGTATGGTAGGTACCCTGTGAGAAACAAAAAGATAGTGTCTTATTGGTGTCTAGTAGTTGAGTTCAGCAGTTTTCAAGCATTTTCTTGTTTCGATGAAGATCACTCCCACCTCCCCCTGCCTCCACAAACCCACCACCTCTGTTGCTGCTACTGTTTACCACTGCTCTCGTTCTCTGTACTTCTCACATATTGGACTTTAGTTGTCTTGGCCTGTAAGTCCTGTTCAAAATAATATTTTTTTAATGCTACTGACTGTGTGCTTCACTCTAGTGAGACAGGCAGTAGCTCTACAGAGGACAACTGAGCAGGAGCATTGTGCTGTGATGTAATTACCACAGAAAACAAAAAGTCATTCTACTGTAGTACTTATGTCATTAGTGCAGCTGAACAACATTTATGAGTGTATGGATTTCTATACCCAATGATGTCAACCCATGCACTATATACTTATGTTTTCCATAACTGGATGAGGACATACAGTGTTCTTCATTTAATGTTTTTTCGAGATTTTAATCTATTTTAAAGCTTCAAGACAATTCCAGTATCATTGAATTGAGACTTTTTTTTTAATCAAACCATAGTTTTTGTTTTAAACCATAATTTATATGAGTGAAGTTTACAGTACCGCTTATATGCCTACTGAATGTGATGGAGCACTATGCAAGATTGTGAACAAACAATATTTTTAGAAAAAAAATGTTAATTATACAGTCATTTAATAATAATGAATTTTATGCAAAACATCATTAATCTTCTTTTCACTTTATTTCATATCTGCACTCACATATATAGTTTTGAAGTTTGTAAAAGTCCCTGCTCTATTGCCACATCCAAAAAAAAAAAAACTTCTTGGTTTGGCACTGTGCTGCTTACCATAGACATTTGTGGTAGCACCCTACATCCACAGAATCCATTCTACATGTAAAGTCAATAAGGGAACTCAATGGAAGAGATCTTTAAAAATTGCCAGTGGCTACCATTGTTTAATATTGACTTGAGTCATTTTACAAAATTAATAATAAACATTGTTTTAAATGTATCTGAGGGAAATAAAAACACACTGCTGATGACCCTAAGTACGTCAGAAATCTGTTATTATTAAAAAAATGACTGCATAATAAGATCTGTTGCTGAGTAACAAATACAGCTGCTCTCAGACATTCTTTATGTATATTTATGGAGAAATATAGATCAGTAAAATCAGACAGAGTTCACTTTTTCATTTTTTAATTTATTGTTGGTATTTTTCCACAACTTTGGCCACCCCCAACCTAACAGTGGCATCATTGTCGTGGCTGCACGGGAGTATGGGTGAGTGGTTGCATTGACGGCCTTCCACACTCTTGTTCCTTCATTGGCATGCGGGAAGTGCACAGCCTCCTAGGAGCCAAATATCTGGTCTCCATGATTTTCCAAGTGCCCCCAGCTGGCCCCAGTTTGGGATTCAGGGATTCTCATACCACTAAACGGGCTCACTTTTCTTCTTTTCGAAAGTATCTCATGCAGTTGGAACTTAGGTTTTTTTTCAGTGTGAAGGACTAAAGAAGAAAAGCAATAACTAGCCTTATGCCTCCTCTTCTAGCAGTAGAACCTGGGGATTCTGCAATCTGTGTTTAAGTATATTCATGTTATGCCATATGACACTGTGTATGCCATGGAAAAACACAGAACAAAGACAGTACAGTACTGTTACACAGCTCCAGCTTTCTATCCTCTTGCATGAAAATGAGACCCAGCTTCTCAGCAAGAAAGAAGGAAAAATGTTAACTGCATTTGACAAAACATGCCAGAGGCATATACTTAAAAATAGACATGAATAAAGAAGTTACAAATGAAAAGGTCAGACGGAATGTCACAACATAACAAATACCATTCTGATCATCAGCAGAGGAGGCTTAAGAGATACTTTAGTTTAGTTTCTTTAAAAGCAGTCAACTGCAGCTCACCAAGGTGAGTTGAAGATTGATACATGATAAAACGCATACATATTAGTTATCAAAAATATTACATAATGTCAAAAACCAAGTTAAAAACTCTAATCTAATACAACATTTAAAAACTACACAGATTTAACTAAATTCAGAGCAAGGATTTACTGTTAGAAGGACTTACATTACTTCCCACAGGAAAATACACTTACTGTACACAGTCAAATTATTTTCAGTATTACTTATACTTATTTTATAAGAGCCAAGCATAGATCTATAAAAAAGAAGGGAAGAGGGGAGGGGGTATGACATCCATATATTGAACAAAAAATATCTCTCTTGCACTTTTGTTCTTATTTTGGGCTTATTCTGTTTCACCTGATTCCTTAAATTATGACTTGAAATCTCACTTAGAGGCAAAAGTTTATGCAACGTGTGATTATCATCATATATCTGCTAAAATATATCTTTACTTATTCTTTCCTTCCTTTCATTTAATGGTTCAATTCCACATTCCCTCAAAGCCTCTTCGTACCCCACTGCCCTCCCTAAAATAATTCTAAGTGCCCTTTTCTGGATACATTCCGGGTCATCTTGTTCTTTAATATTTAAACCGCAATGCCATACAGGGGCTTCATATTCAAGCAATTACTTTATCATTGTATTATTGTAATAGGTCAAATCCTGACAGATTAGAGGCTTTTTGGGGTCTGATTCAGGTGACAGTGAATTTATTTTTCAGGGTCCATGGATAGTACTAAAAGACCCCAAATCTTTCATTCTTACATCATATGTTTATATTTTCTGGAATGATTATACATTGATGTTGCCAGTTACATTAATATGTTGCAAATGCATTGTGACAGCTGGTGGGATTGCTGTGGTACACCAAATATAGTAGTTTCACTGAGTGAAGGAATGTTGGTGGAGACTGATGAAAAAATGAGTGCAAATAAATTCAAGTAAAAACACATTAAGGATGTAAATATGGTTAGGAAAACAAATTACACCCTAAAATATAAGACAAATCCAAAAGTGGGGTATTTCTCCTGTGGTATTTTCTGTTGATTTTGCCTTGCCCAGTAAGTATAGTAGAGACTTCTTACTTTTTCAGTTATGCAGATTTGAGGGCATGATTCCCACCCCCCCCCAATTCTTTTTACTTTTTTAATGCTAGGTTTTAGTTTGTTGCTCATTTGTTTAGTTGAATCAAATGCTTGTGATTGTTGGTGCCATTCTATGATCCAGTTTTCAGTGAAACTAATTTTCAGTTGGCATCAGTGGAACTCTGTGTCACTGTACAACACCCTCCCCACAAAATATCCATGGTTTATTACTAAAGACATTTTAATGAAAACATGATCTTTTCCCCTTAGCCTTTCTTTATTGACATTTCTTATTTTCACATGAAGCCATAATCCTCTCCCTTTGACATCATGGTCTACTCCCATGGTAATGATTTTGATCACACAAGCAGAGGATTATGACTTCAGAACATAAACTCAACAAAAAAAGAGGAAGTCTAAGGGGCAAATATTATGTTTCCATTAAATGTCATCAGTAATAAAGTATAGAATGTCCTAGTATTTAATTTTTGGGAATGTTATGAGGTTTCCATTGCTTTGCAGAAAATTAGGAAATCATTTTAATTAGGAAGTCACCAAGTGTGCCAAGTGAGGGAGAACTGTACATTATGTAATAAACTCAAAAGGCACAGGCAAATAATAAAGGTGCAGGATGTTTGACACTACAGTGACAGTATGTCTGTGCTGCAAGTTATGAAAACCAGAGTGTGTTGTATAACTCCCAACAACAAAATGATAGTTGATGTTCTATCATGTCAACCAAGGTGGAACCAGTCAGACTGGCATTTTCAAACATTCTGTTACTGTTACTATAAATAAAACACAAACATATTTGTTACGACTCACATGCCATACTAGGAGGCAGTATAGCGCAGTGGTTTAGGGCTCTGAGCTGCAAACCTGGAGATCGTGGTTTGAATCCCACAGCCCTCACCTGCATACTGTGTGACCCTGAGCAAGTCACTTAACTTCCTTGTGCTTACAGGCCATACCTGGAAACAAACTTTGGCTTATTGTGTCTTTCCTGGTTAAACAATTTTCCCTATGCTATGTTTATTTTGTGTTTGTTTCAGGGAGGGGTGGAAGCCATGGGGCTAATGCAGACTGACCCCCCCCACACCATTTTTCCTCCTGTCACCCTCCCCTTTTCGGGGCCAAGGTAGCAATACCTTTTCTTCTGCCGGTAAGATAAGCAGGTGGCTGCAGTTGCAATTAGTGCCAGTGATTTTCCTTTGCTAGCCTACAATAGGTTCCTGAGCTCTGAGCAGCTGCAGTCATCCCTAATTACCAGGTATGAATAACCCCAGCCTGTCATGGTCTTTGCTAGTAATTATTTATGTCTTTTAACCAGGCGAGGTACACTAAGCTGTAACAGCTTGTTTGCATTTGCATAGTGGGGATGGGTTTCATGGACTGGCTTTATTGATAGGGGAATGTTGACCATGACACCAGTGAACCTCCCCTACTCTTCTTCTGGCCCCAGAAGCCAACATACTACCTGCTGAATGACTGCCACTGATACACCTAGCTGTACCCAGACAGGAACCTGGGTCTCCTGGCTGGCTGCAGAGCATGCTACTGCAGCTGCGACTCCACTGGTCCAGCTGGCTTCCCCATTATAGTTACAGTATCTTAATGGGTGGCATTCCAACATGTAATTGAATTTTAATGACTGGTTGAAGGCATGGTGCATGGAGGAAAGCTTTGGCTACATTAAGGCTGGGGACCAACCAGGGATGATATGTACCTTTTCAAGGGGGGATGGCCAGCATCCTGCTAGGAAGGGGACCGCAGTCCTTGGTGGGAGGTTTAGATGCTATATGGATGAGCATTTGAAGTAGCTGGGGGAGGCAATAAAGCCAAGGGAGACAACAACTGCCTCTTCAAATGGTAAAATGTCAGAAAGAGAGGGCCTGAGGGGAGAAAGTGCCCCTAGGGCAGAGGTGCAGGAAGGCAGGGACTGGGACAAGATGAAAGAAAAGGGGGATATAACTCAGGTTGGGGAGGATAGTGGATTGATGGAGGTCAGAAGAGGTGGATCAGGGGAGCTAAAGGTAACAACAAGGCAAGAATGGGAGAGAGATGCAGGGCATCAAGTAGGAGGGGAAAGAAGGCATGGAGAGCTATGGGTGCTAATGCAAGGAGCCTTAGAAACAAAATTCCAAATCTGGAGGCTATCATGATGGAGGCTAACCTGGATTTAGTGACAATAACCACTATAGTGAATAGTGGTGCACTGAACACTATGACTGGGACATGGCCATCCTGGGCTACTGTCTGTGTAGGAGAGACAGGGTGGGGAGGAGGGGTTGCATGATATGTGATGGATGGAATTAAGGCCACTGAGGTACAGGTGCACCAAGAGGAGGAAGAGGGGCTGGAAGTGCAGTGGGTCATCCTGGAGACAGGCTGTGGGACTGCTGTCTATATCAGGGTAGTGTACAGACCTACAGCGCAAGGGGAGGAGATGGATAGGGCACTTGGGGCATCCATCATCAGGATGGCAAGTAAGGGGGAGATGCTGCTAGTTGGAGACTTTAATCTGCCAGATGTTGAGTGGATCCTTCCATTTGTGACTTCGGCAAGGAGAAGGGCCATCCTTGACTCACTATTAAGGGCATTTCTCGAGCATCAAGTAAAATAACCTACTATGGACAGGGCAGATTTGGACCTAATGCTTACAGAGAGGGAAAGCATTGCGATTGTCATAGTGGGCAGTCCTCTAGATACCAGTGGTCACCATACGGTGTGGTGCAGCATAAAGACAGAAGCATATTGGAGCCATGTGAAGATGAGGGCCCTGGACTTCAGGAGGGTGGATTTAAATAAAAAAATTGGAGACTGCCTCAGAAATTGCCTCAAAGGGATGTATGCTGCCATAGAGGAGAAGAGGAACAGTGTAAAAGAATAAGGGAGGGTATAATCAGGGCAATTAAACCTCTGCACGAAAGACGTAAGTATAAGCAGAAAGTAAAGGAGACCATTATGGCTCTTCAGAGAAGTGGAAAGGCGAGTAAAAGTAAAAAGGGTGGCATTCAAGAGGTACAAAGAAACACAGAGAGAAAAGGACAGGAGATTATACCAAGCAAGGCAGATGGAAACAGGTAAGGTGGTTAGGGGAGAAAAGGCAAAGACAGAGGAAAAGATTGCTAGTGGGGTGGCTATAGGGGGTAAGTCATTACTCAGATACATGAGAAGAGAAAAACAAGGGGAGGAATAGTAAGGATCAGAAGGGCAGACTGTGCTGAAGAGGACCAAGAAAAAGCTGCCATCTTAAACAGGTACTTCTGCTCATTCTTCACAGTAGAGGGAGGAGGGTGCAGACTTCAGGGAAAAGCAAGAATGGGGGTTGGTAATTTGAGGTTGACATAATTCCATTTTCTGAGGCAAGAGTCCTGAAAGGAGTTCCAGCCCTGAAGATGGATAAGGCTATGAGACTTGATGGGATACATACCCCAGGGTTCTAAAAGGACTCAGGGAGGTGCTAGCTACCCCGTTGACAGCTTTATGTATCAGCTCACTGGAAATAGGCACCGTTCTGGAGGACTGGAGCAGGGCTGACATGGTCCCTGTACATAAGAGTGGCAGTAGGTAAGAGGTGAGCAACTATAGGCTGGTCAATCTAACTTCAGTTGTGGGGAAATTAATGGAAAGCCTACTGAAAGAAAGACCGGTTTAGCATCTACAATCCAGTATGCTGCATGATCACATGCAGCATGGCTTCACGACAGGAATATCACGCCAAATGCATTTTACAGATTTCTTTAACTGGATGACCAAGGAAAAAGATCAAGGGTGGGCATGGATGTGGTCTTTCTGGATTTCAGCAAGGCCTTTGACACTGTACCTCACAGGAGGCAGACAAGGAAGTTGACCAGCCTCAGATTGGGGTCCAAAGTGCTAAATTGGGCTAGAAACTGGTTAATAGACAGGAAAAAGAGAGTGGTGGTTAATGGTACTCACACTGGAGGCACTATAGTGCAGTGATTTAAGGCTCCGAGCTGCAAACCTGGAGACCTGAGTTTGAATCCCACAGCCTCCCACTTGTATGCTGTGTGACCTAGAGCAAGTTACTTAACTTCCCTGTGCTCCCAGGTCACACCTGGAAATGAGCTTTGGCTTAGTGTGCCTTTCAAACCCCTGGAAGTCTGACTGTATTCTCACTAATGGAAAGAGTTAATTCTATGCAAGTGCATAGAACGTTGAGCTTGAGCTTGGTTTCAAACCACTGTCCCTGGTACATTCTATGTACTTGCCAGATTCTTTACTCCGCCTGCCTGTGAAGTCACCTTGGAGATCTCTCCTCAACTCCTTCAGTTGAAGTAAAAATTTTGTCGTTTTTTTATAACCACCGTTTAAATTTTATTTAATTTCAAACCGCTGTCCTTCGGTTACAGGTTAGACTAGACTAGGTTTTCTACTTTCAGGTAAGTTTTTCAATTTCTGATCGGTTCTCCACAACTGGGAGGAATCCAAAGATTTTTTCTTATCTTTTGAGGTCAGTTTCTTAAGTTTCTTTGTAAAATCCTTATAGTTGTGGACCGGTAGATTTTGGTAAGAAAAAGGTTTTTATCTCGGGTTTCTCCACGGCTGCTAAACCAGCTATTACTAAATCTCCTCCCTTATCCAGGTCTAAACTGCCCACTGTGGATAAGTATTAGAACTTATTTTTTCCCGGTTGTTGTTGTTATGTCACAAAGACCCAAGAAAAGAACCAGTCTCACTGGGTCTCAACATTGTGCCGAGTGCGGTGAACCATTTTCCAAAGCTGATCTGCATCTTGTTTGTGTTCTCTGCCTTGGGTTTGAACACCTTAAGGCAGATTGTAAAATCTGTAAAAAGTTCCCTCAGTCTATGCTTGATAGGCAACTGAATAGACTGCAGAAGAGAATGGCTGAAAAATCTTCCGACATTGAAGGTCTGCCCAGTTCTACCTCGAAAGATAAACCGGTGGAACCAGAGGAGGTGTCCTCTAACCAGGGTGAGACCTCCACAGACAAAAGAACCACTAACTCAGGCCTTGAAATGCCTGCGGCTAAAAAGAAAAGAAAAACAACCGGTTCGGAACCACAAAAACAGACAGTTGTGGTTCCAACTGCCAAACAGATAGTGAAAGCCATTCAAGTTATACAATCTCTACAGACTGGTTCAGGCGAACCGGGTCAGTGTTCCACCTCTCAAACGCCGGTTCAGACACCGGGTACTGATTTTCCCTCTGGTTCATTTTGTTCTGAATCCTTTTGTGAACAAGAGTGGGAAGAGGAAGAGGGGGATGAATTTGGTGAACCTATTGAACCTGAGGTTTCACGAGACCTCCAGGACCCTGAGTCCCCTCCTCACTTCTCTGTGGACCCTGCTTCCCATTTTGCCTTTATAAAGAAGGTAGCAGAGGCTGTAGAGCTCCCTGTTTAGGAAGCCACTGAGGAAGAAGAAGAGCCTGATTATGTGGAGACGATGGATGTGGCTGCTCCTAAGAGACTTTTAATCCCCATCCATAAGTTCTTAAAAAGACAGACTACGAAAATTCTCCACTCTCCCACTTCTATACCCCCCGTAGACAAGAAAGTGGACGAGGTATTCTATGGCTGGAAATGGCAATGAATTTCTGTTTAGCCACTGCAGTCATGAGGGAATGGTACAGGCTGCTGCTTGTGAGAAAGCAGGCATCACCTTGACCTCACATCCTCCAGAGAAGGACTCCAGAAAAATTGATTCACTGGCTAAAAAGGGGTACCTGGGAGCTTCACTATGTGTAAGGCGAGCCTCTTACATGGCCTATGTGTCCAGGTACCAGAAGTCCTTATGGGAGTCTGTCCAAGAATTGGCCAACAAAGCCACTCCCCAGCTAGCAGCTCATCTGGGGGGAGCTGGTTAAAATGGAGTGGAAGCAGCTAAATATCAGTTCCACATGGCTGTGGATACCAGTGACAGTGCTTCCAGGGTATTGGCCACCACTGTATCTCAAAGGAGGTTTACATGGCTAAGATGCACTAACCTCTCACAAGACACCCAGACTAAAGCCTTAGATTTCCCCTTGGTGCAGAATTCTCTCTTTGGGGAACAAACTGAAGCATATATGAAAAAGATTGATGAATACAGAGTGGCTTACAAGAGTGCAGCAGCCAAAGAGAAGGCTGCTACTCCTCAAAGACAGCAAAGTAGGGGAGGCAGGAGCAGACCTTTTCAGAGGCCTTTTTATCAGGCCCAGGCCTCTCTGCCTACCAGATAGCAAAGAGGTTACTTTAGGGGGTAGAGGCAGAAGAGTTGCTGGTCATGTTGGACCTAACCCTCAGCCCAAGACCCCTGCCAAGCAGACTTCTTGAGGTGATTGTCCGGGTCACCTCCCTGTCCCCAGTAGGGGGCAGGCTGGCTTATTACCTTCAGGCTTGGGAAACCATTATTACAGACAAGTGGGTCCTTTAAGTAATAAGTCAGAGTCTTGCTCTGAGCTTCAAATCATTTCCAAAAACAAGAGCAAGATTATTCAAACCTGCCACCAAATCAGAAACAGCCCTCTTGGAGGCAGAGGTGTTCACTCTGCTGAAAAAACAGAGCGGTGGAACCTGTCCCATCCCCTTACAGGGGAAAAGGGTTGTCAATGTACTTTCTAACCTTGAAGAAAAACGGGGAGTGGTGACCCATTCTGGATCTAAGATACCTAAACAAGCGTCTGACAAAGCCAAAATTCAGAATGGTCACTCTGGCACTGATCCTTCCCACTCTAAGACAAGGGGATTGGCTGGCATCCCTGGACCTCAAGGAAGCCTATTTTCACATCCCCATCAGGCAGTCTCACAGAAAATACCTCAGGTTCAAGCTGCCCTCAGGCCATTATCAGTTCATGGTCCTGCCCTTCAGCCTGTCCTCTATACCAAGAACGTTCACAAGGTGCTTGGCAGTGGTCATGGCACACCTGAGAAGATTAGGAGTCACAGTCTTTCCCTACCTGGACGGCTGGTTAGTCATAGTGCATTCTCTCCAGCAGGTAGAGGAATCCCTGGTAACAACACAGGACATCCTACAGGCTCTAGGGTTCCTGTTAAACCTCAAAAAGTCAGTTCTGAAGCCAGTTCAGCTCCTGGAGTTAATAGGAGCAGAACTGGACACAATCCGGGCAAAAGCTATCCTACCAGAGGCATGGGTGGACAGCATTTATTTATTTAGTTTTTGTTGACCGGGTAAGTGCACTAGACAAATCCTGCCTATTTTCAGGCACAACCCGGGGGGAGGGGGATACAGATGAATGCCAACTGACCTTGAACCAGATTAAGCTGTTGGTGGTATTTTTAGTGAATGAGGGAAATTTGGCCAGGACACTGGGGAAATTTTCCTACTGTTTTCGATAAGTGCCATGGGATCTTTAACATCCACCTGAACTACCACCAATCCAGGCAGATGGGACCTCGGTTTAATGTCTCATCCGAAAGATCATTGTCCAGTTAGCAGCCTCCTTTCAGCTGCATATCCATCGACCAGCAAGGCATTTTCTCAAGCTATTGGGACACATGGCTGCAGCCACTGCTGTGGTCCCACGGGCCAGGTTCCAGATGAGAGAGATTCAGTTCCAACTCAGGTCCTTTTGGTCCCAGAGGTGGGATTCTCTGTCCAAGGTAATACCAGTAACTTCCACACTGGTACAAGCCTTGCAATGATGGCAGGACAGGGACAGCCTCAGGATGGGGGTTCCTTTCCTGCAGCAGTCTCCTACTGTAGCACTGACCTCAGATGCCTCCCTCCTGGGGTGGGAAAGGCACCTCGATTCACCTGAGCTCTTTTCTTCTAGGTTTACTTGTAAGGACAGAGCAAGGAACATTATCAGAGCAAGGAAAAAGATTAAAGCTTCTTTTTGCTATACAGATTTACTGTGTGTTGCTATTTTCTTTTGTGCTCACAAGATTTGATCCTGTTTTGTGCTTAGATTTTACTGCTGTAATCTTCTCTGATTCAAATTGCTGTTGCAGGGTATACCTTCTGCTGCATTATTACAGGGTGTGCCTACAGGAATGTTACTGTTTTGTGCCTACAGATTACTGCTGTAATCTTCTCTGATTCAGATTGTTTTTTTGCAAGGTATATCTTCTGTTACTGCTTTATTTTTCTCTGTAGCACAGTGTTTTTTGCAGGGTATTTCTTTTGTGAAATTGTTACAGGTGGTGCTTACAGGGTTTACAGTTTTATCTATCATTACGCTAAGCTTTCAGGGCTACTGCATTTGTTGTTGGTTGATTGTTTCTGCTCTTACCTCCTTGTTTCTTTCATCCGTGGTTCTTCTTTTTTGGCAGGGGAAGGGTTTTTTCTCCTTCTAATTATTCAGACCAGGTTATAAACTCGGCAACTCAAGTGGAATGGATATTATCAACTGCAGGCACTGCGGGACACTTTTCAAAAGGGAAGTTATACAGGATTTAGGATGCTGTCCTACATGCTGGACCATTGGAGATCTAAGGGCTCAGCTCCAGGCAGCATGGGCAGAGATTGTGTGCCTCAAATTGCACAATCAGGAGGAAATATTTTATCAGAACCACCTGCCATTTCCCCAACATCCAACTGAAGCACCTCGACTGCAGAGGGTACCTGTAGTTGGTCCAGAAGGTTGGTAGGTGGTCAGGAGGGGCAAATCGGGTGCCCCATCACTCAGTGCTCTCCACTGTATCACCTCCACAAACCATGTAAAAACTACAAACAGGTATCTACCTCTATCTCCAAAATCAAACAAAGGGGCAGAGGACACTGCAGAACAGGACACTGCAGCACAGGAGCTAGCACAACAAAACTCATCCAAAACAGGGACCAAAACAAAAAAAAAGCAACACAAAAAACACTTCTGATCATGGGAGACTCCATGATTCGGGGAGTTGATGCCTACCTTCAGCTGGGGGTAATGGTCAGATGTCTCCTAGGTACATCAGCGTGGTGAGACACTGACCGCATTGATAAAATTGTGCAGGAAGCAGGAGAAAACATTGATGTCCTGGTACACATAGGGACTAATGATCTCTTTAGCCCGTCAGTTGTGGAGACCAAAGAATACCTGACCAGGCTGGGAGACAAACTGTCATCCTTTTCATCCGGCATCTCCTTCGCTGAGATCCTGCTGGCCTGGGGGCAGATAGACAGAAGGTTAGAGAAGGAGAGATAGGGGAGCTAAACATGTGGCTCAAGGGCTGGTACCAGGAAAAAGGACACAAATATGTAGGTAACTGGCAATAGTTTAGGGAGCGAAAGTTCTTTTAATTTGATGGACTCCATCTGACTAAGGAGGGAGTCCGTGCATTGCTGCAGAAGTTTGACATCTTTGCAGAATATTTAAATTAGCCAATGGGGAGAGGGCTGCAGCACCTGATACATCGAATGGGAAGAACACCCCTCCCCCCTCAGCTAGTGATCAAACAGGAGTTCAGCATGTCTGTAGTTAATTTGCATCATCAGATAAGGAAAAAGGTCTGGCTCCCCATAAGACTTGCAGGGGAAACGCCGGACCTCGTCCAACAACTAACGCACCGAAATCTGGCCAATGGAAAATCATGTATACAAATGCCCACAGTCTGGGAAACAAGACCCCAGACCTGCAGGCAACAATAACAGAGGCTAAACTGGACATAGTATCCATTAGCGAGACATGGTTCACCAGTGACTACACTTGGGAGACTTCAGTACCCGCTACGTACTGTTCAGAAGAGACCAAGGTGCAAAAGGGGGGAGAGTAGTCCTTTATGTCAATGAAAATATCAAAGCTACAGAAATTCAGAATACACATAGGGAGCCAGAAGAACTGTGGGTCACCCTGGAAACAGGAAATGGGACAGCCATACAAACTGGGGTTGTCTTCAGGCCTCCAGACCAGGGAGAGGACATAGACACATTAATGTTAGAAGATATGCAGAACATGACAGCTAAAGGGTAGGTTCTGATAATGGGAGACTTCAACATGCCAGATACAGGTTGGGCAATACAAGCAGGAACATCTGCCAGAAGTAGACACATAGTGGATTCCCTGCTGGGGGAGGGCCTCAAACAGCTGGTAAAACAACTCACAAAAGACAGGGCTATCCTAGTTCTAGTAACGACTAATGGGGAAAGGATCACAGAACTCCAGGTAGAAGGTCACCTGGGGGCCAGTGACCATCACATGGTATGGTTCAATTTGGCCAGTAGAACTAAATCATCCCATTCCAGTGCAACAATATGGGACCTCAGAGGAGCTGACTTTGATAAGATGGCCAACAGAGTTAAGCTAGCCCTGGCAAGAAGAAATATGGGTGAGGGGGTACAGACAAAGTGGGCATGCATTAAGGATACAATACTTGAAGCAACATCCCATTGTGTTAGAGAGAAAAGCAAGAACAAAAGAAGGAGGAAACCACTTTGGTTCTCAAAAACAGTAGCAGAAAAGGTCAGAGCCAAAAGATTGGCCTTCAGGAAATATAAGGGAACGTAGCGGGACGAAGATAGGGAGGCATACCAAAGTTCCGTAAGGGAAGCAGGGAAGGCAGTAAGGCAGTCAAAGGCCCAAACTGAGGAAACACTAGCACGTAACAGTAGAATAAGGGGACAAGACTTTCTATAGATACATTAGTGAAAGGAGAAAGTCCAGAGGGGGTATTACAGATCAAAGGGATAAGGGGTGTGTGGAGGAGGACCAAGGAAAAGCATCTATCCTAAATAGATACTCTGCTCAGTGTTTACTGAGGAGAAGGTAGGCAGGGTCCACAGCTCAGCATCATGGGTAATCGGGGAGGGAGGTGCACAAGTCCCTTCACAGAAGAAAGGGTCCTACAAGAGCTCGCTAAGCTCAGGGTGGACAAGACAATGGGACGGATGGCATACCTCCTAGGTACTAAAGGAGCTAAGGTTGGAACTAGCAGAGCCATTATCAGAACTGTTTAGTGAGTCTCTGAGCACAGGAGAGGTCCCAGAAGACTTGAGAAGGCTCATATGATCCCGCCTACAAAAAGTGGGAAGCAGGGAGGAGGCAGGGAACTACAGACCAGCTGGCTCCTACCTCAGTAGTGGGCAAGATTATGGAGGCACTCCTTAAGGAAAGGATAGTGCAACACCTGGAATCCATAGGAGCACAGGATCCAAGACAGCATGGGTTTACAATAGGAACCTCCTGTCAAACCAATCTCATAGATTTCTTTGACTGGGTAACCATAGTGGTGGACCAAGGGGGTGCAGTTGATGTCACCTATCTTGACTTCAGCAAAGCTTTTGATACTGTTCCACATAGCAGATTGATTAATAAGATGGGTAGGCTTGGGGTGGGTCAGAAGTTGTTCAACTGGGTGGCAAACTGGTTGGCGGGCAGAAAACAGAGAGTGGTGGTAAATGGTATACAGTCAGAAGAGATGCAAGTCACAAGTGGGGTACCTCAGGGATCAATCCTGTGGCCAGTCCTCTTCAATATCTTCATCAGTGACATTGCAGACGGACTGGAGGGTAAAGTTTTTCTGTTTGCAGATGACACCAAGATCTGCAACAGAGTAGATGATCCAGATGGGGTGAGCAGAATGAGAAGAGATCTGGATAAACTGGCAAAATGGTTAGAATAGTGGCAACTGGGTTTTAATGCAAAGAAGTGCAAGATCATGCACATAGGGAAGAGAAACTCTGAAGCCACCTTTAGGCTGGGAGGGGAGTTGCTGGCAGTCACAAGGGAAGAAAGAGACTTGGGCATCATCACAGATGACCTGAAATCATCCAAGCAGACCACCAAAGCAGTAGGTAAGGCTAGGGGGATGTTGGGGTGTATTAGTAGGGGTATCACAAGTTGTAAGAGGGAGGTAATAATCCTCTTTACAAGACACTGGTTAGGCCCACCTGGAGTACTGTGTGCAGTACTGGAGGACGCTCCTTCACAAGGACATTAACAAAATGGAGGCAGTCCAGAGAAGGACAACCAAAATGGTGCAGGGACTGCATCAGAAAACATATGAGGACAGATTAACGGAGTTCATGTGGGTGAGTGCCTAAGGAATGCACTAGCAAATGGGCAGGAAGGAGGGGTAGAAGAACAATGGGGAATAATAAAAACTGCCAGCACAGAGGTAACAAGCCTTTGTGTGAAGCAAATAAACAAAACAAAATGATGTAAGAAACCACTATGGTTCTCAAAGGAGGTGGCAGTGAAGGTTCAAGAGAAAAAGAAAGCATTCAGAAAGTACAAGTAACCCCCTGCAAATGGGGGTTCCCAAAAACTTCAGGAGCTTGCTTGAATGCTCCAAGCCTGAATGGTGTTTGGCGTTTAAGCCATTTATCAGTGAGTGTTTTAGAACCTCTGGTACTGTCTCTTTAAGAGCTGTCTGCTTGCAGACATAATTAGTTTATATGGGGACTGTGTGTTTCTCTGTTTGAGTACCACTCAAGCTGCTGCCAATTCACTCCATTTTGCAGTCACTAGGAGTGCAAAGGAACCTATCTGAAAGATGTAACTGTTTGCCAGAAATTATTTAGAGTAATAATGAAATTACAGTTTGTCTAACCTGCTTTCTTTGCAGTCAGAACTGTGTCTGCTAGTTCCCATTCTAGTTTTGAACTGCTGAACTGGACCAATCAGTGTGGATGCTAAGCTCTAAAATGGTGCCTTGGACGAATCAGAACTTGGACTCATAATCTGAGCCAGCCACAAGAGGATTGTATGGGCAGTGACTCTGGGAGATGTAGTTTAGACTTCAGTGCCTTTTGGACCAACAGCAGAGTCTATTGTGAGTGACAGCCAATCCAGTCAAGAACTGGGAGGAACTCAAAGGAAGTGCCCAGTTTTGTCGGTTGGAGTTTCAGTTGAGCTTTGGCAGTGAAGAAGGAAGGAGCCTATGCTTTTCAGTGCAGTTTTAGTCAAAAACATATGGTGAGTTCGGTCTGCAGCTTGTGTAACAGCGTGGGACTGAATCAGTCCTGTGAAAAGAATCAAAGGATCTCTGAAGAGTAGAAACCAGGCTCACCCTGCTGAAGACTGGAGAGGTGCTGAAATGCACTCGGTCTGTCGGGAACTGAATCTACTGTGTGTTCTCCGGGTATTGTGCAGAATTGCGATCGGGATACAGATGCAGCCTGCCTGGTATAGTGCTTTCTTTTATGGATGTGTGAAGAGGTTTGTGTACCTCAAGTGAGCCCTGCTGACATTGAAGGACCCTATCTTATTTGGAGGTCGTGAGTACTAATTCAAGGTCGCTCCCTGTTGAATTGCCACATTAAATCCAAATGGAATTACTGTACTGCTGACTGTTTAATTCTCCTTTTCTCTGTGTGAAAGGGCCCTACCAGCTGCCACGGTTTGGACTAGCCACTAGGGCTTGGGTACCCAGGACAGTAACTTGATAGGGATAGGCCTGTCCACAGAGCCATAGTGAATTATTAGAGTGATAAGCTAATTAACCTGATTTCCCCTGTCCTTGTTATATCCCCTAAATAAATCAGAGCTGCTTGTTTCAGCAAAGTTATACTGCCTGAGGTATTTGTCTATGTTAAAGTACTGTACTGTGATTGTTGCACTGTATCTCATTTCACAGGAGGTCCAGTGCGGAACCAGACCTGGGGTAAGTGTATACTGTGAAGGTAATTCTGATATATTGTGTGGGCCACTAGTGGGAAGAAAGGGGTTGCAGTGTCCCAGAGGGCTGTGACCAAGTTAGTTTAACTATTGCAAACCCTGACCTCTGGGTGGAGGCACCCGCCATTGGATCCAGGCCCTCAACCTGTTGGTGGCAAATCAGGCAGGGGTAGTAGCCCCTGGGATAGTGCCATCTAGGGGTTACATATTGGGCTCACCGCTGGGATTGTGTGTCCTCTAGTGGCCATATTTACGAACCACTGTTAAGAAAAAATGGGTACCCGACAGAAGTGGCTGTGCACCGGCTGGTGGAGTGGTGTACTGGGAGGGAGATCGACCCCCAAAATGCTATGCTTATCCTGGACATCCCCTGGGTATCAACACTGACACTGTGCAGGGAGTACTTTCCAAGGTGGAAGGTTTACAAAACCCTGTGGTGGTGGGTCGCATGCTAATCTGCTCACCCACACTTTCCTGGCCCTAGTAGAGTTTAAGGATCCATAGATAGCTCCAAAGTGCCACAGACCATTACCCCAGAGGGAGCCCTCACTGCTTGGAGAGTGATAACTAGGACAGTAAAGACCCGGGGAATCAGCCCCACCACTATCTGAAACTTTGAGGAGAAATTTGCTGAATGGTTGCTGGAGAGGGAAAACTGTGGAGGACTTGAAGAAACTATTCTTGCCACCTGGGGTGTTCTCCCCAACACCCCTCCTGCTCCAGTGCCCGTAATGGTGGCTGAACCAATGCAGACTCCTATTTCTCACCTGCCATTAGTCACGACTCTTACGAAGGTTGAGGATCTTCTCTGGCACCCTCCCACCCCCAAGGGAGGATGACTGGGAGACCTGGATAGACTATGTTGCCCCAAGTGCTAGAATGGCAATGCTCGAGGAACGAAAAGTGAAAGAGGGTTAGTGAGAGCCTCCGAGTCCTGCCCTGGCTACCATCCGTGCTAAGCGGGCCAGTAACCCTGAGCGACTGCACAGGCCTATCTTGAGGCCTTGGAGAATGTTGTGGGAGCCCAGATTCTGATGAGGACCTATGGTGGAGAGTAAGAAATGCACAACAGTACCAAGGGGAGTTGTTGTCTGTGTATGTTTTCGGCTGGAAAAATTGTTGCAAGAATGCTCCAGAAAGGAGGTAGTTTGCCATGATTGAACTGGACCGAACCAGACTGGACAGAATCCTTAAGTCTGCCCCTTCTCAGAACTGCTGTTGCTTCAGTTACAGCCTGGCAAATCGACTGAATCCCACCCTCCTATGATGAGTTAATGAGAGAAATTGAGAGGTTGAGAGAAAGGCGACCTCGGGAGGTACCTGCACCAACAGCTGTGGCTACGACCAGTGACTGAGGGTGACCCATCAAGTGAAGTTCAGGGGCAGAGGTTGACAGTCAATGAGTGCTCTGACAAGGAAAAAGATATGCCACAATGGGGCGAACTGTTGAGAGAGATCCGAGAATTCAAAAACAGTCCCTTTATGAAGGCCACGCCTGCAAGTGCAGAGCCTGACCTATATCCGACTGCATCTGCTATGGGGTGGGGTACCCACCCATGTATCTCCTGCTGATAACAGCTCAAACTCAATTCCTTGACCATGGAAGTGGAGAAACTGATGAGATGTCTCCAAATGCTTATCACAGCAGACAGAGATGGCACCCAGGTTTCCAGTTAGTAATACCCCGCCCTGGCTCCCAGTGTGGCGCCTCGGCCAGCTCAAACTCCAGAAAGTATGTTTTGCTATAATTGTGGGAAAGATGGGCACATGAAAGGGAATGCCAGTCCCCAAAGACACTGACAAAGTTGCATATAGGCTACAAGAGCTTGGGAGAAAGAAATCAGTGGTTAAGAGGTGCGACATGATCCCAGTGAGGGCACCAAAATGCTAATTCACGGGCAGGTCAGTTGCCCAGGCCCCCACTACCGCCTCCAGACTGGTCAGAATAGTGGGTCCCTCCATGGAGACCACTGTAAAGGTGAATGGAGTGTCTACAAGAGCTGTATTAGACAGTGGCTCCCAAGTGACAATTATGTTCCAGGATTGGTATCAAAGCATTTGTCAGACGTGCCCTTACAACCATTAGAAGGACTGCATGTATGGGGGTTAAGTAGAAGGCCTACCCTATTCGGGTATATCCGAATTTGGCTGTCTTTCCCCACCTCCGTGGCTGGAGTGGCCGAACAAGTAGAGACCCTAGCCTTAGTGTGTCCCCCCACTGGACTGTATGATGGTGTCCCTTTGTTGACTGGAACAAATGCTCATATGTTCGGAAGGCTGGCACAGTTGTGTTATGAAAAACAGGGGTCAAAGACTAGTAGAGCTTTAAGAGTTCCGGCTTTAATTAAAAAGGCCTATGAGGCACAGAGAGATGCTGAAAAACAGAACCAGAGGAACCGTCGGAATTGTATGGAAGGATCCGAGTCTCTGATCCTGGCGCCAAATGCCCAGTGTACCTTACAGGGAGAGGTCCAGTATCAGAAAGGATGTTAAGAATAAAATATTAATGTTGGATGCACCAGGCGATGGAAAATTGCCAGAGGGACTGCTGGTCAAGCCTAGTATTTTGCCCGTAGAGCCCATGCTTATGCCAGAAGGGTAATGGTCCAAGTTCATAATGTGTCTGAAAGAGACATTCGAGTAAACAGAGGTTGCATCCTGGCTAATGTGCATTGTGCAGACACTGCAGTGCTACCCAGCAGCAAGAGTTCAAGGAAGAATGACAGAGTAACATCCTGACTTGTTTGATTTGGCGACTCCGCTGCCAGCTGAATGGAAAGTGAGGATCAGTGAGAAGCTTGCCCAGAGAGACCAGGTGTTTTCTTTAAAGGAATGGGATGTAGGATGCGTGCAAGGAGCTGAGCACAATATCCAGCTCGCATGACGAAAAGACCATTTCGTGAGAGGTCTCGACGCCTGGCACCTGCTGACATAGATGATGTGAAGACATCTGCAAGAGATGTTAGCTGCTGGTGTAATACAAGAATACAGAACCCTTATGCTTCCCATTTGTAGTAGTGAGGAAAAAGAATGGAACAGTAAGGATGTGTGGATTATCGCACCTTACGGCAGGACTATCCTGATCAGTACACAATGCCGCATTCAGGATGCTTTGGACTGCCTAAGCGAGAACAAGTGGTTCTCTGTGCTGGATCTCCAGATGGGTACTACCAGATCCCGATGGCCCCAGAGGACCGTGAGAAGGCGCTTTATCTGTCCGCTTGGCTTCTGTGAATTCATGAGGATGCCTCAAGGGATTTCAGGTGCCCCAGCCACTTTTCAACGATTGATGGGAGCGTGCAGTGGGGACATGAACTTACTAGAGTGCCTGGTATACTTAGATGATGTTATGTGTTTGGCAGCTCACTGGAGGAACATGAGAGCAGATTATTTAAGGTATTGGACCGACTGGAGGACTTTGGCCTTAAACTGTCCATTGATAAGTGTCAATTCTTTCAAACATCAGTAAAGTATGTGGGACACATAGTATCCACCGAGGAATAGAGACCGACCCAAGTAAAGTTGAGGCCTTGACCACCTGGCCACAGCCAAAAATCTAAAAGAACTGCAAAGATTCCTGGGATTCTGTGGTTATTATCGAAGCTTCATCAAGGACTATTCAAGAGTGATCCGCCTTTACTTAACCTTACTCAAGGTATCCCCAACCCACAAAAATACCAAAAGTCAGCGTCCCTCAAGACTGAAGAGTGTATTTTCATCCGAGTGAAGTATTTGAGGCCTGCTGGACTCTGATTGTGAGACTGCTTTTCATGAGATCATATATCAACTTACCCATGCTCCAGTGCTGGCCTATGCCGATCCAAGAAAACCTTCGTCCTGCACACTGATGCTAGCTTGCAAGGGTTGGGGCTGTGTTGTACCAAAGCACGAAGAATGGCCTGAGACCAGTGGCCTTTGCCAGTAGAAGCCTGACCCCATCGAAAAGAACTATCCTGTACATAAGTTAGAGTTCCTAGCTTTGAAGTGGGCTATTGTTGACCAATTCCATGAGTACTTGTATGGGGCTAAAATACTAGTAAAACTGACAATAATCCTTTGACCTATGTGCAGACCTCAGCTAAGTTGGATGCCACTGGCCATAGGTGGCTTCCTGCATTTTCTACATATGACTATGCTCGCGAATGAGCAGGTCTGAACCACATAGATGCTGATGCTCTCTCCCGGAGGCCTGTTCCCAGAATGATTGGGTCGATTGGCAGAACCTGACATTCGGGCACTCTACTGAGGAGATTTGACAGGGAGGAACAAATGTCCGGACGCAGTGGACTGCATGGTGGATTGCTTGGGAGCCTCTGAGAATTGCATACCGCTGCTGTTGCCACTTTTCTGCAATAGACATTGGTGCACTGCCTCAGCTGGACAATGACAGTATTGGCGGGCTCAATCCATGATCCCATGATCAAGCAGCTTTAGAAGCCCTCTATGCAGGAAAAGATGTGTCAATTACAGCTCCACTGATTTGAGAACTGCACTGTTATACAAAGAAGGTCCTAAGTTGAAACTGATCAATAAACTGTTATACAGAGAAACAGTAGACAGAGGGGACAAATAGACAAACAACAACTAGTGCTGCCCACTGCCTTCGAGACTCAGTACTGAGGGTCCTTGCACAACCACATGGGGCACCTTGGTATAGACAGAACACTTGACTTGGTGAGATCCAGATTCTATTGGCCTAAGATGGGGGCTGATGTGGAGCAACACATTCGAACTTGTAGTCGCTGCTTACAGAGAAAGCTTTGCCCCAGAGGGCTGCCCTTGTTAACTCACCACCAGTGCACCCATGGAGCTGGTCTGTATTGATTTTCTAAGTTTGGAGTCAGATCAAAGAAATATCAGTAATGTGCTGGTGGTCACTGACCATTTCACGAGATATGCCCAAGCTTTCCCCACCAAAGACCAGAAAGCATCCACTGTGGCCAAAGTACTTGTAGAAAACTTTTTGTTCACTATGGGGCTCCACAAGAATCCATTCTGATCAAGGAGACTTTGAGAGTCGTCTGATCAAAGAGATGCTTTCTCTGAGTGCGAAAGTCCAGAACCACTCCTTACCACCCCAGGGGACCCACAGCCTGAGCGTTTCAACCGCTTTGCTAGATATGCTAGGCACCTGCACCCAAAGGACAAGCCTAGATGGAGCCAACAAATTAGCACCCTGGTACATGCTTATAACTGCACCAAAAGTGATGCCACTGGATTCTCCCCTACCGCCTGATGTTTGGAAGAAGCTCGACTACCAGTAGATGTGTGTTTTGGGGTCTCTCCTGATGGGGTTCAAGCTGACAACTATTTACAGTATGTGCAAAGTTAAAGGCCAGCTAACTCATGCGTACCAACTGGCTCAAACCATGGCTGCCAAAAAGAAATCCAGCCCAACAAAGAAAGATATGATAAAAAGGTGAAAGCACAGGAACTCCAGGAGGAGATGCGGTATTGCTAAGAAATCTGGGACTGCATGGCAAGCACAAGATTGCTGACAGATGGCACCATCTCCCTCACATTGTAGTGGCAAACTAGATGATCTGCCAGTGTACAAAGTAAGGCCTGAAGAATAATTCAAAGATGTAAAACAATGCATAGAAATCATTTACTGCCCATTGGACAAATCTTAATTGAGTCTGAGCCCTAGAAGATGCCCCTCTGGACCAGTGACTAGAGCTGCTAAGAAAAGATCAAGAAAGTCTGCACCTAAAGAAGCAAAGTTAAAGTGTTCCCTCCACAAGTCCCAGTTGAGCATGACTGTCAGTCCATATCGGAAGAAAGTAGAGTGACTTTGTATACTATCCTTCTTACGAACTGAGTCAGTGTTTCGGGCAATCCCCTAGTCAATACTGGAGATGAAGCTGGGCCTTCTGGACTGTCTAAGCCCCAGCTTCATCCCTGAGCCAATGCTCCCAGAAAGTGAAGTGCAAAGCATCAGATCAGATGAAATGGAATCATTGTGCATGGTTGAACTGTTTGAGCTTTCAGGAGGAAAATGATAGATTGGGGCAGACTGGTGATACACCCGAACAAGAAGAGTATTTTGAGTGCCCTGACAGTCCACTGCCAGTGTCCAAAGCTCTCCATGCGAGCCAAATGTTGTGGACTCAGAAACTGTAACTCCTGGAGCTGAAAGTGCCCCAAGTTCTAGCCTCTCTACCCCATGGAGACTCCTCTGACAAGTGAGGACAATGCTGAAAATGAGGCTCAGAGTGCAGAGACTGTAACAGTTCCCCTAGAAAGACTGGTCGAGCTAAAGCCTGTGGTGCACCTCAGTTATGATTCCCTTGGGAGGCCTGTGGATTGCCTCTCAATGTTTGTCCATAAAAGTGTGTATGTCCCGAGCTCATTGCCCAAACTGACGTCAGTGCTAACTCAAGTTACTTGTGTTGCCCTCTAAGTATGGTGCCTGCCCCGTCCAGCCCAAGGTAACTGATAGGAAGGGCCCCCTCTCTTCAGGTTTCATGTACAAGAGGTAATAACGAGTTATGGTGCAATGTATGTAATACTGTGTAAAGAGTGACGTTCTGCAATGTTTCAGAAATGTGTTCTTGGTAAAATGATATATTGACTGATGATTACATGTGCGAGCCTAATGCAAATGTATATGGTTGCAGTTGAAACTTATGGGGGTACTTGCTTGACGCGGACGTCAAGCTTTCCCAGGCCAGGAAGGGTGTAACCCCCCTGCAAATGGGGGTTCCCAAAAGACTTCCAGGAGCTTGCTTGAATGCTCCAAGAATGAATGGTGTTTGGCGTTTAAGCCATTTATCAGTGAGTGTTTTTAGAACCTCTGGTACTGTCTCTTTAAGAGCTGTCTGCTTGCAGACATAATTAGTTTATATGGGGGGACTGTGTGTTTCTCTGTTTGAGTACCACTCAAGCTGCTGCCAATTCACTCCATTTTTGCAGTCACTAGAGTGCAAAGGGAACCTATCTGAAAGATGTAACTGTTTGCCAGAAATTATTAGAGTAATAATGAAATACAGTTTGTCTAACCTGCTTTCTTTGCAGTCAGAACTGTGTCTGCTAGTTCCCCATTCTAGTTTTGAACTGCTGAACTGGACCAATCAGTGTGGAGTAAGCTAGCTCTAAAATGGTGCCTTGGGCGAATCAGAACTTGGACTCATAATCTGTAGCCAGCCACAAGAGGATGTATGGGCAGTGACTCTGGGAGATGTAGTTTAGACTTCAGTGCCTTTTGGACCAACAGCAGCAGTCTATTGTGGTGACAGCCAATCCAGTCAAGAACTGGGAGGAACTCAAAGGAAGTGCCGGTTTTGTCGGTTGGAGTTTCAGTTGAGCTTTGGCAGTGAAGAAGGAAGGAGCCCTGTGCTTTTTCAGTGTCAGTTTTAGTCAAAAACGTGTGTAGGCCCAGAGTTCCGGTCTGCAGCTTGTGTAACAGCTTGTTAGGACTGAATCCGTCCTGTGAAAAGAATCAAAGGATCTCTGAAGAGTAGAAACCAGGCTCACCCTGTAGAAGACTGGAGGAATTGCTGAAAATTGCACTCGGTCTGTCAGGAACTGAATCTGCTGTGTGTTCTCCGGGTATTGTGCAGTAATTGCGATCCGGGATACAGATGCAGCCTGCCTGTATGGTGCTTTCTTTATATGGATGTGTGAGGTTTGTGTACCTCAAGTGAGCCCTGCTGACATTGAAGGACCCTATCTTATTTGGAGGTCGTGAGTGCTAATTCAGGGTGCTCCTGTTGAATTGCACATTAAATCCAAATGGAATTACTGTACTGCTGACTGTTTAATTCTCCTTTTCTCTGTGTGAAAGGGCCCTACCAGCTGCCACGGTTTGGACTAGCCAGGGCTTGGGTACCCAGGGACAGTAACTGATAGGGATAGGCCTGTGCACAGAACCATAAATAGATTATTAGAGTGATAAGCTAATTAACCTGATTTCCCCTGTCCTTGTTATATCCCCTAAATAAATCAGAGCTGCTTGTTTCAGCAAAGTTATACTGCCTGAGGTATTTGTCTATGTTAAAGTACTGTACTGTGATTGTTGCACTGTATCTCATTTCACAGGAGGTCCCAGTGCGGAACCAGACCTGGGGGTAAGTGTATACTGTGAAGGTAATTCTGATATATTGTGTGGGCCACTAGTGGGAAGAAAGGGGGGTTGCAGTGTCCCAGAGGGCTGTGACCAAGTTAGTTTAACTATTGCAAACCCTGACCTCTGGGTGGAGGCACCCGCCATTGGATCCAGGCCCCTCAACCTGTTAGTGGCAAATCAGGCAGGGGTAGTAGCCCCTGGGATAGCGCCATCTAGGGGTTACACAAGGAATCACAGAAGGAGCAGAACAGAGAATTGTATCAGTTAAAGCAAAAGGAAGCTGGGAAGGCAGTCAGAACAGCAAAGGCGCGAACCGAGGAAAAGATAGCCAACTCAGTTAAGAAATGGGATAAAACCTTTTTTAGGTACATCAGGGAGCGAAGGAAGACCAAGGGAGGGATAGTGAGGCTTAATAAAGGGGAGGGTGATGGTGAAAAGGCAGAGATACTAAACAAATATTTTTGCTCAGTATTTACAAATGAAGAGGGGGCGGTACCTAAAACAAACAATAGAAACACTCTGGATACAAAAGTTGATACCAGCCCATTCACAGAAGAAAGGGTTCTGAAAGAACTCTTAAAACTGAAGGTGGACGAAGCAATGGGTCCTAATGGTATTCATCCCAGAATTCTAAAAGAACTAAGGGTAGAACTAGTGACACCACTGACTACCCTCTTTAACAAATCATGGGAGGATGGGGTGGTACCTGAGGACTGGAGGAGGGCAGATGTGATTCCCCTTCACAAAAGTGGGAGCAGGGCAGAAGCAGGAAACTACAGACCTGTTAGTTTAACCTCAGTGATAGGGAAAATGATGGAATCACTTCTGAAGGAAAGAATTGTCGAGTACCTAGAGGCCAGAGGGGCACAGGACCCAATGCAGCATGGATTCACAGTGGAAGGTCATGCCAGACGAATTTAATAGATTTCTTTGACTGGGTGACAAAAGTAGTAGATCAGGGAGGGGCTGTGGACATGGCCTACCTAGACTTTAGCAAGGCATTTGACTCAGTCCCACACAAAAGATTAATATACAAGTTAGCCAGCCTGGGAGTGGGTCCCAAGATGATAGCCTGGGTAAAGAATTGGCTGGAAAATAGGACACAGAGGGTAATAGTAAATGGAGTCCACTCTGAAGAAATGGGGGTTACTAGTAGAGTACCGCAAGGTTCAGTATTAGGACCGGTCCCCTTCAATGTCTTTATAAGCGACATTGCAGAGGGACTGGAAGGAAAAGTATGTCTCTTTGCAGATGACACAAAGATCTGTAACAGAGTTGATGCACAAGGTGGGGTGGAAAGGATGAGAAGGGACTCGGCAAGGTTAGAGGAATGGTCAAATGTATGGCAGCTTAGATTCAGTGCTAAGAAGTGCAAGGTAATGCACCTGGGAAACAAAAACCCAGGGGAAGAGTACACAATGGGGGTGAGATACTAACAACAAAATGGAAAGGGACCTGGAGGTAGTCATATCAGGTGACTTAAAGGTGGGCAAGCAATGTGAGAGGGCAGTAAGGAGGGCTGGGGGGATACTGGCATGCATAGGGAGAGGCATCACCAGTAGAAAACAGGAAGTTGTTATCTCTCTGTACAGACAGCTGTTGAGACCCCATCTGGAGTACTGTGTGCAGTTCTGGAGACCCAATCTCCACAAGGACATAGACAAGATGGAAGCTGTCCAGAGGAGGACAACTAAAATGGTGCAGGGTCTGCACCAGAAGACATATGAAGAGAGACTAAAGGAGCTTAATATGTATAGCTTCAAGGAAAAGAGGGAGGGGGGGACATGATAGAAACTTTCAAGTACCTCAAGGGAATCAACAAAGTCCAAGAGGGTAACATCTTTCAAAAAAAGAGGTGTGCAAGAACATGGCACAATTTGAAGATAGAGCGGGGGCAACTCAGAGGTAATGTAAGGAAGTATTTTTTTACAGAGAGGATTGTGGATGCATGGAACGGCCTTTGGGAGGAAGTTGTGGAGTCAAAAACAGTGGTTAAATTCAAGCATGCATGGGACTGTCATAAGGCAATTCTAGGGGGTAGGGGTAGAAAGAAGTAGGCTGCTGGTTAACTAGGATCTGCAGCTTATCCATTAGGTAGGGAAATGGGCAGGACTGGGTGGGCCAAGCGGTCCTTATCTGCCGTCAAATTCTATGTTTCTATACCCTAGAGCAATGGAGGGAGAGAGGTGATATGATTGAAACATTCAAACACCTTAAGGGCATTAATAAGGTGAAAGAGTTTAACATGTTTCAATATAAGAAAAATAGCAGGACAAGAGGACACAGCAGGAGATCAGAGGGAGGCCGATTAAGGGGTAATGTGAGGTTCTTTTTCCCAGAAAGGGTGGTGGATGCATGGAACAGCCTACCTCAGGAATTGGTGGAGATGAATACAGTGCAGGGATTCAAACAGGCATGGGATAAGCATAAGGGAGAAATACAGATGAGTATGAATAGATAGGCCATTGACAGAGTAAAGGCCTATGACACATTCACAGGGTAGAAAAAGAAATGGGTAGACTGCATGGGCCTTGCGGTCCTTATCTGCTTTCAGCTTCTATGTTTCTATATTGCCCATGACACTTGGTCCAAGCAGGAATCCCTGCTGCACATAAATCTACTAGAACTCAGAGTAGTGCTGCTGGCACTACAATCTTTTGTCACAATGGTGCAGGGGAAGCTGGTTCAGGTCAGAACAGACAACACAATCACCATGCACTACATAAACAAACAGGAAGGGACCACTGCCCTGTGCACAGAAGCCATGAAGGTCTGGAGTCTGGCCTACTCTCTCCAAAGTCTCCCTGTCAGCAGTTCACCTGCCAGGAAAGGACAATGTCTTGGCAGATGCTGTCAGCAGGATGAATCAGAGCCACCACGATTGGACTCCGAGCAGGCAAGTCCTATTGGCAGTATTCAAGAAATGGGGCATGCCAGAAATGGATCTTTTTGCAGCCCCAGACAATCATCGGTTGCCCCAGTACTGCTGCAGACTACCAGTTCAGGGCTCAGTTCCCCTGACTGCTCTGATCTTGAACTGCACAGGTAAGTTCTTATATGCCTTCCATCCATTTTCCCTGATATTCAGGGTGCTGACCAAGCTCAGGGAACAGCCTGCAACAATTATTCTGATTGCCCCAGACTGGGCCAGACAACCTTGGTACTCAGTGTTACTGACTCTGTCAGTCACCAGTCCAATCTGTCTTCCCAGGAGGCACAACCTTCTGACCTCCTCCCAGGGGAGAATCCTATACCCCATCCTCAGGTCACTCAGGTTCAAGGCCTGGTTCTTGAGAACTTAGAGTGTGCATGTTTGCATCTCTCAGAAGGGGTCATGGACATCCTAAGGGTCTCTAGGAAGCCTTCCACCAGGAAGACTTACACCTCAAAATGGAAGAGGTTCTTTATATGGTGTTTCCAAAGGGACATAGATCTGCAGGAAGCTGGCTTAGCAGTCCTGTTGGACTATTTGGCTCACCTTCATTCTCTAGGCCTCTGGCCTTCTACTCTCAAGGTGCATTTGGCAGCTGTTTCTGCCTACCAGTCAGCAGGGAAGGGCCCTTCCCTGGCTTCTAATGCCATTTTCAAGAAATTCTTTAAACAGTTGCTCCATCTGCACCCTCCTCATAGAGAAACTACCACTCCTTGCAGTCTTCTTTTGAACCCATGTCCTCAGCAGAGCTTAAGTATCCAACATGGATGACTGTGTTTCATGTGGCTATCACTTTGGCAAGAAGAATCAGTGAGTTACAGGCCTTGTCATTGGCACCAAATTACATTGCCTTCCATAGAGATAAGGTTGTGCTCAGGACAAATAGGAAATTCCTTCTCAGAGTGGTCTCAGAGTTTCATCTGAATCAGTCCATTACATTGCCTGTCTTCTTTACTGACCATTCCAGCTCAGGTGAGTGTAGGCTGCAAAGCCTGGATGTAAAAAGGGCTATCAGCTATTACCTGGATCAGAGAAAGGGCCATAGGAATGAGTGTACTCAGCTGTTCCTCACCTATGGAGAAGTGGGAAAGGGTAAGTCTGCCACAAAGATGACCATTGCATGATGGAATGTGGCCTGTATTCATTTCTGCTATGGCAAACTGGGTAAGGAGCCATCATGGTCTAAGAGCTCACTCTACTAGGGGGACCACTGCCTCCATATTAGCTGCTAGGGAAGTTCCCCTGCTTGAAATTTGCAAAGCAGCTACTTGGAAAACTGTTCATACAGTCACCAGACACTACTGTCTGGATACCCAGGCTAGGAGTGATGCCAGATTTGGCACAGAGAGTATTGCAGAGCATATTCCCTAAGTAGGTTCTGTGCCCACCTCCGTAGTTTGCATTAGTCAGAATACAGTAAGACCTCCTGGGGTTTGAAGAAAAAATTACTTACCGTAGTAATCTTGTTTCTTCCAAGGGAGTCCTTACTGTATTCTGATCTTCCACCCTGCCTTCCCTACTAGACCCTGGGGGGCACTGCACTCCAGCTGTGTCTCTAAGAAATGTTGCACCACTAGGGTGTTTTTTTCATGGGCATCTGTGACTTGTCTTTTATGCCCTTGTTGGCTTTATAGTTTTTTGACTACATCAGTTAGATGTTAGTTGTTAGTTTAATAACTTTTAGCTTAGTTTATTTCATTAATATTTTTATCGCTATAAGTTTGCTCATAAGAATCTGGCAGTTACATAGAATGTACCAGAGGCAATGGTTTGAAACCTAGCTCAAGCTGAATGTTCTATGCACTTTCATAGATTTAACTCTTTCCTCTCTGGGGCATTTCAACTGGATGGGCTAACTGCATTAGTCAGAATACAGTTAGGGTACCTTGGAAGAAACAAGATTACTATGGCAAGTCATTTTTTCTTCCTGGTTAAACAATTTCCCCTTTCCCTAAGGATGGGAGAGTGACCAGCAGGGTACCACGGGCTTGGTACTGGGACCAGTCCTCTTCAATTTCTTCATAGGGGGATATTGCAGAAGGACTGGAGGGGAAAGCATGCCTCTTTGCAGATGACACCAAAATCTGTAATAGGGTGGGTACTCAAGAGGGAGTGGAGAAAATGTTTAGTGATCTTGGAGAAACTTGTGAAGTGGTCAAAATCATGGCAATTGGTATTCAATGCCAAAGTGTGCAAAATCATGCACCTAGGGCATAGGAACCCTGGTTCAGAATATAGGATGGGGTGGAGGTATTGACAGTCACTAGACAGGAAAGGGACCTTGGGGTTATCATACCAGAAGATCTCAAGGTTGCAACACAGTATGAAAAGGCCATGGTCAGGACTAGTGGGATGCTGGGGTGCATAGGGAGGGGTATCTCCAGCAGGAGCAGGGTGGTGGTACTGCAACTGTATCACTCCCTGGCACACTGCCAACTGGAGTACTGTGTCCAGTTTTAGAGACTGAACCTCAGAAAGGACATAGACAGGGTGGAGGCTGTCCAGAGGAGGGCAGTGAACATTGTGCAGGGCTTGCACGGTAATCCCTACAAGGATAAAGGATCTCAACATGTACATCATGGGAAAGAGAGAGAGAGGTGACATGATCAAGACCTGCAAGTACCTCACAGGGGTGAACAGAGTGCAGGTGGGAGTCTCTTTCAGATGAGGATGAGCCCCAGGACAAGGGTGCATGCCATGAAGCTGGAGGGGGAAGTTCAGGAGAGATATGAGGAAATATTTCTTCACTGAAAGGCTGAAAGGATGGCAGCTGCCTGGAACAGATTGTCAGCAGAAGTGGTTAAGGCTAGAACAATGGGGGCTTCAAGCATACTGCAGCAAACATCTGTGCACTCCTGTAGTTTAACGGTCCATAAAAGCAAATACACCAGATGCACATGTGTCAGAAGTACAAAATTACTATTTTATTAAAGATCAAATGCACACCTATTTCATAAAAAGCTTGAATTCACATCTCTGTGTCATGAGTAGTGTTTCCTGAAAATATCATGGTGTGGTTTTCTTAAATCAGCATCTGTTAATGTGCTCTGCAGTAACTGAAAACTGAAGAAACAGTGAAGATGTTTCTGTCCCTGTCAGTGAGCAATGACATCATGCCTGTCCTGCCTGCTGCTGCAATTAAGTCCCTGATTGCTAAATAAGTTGCTGCCATCCCTAGTTAGAGCAGTCTGTAGAGCTAATTGTTTTCACTCAGAGTTTGTTACTAACCCATCTGGTTAGATAGATTTTAAGCAAATCTCTCTAAACACAAACCAGATGGGTTAGTAGCAATCAGGGACTTAATTGCAGAATCAGCAGGCAGGACAGGTATGATGTCATTGCTCACTGACAGGGACAGAAACATCTTTACTGTTTCTTCACTGTTTTTAGTTACTGCACAGCACATTAACAAATGCTGATTTAAAGAACACCACAAAACCAAACTGCAATATATTTTCAGGAAACACTAATTATGACAGAGGGATGTGTATTCAAGGAAATTCAAGCTTTTTATGGTGCATGTGCATTGATCTTTAATGACTGGTGATACACACAGAAAAGCAAGCCATAGATATGTGCCACGCTTGCCCCGGTGCTTCGAGTCAAACGACTCTTCCTCATGAAGCTTCAAGCACTCATGGGATAAATATAGGGGTAGCTTAGAAAAAAGGTGGGAGGGAGGGTTGCCAGAGACCGGGTAGGGTCTGTGAAGGTAGAATAGGCAGGGAACACTTGGGCAGACTGGGTGGGCCAAGTGATCCTTTTCTGCTGACAAATTCTGTGTTTCTATTCCAGTTTTAATTTTCTTAGCCTGAACAATGGGACATTCAAGTTCTAACACTGACTGTACTACCCAACACATTTTATTCAAATCATATCAGAGTTTGTTTGTTAGGTAACCTTCAAGGCAACTTCATTCAGGGTGCTATATAGGTGAACACGATATGACAGCAGTGTATTGAATCTTGTCCAGCTTTGGTTTTCAGAAACAGTTTAATTGTACAGTGGATTCCACTTAAGTGCACTTCAGATAAGTGCACATTCTGGTTAAATGCATATTTTTCTTGTTTCCTGTTTTTTTCCTATGTTCATAATGCAAAAAAATCAGTTTTTATGCACACTGGATAAGTGCGCATTTTGGCTAAATACACAACTTCTTTTCTTCTCAGTAACACATCTCTGCTCAGGTAATTAACGCCTGTTAAGTGCACAGGTTTTTTTTTTTTTTGACTATTTATCGTAGTCCTTCCAGCTGCCCCCTTAGGCCCCACCGGCCCCCCCAGCCCCAACATCCCAGAATTAATGGGGCTTACCTTATGCCAGGCCCGGAGCTTGCGGAGGGTCAGGCATCATCCTGCAGCCGGAGGATCCATTTTTCCTCCATTTTCTCCCAATTACCCTGAGGCCTCAGGAGTAGAGACCCATGCGCGTGAAGTGGCGCACATATACTACAGCCCTGGTGACAACCCCTTCCGCCCTCCTGTTGGCCTAACATCTGGCACTCCCTCTGGCCTCCACTACAAGGCTGTCAAGAGCAAAGGGATGCCACCTTCCCTCCCCGGAGAGGAAAGCTGCCTCTCAGTGGCTCCATCCAGCTCGGTGCCCTCTCCCCCTCCTGCCTCCAATGACCCATGCTCGTTCCCACACACAGTTTGTTGGCATGGCACAAGGTAATCCAGCGCCTTAGCCCTCGGTATATAGGTTTTTTAACATTTTTTAAGGAGGTGTTACAGCTATATTTAACACCCTTCCTGCCATCATTCAACACACTACTGAAGTCTGTAGCTGCAGTATGGAGCATAAAAAAAATAACACTTACACTCGAACAAAAAGTCTCTGTGCTGCAGCGTTTAGAACTCCTGAATGTAAAGCGAATTGATTTAGCTTCAGAGTTTGGTGTCTATGGGCTAGATATTCAAAGGAGTGGCATCTGGTGCAACTGAATTGCACCAGCACAACCCCAGAACTGCACCCTGGGGCAATATTAAAAAGTGGGATTTGCGCAAAGCAAGTCCCAATGCACCAGGGCACAAAGATAGTGTATGCAGCACATCTCCAGGGGGCATGCCCATGCATATGCAGCACATCCCAATATTCAGCCCAGGATGTGCGGCACATCTGCTGGCACAACCCAGAGATGTGACGCATACCTGGAGTCGAAGTTGAGCTCGTAAAAAAGTCTCAAGTGCCCGTCACCCACAGGCATGCTGCTGTATTGCAGTGTACAACACAGCAGCCACCAGCCGTGGGTAGCAACCCCCCCCACAAGAACACCATGCTCAATCACCCACATATGTCCCTGGTGGTCAAGTTGTATCCCCCTCCCCTTCCCAACCCTCCGATCGCTGAATATAAATTCTTACTATAGCCCTAGTAGTCCAGTGGTACCCCCCTCTGCATCCTGACTCCCCGATCACCGTGATCATATGAAATTGATTTCCCTGGTGGTCCAGTGTTTCACCCCCTTCCTGTCCATACCTCTGATCACTCCTAATGCCGATCCATATGTCCCTGGTATCCTAGTGGTACCCCCCCACCCCGCTGGTAAACACAATCACCCATACTGTTAACAAAACCAATTCCCTGGTGGTCCAATGACACCCTCCACCCACCCGTCATCAGCGGGCAGCTAACCCACCCACATACCTCCACAGCTGCCCACCGAATGACAGCTTACAGTAGCAGCAGCAAGCCCTTGGACCCTACTCTGGACCAATGGGCATCAGTGCATACTGTAATGCATTCACAAATATGTGAATGAATGACTTCATTCATATATTTGTGAATGAGTATTATTATGCACTGCAAACCGATGAGGGTCTTTAGTTCAATGGGCTTGCAGCTACTGTAAGGTGTCATTAGGCCGGGCACCCGTGGAGGTATGTGGTGGATTAGCCTTGCGTCGATGATGGGAGGGAGTGGGCTGGGGGACCTATGTGGGTGGGGGTTCCAATGAACCACCAGGGAATTGGTTTCATTAACAGTACAGGTGATCGTGGTTACCAGCGGGGTGAGGGTACAACTAGACTACCAGAGATAATGGATCGGCATTAGGAGCGATCGAAGGTAGGGTCAGGAAGGGGGAAACACTGGACCACCAGGGAAATCAATTTCATATGATCACAGCGATTGGGGAGTTGGGATGGGGAGGAGGGTACCACTGTACTACCAGGGCTATAATAAGAATTTATGTTCGGCGATCGGTGTGGCAGGATGGGGAGGGGGTACCCCTGGGCCACCAGGGATAGTAATTCTATTAATATACGGCGATGGGAGCAAAGGGATGGGGGACACTCTGGATCTCCACTGCCAGCACCGCATGGTGTGCAGGGTGCCATGTGCATTTTGCTGGCCAGCCCTGCACAACTCATGCAAATGGGGCCATAATGACATGCAAATGGCCCCATATGTGCCTTGCATGCATTATGGCCCCATTTGCATATTGGTGTTTGAATATCAGGAATTTGCACACAGCGTCTCTCTGTTGCGCTGGCACATTTCCCTTTCCTGGTATTCAGACTGGTCTGGGGGGATTCGCCAGCGCATTGCATTTGCACAGCGCACATTATGTGATAAATTCATAAGAGATGCGCCATGGCGCATCTCTTTTGAATATATCCCTTAGCTGCTCGAGCACAACTAAGTTGTGCTGCACACCCACTTTCACCATTGCCAGGTGCAGTTTTGAATATGGGGTCCTATGTGTCTACTATGGCAAAAATAATTTTAAGCAAAGAAATGTTGTTAGCTGAGTGGGAACATTCAGGCAACCAGAATTGCAAATGCCGACGTGGTGGAAAGAGCAAGGAGGTAGAAGCAGCTCTCCTACGCTGGTTTTCCACTGCTCATAGCGTGGATGCACCTGTGAATGGGCCAATTTTAATTAGAAAGGCAGTGGACTTGGCAGCAACAATGGGGATTGATTTCACTACAACCAGCGGCTGGCTGAGCTGCTGGAAGGAGTGCAATGGGATAATTTTCAAGTGCTGTTACGGGGAGAAAAAAGACTCTGACAGGGAATCAACAGAGAACTGGCTGACTAGTGTACTCCCCCAAATCCTGAAGGACTACATGCCCGACTGTATATTTAATTGCAATGAAACCAGACTTTATTTTAGAGCAACACCTGAAGGGACTTCATCTTTTAAGTCAGATGTTGCTTCTGGGGGCAAGAAAGCTAGACAGCGAACCTCAGTCTTGTTGTGCTGCAACCTTTCTGGCAATGACAAAATTAGACCTGCCGGGTACTGGATCTGGTTATCGCCCCAATCACTAGTCTCTTCAATAAATCCCTCTGCCTGGGGCAATTTCCCTCAGCCTGGAAAATTGCCACAGTCACACCCATACACAAGGGTGGTGACAGGTCCCTAGCTGGTCATTATCGGCCTATCTCCATTCTCTGACCTCTCTCAAAAGCCTTAGAAAAAGTGGTGTCCACTCAAATTACGGATTACCTAACCAAATACAGCATCCTTTGCCCTGAACAGCACAGCTTCCGTACAGGTCACAGTACCAGCACTGCCCTCCTTGAGTTTTCAAATTTTCTGCACTCTTCTCTGGACTCTGGCTCTCTGGCGGGGGCAGTGTTCGTTGACTTATCAAAAGCCTTCGATACTGTTTCCCATCCCCTTCTGCTGGAAGCCCTCAGCCACACAGGCTTTGCCGCTGGGCCTGTCTCCTGGTGCTCCAGCTACCTGTCTGCCCGCTCTCAGTGTGTTAGAATTAATGGGACACTCTCCAGCGCCTGCCCTATCCGCTCTGGTGTTCCCCAGGGCTCCATTCTTGGACCCTTGCTCTTTTCACTGTACCTCAATACTCTGCCAGGTGCATGTACTGGTAAACTTTTGCTAAATGCAGCGATGCCGTCATCTTTGCCTCTGACCGTAACCCTATCGCCCTTCAGGACTCCTTGCAATTATCTTATAATGATGCTGAAGCCTGGTTCAAAGAGCATAGACTTGTAATAAATCTCAAAAAACAAAAACCATGCTCTTCGCCCACCCCCAAAACAAAGCTAGCAACTTTCTACTCCAGGTCCTCTCTAGCACCAAGTTTCCACTTGAGCAAGTCTACTCGTATAAGTATCTTGGGATATCTTTTGACCCTGCCCTAACATTCCATGACCATATCGCTGCCCTAGCCCCAGCCTCCAATATTCGGCTGGGTATCTTATACCGCCACAAAAATTGTCTCCCCCCTGACGCCCTCCGACTCATGGTCATGTCCTCTATACTGTCCCTTGTTGATTATGGTTTACCAGTTTATGGTGCTGCTGATCAGACCACCCTAAACAAAATCCGCCTTACGTTAAATAAGGCATGTATGCTAATTACAGGGGCCCCCAGATTAACACACACCTGCCATCTATATGCTCAGGCTATGCTGCTCGACCTAAATGAACGTCTTAGATATCAAACCTGTCTCATAACAAAAAAAACTCTCCTTGGGCTATCCCCACCAGGGTTGACAGCCTCCATCCACCGAGCAAACTCACTAGTACAAACACGAACCTCCTGCAAAACCACACTGTTAGTCCCCAGGGCAAGGACCACACAAGGTCAAAGGGCCTATTGCTACAGAGCTCCATCCTGGTACAACACTCTCCCCACCACTATCGCCGGTGCCTCCACGATCTCCTGTTTCAAAACCTCCCTTCATAATCACCTACTTAATACGCGCAGCTGTGACTGTTACTAAGTTTGCTCTTGCTCAATTGCTCTGACAAAGCTCCCTGAGTGGCTGCACCCAACCTACTACCTACCATTTCCTATTTCCTATTCTTTTCGCATCTCCTCCTGTCTCTACACCCCTCAGTCTGTATACTCCTACCACAGTTTGTTTTGATGTACAAAATATCTGTACCAACTTGTGCTCTGCTAATCCTGTAACCTTAAAATTGTAACCAATGTATGTCAGCATGTTTCACCAATTTTTGTACTCTGTTATGATGTAACAAATTTGTTTTACCGTATTTGTCCTGTTTGTGACGAGGTACCTTTGAAAATGAGCCTCTGGCTCAAAGGTTGTAAACTGATGTACAAATAAATAAAAATAAATAAATAGACCTGTGGTTGTGGGAAAATCTAAAAAAGCAAGATACTTCTTTGGCTTGTCAGTTGAAGCATTGTTGGTGGATTGTGAGAGCAATTCCAATGCCTGGATGACAGGCACAATCTTTACTAACTGGCTAAAAAAAGTTAGTGTTGTGATGCGGCGGAAGAGGAGAAAGATTGCCATGCTGCTTGATAATTGCTTTGCCCAGCTGATATCCCTCTGAGTCATATTCGACTGATTTTCCATCCACCCAACACAACTTCACTAATTCAGCCCCTTGACATGGGGGTCATCAAAAATGTAAAGCACCACTACTGAGGTCAGGTAAGCGGCTTTCACACCCTCCTTCCCTTCCTGTACTGTCCTTTCCTTCTTTCCAGTTCACACTTACATTGTGTTGTGTTTCTTTCTTTAGAAACTGGAGAAAATCATTCTCTGCATGGATGGGGGACACTCAACTCCATCTCAGAGCTTTCAAAAAAGTTAACTTCCTTGATGCCATCAAAATGCTGGACTGGTCATAGTATCAGGTGAAACTGGAAACAATACGTACCTGTTTCAAAAAGGCTGGATTTGTTGATCAGTCCATCCAAACTGAAGGTGAGGTTGTAGAGGAGGAGCCTGCACCATCACTGCTGCCGAACATGAACAGTGCTAATTTTAACTCATACTGGGACCTTGATGAAATGCTGGCAACTACAGGGATCATTCTGGATTCCAAGATCTGTAATGAAATTATTGGTCGACACAATGAAGATGTGGAGCAACATGCTACGGACAGTGAAACACCAGAGCAAGAGGTGACCACGTAAGAAACCCTCCAATGTATTGAAAAGATTGATTCTTTTGTCCGGGCTAGAGAAAACAGGACCTCACTCGTTTATTTGAGTTTGAGCACTGTGTTACACAGCTGGCTCTAAAATGTCGTAAGCAAAGCAAGATCACAGCATTTTTTGGGACTGCAAACACTGGAGCAAACACGGACGTATAACGGAAGTATAACACTTTCATTATTATATTTTATTTTTGGTTCAGTACACGATTAATCTTTTTTTTACTTCTGATTTAGTTCTGATGCAGACAACGTTTAACAATTTTAGCAGTTTTTGTAAAAAAAATAAATAGTGAATGCTAAAACCGTGTTCCAGCTCTTTACTCCAGCCATTAACATGCAGTTTCGGGTAAATGCACATTCCGTTTTAATGCTAATTTTCTCCATGCAAAATGGGTGTGCATTTAAGTGGATTCCACTGTACTTTGATATTAGGAATGGGAAACTAGGATTACTAATACCGTTACTAGTTATACTATGGGAGGGATGAGTAATAGTGCAGAATAAAACATGTTATTCTACTCAGATATTCACCTCTAGAGTAACATGTTATTTGCCCCACAGCACATGTTCTTTTCCTAGTAGCTGTCAATCATGTTGGTTCTCCAGCTTGTGCAGTTTGTACTGCTTGCACTAGGCCATTTCAAACATTTTTTTTTAGCATACTGTACACTTCTTTTCCGCACAAATCCTATGAAAAGAAATTGTCATACTGTAAAGAAATTGTCATACTGTTAATGTTTTAATTACATATTACAAAAAGATGGAAGTGGGACACACATGAAGACAATCACTTACACTTCCTTGGCATAATTTGATGAACAAAGTGGGTGATTTGATATCTATTATTGGACCCACAAGACATTTACAAAACACAAGCTTTCAGGCTACTCAGAGACCTTCATCAGGTAAATGGCAGAATTTACAAAGAAACAACTATTTGATGAAGGCCTCTTGTGTAACTTGAAGGCTTGTGTTTTACAAATTTCTTATTGGTTCAATAAAAGGTATCAAATCACCCACATGTTTATCTTTTTGTTCAAGGACAAATATGGCTACAATCCATTCTCTGTATTATGGTATGATTAGGGCATTTGATAGGGAGTGCAAGAATAAGCTACTTACCTCATCAGGAATGCTGCCATCAGTGCTGCCAGGTGCCCATGGCTACGCTCCCCCCCTCATTGCCTGGCAGCACTGATGACAGTATCCCAGAGGAAATATATAGCCTATTTCTGCACTCTGTAGAATACAGTATCTCCTATGTATACCACACAAGTGGCGAATACATTGAATAAGTAAATTGTATTATTTTTCAAACAATTAGGATGCAAATTTATTTTCACACAAACAAATTATGTGTTAATTTCACTTAAAATCTGGTATTGGAGCATGGCACAGGGTCATAATATAAGACATTATGCTGCAGCAATATATCATGCTGCCAATAAAGAGCAATATATTGCCAGCAGCATAAGTCTTTGTTTTGCAGGGGGCTGTGCCCCAGAGCCCCAAATAAAATAACTCACTCGGGGGTTAACAATTAAGTCGCACAAAGTGCAAAAATATAAATTACCATGCTTCTGGGATCGTGAATCGAAACCCGGTCCACAGACGCACTGCCTCCCTTGCTGCCTGTGACTCATCCCATCGAGCCACAACAGCTGCTCAGCGGTCCCTCGTCCCAGCAGGATTCTTATCCTGTATGGAGAAGAGTGAGGGTGCACTACCATGCATACATCCTTTCGTGGTTTTGCACCCTCTCACTCTTCCCTACCGCGCTATTCCCATTACACAGTTATGTTGTGAGCTATAAAGCGTATGACATATTGACCTGGTAGGTTGGGGAACAGAGAACATGGGCCAGATAAAGAGTTAACAAAAGAAAGAAATGGCAGTCTTCCAAGTATCAGTCTTCTCCACAGAGTCCCACTCTTTAGCCTTAGGGCTGGAGGTGTTGGAACCCTATGGGAGGAAAATATTTTAGCCAGGGCATGCTGTTGATGGCAGCATATGTGTGGCACCACATGGTGGCATGCGCTTACCAATAACCACTGCTAATGCCCTAACTTGCCTCCTTTTCGTTTTTTGCCACCGACAGGTGTGCACTGTGGGAGCAGTTCATTTCTGCCTCAGTTTTATTTCTCACGTTATTATTTTTCCATTGGAATGTCCAGGTCAACTTCCAAAAAGGCCTTGTTCTCCATTGTTGCTTCTAAGGAAAGGACATTGCCCACCCTGAACAACATTCTGTGTGCATGTCCTGCTTTGGGAAAGACCATGGCAGAGATTCCTGCATTGCCAGCCTCTTGTTCGACCACCAGACATTGAAGAATAGGTGTCTGAGGCTGGATTATCCAATATCTGCCTTCAGTGGTAGGCACTCACCCTGCCCCCATTGTTCTGGGATCATAATGGTTTGATAGAGATCTCAAGGTGAGGAAGATCAGGGGTCAGAAGTTGGAGCGCTGCTGGCGGAAGACTTGGGCGGATGAGGACAAACTGGCCTGGCCTACCCATTATGATGAGTATCGGGGGCAATTAATCCTAAGAAGGCAGAATTCATGTCCAGGGAAATTGACGCAGGAAAGAACAGACCCGCTCAGCTATTCCAGACTGTAGACAGGCTACTTCATCCTGCCTCTCTACAGCCAAAAAAAGCTTTTTCATCCACTTTATGCGATGAGTTTGCTCTGTTCTTTTCTGACACACAGGAATTCTGTCAATGAGGCAAGTCTTGCCTAATAGTAACTGGGCTGAGAGGAGTACAAGTACTCTGGCAGTTTGGGATAAGTTCAAACTGGTGGAGGTGGCGGAGGTCATTAAAGTGATCTCAGAGCTAAAGCACACATATTGTGAACTGACACAGCCCCAACGCGTTTCTGAATGAGATGTGTTGAGGCTGTTGGCCCGGTGTTTGCCATAATTGCCCGATGTCAGAGGGTGTCTTTCCAATGGCCTTGAAAGAGGCCTTGGTGAGACCCCTCTTAAAAAAAACATCTCTCGACCTGAATGTCCTGGTGAATTACTGTCCTATCTCCAACCTACCCTTTTTGAGTAAGGTTGTGGAGAAGCTTGTGGCACAACAGCTCAAGTATCACCTCATGTCCTTTGACATCTACGAGCCATTCCAGTCAGGTTTCAGAGCCAGACACAGCACCGAAATGACATTAGTTAGGGTACATAATGACTTACTTAGGACTAGAGATAGAGGAGAATGGTCAGTTCTGGTCCTCCTCGATCTCTCTTCAGCATTCAACACTGTCGATCACTTCATGCTTCTCGATCGTCTCCATGAATACTGTGGACTCTCCAGTACTGTCATCAACTGGTTTGAGTCCTACCTCACTGGTATGGTGCAGAAAGTGGTGATGGGGAATTCCTCCTCCTCCTCCCCAATGCCCCTGTTGTGTGGAGTATCACAGGGATCGATCTTGTCACCGATGCTGTTCGCAGTGTATATACTGCCCCTAGGCGAGATCATTTGACAATACAGTGTGGAGTTTCACTGCTATGCAGATGATAATAAAACTGCATTTGTCCTTTGCCCCTGGAACATCAAATAGATGTGGACGTGCTTAACATCTGCCTGTCCGAATTCAATGATTGGATGTCCTCCAGCTGGTTGCGGCTGAACCCAGACAAGACGGAGGTGCTGATGATTGAGTCAGGTCACAGATGTGTTTGTTTGTAAAAATTTATTCCTTACAAATTTAGGAAAAAGATAACCCTTTTGAGTGGTTAGACTCATTTTCAACGGGGTCCAGTACAAGCCATAAAAAAAGTTTCAGTTACATAAAACAGACAGTTATACACAGTACCTAAGAAATACGTATTACAGAAAATACTCTGTTACTCCCATACTATGTTTTGTCCTTAAATATCAACATATATAATAGTTATAGAAGTGATGTGATGGGAGTGTTCCTGGTCCAGATACAGGACTAGTTCTGGGATCCGCTCCTTTGGTAGCCTCTCAGAGGGTGCAAAATGTTGGCATGATCCTTGACAGCAGACTGACACTTGAGGCTCAGGTGTCATCTGTTGTCAAGAGTGTTTTTTTATCACTGGAGGAACATTGCCAGGATTAAGACCCTCATTCCACCCAATAACCTACTGACACTAGTGCACGCTTTTGTCACCTTGAGGCTTGACTACTGTAACTCTCTTTATTTCGGGGTCACTGGAGGGAACCTCTGCCGGTTACAGCTGGTGCAGAACAGAGTGGCCCGTTTGCTGATGGGCCTGCCTAGGTTCAGTCATGTAACCCTGCTCCCGTGAGCTCTGCACTGGCTGTCTATCAGGTGGAGGGTCCTCTTCAAGGTGGGTTTGCTCACCTACAAGGCCCTATATGGACTGGGCCCTGGCTATCAAGCTGAGCAACTGACACCGACCACTTCTGTCCGCTCCCTCCGCTGTTTGAACTAGGGCCTCCTGGACATTCCTAGGGTTCAGCTTAAGACCTCAGGCGATCGGGCATTCACTGTCGCTGGGTTGACCCTAGGAAACACATTACCATCTGCTGTCCGGGAGGCCCCCTGACGGTCAAACAGTTTAAGCAGGGACTAAAGGCTCACCTGTTCCACCTGGCCTTCCCTGATGAGACCATGATTTGCCTGGCCTCTGTGTATTTACCTGGAACTGCTGCTATCTTTTAATGGGTTTATATACTGTTTTAAAATTACTTGTAAACCTGTTTTATTTAAAACTGTTCTTATTGTACTGTACGGTGCCCAGATCCTCCAGGATTGGGGATCTTAAAAATAAAGTTTGCCTTGCCTTGCCATTGGACCAGAAAATCCTAAGGCAGGTCTCTGGAACATTTCCACAGGTCCCCTCACCACTCTTAGGATTTGACTAGGGCATGGGACTCTGCCTGCCCCCACTGTGCTGGGATCATAATGGAATCTCCAGTATTGGTGATGAATGGACCCTCAGACCCTTCTAGGAGACTGGGAGAGAACCCACCATAACCTATTCAACCTAAATGACTGGATACCTTGGAGTCCGAGCCAACACCTCTGGTCTTGGCCACCACTTTGGCTACATTAGTGTGACTGTTGGTGCCACATCAGGAGTTAGCAATGTTTCTGATGCTGACTCTGGGGATATGACTTGCATTGCTGCCGACTCTGGTGGTGACACCACTTGCAGTGTCAGTGCTGGTGTCAGTGCCAATGTCGGTGCCTCAAGTGACATCTTGATCAATGTTGAGACCAATCTCAGGGCCAAAGGCAGTACTGCAGCCAATGCTGGGGGATTTCAGCATTGAGTACCCCTGCCAGCCTTAATGTTGGCGCCACTTGTGGTGTCAGCTCAGGGAGCAATAGTTGGGTCCCTTGCCAGTGCTGCCTCAGGTGCCACACTGAGATCCTTGCTCCCTCTCCATGCCCCCGTTCCACTTTAAAGCAATATCTCAGCATGAAGCAGCCCCCCTTCTACTCAAGGCCCTCAGCAAATCGTGCTTCAGCAGCGACACTAGACAACAAACTACTTAGGCTCACCTTTAATGAAGTTCTCCCCCTCTCACCCGTGCTTCTGGAACCCACTCCCTCTCACTGGGTCCAGTTTCCCTCTAAATGGAAATCTGCCCTTATCACACCCATCCTTAAAAGCGGTGACCGCACTCTGCCTGGGAACTACCGCCCCATCTCAATCCTGCCTCCAATCTCCAAAACCTTGAAGAAGATTGTGGCAACCCAGCTTACAGACTACCTTATCAAATACAACCTCCTGTGTCCAGAGCAACATGGCTTCCGCCATAACCACAGTACCACCACAGCCCTTTTGGAGTTTACAAATGCCCTCCACACATCTCTCGACACTGGCCACATTGCTGATGCTGTCTTTATAGACCTTTCCAAGGCATTTGATATGGTGCACCATATACTACTCCTGGATTCCCTCGCACAATTAGGCCCATCTCCAGAGACCACCGGCTGGTTTGCCAGCTATCTGTCTGAGAGAACCCAAACAGTCAGGCTTGCCCAAACCCTGTCCTCCCCCCTCCTAGTCAGGTCTGGGGTCCCACAGAGCTCTATTCTTGGCCCCCTACTTTTCTCCCTGTTCCTCAACTCCCTGATCAAAAATTGCTATGGGAAGCTACTCTTGTACGTGGATGATGCCGTCCTCTATAGCTCCCACACCGATCCCACAGCCCTCCGTTCTGCACTCCAAAAATTGTTCGCAGAAGCTGAATCCTGGTTCATCCGACATAAGCTAGTCCTAAATTATAAAAAACAAAACAAATCCATGGTGTTTGCACACCCTCAAAACAAGAACATGGGATAACTCCTGCTCATATTGAACTCTTTAAATGACCCCCTTGAGCAGGTTACCTCATTCAAATACCTAGGTATCACCCTAGACTCTGGGCTCACTTACCATGACCACATCTGAAAACTGAGCATCACTTTCAATGTGCGTATTGGTCTGCTTCATCAGTACATGCACTGCCTCCCACCTGAAGCTCTCCACCTAGCGGTCTCGGCATCAGAACTGTCACTCATAGACTACGGAATCATTATTTATGGGGCAGCCAACAACATGCACCTAAACAAAATTAGGCTTGCCCTTAATAAGGCCTGTAGACTAGCTACTGGCTATGCTAGACTCACACATACCTGCACCCTTTACACCTCAACCAACTGGCTAAACTTTGATGGGAGGCACAAATATCAGACCTGCCTCGTTGCCAAAAAAATAACATCAGGGCTACTCCCACCTGCTCTTACCCTCCTGCTCCAGGCACCATTGTCCACTCGCCCCACTCAACAATCGGCGACAACCCACTTCAGGGTACCTCGCTGCAAGACCACCTCAGGTCAAAGAACCTTTAGGTACCTTGCCCCCAGCTGACTTAACTCACTACCGACCGCCCTCCTCACAGAACCCAAACTTGGTCAGTTCAAGTCCCAAATAAGAGATCTAATCTCTCATGACTCAGTCTGTGACTGTCCCTGACCCCTAGCCCTACCCCCTCCCCACGACTAAACTCTGGACCAGCCGCCCCAGGGTGTGCCTGACAATGGACATCTCAGTCCTGCCTAGGCCTGCAAATAACCACCAGGGCATGGGTGGCACCACTGCCCTGCAGTGTCTGTTTTTGTTATGTGCTATCATCTGTACTATGTACCAATGTTTAGTGCTGTATCACCAACTGCTTCACTGTGTTATCTGTACCCATTTTGTAACCGTATCTGTATCTATTGTGTATAATTGTTGCTATTGTGCTTGATGTCCCTGTTCTCATTGACGTGGAACCTTTGTAAAGGAGTCTATGACTCAAAGGTATATATTCCGATATTTTCAATAAAAAAAAAAAAAAAAAAAAATTAGGCTTGATAGTGGACCTAATCAGTTAGGGATGCTTGTTACCCACTCTGGGACTCCCTTATGTGACCACAATTCTGAAAACTCATCTGAATTAGGAGTTTAAGCTTCAGGAGACTCAACCTGCTCCTACCCTTGGGCAAGGAGACCACCAGAGTCTCAAGGTCTGGCCTGAGGCATGGGTTCCATGGAACACCAGACCATTGCCTCCCCAACTAGGCCTCCTCCTTAAGTGCCTGAGGTCTGGTTTGATAGTGTGGCCATGACTATTAGACATTGGGGATCATTGTTACAGGATCAGTACCAGCTCTGGATGGGGACTTTATAGGCAACACCTCAATTTGTATATTGCTTCAAATGTACTGTACGTGCCATCTAGATGGCCTGGGTCATACCTGAAAATGGTCCCTTGAACCAGTGCACCTACCTGGTTATCAGCTAAATACATACATGCATATATACATACATAGAATGGTATAAGATGTCATATAGGGCCTAGCTCCAGGCACCTCTCACCCACCACCACTACTCCTCCTCCTCCTCCTCCTCCTTCTTCTTCTTCCCACCACCACCACCACCACTCCCACCCCCTACTGCCTGGACACAAAATAATCTCTCCACCTGCTCTTGGCTGCTGAGTACATTATGTACCAGCAGTTCATGGGGTGATGATGGAAACTTTGCAAATACCCTGCTATTTTAGTAGCTATCCTGCTGCTTTGCCACTAGGACTCATAGGAGTTTCCAACAGTGTTACCACTGTCACCTCTGCTTGGCACAGAGACATAGTGGGGGCAACTTGGATGACTTGAAGTGTCCCTATATCATCCCCTTCTTCCCTAGGGACCTCCAGTAGTGATACCGCTCACCCACTGGGTTTATTCAATACCAACATTACCCCGTTTTAGGGCTGTTGGTTCTCCAGACTCAGAAAGACACCATGTCTCTGACTCAGCAGTACCTTCCCAACACAAACTATAGCAGGATTAAAGCACCGAGCAGGAAGATTTTCGCCTCTGCAAAGTTGCCCCTGGCCATAGAGCTTTCCAAAGGCATATATGGTGACTTATCGGTGTTACCTGTGAATGCAGGTAGACCATCTGCTATGCCTGTGAATGAATCTACAGGGCTGGCCAGGGACCTCTTTATTAAGAGATTCGAGGCAGCTTGGCACCAATTGAAGGCATCTTACAACACTAAAAAGATGGCCTTCAGCACTGCAATTTCCTCCCTCTGTCTTGGACCGATGGCTCCTACTTTCCCTGCTAGCACCCCTTGCTCGAAGCAAGGTTCTAAACTCTTAGTACTGAGAGGCTTACTTATTCTTCCCATTGGATAGGTAGGAACATTCTAGAACTCCCCCAGCCCTTTCTTCTCAGCTGCCCCCACCTGAATCCACACAACCCTTGGTCGAGCCCTACTAAGATGGGCCCTATCAGGTTGGTTTCCACAATACAGACAGCTAATGCCCTCAGGGCCTCAGTTGTGAACTGACTGTTTTCTGATAGTGGACAGCTTGCTAAACTGACCGAAGAGTGGGACTCTATAAAGAAGACTGATTCTTGGAGCATAGAGATGTTATTTACCATAAAAGTTGATCTTCAAAATTATCTTCTTGAGTGCCACTCACCCACCACCCACCCACCATCCCCCTCTTTCAATGAGCCAGAGCTTCTGCCTGGTAATTCAACAGCAGCTGTGATGTAACAGCTTTTTTCCCATTTTAGTTTGCCCTTCTTGTTAAGGACCTTTGGCCCATAAATAAAGGGACATTCTTTCCCATAATATATATATTATACTGACGCGGTAGTGCCAGTATAGTTAGGGTTGGCCGACAGGTTCTATGTTAAATTCCTAACTTTGCACTTTAATAGCTTTGGCACTGTTTGACTAAATTAGTTCATATTTTGCATGCATTGCCTAATAGTTAAGATCTAAATATGTGGAAAGGTTCGTGACAGCAACTTATGCAGTTTCTGAGATCCACATATATCATTTTCCTGTAGACGTCTAATTTTTTTTCTTATGCTTTACATTGATTTTTGGTTTCAATCTCATGTACAGCCTACATGAAATGGAATGTTTTTCCAAAACTTTCAGGGTAGAAGTGTGGTTTGCCAAGGCAGTACATTTGGAAGGTTTCATTAAATGGGTCCAGAGTTATAAGGATTTAAAGTTTTTTGTTGTTGTTCTGAGCATGTTCAGTGGTGTTTCAAACCCCAAGAATCCCTCATTATACTTGATTAATGCAGTTAGCCTGGTAGATGAATCTACCACAGAGAGAGTAGAATGTATGTAAATGATGGAACTTGGAACATTTTCAAAGCTGCCCTCATGGTGGCACTGTGTTCTGCTGTACAATGGCAGATTTATTTCTCCACCTGTTGAAATAAGTTGCCCCGAAGAGCTCTTTCTCTCTAGGGTTCACTTTTACAGTTGATTTCCGCTTTTCAGTACTCGTTTTTTACTTTTATTTTATACCTCTGCATTCTAGTTTAGAATATCACAGTTTCTGTGTGTTTTGTTTACTTTTAACTGCTTTCTACAGTTCCTCAGTGGTTCCAGGAACAGGAGAATATGTTACTTTCTTTATTTAGCGATTTTATAAAACCGCAATAGTTTGTGTATTTTTTGCTTATTTTGCCTCTGAACTGCTAGTTTTTATGTAGTTATGCATCGATTCCACTGTTTTATCAGAACTAAGCCATTTCTGTTAGTTTTTCCCTTTTAGAGGGAAGTTTATGACGCCACACCTCATGCTGCGCCGGCGATCCGAGTTCGGGAACTGGCTTGGGGAGCCGGGGAATGGCAGGGGAGGACTAGGATCGAGCATCCACAGACAGCTCTCCTAGTCCTAGAGAGGGTTCGGGGGATCTTCCGATGCACTGGCACCCCCTGGCAGAGGCTGGGGCACTGCAGTGCTCAGCAGCAGATGCTTGAGGATTGGAGCATGGCGGACGTCTTCCAGGGGTGTGCGGGAATGCGCGCTCGCTGGGTGGGATGACTTTGTATGTCCATGCTCCGGGCAGAAAAAACACGGAAATACCCCCTTCCTTTGGGTGAGGCAATGGCAATCGGAAAGCAGCCCATCCAATCTCAAGCCCAACACCGTCCATCTCTCTGGTTCTCCTTGGGGTCTGGGGCCGCTCCTTGGGCCGGGAGAAGTGCCCAGACCCCACTTACCCGATGTACCCCAGAGTAGTCGGTTCAGGTGGGCGGTTGTGTTCAGCAGCTGGTGGAAGAGACCCTGAGAGATGCCCCGAAGGTAAGGGTGCATAAATAAACCTTATAAAAAAAATAGATGGAAGTTTACTCCAGAGCATTTAGCTTTGAAAAATAAAAGCCCTTTGAACAGCAGTTCTTTTCTTAGGGAACTGCACCGAAAATCTCACTTTTTCTTTCAGAAACCGCTGTTTAGAGCTGGCCCAGTGGTGCTGAGGGTAGAGGCACTGGACGCCACATTTTGAGCCATGCCAGCGACCCGGGTTCGGGAGCAAGCTCGGGCCACTGAGGGTTGGTCGGGGGGAGACAGGCTGGAGCATCCGATGACAGCTCACCTTCTCCGGGGGAGGGAGTGTCTTTCAACCCGGCGAGCAGTGACCCCTGGTGGAGACTAGGGGAGTGAAGGCAAGCTGGAGTCACTGGGGCATGATTGGTCATGGGCGTAGACTGGCAACCAGTCAGTCACAGGGGCTGCTCCTTCGAGGAAGGAGGGGAAAGGACGTTGCCAACGTCGGCGTACACGCCATGATGTAAGGGCCCACAATGTCCCACAGAACATGGAAACACCCCCATCGGAGCCGGGAAGATGGAGTGCCGAGTCGGGTCCCGATGTGCTGGTGCCTGCCTACAGCCCCGGACCCTGACGAGATATGCAAGATTCGGGGGTCCGCCCCCACCTGGGGGGTTTACGAGGCTGGATGGAGAGACCGGAGACTGTCAGGTAAGGCACCGGCAGGGTCAGACTTCGTAGGTGACTACCGATGGTGCAGCTCCGATGGGACAGTAGGAAGGGAATAAAGAGAAATATATAAAAAAAAAGAAACCGCTGATTATTCACACAGGGTCTGTTGTGTTGGCATTTCACACAAACCCGAAAGGAAAACAGGGCCTGCAGGCTTCAAGGATTGCTTGAGCATTACAACTCCATGGCCAAGGCAGATTGCCACAGGTTGTGCTACGGTGCCTAGGTCCTGAACATTTGTGTCCTCATTGGAATTTTTGCAACAACTTGTTGTCCCAAAACAGTAAAACAGAGGGCTGAAAAGTTACAATTGATCATGACTGTTAGTCTACCTCTTTGTCACTTAAGCACGCACATGAGGGCATCTCCTCCCTTAATAAACATAAGGAGAGGTCTTCATAAAAACCCACTGATTTCTAGGGCTTATAGAAAAGGGAGTCTTCAGCTGGCCAACCATAGAGATCTTCTGAGCAGGTTCTGACCTGGTTCCTACCAAAAAAAAAAAAATAAAATAACCCCAAAAGAAAATAATGTCACTGCCCCTCAGGCTGAAGAAGAAAAAGAGCCATCAGTGGACTAAGCAAAAATGCCTACTACGGAGGACATGACTAAAGCTTGGCAGTTATTTCAGACCATGATGGGCATACAGGTTTCCCTTCAAGTTCTGCCACCCTCCCAGTTCCTGAGGACCAGGGGGTTGAATTATTTTTGATGTAGAAGAGACGGAAGAGGAATCTATTGATCCTTACAGTTCCTCTGAGCAGGAGTTTGGTTCCCCTCCTTGGGGTTCATAGGATTCTCCACTGTACCTTTCTGAGGCAGACGGTAAACACTCTTGACCTCTCCACCCAAGAATCTGTGGATTGTGTGGAGGAGGCTGAGTTTGGACTTTAGGAGGGCTGACTTTGGCAAAATGGGAGAGTGCCTCAGAAAAGCACTAACAAATAGGCAAGAAGGAGGGCTGGAGTAACAATGGGGAAGCATCAAAACTGCCATCTCAGAGGCAATAAGCCTTTGTGTGAAGGAAATAAAACAAAATGAAGGAAAAAAAACACTATGGTTCTCAAAAGAGGTGGCAGGGAAGGTTAGGGAGAAAAATATAGCATTCAGGAAGTATAAGGAAACACAGAAGGAGCAGGACAGAGTTAGGACCAGTTGAAGCAGACGGAAGCTGGGAAGGTAGTCAGAACAGCAGAGGCCCAAATAGAGAAAAAGATAGGCAACTCAGTTAAGAAGGGGGATAAAACCTTTTATAGACACATTAGGGAGTGAGGAAAGACCAAGGGAGGGATAGTGAGGCTTAATAAAGGGGAGGGGGAGGGCAGAGGGTGACAGTGAAAAAGCAGGGATACTGAACAAATACTTCTGCTCAGTATTCACAAAAGAAGAGGAGGGAGAGGTACCTTAACCAAACAATAGAAGCACCCTGGATAGAGGGGTTGATACCAGTCCATTCAGAGAAGAAAGGGTCCTGAAAGAACTCCTAAAATGAGGTGGACAAAGCAATGGGGCCTGACAGGATTCACCCCAAAATTCTAAAAGAACTAAGGGGAGAACTAGTGACACCACTGAATACCCTTTTTAACAAATCATGGGAGGATGGTGTGGTACCTGAGGACTGGAGGAGGGCAGATGTGATTCCTCTTCACAAAAGTGGGAGCAAGACAGAGGCAGGAAACTACAGACCTGTTAGTTTGACCTCAGTGGTAGGGAAAATTATAGAATCACTTCTGAAAGAAAGAATTTTTGAGTACCTAGAGGCCAACATGGCACAGGACCCAAGGCAGCATGGATTTACAGCGGGAAGGTCATGTAAGGTGAATCTAATAGATTTCTTTGACTGGGTGACCAAAATAGTAGACAAGGGAGGGGCTGTGGACATGGCCTACCTAGACTTTAGCAAGGCATTTGATACAGTCCCGCACAAAAGATTAATAAACAAGTTAGCCAGCCTGGGAGTGGGTCCTAGGGTGGTAGCCTGGGTAAAAAATTAGCTGGACAACAGAACACAGAGGGCAATAGTAAACGGAGTCCACTCTGAAGAAAGGGGGGTTACTAGTGGGGTACTGCAGGGTTCGGTACTGGGACCGGTCCTCTTTAATGACTTTATAGGTGACACTGTGGAGGGACTGGAAGGTAAAGTATGCTTCTTTGCAAACTACACAAAGACCTGCAACAAGGTTGATACGCAAGGGAGGGGTGGAAAGGATGAGAAGGGACTTGGCAAGGTTGGAGGAATGGTCAAAAGTATGGCAGCTTAGATTCAATGCAAAGAAATGCAAAGTAATGCACCTGGGAAACAAAAACCCAGGGGGAAGAGTACACAATGGGAGGGGATTACTAACAACGACAAAAATGGAAAGGGACCTGGGGGTAGGCATATCAGATGACCAAAAGGTAGGCAATGTGAGAAGGCCGTAAGGAGGGCTGGGGGGATACTGGGATGCATAGGGAGAGGCATCATCAGTAGAAAACAGGAAGTTGTTATCCCTCTGTACAGACGGTCGGTGAGACCCCATCTGGAGTACTGCGTGCAGTTCTGGAGACCCCATCTTCGCAAGGACATAGACAGGATGGAGGCAGTCCAGTGGAGGGCAACTAAACGTTTTCAGGGTCTGCATCAAAAGCCATACAAAGAGATACTAAAGAAGCTTAATATGTATACCCTCGAGGAAAGGAGGGAGAGAGGGCCCATGATAGAAACTTTCAAGTACCTCAAGGGAATCAACAAGTGGGTAGCATCTTTCAGAAAAAGATTTGTGCAAGAACAAGGGGGCACAATTTGAAGATACAGTAGATGGGGACAGCTTAGGGGCAACATGACAAAGTATTTTTTCACAGAGAGGGTGGTGGACACATAGAACGGCCTTCCTGAGGATGCCGTGGGGTCAAAAACAGTGGGGGAATTCAAGAATGCATGGGACAGACATAAGAATATTCTAGTGGGGTGGTAGGAGGAAGTAGGCTGTTGGTTAACTAGGATCTGAAGCTTATCCAATAGGTAGGGAAATGGGCAGACTGGGTGGGCCAAGCGGTCCTTATCTGTCGTCAAAATCTGTTTGTATGTTTTGGACATGATGGGATTAATCCCAGCTAAAGGGTTGGTTTTTACTTGTCCCTTAAGAAAGCAACCTGTAAGTTATTACAGACCCCTACTTCTACTCCGGGGTTTGGCAAGAAAATTGAGAAGTACCACCAGCTAGACAAACGTGAAGCTGAGTACCTCTACTTGAATCCAGATCATGAAGGTGTGGTCCAGGCAGCTGCCTGTGACAAGGCTAAGGTTTCCTTCTCTATCCAGCCCCCGGATAATAATTCCAGGAAGCGGGACAGTATGGGGAAGAAAGTGTGCACTTCTACCTCTTTGCTCCTGAGACAGGCTGTATACATGGCTTACACTGCCCAGTACCAGAAAGCCCTCTAGAACTCTGAGCTAGCCATGTGCAAGATGATCCATGGAGACCTGCACAAGAATTGGCAGACAAGACTAAGACTGCCCTTGATACTACCAAATATCCATTCCATATGACAGTGGATACCAGTGACACTACCTCCAGGGTTATGGCCTAAGGATACTAAGGATCACACAGCAGTTGTGACAAACTCCTAACTGTACCAGCTTGGGCTGAAAACCATGCTCTACCTTTGCACGTACTTTCACACTTTACTCCTCTCCCCACCTACAAACTGGAAATTCACCCCCCCCAACTCAACACTTACCCCCCACCTCACTACCACCTGCAGATTTACCTTCCTCACTTCACTCCACCTCCCAAGGGCCATACCAGCACATGGTCAAATTTCCCCCCATCAACTTCAGTACACAGCCATTGAAACTGCAACCGGCCTCTCATCTCTAGCCATCTGAATGTCCTCTGTCCTATCCTTGTAATCCTCCTAGTCCCACCGGGCTAATCCATCTGTTCATCAGTAAATGTCCACTCTGCTCAGCCAACAGCCATAATTACACCTGAACTGCATGGACTGCACTTGGACAAAAACTGTTTTCTAACATGTTTGCTAAACCTCTTCGAAACAATGTAACTAAGACTTTCGAGTTACTATATGTATGGTTGTCTTGTATTTCTGTTTTTTTCTCATAGGACGTGGAACCTTTGTAAATAAGTTTCTAGCTGAAAGGTATGTAAATCCAAGATCAAATAAATAAATTGTCCCAGGACACCCAGGCAAAAGTCATGGATTTCCCATGTGAGAACAATTCCCTATTGGGAATACATGAAAAAGGTGGAAGAGTACAAAACCACCTACAAAAGCAGTTTTGAAAAGGAAAGACCTCTGCTTCTTACAGGCCTTATGAAGGGGAGGTAGGGGTAGGGGTTGTTACCCTTGTGTTTTCTTTCCAGTGCCCTGTGATTACTCTCAGATGACAGGTTACTTTTGGGGCAGAAGAGTTTCCAAACGGTCTGATCCGGCTCCAGCTCTTAAGGCTCAGTCCAAACAGAACCACTAGCATGTCGGTCCAGGTCGCCCATCCATTGCCAGTGGGAGGAAGGCTGGCTCGCTTCTTCCAGAAATTGGAAGCTTTGAGCCTCTGACCCCATCAGAAAGGATTCTGCTGGAGTTGGACATCAGAAAGTTGCTGTAGGCAAATGCAGCAGAAAGAGTTCACCCCTCCTAGTGGGGGAAAATACCTGTACTCAAGGTACTTTCTCACCTGCAAGTAAAATGAAGAGTTGAAACCCATTTTGGACCTTAGGTTCCTGTACAAGCAGACCTGAGAAAGTTCAAGTTCAAGATGATCACCCTATCCACAGTGATGATATCCCAGCAGCAGGGAGACTGGATGAGTTCTCTGGATCTGAAAGATGCGTATTTCCACATCCCAGTCAGGCCAAGTCATAGGAAATACTTAAGATTCAGGCTGCCTTTTGGATATTACCAGTTCACAGCACTTCCCTTCAGTCTGTCATCCATCCCAGTGTGTTCACAAAGTGCTTGGCCATGGTGGAAGCACATCTCAGAAGGCAGGGAGTGATGTTATTTCCTTACCCGGATGACTGGCTAATAGCAGGGAAATCACACCAGCAGGTCAAGGATTCTCTTCAGCTAACTCAGAACACCTTGTAGTCACTGGGTTTTCTTACAAATGTTCAAAAGTCCCACATGGAGCCAGTACAGATACTGGAGCTCACAGGAGCAGAGTTAGATGCTGTCCAGGGCAGAGCATTCCTTCCCCAAGACAGACTGGAGAGTCTTCTTTCTCTGGCAAGCTCTTTCATCCTGGGTCAGCCTAGGCCAGCAAGAAACTTCCTAGGTCATACGACCTGGTACCAGGGGCCAGATTCCAAATGAGGGACATTCAGTATAACTTAAGAGCCCACTGGTCCCAAAGGAGGCACCCTCTTTCAAGGTTGGTGCCTGTAACAAAAACCTGTTACAAGCCTTAGATTGGTAGAAAGAAAGAGACAACCTCAGGGAGGGAATGCCCTTCCAACTACAGACTCACGCAGCTGTACTGACAACAGATGTCTCCCTGCTCGGAGGGGGAGCCCACTTGGACGAGCTTGCCATAAGTGGCATGTGGCCACCTCAGGAATCCAAACAGCACATAAATCTCCTGGAACTAAGGGCAGTCTGTCTCACCCTCCAGTCATATGCTCCCCAGGTAAAGGGCCAGTCAGTCCAGGTCAGAACAGACAACACCAATACCATGTATTACATCAACAAACAGGGAGGCACTAGATCCTCAAAGTGGTGCACAGAAGCAATGAAGATCTGGAGTCTGGCTTACTCACTTGAAGAATACCTATTAGCAATTCATCTTCCAGGAAAGGACAGTGTCCTGGTGGATTCCCTCAGCAGGACCAGCCAGGTGCATCACGAATAGTCTCTGAACAAACAGGTGTTGGCCACAACCTTCAGGAGATGTGGCACACCAGAAATAGATCTGTTCACCTCCAAAGAGAATTCCCGGCTCTCTCTTTTTTGTTGCAGGCCTCCAGCAGCGGGTTCAGTTCCCATAGATGCCCTAGTCCTAGACTGGTCCGGGAGGTCCCTGTATGCCTTCCCTCCTTTTCCTCTACTCCTACGAGTTCCCTAAAATTGAGGAGTCAAATGCAACCAAGATATTAGTAGCCCCACAATGGGCCAGACAGTACTGGTACTCCCTGCTCCTGGCCCTCTCCAGCAAGCATCCTACTCATCTGCCACAGAGACACAATCCACAGACCATGTCTCAGGGCAGAGTACCCTCTCCAAACCTCAAGTCACTATGCCTTAAGGGTTAGTTCTTGAGGAGCTAGAATACTCTGATATTCAATTTTCAGAGGATGTCCTTGAGGTCCTCAGAGGTTCCAGGAAGCCTGCCACCAGAAGGACATATGCTTCCACATGGAAAAGGTTTTCTCTTCAGTCTGCTCCCAGCAGCTCAGTCTGCTACAGGCAGGTCTGCCCAGACTTTTAGACTATTTGATACACTTACAGACTTTATACCTCAGGCTTTTAACCCTTAAGGGACGCTTGGCAGATATTTCTGCCTATGTGTCAGCAGGCAATGAGAAAACGGTGGCTTCACACCCCATTTTCAATAAATTCTTTAATGGCCTGCTGCATCTGTTTCCCCCTGTTAGGGAGCCAGTCCCTTTCTGGAATCTGAATCTATGCATAGCCAAACTCATGGAACCTCCCTTTGAGCCTATGGCCACTGCAGACTTGAAGTGTGTCACCTGGAAGTCAGTCATCCTAGTGGCCATAACTTCTGCCAGGAGGGTGTGCGAGCTTCAGGCTCTTTGCACTGACCCTTACTACTTCACATTCCACAGGGATAGGGTAGTCCTTAGGACTAACCAGAAATTCCTTTCCAAGGTGGTGTCTGGGTTTAACTTAAACCAGCCCATCAACCTTCCAGTGTTCTTCATAGCACAGTCCAGTCCCGGTGAACAGAGACTGCACAGTCTAGATGTTAAGGGATCACATAGCCACTATTTGGATCATACTAGGGACCTCAGATCTTGCCACTCACAGCTGTCCCTCGCATATGGTAAAGTGGGAAAGGGCAGACCAGCTTCTAAGAGGACTATTGCTCACTGGATAATCTCCTGCAACCGTTCTGCTACTCCAAAACTGACAAGTTGCCACCACAAGGCCACAGGGCACACTCCACTCATGGCACTGCTACCTCTATGGCAGCTGCAAGGGATATTCCCTTGCTAGAAATTTATAAAGCAGCTACCTAGAAAACTACACACCTTTACAAGGCACTATTGCCTAGATGTGCAATCCAGAATAGATGCCAGGTTTGGCACTGTGGTCTTGCAGAACTTTTTTCTCAAGCAGATTCTGTACCTAGCCTCCCAAGGTACTGCTTTGTAGTCTGCATTAGTTACGCATAATGAGGGATTCTTGGGGTTTGAAGAAAAAACTGCTTACCATAGTAATATTGTTTCTTCCAAGGAATCCATCATTATGCTTAAATCTCCCACCCTGCCTTCCCTTCCAGAAACAGGAAAAGGTTCTACAAGAATCAGAGTTTGATTCTTACTCCCTTGCGCATTGCTTGGTGATTATGGGGGGATTAACCCACGACAGGGTATGGTTTTACTGAACATTTGTCCATACCTCCTTGATTATTTATTGTGCGCTTGTGGACGAATCAGAAGACAGTATTTTCAGAACCCATGTTATAACCATAATCAGGTCTTATCTTTCTCTGCCATACTCCGGCCTGGGAGGCCAATCTTTTGATGTCTATTTGATAAGTTATCTATTTAGGTATAGCATAGGATAGACTGTCAGGTTTGTAGCTGTTGCCCTATGGGCCTTCGAAATAAATCTGCTGTTGTACAGTGGAATGCTGTGCCGCCATGAGGAGGAGGAGGTTTGAAAATGTTCCAAGTTCCATCATTTGCATACATTCCACTCTCTCCAGGGCAGCTTCACCTACGAGACTAACTGCATTAGTTAGTAGTAGTAGTAAAAACATATTTATTTATACAGACACTTAATTTGACAAGCACATTTTCACCATGGGTCTTATAAAGCTCTGTTTTCATGGTGGTCCTGTAGATGGTTTATAAAGTGTTGCAAACAATCCTAATACAAATACAATAATAAACATACATAAACATCTAAACATAATTTATTTAGCAATCAATATACCACATACGTACATACAAGTATATAGATGGACATTATTTAAAACACTGGCAAATATGCACAGAGTTCTGTTTAACTTTATCTCTAACAAGCATTTGTCAATGCCGAAAGTTTGCTTGCTGGCATTGGCATTGGTAGTGTAGGAGTTAGAGAGCTGCATAATAGGAATGGCAGTGAAGTATTGAACTGAAGCCAACCCCACCACCACCTTGCAGAGACTGACAGGCACTGGGGTGTGGCTTTGGGGCATCAGGCATAATGGCCATGCCAATTTCACCACACCCTACCCTGCAGACACCGACAAGTGTCACAGTGTGCCTTGGGGTCTTTGGGCCTTATGCTCACCCCTTTCCATCAGGAAATACAGTGAGATGGGTGCAGTACAGGAGAATGGGGTGAACTTTGGGGCCGAAGAATCCAAGGCACACCTCGATGCCCGTCACTGGCAGCAGGGTGTGGGGGGGGGATGGTATGAGCATTACAGGTGACAATCCCAAGTCACACCCCTGAGGCCCACCAGTCTCTACAGGGTGGGGCGTTATGGCCAGAAACCCTAGCATCCCAGGCGTTCACTGGTATTTTCACTCCAGTTTTTCAACATGCCATTTCACCACACCCTACCCTGCAGACACCGACAAGTGTCACAGTATGCCTTGGGGTCTTTGGGCCTTATGCTCACCCCTTTCCATCAGGAAATACAGTGAGATGGGTGCAGTACAGGAGAATGGGGTGAACTTTGGGGCCGAAGAATCCAAGGCACACCTCGATGCCTGTCACTGGCAGCAGGGTGTGGGGGGGGGTGGTATGAGCATTACAGGTGACAATCCCAAGTCACACCCCTGAGGCCCACCAGTCTCTACAGGGTGGGGCGTTATGGCCAGAAACCCTAGCATCCCAGGCATTCACTGGTATTTTCACTCCAGTTTTTCAACATGTTTTTTTTGTGACCCCCACCTCATGAACAGCGGCAATATCAGTTTGTTAGCCGAAAGCTGATTTTGCACAGCGACTATGCCATTTGGCACCACAGGTGTGAAAACACACTTTGAACAGGATGTGAAAAATGACAGCTGTACTGTTCATGAGGAGGTGTAAAAATGACAATGTTGACAATCTGGAGTGAAAATATAAAAAAACTGGTGAAGTCACGAGCGTGCGTAGAAACTGTAATTAGTTTGGGAACTGTTTACAGCAGATTGTCGACACAGGCATTCAAACAACATGAAGTCTTGCTGTATTCTGACATATGCAATTAGGTCCTGCCTTTCAACTGCCCCGGAGAACAAAGAGTTAAACTTTCCATGGCCAGCATGGAATGTTCACCGCGAGCTCGGTTGAAGCTCCTGTCTACTGTTGTTTAAACTCCAACCATCAGATTCTTTACTCCACCTCACTGAACAGTCACTCCAGAGATTTCTCCTTTGCTCAGTTCAAAAAAGTCGGTTGAAGTGTCGTTTTTTCGCTCGGTTTCTACCGAGTTGCTGTTACCGATCAGTCGGTTCAAGTCTCTGTCTGTGGTACTGTGAGTGCTAGATAGGTTTTCTGTGTAGTTTCTGTGTGGAACTTGTAAATTGTGGATCGGTTCGGCTGAACTGATCAGTTTTCAGGTAAAAAAGTTTGTAATTTACTTAGAGTGTGGTAACCTGTCCGTATCGGTTCTAAAAAACGGATTTTATTCGTTTTTTCCAAGACCCGTGACACAGTCAGGAACCGATAGGGGAGTCTTGCCTAGCAGATTACCGAAAAAAGGGTAAGTTTTGGTTAGGACTGGCCATGTCTGAGAAACCCAAGAAAAAAACCGGGCCCACTGGGTTTCAACACTGCAGTGTGTGTGTGTGGGGAAGTCTTTTGCCAAGGCTGATACCCACACCACCTGTGTTTAGTGTCTGGGGTTTGACCACCTCGATTCAGACTGCCAAATTTGTACGAATTTTCCCAAATCTACCCTGGAAAAGAGATTAGGTAGATTGAGGGAAAGGGAAGCCGAGAAGTCCACTGACCTGGATGGCCAGCTTCAAAAAATTTCCCAAGATGAGAACCAAATCCTTTCCACCTGCAAATCCATGAGACCCTTGCCTTGGAGGCAGAGGTTTCTTCCCTCCTAGCTCTCAAAGCTATAGGGAGGGTTCCCAACCTACACAAGGGCAAAGGATTGTACTCCAGGTACTTCCTAACCCCCCAAAAAGACAGGAGAATGGCAGCCCATCCTGGACCTAAGATATCTGAACAAACACCTTTTAAAACTAAAGTTCTAAATGGTGACTCTGGGAATAATCCTTCCCTCTCTAAAGGCCAGGGGACTGGCTAGCCTCCCTGGACCTCAAAGATGCCTATTTTCACAATCCCATCAGGTGCTCCCACAGAAAGTATCTCAGGTTCGAGTTGCCCTCAGGCCACTATCAATTCAGAGCAATGCCCTTTGGCCTAACATCAGCCCCAAGAGTTTTCACAAAATGCCTGGCAGTAGTGGTTGCTTTCCTAAGGAGAAAAAAGATCTCCATCTTCCCATACTTGGATGACTGGCTCATAGTAGGTCAGTCTCCAGACCAAGTCAAGTCACATTTGCAAGTGACCCCAGCAAGTGCTCACTTCCTTAAGATTCCTTCTCAACCTCCCAAAGTCAGTTCTGGAACCAGTACAGCTCCTCACCTTCTTAGGGGCAGAGCTGGATACAGTAAAGGCAAGAGCCTTCCTTCCCCTGGAAAGGGCAAGGACCCTCATGGAACTGGCCTCTTCATTTACCCTTCAGGTGTCTCGACCAGCAAGGCATTTTCTTCAGCTTCTGGGCCACATGGCAGCTTCCACAGCAGTGGTCCAAGGAGCAAGATTCCAGATGAGGGACATTCAGTTCCACTTAAGAGCCTTCTGGTCCCAAAGAAAGGATTCCATTACCAAACTAGTCCCAATGACTCGAACCCTGATCCAGTCCTTGCGATGGTGGCAGGATCAGGACAATCTGAGACAAGGGGTTCCTTTTGTCACTCAGTCTCACTCAATGATACTCACCACAGATGCTTCCCTGCTGGGCTGGGGAGCCCATCTGGGGGATCTTACCACACAAGGACTGTGGTCACCTCAGGAATCTCTGCTTCACATCAATCTCTTGGAACTCAGAGCATTGTTTTTGGCTCGGCAAGCTTTTTCCAAATCTGTGCAGAACAAGGTGGTCCAGGTCAGAACAGACAACACCACCACCATGTGGTACATCAACAAGCAGGGAGGCACTCAGTCTACGGCCTTGTGCACAGAAGCAATGAAGTTGTGGTCCCTGGCCTATTCCCTGCAAACCTCTCTGATAGCAGTTCACCTCCCAGGGAAGGACAATGTCCTAGCAGATGCTCTGAGCAGAATTTCCCAGGGCCATCCCGAATGGACCCTAGATCCTCTAGTTTTGAAAGTGATTTTCTCGAGATGGGGCACTCCAGAGATAGATCTTTTTGCAGCCCCAGACAATCACCAACTTCCTCTCTTTTGTTGCAGACCCCCAGTCTTGGGCTCAGTCCCCCTGGATGCTCTGATCCTGAATTAGGAAGGGAAATTTCTGTATGCTTGTCCCCCCTTCCCTCTCCTGTTCAAAGTGTTAGTCAAGATAAGGTCACAACCATGCAAAGTGATTCTGATTGCTCCAGACTGGGCCAGACAGTCCTGGTATCCCCTATTGCTGTCCCTAGCAGTCCACCTTCCCCTGTCTCTTCCCAGGAATTACAACCTGTTGACATCCTCTCAGGGGAGGATTTGGTACCAGAATCTTCGGTCTCTCAATCTCAAGGCATGGATCTTGAAGAGTTAGAGTTTGCTGATCTGCATCTTTTCCAAGGGGTTCTGGATATCCTTAAGGCTTCTCGAAAACCTTCGACCAGGAAGACTTACAACTCCAAATGGAAAAGATTTAGCATTTGGTGTTCTAAGAAAAATATTTCTCCAGATTCTGCTAAGTTGCCTACGGTTCTGGACTATATGGTCCATCTTAATGGCCTAGGCCTTAGGCCAGCTACCCTTAAAGTACATTTGGCAGCTGTTTCTGCTTTCCTGTCAGTAGGCAAGCCATCCCCTCTGTCAGCCCATCCTGTGTTTTGTAAGTTCTTCGAGGGATTGCTTCACACCAATCCTCCCTTTAGGGATCCTGCTCCTGCTTGGGACCTTAATGTTTGCATTGCTCAGCTTATGCAACCCCTCTTTGAGCCTTTGTCCTCTACAGAGCTTAAGTACTTGACTTGGAAAACTGTGTTTTTGGTGGCCATTACCTCTGCCAGGCGTATCAGTGAATTGCAAGCCCTGTCAGTGGAACCTGATTTCATCTCTTTCCATAGAGATAAAGTGGTCCTAAGAACTAACAGAAAGTTTTTGCCTAAAGTGGTTTCAGATTTCCACCTCAACCAGTCTATGTCTCTCCTGTTTTCTTCACTGACCATTCCTCCTCTGGAGAGGAGGCTACACACTGGATGTTGAAAAGAGCCCTTAGCTACTACATAGAGCGTACCAAGGGTCACAGGTTTTACTCCCCCAGTTGTTCCTTACATATGGAGAAGTTGGTAAGGGCAAACCTGCCACTAAGAGATCTATTGCCAGATGGATTGTTTCTTGTATACAATTCTGCTATGAAAAACTAGGTAGAACTCCACCCTCAGGCCTGAGGGCTCATTCCACTAGAGGTATAGCTGCTTCCCTGGCTGCTGCCAGGGATATTCCTCTCTTAGAAATTTGTCAAGCAGCCACCTGGAAAACAGTCCATACTTTCACCAAGCATTACTCTCTGGATATCCAGGCTAGGAGTGATGCTCGGTTTGGCACAGCAGTACTTCAGCGCCTGTTTCCAAAGTAGGTTCTGTCCCTCCTCCATGGAGGTACTGCTTGGTAGTCTGCATATGTCAGAATACAGCAAGACTTCATGTTGTTTGAAGAAAAAATTACTCACCTTAGTAATGCTGTTTCTTCTAATGGAGTCTTGCTGTATTCTGACCTCCTCCCACCTCCCCTCTCAGAACCTAGTTTTGGGATGTGGGTGGGCAGGAGCAGTGTTGGCACCCTAGGGTGTCCCTTTTCACCCTCTTTTATTTTGGGTGAGTGATTGTGTTTTGGGATGTGTTTTGTTTTGGGTTTCCTGACTTGAGTCTTCTTTTGAAACAAAAACACTTTTATATAGATATAGTTGACAGTTGGCTAGTTTTGAGTTTACAGTTTCCCCAGAAGTTCTAGTGAGTATTGCTCGTAAAGATCTGACGGTTGGAGTTTAAACAGCAGCAGACAGGGGCTTCAGACCAAGCTCGCAGTGAACATTCCATGCTGGCCATGGAAAGTTTAACTCTTTGTTCTCCAGAGCAGTTGAAAGGCAGGACCTAACTGCATATGTCAGAATACAGCAAGACTCCATTAGAAGAAACAACATTACTAAGGTGAGTAATTTTTTCTTTTGGGACCTCCGCTCATGAACAGTGTCACTGTGATTTTCATAATCTGTCCTGAACACTGATTTCCCACAGCGACCACGCATTTTTGCACCGGAAGTGCGAAAACACATTTTGGCCGGGGTGTGAAAAATGACAGCTGTACTGTTCATAAAGAGGTGTGGAAAAATGCCACTGTAAAAAATCTGGACTGAAAATATTACAAAGTTGTGAACTTACCAGGGTGCATGGAAACTGCGCAATGCACACTCATAACACAGTCATTTTATGGACTTTTGTCACCAAAATTTCAACATAGCCATTTTAAGACCTCTGCTCATGAACAGTGTACTGTGATTTTCTTAATCTGTCCAGAATATTGATGTCACACACCAACCGCGCCATTGTGCGCTACATGTGCGAAAACACATTTTGGGCGAGATGTGAAAAATGACAGCTATACTGCTCATAAGAAGGTGTGGTAAAATGGCAATGTTGAAAATCTGGAGTGAAAATATGAAACATTTGTGAAGTTACGAGCTTGCATAGGAACTGCGCAATGCACGTTCGTAAAACAGTCGTTGGCAATTTTTCACCAAATTTTCAACCTAGGGTTTTGGGGGGCCTACCTCATGAACTATGACACTGTCGTTTCATTACTCAGTCCCGAAAGGTGGTTCCACGCAGTGACCGCGAAATCACTTTTCAGGACCAAATAACAAAATGACAGTGACTGAGTTCATGAGGTGGGGTCCCAAGAACCCCATGTTGAAAATTTGGCCGAGATATGCACCAAAGTTGAAAACCCCCATTTATGCCATCATGCAGCTTACTGGCATTTCTTCAGTTTGCAGTCGGCTTTGAAGAGTGCAGACTTGTTCCTGGTGCACTGAAGATCGTCGCTCCAGCCTCCAGAGGTAAGTATGGGGTGAGGGGATGAGGTGTGGGGAGGTGTGTGCACAGAGGGTGGGCACGGATTGGGGGAACAGGTGAGACAGTCAATGAGCGACCATTTTTTCTTACATTTTTATTAATTTTTTTCTTGTTCAGGAAGATGACATGGGACTTTTGCCATGCCAGGGTGGGTTCCCAGCGTGGCATCTGGAAGGTTGTTTGGGGGGGGCCAGTGGAGCCGACGGGGGATTGGGCACCCCCATTGGCCATACAGACGTCGGACTGTTGCCAGGCTGGGGTCGGCTCCCAGCGTGGCAGTTGGAAGTTGTTTGGGGGCCAGTGGCACCAATGAGGATTGGGCACCCTGCGTCATACAGATGTCAGACTGTTGCCACGCTGGCACCTGGAAGTCTGTTTTGGGGGCAGTGGAGCTGACGGGTTAGCACCCCGTCAGCTATACGGTGTGCGGGTGGGGGGAGTGCATGAGCAGGCTGGGGTAGGCTCCCAGTATGCTAGTAGGTGTTTGGGGCGGGGGGGAGAGGAAGAACTGTCTATGTAAGACAGTTCAGATGCAGTGTGATGTGTATGCAAATTGCCTATGTTACCACCGCTGATTGCAGCAGTTTTTCACTTTCAACTGTATGCCACTGCATCTGAACTGGTGTCATAGACAGCTCTGACATGTATTGGTGCGGTGAGACAGCGCCTGCAAAAGGGAGCAGGGCATTGGAAGTTGAGTGGTACACCTACGAAAATTCGTGTAGTGGCACTTCGTTTCTTGCACATGCGTGCAAGCAAACATAAAAAGTGCAGTCAGTGTACAATGAATAACGTGCTGTTAGTGAACAATAAGCAAAGTGCAGTCAGTGTAAGTCAATGTACAACAAACAAACAGTGCAGTCAGTGTACAATAAACAAAGTGCAGTCAGTGTACAACAAACAAAGGGCAATCAGTGTACAATAAACAAAGAGCAGTCAGTGTACAATAAACAAAGGGCAGTCAGTGTACAACAAACAAAGTGCAGTCAGTATACAGTTTATGACTGACGGACAGCAAAATAGGTAGGTAGATAGATAGATAGACAGACAGACAAACATAGTTGCTTTATGTTTTGGCTATCCTATAGCTGTAAGGAAATGACACTCTCTAGCTGTTGAGTCTTGATCCCGCACCCCCTCGTTTGGCGGCTCTTCAAAGGCTCACAGACCTATAATTCTGGAGGCAGTATAGCGCAGTGGTTTAAGGCTCTGAGCTGCAAACCTGGTGACATCCAGCAGACCAGACCTGGGTTTAAATTCCACAGTTTCCACTTGAATACTGTGTGACCCTGAGCAAGTTACTTATCTTCCCTGTGCTCCCAGGTTGCATCTGTAAAAAAGCTTTCAGCTTAGTGTGCTACTCTTGGTTAAACAACTAAAATAAAATTAAAAAAAATTAGAAGGCGGACCCCAGGCCGCCTCCCTCCCACGTTGGGCTCCTCCACAACCCGTCCCAACCTTTGCCGAGAGGCTCACAAACTTTGAGCACCTCCTGGGAGCCGGACTCATTCAGGCATGGCAGCAGCTTCAGTCCTGGAGGTAGGTCCCCCCCCCATCTGCATGTACTATACATACAGCTCTTCAAGTGTGAGAGGGGGAGAGAGATAATAACTGCAGGGGTAGTAAGTATATATATTACAAAAATAATGTTTTATAATGTGCAGTATTTGTCCAGGATATCCCAGCTGATGTGCAATACCTAGTTTGCAGTCGGGTCCCGTCGTCTTGTCCATCTTCACAGCTAGTGAGATTTGAAACTAAGACTCCTGGTCACCCAGTCTGTGCTTCTACCACTGAATCACCCCACTGTGCAGACTTCAGAGCCTGTGAAGCAATGCAAGGTGCTGATTCCCAGCCCAGAGTTGCTGCAGAAACCAGAGACAGGTACCGCCAGCACATGATGCAACTGCCTTGTTTTTTGGTGGGGAAGGAGGGTCATGCTAACAGAGTGTGAAAGAATTGAACGGTGTTCCATATGGGTTAATAAATGAGTTCCCACTGGAGGTGCCAAATCCTTTAATGTCCTGCCAGGGTGTAACATTGACATAAACTACTTCATGGGGCTGGGGCAGGAAAAAAAGCCAAGTTCGTCCTACCATCTGTATTAACTTCGCGCCATTTTCCAGAAAACCTGGTGGTGATTTGAAATATTTTATTGCGTTTCCTTCCCAATTTGTGTTTCAGTCAAGATTAGCATGACAAATGTGGCCCTGTCATAAATTTAAAGGAAGCTTTTAAACAGTTAATCTAATTGGGAAATTGATGCGTCCTGGCTGGGGCTTGTATAAAATCCTAACATTATCTGTCTTATCTTAAAATTATCAAGCTAACAGTCCTGTCTGTGCGTCTGTACTAAATATCAGTATGTTGTGTGTCAGTACTAAATATCAGTGTGTGTATTTTGAGTGGTGTGGCTTTCTCTTGAACACAGCTGACATGCAATGTGTGTGTGTGTAAAGTACTATAGAGAGCTGCCATCGGGGCATTGAAGAAACCTAAGTCTTGTGAAAAAACTGTGATCCCAATTTGACCCCAAGTGTTGTCGCACCACTGATCATTCTCTGAAGTGGTTTGAAATTCTTGCCCTGGACGACAACCCCTATTTGCAAGTATTTGATTATCAAGAGGGTGTTTGACTCCCACCCCTAGAAAAATAACATTTTACTTCCAAGGAAGGATTAGGGTACACAGAAAGAAAATTAAAGGGACTCAAATGTCGGTCATATCCCAGGATTACATGTGAGGGGGAAACTGGAAGGAAAGCAAAGCAAGTTTGGTTATGGAGTTGTTGATTTACACAAATAAAAGTATAATAAAATGAATATTACATAGCAACCACACCTGTTTGTAACAGCAAAATACTGACTCTCTCACACACTCCACTCCCCCTTATAGGTTTATCTACATCAGACGTTTCAGTTGGACAAAGAGCTTTAACAATTCCTTTGTTTTAAAACTAATTAATATGTTCCTGCAACCCCCTCCTGCCTGTATATGACGAGGTCTCTCCTGGATGGGGAATGGGCCAGGAGGAGGTCCCTTTGATCTTGCAGGAACAAAACAGTTTTAATTAATTTATTGTAGAATGCCTTTTTGCCACGTTCACGCTGGAATAGCCTTACTTTAGGTGCAACACCTGCTTTGTAAGAGGGTGTCTAGGGGTTAGGACAGCAGCAATGGGGAGGTACTGTGCCTCGTTACAGGTCTGACATAAATACTTTGCAAGTCAAGACCTATAAAGGGACACCGCCAGCATTTCTGTAGCTTTATTAAGTGCACTATGATAAGTTGTCCATTAGGCAGTAATAGTATTCTAAAACCCATACTTGCTCCAGGATTTGCAGATAACTGCAATTTATTTATTGTCCTGGGCAAAAGTAAACGCGAAAGCGGTCTGCTCGGAAAGTCATCAGCTGATGCTCCTGTGTGTTCCCGAAAGGCAATACCACAGGTAAACTTGTTCATGTAGGAGTCTTTAGAGATTTATAGCAAGTGAGTAAAACAATGTGCCCAGTACTACTGGTTTTTATGTTTTCCAAATGTCTATCTGGCAAAAACATGAGCTATAACAATGGTTAATAACACGAATCTCCTCAAAGCCACATTTTGAGAGACAGGAAGAGTTGCACAGTTTCAGTTGTAAAGTGTGTGTGTGTGTGTGTGTGTGTGTGTGTGTGTGTGTATATATACACAAAAGGCAAGTTGGTGTTGTCGTCTGAGGGTAGAACACAGGCTTAAGACCAAGATTCAAATCCAGTCGACTTACTGCACCCACTGTGTGACCCGAGCAAGTCACACAACCTCTTAGTGTTTCAGTCCACAGGGATGTGTGTGGGGGGGGTCAAAAGCAGGACCCTACTAAAAATTAGATTTTGCATCTCAGCCCTCTCTGGGGATAAGTAAACTGTTAGGAAAAGAATCCCCAGTGCATCTCTTTATTGGGTCTCCCCTTTATAAATCAAGGCTAAGGATTTCCAGTAATGCATGTGCTGAGATGAGGAGGGGGATGCAGGCGTCCAGATGGACTTCACTAGCCATAGCGCTTTTTCTTCTCAGAGTCACACCATCACATGATCTAAGTTTTCCCAGAAATAAAAATACTTGTCAATCCTTGAAACTGACTGAAGCCTTGCAAGAAAAATAAACCCTCTGTTAGAGGTCTGGAACTGGCCACATTTTCACTTCAGATCGTGTTTATAAGGACCTGTCAATAGCAATAAAATCTCCCTGGAAAGCTCTCCATCTTTTGCCAAAACACCCTCCCTACCGAAACCCTTTGGAATAGTTTTTTTTTTGTTTTGTTTTGTTAATTTTGAGTGTGTTTAAGAATGAAATTGAACATTAGAACAATCTTCTAATCAAAGGGGCAGCAGTGATGTGGTTAAATAACCTAGAGAGGGTGGAATGTGTGCTTCATTTTAACATTTCAGCAAAATTTCTGTTTTCCTCTAACAATCGGATTTTGTGCCTCATACACTGACCACATCAAGGGAATACTTATATTGTGACAGGCTGATTTGAGGACTGTTGCATAAAAAAAGTTGAAAAAACCCTATTTATTTCATAAAACAGCTTACTGGCATTTCCTCAGTTCGCAGTCAGCCTTGAAGAGTGCAGACGAGTTCCCGGTCCATCGCGCCGGACTCCGGAGGTAGGTATGGGGTGAGGTGGGGGTGTGGGAGGCAGGTGCACAGAGGTGAGCACTGGTGGGGAGGGGTCAGGACAGTCAGCGAGGAACATTTTTCTTTTTCGTAGATGGCCGCAGGACTTGTGCCACACTGGGGTGGGCTCCCAGCGTGGCAGCTGGAAGCTGTTTTTGGGGGCAGTGGAGCCGACAGGGGTTGGGCACGCCCATAGGGACTGTTGCCACACTGGGGTGGGTTCCCAGCGTGGCACCAGTGGATCTGTTTGGGGGGGACCAGTGAAGCTGGCGGATTGGGCACCCCCAAGCGGCCTTATGGACCATTGCCAGCTGGAGCATGGCACCTGGAACTCTGTTGGGGGGGAGCGCAGCAGAGCCGACGGGGGATTGGGCGTGTGTGGGGGGGTCGCATGAGCACGTAATATGCGCATGTGTGGGGGGAGCTCATTAGCATGCAATATGCTAATCAGCATATCTTATCGCTGCTCACTGAAGCGGAACTCTCCCTTTCAGCTGTACGGCACTGCATTTTCAACTGCTGTCATAGACAGCTGCAGCGTTCATTGGCAAACTGTGGCCGTGCCTGCAAACACACTGATTGAATTGGAAGACAGGGTGCCACACCTACAAAAACTCGAATGATGGCACTATGTTTCTTGCACATGCGTGCAAGCAAACATAAAAACACTGGTTGTTATATCAGGCACTCTCAAGTCAGTAGGCAAACTGTTCCAGGTAATATCTGCTCTATATTTAAATTTAAGTTTTCCATAATTATTTTGCATCTTATGGACCATTAAACGTTTCTGGTGTTCCTCAGACAAAAATTATGATTAGACCATCTTAAAAGGTTTAGAAGCCTAATTGTCTTTTCAGTTTTCAAAATTTTATATAGTAGAATATCTCATGCCCTATCTCTTTTTTGTTTTAATGAATTCCAAGACAAAGACTGATAAAGAATCCAATGATGAACAGTGGGATCACATCTCAAAACAAATCTAGCTACCCTATGGTACAGAACATCCAATTTATGCAGTGATCTTTCTGTAGAAAAATTATACACATGACGCCCATACTCCAATGTAGGGATAAGTAGTTGGTTTGATACTAATAGCCATTCATTTTCAGTCATGCAGAAAGACACTCATCTTAAAGCCTCTCATTTCATATTTGTTTTCTTTATTAGTTTGTCTATATGCTGTTCAAAGGTAAGACTCAGACTAGTTAAGCATAATGAGTGATCCCTTGGAAGAAACAATATTACTATGGTAAGTAATTTTTTTCTTTTTGGATAATGCTCTGATGCAACATGAAATATTCCATGTTGCAGACCTTTTTGTTTTCTCACCACTTGCTTCTCACAGCATGCTAACATACTAATTGCCAGCAGATTAGGCCTTACGGTCTATCGAGTCTGCTCGAACCTCAGATCCCTAGTTGGGTACCGAGGCCCTCCCCACCTTGTGTTCCAGAAACCCCTATATTCCCGCCCCCCTGGGCCAGGCCATCATCTGATACATCCGCTTTCTGTGTCTGTCCCACCCTCTCTTGAAGCCCTCCACTGTGGATCTCTGAACCAGCTCGCCAGGCAGTACGTTCCAAGGATCCACCACCCTCTCAGTGAAAAACCTCCTCCTCTTTTCCCCCTCACTCTTCCACCTTCCAAATTCAAACCATGCCCTCTGGTGATACCTCCCTGCTTTAGTCTAAAGATCCCCTCCGTGTTTACCCTATTTATTCCCTTGAGGTACATGAAGACCTTAATCATGTCCCCCCTGTCTCTCCCCTCCTCCAATGAAAACAGGCAGAGCTCCTCAAGTCTGTCCTCATACGTCAAATCCCCTAGTCCTCGTATCATCTTAGTTGCCCTCCTCAGTACTCTCTCCAGGAGCTGTATGTCCCTCTTCAAGTGTGGTCTCCAGTACTGTACACAGTACTCAAGGTGTGTGGTCTAACCAATCCATTGTACAGTGGCAGAATCACTTTCCTGATCCTAGAGGTGATCCCCCTTACGATGCATCCCAACATCCTGTTTGCTTTGCTAGCCACTCTCCTACACTGCTCAGAGTTAGCATGAAAACAATTTTTTGATGTCATGACTGCTGCTATCTTGTTGTTCCCCCAAACTAAAAAAAACATGGAAAATACATAAAAATTGTGTATTTTTTTAAAAACAGGTAGCTAGATTCTAAGGTTGTTTTTTTTTTGTAATAAAAAAATGGCCAGAAATGCCTTTTCTGGGCACCCCAAATTCCAGGGTGTCCAGCTTAGCGAGAGGAGCCTTTCACCCACGTTCTCTGTATGAGAACAGCAAGACTTTCTTGAATGCTAAAGCTGTTAGCTGAAGTCGTGCTGTCAGCTTCAGTTGATACAGTGAGCCTGTGATTCTCTGTCTGCCTGTCTGTCTATCTAGCTAGCTGCTGTACAGTAGCTAGCTATATGTCTAATTAAAATGTTAAAGATCAATGGCAAAGCTACTTTTTTAATCTAGTAAACTGCTTTCTTTTGTGATGGTCTAATAAAAAATACAATTATAAAACCAATGCAATGTTCGTCTTGTGTCATTCCTTTTATTATTTAACACATTATTTGGTTTCATATGTAGTGTGTGAACTGAATTTTAGTGCCTTTTTTTTGTAATATCAGCCTTTAGTGGACTGCCATCGATGTCATTCAAGAATATGTGTTATGCTGTAACAGCTAATCATGGCTGAAGTCTCAAAAATTTTTTAACAGGTTCCCAGCAAAAGAAATTTTCTTTATCAAGATGCATATAGATATTAGTAGATCTTCCAATGATCAGTCTTCACCATTCTTCACAGGTGGGTACAGCCAGAGGTACTGGACCCTGTGGGAGTCTGTAACTTTAAGAATTTAGAGGAGGGGATATGACGTCGGAGACAGTGCCACCCAAGAGGCTGATGCATGATGTGCTCATGGAGTGACCAGTTACCGATGACAACCCCCTTCCTCCTCACTTCTGTTTTTTCCACCATCGAGACTGCAACCTGTTGCTCTGTGGGAGTGAATCAGAGCTAACCGATTAACAGACTCTTGATTCTGTGCTGCTCACTCGACGCCGCTCAGTGTTCGCTCGCATTGTTAACTTTTCTTGTTCCCTAGTGCGGTGCCGAGTCTTTTCTGTCTTTTTCATTAATTTTTTTCTGTCATTGGTCATGTCCAGTCAGGAGCATAAAAAATTGTTGCGTAAGGTGGGCCTTCTCCCCATGCATCGGTGCCCCTGAGGGAAGTGTATGTCGTCCACAAACCGCTATGACCAATGTTTTCTCTACCTGGGTCAGCACCATAATACGGATATGTGCAACATATGCTTCTCTATGGACTACCATATTCTGGAGATCCACACAGTGAAGTTTGGGAAGGGATCCCCCCAACTTTTGGAGGGCACTGTTACACCCGGAACTCCAGGTCCAGGTCCCTGAGCCCTTCCTCTTTGCCTCTGTCTGGTACTATATGTACCGAGGGAGAGCAGGCCTTGGCTGGCCTCTGTCTCGCTGAGGCGGGAGGCCTGGGTGAGGGGTCAGATGAGTACCCCTTGTAGTCTGGTGCCTCCTTGGAGCCTTGGATGCCCCCGGTGGTGGTCCCCCAGCTATACACTCAGTCCGTAGCCATAGGCCCCGCAATGCTGTGGTCACATACTGCCTCTGCTCCTGACCTTTTAGTTTTTGCTGGTGAATGAGACAGTGCCGACCGTGCGACTGGGTCTCCTCCTGCTGCTGCTTGCATCACCGAGATAGGGAGGGTTTCAGGGGTTGCTTACTTAGAAAGCTCCCTGATCTACTCCTCCACTTCAGAGGAGGAGGAGGATGATTGGGACAATCCTGAGTGGCTCCCAGGCTCCACAGGGTTGCAAGGCCCTTCGAGGCCTACTTCGAGGCCTTTGGACTCACAAGAACCGAAGAGGTCTCCTGCTGGTGCTGCCTCCCCGGTGTCTCTCGGTGCCTTGTGCAGTGCCAGGGAAACTTCCAGCACTGACTCTGGTACCGGATAGGGTAGTGGTGCTGTGGCCGCCTGGCCAGTGCCGAGTTGGGGGTCAGTGCCGGTTCAGGTTCTGGTGCTGTGGCTGACGCCAGATCAGATTCCTGCACGGTGGAAGTGCTGAAGGGGTTGTTGGTGCCACTCATGACCCCGACTCCCCTTCCTCTTTTTTCCTGACACGAACTAGGCCTTCTTCGAGGGCCAGGTCCTTTTCTGGTAGGGTGGGAATGGGAAGGTCCGGGTGGCACCATGCTCCATGGCTCGAGCTCCATGGGTCTCACCCAGGAACTGGAATGCTGACTCTGGCCTTCTTTCTTCCCCTGACCCGATTGGGCCTGCAGTAGGTGGGGACGGGGGCTGCCTTTTGGGACCTGTGCAGCTCTGGCTTCTCCACCAAGGGAATCCCTGTCAAGGGCCCAACCCTGTCCTCCCCTCCATGGTTGGGCATTCAAAGGTGGCTGAGGTGTGCAGCCCACTCCCTCAGGAGGAATCCATTGCCCAGTCTCAGAATCCTGGCAGAGGGCCTTCCATGGTCCATCACGATCCTCCTCCTCCTCCCACTCCCCCCCCGCCTCCCACCCCTTCCCAGGTATTTATGGACCTCATCTGTGTCAATCTTCACCATTCATCACTAGTGGGTATCTTGCTGGAGCTAGGACCCCGCGTGGGACTCTTTTTTTTTTTTTTTTCTTTTTCAGAAGCGGAGTCAACGCAGGGGCAGCACCACCCTCGAGGCCGACATACTATGTGGCACTTGTGGGTTGGCCGTTAACTGCCGACGACTCCTCCCTCACCCAAGTTCTTCTTCTCCTGCCGTAGAGTGAGGACCTTGTGGAGATTCTTCAAGCAACTGTGTATTTTCGGCCTGCTTGTGGCCTAGTCTGTTGGTTGGTTTGTAATCTTAGTTCTGTTTTGCCTGCTCGCTGCTTCTTCGATACCGATAAGGTCGTTCCCTTTTTCTAAAATGACACCGAGTACTGTTTTGAATTTATTTTCCGTCCAGTCATGCCTCGTCCTGGGGACAAGAAAAAGGCAAAGGCAGGGCGGCCTCCTATGCGTTGGTGTCCCTCCTGCCGCCTTTACTCCATTTTGAACCAGCATGACTGGTGTCTCTCCTGCCTTGGCCCAGCCCATGATATGGATAACTGCGATGCCTGCTTTTCCATGGACCACTGGGTTCTAGAAATGAGTGCGTTTAAAGTCGGACGTGTGCTGCCGATTTTCGGAGGGTGGGTTCACAGTCGGCTGGCCTAGGTGAGGACACTCTACCCTTCCTTTGGGTCCCTTCCCAGTCCTATATGGCCCATGGAGGAGGGGGCCTCTGCCAGTTTTAGCCTTGCCACAGTGAGGGCTCCTTTCACGGTGCAGGAGACCCAGTCTGGTCCTCTCAGGGGCCAGACAGAGGCACCGTTCTGGCAATCACTTCCTTGGAAGTGAAGGCTCCCCTGGTGTTGAGCTTTGGGGCCCGTGGGCGGGCAACACATCCTCGACACCGTCTGTCAGTGCCCTTGCCCAGTGTCACTTGTGGCACTGGGGTCCAGGTGGCACAGCAGATGGTGTTGGGCCATTCCTCTGTGCTGTTTCCTGCTCTCGCACCATTCGTGATGCCAGAGAGGAGAGTGGCACCGTGGGTGGTGCAGGACCTGTTTTCAGGTCCACCTCTGGTTTTGGCACCACGCCTGGTGCCAGGACGATGGTCAGTGCTGCACCTGTCTCAGGGAGGGGGGCGGCACAGCGGCAGGTGCCACCTTCGACTCTGGTGCCATTTGTGGTGCCGGGGAGGGGGGAGACGCCGCGGCCAGTGCTGCCTTCAAATCCGGTGCCATTCGTAGCACCAAGGGGGGAGGTTGGTGCTGGACACGGTGCCACTCTGGGCTCTGGTGCCGCTCACAGTGCCAGGGCTGCAAGCGGCGCGTCTCGCAGTCCTGGGAGGGACCGGGGAGTAGTCTGTCTTCAGGCCTCTCAGTCCTCCTTAGAAGAGGATTCAGGGTCTGATCCAGACTGGCTTCCGGATTCTTCTGAATCCTCTGGTCCCTCGGTGTCCAGCACCTCGGCCCTTACTCAGCCTCCCTCTGTGGGTTGGACAGGTTCTGTTGGTTCTGGGGTCAGTGGAACTGACCAGCCTGCGGTAGTCCAGGTGGCCACTGCTGCGCAGCCTGGGATTACGGATATGTCTGTCCTCAGCTGGGGTACCCCCCTCCTTGGTGTACCTGGACAGTCCGAGTTTGGGATGCTCCGGGGCACCCCAGGTGGGGGAGGATACTGTACTCTTGGATGACTCCCAGGGGTCGGCTAGGGATTGCCAGCTACCTAGGCTGGTGGTCTCAAGGAAGAGGGCCCTTTTGGAGTCAGAGGGGTCGAGGGGACAGGGTTTAGCTCAGCGGCCTCTCCCTGGGACCCGCCTAGGTTCTTGGAGGCGTCATAGTGCGGATCCTCACCCCTCCCCTGGACACTCCTCTAGAGGGGCTTCTACTTTGGAGGTCGGGGCCATCCATCTGGGCTTACACGATCCCGGCCACCTCACGGGCGGATTTCTTCTTGTGGGCACAGCTCCAGCTGTTCCGACCTGGTTGAACAACATCTGTCTGCTGGGACCACCGGGTCTCCCTCCTTGTTGGGATCATCTGCTCGGTCCCCCTGCCCAGGTAGAGGAGTGCTCCTTCTCTGATGTGCTTGTCCCCCATGCCTCTACCTACCCAATCTTCTCTCCCAGGTGTTCCCAGTCCTATTGGGCCCCTTATCTAGGAGCAGTTCAGGGCTTCAGCTGCACTTTTCCCTACCTATTTCAGAGCCATGGATGAGCAGGTGTTTCACCATGCTCCTGTGCAGTCTGACCCTGCATCTCCGGACTCATCGGCTACCTTATCTTCCTCCTCTGAGGGAGAGGAACCCTCTGTCCACCTTTGCCCAGCAGCTGATCTCACTTCTTATCAGCGCATCCTTTTGGAGATGCTAGATGAGCTCCACATCACTCCTCTCTCTGAAAGCAATCCAGACCAGGTGGCACGTGCCTTTTTAGGTGAGTTCAGTGTGACCAACCTTGTGGTTCCCGCTTGGCCTGCTCCCTTCCAGGAAGCGTCACTCCGGGTCTGGAGGTATCCTTTCTCCTCCGTTCCAGCCCCAAGGTACCTTCACCAGAGGTATTGCCCCCCCTCCCCCGTGGTCTCCTGGAACTCTGCCTCACCCCCTCTTTGGATGTGATGTGTCTGGATACCCCCTCTGGACATAGAATCCCAGGCCGTGACCGACCCCCAGACTCAGACACTTCGGATTTTGACTTCTGTGGGAGAAAACTGGGGGAGGAGAACTTTCTCCTTGGCATGGATTCTGCTCTGTATGGCAGCCCATCAGGCCCACCATGCTACCTACAACAGGTACTTGTGGTCCAGACTAGGACAACTTCTAGCCTCCGTCCCTGATTCAGAGGAAACCAGGCAAGCCATCTCCCTCTCTGCACAGGGCCTGGAGCTTGCAAGGCACCAGGCAAGGGCATCTTACGATGCCAGTGAGGTGGCCACCAGGATAGTGGAGACAGCGATCTGCACTAGGCAGCATGACTTCACCTTTCCTGGTTGTTACCCCTGGCTCAGCGTAGGGTGATTTCCTCCGCTTTCTGGAGAACCCATCTCTTCTTCCGTAGGGCGAGACAGCGGCTTCAGAGGCACCTTCCTTCTCCCGCTGGGAGTTCTCCATCTCAACCAGATCAGTCACAGGCCTCACTAGGCCTGTAAGGGTTCTCCCTCCAGTGTCTCCCCCACTGGAGGCTAAGGGAATCCATCCCTTAGGGACTTCTTGGGCCCCCTTCAGGGGGCTCGGTACTCATCTACTAGTGATGAATGGTGAAGACTGACACAGATAAGATATGAAAATTATGTACCTACCGTAATTCTTGATCTTTCTGTATATCTTCACCATCCATCACTAAATCCCACCCACCTTTCCCTCTTGGGCCTCAGTCTCTGGGCAGTCTCCCTCCCCCTGTGTGTCTGTCCGCTGCTGTCCAGCTCCCCTCCTCTCCCTTCTTTCCCTTGTGGTTAGGAGGAAGAGGACCTTTTTGAGACACATGGGGAGGAATTCTTTCCTGGGGGGTCTCGGGGGGTCTCTTCTTCCCTTCCCTTCCCTTCCCTCCCTTGCCCTTGGCTCGGCTGTCTCCCCCCTTGGGGGTCCGGGGTGGAGGGGAGGGATCACGGGACTCCTGAGTACTCCCATTTCAAGCCTTAGTATTTTAAGTGTCCCCTTGGGACTACTCCTCCCCTTTCTTTGAGTTAATAGGGGTATCCCCTTTTGGATTTTTTTTTCTCCTTAATTTGGTGGGAGGGATGGAGCCCGCCTTCCTGTCTACCCTGTTCGACCTCGATATTATTCTAAAAGTATTCGTTCCTATATGACTAGCTTACTGCTTGAGAGGCAGTTCATGCCTTCTGCATTTTCTGCAGCCAGGAAGTTTTTAAAATCTTCTCCTTCTCGAGATCCAGGTCCGCATTAGCCAGGAGCAGTGTCCTTCCCTCCCCCCATCTCTTTTTCCCTCTTCTACCCTCCCTTTCCGATCCCTTCTTTCTTTTCATCCAGAGATTAGGGCTCCCTCTTCCCAATCCCTTGGGCTGTTCCTCTCTCTTTTCCTGTCCTCTTCATCATTTATTTCTCCTTTTAGTTATTATATCCTTTCCTTTTGTCTATCCCTTGGGCTCCCTTGCCCCACCCCTCTATCCCTTCCTTCCTTCCTCTCTCACCAGTATTTCAGAACTGGGGTGAGGGCAGAGTCAATGGCAGTTAACGACCAACCCGCGAGCATTACGTAGTGTGCCAGGCCTCAAGGGTGGCGCTTCCCTTGCGTCCACTCCTCCTCTGAAAAAAAAAAGTCTCCTGCGGGGTCCTAGCTCTGGCAAGATAACCACTAGTGACGAATGATGAAGATACACAGAAAGATCAAGAATTACGGTAGGTACATAATTTTCATTTCCTCAGGGCTGCTAACTTGAGAAAAATTCAGGGAGCTGGCCGCTGGCATCTCCCCAATACCTTAGGGCCCTGGACCAAGCCATTTTTCAGCCAGAGACCCCTGCACCGCCACCCTCTGAAAGCAGCTCCTCCTCATCCCTGTCTTCATGTGCCAAGGAAGTGGACTCATCAGTCCACCAACGAGTCTTCCTCTCCTCTGACACACTGATAACATCTCCTGTCAGCACTTCCTCTCAGGGATGTGGAGAGACCCACACCTGGACCACATTGCAGCATGCAATCCTGCCTAACCAATGCTGGCCCTTCTTAGAGAGGTCAGTACTGATGCAACCATCATAGCTCCATGGCCTCAGCCTTTTATGTAGGCATCGTTGAGTGTTAGGTGCCATCCCTCTGCCCCTACCCAGCCCTGAGAGATGTCCAGCACAGGTATTGTGCACCCCTGGGGTCTCCAAGACCCCTGTCCCACCCATCTTCTGGTGTGGAGCTCCTGGACATCCCTTCAGGGCACCGTCACCCAGAGCGTGACCATTCCCCTGACTCGGACTCAGCTGAGTTTGACCATTGGGGTTGCAGAGTCTTTTCGGCAGTGCATGCTTTCACATGCATTGCTACACATAAGGCCCACATGGCTACCCATGGCAAGCACCTGTGGACGACGCTGGGGAAGCTCTTAGCATTTATGCCAGATTGTGAGGCAACCAGGCAAGCCATTAACCTTTCTGCATGGGATCTGAAGCTTGTGAGACACCAAGCAATGGCATCTTATGCCAATGATGTAGCTTCCAGGCTGGTAGGAACAGCGGTCTGCATCAGACGGAAGGCATAACTTCACCTTTCCCAGTTGTCACCCCAGCCCGGCGTTACCAGGGGGCCCACTTTTTCTCCCTTAGGGCCAGGTGTGAGACAGCAGGGTGTTTCTATTTCCCAGGCCAAGAGAGCCTCCGCCGGTCCTGATCAGTCTTGGGTCCCGACTGATCTAAAACGGTCCTCTGCCTTCCTGTGTTCTCCCCCACAGGAGGCTGAGGGAATAACCATTTCCCTTAGGGTTGCTAACACCACCTCTGGTGGTGGCTTGGTACTCACCCACCTGTGATGAAGATTGATCTTTGTAAGATATGAAAATTACGTACTCACGGTAATTCTTGATCTTCCAAGATGTCTTCACCATTCATCACAAGCTTCATGCCCACCTTCCCCTTATGACCAGGTTTCTGGGCAGTGCCTCCTCCCTGTTTACCCCCCCCCCTTCTGGGGGCATTTGAATGATGGTTGTCCCCAAAGTGAGAAATCCTGTCCTGTCAAGTAGGTAGGTTCCTACTTTCCTCCCTGTCTCCCAGTCCCAGGGGAGAAGGTGAACTGCCCTGTATCTTGCCTTCCTTGTTTGTCTGCCTCTTAAGTCAAGAGGTCTTTGACATAATTCTGCACTGTACAAGGGTATATTTTTATACCCCCACCCTCCTTCTTCTATTAATAATCAAGGGAACTCCCTTGCTGGGAATTCCCAGACAGAGAGACTATTCCTTCAGCAGACATACTCTCAAAGGGGGGACTAGAGGGGCTGCTCTCCAGCTGGGTCATCTGGATGTGGGTGGATCATCTGAGGTTATTTTGCCCCCAACCCTTTTAGAGCCAAGGTGATAGCCTGATCCATGAACCCAGCTATTGTATTTCTCATTCTTGGTGAATTACACCTGGCCCACCAAGTCCTCTTGCTATTGTTTCCTCCCATAGCTCTTCCTAGGAACCAGCATCCCCCATTTGCCTATCACAGGCTTTCTTCTTGGTCTGGACAGAAATACTCATTTTCTCTCCCCAGGAGATGGGTTGTACCTAATTGCCATTGTTCTGAGTGCAGATGGTATGTCTTCTCCCAATGCCCCATGTTAGGGTGCATCATTAATTAGGCCCTCTCCCCGAGGTCTCCTCTAGACGTAGGTAAGATCCAACTTCTATCCTGCCTTGCTCCTGTAGAGGGGCATTTTTCCTTCAACTTCCTGGTAGTCTTCTGTATGGCTGAACCTTCGGTTCTGGGTTGTGGTCTGTGGTTCCCTCCTTCTGGACTTGATTAGATTTTTATTTATTTATTTGGTATTCGGAAAAGATCTTTGAGTGCAAGCTCTTTTACAAAGGTTCCACGTCAGGTTAGCAAAAAAACAGAAGACGAGTTACAGTATTCAAACACCTCGATTAATAACAATTGGTTACAATGTTACAGTAATTATCACTAGATAAGTATGGTTCAAGACACAGTAATAAAGAATATATTTACAATTCTTAGTGCGTATCACTGGTGTAGTGGGTTTGATTATGCAACAGTGAGTGAGATAGCAAGGAGTGGTGAGAGAATATGGGGGGAGGGAAGCAGCCTCAGGATAGGGCCTTGTCGAGATAGAAAGTTAAGAATTTGGCTTTTGGGTGGGGGTGAGGGATACGGGGGGGGGCACCAGGGTGGAGAAGTGCTAGACTAAGGGCAAAAGGTGGGGGCATGAGGTGGTAGGTGTTGGAACTGAACAGGGCTCACAGGTCAAAATATGAGAAATGTGAGTGGGCACGTGCCGAAGGAGCATGCAACCCACCTCTCTCCACTCGACCAAGAAGGGATCCTGTCTTAGTCTCTCTATCTGTCTCTTTCACCATTGGCCTGCCTAGAGACTCTGGTCATTACTGACTTTGAAAGTCCTTGCTCAGAGTTCTCTTCTCTCTCTCTCTCTTTTTCTCTGGTCGGCTTATGGTTTTAGTTTTTGCTTCCTTTCCTTTCCCTGTCCCTTGGGCTACCTTGCCCCACCCATGCCCTTTCTCTATACCTATTTTCCTCTCCTGCAGCCAGAACTGAGGAGGAAGGAAAGTTGAGGTCAGTTACTGGCCACTCCATGAGTGCCACATCATGTGTCGGCCTTGTGGGTGGTGCCATCTCTGACAATGGCACCCCTTCTCAAAATTCTTAAAGGTACATACTTCTGTGGGGTCCAGTGCCTCCGGCTGTATCCACCTGTGATGAATGGTGAAAACATCTTGGAAGATCAAGAATTATGGTGAGTATGTAATTTTCATTTAGTGCCATCTATTTATGCACAACATAAAAATGATAATGCTTGTATTTAATCAGATTGGTTTTCCCAATCATCTGAACCGACCAGTCATCTGAATGCCAGCTCATGGCTTTTGTTTTTTTTAACCCCATACAATTTTTTGTTTTACTTTCATAATAAATACAATCCTACCTAAAAGGTATCATGTTTAGGTTGCTGCAGCTGGTGACAAAGACTGAATGGTCACCGACTGCAAAGTCATAAAACAGTTTGTACTGTTAGCACTATGATAGTATGAGTGGTGCCAGAATTGTGTCATGCTGGGGTACTTTTACTGGGTTTAGAACAAATTATATCATGAATTATCCAAATCTAATGTACATAATCATGTTACTTCAAGTCTGTTTAATCTGACCTTTACCTGTAATCCTGAGATGTATTGCTTTATATTTTATCAATAGTTTTCAGAGACAGAAATGTGGTTTACTGTACTTGTGGCATAAATGTGATGTATGCCCATCCCAAGATTTTGCCAGTAAGATCTTTTGATAGATTAGATTTTTTCCTTTTTAGATAATACAGTATGGAAAAAAATAGATGAGACAGATCAGATGTAATTTCCGAACAAGATGATGATTAGCAGTTTTTTTTTCATAAGTATTACAGGAAATGCAATCTTAACATTCCATTTAAACATACGAAGCTCAAACTTGATTCTGTCCAGTGGTTCACTGAAGTATGTATCTGGGACTAGATATAGGCAGTTGGGTTTTGATATAAGTGGCACAATTACAGTAATCAAATAAACATTAATACTAGGCCAGTTCATGAATCTAATAGGAAGGTGTTATTGTTCAAAAACTGGAAACACACAGATCAAACTGTCTACAGCATCATTATTTAAACTGCAATAATGTATGGAGAGCCCTTATTACTGTCTGAATTCAGACAGTTTACCACATTGTTATGGTATCGATATGATGTCAAGAGGTTGTTAACCTCTCTAGACTATATCACATCGATACCGTAACAACACAATCTGCACTGTACATACTCAGACCAATGGCTGCGGCAGTGAGCGCTACTATAGAAGGAGCATGGAGCAACAGGAAAAAAAAGGTAAGCTAAACTTTGTTTTAAGTGGCGATTGTTTTAGCCCCTATCATGAGGCTTCTGATCAACGACCGCTGCAGTGAAAGCTGAGCCAGAGCATTGTGACAGAAAATAATCTTCCGCCTTCTGGTCAAAAAATTCATTCAAAATAAAGCTGCCTGAAACTGAGTAAAGTAACCTTTGTAACCTCCATTAGCATTTATAGTGTATTTAGCACAATACACTATAAAAGCTAATGGATGGGGAACAGACAATAACCGTGCTGAAATCACATCTCACGGTTTCCACGACAACTGTAAACCTCTCGAGCTACACTCTCGGGATTTACCTAGTTGTCATGGAAACCACTCAATGTGATTACAGCGTGGTTATTGTCTATGGCCATCCATTGTCCTCTATTATAAACTGTATTATAGGAAAACATCAGCTGGGAACCCACAATCCAAATAGATGGCACAGTTCATTGCAATTTTTTTCTGCCGAACAGGGTGTCTTACAGTACTTACACAGGTGATGCTGTTTTTTTGTATTATAGGGGTTGGGGGTGGGGAGAGGGGGATGGTTAAACACCATAAGGCTGGCAACAGTAATATCTTATTAATAATATCTGATATGAGTGCATTATAAATGAATGCTGGTGGGTTGTAAAAACAGTACCATTCGTTTTCTATTATCATAGCACCTGACTGTGTTATTACTGGGGCGGGGGAAGTAAAACTCCATTGGCTGGATTTTCAAAGGGCCCTTAGAATTACGCAAGGTGCTTCAAACATCCACCTTGTGTCCAATCCAGGTGCGCCAAACACTGTGTGCTCAATTTTGCAAGAAACGTGTTTTCTGTGGGAAGGTCCCCCAAAATTATGCAAGAGATCCACTGTGTCAGACATGTGATGCATGGGTTGAGAATAACACAAGCTGAGAATGAGGTAAAGCTGAGGCACAAATACTATGCACAGGGGAGAGAGATGGAGCAAAACTGACCTCAGGTTGAGTCACAGATATGATGCAGTGTGAAAATTATGCAAGTTGAGCCAAAAAAATGAAGCAGGTTAAATCGAAAAAAAAAGAAGCAAATTGAGTCAAAATTCTCATGCATAGAGAAAAGTGATGCAAAGCCCAGTTTAACAATGATGCATGTGGAGTCAAACATTAAGCAAACTAAGTCTAAAAAGGAAGCAAACTGAATCAAAAAACAGTGCATGGAGTGAAAATGATGCAAGCTGAGTCAAAAATTACCATGGACAAAATGGCCAAAACAGTGGTATGTTAGGGCCCCAAAACACTGTCAATTAGTCCTGCAAGGGAATATTGGCTGTATAACCAATCCTCTACATAATCTACTCTCACCTTCATACTGTATGGTGGCTGATCTAACAGCAGCATGCATCTTTGGTGCACTGCAAACAGCTTCCACCTTTGAAAATTCAAAAAAAGGATATGTTGCATAATGTTTTTTGATGCAAGCCCCGTTGCGGCATGGCGCACCCATTCGTTTGACACAAGTCTGATGCAAGCCACTTTGGCACAGGAAGTTTTGCTTTTGATGCAAATAGTGTTTGAAAATCAGAACTGACCCAAGTTTTGATGCAGCTTGCTCCTTGCATCATTCTTTTCTGGTGCAAGTACCTTGCGTCATTCTTGGCCCTTTTAAAATTGAGCCCCTTAAGTCCTGAAAGAGTATAGCAGGATCATCAGCCCTGACTTGAAAGTGTAATGCTGACCTCACTAAGATCACAGTGCCATATAAGATGCAGGCACCACTAATGCTGTAACATACCATTGATTAAATAAAAAAAATTATTAAAGGAGAAGTCTCATATAGAATGTGGTTTGTTTTTAGGTACGTGTACTCGGATGTACGTTCCTCTCATCATCCGACATCATTTGAGATGTTTCCCATCGAAAATGGACATCTGGGAGCGATTTTTCGACAAAAACAAATAAGTGTGGAGTTTGTCCTCCATTTTCAGGTTTAGAGCCTCTTCCCTGCACGTCATCACCGCAATGCTCTGTCCCTGTGTCGCGCTAAAAGGTGTCCGACATTGCACGACTACTGGCACCAATGGTTCCTAGTCTCAGTGAAAGGGGACATAAATAAGTGCCGCACATGCATTGGGGCACAGACCTCGACTTCCTAAACAGCTTTTGTGACAGAATATGTCTAAGTGGCAAAGCATGCTTCACTGAATAAAAAAAGAAATGAACTTTTTTCTGTGTGTTGTTTTTATTGCAAGTGCACCACATATATGTAATGTTTTCCTCATCACTGTGAGAGTTTCTGTCAGACTCAATAAATGGAATGCAGTGCAATACAGTAGAATTTGTATAAGTACTGTGCTTTATTTTCATTGGTTATCAGGGATATTTTAATGATTTAATGTCAGACTGTTCTAATTAGATGCTCCACAGACTGACCTGGGTGGTTACTGGGGCTGGTAATCACATGAGGAGCTGCATCAGTCAGCAACTGTTGCATCGATTTCGGTCCCGTTTACAGAGCACACACCGCCCCACTCCAAGCCACAACCCATACACTCCCCTCTAGCTGAGCCACAATGAACTCCACCAATCAGCTAGACTACATTCACAAAATAACACAGGTAAATTCAGCTGGCCACACAGAACTGACACTGCACAACACTCTACAGTCATTGACCTCAACATGCTAAACACCCAGCACCCTGGGATGCTCCATATTCTCATAAATGGATTCAGACACTGCAGAGTGTGATGAAGGTGAAAGTGTTGCTGGCTCTGGATCCCATAAAGACCAATGCATCCCACCCGAAAGACTCAACACTACACAGAAGTCTCCTACCCCCAGCTAACCAATATTTCAACACTGTGAAGGTTCCTTAGTCTAATTCTGGAAACAGTAACAACAGGTAACTTTTTCTCCATGTTTGTCATTTTAGGGAGCGTGCTACCCCCCACCCGACACACACACTTCATGCAGCGGCGCCTAGAGTTGTACTGTACTGGCACCAGATGGGATCTCACTTGTTTACATTATGGAACAAATGAGCATGGTCTGTGTTGTGGGATTGGGGGGGGGGGTCACTGTTATCCTTATTATCTTCCCCTGATGAATTGCTGCATAGTGTGATGGGCAGGGGGTGTAAATTATGGTAAATTATTCTGGGCCTGTACATGAGAAGAATACAGGAATCAAGAAACCACAACAGCAGTACTGGAGCCTAAGAAATAACAGCAGAAGTGCTGTGACTTTACATAGAGAAATAGCACGCAGATATTTGATTCTGCAGATAACAGCAACTGAAAATTCAAAGTCAGTTCAGCAACAGCATCACACTATTCAGCCCAAGTCCACCTATGGAGTATAAAACAGCAAGAACTATAATGACAAGTATTGTAGAAAAACCATATGCGTATCCTCGTGGGTGGTACTATAAAGTTGAATCAAATGCAGAATTAAAAGAATATGAATTGGGAATAAGAACTAAAGTGCAGATTATGAATCTTTACCAGGAATAATTACATAACAATGAAATACAGTGTCAAAATGACACTGCGTGCACCACCATGAGATAGCATACACCTGTGTAGCATGAGGTCATTGGAAGGCTCACTGAAATATATGAAAAAAAGGAGCACAGATTTTCCCAACAGCATAAACATGTCATATTCAGTGCCCCACGATGTTTTCATATAGAAATCAAACTTGGTTATTGTCAAAAAAGGTGTCATTAGGGCATGTAATGCCAATGGAGTCATAACTATAGTACCTCATGTGGCTGGAGCAACAGGACCGAAAAACACTTGAGGGTGCAAAACTTTCTCTACCAGTTCTTCAGCAGCAAACTTCAATGCCTTTAGAAGGGCAGACACTGTACTCATTTAGTGACAAAAAGTAAAATAAATTTGGGTTATTTTGAAGTGGTCACTATAAACAGATGCAGCGATACATGGCAAGAACACCATGATGCTCCAGCGTCAATCAGGAAGAAGTCCAGCACGCTATTGCGGCGATGATGTTTTACAGACAGACGCAAGATCGCATTGCACATGCGCAGGTCATAAGATGGCGCAGGTTTCAAAATAATGGCACAACAAAAATAGTTTTTTACAGAGAAAATAAATTAAACCAGCATGAAAGGAGAAGAAAGGGCATGGAATAAATTGGAAGAACACACAAAAAGGTAACAAGAAATGCTTTTATTTTGACTGGTAATGTTTATATTCATTTGTCACAAGACTTCTCCTTTAAATAAGACTGCAGCGTACTAGTAGTAAAACACTGGCAATGATGTACAGCTGCTATTTAAATATTAGTGCAAGGCAATCCTCATTGAGTGAAATCAGTGACACAGCTCTGGCACTGCCCATGCTATCATAGTGCTAACAGTACAAACTGTTTTACAGATTGAAATGGGTGCCCATTCAAGTCATTGTCAATGGCAGCAGCAACTGCAGCTACCTAATTTGGATATCTTTTAGCTATGACTGTATTTATTATGAAATGACCATTCAGATGATTAAGGAAACCAGAATCATGCAGGTGTGCTTGAAATATGCTGTACAGTTGTTAACAGTCTGATTAAATCGTTATCCTTTTTATGTTGTGTATAAACAGAACACCCATTAACACTCATATGCATCTTGTTAACAAACAAACAAAAAAATTGGGCAGGAACCCAAGCAAGATTGTGTTGAGGCTTCAGCTGTGATCAGCTGTTCCAGTGAAACACACATGCAGCTGTCATTGGTATCACTCCAATGGCAATCTGCTCAGAACTGAGATCGGAGAAAAAAACGGCACTAAAATTCAGTTCATACACTACATATGAAACTAGATAATGTGTTAAATAATGAAAGAAATGACACAAGACAGACATTGTATTTGTTTTATAATTGTATTTTTCATTAGAACATCACAAAAGAAAGCAGTTTATTGGATTAAAAAAAATAGCATTGCCATTGATCTCTAAGTGGACTGGGGTTCCCACCCCTGGTACTGCTTCTTTCTCTCCCTGCCTCCCTTCCCAATGTTTAGGTACTTAATACATAATATAAGTGGACCACGGTACCCACACCCGATTCCGCTTCTCTTGCCCCCCCTCCCCTTCAGGTCACCTGCTCCCCATTTCCATTGTGTACATGCCAGCACCAGGGTGTCCACCTCCAGTGCCACTGAACAGTAGCCCGACATTGGGGTACCCAATCCCCAGTGTCAAGTCCCTTGAAATAAAGAAAACCATCCCTTGTTGATTTTTTTTGGTTTTAGTATATAAAAAAGAAAATGGTCCCTCGACAGTCTGACTCCTCCCCAACACACACACACACCCCACCCTGACCTCCCACTCAGCACCCACCATCCCAACACCCTCACTCACTTGAACATGTCCCACAATGTAGATCCACTCTCTGGTCTGGTCTGGTCTCTGGTCACATGTCTTGCTACTGGAACTGGTGACTGTGGCATGACAAAATAAGGTAAGTCTAGTGTAATATATTTCAATGGGGTTTGAACTTTGATTCATAACTTTGTTTTTTTTTATATATGTTTTACACCAAATTTTCAATATAGGCTTTTTGGGACCCCACCTAATGACCAATGATGGTGGAGTTATGTAAATCGGACCCTTAAAACGATTTTGCAATCACTTTGCAAAATCACCTTTAGGGCAGGATTTGGAAATTTTTACCACCATTGTTCATGAGGCAGGGTCATAAGTAGGCTATGTTGAAAATGTGGGGTCAAAATATGTAAAAATGGCAAAGTTATGAGCGTACATTGCAATTTTGCTACACTTGTTCATAACTTTGGTAATTTTAAATACTGTGACCCAAAATATTCATCGTAGCCATTTTCTCACAACACCTCATGCATGTTACAGCTGTTGTTTTTCAAATACTGGCCAAAACATGTTTTTGTTCTTGTGGTGTGGAATGACGCCTTGGCAGTGATTTGAAAAGTTTCACCTACCAGAGTCACGAGTAATAAGGTGACTATGCTGAAAATTTGGTGTACAAATATGATAAAATGCCTAGGTTATGAATGAACACTGGAATATTTCAACATTCACTCCTAACTTTGCTAGTTTTCAATACTCAAATTCCAAACTTTCAACAAAGCCATTTTTTCCACACCACCTAATAAAAGTGACAGATGTCATTTTTTAAATCCTGGATGAGACACATTTTTGCACTTGTAGTGTGACATTACATTTCAGACAATATACTATAAATACCACGTCATGTTTATAAGGGAAATCATAAAACAACTATCTTAAAAATTTGGGATCAAAATAAAAAATATATATAATTATTAAGAAACTTTGTGTGTAATGCTAGTCTTCACCTAGTGGGTATGCTTTGTGATCCCCTGCTGGTGAGCTGAGTTCTGGGGTGAGCTCAGTGACCCAGCTACATGTGGTGAGGGTGGTGGGATGGCACTGTTAGGCGACACCCCCCAGCCAAGGAATGAAAGCTGAAGGGTTGCCCACATGGGCCCTGGTACCATATAATGAAGACAGTTCTCTTGGCATAGGGCCCTGCACCTGTGGGTGGCAGAGGGCCCTGTGCATTGGCTGACAGATGGACTCATTGCCCTGTGCATCTCTATCTGTGACCACATGGAAGAGGGGCCAGCACTTCTGCAGCCCACCAGAATGCCCCATGAATTCTTGATATCCATAACTGCACAGAAGTGCAGGGCCTACAAGAGACCTGCACTTCCATAGGCAGATGGAGCTTTCTATTGGTGCCAGGACCTAATGGCCCTGAGCATCTGTATCTATTCAAAGGGACCTGCATGAATGAGAATATAGACTTTATTCTCCTTCGGCCAGTGTTTGGAGATCTTACATTAATGAAATGAGGCTACAATGGCTTTCTTTTTTGCCAAATGTGATAATTTTAGATTTTGAGTAATTCAATTTCAGACCCAAAAACAACAAATGTTCCTGGACAATTTTCAAGGCTCCGTTTATACCCAAGGAAATTTTTGCCCACACTACCATATCATCTGCACAAAAAGGAAGGCTTTTTTCTGGTTGTCAACTACTGGTGGAAATGTTTCTACCTTTTGAAGGGCATTGTTTAAAGTGTCACTATATAAGTTGGACAGTAGGGGTGCAAGAAGACACTCCTGTCTTACATCACAGTTTATCTAGAAAGGTTTAGTCATTGTGCCCACATTATCTAGTCTTATAAAATGGGCTGAAAAATTCAAAGCTTGGTTACAATGTCATCTGAGCTGTGTCCTTACCAGATGATAGTCAGTGTCAGTGGCTCAGCAGATAGCACATTCGCCTCTGAGGCCGGGAGATCAGTAGGCTGTGGGTTCTTTCTCCACACCAGGCACTTGGGTTAATATCCCAATACTGACACCGTAGTGCAGCGTGAGGGGGCTGCACTCCTGAGGTGCCGTCTTTCAGATGAGACATTAAACCAAGGTCCCATCTACCTGTTCTGGTGGTAGTTCAGGTGGATGTTAAAGATCCCATAGCATTTATCGAAAAGAGCAGGGGAATTTCCCCGGTCCCCTGGCCAAATTTCCCCCAGTCATGAAAAATACCACCAACAGCTTAATCTGGTTCAAGATCAGTTGGCATTCATCTGTATTACTCCTCCCCTGGGTCGTGCCTGAAAATAGGAAGGATTTGTCTAGTGCACTTACCCGGTCAACAAAAACTAAATAGATAAATAAAATAAATAAATATTGCAGCCACCCGCGACTACCAGCCACCAAGATGATGCATGACAACAGCAAATCAGTGAGCTTTGCCAACTGAAAACAAGAACGCTGACTGGCAGAGCTCACTGATGCCATAGCGCGAAATACATTCTCCTCGCACCACTCAGTCAATGACAGCTATCACGGTTCCCTCAAATGAAACACACCATCAGAAAAACAAAACAATGTTCAGAAACCAAGCAAATATTAAAAAACAGCAAACATATAGTAAAAAAATTAAAGCTGCTGTTCACGGGAAACCGCGCTGTTTAAAGTAAATACTCCGACTCTCAGCATGTGCCAAAGATAATGAAAAAAACCCTCCATGGCACCTGTCACATAATGGACAGCAGAAATCCAGCAACTTTAGACATTGATTTCCAAGCAGTACTTACCAATTTTGCCGAATGTGAAGAACCGCACACTCCTGTCATGATAGCACCACAGACCGCTCCAGTCCAGCCATCCACCTCGATGAGTGCTACAGCTGCAGACTCCATCATCCCCACAGCAGAGACTCCCAGCACACAAACCGCACTGACCGAGGAAACTGCAGACAATGAAAACCAGGAATCCCACAGCATGGAAGCAATGATCTCCACACCACAGCCTGCAAAGAAAAAAAGAAACGAGAAACACCTCACTCACTATGGAGAAATGACTGATGATGAACTACAGCAGCTTGAAAAACAAAAAGACGAACAAAATACACAGAAATAGACACAATGGGCAGTGTCAGTGTTTCAAACCTGGGCTCAAGCAAAAGGCATAGCAATACATTTCGAATCAATAACACCTAGTGACCTGTCTAAAATACTTCCAAAATTTTATGCAGTGATACGTCAGATAGATGGCACAGAATACAACTTATCAAGCCTCATATAGCTCCGTGCAGGTCTTAACAGACACCTGAACAATCCACCTCTGAACAGAAATCTAAACTTGCACAGCCATCCTGACATGAACCCTGCAAACAACATTTTTTCTGCAGTTTTCAAAAAGTATAGAAGAGAGGGCAAAGATCGAGCAGAGCACCACCCTGCCATAGCAGAACAAGATCTACAACTGCTAAAAACCTCTCCTGCTCTGTCCCCAAATACACCTAGAGGACTACTCTATAAAGTGTGGATCGACATACAGCTTTGCATGGCTCGGAGAGGCAGAGAGGGCTTAAGACAACTGAAACTGGAGCACTTCAAAATAAAAACAGATGAACAAGGTGCAGAGTACATAACTCTAAGCTACAACGAATATACAAAGAACCACAAAAAAAAAAACGATTCTTCAAAGCACCAGTATCGTGGCTATATATACAGCTTGCCTAATAATCCTCTCTGCCCTGTGAATTTGTTCAAAAAATACCTTCAAAAACTGCTTCCTAACCCTCCAGCTTTTTATTGCCACCCAAGAAAAATTGCAGACACCCTTGCAGAAACTGTAGACACTTGGTACACTCGAGACCCTTTAGGCATCAATTACCTGTCTAACTTAATGCCAAAAATCAGCAAACAAGCCTCCCTGTCACACAGATACACTAACCATTCGGTAAGAGCCACAGCTGTCCAGCTACTTGCAGTTGCAGGCCTAGAAGCCCGAGAGGTCATATCTGTCGCCGTCCATAAAGCTGAGTCTAGGTTCCGCTCTTATTGGGCTGCCACCCCTGAAGATCATCAACGTTGGAGCCATATCTTATCTCAAAAAAGCAAGGTACAAAGCAATAAAACAAACCCATCTGCACAGCTAGGAATCTGTCCATTAATGCTCCAAAAACAAAACTCACTGCAAGAAAATCCTGTACCTTGCTCCAGCTCAAACATTGCTCCCACCACCGGAAATATTCTAGCTTCCAGTCCCGATGAGAATCAAACCCCAGAACAAACCTTCCAACCAACAAGCCTCATACAGCAGTTTAATGCCACCACCAAAACATCAGCATTCAACGTCCAAAACTGTGTGATGCACAGTGTGAAGTGCATAACCCTATCAAAGTAACAACGCAGCACAACGTAACAGGATACAGCAACATTTAAGCAAAAATGACCATCATATCAGTTTAGTAACTGTACTTTAAAATGTTAACAGTTCAGTATTTAGTTTTGTATTGTTTTCTCGACTGCAAAGAGCAAAATCTTCAAAACGAAGCTCACATCATCAACAAGAAAAAAACTGACTTCTCTGCAGCAATTACACTAAAGCTGACATCTTCAACAACAAAAAAACTTCTCTGCAGCCATTACAGTAAGAAAATCTTTAGTCTTCAAATGTTTCCTTCAGTAAAAGAATTATAAAACAGTTAATGTTAAAAACTGCATACCATATTTAAAAAGTTTCAACAATTCATTTTAAACAACTAAGCAAGTTACTGTCAATAACAAACCAGTTACATAAATTTACAATGGCAAAAACGGACACTTTTTTGTCCCTACAAACTGTTATTCTATTAAATGCTTCAAATTTCAATACAAAAAAGTTACAATCGCAAATGTCTATTTACCTTACTGTTGCCCATTTTATAAGCGCAATAACACACTCCGAGGTGTGGGTTACGTGATGATAAGAGCACGCCCAGGGGCATAAGGCACTTGGTGCAAGCACCTCATGCCTTAGTACACCCCTGGGCATGCTCTTATCAGCACGTAACCCACACCTCGTCGTGTGTTATTTCTTGCTTACTTGTGCCAATGTGTCAGAATGAAGCATTTTAAAGGTCAAATTCATCATTTTTTCCATTTTTTTATATAAAAGCTTGAATTCAACTCCCTGTGTCATGATTAGTGTTTCTTGAAAATATCATGCTGTTTGGTTTTGTGGTTTTCTTTAAATCAGCATTTGTTAAATCTGCTAATGTGGTCTGCAGTAACTGAAAACAGTGAAGATGTTTCTGACCTTATCAGTGAGCGATGACATCATTCTTGTCTAGCCTGCTGCTTCAGCAATTAAGTCCCTGATTGACTGAAGAAGCTGTTGTAGTTCCCAGTCAGTGCAGTCTGTAGAACTAATTGTTTACACTCAAAGTTTGTTACTAACCCATCTGGTTTGTGTTTAAATAGATTAGCTTAAAAGCAGTTATTCTGTTCTCATAAATAGTTGATCATTTGAGTTTTAGTGCTGAACTGAAGTGGTATGAATGAATGTCTGTGAGAAATTACCTTGTCTGTATCACAGTTGTGAGTTCTTTCTCATCAAAACTCTGCATTGTTTTCTGGCTATATAGCTCAGGGTTGTTCAATGGATATAAATTAAATCAAAATTTTGTAAATTCATAGAAGCAGTGTGTCTGTGATGTAGCCTTCATAAATAGGTTCATGTGGGAACAATTTTGTTTTTATGTCAGACTGACAAATAGGTGTCCGACACACTGCTATTTCAAGAACATGTACTGTATGAACTCATAAAATTCAGTTCTTTGAGGGTTTCTTTGTGAAAATATATCATGTATGTGTATAACTAGAAATACTATATGGCATCCTGATGCCCCTGTATCCTGCCCCTCAATTGAAGCTGCTGCACCCTTCTTCCCTCTGTCCCCCACCCCCACAGTCAGGGCCCATGCACCCTGTTGCCCCCTGTTCCTGTCTCCACAGACAGAGCTGCTGTGCTCTGCTAAACCCTAGTGTCCCAGGGCATCTGCCTCCATAGTTGTGGCTGCAGCACCATGCCTCCCCAGGCCACCAATGGTGGGGCTTTTGCTGCACCCTACTACCCATGTCCATTGCCCCTAATGGGCAGGGTCACTGCACCACATGTACCCTGTCTCACAGTCAGGGCTGCTGTAGCCAGATGCCCCACTGTGTTCTGCACCACAGTCAAGGCTTCTGCACCATGCTGTCCTCTGTCCCCTGCCACCGCTGTGCCCTCCTGCACCATGGAGCCTCTTGCTTCCACAGTTAGGGTTGTTGCACCATGCTGCTCCCTGCCACTAGAGTCAGAGCCTTTGGTACACTGCCTAAACTGCTTGAAAGAAAAAACCAAAAATACTTTCATCTTGTGTTATAGGTCCGGGAACAGAGGGCAGCAGGGTGTAGCAGCCCTGACTGTTCAGGCAGGAGACAGTGGAGGCATCAGGGTACAGCAGCTTAAACTGTGGGACAGGGTGCTGCAGACACACCTGTTTGGGACAAGGGATATGGGCAACAGGGTGTAGCAAAGGATCTGACTCTGGTGACAAGGGGCAACAGAGAGAAACTACCCCAACTGTGGTGGCAGGGGACAGGGTGCAGCACATGCCCTGCCTTATCCTACAGCAAGTGGTAGCCTGGAATAGCAGCCCTAACTGTGGAGGCATGGGGCTGTAGGGCACAGCAGCCTTGACTTTGTAGAAAAGTGCAGGGTGCAACAGCCTTGGATATGGTGGCAGAGACAGAGGACAGCATGGTGCAGATGTCTCAACCGTGTGGCAGGACACAAGTGGACATCAGGGTACGACAGCCCTGACTGTGGAACAGAGTGCTTGTGGTACAGCAACCTTGCCCAGTTGGGGCAATGGAGGTGGGTAGCAGGTGCAGCAAATACCCCACCTCTGGTGGCCTGGGACAGCATTGTGCAACAGCCCCAACTGTGAAGGCAGGGGACCTGGGACTCTAGGGCTTAGCAGAGCATAGCAGTCCCAACTGTGGAGACAGGAGTGGGGGCAACAGGGTGCATTGTCCCTGACTGTGGGGGTGGGGGACAGAGGGAAGCATGGTGCAGTAGCCTCAACTGTGTCTGTGCAGGGGGCAGCAAGTTGCAGCAGCCCTGACTGTGTGGAGAAGACAGTGGGCAGCAGGGTGCATCAGCCTCAAATGGGGGCAGGATGCAGGGGGCTTGTGGGGCAGAGGAAAGGGGGCAGCAGAGTGCTGTTGTCTCAACTGTTGGGCAGGAGACAGGGGCATCAGGATGCCATATAGTATTTCTGGTTATACACATACATGATGTATTTTCACACAGAAACCCTCAAGGAACTTAATTTTGTGAGTTCATACAGTACATGTTCCTGAAATAGCCGAGTGTGACAGATACCTGGTTGTCAATCTGACATAACAACATGATTGTTCTCACATGAACCTATGTTTGGAGGCCACATCAAAGACACACTGCTTCTATGAATTAACAAACTGTAGATTTATTTTATATCCATTACACAATCCTGTGTAATATAGCTAGAAAACTGCAGAATTTTGGTGAAATAGAACTGACAGCTGTAATACAGACAAGGTAACTTCTCATAGACATTCATTCATACCACTACAGTTCATCACTGAAACTCAAATTATCAACGTTTTATGAGAACAGAATGATAGATTTTAAGCTGATCTATCTAAACACAAACCAGATTAGTTACTAACAAACTGAGTGAAAACAATTAGCTCTACAGACTGCTTTAGCTGGGAACTTCAACAGCTTCTTCAGTCAATCAGGGACTTAACTGCTGAAGCAGCAAACTAGACAAGAATGATGTCATTGCTCACTGATAGGGACAGAAAAATCTTCACTATTTTCAGTTATTGCAGAGCACGTTAACAGATGCTGATTTAGAGAAAACCACAAAACCAAACAGCATGATATTTTCAGGAAACGTTAATCATGACACAGGGACTTGAATTCAAGTAAATTCAAGCTTTTCTGAAATATGTGCAGTTGATCTTTAAGGATTTCTAAAAGTTTAGTGTCTGTTCCAGGAACCAACAGTATTTCCCAATTCCACAGGGATATGATTATGTGTTACACTGCCCTGTAAGGAAATAAGTCCAGTCATGTAATCTAGAATTTGGACTAATCACAGATATTATTCATGATCCACTTTACTCATTCCTGATGTCTGTCACAAGCAGAATTGCCCCCTCTTCTCTTACACATAAACCTTCCACTAAGCCCTAAAAATAAATCTTCCTTAAATTAAAATATATAATTGATTGTTCCTTTCAGTCATGATCCCCTTTATACACAAATTTTGCATTGACTGATGCCAACTGTTTGCTTATTTGCTTTTGTTGTACAGTTGTTGGACATAGATAGCACAGCAGTTAAAATTAACATATTAATAACATGAGTTATAATGGTGAAATTGTCATGATTAGGAAATGATGAGGGTCACACACAGTCAAAAGAAAGAAGCTAATAGCTAAACATCAAAAGAACTCAGGCTACTTCCAATGTTAGGAACTGATAAAAACTTGTTTTATTATAACATAGTAAAATGTGTAGCACCATGTGGTCAACGTTTCACATCTCTCTGACACTTTTTCAACACATTGGATTGCTAAAAAAGAGACATTTAAATACCCTGCCTAATTAATATGCTAATCTATGCTCAGACCTATTTAAAGGCATACATAAATGAATAATGAAACCCGCTAGTGCCCATGTCAAAACCTGACATGTCACCTATGTACTGTGAATGAAAAATACATCATACTCTCAATACAAAATCTGCAGACCACAGAATTAAAAATATTAGTACTATTAGAAATATTAGAAATATACTGCTGTACACCCTTTATATTCCCAAAAGTACACCCTTGATATGTTCTCATTCTAATACATGATCTATAAGATAGTTCTACAGTGATTTCTGAAATATAAAGATATGAAGCTATCAGATGTAAAGGAAGGTACAAGTCTTGTGCATATTCACCTCATAGGAGCACAGTTGTCCACTATACACTCCATCTATATTCCCTATAGTATGCTTCCAGTAAAGATACCTCACTCATACATCTTATGTTAGAAATAAACACTAAAACATGAAAACTACTAAAAATTACATATATACACAACTAAGTGTTAATATAGTCTACAACTATTGCACTGTAAAGTACTAACAACATTTTTTATCATTAAGGGAACTGGTTTTATTTCATTTTTCAAGAAATGGAGCTAGTTGGAAATGTTAATTAAGGCTGGGGTAGGAGCTGGCCAGGGCACACCCCATGCCTGATTTGTGAAGATGCAGGAGAGGCCAAATAGTAATGTTTTTTCCGGTTGCTGCCTGCAGGGTGGGGGTGGGGTGTTAGGATTGGGAACCCTAAAGCCACATTTCGCTACTTTTGTCAGTTTAACCCTGACTAGTGCATTCACAAAGTTTTTTGCAATGAATTTCCTTATTTTTTGAGACAGTATAATCGTATCCTCATTTGCTTGTAGGAGCACAGGTCCCTCCATAGATGCAGCCATTTTTTGCCAAAACAGCAGTTTCTTTCCTTTGTTGTATGGCTTGTTAAAGTTCTACTTTTATCCTATGGGAATTTGCATTTTTTAATTTTGTTAGGCACTTTTATATTGCCCCTAAACATTGGGTGGAGGGGAATATGTGTTATTCATGTAGTAATCAGTAAAGTCTATGTTTTGATATATGGATTGTCCCTTAACTGCAGATATTGAGCGAGTTATGGGTTTTTGAAGTTCCAATAGTATCCTATAGGAATTTTCTTTTTTTTTTCATATTGCCCGTACATTTTTTTTGGGGGGGGGGGTACGTGTTCTTGCAGTACTCATTAAGACCTTTGTTTTGATATATAGGTTATCCCTTACAGTAAGTCCAAATATCGAGGGAGTTATGGCTTGTTGAAGTTCAGATGTCAGAAAAAAACTAAGTCAAAAATATTTTTTCTTATGAGGGCGTTCTCTTTTCATTTGAATGCAAAAAGTTATACAAAAAAAGGATGCCTTCATACAACAAAATGGGAAAAAAAACCTAAGTCCAGATTCTTATATGTATGAATGCATTCTTTTTTCATATGAATGAAAAAAGCATACTAAAAAGGAGGCCTTCATGCGAAAAAAGAATGGGGAAAAAACTAAGTCCAAATTCTTTTTTTGTATGAGGTGTCATCCGAAATACAAATAAAAAAATAAAATGAGGGATTCTTTTTCGGATGAATGCAAAAAGCATAAGAAAAAGGAATCCATCATACAAAAAGAATGGGGGGGGGGAATGAAGTCTGTTGTAGGGTGGGAGTGAAGGATAACACACAACAGATGTTAGGTACAACACACCTAAGTGTGGCTTTATTTTTTTGTACAAAAATTAAAAAATAATAAACTAAAATGATAAATAACAGTAGTTCAAATCACTACTTTCAGCAGTAGAAAACACAGTCTTGATCTTAGGCAAACACTTTTGATCCTTACTTCTGTGCAGGTCAGGAGTCTACGCCCTGTAGGTCCTCCTCTTACCTTGACTTCAGGTATGTGAGACTAACTTCAGCTAATCTGCTTGTCTCTCTGTTCTTAGGGTTTATATACCCCTCCCCCTTAACATGAGATCCACCCACTTAACTCAATTAGGTGGTTTAAGGCAAACAACTATACCTGTACAGAAGAACAATAGGTTGTTCTAAGCCTTAAGCAATCTTATTCCTTTAAAACAAGTATATATTTCATAAGTCAATGGACTCTGAATACATCATTGACATTAATGCCATATAGCTCCTCCCTTTATTCAGCATGCCTGGCATGTTACAGAGTATATAAGAGGGGCCAGAGAGGCCACTGTTTCCCGAAGGGAACAGTCTGAAGCAGCACCCTCCTTAGGTAAGTTCAGTATTTCATTTCAGCAATACTCAGTTCTCCAGTATTTCTTTTATTTACAGCAAACAGTCCTTTAAAACCTATTTGGCAGTCTTAGTATTTTAAGGGAGGGCACCTTAGAGATATGGAGTGTCTCTACACACATTTGCTTCCTTTAACATGTTTTATTTCTTTTTAGGGCTTCAGTTGGACGGAGCCCTGCAGTCCTTTTATGATCACTGACTAAAAGGACTCTGCTTTTCTTCCCACAGAACACTTTAGGACAATGAAAATTTAGAGTTACATCACAGTTACCTATGAAGCCCTCCGCTGTGTCAATACAGTCTTATCATAGGCACTATTTTTCTGCCATCGGCAGCTGCCAGCAAAAGCAGAACTGCCTTGCTGACAAGAAATAGAAATTCTGCAAACTGAATTCTAAGATAGACTAGGGAGACCATCCAATGACTCTGTCCAATCACACCTGTTGTTTTTTGCTCCTCTTAAGGAGCTTGGAGTTTTTTACCCTACTAAATTTATTTGTCCTCTTGGGAGGGCAAAGCTTCTTGCTGGTTAATTGGCATGCTGCTATCTTATTGTACAGAGGTCTTTTTCTGAGCCTCTGTTTATATCCTATATTCTTTCCCTATCCCTTTAGGCTAGGAGTCTATAGCCCTCTCTTTTTCTTTCTCTCCCACTTGTTTGCTTTCTAGGGGCAATCAGAACTGAGGAAGGGAGGTGGCTGGCATCGGTTACTGGCTGGCTCACATGTACTACATCAGTACACTGGCCTCCTGGTGGCTCCAGCACCAACGTCGGTCCCCTCCAAGCTGCAAAAGAATGTGCCGTCATGGGGTCCCAGCACCTCCAGCTAAGCTCCATTAGTGTGAATGAATGCTAAAGATATTCTGGAAGATCAACAATTATGGTGAGTACATAATTTTCATTTTTTTGTGAACTTTCATACTTTCTGCTATCTGATCCATTTTGTACTTTTTAAAAGCTGCCCTCTTAACCCTTAGAGACCCCACCACCTCCTTGGACAGCCATACATGTTTCATATACTTTTTGCTTTTCCCCACAAATGTTATGCAGTATTTGGAAACCTCCATTGTCTGTCCATTCCTGGTCACCCCATTCACCCATTGATGACCTGAGACCAACATATTTTAAAATATGGGATTGCTGCACAGCTTAATTTAGCACTATTTGTAACAAGTTAATGTTATCTAGGAAAACATACACCAACAGCCCAACATTCTTTACATCAACCATCCCAGACCCCTGATCTCATATATACACATTAATTCCCATGGTGACATTCCATTGCCTCCTGAGTGGAGAAGTAACCAGATGGAAGAGTAGAGGTCAGCCAGCCAAAAATGATGCACTTGCTCTGTAGTGGACCAGAGCACCCATAATGGCAGGACCTCAGATATCCTTTACAATGTCTTGATGTGGACCAAAACTCATCATAGCCTGGGCATAAACCACTGTCGGCCCCGTGACATCCATATTAACCAGCTAGGCCTTCCTGAGTCAGCTACCAACTAGATCTTCCTGAGTCAACTGCTGAGCCCATGTTCATAGCAGCCCCTGTTCCCAACTGGTTACACATCTTCCGTCACCAACCAGGGCCACTAGCCAACCTCCAGCTCTAGTAATGAAAATGGTGCTTCCCCCAAGGCACCACTTCCAGTATGCCCTTGAACCCAGGAGGAATAAGTCCAATCAAATCTCCAATAGGTGCACCCTATCAGTCTGGTATAGCCCTGGGCACTCTACAATAAGATCCAATGTTGTAGTGCTGTGAATCAGCCAGTGCTGACCCTCTATTTGGTGAACATGCTGAAATCCAATGTTTTATACACCGGCAAAGCTAGTCTGATGGAACTTGGTTTCCCTATGTCATTTTGGCTTTTTGACATCATGATACAGAACTTTTTATATAAAGCACTCATTGAACACGTCCAAGTTGTTGGCAAGCCACATGACCAACAGCAGCCAATCAGTGATGCTGGAGATAGAGACCTCTATGTGATGCCCACATCTCAGTGCCATTTACAGCTCTTTTTCACAGGGAAAGCTCCTTTTATGTGAAAAGAGTGACTTTTGATAAGACATTTTCAGAGATCGTCAGAGAATAATGTATAATCATTTCAGTTCACTAATCTTTAATTTAACTGTGGTTTTGAGCAGGCATGCTAGTGAAATTGTGCTAAAGAAGAGATAAGCGTGCTCAGTATGAGCTTGTTGTATTGGCAGCCATAGGCCCTGCTGCAGGATCAGGCAGTCAGTGAATTTAGAATATTGGGAAAGGTGTTGGGGAGGAGGGTTGTGAAAGATTTATTTGACAACTGTTCTTTTACTGTGTGCTTGTGCTGTAGAGGGCACAGAAATCCAAAGTTTATTTACTTTATTTTTCCCCCTACAGAAAGGCAGGCTGAATTTAGTAAACTTGGAATGGTGTGTGGGGAATTTTGAAGGATTTATTTTTTGTATTGTGTGTGAGCCTGTCAGCCAGCCTATGAGTGAAAAATAAAGCAGACTGCTTTGTGAGACATAAGGTCACAAGGTCTCCCTGTAAGATTTTGTATGAGATGGTGTGTGGTCTGTCTGTGGGGGACCTGGTGGTGTTCTTTTCTGTCACCTCACAAGTTGTATGGCACTGCAGTGTGTCCATGTGCCGGGCATTTGTGTCACATGGGTTGGGGCTGATGTGCATGCCCCGAGTCACAGTTCCAATTTTCAAAGCAATGGTTTTAAGTGTTCCCACACTTTGCTTTTAAAAAACAAGAACATATTGCCATATTCAGAGCAAAGCTTACTTTCAGGCCATATGTTTATCTCAGAGTGTTTAAAATATACATAACTTCCAGCATGCATGAGTTCATGTCAAGTTCAGGGCCACATCGCTCAGATGCACATTCTCTTGTCCTCACAAGTTGTATGGCACTACAGTGTGTCCATGTGCTGGGCGCATGTGTCATATGGGTTGGGGCTGATGTGCATGCCCCGAGTCGCAGTTCCAATTTTCAAACCAGTGATTCTAAGTGTTCCCACGCTTTGCTTTAAAAAAACATATTGCCATATTCAGAGCAAAGCTTACTTTCAGGCCATATGTTTATCTCACAGTGTTTACAATATACATAACTTCTGCATGCATGAGTTCATGTCAAGTTCAGGGCCACACTACTCAGAAGCACGTTCTCTTGTCCTCGGGAACTCACAGAGGCATCAGGTGGGCAGAACTTCAGATGAGCTACGATGTAAGAAGCTCGGCCCAAGTAAAATCTCATTTTGATTGAAAAATAAACTCATGTATAAGGCAAAATGGGCAGCCTAGATACAGTCAGCAAGCATGTAGTCTTTGGCAGGCACACTGGTCCCATAGGACCAAAAAGAAATTCTAAAAGCTGACAAGTCCTGTGTGACAGAGTGTATGTCCATCATGTTCCTTTCACTGGTAAACCCCTGCACAACCCTGCAGCACAGGTAACATAGATTTTGACTGGGGCTGTTGGGAGATTTGTACCAAACTCTTCTTGCTTAAAAGTTGTTCCTTTAAGACCTCACAACACTGCGTGCTCATATTAATCTTTTATTGCAGTGAGTTCATAGCTCATTGTTTAATGAGCTGTTCTTTGGTTCTTTTGTTTAAAATAATGTATTTTAAAGGGCTGGATTTGCATATACAGTAAATATAATGTGTGGTGTGGGGGAGATGAGGAAGTGGCAAGTGCTGAAGAGAGCTAGTATGACAGTGCTTAAACAGAGGTTGCCATTTTTTTTAAACATGTGCAGGAGAAAGGAGCGAGCAAGAGTGTGAACGAACTAAAGGAAAAGCTATATTCTAAATTAAGACAGAGAAACAACTGAACAATGCAAGAACAGTGCAAGATTTCATGACATGGGCTGTGCTGATATTTATCACCAGTGTCTTATCCTCATAGGCTAATCAGATTTCATTGTGTAAATTGGCTAATTTTTAAAAACAATAAAAAAAAATTATCTGAATTGCATCTTAGTATTACATATTATTTTTCAAATTATGTGTTGCCTTTTTTGCCAGGAGCTTTTTAAATGTCACAACTGTATAAGGGTTTATGTTATAAACATTGGGCTCTGGAACAAAGTTTCTAACAGAAAGTTTAAATAGCATATCAAATGGTGCTACAAGCATTGCTTTGAAGCCACCAGTGATATGGCTGCTGTGCCAGCAGTTTGTTCTTTCCAGGAAACAATCACTAGCTCTCATCGCTTGCATTTCCCTGGGAATGCATATCAAGTAACCTCACTTCTTGCTCCTCCGAGTAGTTCTGTATGATCTGAGGGCCATCAGCTGGGGAGTAGTTATTTCAGTGCAGAGAACTGGCAGCTTTGCTGTAATTGGGGCCATAGTTCCCCACTCCCCCCAAAGTGGAAACAGAATTTTTAATGATGCCAGTTTCACCCTGCCTGATATGTTCAGCCGAAAAGGACCTTGCAAATAAATGCCTTTTCTTGGGAAAAAAGTATAATACAGAGGGACAGATAGTTTCCACCTGCTTGATGGTCCACCAAGTGGAGTCATTTGGATTAACAAATGTGTTTATTTATTGAAATGTTTCACCAGGAAGGCACACTGAACAACAAGTTGCTTGTCTCCTGGTGCGACCTGGGGTACAGTTGGATGAAGAATTAGACATATAGTTTAACATTTAACATATCCGAGAAATTAAACATTCAATTACATTTGTAACAAGACATACAGTTAAAAAATATCATAAATCATACAGTCGTATTTGTGACATAACATGCAATTACATGTATCATACCTATGGAATATGCATTTAATTACAAGTGGCATATCTGAGGAACATAGTACAGAAATTTAATGTAGCTTTGGAGCCAACTCCTTGCAGGAATGGATCACGGTTAAGAGGCAGATTATTTAGCAATTATTGAATGAATGAGGTCCAGTGAGGGGACATCAAAGAGGGTAGGGGGTAGACAGGGGAAAACAGCTGGGGGAAGGAGAGGATAAAGATTTGGGAACATTATCGGAGAAAAGTTTGCAAAAAAAAATCAGTTATGAAGTGCAAGTTAACACAGGACAAGTGCAGTCTGGGAGCACCTCAGACAGAACAAAAAGTGCAAATAATTAGCTCAAGTGAACTAATTCCTTTGATTAAGTACAGGGGGTAAAAGGGGGCAGGAGAGAGGTGGGGTAAGGGATAGGAAAGGGAAGGATGAGTCATACCTGGAACTGGCCTCTTCAGAGTGCAGAGATCGCTGCCAGCAGCGGAATGAGGCAAGGACCTAGAAAAAGGGGCAGGAGTAGGCAAGGTCAAGTTGGGTAGAGATGGTAGAGGGGATGGTAATGAGAAGGAGGGGTGGGAGAAACTTGCCTAAGGCTATGCCTCTTCAGGATGCTGAGAACCCTGCTAGAGTGCAGAGTCAGGCAAGGACAAGTTAGGTAGAGAGGATGGAGGGGAAAGGGGAGGGAAGGAAGAGTCATTTCCCAATGCTGGACTCCTCCAGGATGCTGAAAACCCTGCCAGGGGGCAGAACTAGGTGAGGACAAGTTGGGAAGAGAAGAAAAGAAAGGATGAAGGGAAAGGAGGAAAGAAGAGGGGAAAGAAGAAGCTTGCTTAAGACTAGGCCACTCCAGGATGCTGAGAACCCTGCCAGAGTGTAGAATCAGGTGAGGACTGGTTGGGTAGAAAGAATATAGGGGGAGGGGGAGTAAAGGAAGAGTAATTGCCCAGTGCTGAACCCCTTCAGGATGCAGAGAACCCTGCCAGGGGATAGAATTAGGTGAGGACAAGTTGGGCAGAGGGAATGGGGGATAGAAGAGGAATGGAAAAAGGAGGGAGGAAAGAAAGTTACTTTAGAGTAGACATTACCGGGGTGCTAAGAATCCCGACAGAGGGCAGATTTAGGCAAGACAAGTTGGGTAGAAAGGAGAGAGGGGCGAAGGGGAGAAAGAGAAGGCTTGTCCAGTGCTAGATCCCTCCAGGATGCTGAGAACCCTGCCAGAGGCCAAAACTAAGCAGGGGCAAGTTGGTAATGGAAAAAAAAAAGGTTAAGGGTAGGAGTGAGTGGGTAAGCAGTGAAGGGAGAGACAGCATGCTGAGACGCAGGCTCGGTGGGGAGCAAGGTTTAATAGGGAATGTAAGTCATGGAGAGGAGCAGAGGCATAGGAGGACGATTAAGGAGGGTTAAAGCAGGAGCAGTTAGATAAGAGAAAGTTATATAAGGCAGAGGGAAGGGAGTAGGAGGAGGAGCAGTGCCATATTTTGGGGGGAGTTCCAGAATCGGGAAATGATGGTAAAAGCCCTGACTGACTGGCTGAGAGTGGGTTCAATGGGAACCTACAAAGTGCGAGTGTCAGAGGATCTGAGGGAGTGGGGGAGGTGGAGAGTGAACATGAGAGGTAGGAGGGCAGTTCTTGTAACCAAAATTTAGAAGTGAGTTTGGCAAAATGAGTGAGGTGCCTGTTGTCAAGTGGGGGAAGGAACAGGGCATAGTAGAGGTCACAGTGATGAGTGTATGATGGAGCATCAAGGGCAAATCGACAGAAGGAGTTAAAGAGAGTGTGCAATCTGGTTAGGAAGGATTTAGGAGCAGCGCCATAGACTACATCACCGTAGTCGAAAATGGGGAGGATCATCTTCTGGACTAGTTCATGCCACGCTGTAGGAGGGATGCAACTACAGTTCCTGAATAAGGTACCAAGTGTAGGGCACAATTTTTTCAGGATGGCGTCAATGTGGCCAAAGAAGTTGAGGTGTTGGTCCAACCATACCACAAGGTATTTGAATGAGGAGGTGTCCTCTAGGATTGCCCCATCAAGGGTATGGAAAGATGATACAGGGTGGAGCCTAGAGAGTCTCTGCCTAGTGCCAAAGGTCATGGAGATGGTCTTTTTTGGCATTTAGGAAAAGCTGATGTGAGTCAAACCATAGCTGAACCTGGTGGAAGTCAGGTGGAAGTATAGTTGCTGCATTAGCAGGGCATTTGCCAGAAGACAACAGGACAGTGTCATTGTCATACATATGGATGGAGGAGGAGGGGGAGGATACTGAGGACAAGTTATTTACGAAGATGGAGAAGAGAATGGGTCCAAGCACCGAGCCCTGTGGGACTCCTGTGGAAATGGGGATTGTATCCTGGATCTTGACTGATTGTGTTCTGGCTGAGAGATAAACTCTAAACCAGTTTTGGGCAGAAGTAGACAACCCAGTAGCTATAAGGGAGTCAGTCAAGAAGTAGGGCATGGGAGACTGTATCAAAAACCTTGGCGAGTTCGACAAAGATGGCAGAGGTAATGAGGCCATTATCCATCCCAGTGAGGATGGAGTCAGTGAGCCTGAGTAGGGAGGTGGTAGTGGAGTGGTTCTTCCTTTAAGCAAATTGGAAAAGAGTGAAAAAGGAAGTGTCTTCGAGGAAGGAGGTTAGTTGAGAGAGGACCAGGTGTTCTTGGAGTTTAGCAAGGGCAGAGAGGAGGGATATTGGGTGAAAATGTGCAGGGGAGGAGGGGTCACCACCCTTTGGAAGAGGGAGAACCACCACATGTTTCCAGGATGAAGGGACAGATGAGGATGGGAAGGAAAGATTTAGGATTAAGGAGACAGGGTAAGCTATAGCAGAAACTGAAAGGAAGAGGAGTTTAGGGTCAAGGTCATCCAGCGATGAGCCTTTGAAAGGATTAAGAAAGAGAAGGACCATCAGAGTTTCTTCTGGGGAGACAGCAGAAAAGGAGAAGGAAGGGTGGGCATGGATGGGTTGAGTGCTGGTGTGAGAGGATGGGGAGGGACTTTAGCAGTGCTTTGGTGCAGGAGGTATAATAGGAGTTAAATTCTTGAGCCACTGCGCATGGTTCAGAGACCAATGAGTTGTTTATTTTAAGCATGGGGAGGCGGATGTGAAGGGGGGAGAATAGGGCATGGATCACTTTCTAGAATTTGGAGGGGGAATTAATGTTTTTGAGAAAAGATGATTTAAAAATATTCGGACTTGGCAAGTCTTGTACCTTTTGTGCAGGCATTTCTTAACATGCGATACCTGGCATAGTCTGGGGGAAGCTGGGAGGCCTAATATTTCCTCCAAGCTTTGTCTCATTCCCTGAGACAGGTCAGTAACTCAGGAGAGATCCAGGGATGATGGTTGGCATGAACTCTAGTGCATTTGAATGGAGCGTAGGAGTTCCATGTAGTTAGAAATTTATCTTTAAAATAAATGAGGGCTTGGTCTATGGAAGGGGCAAAGGCAATAGGGGACCAATTGGAGCTGGGCAGTTCATTAAGAAGGAGATTAAGGTTTAAGGAGCTGAAGGAGCAGAGTTGCAGAATTTTGTGTGGTGGTTTTGGTCTATGGATTTTCTTGACTACGAAGGCTGGGTGATGATCACTGAGGGCATCCATGAGGATGCCTGATTTAATGACTCGGTGAGAGTGAGAGGTGACAGCCCAGTCTATCAGGGTGTGGTTAAGGGTTTTATGATTTAGGTGGGAGGGTTCCAGGATGAGTTGGGAGAGATTGAGAGACGTGATGTCATTACGTGTCTTGGCAGTTGTTGGTGATAGCCAGTTTTGTTTTACATCACCCAGGATGCATAGCTCGGCTTTATGTGAGAGGGAGGTTATGGAGAAATATAGAAACATAGAATTTGACGGCAGATAAGGACTGCTTGGCCCACCTTGTCTGCCCATTTCCCTACCTAACGGATAAGCTGCAGATCCTAGTTAACCAACAGCCTACTTCCTCCTACCCCCAACTAGAATTGCCTTATGTCTGTTCCATGCATTCTTGAATTCCCCTACTGTTTTTGACTCTATAACCTCCTCAGAAAGGCTGTTCCATGTACCCACAACCTTCTCTGTGAAGAAATACTTCCTCACATTACCTCTGAGCTGTCCCCCCTCTATCTTCAAATTGTGCCCCCTTGTTTTTGCACATCTCTTTTTCTGAAACATGCTACCCTCTTGGATTTTGTTGAGTCCCTTGAGGTATTTGAAAGTTTCTATCATGTCTCCCCCCCCCCCTTCAAACAACATGAAGTCTTGCTGTATTCTGACAATTGCAGTGATTCCCAACCTTTGAACTGCCCCGGAGAACAAAGAGTTACAGTAACTTTCTATGCAGGGCATAGAATGCTGAGCTCGAGCTTGGTTGAAGTCTCTGTCTGAAACGATTCAAACCTAAACCGTTAGATTCTTTACACCGCCTCACTGAACAGTCACTCCAGAGATTTCTCCTTCAGCTCGGTTCAAAAGTCGGTTAAAGTCTTTCAGTGTTAGTTGGTTTTTAAACCGAAAAAAGTATCCGCATAGTCGGTTCAGTCTCTGTCTGTGGTGCCGTGGGTACTAGATAGGAATTGTTCTGTTTTTCTGTGTGGAACTTGTAAAAGTGCGGCTCGGTTCGGCTGAACCGGCCATTTGTTAGTGAAATTTGTTTGTTTACTTAGTGTGTGGTTACCGGTTCTTATCGGTTCTAAACAAAACGTGTTTTGAACCATTTTTTTTCCAATACCCGTGACACAGGTAGGAACCAATAAGGGAGTCTTGCCTGGCGGTTGCTGAAAAAAGGGTAAGTTTGGTTAGGTTGGCCATGTCTGAGAAACCCAAGAAAAAAATGGGCCCACTGGCTTTCAACACTGCAGTGAGTGTGGGGAGGTCTTTGTTAAGGCCGATCCCCACACCACCTGTATTTATTATCTGGGTTTGACCACCTCGATTCAGACTGCCAAATATGTAAAATTGTTTCCAAATCTACCCTTGAGAAGAGATTAGGTAGACTGAGGGAAAAGGAGGCCGAGAAGTTCGCTGACCTGGATGGCCAGCCTAGTTCGGTTTCGACTGAACCAGAAGGAGTGCCCTCTGAACAGGGCGATACTTCTTCGGGCAAAAGGAGAGCCGATTCTGAGGGATCGGTTCTGGCAAAAAGAAAATGCAAAGATAAATCGACCGGTTCGGATCCAGAGGTTCATGTTCCGACCACTGAAGTGATAGCCAAGGTGATTCAGATTGTGGAATCGCTCTGTCTGGTTCCAACCGATCCGGCTCCTTCTGGCAGGGGTTCAGTTCAGTTGGTTCCCCTGGTTCAAGAGTATACCCTTCAAGATTTTTATGAACTGGAATTTGAAGAGGAAGGGGAATTTGAGGATGCTGATGTAAGTGAAGGTCTGGATGTGCCTGTGGAACCGGACATCTCCCCAGACAGACCTTCAGGTATTTCCCCTCCTAGGCTTTCTGAGTCCTCTTCTCACTTTATGTTTTACAGAAAGGTGGCAGAAACCCTCCAGCTTCCTGTGGAGGAGGCTGTGGAAGATAAAGAGGAGCCTGATTATGTAGAGATGATGGACATCCCAGAGTTCTGGAGACTGTCTATTACCCTCCATAAATCTTTTGGGAAACGGACACAAAAAATCTTAAAGGTCTCCTAACACTATACCTCCTGTGGATAGAAGAATGGACAAGAGGTATACACTTTCAGGCTCAGACACGGAGTTCTTATATCAACAATGCAGCCATGTTGGAGTAGTGCAGGCTGCTGCCTGCGACAAGGCAAATATTCCCTTGGCTTCACACCCCCCTGACAAGGACTCCAAGAAGATTGATGCCATGGCAGAGAAGCAGTACATGGCATCTTCTTTGGGACTCAGGCAAGCGAATTCCGTGGCCTATACAGCCAGGTACCAGAAGTACAGGTGGGACACTGTACTGGCACTGGCTAAACAGACCTCCCCCCAGCTAGCCAAGGAGCTGGAGGCGGTGGCTGCAGATGGGATTGAGGCATCTAAGGTTCAGTTTCATGCTGCTGTGGACTCTAATGATGTGTCATCAAGAGTCATGGCTACATCTGTGGCTCTTCGGAGGATGGCTTGGCTCAGATGTACTAGCCTCTCACAGGACACCCAGGCTAAGGCCATGGATTTTCCTGTAGTGGGTTATTCTCTGTTTGGGGAGCAGACAGAGAATTACATGAAGAAAATGGATGAGTACAGGACCACATACAGGAGTGTTCAGGCCAAGGAAAGGTAGACAACTCCTCAAAGGCAGCAGCCTTTTCAAAGGCCTTTTTACCAAGCACAGGCCTCTTCTTCCTTTTCTCAGAGGGGGTTCTTCAGAGGGAGAGGCAGAAGGGGGATGAGCAGGGCTGCATCCACTCCTCAGCCTAAAGCCCCTGCCAAGCAGACACCCTGATGGGCCTGCCCGAGTCGACTCTCCTATTCCAGTAGGGGGCAGGCTGGCTTACTTTGTCCAGGACTGGATGTCTGTTACATCAGACAAGTGGGTCCTGGAAGTAGTAAGCCAGGGACTGGGTCTCAGCTTCAAAAAATCTCCAAAGATGAGAGCCAGATCTTTTCCACCTGCAAATCTCTCATAAACTCTTGCCCTAGAGGCAGAGGTTTCTTCTCTCCTAGCTTTAAAAGCTATAGAGAGAGTACCTACTCTACACTGGGGCAAAGGACTGTACTCCACTTACTTCCTGACCCCCAGAAAGACAGGGGAGTGGCGACCCATCATAGACCTAAGATATCTAAACAAACATCTTTTAAAACCCAAGTTCAAGATGATAACTCTGGGAATAATCCTTCCCTCTCTAAGGCCACGGGACTGGCTAGCCTCCCTGGACCTCAGAGACACCTACTTTCACATTCCCATCAGGTGCTCCCACAGAAAGTACCTCAGGTTCGAGTTGCCCTCGGGTCACTAGCAGTTCAGAGCAATGCCCTTTGGCCTAACCTCAGCCCCAAGGGTTTTCACAAAGTGCCTGGCAGTAGTAGTTGGCTTTCTAAGAAGGCAAAGATTTCCATTTTTCCATATCTGGACGTACACAATAGTGGGTCAGTCTCCAGACCAAGTCAAGTCTCACCTACAAGTGACCCAGCAAGTGCTCACTTTCTAGGATTTCTTCTCAACCTTCCCAAGTCAGTTCTCGAACCAGTCCAACTTCTTACCTTTATAGGGGCAGAACTGGACACACTCAGAGCAAGAGCCTTTCTTCCTCTAGAAAGGGCAAGGGTTCTTATGGAACTAGCTTCTTCCTTCAACCTTCGGGTATCTCGACCAACAAGGCATTTCCTCCAGCTCTTGGGCCACATGGCAGCTTCAACAAAATGGTCCAAGGGGCAAGATTCCAGATGAGGGATATTTAGTTCCACCTGAGAGCTTTCTGGTCTCAAAGAAAGGATTCCCTCACCAAACTGATCTCAGTGACTCTGACCTTGATCCAAGCCCTCCAGTGGTGGCAGGATCAGGACAATTTAAGACAAGGTGTTCCTTTTGTTGCTTAGCCTTGTTCAGTGGTCCTTACCACTGATGCTTCTCTCCTGGGCTGGGGAGCCCACCTGGGGTCCCTTACTGCCCAGGGGCTGTGGTCCCCCCAAGAATCCCTTCTCCACATCAATCTTCTGGAGCTCAGGGCAGTTTTTCTGGCTCTAAAAGCGTTCTCACAGTCAGTACAGAACCAGGTGGTTCAAGTCAGAACAGACGACACCACCATCATGTGGTACATCAACAAGCAGGGAGGTACTCGGTCCACGGCCTTGTGCATAGAAGCCATGAAGTTGTGGTCCCTGGCTTATTCCCTGCAAACCTCTGTTGTAGCAGTTCACCTTCCAGTGAAGGACAATGTGCTGCAGATGCACTGAGCAGGATTTCTCAGGCCATCACGATGGTTCTGGATTGGTGAAGAAAGTGATTTTTTCTGGCACAGGCCCCATCTTGAAAAATCACTTAACACTTGAGTGTCCAGGGACCATAGATCTCTTTACAGCCACAGACAATCACCAACTCCCTCTCTTTTGTTGCAGACCTCCAGTCCTTATCTCAGTCCTTCTGGACGCCCTGATCCTGAATTGGGAAGGGAAGTTTCTGTATGCCTTTCCCCCCTCTCCACTCTTGTTCAGAGATTTGGTAAAAATAAGGTCTCAACCTTGCAAGGTGATTCCAATTACTCCAGACTGGGCCAGACAGCCCTGGTACCCCCTGTTGCTGTCTCTAGCAGTCTATCTTCCCCTCTCTCTTCCCAGGAATTACAACTTGTTAACATCCTCTCAGGGAAGGATTTGGTATCCCAGTCTTCAGTCTCTCAATCTCAAAGCATGGCTCTTGAAGAGTTAGAGTTTGCAGATCTGCATCTTTCCCAAGGGGTTCTGGATATCCTCAAGGCTTCTCGAAAGCCCTCCACCAGAAAGACTTACAACTCCAAATGGAAAAGACTCAGCATTTGGTGTTCTAAGAAGCATGTTTCTCCAGACACTGCTGAATAGCCAACGGTTCTGGATTATATTGTCCATCTTAATGGCCTATACCTCATACCTGCTACTGTCAAGGTACACTTGTCAGCTGTTTCTGCGTTTTTGTCTGTGGGGAAGCCTTCCTCACTATCTTCCCATCCTGTGTTCTGTAAATTTTTTAAAGGATTGCTTCACACCAATCCTCCTTTTAGAGGCCCTGCCCCTGCCTGGGATTTGAATGTTTGCATTGCTCAACTTATGCAAACCCTGTTTGAGCCTATGTCTTTAGCAGAGCTTAGGTACTTGACTTGGAAAACTGTGTTCTTGGTAGCCATTACCTCTGCCAGGCGTATCAGTGAATTGCAAGCCCTGTCAGTGGAACCTGATTTTATCTCATTCACAGGGATAAAGTGGTCCTTAGAACCAATAGAAGGTTCTTGCCCAAAGTGGTTTCAGACTTCCATTTAAACCAGCCTATGTCTCTCCCTGTTTTCTTCACTGATCATTCTTCCTCAGGAGAGAGGAGGCTACACAGTTTAGATGTCAAAAGAGCCCTTAGTTATTACATAGAGCGTACCAAGGGTCACAGGTTTGACTCCTTCCAGTTGTTCCTCACTTGTGGAGAAGTGGGAAAGGGCAAGCCTGACACCAAAAGATCTATTGCCAGGTGGATTGTGTCTTTTATACAATTCTGCTATGAAAAGCTGGGAAAAACTCCACCCTCAGGCCTTTGGGCTCATTCCACAAGAGGTACAGCTGCTTCCCTGGCTGCTGCCAGGGATATCCCTCTCTTAGAAATTTGTCAAGCAGCCACCTGGAAAACAGTCCATACCTTTACCAAGCATTACTCTCTGGATATCCAGGCTAGGAGTGATGCTCGGTTTGGCACAGCAGTACTTCAGAGCATATTACCAAAGTAGGCTCTGTCCTCCTCCTTGGAGGTACTGCTTGGTAGTCTGAAATTGTCAGAATACAGCAAGACTTCATGTTGTTTGAAGAAAAAAAATTACTCACCTTAGTAATTATAATTCTTCTAATGGAGTCTTGCTGTATTCTGACCTCCCTTCCTGCCTCCACTCTCAGAACCTGTTTTTGGGAAGTGGGTGGGCAGGTGCAGTGTTGCACCCCAGGGGTGTTTTTTGCTTGTACCCTCCTCCTTTTTGTTTGGGTGCTGATTTATTATTGTTATTTATAGTACATTGGGTTTTGTTTTGGGGTTTCCTGACTTGAGTCTTCCTTGGGAATTCCAAACTTTTTTCAGCCAGTTGGCTAGTAAGAATTTTTACAATTTCCACATATAATTTTTAGTTTAGTTGGGCTCGTAAGAATCTGATGGTTTAGGTTTGAATCACTGCAGACAGAGACTTCAACTGAGCTTGAGCTCAGCATTCTATGCCCTGCATAGAAAGTTAACTCTTTGTTCTCCGGGGCAGTTCAAAGGTTGGGAATCACTTCAATTGTCAGAATATAGCAAGACTCCATTAGAAGAAATATAATTACTAAGGTGAGTCATTTTTTCTTCCTCGAGGCTATACATCTTTAGGTAATGAGATCCAAAGTATCAGATGCCTTGGAGCCAAGTCAACAGTAGATGCCAGCTATGAAGATAGGGGAGGAAAAAGGCAAGGTATTGTTTACTACAAGTGCTTCTTAAGTGGAGGATTTTATAGTATATGGTTTGGCCTTTTTCTGCATGGAAAATGGTAGCTTTCAAATTCTTACTCGGTATTACTCAGTTTTTAAAGGTAGAAGGAGGCACTGAGCCCATCTTGACTACCTTCCCCACTCCATGTGGGGTATATTATTTATTGCTGTATCCCAGAATATATTCATCTAGTTAGGTATTACGATCTGTCTGCTGTGACATCTTAGACCTCTTGGTTTAGTGACATATTAACATTGCACTCAGCCATTAATAGGGTATCCTGAAGAATATTAAAAAGCAACAGAAGATCCCCCCGTCCCTTTGTAGTTGAAGGTCATATAGGTGTAGGGACGGTTCAAAGTTCAAAAAAGTTGTTGTACTATCGTTCTGACATCACATTGATAGTACAACAACATTACAACCTTGAACTGCCACCTGATTGGCTCACTCAATGTAGCTTTAATGGGAAAAATATCAGAAACACGATAGTGCAATTTAGTGAGTGCCAGTCAGTGAACCTAGTTTTGACTTGAAGAGCCTCACAAGGCTGTGTGTCACAAAAGTGAAATTTTTTTTAAATTTCATTTTAAAAAGAAACAGTGCCAAAAACAGAAAACAGAAGCCAGAGTAAGTGGGAGCAGGAAGAACCAGGAGCCAGAGGGAGCAGCACTAGATAACACAGAAGGTAACAGGCAAACTTAAAAAAAAAAAAAAAAAAAGAAATAAGCAGCAACTATATACTATATAAAAATAGGTGACCATCCACAACTACAGAGTTTCCATCTCAGGAGATACATTGAGACCTCTCAAGCTTCTCTCCTCGAGGTCTCTATGATGTCATCAACTCCTCAAATGGAAATACAGCCTTGTTGTGGATGGTCACTCATCCACTGTTCTACATATGCTAGTTACCTAATGGTGTTCTACAGTAGTCATATGGGGAAGATTTTCAGTTCCATCACACTGGAGGCATTTATATGCTGTAGGTTTTGATCTTTACGTTCTAAGTGTTGGCAGTTGTCTAGTAGTTGAGAAGTAGTTTACACTGATGGAAGTGGCATTACGTCAAAGAGCACCCAATCGCTGATGTAAACCAGACCTTTACTGAGGTATTGAGGAGGGTTTCCATAATGAGTGCAGCTCACCACCTGTACTTAATTATCTCTTTCAGCCACCAGTGTTAACTGCTGACATACAGAAAACACTTAAAATAAACACAGCCTATGATTTGGATGAAGGTTCATCAAAGTCCCAGAAATTCCAGCCTCAAAGAATGTAAATATTCTGCTTAGTGTGAAGAGATTCTGAATAATAATTGTCCTACACACAATGCTAATTTTACAATATCTGAAAGTTTAGCATGGAAGTCTGTTTTTGTGTTAGCAAACATACATTCGTAATATGAATTCTTTTAACCAAGTGAGTTTCTATAATTATATGTACTTTGGTTTCCATCTATATTTCTTTGAGAGACAGCTACTATACTGAGTACACTTTTTTTGTGGTAATGCCAGCATCAAGTGTAGTAAATTATTGTATTTACCTGCACAAAGCTCCTAAATGTCAGACACATATACTACTTTACATGAAGCAACATGACGCAAGACCTTCAGTCTGTTGCATCTGTGTCCCTTTTATTCTAACAGTAATAATCTAAAATGTAATTCTCTAAGAATTCAACTTGTGCGTCCTGTTTAGAAAATGGGTTGAAAATATCCTGGTCTCTGATTGGCTGACACCCTTGCCGGGGGGGGGGGTACATGAATTGCCAACAGAGACTGGGAAAAAACTAGTACCTTGCCAGCCAGCCCCATGACAACATATATCACAATGCCACACTCCAATTTATAAAACTGAAAGGTAGCCATTTCTTTCACTTGCTTGGCAAGTGAACCAGCCCCTCCACCCAACTGCAATTCAGAACTTCATTTCTTATTAAAATTGCATTCTTACTGGTACACAAACCAATGTTTCCTGATTCTCTTGTTCTTTTTTTCTTTTCACCCATTATAGCACTTTCTGTAACACTCAGGGTGAGGGTTATTGCTGTCCACCTTGTTAACACTACACAGACACTCACAGCCAGCAGCTTTCCCTGACTGCACAGCTCCAGTTCCAGTAAAGTGTCTTTCTTCTTCATACAACCTCGACTGCCGTTACTCTACCCATTCTGTGCCTCTGTTTACTGTCTTGCAGTCCTCATTGTACTTAGGAGCAGAACAAATGTATAGTAACAAAGAGAAAAAGAGCACATACTTCTCAGTGGGGAAACAGAAACAGGACAAGGCAGTTGTACAGACTGGGGGGGGGGAGGTGATGATTATCAATGCTCACATTTATACTGATGGAGGAGAGGGGAGGTGCTTAAAGAAGTGAAAGCCAATGCCAAAAAGAAAAATAAGGGTCTTCTTCACAATTATTTCCTTCTTTTCTCTTTTTTTTCTCCTTTTAACCTTTTTTTATTTTTTTACATATTTATTTATTAAAAATCAGCAAATACCTATTTTTGTAGTGCTATAATACCCTCCAGGGTGGCTGGTATGGGTATACCCTCCTTTCCAGAGGTTATAAGGCCCTCTACTTGTGTCATGCCTCATTACACTCATGAATGGGTGGGTATAGCCTAATACCACCCATCCTGTTGGGTATTATTGTTTACATAAACTCGCCATTAAATGTAAGGAATTATTGTTTTTTCATCTTGAGAGCTGGCTACTGTCTGTCCTTCCTTTCCCCCAGAGTCATGTTGTTTCTTTGATAGCACCAGCTCTTTTGCTTCATCCTCTCCTGGGGTTTATATACTACCTTGATATACAAGTTACTAGTGTGGGTGTTTCTTCCCAAGCTGTTTAGTAATGCGACATATATAACCTGCTCTCTTGAACCTACAGTATTTTATTTATTTATTAGGATCTGGGATTAAACACCTTTGAACTGAGAACTCTTTTACAAAGTTCCACGTCAATAGGAGGGAAGACAGTATTACAAGGGTTCAAGCAACATAGAGTATAAAACATGTACAATATTTGCAATACTGACAATGGATTATTCAAGCAGGTTTATATTAACAAAAAAAACTGTAGAGGGTAAGACGCCCATAAGGTTGCATTTACAGTAAGTTATAGGAGAGGATAGTTGCAGGTAGTAGAAGGTTGGAGTCAGTTTGCTGAGGCAGTAGTTAGTGGAGAGAAGAAATAGGCGGTAGGGAAGGGGGGGGGCTAAGAGATGATGGGAGGGGGTAGTAGGGTGGGAAGGGGATTTGCTGCAGTCATGGACCTTGTCAAGAGAGACATGAGGGGTGGATGCATGAGGCAGGTGGCCAAGAAGAGTTTTGAGCCACCAAGTGAAGGTAGGGGGTGGTAGAGATGGCCTGGGCATACCATGGTGGGAATTGCATATAGGTAGGACAGAGCCCAGAGGCAGAGGGACTAGTGGTAACAGTCACAGGTGCTGGATGTGGAAAGCTGCTGGAGTAGTAGTCTCTTGAAGGGGCCCAGAGTAGGTTGAGCAGAGATGTCCTGGCTGAGGGCATTAAACCAGAGAGGTGCTCTGTAGGCAAAAGAGCACTGACTCTGCATCATTCAAAGATGAGGGACGTGGTAGAGGTGAGTGTTAGCACGTCTTGTCCATTGTGTATTGCTTCTGTGTGGCTGAAGTAGGTTTGCTGTGCCATGGGGGAGAATTCTTAGTAGAGCCTTTTTTGCCAGCAGGCAGGTTTAGTAGTGTAACCTCCCACTAAGTTGGAGTCAGCATGTTTGCACATAGAGGTCACAGGTATGGGTGAGACGCTCAGCTTCTGTAAGCAGCCGGCAGGCCTTGTTCAGTGCCACTGATATTCTGCAGAGGGCGGTGGGACTTGCAGCACCATAGATGACCAAACCGTAGTCTATGACAGAGAGGACGTAGCTGTTGATTGCTAGTCTAAGAGTGTCTGACGTGAGACAGTGCTTGTGCCTGTGAAGGAGACCAATTTTGTAGTTGACAGTCCTAGCTACATTACTGATGTGCTGGTCATAGGCCAGGCTGCTGTGAAGTGTGACCCCAAGATATTTAGAGTGCTGGGTATGTTCGAACAGAGTTCCAGATGGAATACTAATGTTGAGAGTGTTTGACTTGTATTTGCTTCGAGTGCTGCAGAACATCATGGTTTTGTTTTTTTACTGTTTAGGATAAGTTTGTGTCCCTGGAACCATTCCTCAACAATCCCAAAGCTATGTTGCAGCTTGCACTCAAGATTCTTTGGGGTCTGGGCAGTTTGAGAAGATTACTGCATCATCTGCGTAGAGTAGCATCTGCTGTGGGCAGTGGCATGGTAGGTTGTTGAGAAAGATGCTGAAAAGGAGCGGTCCCAATATGAAGCCTTGTGGGACCCCAGATTTTACAGGCAGATAATCAGAGACGACATTGTTTATTTTCACTCTTTGTGTACGTTGTCCTAGGTAGCTTTTGAACCAGAGGTTTGATTTTGCAGAGAGGCCAATGGAGGTTAATTGGTTTAAGAGGAGGGAGTGGTGGACAGTATCAAAGGCCTTTGAGAGGTCAATGAATACTGCCCCTGCTAGGGTTCCTTGGTCCAGGAACTGGTGAATAAACCCAGTGAGTTCAAGTAGTGCTGTGGAGGCACTGTGACCTTTACAGAAACCATGCTGCTCTGGGCATTGGATTGAGTATTTTACAAGATATTAGACCAGCTGGTCAGCCACTATGCATTCTAGCGCTTTGGAGAGCGGTGGCAGAATTGAGAAGATGGGCCTGTAGTTTGACAGCAATACCCTATCTCCATTTTTGTACACAGGAGTCATGATGGCCGATTTCCACAGCTGTGGGAGTTGCGAGTGGCAGAGCGACATGTTCAGGATCTTGTGGTTATGGGAAGGAGAACTTCATCAATAATGAGGGCAACTAGTTTGAGGTCCAGTGTGACTGCACTTTGTCTTGATTTCCCGAGCACTTTGAGGAGGTATTTCCTGACTTGTGCGGTGGTAAGTTTCTTGAAGTAAAAAGGAGGGGCTGAGTGAGAATGAGCATCAGTAGTAGAGGTGTTGGAGTGTGGAGGCTCATCGAAGAAGTCTGGGGGGAGTGTCCCAGAGAGGTCCGAGAGTGCTTCATTGAAGGCGTTGGCTGAGGTGAGTGGGTCCTGGGTAGGTGTTCCCTGTATATTAATTAGGTTTGGCGCTGATTTCACATCCTTATCTAAGACTTCCTTCAAGTTTTTTCCGTCACCCCAGGAGGCAATGAGTGACTCCCTGTGGTGTATTGATTTGTCCTGGCATATTTCCCAGGTGCAAGCATTTCTGGCTTGTTTGTAGGCTAGTACGTCTGTGGGTTTACCCGACTGTCTGGCAAGGTGCCATAGGTGATCACAATTTTTCAGTTTGCTTATAAGGTCAGATGATAACCATGGGTTAACTGACCCCCTTGCTTTGACCTTTTTGTGAGGCGCATGCACGTCACAGACTTGTGTGAATTGTTTTATGAAATAGTCCAATGTAGTATTAACTTCAATTTGTGACCAGTCAGAAGTGGCAAGATCATGTTTCAGGGACTGAATATGCCCACGCTTTAGTACCCTACTGAAGGTGAAGCGTGGAGGTGGCTTGAGGAATTTGTTTGACCAGTTACACAAGACTGGGGAATGGGCACTCATAGCATCAGGGTGCATTATCACATTGGTAAGTCATTCTGGGTTGCTTGAGAGTATCCAGTCTAGGAGGGTGCTGGTGCCTGTTTTGTAATTAAGCCTGGTAGGGAAGGAGACAAGCTGGGTGAGGTGAACTGCTGAGATATTGTCTGTGTATGTGCATGCATCAGGTGAGAGCCAATGTATGTTAAAGTTCCCTAGTAAGATGGTCTCAGAGTTAGTGGGCAGGCAATGGATGAAGTCGACAATACCCTTGAAGCCCCTTTTGTGTTAATTAGGGGGAACATAAACAGAGACAATAGTTAGGGATTTGTTGTGTGCCCCAAGTATGACTTTAACTGCTAGGGCCTGGGCATGGGGCCTGAGATCCACCTGGGGGAGGGCAAGACCTTTGATAATGTCCTTGATGTAGATGGCACAGCCACCCCCTCTCTTGGAAGCCCTGTCAAGCCTGAAAACATTGAAGCCAGGGACGGCAACTTCATTATCAGAGATCTTAGGTGAGAGCCAGGTTTCCACTACTGACAGGATGTCAGGGTTGTGCTGTGCACTCCAGGCTTGAAGTTGGTCCAGCTTGCTTGGGAGGCTTCAAATGTTTATTGATGCAATTTTGTATACCTATGGAACATGATGTTCAAAAGGTAAGCATGGCACTAATAGTGTTAGTGCCATGCTAACCAAGAACAGCATGAACCGATGGGGTGGGGCCACATGCAAAGGTCTCTAATGTGCTTCCATGACCCAGCAGTGCAATCACACAGAATATACTACTGCATTTATACAAATGAGGAATCTCCCATGCATACAAGGCACGCTGGTATTTTCAAAGGTTTTGGCAGCACTAAACAGCCTTCCATTACAGTGCTGTTTAATGCTCCCAAATCGTACCCTTCTCTATCTGAAGTGGTGTGTGATTACCTCACAAAATGCTGCCAGATACAGCATTAACGTAACAGCATTGTAATACAAGTCAATTACATATTGCACCGATCATATTGCCCCCTATTTATATTGCAGAGCAGGTAGTCCAGGTTATGCATCATGCTGGTGAATTTTGCAAGGTATGTGGTAGAGCAGCCTGTTTTGGTTATTGTTCCTTACACAGTATGGTTACTGATATCCTTGGACATGCCAATAGTGGCCCCTTCTTACATCCCCCCCAGTCACTGCCAGATACAAACATAATGTAACAGACCCACCTGCAGGCCCCAAACCCCTATTGCCACCCCCTCAGTGTGCAATAGACCCCCTTCATCCCACCTGCCATTCAGGTCTCCCAACACACCCACATCTTCCACTCTCCAATAAGGCTATATGGTAGTTGAGATGGTGACTGGCACAGTGCATTACTCAACACTTTGGCCAGCCACTTTCTGAATGACACAGAGTGCTTGTGCACTTGCAGCAGAAATTACAGTAGGTGAACAATTGCTCTCTGTCATTTAGATGGTGGCCAGTCAAAGTGGTAGGTGGAGGTCTGTGCCATTCACCATCTTTCTTGATGAACAGCGGCATCAGTATGTGAACAGTTGCTCTCCATCATTCAGATAGTGACCAGCCCAGGTAGTGAGCAGAGGGCTGTGCCATTTGCCATCTCTACTGCCATATACCAGCATTGATGGGGAGGTCAAGGGTGTCCTGAGCAGATGGGTGGGAGGAGGTCTGCTGCACAATTGGGGGGCCTGTGATTATGAGGTTGGTGGATGCCAGCCTCTCAAATCTCTCGGCTGGTTCCAGTCCTTCCAGCCTGATTAATATTAATTGGTCCTAGCAGGAGATGCCCTCTCGCCACATAAGAGAGGAACCCCTTCCGACTCTGTACTCAGTCCCATCCTTTTTTCCATCATTCTCAATTATTTTTAAATGACCTGCTGTTTTGTGTACTTTCACATGTATGCCAGCGACTCAGTTCTTCGCTTCCTTATTTTTTCTGCCCGTGAACTGGAAGCTGCTCTGCAGCAGGATTATGAAAATGTCCAGAAGTGGCTCCACAAGAACCAGATCTCCTTGAATACTAAAATGATAGCCTCCAAGACCTTTGTTAGCAAGTAGAGAATGGCCAAGACTCAAAATCTCTTGATTTTAAGTACGTCATATGGCTCTATGTTGGAGGCTGCGCCCTATTTCAGATTCATTGGTGTTGGGTTAAGCTAACAGCTTGATTTTTCCAGACACATGCTGCAAATGTCATCCATTCAAAACTACTCCCAAATCTAGGTGCTCTGTACAGAAAGAAATCCTGTATCCCTTACCCAGTTGGCTGTAAGATTAGTCTCAAAATGATCCTCCTTACATTTGGCTATAGAGATGATCTCTACAGTGCAGCCCCCAAATCCTCACTGGTCTGACTGCACCCCCTCTACTACTTCTGTCACTTTGCACTGAACTTCCCACCCTGCACCCACCACTGCATCATCCATACTGATCTTGCACTCTTTTCTCTTGAAGGACAATGCCTTCTCCCCTGAGCCACTGTGGTATCTAAGTTCTGGCTGTTTGCTCTCCCCTGTTATCTCTTCTTTATCTTCTCTACCTTCAACCCCTCTACATACCATACTCTGCCAAGACTTCTGGCCCTCATCTCTTCAACTTTTCCTTACGAACATACGAAATTTTCCAGCAGACAAAGGCCTAGAGGTCTATCAAGTCTGCTTGAATGTGCAGCTAGCACCCCTTATTCTGCAGCTGCCCCTCCCTTCCACCCTTCCCCTTCATTAACCCTCCCCCTTGTCCTGTCCCATCCTCGTTTGAAGCAGTCCACTGTTCTACTGCATACCACTTCTGCAGGTAACTCATTCCACCCAGCCACCACCCTCTCTGTAAAAAAGTGTCTCCTCATCTCCCTCCTGAACCTTCCTTGCTTCAGTCTCATATCATGGCCCCTGGTGGCCCTCCCCCCCTTACTTTGAACAGCCCCTCTCTATCCGTCTTGTTTATTCCTTTCATGTATTTAAAGGTTTCAATCATGTCACACCTGTCTCTCCTCTCCTCCAGTGAGTACATGTTCAGCTCCTTCAACCTCCTCTCGTATGATAAGTCCCCCAGCCCCTTGATCATCTTTGTCGCCCTGCGCTGCACCCCCTCCAGTAACTTAATGTCCCTCTTCAGATATGGATGCCAGTACTGCACGCAGTACTCCAGGTGAGGTCTAACTAATGACCTATACAGTGGCAGAATCACCTCCTCCCTCCTCGAGGATATACCCCAAACCCTCCCAGTCTTTTGTTGTGCAGATTCTTGTTTCTTGCACCTAATTGCAGATTGCCTGCAATAAAATTGCCTTCTCACTGCCTTCTCCTCTGTCCCCTGACTTGCAGCCGGCATTGCCCTCCAGCTCCAGCCGCAGAAGGGGCTCCGAGCCGCCAGCGGGCCAGCGGTGACCTCCAGCCGACCAAGAGTTCCAGGAGGCCGGAGAAGAAGTGTGAAAGGTAACGGGCAAAGCCGCAAAATTTTGCCCGCCTCCCCCCTCTTGGTTAATTGTATTTATACACTCTTTCCCCGCCATTTCTCTCATCCACGCCCACATCTAATTCCCTTCTCTGTTAACCCATACCTACCCCGACAATGCTAACTTGTTTCTTTTCTCCTTAACCTCTCATCTCCCCATTCCATTATGATAATCATATTATACCCCTGTCATGACGAATAAGTTAATGAATATGTTCTGCTCCACTGCCATCCACAATGTACAACCATCTATTCCTTATTCACTTTGAACCACTATTACACTGCAACCCCTGGGGTATCCCACATAAAGCCTCTCTAACAATCCAGCTCTCCCTAGCCCTTTACATGTATCCTGGATCTATAAAACCTCTATGCCTGTCCATCAGACTCCTATGTTATGATAAAAGACACACCTATATAACAGCACCATCTCCCACTACACAGTGTGCATCTAGGATTAAGAGGAAATGCTCTGATCACTTCTATCCCTATCCCTTGGAGCCCTAGTCAAATTAATCTTCTACCTCCTTTTATGCATTGGCACCATTGAGATTAATCCTGGCCCATTGTCAATTTATCTTCCCTTCTGAGCTGACTACCATAAAAGGACTAAGCTTCATACACTTCAATGCTTGCAGCCTCTAAAAAGTTCATCTTAATACAGGCTTGGGTGGCACATACTCTTCCAGACTTCTGGTCATCTCTGAATCTTGGCTCAGGCCTACAACAAAAGACAGTGTTGTAAACCTTCCCATTACCAGCTCTTCAGAGCAGATCGCCCTTCCAGGGTGGTGGGGTGGCCATATACATTAAGGACACCATCTCTGCAACCTGCCTCATCAACACATCTGAGCCAAATGAATTTGAATGTTTATCAATCAAAATTTGCCTTCCTAATTGTCTCCATTTAAACTGATTGGATGCTATAGGCCCCTCTGCAGGCCTTAAACTGCTTTCTCACCTAGGGTCAATTCTCAACCAAGGCCCTGAAGATACCGTCATCCTTGGTGATTTGAATTTAAACTGGTTGTCTAATGTATCTGCACTTTGATAACCTTTGTGACACCTATGGATTCACACAGCTGATTAAAGACCCAACTAGGATTAACCAAGAAATTCCAGCAACAGCTCACTCCTGGATATTATGTTGGTAAACAAGCCTCACTTATACTCACATGCAGGAGTACTGCCAAGTGATGTGAGTGACCATTACCCTATAGCTGGCATAAGATCCACACTCAAACCACCAAATCCTGCAGAATTTATCCTCAAAAGGTCAAAAGAATTTCAATATCTCAGGTTACCTCCATGACCTGAGTACTACAATATATTGGCAAGATTTCTATCTTACAACCTCTGTTGAAACAGCACTCCAGACTTTAAAGGATATTATCACCAATGTTCTCAATATTCATGCACCTATCACCAGTATCAGAACTAAGGTAAAATCCTGCCCTTGGTTCACCTCTGAGCTTAAAGCAGCCTTTGAGAACCAGAGACAAGCTGTGGAAAGGCAAGAAAAACAAAGGACACCAGTGATTGGCTAAATTTCAGAAAAGCAAGGAATTCATGTACAAAAAAATAAGAACTGCCAAAACTGCCTACTATACAGCTGAATTGGATGCCTCCTACACAACCCATCCAGACTTGGGGTACAATAAAAGGACTTCTGGGCCAGAATTCTACTCCTGCCTTAACCACCAAATTGCTACTAAATGACACAGAAATTACAGGTAAACAAGAAATCTTAAATACCTTCAATGTTCACTTCACCACTGCTGGCCTAGCATTTGACTCATCACCTGCAAATATCCTGAGATCTTCCTTGAACCTGCAAACTACTGTGGGACAAATGGCCACTTCAACTTTTTCCTTCATCCCAATATCCGTGAAAGAAGTGGAAGATCTCCTCTAATTTAGACACAACTAAAAGTGCAGGTGCAGACTCCTGGATCCCTATTTCCTGAAAATTGCTTCACATGTCTTATCTGCCCCTTACTCATCTCTTCAATCTTTCCTAACTACTGGATCCATTCCATCTACTTGGAAAACAGCTCAAGTAGTTCCATTACTCAAATCTGGTGATACTAGGGATCTCAACAATTACAGACCTATCTCCATCCTACCAGTACTATCTAAGATGCTCGAAAAACTAGTAAACCTCAGTTAAGGGACTATCTGGATAACAATAACCTTCTAAATTCTGCACAATCTGGATTTAGATCAAAGCATAGCACCATTACTGCCTTTTAGCCAAGGTAACCAACGATTGGCAGACTAATTTGGACAAAAAATTTTACCTGTGTTGTGTTTCTGGATTTGAGTAAAGCCTTTGACACAGTGGATCATGACTTATTACTCACCTCCTTAACTCATTAGGCCTGGATTCCTATCACTCAACTGGTTTAAGGATTACCTTTCAGATAGGTCGCAACTGGTTAGAAATGGAAATTACCTATCCACCTCAAAACCTCTGCTAAGGGGTGTACCACAAGGCTCTATTCTTGGCCCTATCCTCTTTGCTATTTATATAAACAATATTGATGCCAACCTCACTCAATCTAACATTCATCTGTTTGCTGATGATACTGTATTGTATGTCAGCAATCCTCACCTTTCAAAGCCTGTGAACTTCTACAATCCGAATTCTCCATTCTGCAGCACAATCTACTTGACAAAAACTACTTCTAAATGCAAAAAACAAAAGCTATGTTCTTACCACAAAGAGCTGTATACCACTACCCCAGCATCCAACACCTACATATATCCACCTTACTTGGAGAGAAACTTGAATTTGTTGATAACTTCAAATACCTTGGAGTCTGGATAGATAACAGGCTTGACTATTCTGTCCATATTGAAGAGTTACTTAAGCTAAGACAGAGGTCGACTATTTTTAGAATAAAACATTACCTAAACAGTGATTCCAAAAAGGTTAATTCAGGCCTCATTCCTATCCCTCATTGATTATGCTGATTTTCTCTACTGCCATTGTTCAAGTCATCTCTTACATAAGCTGGACACCCTGTATCACAGGTCCATAAGATTTATTACTGACCTTCCCTCCAACACCCATCATTGCTCCCTTTATATGGCAGTCAACTGGACATCATTGCAACACAGAAGAAATAGGAATGCTGTTATCTGGATACTCAAAGCGTTAACAGGCAAACTACCACCTATATCACTGATTGCTTTACCCAAATTACAACCAGGCCATACACCTTAAGGATCAGTAAACTCATCACATTAAAGGTCCCCAATGCCTGCACCGGTATGGGAGGGCTGCTTTCAGCTATTCCTTAGCAGCTGCATGGAACTCTCTCCAAAAATCCATGAAGCTAGATAGCCTACTACCTCTGGCATCCTTCAAAAGATTGTTCTCCGCCTTTTTCCAGAGCTCTGCAATTGCTTTTATAAAGCATAATCCCCACCAATCTGACCCAACTAAACCTCCCTTTTCTATCCATTATATTAACTCAATTTCTTTCTTCCAATCACCTATTATATTCACTTAAAAACTAGTTTAGACCATATAACTTATATTTTAGGACTGCTATACCTTTTGTCCTCTTTTTTTCCTACAGGCTAAATGGTTCTATTGTTACTTGTATATATGTAAATTGTTGTATATAATCATTTCATGCCATTGTATTGCTATTTATTCTATTCTTGTCTATGTAATAATACTTGTATCCTCATTTGTATGACCACTCAGGTCCATCTTGTAAATGAGCTTTGCTCAATGATGTTCGCCTGAATAAATAAAGATTTTGATTGATTGATTGATTGATTGATACAACCCAGCATTTTGTTGGCCTTTGCAGCTGCCTTCCTACATTGTGCTGAGTTGTTCATTGACCCTGTAATGAGCACACCCAGATCCTTCTCCTCCTCCTCTGTCTGGGCTAGCTGCACTCCCCCTAGCTGGTAGCTCCTCCTTGGGTTCTTCATCCCAAAATGCAGCACCTTGCACTTTTTGGCATTAAACCCCAGTTGCCAGGTGTCTGACCAGGTTTCAAGCTTTGCCAGATCATCCTGCAACCCCTGCCATCCTCCTAGGTCATCCACCACCGCACCAACCTTGGTATCATCAGCAAACAGACTGATCTTGCTCTTGATGTCCCATGATATGTCTGCAATGAATATCCCAAACAACACTGGTCCCAACACCGAGCCCTGTGGGACACAGCACGTCACTGCCCTTGGGTGTGAGAGCTCCCACCCACCACCACCCTCTGTTGCCTTCCTGCAGCCAGTTTCCTACTCATCTCACTAGCTTTCCCGCCCCTGTGCCTACTTAACTCCTCCCAGCCTTCCATGTGGCACCGAGCCGAATGCCTTACTGAGAGTCCAGATACAGGACATCCACTGCATGGCCCCTGTCCAGCTGCTTCAGTTACCCAGTCATAGAACTCGACCAGGTTGGTTTGGCAGGATCTGCCACATATGAAGCCATGCTGTCTGCTGTCCTGTAGTCCTTTGGCCTCTAGGAGGGCCACCAGCCTCTCCTTCAGGATGGTCTCCATTAGCTTGCCCATGATGGATGTGAGGCTCACTGGTCTGTAGTTTCCGTTCATCCTTGGGCCACTCTTGTGAGGGCACCACGAGCCATCCTCCAGTCCTGAGGTACACATCTCAATGTAGTGAGGCATTAAATAGGTCTGCCAAAGGTCCTGCAAGGACCTCTGCCAGCTCCTTCAGTACCCTGGGGTGGATGCCATCTGGATCTGGCGCCTTGTCCACCCTCAGTGCCTTCAAACCCTCTTGAACTCTGCCCTCCATGATTTCCCCATCTGTCACCACTTCCCCCCCTGCTTCTGCCATTTCTCCCACCTTGGGTGTCACCCCCTTCTTCTCTTTAGTAAATACTGAGCAGAAGTACTCATTAAGTGCTTTGCCTTATCGCACCTCTGCTTCCACCCAACCCCTCCTTCCTAATCCTTACTATGTGGTCCTTACAGCTGCTTTTCTCCTGATGTACTTAAAGAAGTCCTTCCCCTTCTTAATGCCTTGTGCCAGCCTGAGTTCCTGAGATGCTTTGGCTCCTACTGCCCTTGTCACCTCCTTCGATTCTGTCAAGTACTCCTCTCTGTCCTCCCCTCCCTGTTTTCTTGTACTTCCTAAAGGCAGCTCTTTTCCTTTTCCATGACCTCCTTGCTCAACCAGCTTGGTTTCTTAGCCCTAGCCTTCTTGCTCTGGGCTTTGCAGCAGATTTTGGTTGCCTCCACTATCCCCAGCTTTATGAGCTCCCACCTCTGGTTAGTATCCATACTAGACTGAATTCTGGCCAGGTACCCTTTTACCACTTCCCCCATTCTCCCAAAGTCGGCCTGAAGTTCAGCACTCTTGTGCCAGATTCCACTCCTTCCTTGCCCATATCCAATGTGAGCCATACTGAGTGGTGGTCACTCCCTGACAGCGGTTCCTCCACTGTAAGTTCTCTCACAAAGTCCCCATTTGCTAGCACAAGGTCAAGGGTATTCCCTAACCTGGTTGGTTCACTGACCATTTGCAGCAGGAAGCTGTCCTGGAAGGCATCCAGCAGTACCTGCTCCCTTCTGTTCCTAGTTGTTGGGGTGCTCCAGTCCACTTCTGGCATGTTGAAGTCCCCCACAATCACCACACTACCCTTCTCGCAGGTCCTTCTGATCTGTCCCGCTAGTTCCCTGTCTAACTCCTCCGCCTGAGATGGTGGCCTGTACACCACTCCCATTCTAAGAATCCTATTCTGGAATCCTGGATTTGCACCCAAAGTGACCTGCATTCACCTCCTCCCTTCCTCCCTTACACACTTCAGTCCTTCCTTCACATATAGTGCCACCCCTCCCTTTCCCAATCACCCTGTCCCTCACGAAATAACCTGTACCTTGGTACAGACAGGTCCCAGTCATTATATTGGGTGGCCCATGTTTCGTGATGGCTGCAATGTCCACCTCTCCCTCTGCCATGAGAACCTGTAACTCTGCAGTTTTCCTCCCAAGGCTCCTAGCATTAAGGGTAACCACCTTCCACCCTTTCCCCCATCCTGCACTCCTTTCCTAGCATCACCAACAGTACTTGCCATTTGTCCTTTGTCACTGTTATGGGGGGTAAGTTCATATGACTTCCCAACCTGTGGTCTCTGCATATCTCTTCCCCAACTGCCACCCCCCACTCCTAGTTTAAATTCCCAACTTCCTTTATATACTCTTCCATCCTCTGTGTCAACACTTTCTTTCCCTCCTCACTCAAGTGTAGTCTGTCCTTGGCATAGAGACTACTGTCCTTCCAGGTCCCTCCCCACCCCCAACAGCCCATATCCTTTAGCACAACACCAGGTTCTTAGCCATCCGTTAAATTCCTCTATTCTCAGCTTTCTTGTTGTGCTCGCCTTTGGCACCGGAAGTATCTCGGAAATAGAATTTATAGAACCTCCGCTGGCTAATATTAATTTTCTTTTATAAAATGGATAGGCTAAACCAGCCAATCAGAGACCTAGCTCACCATGCATGAAATATGTTCTATGCATGGGTAATAAAAAGGCCAGCAGTAAAAAGGCAAATATTATTAAGCGTTAGAACGCTGGCATTTAAAAATGCCAGCATTGTTCTTTCCTCGCTAACATCGATTCACTCTGCTGTTACCAACAACGATGCTGAGGTGAGCCCTGCTCCAGACACCCCCGTAACAAATTCCCACAGCCTCCATTCAGTCGCTCTCCCTAACTTCATTTTTTTGAACACTAGTCCCACACCTGAAACTGTTAAATAAAAAAAAGCAGTACAGTTCTGATAAGTCCTGATGCAACTGTTGAGGTGCCACTTCCACGGTATGCCAGCCCGTTGTCTTAGCTGCAGATCTCTCTCACGACCCAAAATAGTTCTCAATATAAACTCCACTACTTCTCCAGGAGTTTCCCTGTTCTTATGGTGACAGATTCCTGTTACTCAGCAAGTTGCGGTCTGGGATAGTGAAGTACTTCGTATAGGTCATCACCTAGTTCGCTCATCAACAGGAAGATGAAAGGTCTCCTAGCAGTGGCCATAAATTCACTGAAGGGTGAAAAAGCATGTTCAAAAAACTATTTTATTTCACCACTGTTTTTTACGAGTACCCACTGCTCCTGCTGCACTTCCTGTCTGCTCCTGCTATATCACCGTCTTTGTACAGCACATAAAAAATGATGTCATTCAGTAATATGAGGAAGGACTATTTTATGATAAATTCCTATAAAAGCCTGTCAATTCTAATAAAAACATGATTTTTTAACTGTACAAACTAAAAAAAATAAAATGAAAGCCCATTTTATAAGCGCAATAAGACACTCCAGGGTGTGCATGGAACATATTTTATTGCACGCCAGTGGCTAAAGACACTCAGCCAGGGGCCTTGTGCTTTATTACACCCCTGGCTGTGTGGTAAAATATGTTCTAGGGACATGGATATGTTGTTCAATCCACACTTATTGGCAGGTTCCTTGCTGCTTTAAATCTTGCCAGAAGGTCTTCAAGCTGGCTCCTCCCACCCACCCGGGTGGTAAAACTCTCGGCTCCGCCCCATGACGCCAGATCTTCCTTACCGCTTGGAAGCTCAGGTTCCCTCTTTAGCGCTCTGCGTTTTAGACTGGACCCCAACTCTTTGGGTCGTCCAACTGGTTTTGAAGTTTTCTAAACTGGGTCTTCATCTTCCCTCGCGACTGCAATGGACAAATCTATTCCTGGCTTTGGAGGTGCCCTTGCGGGCAGAAAATGTCCAGGACGGATCCGCACTCCACGTCAGCCAGAAGGATGGGAGAGCTCCAGGCGCTTTCCATCGAGTCTCCTTATCTGGTCTTTCACAGGAACAAGGTTGTCCTGCGCCCCACCCGAAATTCCTTCCGAAGGTGATGTCGGAGTTTCACCTTAACCAGGTGTTGACTCTGCCGGTGTTCTACCCCAATCACACCTCGGAGACTGAATATAGGCTCCATACTTTGGCCCTAGACGAGCGCTCGCTTATTATAAGGAGCGGACAGCTGAAGTTTGGGGAGAGGTTCGCCAGCTGTTTGTCACCTACGCTGAAGCCGCATCTGGCAGACCTGCAGCCAAGCGGACGATAAGCAGGTGGGTCACCTCCTGCATAGAGCTCTGCTATAGGTTGGCGGGCATGGAGCCTCCCAGAGGGATAAGAGCTCATTCTACCCGCCATACCGCCGCATCGGTAGCTGCTTCCAGGGATGTCCCTATCCAGGATATCTGCAGGGCTGCTACCTGGAAGTCGGCACATATCTTTATTACCCACTACCACATCAACCTTGAGTCACGCTGGGATGCTGGTTTTGGGGCCTCGGTTCTCCAGTCCCTATTTCCCAAGTAAGTATCAGGGGTGTGCTTTGCCCCTCTCCTCCCGGGGAACTGCTAGGAGTCTGCCAATCAGTGGGATTGAACAACATATCCATGTCCCTAGAAATACAGGTTACTCACCTGTAACAGGAGTTCTAGGAATGGTATATGTTGTTCATCCACATGACCCACATGATCTCCGGCAGGCTTCCAGCAGGCTTCCAGCAGGCTAGATCTGGCGTCATGGAGCGGAGCCAAGAGTTTTACCTCCCGGGTGGGTGGGAGGAGCCAGCTTGAAGACCTTCCGGCAAGATTTAAAGTGGCAAGGAACCTGCCAATAAGTGTGGATGAACAACATATACCATTCCTAGAACTCCTGTTACAGGTAAGCAACCTGTATTTCCATGCACACCCTGTCATGTCTTATTGCTTACATAGAGTTCCCCACCACTGAAACTGATTCCCTTCAACTGTTTTATCCTCCTTTCCCCCAGGGCCAGACTGTTGTACAAGTGGCCCATCTGGAAAATTGATTGGGTGGGGCCCAGAAGTGGCATACTCATATTAGCATTCCACTTAAATTGTAAACAGTCACTCATTGTTTTCATTTGATATTTACTTGCAGTAATCACAAAACCCCAGATAATAAGGAACTAGATGACATATACAAGGATTTTCAGACTTTAGAACGTGGAAGCAAGCTCAGCTGAGGCAGGTGGGCCACCTGGACATTTCAAGGCATCCAGTTGGGACACTCTAATTTTCCCCTTCTCTCTGAAAGTCTTATTCTGCAAGCTGACAGCACACTCCTGTTCCAGTACCAAGGCCAGAAGCCTGTATGTTCAGAGCCCAACCCTGCCCCTATCTCTGTCCTGGAGTACCTCATAGATTGGATCTAGTACGTGGACTAGCCTAGGTCCTGCTTATTGCCAGCCGTATTGATCGCTACCTGAGGCACTTGGTTCTGATATGTAAATATAATTTGTACTGTATATACTGTATGTGGAATACATAATGGGTTGCAGTGAAATAACACATTTGTTTCCACTACAGTAGTGCGTGGTAAGGTCCATAACTCACATGTGGAGCAGCTCCTGCAGAACTGAACAACTGATCACTTTTATTTTTTGCTACAACTCATAGCAGGGAACTTTCTGTTTTTATCTACACAAACATTTTAAAAAAAATATTTTATCATTTAATTGGCTTCTGCTGTTTTGTGACACTGGTCTTACTGAAGCCAAGTGTTAGCCAGTTTGCTTACAGTTAAACATTTTTTGAAACTTCACAGCAAGAGTGTTTAGATAAGTATACGTTTGTTATTTCTGGTTTGCTCCTGAAGTCTGGTGCATTTTTTTCCCTTCAGTGTCAGTGTTCCCTTCCTGGCGCTATGTGAATTTAAATTTTATTCTCACACAGATAAGTGTAGAGTACATTCATTTTAGTGTACATTTTTTGCAAAATGTTGCTCTGCTCTTGGCAACAGTGGATTTGTGCATTATTAGCTTCAAAAAGTAAGCAGTGCCAGAGGAAAAATCAGGGGTACTCCTAAGGGGTCGGCTACCCTAACAGTACATCAGATCCAGCAGTAAAGGGCACACCATCTACAATAATGTGAGCAGCAGACCCTGAAAATTGTAATTCAAAGCAAAAGACAGCTTTATTCAGTTGAGTCAAGTTCAGGTCGCCAATGTGAAACAGTACGCACCTCAGCGCTTCACCCGTAAAACAGGCTTCATTTGGAGGTCTGACGAAGCCTGTTTTATGGGCGAAGCGCTGAGGTGCTACTGTTTCACACTGGTGAGTGGAACTTGACTCAACTGAATAAATCTGTCTTTTGCTTTGAACTACAGTTTCCTGAGTGGATGGTGTGCTCTTTACTGCTGGGTTTGTGCATTATTTCCTGTCAGATTGTATTTTGTGATCCCATATTCGTTTTTCTACATAGTTGTTTTCCTTTCCTCATGCTCTCAAATGCAAACCCTGAAGTACATCCATTATGGTCATGGTTAGTGTTATTTGACTCTCTGTAGTTGACAAAATTTCAGTTGCATATTATCATCAGGCAAAGTACACAGTTGCATCACTGTGTAACACAGTTTTGAATCTGATGGTTTCTAAACTCAGTTTTCCTTCTCAGCATCTCCTTTTGGTACAGTCCCCACAGCTGTACCTTTGCATCATTAAAAGTATGTAGTCTTGTGATTAGAGCTGGGCAAAATTTCTGCATTTGGCTTTGTGTAGTTTTCATGAAATGCACATTTTTTTGTGAAAAGTCACTTGTTTCCTGAAGTTCTTTTTTGTAAAGCACAGTATTTCACATACTTAAAATGTGTGGGGCCACAAATATCATATTTTGAAGGTGAAAATGCACATTTTCACATTTTTATACACCTTTCAAATTGTGATTTAAAGAATCAGTTTTTTTTTAAATGAGCAATTTGAAAAAAAATAGGTGCACTGTCATAATTTTGTACATAAAAGTTCCAAACTATGCATTAAAAAATTGTTGTAAAAAATGAGCAATTTAGAAAAATGAGCAGTTTTGCATACAAATACTCCCAAAGAGCTCTTTTTCACAACTCCCTCCCTCCAGCGTACATACATGCACACACACAAAATGTTTGAGGTTTGCTTAGAAATCCTCACTTTTTATATTTTGGACATAAAGGTTGCAAGTCATACATTTTTACAGACTTTTTTTTACAGTGTATTGTGATCAACACATATTTTCTTTGCACAACATGGCAAAATGGGCATGAATATGAAATTAGAATTCAAACTCCATGAATCACTCACGATGCCCAAAGAGCCGCTGACACTTTGAAAAGATCTTTAAAAATTATAATATTTGGACATAAAGCAGCTTATACTTCTCATTTAGCTCTATATTTCTTTTCCTCATTATTTATTACTTAGGTAATATGCATGAAAACAGGATAGTTGTTCCTTGAGGGTTCATCAGCTCCTGTTGCTTGTTTCCAACCTGGTGTCATAATACTTTGATTGTGACATCACAGTTATTCCCATGGCAATTGAGTATGATGTCACAAAAGAGCATTATAAGTTCAAGTAGGGAATAAGTAATAGAGCAGATGAACTCAAAGGGACAAAGATCTTCTTTTTGTGAACATTTCCTCTGCAATAACTAATGCAGAGGAGAAATCTGTAGAAGATATGTGAAATACAGCCTGAATTGTTTCTAAATATTATGTTTTCTGAAGTTTTCCCAACGGCATCAGTTTGCTCTTTAACTTCTGCAAATCAGCCTGCTTTTTGAGTTGCCCTGGAGAGTAGAATTTTATTAAAATCAGAGAGTCTTGGAATTAAATTCAAATATCTGCCATGTGGTCACACTCCACTCTGTCCTCTAACGTCAGATTTATTTCTCTGCCTAAGGAAGAAGTCATCCCAAAGAGCTTTCTCCATTTCTCTTCTACTGATTGCGGTATTCTTTAGTATTTCCTTTACTTTCTCACAGTATTGTTTTAGTTTTTCAAATCTCTGCATTAGTTAGGTTTTTGTTGTGTGTTTACTAAACGTTCATCATTATTCTACAGTTCACGAGTGGTTCCTTGGAACCAGAGAAAGCTTCTTGGCTCATTGTTTTCCTGCTTTGGGAACCACTTTGATAACAAACAAACAACAAAAAAAAGTAGATGTGTTTTTTATTTTTAAAATGTCTTTCTTTGCTGGTTTGCAGTTGTTTTTCATTCCAGTTCCCTTTTCCTGGGAACCGAGAGTCAGGTTTTTTTTTCTTTCATTTAAATTTCACTGCTAAACCCATTAATTAGTGGTTTGTTTTTATGACTGTGGGCATAGCCCAGCAGGTGTTTTGAATTCAGAAAAGGGCTGATGTCATTTTTGCTACCAAACAACATAATAGAGTGTTAAAAATAGATTCCTCCACTGAAGTCTCATTACTATGCTGCCTGTGTGTATATAGGAAGCTGTAGAGCACTATTTTTCCTCTGGCTTGAGGAGTTAATTGAGCCCTCAGAAAGTTAACTCATTATCTTCTGGCAGTCATTCTGTGTCAGATTACCAATGGATAGTACAGAGATCATAGAAATCTATTGGAAGTAGAATGGGTTAAACACTTGCTGGAGCTTTCTGCATAACAGATAAGCTGTGCTGTTCCCCTAAGCCCCTATGGACAACCTTATTAAGCCATTTGACACTACCATCCTAAGAACAGTCATTCTGCAACTTTGCAGGACATTCCATAGCAAGAGTCCCAGTGTTGCCTGTTTCCAAATAATATATCAACTTCATTTTCTCAGGTGGGCAGTTCTGGGCTACTGTTTATATTCTGCTGAATGTTCTTAACCTGCAATTTGTGAATACAGGTGTTTACAACTGAATGATAGTAACCACATTTGCTTTACTTGCAAATAGGTACAGTAGGCATGTGTGTGTCTAATTTCTGTTTGACTTGGGTTACACATAGAATCTAATCAGTTTATAACATGCTGTATTGTGATTAAATGAACTGCTAAATGGGGGCTTTGGTTTCTTTTATAAATTCATTTTTCCTGACCGTGGATATACTAAAACAAAAATTAAATTTCATAACAAATGTTTAAAAATAATAAGTTTAGCAGTAATTTAGTTTATGTGGTGTAAAGAACTGCTCCCTGGAAAATTACCTGGTTTGGGGGGCTGCCACAAGCAAAATGGGACTTCATGGATGGGGAGCTCATGGCAGCAGAAGAGGCATGATGGCATTAGAAGCTTAATGGTGTGGATGTAGAGGTACCAATATTTAAGCATGACTTTGGTAGAGGACTAAGTGTGACTTGAGGGTGGGGGAGTGAGTTTTGGTATTTTTAGCATAATGGTCTTCTGAAACTTCAACCTTCAATGGGCTAGAGTCTGCATCCATCTGTACAGTATGTCACTAAGCCATATGCAGTGGCGTATGGGTTAAAACCAGATCACCAGACCTGTAAAACCTGGACTAGGCACAGATTGTGCAAATATTGCTGATCCACTTACTCCATATGATCTGGTCTGGCTTTTCCCTATCTGGTCTGGTCCTGATGGTTCCATTTTCAATCATGTCAAGGAACAGTTGGAAAACAGACTTCCAGGAGCAGACCAGATACATAAAAATAGGACTGAATGGTGCAGCCAGAGTGATTGGACTAGCAGTAGTTTTGCAAGTTGCACCTAGTATGGCCAGTTTTGATTTTTACAGAACTGCTGTGGTTCAGGTCTGTCAGTCCAGTTTTTAATCAATCAATCTTTATTTTATACTGAAAGGTATGTGAGCAAAAATGCTCGTTTACTCAGATGTCCAGTTTAGCATAAAAGAGAACAGAACACCAGGTCAAACAATTGCATAGTATAAAACACAGTAAAAAACAGGTCTAATACAGAGATCTTGAGGGATATACAGAAGAAAAGGGAAGCAAATAAATAACAGTGAAAAATTCATAGCATGGGATCTAGTTGGAGGTACAATTCAGGAACATGAACAGCTGGGTGATGTGTCGAAAAGAAGTGCAATTCCTGCGGCACCCAGATCCTGCATGCAGATGAGCATTCCCGCTGCATGATCTACCTAGGCCCCAAACACCAGGTCAAGGATTGTGCACCCTGCCAATGCTTCAACCAGGCCACAAGGATTAGGCACCAGAAAAAGTCTGAAGCCCACTTGCTGGAGAAGTGTCTAGCTTTGATGGAAAAGGAGCTGCAGAATCTGTGGGAAAAATGTTGTTCTCCAACACCAGAACCCAAAAAAAGAAAAAGGACAAGGAGAGGCACCAAGACAGGGATAGGTCTCCATCCACTCGGTGGTGACCATCAGGCACCACTGACACCGGATGGGCCTCCACTTCGGTAAGTACCTCTACTGCCAGTTCTCCTACCACTCCGGTGGATCAGACCATGGCATCCCTGCTTGTGTTACTCACAGTGCAGTTGGGGCTCTTCTTGGATGAGAGAACCCCTATTGTGCTTCTTAGGCCCATATCTTCTTCAGAGTCTATCGCCAGCAACCAGGTCAATAAGTCACTCCCCAACCTCACTGAGGAGCGCATGGTCCGAGCCAGTAAACTGGGCACCAGCTGCGCTGTTGTCTGCATGGCCCAGGCTGATACGTTGGATGTTAGCTCTTCTGATGTCTACACTGCCATGGCTGATAAGTCGCCTGCCGGTTCCTCTGGGGACTGCACAGCTGGGGCTCTCCTGTCGGGGTCGCAGTATACCCCCAACATCGAGTTGAGCCAGCTGCTGGACATACAACAGTTTTTTGAGGGTTCCTCACTCCCACTGACACAACCAGACCCTCTGGGCTTGCCCGAAGATCAAGAACCGGAGGTGGGCACTAATCTGGAGATTCCCCTCCTTCGCTGGCTCAGTCTCTGCCTGCTTCACCCACTGGGCCTATTGTTAATCCCTCCGAGGACCTTCTGTTGGGACCTCCTCAACCCAAGCCCCCTTGGACAACTAGGTTCCACCATCTTGGACTTCAGCTCCTCAGACGATGGCAGGTCTTCCGTCGGGTTCTACTCACACACCGACCCCAAGTGACCCTTCGCCATGTGACCCTTTGTGAGGTCAGGGTATATCTGACACGCTGGCCATTCCTCAAATGCTGGATGGCCTTCCATCAGGCCCCCAATCATAGATTCTTCCAGTGCTGGACATTTCTATGCCTGATCCAGTGCCCGCCCCTTCGAATGTCCCTATGGAGTTGACACCTAGTCTTTCTGGACCTCCTGCCGGGCCTTCAGCCCTGCCTCCTGCCTGGCCTTCAGCTCCACCATATGGACTTATGGGCAATACTCCAGGCTATTCACCCCCACAATACCCAATGTACCCTTCACCGGGGTATCCAATGCCTGGTCATCCACCCCATTATGTACCGGGGTACCAGATGCCGGGCTATGTCTAATCAAAGGTATGCTCCTTCTGGCTTTCCCTACTCCTGTCAGGCTCATGGATACCCTCAATATCAGATGCCAGGCTATCCATTATACCAGCCTCCTCCTCCATCACCTCCTCCTCAGCCTCTGCCTCCATAGCAGCCTCAGGCTGATATCCAGGCAGTGTTTCAGACCCTGATTCAGGAGGACAGGACTCAACTAGCCTCGGAGCTTGACTGTTGGAAACCAGTGGCAGCCTCTACTCCTGCCACCTTTCCAACTCCTAGATAAGCCTCTCCTGTGGATTCCCACCTTCCTGGAGAAGGCTCCTCTAGACACCAAGTCAGGGATAAAACCCAGGACACTCCTCTAAAAAGGATTCAGACCCCCAGCAGGCTCTCTTTGGACTCTGACTTTGACTTGTTCTCTAGCTGTGGTACGCATACACCTATAGAGCCTCAGCCTAAGCTGTCCCAGAAGTCCACTCCGGAGGTCCCTTCCTTTGCAGAACTCCTCATAACTATACAAAATGCCTATGGCAGGGCTATCCAGGAACAGGATCCAAAGCAGAAAAGGCTTGCAGAGCATCTAGACATAACTGACACAGCTCCTTTGCCCATACTGCCTTGGACTGGGCCCCATGAAGACCTGACATCTACTATCTGGCAACAGCCTTCCTCCATTCTGGCTGTTTCAAAAAAGGAGACAGGGTGTACCACCCCCCAGATGGGCTCACACACCTTACTGGCCATCTTAATGCAGACTCGGTTGTTGTCATTGCTTCCCACAACCGGTTCTCTAAACTTAACATTTGAGCATGTTTGCTCCTGATAAGGAGTCTAAGCAGCAGGATAATTTTGGTCACAAGATCCATTCCTTCTCCACTTGCACCCTCAGGCCCCTTAATTATGAGGCTCATATGGTTTCCTATCAGAAATCTTCCCTGGCCTTACTCGAGTCAAAGCTAGAAACTATTCAGGATCAGGAGCTTAAGGCCGAGATTGCCAAGACAGTGAGAATGGCTAAAATCTTCTGCCGTCATGCTCTCTGGGCCACTTATGACACAGTAGACAGTTGCTTGCATCACAGCTACTGCTGTCTGCATTAGGTGACATTCATGGCTCAGAATTGCTGGCCTGGCACAAGACATCCAGACCTCCATCCTGGATGCCCCTTTCAGGGGATCCATGTTATTCAGAGGCAACGCTAAGGAAGGACATTATCACTGAATTCCAGGACCGAGGTAAATCCATCTGCAATGTTCACTTCATGTACCGAGGGGGTTACAAAGGCAAACAGCCTTTTCTTCAGCAACAGAGATGCCAGACCAAAGAGGCCCCTGCCAAACACCAGGCCAAATGCTGGTATCTATCATCAGGAACCCCTACTCCCCCTGCCAAGTCCCAGAAGCCCCCCGGAGGAGCTGCTGACTCCCTCCCCTCAGCCTCCTACATATGAGCATACAAAGAAGCCAGCAGAAGAAGGCCATTTGGTCTGAGTCTGCTCGTATTGCAGGGTCCACAGCTTGAGCTAATGTCCCTGCCCTCCCTCCCACTCCTCCCATCCTCCCTACCCATGATCCTTACCTTCCCCCATGCCTATCCCAGCCTCTCTTAAAGCTGCCCACTGTCTTCAATGAGATGACTTCTTCCGGCAGCGCATTCCATGTGTCCACCACCCTCTCTGTGAAGAAGTGCTGCCTGATCTCCCTCCTAAACCTCCCACCCTCCAGCTTAAGACTGTGCCCCTCTCATGTTATGGTTGCCACTCAGGTTAATGAGACTCTCCTTATCAACCTTATTTATCCCTTTCAAGTACTTGAAGGTCCCAATGATGTCCCCTTCTCTGTCTCCTGTCTTCCAGGGTGTACATGTTCCATGCCCTCAACCTCTCCTCATATGTCTTACCCTGCTGACTGGCTATTATCTTTGTAGCCCTCCTCTGGACCTTTTCCAGCAGGTTAATGTCCTTTTGAGGTGCAGGCACCAGTACTGAACTCCACACTCCATACTGACCCCCCTGCCTCCTCCAGATCCTCTATGGGAACCAGTGGGGGGAAGATTTGCCTTCCACCTTCCGGGGTCACAGGACATAACCATGGACTCTTGGGTCCTTCAGTTAATAGCAACAGGTCGCACCACAGAGTTTCTAGACAGGTCTCCAGACAACCCCCCAGGCCTCTCCCATTATCCTCCAAGGCACCGGTCTCTGATAGGAGACAAGATCCAGGCTCCTCTGCAAAAGTCAGCCTTAGAGCCAGTGGCTCCAGCACAGATAGGAAGAGGGTATTACTTCCATTTTTTTCTAGTGCCCAAAATGATGGGCGACCTAAGACCCATCTTGAACCTCAGCATGCTCAACCTGTATGTTGAGCACAAGAGGTTCTGCATACTCACCATCCAGGGACTTCTACCCCTGCTCCACAAGAGCCATTGACTTTGTGCACTGGACATGCAGGATGCCTACCTGCACATCCCTGTCTTCCTGGCCCACTGCCACTTTCTTTGGTTTGCCTTCCAGGGGGAACATTACCAGTTCAAGGCTCTCCCTTTTGGCCCATCCTCAGCACCTTGGGTTTTTACCAAGTGTCTAGCATTGAGGATGCAGCCCTATGCTGCAGAGGTATCTAATTGTGCTTCTATATAGATGATTGGCTTCTATCAGCCCCATTACAGGGCAGTCTGAGGTAGTCACTCTCCTTCACCCTGGACCTCTTTTCCAGACTTGAAATAACAGTCAACTATCCCAAGTCCCACCACTCCCCTCCCAGCACCAACAATTCATTAGGGACAGTGCTGGATACGGTCCAGGGCAAAGCCTTCCTCCAATCAAACACAGTGGAGACCCTGCAGGAAAAGGGTAGATTAGTGACCAACTCATACTAGACCACAGCCCGGTCGAGCCTCTGTCTTCTCAGGCTGATGGCAGCTGTGATCCCTACAGTTCCACTAGCCAGACTGCATATGAGGGTGACCCAATGGAATCTTCGTGTCCATTGCAATTAGTGGCTAATCAACCTGGATCACAGATTCCTAGTGTCTGGGTACATGAAGAAGGATCTTCTTTGGTGGCAGGAGTTGTCCAGTCTCTCCACGGGGGTTCCCCTTTCAGCCCCCTGCTCCTACCATGACCCTTACAATGGATGCTTCGTGTCAAGGTTGGGGAGCCCACCTAGGAGACTATCATACCCAGGGAACATGGTATCAGCTGAAAATATCTCTGCACATCAATGTGTTAGAAATGAGGGCAGTACTGTATGCCCTCCAGGCCTTCCAGCCTCTTCTATGTCCAGGGACACTCCTGATTCAGACCAACAATATGTCTATGGTCTGGTACCTGAACAAACAGGAAGGCACTCGCTCCTACCCTCTATGCCAGGAGGCAGTGCAAATGTGGTACTGGGCAGTCCAACATGACCTCCACCTGACTGCTGTGCTGTGCCGGGTGTCAGCAACATCCTGGCAGACAGTCTTAGCCACATCACTGTTAGGGCTCATGAGTGGGAGCTAAATCAAGAGGTGGTTGAAAGCTTATTCAACCTGTGGGGTCAGCCAGAGATATACATCTTCGTGTCCCCATCCAGTGCAAAACTACCCACTTTTTCTCACTCATTCCTGGCCGTGTTTTTTTCTGGTGAGACACCCTGTCTCTTTGCTGGACAGGGAGTTCTTGTATGCCTTTCCTCCCTTCCCAGTGCTTCAGATTGTTGTCCTGAAGCTACAGGCAGAAGGGGCTTATATGATTCTAATAGCCCCTCTTTGGCCTCATCAGATTTGGTTCCCTCTGCTTCAGCAGCTATCGATGGAACCACCAGTGCCTCTGCCTCTCCGCCATGATCTTCTTAGGAGCGGGACAGACTGGTGCATCCGGGGCTCAAATCCCTCCACTTGCATGCGTGGCACCTGTGGACATATGTGGAATAACTCCCATTGTTATTTTTGTACAAAAATTGTCAACTGTGCAGAGGCATTTGTAAAAAATGAATTATAATAGTGAGACTTTTTAAAATGTTATTTGATTTACTATACTCATGCTTGTCTACCCACTTACTCAGTCTCCTACTTGTTTCTGTCCTTGTACTAAATAATTCCTGTTGCTTCATATCAAGGGGTTGTTGATTTTCATATTGTGTGTGCCTGGGGTGGAGCAGCAATAAAAGATAATCTATGCATTACCCTCAATAACACACCTACCCCAGTTTACCTTTACCTAATGCTCATTTTTAGACCTTGTACAGTAAGAACTTCCTTCAAGAGAACAACTTGTAATGAAATGTGTAAAATTTACATTGAAATTTTGGTATATGCACTTTTATATTATACTAAGTATGTGTGTGAACTGTATAGCAATCTCTAAAAAAATCAATTATACACATCAAATGTCTTCAAAAACATGTCTCAACATTGTGTTTATCTTCAACCTAGTCACAACATATAGTTGTCTCAGCAGTGTTTGCAATTAAGGTGCAGCACCTTCATGTATATGATGGCCCTGTTCTCTTGAGCTGATTGCTATAACAGTGCATAGAATAAAATGTGAAATGTATAGGTAACTGTAATACAAACAGTGGCATTATTTTTATATCTGCCCTTTCTCAATGTACTGTGCTTTGATTCAGTTAGTGTATGTAACAGCAATTCATGTTTATGTTTAAGCCCATGAAACACCTTTATCTAGTTAATGCATTTACAGTTGTAGTGGCTCTGCCAGAGCTTATTTGAGGAGCCGAACTTCAAACTACATTTTTTCTTTTTTTTTTGGAATCAGATTGAATTTGTATTTGCTGCAATTGGCATGTCTGACAGACCCAAAAAGAAAAAGAACCTACTGGCTTCAAAAATGTTAAAAATTGTTTTAGCCTCCTTTCTAAGGCAGATTGCCATGAGTTGTGTTTGAGGTGCCTGGGTCCAGATCACTTTTTTCTGATTGTGAGCTTTGTATTAAGTTTTGTCCTAAAACTATTAAAACAGGGCTAAAAAGTTAGAGGACCTCATGGCTTCTCAGTCTGTATCCACATCACTAAAACACTCAGAAGAAGGTCTAGCCCCTCACAGTAAGTAGAAGGACAAGTCAGCCAAAGATGGCTCAGAGTACAGGGTGTCTGAATGTGGGAACCCTGAAACTAGTAGACACAAGAGAGCCTCTAAGCAGGTACTGGAGACAGTGCCTGCTAAGAAAAAGCCAAAAGAAATACATGTTGCTGCCCCTCCTCCTGAAGAAGGAAAGGAATCATCAGTGGACAAGAGCAAAATGCCCTCGGTAGAGGACATGACCAAGGCATGGCAGTTTTTCCAGGGCTTTCAGGCCATGGATTTGCTGATGGGAATGCCAGTTCCCCCTTCCCTGGTTCCAGTACCTACCCCAGTTCAGGAGAAGGAAGGGGCAGAATTTTATTATGATGAAGAAGAGGATGAAGGAGAAAGTATTGAGCCTGATGATTCCTCTGAACAAGAATTTGGTTCTCCTCCCTGAGCCCAGGATGACTTCTCCTCACATTATTCCTTTGTGAAGCACATGGTTAACACCCTCAACCTTTCCTCCCAGGAGACCACTGAGGATGAAGATGAAGTAGAATCCCTAGATATGATGGAGTTAACCCCAACCAAGAGGTTGCTGCTGCTGGTCCACAAACTATTGCAAATGCCAACCTCTATCCCTGGTATTGGCAAGAAAATAGAAAAGAAATACCAGCTGGACAAACAGGGTGTTGAGTAAGTTTACTCCCACCCTGACCATGAGGGGGAAGTATAGCCTGCAGCCAGTGACAAGGCAAAAGTCCCCCCCCATGCAGCCTTCAGATAAGGATTCTTTGAAGCTTGACAGCAGGGGGGGAAAGGGCTGCATGTCAGCATCTCTGCTCCTAAGACAAGCATCCTACGTGGCTTATACTGTCCAGTACCAAAAGGCTCTGTAGAGCTCCATTCTGGCCATGAGTGAGAAAGTATCTGGTGACCGACTTAGCAGACATTGCTATGATGGCAATGAATGCCACCAAATATCAGTTCCATATGGCAGTGGGCATCAGTGACACTGCCTCCAGAGTCATGGCTCATGCAGTGTCCCTGAGGAGATTTGCTTGGCTTAGGACCACCAACCTCTCCCAGGACAGTCAGACAAAGGCCATGGATTTTCCCTGTGAGAGGACAAGTTACAGGCATACATGAAGAAAGTGGAAGAGTACAAAGCCACCTCAAGAGTAATGCTGAAGAGAAAAAGACTTCCACTTCCAGCAGGCCTTATGGAAGGGGAAGTAAGAGGTAGGGGATATTTTCTCCAGGATTTCCTCATCTGTGATTTCTCCCACCTGAGGGGTTTCTTCAAAGGCAGAGGTGGAAGGGGCTGTAAGCGTGCTGACTAAATGCCAGTACCCAAGGCCCAGCCTAGGCAGAACCCCTGACAAAGTGGTCCAGGTCACTCACCCACTGCCAGTGGGGGGAAGGCTGGCTCGCTTTTTTCAGGAGTGGAAAAACATCACCACAGACAAGTGGGTCCTGGAAGTAGTGAGCCAGGGGTTCACCCTGCAGTTCAGAAGGTTCCCAAGACTTCAGGTCTGCAAACACTTTATACCTCCTGCTCCAACAGAAAATATCCTGTTGGAGTTGGAGGTAGGGAAGTTATTACAAGCAAAGGTAGCAGAGAACGTCCCCCCCACCACAGTGGGGAAAGAGCCTTTACTCAAAAGATACTTCTTGACCCACAAGAAAAATGGGGAGTGGCGACCCATTTTTAGACCCTCAGATATTTGCACAAACACCTTAAAAAGGAAACGTTCAAGATGGTAAGTCTGGCTTCAGTAATACCAACCCTTCAGCAAGGGGAATGGCTAAAGTCTTTGGACTTGAAGGATGCCTATTTCCATATCCCAATCAGGCTGTGTCACAGAAAATACTTAAGGTTCAGGGTAGAGGCCAGTCATTACCAGTTCACAGCCCTCCTCCTCAGACTCTCTTCCACTTCCAGAGTGTTCGCAAAGTGCTTGGCCATGGTGGCAGCACATCCGAGAAGACAAGGAATGGTGGTTTTCTCTTTTCTTGACAACTGGCTGGTCAAAAGGAAATCACGCCAGGAGGCTAAGGCCTCTTTACTCCTCACTCTGCATACCCTGGAGAGTCTGGGCTTTATAATCAACACTAAGAAGTCCCAGAAGAACTGGTATAAGTTCTGGAAATCATAGTAGCAGAATTGGATGCCGTCTGAGGGAGAGCCTTCCTCCCACAAGAGAGAGTGGGAAACCTGGTAAATCTGGTGAAGTGCTTCAGTCTCAGCCAGCCCAGGCCTGCAAAAGACTCCCTCCAGCTATTAGGCCACATGACTACATCCACAGCAGTAGTGGCCAGGGCCAGGTTCCAAATGGTAGACATCAGGTACCACCAGAGGGCCCATTGGTCCCAAAGGTGAGACCCTCTCTTAAGGCTCATGCCTGTGACAAAGTGTGTCATAAGAGCACTGGATTGGTGAAAAGAAAGAGGGCAACTTTAGGGAGGATGTGCCCTTCCTACAGCTGTTACCCACAGTAATACTAACAACAGATGCCTCCCTCCTTGGCTGGGGTGCCTATCTGGACGACCTAACAGTAAGCAAAGTGTGGTCCTCACTGGAGTCCTAGGAACATATAAACCTGCTGGAGCTCAGAGCAGTGTACCTGGCTCTGCAGGCTTTCACCTCCCATGTCAGGGGTCAGTCAGTGCAGGTCAGGACAGACAACACCACTGCCATGCAAGACATCAACAAACAGGGAGGCACAAGATCCTTAGAGCTATGTAGAGAAGCAATGAAGATCTGGAATCTGGCCTACTCCCTAGAGGTGCAACTATCAGCAGTTCACCTGCCAGGGAAAGACAATGTCTTAGCAGACTCCCTGAGCAGGATCAGCCCAGAGACATCATGAATTGACCCTGAACAAACAGGTCTTGACCACGGTGTTCAGGAGGTGGAGTACACCACAGATAGACATCTTTGCATCCTGTGAGAATCATCAGCTTCCCCCGTTTTGCTGCAGGTCACCTTCAGAAGGCTTGTTCCCATTGGGTGCCCTGACTCTTGACTGGACAGGGAGGTTCCTGTATGCTTTCACCTCTTCCCACTCTTTCTGAAAGTGCTTTTGTGGCTGAGGAGCCAGTCTGCAGCCATGATCCTAATAGCCCAGACTGGGCCAGGCAGGTTTGGTACTCCCTAGTCCTGGCCCTCTCTTCAAGCATCCCATCTGCCTCCCTCTGAGACTCAATCTGCTGACACCATCTTAGGGCAGGATAACTTTCCCAGCTTCAAGACTGTGCATCTGAAGGCATGCTTCTTAAAGAGATAGAATTTTCAGGTTTTAACCTTTCTGAAGAGGTTTTGGAAGTCCTTAAAGTTTCCAGGAAACCAGCACAAGAAAAACTTACGCTTCCAAGTGGAAAAGGTTTTCCCTGTGGTGGTGTTCTAAGCAATGCAGTCCCCTGCAGGCAGATCTGCCCATAATCTTGGACTACCTGGTCCACTTTTAGTCCCCCGGGCCTTAGGCCCTCAATCCTTAAGGTGCATCTGGCAGCAGTGTCTGCTTATGTTTCAGCAGGCAGAGAGAAAATAGTGGCTTCACACCACGTTTTCTTTTCTATAACTTTATTGAAAGATTTTCAACTATATACAGATAACTTGGAAAAGTACACGTGAATCAAAGCAAAACTTATCTCCAATAACATAACTAAGTATACTCCTTTAACATACACATTTATAAATTATACAGAGAGAATTAAATTTGACATAAAAAAGAACAGGAGTACTATGTTAGGTGTGGAAACATGGTTGTAAATCTATATGAGCAAGGCAATGGGGAACAGAAAAGACTCTCGTATGTTAGAGGAGAGCCTCTTTTTCAGTAATAATACCATTTCTGATGTTCACACCCAAAGTGAGAAGTAATTTAGAGAACAAATGAAGAATCAGTTTGTAATTTATAAGGCACTCAACGTCTCCAGGTCTCCTCGAATGCCAGCATTGCATTTAGGAAATAGTAAGTCTGTTTTTCTAATTGATAAATAGTATCTACTAGAGCAGTCCAATAAGTCTGTGTAGGAAGCTTAGGTTGAAGCCATAATTTGGTTATTGATTCTTTTGACGCACACAAGTAGGGTCAGTAGAAGTTTACATTTCCAGCCTCTGACTATACAGGAGTCAGGTAGGATATGTAAAAGAACTAAAACAGAGGAGAGCAGTTGAGGGAGATCAAACATTGGTTCGAAGCTATTGGAAATAGCTGTCTAGGAGGGGCAGAGAAGTAGGTATGGCCAAAACATGTGGGCATGGTCCACCCTTTCTTTCATTACAGGTTCGCCAGCACAGCCCATCTTGTTCCCCTAAATAGGTCATCGTAATCACTGGTGTCTTAAAAAAATGCATACAGCACTTCCAAGCAAATTCTTTCAGGTAAGGCGCCATCAAAATATAGGTTGGGAGAGAATATTTTTCCCAAAGGGAGAGGTCGCAGCGAGTCTACAGCTCCTTATTCCACTGTGTTAAGGTCAAGAGTGTAGAATCCTTTATTAGGTCATGGAAAGAAGCATATTGACTACCAGTTAGGTGTTCTTGGACCCCCTCCCTTGTTGGTGAAAACAGATCAGGGCAATCAAGGCCAGAAGGGAGTCTGGAATCCATCTACAGGTGGCAGGTAAATTATTTATATAGGCTTGAATCTATAAATATCTATAGTGATAAGAAAAAGGTAAAGGATGGTGAGTTTGTAAATCAAAAAAATAACAGACCCCCCCCCCCGGGAATCCAGGAACTGATGCAAGTAGACTAAGCCTTGCCAAGCCCATCAACCTAGAAAAGGATCCAGAAAATTGAATGTGTTTGCCTCCATGCTAGGGCTTCGGGAAGAGGTCCAGTTCACCTGAAAATTATGTAAGCCATTAAGGGCAAATTAAATGTTCTTTCAATGGACTTGGTACTGGTTAGAGGTCCAAAGACAAACCGAACGGAGCTAGAAAGCTAGTGCATATAGTCGTAAGTTAGGCAGGTTGATCTCACCTCTCAGAGCGATAATGGCAATACTGAAAATCTGTCCAAGAGGATGGCATCTTTCAGAAAAGAGATGTGCACGAACAAGGGGGGGGGGCATAATTTGAAGATAGTGGGGGAACGGCTCAGAGGCAATGTGAGGAAGTATTTTTTTCACAGAGAGGGTTGTGGATGCATGGAACAGCCTCCCTGAGGAGGTTGTGGAGTCAATAACATTGGGGGAATTCAAGAATGCATGGGACAGACATAAGGCAGTCCTAGTGGGGGGTAGGAGGAAGTAAGCTGTTGGTTAACTAGGATCTGCAGCTTATCTGTTAGGTAGGAAAATGGGCAGACTAGGTGGGCCAAGCGGTCCTTATCTGCCATCAAATTCTGTGTTTCTATGTTTGATTCCTGGCTGATAAACTTTCCATATGAAATGAGAGATCAATTTTTGCTAGTCTCCAAAGTAATAGTTGGCAGGGAAGAGAGGGAAGGTTTGTAGATAAAATAATAACCATGGTAAAACATTAAGGCATATAACTTCTACCCTCTTCGGAAAAGAAAGATTCAGTTATGACCACTGACTCAAATCTGCCTCTGTATCAGTCATTATAGGCTCATAATTAAGCAACTCTAAATGGTCGAAGTGTTTAGTTAACTGTACACCAAGATATTTGAAAGTATTACGGTTCCATCGTATATTAAATAGAGCTTTCATATGGGAAGAAGGTGTGTAGTTAAAGACTAAGACCTCAGTTTTTTCTCTGTTTAAGTGAAAACCTGTCAGGGACTCAAATCTAGTTCGAATTTCAAAGACCGCTATTAAAGACATCATGGGGTCAGTGACTGTAAACAGAATATAATCTGCAAACAATGCTATACGGTAGTCTTGTCCCCTAATTGGGATTCCATGTATATTTCGAGATCTCCTAACATGTGAGGCTAGGGGCCGTATATATAGTGCAGACAAAATAGGAGAAAGAGGGCATCCCTTCCAGGTGCCCCGCCTTAAGGCAAACAGTGATGAGATTGCCTCGTTAATTTTAACATAAGCTAACAGAGAAGAATAAAGGGACTGTAACACTGTAATAAAATCAAAGGGAAAATCAAATGTAGTTAATGTGGCCCATAGAAAAGGTCAGGGAACCGATCAGAAGCCTTCTCCTCAATCAAGCTGGCCAGGATCAGGGGGTATAGAGTGCTGAGTTGCATATTCCAATAATAACAGGGTTCTATGAACAATGTTGTGTGCTTGGCATCTCTGCACAAATCCAGCCTGGTCCCAGTCCTAGAGGAGAAGGCTCTCCAATCGAAGAGCCCATTTGACATAAATAGCGTATAATCAAAATTGAACACAGATATGGGGCAATAGGAAACTGGGGAGGCAGGATCCTTTCCTGATTAAGGGAAAGCGGTTATGATAGCATATTGCCAGGACAGGAGAAATGCATCTCCTTCCTGAAGGGAATGCAGAAGTAAAGAGGTAAGAAGATTCCCTATAGATAATGTTTAATAAAATTCCAAAGGGAAACTGTCAATACCTGGATGCTTACCAGTTTTAGCTGAGCAGATACCAGATTGAATTTCGTGTGTAATAGATGAAAGAAGTGCCTGGGCCTTCTCAGTAGGTAATGTAGGAAGATGGGCTTGGCCAAAAATGAGTGAATCTGTTGTTCTGTGGGAAATGTCCCCTCTGGTGTGTAAAGATTAGAATGATAAATTTTAAATATATTTAAAATATCTACCTCATGGTGAGTCATAGATCCAGTTTCAGGGTTGCAGAACTTAGTAATAGTAGCTTCCACTTTGTGTGCTTTAAGGGTCCTGGCTAGGATACAAGCACCACAGTCTCTTCCTAGCAGTACCTATGTCGAAGACTTCCTCATGAGTACCTATGTGTCGAAGACTTCCTCATGAGTACCTATGTTGAGGCTTCCCTCGCAGTACCTATGTGAGACTTCCCTCACAGTACACAACTGCTGCCAGAGACTTCCCTCGCCAGTACCTATGTGGAAGCTTCCCTCGCATATACCTATGTAGAAACTTCCTGTAGTACCTATGTCAAGACTTCCCCCATGTACCTATGTCAAGACCTTCCTCGCAGTACCTATGTCGAAGACTTCCCTCGCAGTACCTATGTCAAAGACTCCCCTCGCAGTACCTATGTCGAAGACTTCCCTCGCAGTACCTATGTCGAAGATAGAATACAGCATGCTCCACCTTTTGAGTAATTCCTGGAGTTGTGCCTTAGTGTCCAAAAGTTGTGCTTGTACTGTGCTATCCCAGTAGAAATCACAGAATGGCTGCACAAGGAGAGGTGGTGCTCCAGTCAAGGCAATATCACTCAGAGACAGAAGGGATTTCACCAACCACATGTAAGACACACAGGCCCAGATATTCAAAACTTTGCCCTGAGCCTCAAGTAGCACTGCTCGGCATGCAAACATTGCCCGGCCCAAATCACCCACCATATTCAAAAGGAACAGCCCGGTGCTAACCCTGCTGAATATAGTATGTGAAGGAAGCCGGACAAACTGGTCTGGGAGTGCAGGGCAAACATAGCCCAAGAACAAGACAGCACTGAATATTGCAGCAGGGAAGTGCACACTGCAACTGCAGCCCAGTACACCCTGGAGCAGGCCTGTGTTGCAGGTGGAGAATAGTCCATGTGATTGCACAGAGAAGACCCAAGACAACTGCAAACAGCAATGCCCCACACACTGCAGAACTGTACTATGCTGACGTGTAGTTTGCCCAGGCTAACTTGATTGCACAGTGCGAACATATTAGCCCGAGGCAAACTGGTTAGCCTAGGGCAAACGGGAGCCATATTCAAAGCTCCCATGCAAATGAGCCTACTTAGGTAATCTGTGGACAAACAGGTACATTGCATCTCATTAACTGCTGCTTAGCATACATTACCATGCAGTTTGCCCGGTGCCACTGCATGGAGCTCCACCTTTTGGTCAGAATGGAAGTACAGGCTGGATGCTGCAGGCCAAGGCATGCCCACAGCATCCCCTTTTGGTCGGCATGGAAGTACAGGCTGGAAGCAGCAGGAACTGTGTGCTGGCAGGCACAAACAGAGCAGACAACCAGCTCTTGCATCACTGCAAATAGAGAGAGGGGGAAGGAGAGAGTGATAACTATGTGATACATAGCTATATATATATACATATGGTACAAACACACATACATACATATATATAGAGAGAGATAGATAGAAACACAAGACCTCTGGCCATATGTGGCATTGCAGATGCCCCCCCCAACAACATAGGCACCCCACGGCAGGTGTGGGTGGAACACAGTGGGGAGCCCAGGAATGCATGGGATGGGCAAAAGGCATGCCTGGTGGATGTGGGAGGACATAGGCTGTAGGTTAATTGGGGCTTGCAGCATATCCATACAATAGGGAAATGGGCAGACTGGCTGGGCCAGGCAGTCCACTCTGCTGTCATGGTCCCTATTGTCATGTGTGCCTGTTGCACACCCTGGTAGTCTAGTGGTCCCCCTCTCCCCCCCAAGCATGATCCCCAACCCCCGTAGCCGCGATAGAGTGATAGTTTACCTGGTAGTCTAGTGGTTCCCTCACCCCCAGCATGATTTCTGACCCCCGTTTAATGTAACATTACAGTCTATTACTACCCTGGTAGTATAGTGGTCACCCCACACTATGCGTCTCCCGACCTCCATTCCATGTATCAAACATCCATATCCCTGGTAGTCTAGTGGTCTCCCCACCCCGTCTCCTGACCCCATTTCAAGTAACATAAAGCCATATCCCTGGTAGTCTAGTGGTTTCCCCCACCACCGCTCATCCCAATCAACAGCCACGAAGTGAGCTGACGACTGACTCAGCCCTCCACTGGACTACCAGGGATATACCAGGGACATGGCTTTATGTTACTGGGAACGGGGGTCAGGAGATGTGCTGGGGGGTGAGGGGACCACTAGACTACCAGGGATATGGATGTTTGATACGTGGAATGGGGGACGGGAGATGGTGTGGGGGGACCACTAGACTACTAGGGATATGGATGTTGATCGATGGAACAGGGGTGGGGAGATGTGCTGGGGGGTGGAAGTTCACTAGACTACCAGGGAGAGGACTGTATTGTCACATTACATGGGGGGTCAGGGATCATGCTTGGGAGGGACCACTTGACTACCAGGGTGAGGACTGTATTGTTACTCTAAACGGAGGTTGGGGATTGTGTTGGCGGGGCACTGCCGCTGCATTACCGGCAGCTTTTTGTTGGTGGTAACTAGCGCCACACTACAGGTTGCGCTAATGCCTGTAGCACAGTACTGTGCTTCTGAATATGCTGATGCACCGGCATTCAGGGCCACTCCCCTCTGTCCCTCCCCTGCATACATTATGGGGTAGCATTGGTGCTAACACCAAGCACTGGTGCTAACTGTCCCTTTGAATATTGCAGTTGGGCGCAAAGTCCGCACCTGTCCTGCACAACGGCTTTGCGCCCGGCGCTGTGCTTTGAATATCTGGGCCACAGGCTCCAAAGTTCCAAGGCAAATATTTATTCCAGAAACACACAAAATGTATGCTTGATGCATTTTGGACGGTAGTCCTTTATCAAAAGCTTTCGATAATATTGCACATATTACCCATTAACATATATTAAAATAATCCACAATATTATACATATTACATCCATAAGAAACTGTGAAACTTGATTTGTTAATTTCTCAAGTAGATGGTGGTGTGCAAGAGGCCAGAGTGCAATTGTCAAGCAGTCTGGCATCTCGATTTCCCCAGAGTGAAAAGAGCACAGAGTGGGGTATGATTAGAGAGATGTAACGAACCATGCTTGACATCATGTGGAGTGTCAATATGTTCTGTTACTGTAAAAAGATAGTTCAACCTGGCATAACTTCCATAATGGGGAGAACAGTGCATTTAATCCCTTTGAGAAGGGTTGAGGTGGCACCAAGTATCAAGGAAACCCAGTTGATGCAGGGTGTTTCACAAATATATTTGTGCACCAGAAGATCGATAAGCCTTTGGGTTAGCATCCAGATCAGCATTAAGTGTGAAATTTAAATCACCTCCCAAGATCCGCCCCAGTCCTTGGAGCCATTCAAGTAATGCAGAAAAGAAGGAGGATAAAACTTGGTCTGTTCCTGTAGGAAAATAGATATCTACTCATGTGAGGGAGTGTCCATATAGCTTGCCTATAACAATAGTGTATTGTCCCTCTTTATCTCCCTCAAAATGTTGTATTTTGAAAGGAAGGCCTTATCTAAGAAGTATCAAAAAACCCTTTGATTACCAGATTTTTGGGAAGAATAAAAGATCTGGCTAAAACCAAACTATAAATATGTGTCTCATGAAGAAATACGATATCTGCTCGCTGTTGTCTGAAATAGCGGAGAAGGTGAGAATTAGAGCTGTGTGGAATATAAAATTCTGCCCACAGAATGACCGTTATGATTCCATGGAATTCCACGGAATTTTCACGAACATTCCGTGAAAGTTTGCAAAAGTTTAAATTTCAGTTATTTCACTTTAATGTTAAATGTACATGTCCAAATAACACCAAAGTTGGACATTGCATAGTACTCTATGGTTTACAAGAGTGTACCAAATTTCAGAGTTCTTGATTAAAAGGGGGCAGAGTTATGGGTGGCCAAACATTTAATCAAAATTTATTTTTTTCAGTTTTTCTGAGATAATTTTAAAATTTCATATCCAGATTTCTCCACAATATCAAGATTTAGAGAAGCACCTAGAAAGCATATATGCACCTTGTTTTAAATCTCAGTCTTCAATGGGAGTTGAGTTATAGGTAGCCAAATATTTTGCCAAACTTTGGATTTCTGTAATTTTAGTATAATTTTGATAGTATTCATTGAAATGTTACATAACTTGACAGGTATACAGGTTATAGCTACATCTGTGTATGCACATAGTTTCAGATTTCTAGCTTTAAGTGAGACAGAGTTATAGGCTGCCAAACATGTTGCCAAAATTAAAATTTCATTTAGTCCCCTCTAATTTTAAAACTACATATCGAACTTTAACCAGAGTTAAAACATTTAAATTACTATACCACATGGTCATTTCTGAAAAAGTTCATATTTTCAGCTTTAAACAGGATTAAATTAAAAGTAGTCAAACTTTCACAACATTTAAAAATTTAATTTTGCAAGAATGTAAACTACAAATTTATAAACTCATGAAACCTTAACACTAGAGAATGCAATACCATTATATTTGTCAGGTTCTTAGACCTTACAAGGAGACTGTGTGCACCGATTTTATTAATTGCTTGCTGCGAGAAATTGCTAAATAACATCTGTACTTAATCAAATCCCATGAGTCTTTGTGAAAATTGTAGAATTTCATGAAAAATTTCATAAAACTGGAATTTTCTAATTTCACTCAGCTGTATCTGGGGATTCTAATTAAATTATAGGGGTACATGAGGCAAGTTGTAGAGGGAGTCACCAGGTTCTGGAGTTTGATGCACAGTTTAACCAATAAATGGACAGCTAAACTGGGTAGCACAACAGTGACAGACTCCCAGGTCAGAGCAAGAAAGCACAGAGTGTGAACAATTCCAACCTGAATGCAGGATATTTAAGGATCACATCCAGTAAATTTATGATCCAGGGAACCTGGTGTACATGCAAGTCTATGACTTAGAGGTACTTAAAAAGATATAATGGGGGAAGACACGGTTTTGGGCAGCAGGAAAAAATAATTCTGGCTATTCCAACAGGATAGGTCACTAGGAAAAGGAGTAGGTGACTCACGTTTTAAGAGAGTTTGTCACTGTAAAGAACAAAGAGGATAGCAGTGGGATCAGTAGTTCTACTGAGTCAGTCTGGTTATGCCAAAAGAGAAGAGGGGGGGTGGTCACCCAAAGAAGAACATCAGGACTACAAAAAGATCAGCCCAGCTTATCAAATGAAGTAGTGATATGTGCATTGTTAATGTTAAATTCCACAAAACAATTCTGGATGCTTCATCTACAGTACTGTATATGCTGTCATACATATGTGAGAAAATGTTACTAATCATTTTTTTCTGCAAAATTTTAATTACTTAACCAATTTATCCAGTTGTGTTAGACACCAGGACACACTGACTATGGATATGCATGCAAGAGCAGAGAAGTTACAGACATCCACATTTCTGATAGTTTTCACGTTTTAAAAATATTTACATAGTAAAGCTTTAAACCCCTGTAACTTAAAAATCTCTTATCTAATTCTGTCCATATTTAGATAATTCTATAAGCATTACAAAAAGGTTATATGTACTAATTTACACGTCTGGCTCCAAAGGTGCCTGAGTTGTATGCAGATGAAATTCTCATGACATTTCATAAAAACAATAAAATGACAGATTTTGAGCACATATAATTTTAAGACGATGCATCATATGGTCATGAAATCTGACACATTGTTATAAAACCTATCATCAAGAAATCATGCCAAATTTAAGATCCTTGACCCAATAGATGGTTAAGGTATATGCAGATAAAATTGTTCATGAAATTTCGCACAAACAATTAAATTGACAACATTTGAGCACCTATAATTTTGAAACTGTCCATCCAAACTTCAAGATATGTGGCACTTTAGTGGCCAGTTATCCAAACGGAATATATGCCACATTTCAGAGCACTAGCTTGAATGTCGACTGAGTTATAACCACATTACTAAATTAAAAAAAATTCAGTGACATTTCAATGAAATTCTGCAGAATTTTGTGAAATTTCATCGAAATGCTCTGGATTTGGAATTTTTCTATTCCACACAGCTCTAGTAAGAATGCTTAATAGGATTGTGTACCCCATTTTTATTGTAAGATAGTACTTTAGTAACAGCTGCCATGGGGAGAAGTGGATGGATATCTATCAGCATGTGTTCCAAGTGTGAAACTGGGGCCAGCTAAAACTAAGGGATCACTAAATAAAAAGAGCCTCCATGCCTTGCTCAGAAAACAGTATGAAAATATGCCCTAAAACTGATAGGAGTTGTCCTATTTTATTAGATTCTAAGTACAGTATAACTAAACCACAAAGCAACCTGCCAACTGGGCACTTTCCTAGAAAGAGAACTATACGCATCCTTTTAAATACAAAACTACACAAAACCACACAATAGAAAAATTTTAAACAGTGAAAACTTTCGAGGTAAGGAGCAAGGCTTAACATCCTACTCCTAGGTAATATCTAATGGTGAATGGAGGTTATAGGGGGTTTGTTGAAAATCAGTCTGAGCCACCTAGGTTCAGTTAGAATCTGAACCAAAACCAAGTTAACTACCACAGGTACAGCATTCAGGTCCTCTATCCCCAACTCAAAACTGATAAGTCACCAACTTATTAGAGGGGACCAAATAATCCCAGTAAGGAATCTAAGAGATAGAAGACACTCTTCTACATGAGTACAGTTCCCTAATGCCCTCGGGCATAATCTATGTAAAAAAAAAAAAAAGCCTCCAAGTGGATAGTTTTAGAAAGTAACATCCATAGAGATGGAAATTGAAAGGGGAGCCCATGGCATAACTTATAAGTGAAAAACCTGCTCTGTACTATATGAGACTATTGGAGAACAAGGCATATAAACAATAGGGCTGTAGTATTAAACAGGGCACAGATTGCCACTGAGGAAAGCATCAAGTTTTGTCGGCAGCGACAATGCCGACCTCCCCCACAGCAACGGCACAATACCAATGCAGGTGTTGTGCCGCCTGTTCCATGGGTGTTTTCTGTGGTGGGCTGTGCCCCCCACACTCCCTGGACTTTAGGATTCCAACTCCAGGTCAGAGTTGGTCGAGGAGAGGCGGAACACTGGGAAAGGCGTAACATGGAAAAGGACCATTACTGCGAATGTCGGCTGTAATGGTCTTTTTTCCAGTTTTGCCGCTCGGGTGTCGCTGTAAGGTGTACCGCCACCAACTGTGAGATATTCCTAGTATTGTGCCTTGTTTTCTTTTCTTTCTTCACATCTTTTTTTCTTTTTTGTTTTTATCTTTTACCCTTTCCTCCCCACCTTTTCTTCTTGGTTTTGTTAAAAAATGCTTTAAAATCAGCATTATTTGTCAGTCAGCAGAAAATGTCAGTATATACCTTTCCGAGCAAAGAACATTTATTTTTATTTTATTTATTTAGCTTTTGTTGACCAGGTAAGTGCACTAGACAAATCCTGCCTATTTTCAGGCACGACCCGGGTGAGGGGGATACAGATGAATGCCAACTGACCTTGAACCAGATTAAGCTGTTGGTGATATTTTTAGTGAATGAGGGAAATTTGGTCAGGACACCGGGGAAATTCCCCTACTCTGCGGCTGCTTTGCGGCCAGTAGAGGACTCCGTTGCAGAATGGCAGGCGGAGGGCGACCTTGTGAGGTGCAGGACGTGACTCTGGAGGCTCCTGCTACTGCGGGAGCAGATTTTGCGGAGATTGTTTCGGAAACCATCCTTAAGAGTGGGACCTTTGATTCGGAGATGTCGGGAGTGCTTGTGAAGGAGACTAGCGGTGGGCTAGTTTGGGAGAGTGTGTCGGATGGCAGCGATGTTATGGACGACCTGGTTATTTCGGTGCAGACCCCTTTACGAACTGGGACTTCTTCTGGCTTGGGTCTCGTTGTTTCTCCGGATCCATTGTTACAGACGAAACTTCCGGGTATGGAACCTGGCCCTGTTGAGCAGTCGGCAGTGCTACAGATGCTGACTAATGCTGCTACAACTTCTCAAGTGATGCGCAAACAGTTTGGTCTTTCTTCAGACTCTGCAGACTTTTTAATGGACTGGTCGGCTGATGAAACGCTTGCCAAGTCGGGATGGATTCGATCGACTTCGGGGATTTGGATACCTGACCCGAACTGGGTGGACAGTGGGTCTACTACTCTTCTCCACAGCATGCCAATAAACTGAGCTCAGGTATTTCTTCTGGACTTGATTCATCAAGTAAATCTTCTAGTAAAGGTGCGCACCTTCTGCAGGGGAGTCTGAGGCCAGTCCTGGCTAAGTAAATCCTCGGGGGAGGAGGTTTTCTCAAAATGCTACTGATTTGGGGAGTTCTAAACGTCTTTCTATGGCAGATCTTTTTAAAAACAAGTTAGAGCAGGCTCCCAGGAGAAACGCAGTACGTTTAAGATACAAGGGTGGGCTTTCTACTCACCCAGATAGATATTATGTTGTTAACCATTTGCTTAGAGGATCTATGCATTTTTTTCCCTCAGATTTGTATGCTCTAATCCATCTATCTGGGGAAGACTCCTTCAATATTAGTTTTCTTCTCAATAGCAGTTTAGAAAAATTTTGGGAAAAATACTCTGCCCTTAAAAACACTCCCTTATGGACTCCCTTTTTTGCTATCCCCTTAACTAGGCCATAAATCAGGTATGTGACAATTATATTCCGTAATGAAGGGGTGAATGTCAGTGACATTTATCACTGGCTACAAAAGAGATGTGACATTCTGGGACCTCCAGAAGCCCTGGTGGATTTAGAGGGTATTTGGACTGGTGGGTGGAAATTTAAGGTAAAATTGTTCCAGGTAAATTCTGATATCATCCACTTACCTAATAGTTTTTTTTTAGGTAAAGACAGGGGTGTTTGTTTTTACAGTGGCCAACCCAGGGCTTGCTATAAATGTGGCTCACGTACACATATTAGCAGCTCCTGTGACATGCTCAAATGTTCTCTCTGTGGTGGCTACGGTCATTCGGTAGATATATGTGAGAACATTTTTCAGTGCAACCTCTGTGATGCAAAAGGCCATGCCTTTCACCAGTGCCCTTGGGCTAAACAAAATAGACAAGAGGGTTGGGATCATGATGACCTGGTTTATAAGGCCCAGGAAAAATGTCAGGGTTTTCTTCCTCCTGGTTCTTCTGACTCCCATTCTGAGACTGCCCCTGTTACTAACCCTCCTACGGTAGCCCCTCTTGATATATCTGAGCCTTTAGATCAACCTCCCCTGACAATTGTACAGGACTCTGTTCCTGCTTCTACTCTAAGCACTGATATTGATGGTAGTTTATCTGTTTTTCCGAATGAAAATACCATGCCCCCTCCTTTTGAAACTGTTAAAGGACGTAGATTTACCAGGTCCTCTCTTAAAACTTCCTCTCTGTGTCCTCTCCCTACAGATAATTCTTTTTCTTCTCTTCAGGATGAGTTAGGGGATTCTGACTTGGAGTCAGATACTTCGCACAGGTCTGAGCTGGTCACTGAGGATGAGGAGAGTAAATCCACTGAGCTGTCCAAAGAAAAGAAGGGGAAAAAAGAGAAAGGCAAGTTATTGTTTAAAGGGAGGGCCTTGAATGTGACTATAATACAGATGGCTACCCTTAAATTGGCATCTTTTAATGTCTGTAGCTTGAAAACCTATAAGAAACAGATTTCTCTGTTTTTCCTTTTTGGCACCCTTGACGTCGATGTTTTCTTTGTTCAGGAAAAACCCCTCTCCTCTCTTTTTGAGGTGGAACAGATTAAAAATCGATGGCATTGGGGCTCTTCCTTCTGGACCTTTGGTTTGGAAGCTGCTGATGGGATTGGTATTCTTTTTAAATCTACCCATCTTCATGTTACCAGGCTTACTGATGTTAAACCGGGGAGAGCTTTAGTGCTTGATTGCTCCCTTGGGGATTTTTCCTTTCGATTTCTTAATATATATGCACCCCAACTCAAATCAGCTAGAATTGAACTGTTTGAGGACCTTAAACCCTTTTTATATACTAGGAAGCATGTCATTTGGGGAGGCGACTTTAATTGTTCCTTGGACATTAAATTTAAAAATAACACACAGAAGAAGGTATATTGAGACTCTAATGTCTTATCACAGATTATTTCTGGTGCTAATTTACAGGATGCTTCTCGCAGCCTGCATGCTGCAGGCATAGGAGCTACATATCATAGACACATATACGCCACCCGCATTGATATGTTTTTTGTTTCTAAATACTTGATTCCTTATTTTTGTATTTCCCAGCCTTCGGAATTTTCCGATCATAATCTTTTGTTTTGTTCTTTAAGTTTATCCACTGTACCTCCAAAAATTTTTTCTTCACATACTTGTTGGCGATTCAACATGTCTCTTTTAGATTCCTTCCCTGTTTTCTTGTATTGAAATTTTTTTTGCATGTCGAGACTCTGTTATGTGCTCCTATGACTCTCTGTTACATTGGTGGCTGGATACTAAAGTAGAGCTTAAACACCTTATGCTTTCTTTTGGTAGACACAGAGCTAATTCTGATTATATACATTATCTTCTCTTCAGGAATCAGTTGTACAAATTAATGTCTTATCCTCCACATAATAAGCAAGAATTTGCTTCACAGATTTTTGAAATTAAAAGGCAAATGAAATCCTATCAGTATGATAGGGCTAAATCATGAGAAATGGAATTTAGATTCAATACTAAAAAGACACTGGCATCAGATCCCTATGCAGCCTGTAAGCAAAGGCTTGATAGCACTCTCATGACTCATCTGGTCACAACACAGGGTAACATAGTTACAACAGATTTAGAAATACTGAAGGTGGTCCAACAGCATGTAGGTGACACATTTCATCCTGTATCGGACACCTCTTCTTCATTATTGTCTGGATTTACTGCACCACTGCCCCAGGTACCTGCAACTATGGTACAATCCCTAATACAACCTATACTTTCAAAAGAGGTTGAAGATGCTATATCTCAATTGAATACAGGCACTTCTCCTGGCCTAGATGGGATTCCTAATGATTTTTATAAACGTTTTTTGTCCCATATGGTTCATTTTCTTACCTTAGTCTTTAATTTTATGTTAACTTTCTCTTCTTCCTGTTTTGGTTTTAATACCTCCCTACTGTTTTTTTTTTGTATAAATCAGGGAATAAAGCCCTTTTGACTAATTGGAGACCTCTCAGCCTTCTGAATAGTGACTACAAAATTCTAGCAAAGATTTTTCATAATAGATTATTGGGGGTAGCTGATCTTCTTATTCATCCTGCTCAGACTTGTGCTGTACCTGACAGACGCATACAGCATAACTTATATCTTTTGCGAGATTTATTTGAAGCTGCTAAAAGACATTCTCTTTCTGGATTTGTGGTAACCTTGGACCAGGCTAAAGCCTTTGACAAGGTTCATCATGATTATCTGTTTCCCCTTTTATTAAAGTATGGTTTTCCGAAACCTTTTGTGTGGTTGCACCTTCTTTATGCTGATCGACTATTATTCCTATGGTTAATGGTCTTTTTGTACGGGTGTTCCTTTAACCATTGAGTTAGACAAAGTTGCCCTTGAGTCCTATTTTATATTCTTTTGTTTTGGACCCTGTCATTCGACAAATTATTTGGGACACCAGTATTATTGGTTTGGCTCCCTCTCCCCTTTTACCACATGAGAAGATTTCCGCTTATGCGGATGATGTTACTTTATTAGTCCAGGATGTTTCCTCTTTAAGGTCGGCCCTGCAGATTTTTTCCCAATTTGGATCTTTTTCTGGAGCTGTCCTTAACATGGATAAAAGTTTTATTTTTTCTTTACATGCTCTCTTTCCTGCCTCTTCAGATATTTTAGGGATTCCGGTAGTTTCTGCCCCTCATAAGATTTTGTATATTTGGTTTGGACCAGGTGATATGGCTACTTATAATTGGGAAAAGCAGTTGCATGTGGGAGAAAATAAGGTACATAGATGGAGAGGGTGGAAATTTGGGAAACAGAAAAGAGTCCAGATTATTAAACAGTTTCTCTTATCTGTTTTTATATATTTATGTTATGTTTTTCCACCACCATTGCATTTTGAGACTAGAATTCTTAGCCTTTTTTTCCAGATGCTTTGGGGTAATAGATTAAATCCTGTGAAAAGGGATGTTACCTATTTACCCATCCATAAAGGCGGATTAGCTATGATTAACCCCATTGTTTTTTATCACTCTCTATACTTTTTGGGACATTTAATTACTTATGGTCTTCTGCTACCCTTTCGTGGCAGTTATGGACACAATTTCTTTGGTCTAAATATTTTCTTAAATGGACATTGTTACCCCCTAAACTTTTATGCTCAGATTCTTTACCAACTTATGGCATCCCAACTCTTAAAAAGTTGTTTCAATGGAAGGTTTCTTTGCCTATGTTACTGACTATGCACAGCAAATCTTTTTATGCCTTTATAGTTTATGAGGTACAGAAGATCATTTGGATATTCCCTGAATGTGTACCCACGAAAATGAGTCTGGCTATTCACAAATTAATGGATTCAAGGATTCTTTCTCATGTTTGGGATGTTGTATGGTTGTCCATCCAAGGTAAATTAGGGGTTCGGGGTAATTTGAAATATAAACCCCTGACTGAGAGATTCTGCCTTAGGCCTACTTGCATTAATAGTGAAGAAACTATGTTGCATTTCTTTGTTACTTGCCCCCATAGTCAATCTTTTTGTCAGGACGCTGCTACTCATTGGCATTTACCTTTTTTGAACCACATTTCATATCACACTATTGTTTTAGGGGATTATACGGGGATCTGGAAGTGTTATCATAAAAGTACATTGAATGTGTTTTTTTCCCTTATACAGTATTTTTTATGGTTAGCTCATTGCCAATTTGTTTTACATCAACAATGTATATTAAATAGCACTATTTTTTCTCAGTTTGAAACTGGTTTGCTAACTGTTAAAGAAAATGATAACCGAAGGTTCACCAAAGCTAAGGTTGATACTCTATGGAGACATTTCTTTTTTTGAGGGGTGTTATACTGTGAAGATGTTATTATTTGCTCTAAGTTTTTTATTTTTGTTTTTGAAATTGATTTGATGTATATCTGATTGTTTTGTGATGTTATGATTTCTTGTCAGTAAACTTCCCCTACTCTTTTCGATAAGTGCCGTGGGATCTTTAACATCCACCTGAACTACCACCAGAACAGGCAGATGGGACCTCAGTTTAATGTCTCATCCGAAAGACGGCACCTCAGAAGTGCAGCACCCCTCTCATGCTGCACTACAGTGTCAGTACTGGGATATTAACCCAAGTGCCAGATGTGGGAACTGCACCCACAGCCCTCTGATCTCCCGGCCTCAGAGGCAAGCGTGCTACCTACTGAGCCACTGACACTGCAACATTAATGTGATCTGTTGAATGTGCCCATTAAATGCATTCTGTAGAGCTACCAGAAAGGACCACCACATACTTCCAAAAGCATACAACACAACACTGCACTGAGAAATCAATTTTTTCCCCCTAGGGGCATAACACAGGATTAGGAATCTCCTAAAACTCCAATAATAACTTCCTGGGTTAGGAACAAAAGGCAGCTAAGTAAACAAACAAAAAAAAGAATGTACATCCTGATACTTTTGCCTGACAAACATTATTACTGAAAAATGACCCCATTGTTAATGAGGACTACTGCATTAAAGAAATAAAGTATTGCATTCCTTGTTCAAGCCATTAAGTGACCACCCATCTAAGTCAGTAGCTATACATGTGTGAAAGAAAGATCTGTGAGGAATCAAGGCATTTAGAGCTGAATTCCACATTCACCTATGGAAATACAGTTTAATTATTAAGGGGATGAACCCTGAAGGGGGCCTTGAGACAGCAACCCAAGTAGCCTGCCCAAATCAGAAAATCAGTTCCTGGAACTACAGAAAAAACATTGGATCAATGTGCACATAATCAGTGCATATACTTTATACTTAAAAAAAGGTTAAAGTATTATGAAAGATTATTGCAGCTGACTAAACGCAGTTGTTTAATGAATTAAGTCAACTAAGGAAGGTTCCCCAGCGAGAGACATAACACCTCTGCAGTAACAAAATCCCACCTAGATTTATTCATTTATTGAAATGTTTCACCAGGAAGGCATACTGAGCAACAAGTTGCTCGTCTCTTGGAGTGACCTGGGGGGGGGTGCAATGAGGATGGAACAGTAATACAGACATACAAGTTGCAAAAATCATCCTTAACATACATTAGCAAAAGATAGATGTTGCATATAGTGTTTCGTACGATAAGGGACAATTGAGAGAATATTAATTTGCATAGGACAGTTGTTTCATACAAACATTTGCATAAGTCTGGTGTTACATACAGTGTACTGTACAATAAGGTTAATTGAGGGAAAAATAAGTGCAAGGGGAGTGGAGTAAGAGGATACACCGGTATGGACAGACATAGAAAAAATAGAAAGATGTAAAACAAGTGCTAGAGGGGCAGGTGGATCTCAATGTGTGCGGGCAAACAAAATATGGTAATTGGGCAAAAAGTAAGTAAACAAGTGCAAGTGTAAAGAGGTAAGGTGAATGGAGGAGGAGGGAGGAGAAGCCTATCCCTGAAAGGATCCCTTCAAAATGCTGAGAACCCTGCAAGGGGACAGGGAGGGCTAGAATGAAGGGGGGAAGGAGGGCAGTAGGACTTTAGAGAGTGTAGGGGAGAGGGAGGGATGAAGTGTGGTTTACCACCTAAAAGAGGGATAGGACCTAACCCAATAGGAACCCTTCAGGATGCTGAGAACCCTGCAAGGGGGCGGAGAAAGCCAGCAGAGGTGGGTAAAGGTGAGAGATGAAGAAAGCAGAGGCCCAGAAGGATCCCTTGAGGATGCAGAGAACCCTTCAAGGGGGCTGGGAAGGCTAGCAAGATAGTGGGGAGAGTTGGTTGTAGTAATAAAGAGGGGTTGGGGGAGAGAGGGAAAAAGGGTGAATTTAGCAACTTGTGGGAGGCTATGGCCAAACCATGGGACATCAGGATGCTGAGAATCCCAGTAAGAAACGAGGGATGGCCAGTAGGGTAGGGAGAATGAATGTTGGATCTGGGGGAGGGGCGGGGGAGGGAGGACAAGGTACAAGTACAGAAAAGTGGGGAGAGGACTTGTCGGGAGCTTAGAAGAAGTAATTAGGGAGGGTCATAGAAGGAGCAGCTAGGAGCTAGGTAATTATAAAGGGCATTGCTGATGGAGTAGAAGGAGGATGAGTGACGAATTTGAGGGCGGAGGGAGTGCCATAATTTAGGGAGGCAGTGGGAGAAACCAGATTGGCTGATGAGGGTGGATCATCAAGGGACAGCCAAAGTACGGGAGTCAGTAGGTCTAAGGGATGAGGGGGTTGTTATAAATGAGGAGGAGAGGTAGGATGGGATTTCACCCAGCCAGTGCTTACGGGTGAATTTAGCACAATGAGAGAGGCTCTTATTTGTTAGAGAGAGAAAGGCTAGGGCTTGATAAACATTGCAATGGTGGGTGCGAGAGGGAGCATCAAGGGCAAAACAGCAGAAGGAGTTGAAGAGAGTGTCCAATCTGGTGAGGGAGGACTTGAGAGCAGCACCATAGACTACATCACTGTAGTCAAAAATGGGGAGGATCATCTTCTGGACAAGTTCACGCCTAGCCATAGGAGGGATGCAACTACGGTTCCTGAACAGGGCACCAAGCTTGGGGCGCAATTTTTTCTGGATGATGTCAATATGTCCAGAAAAGTTGAGGTGTTGGTCTAGCCAAACACCAAGGTATCTGAGGGAGGATGTGTCCTCAAGTAAAGTCCCATCAAGGGTGTGGAAAGTGGGCAGGGAGGGGAGCCTAGAGAATCTCTGCCTTGTGCCAAAGGTCATGGAGACAGTCTTCTTGGTGTTGAGGAATAACTGATGGTTAGCAAACCAGAGCTGAACCTTGTTGAAGTCTTGCTGTAAGCTGGATGTAACCTCAGCTGGACATGAGCCAGATGCATACAGGACCATATTATTGGTTTACATGTGTAAGGTGGAGGAGGGAGAACAGACAGATGGAAGGTCGTTTAGGAAGAATAGGGATCCTGGCACTGAGCCCTGGGGCACTCCAGTGCTAATTGGGAGGGGAAGGGAAATGATATCAGAGATTTTAACTGATTGGTTTCTACCAGTAAGGTAGGTCTTGAACCAGCTAGTGGCTGAAGGAGATAGACCAGCTGATGGGAGGGAGTCAGGGAGGAGGGAGTGGGAGACACTGTCAAAAGCCTTGGCAAGGTCAACAAAGATGGCTGAGGTGATTTGGCCATTGTCCATTCCGGTAAGGATAGAGTCAGTGAGCCAAAGTAGAAAGGTGGTGGTGGAGTGGTTTTTCGTGAAACCAGATTGGAAAGGAGTGAAGAAGGAGGTATCAGATAGAAATGAGGTAAGCTGGGAGAGAACAGTTGTGTTCTTGCAATTTGGCTAGGGTAGGGAGTAGAAATATGGGGCAATAGTTGCCGGGGATGAGGGGATACCCTTTTTAGGTAGAGGGAGGACCACGGCATGTTTTCATTGGGTGAGGACTAAGGCAGTTGAGAATGAGAGATGTAGAATCAGAGAGAGGGGATAGGCAATGGCAGGGGCTGAGAGAGAGAGGAGGTTAGGGTCAAGGCCATCAGGGAAGGAACCTTTTGAGGGGCTGATAGCAAGGAGGGCTTTTAGAGTATCATTATTGGAGATTGTCATGAAGGAGAGGTGAGAGGATGGTGGAATGGTAGCTCCATTAGAGGGTGGAAAGGAGGGGGTAGGTAGGGAGGGACTTCAGTAGTTCAGTGGCACAGGAGGTATAATAGGTGTTAATTTCCGCAGCTATGGCTAGCGGGCTGGCCATAAGTGTGTCATTTATCTTAAGCACAGGGGAGGGTAGGTAAGATGGAGGGGTAAAGAGGGCATGGACCACCTTCCAGAATCTGGAAGGGGAATTTATGTTTGTGAGGAAGGTAGTTTTAAAGTATTCAGACTTGGCTAGCCTTGTTGCCCTGGTGCAGGTGTTTCGGAACTTGTGGTTGGTTGTGAGATCGCTGGGAAGCTGGGTTGCTTTGTGATGCTTCCAGGCATGATCTGTAGCTCTGAGGAAGGCCAAAAGCTCTGGAGTAATCCATGGTAGGTGGTTTCCCCTAACCCTAGATTGTTTGAATGGGGCAAAGGCATTCCAGTTTACAATGAATATTTCTTTAACGTAAGTAAGGGCCTTATCAACTGAGGGGATGGAAGCTAGGGGGGACCAATCAGAAAGGACAAGGTTGAGCAGGAGAGGTTCTAGGTTGAGGGATTTAAAAGAGCGTAATTGTACGGTTTTATGTGGTGATTTGAGTCTGTGGACTTTCCTGACTACAAATATTGGGTTGTAGTCTCTGAGAGAGTCAGGAAGGATGCCAGCATTTATGACTCTGTGGGGGTGGGAGGTAAAAGCCCAGTCGAGTAGGGAATGTTTTTGTGTCTTGTGGTTTGGGGATGAACTTGTCCTACCTCTAATGGAGGAAAAAGGAAAGAAAGAAGAGGGATTGATTGTGCTTGCTTACAAATCAGGGGAGAATACCTGTGTACCAGATTCATGGAGATCGGTGGCTTAATGCAGAAACTTTTCATATGAAACTAGGCTGTGTCTAGTCAGCCGCAAATAATACAATCTAAGGAAAAATGGGGAAAAGAGGGGGGCTTTTGCTGGGGCTAAATGATACTCGGAGCTTTATACATTACCAATTTAGCTCTAAGAAACAAAAACAACTAAGTCTAAATTTACCAAGCATTACTACCAAGGAATTAAATCTCTGGTGTTGTCCCCAAGGATAAAAGCAGACAAAAAAGTAGTTGGTAATAAGGGAACAAGAAAAAAAAATAGCAAGGAAGTATTGTCTAATTATAGCAGCTAAAGCAGATTTAGTAACTAGCAGAAATGGACCGATTCAGTTTAAGTGACCCCTTTGAATCTGTCCAAGGCTACCATCCAAGGCTTGTAGCAACTGTCTAAGATGGAGACTTGATCTATCTAGTGTCCCATATTGGTAAGCGATCCCTAATGCATACACCACAGTTCAGTTCAACGAGCTAGCAAAATACTAGTGTATCCAGAAGAAGTCTGTCATTGCAAATTATTTGTTGATAAAGAATTAAGTATACTGGCTGTCATCAGGCATTTTCGTCCAGATGGAATGTTTGAAGCAATTTGTTCCATGCAGCATTTCTTGCTGTTCTTGTGTGGAGACAATTTTGTCCAGGTGTTCTTTTGTAGAGCCCTCTTTTCCCTGGCATCCGTGGAATCCATAGGTTCATCTGGTATGTTATATTTTCTGATATGGTGCTCCTGCATTGCTGCCTCAGGGTCATCAAAAATCCTCGAGTCATCTAGAAAAAAGATCTGCAGGCAGGCCTGATACAGAGTAAAGAACTTAATTTTATGAGTTTTGAGAATCTGTACTATGGGAGTAAAAGCTCTTCATTTTGCTAGGCGAGCAGGGAAATAATCGTTGTTTAAGTATAGATGCTGGCCCTTAGATATTATAGTCCCTTTGCTCCATGCCCAAAGAAGCAGTTCGTGTTTTATGGCAAAAATTGTAAAAGCACACAACTATGGAGCGAAAGTGCGTGGTAAAGCTAGAGGGCTTATGTATCAGGGCCCTTTGTGTGTGCTCAAGAGGTAATGGGCAGAGATCCCCAGTACCCAGAAGTGACTGAAGTATACCCTGTAAAAAGGAAATCATGTCAGACCTTTCTTCTTCCTTGGGCATACCATAGATCCTTAAATTATTTCTTCTGGATCCATTTTCTAAGTCTTCACATCTATCTGCAATTGTTTGCTGTTCCTGCATCACTTTAATGAGGACTTGTTCAAGTTGATTCACTCGTGTGTCCATATCTGTAGCGTGCTGCTCCAGATTCTGCAATTTTTTATTTATTTTTATTTATTTATTTCTCGGATAACACCTTTGAGCCAAATTGCTCATTTACAAAGGTTCCCCTTCAGTAATAACAAAAAAATGTACAATACTTAGTTCAATTAAAATGAGCAATAAAAAGAAGAGGTTGACAACAGAAATATTAGGATACAGAAATCAAAGGTTTACATCATGAGCATTAAAAACAAGAGATTGACAGAAACATTAGGATATGAAAATCAAAGGTTTACATCATGAAGAATACCCAATGATTAAGCTGTACAAGGAGTAGCTGCCATGTTAGGCATTGTCTGGTGATTTGTGCTTATTATCTATTGTATGGCATAGGGAATCATAGTTTAGAACATGAGTGAAAGGTCAACGTGGAGTTTAGATGGGGTGGGTTGTGGTGTTGGTGTCAAATGCCAGTGTATGGAGTGTCTTTTTAGCGGAAGCAGCCACAGTTGGTGCCTGGTAGGAGCATTTTTAGTATCTTGTGTTTGAAATGGCCCAGTTTAACAGGTGTCAGCTGTGATAGTTGCAGTTCGTTGAGCCATTGAGGGGTTCTGGTCACAATGGAGCGTATGGCTAGACTCATTCTGTTGAAAGGTACTGACAGGGTACCACTTATCATACTTCTGGTAGGGTAGGTGCTTTGGGCATGTCTTAGGAGAGCTTGCAGGCCTGGGGGGTCAGATCCATGAGGCAGGTCTGGTATTTTATTCAGTTGTGTAAGGGGAACCATTTTGTGAATGAATAGAGTGAGCGTGGGTGTATGTATTTGTCCACCCCTGTTAAAAAGTGGCAGGCTTTATTCAGGACAAACCTGACTCTCTTTAACACAGTGTCGGAGGCAGTCCCATAAATTATCAGGCCGTAGTCCACTGTGGGGAGGATGGAACTTGTGACTGCTACATGCTTGCCTTCTGGAGTGAGGTTATGTCTCTATCTATAGAGAGACCCCAGTTCCCTGTTGATGTTGCAGACTACTTGATCCATGTGTGGTGCAAGTGTAAGTGTCTGGTCAATGGTTACTCCTAGGTATTGAATGTGTTTACCTGTTCTAGAGTCTCTCCCTTTATGTTATAGATGTTGAACGGATCTAACCTAGCTTTCTTTTGTGCAATAGAGAACATCATAATCTTGGTTTTCATATAGTTGAGCACTAGCTTATTTTGCTGAAACCATTTCTCGAGAGATGCAAAGCTGTGCTGAAGGTCTTGGCTGACTGTCTCTTGGCAGGGGCTCCTTGTGCATACGACTGCATCATTGGCATATAGTATGACTTTAGAGCTAGGGCAAGCTTTGGAAAGGTTATTTATGAAGAGGCTGAACAGTAGGGGTCCCAAGATGGAGCCTTGTGGTACTCCAATTGTGACAGGTCTGGTGTCAGATTGCACCCCACTGATCTTGATGCATTGGGATCTGCCTTAGAGGTACTTTTTAAACCATAGTGTGGTGTCAGTAGAGAGGCCTAAGGTGGCGAGTTTGTTTAGTAGTAACACATGATTAGCTAAATTAAAAACCTTGATTAGTTCTGTATAGATTGAGCCCACCAGATGTCCTTTGTCAAGAGACTCGTGTTAAAAGTTGGTATATTCAATGAGGGCAGTGGAGGTGCTATGCAGTTTGCGGAATCCATGTTGCTGTTCACACTGAATCTTGTATTGGCTGAGGTATGTGATGAGCTGGTATGATACCATTCTCTCTAGTGTTTTGGACAGAGGTGAGAGGATGTAAATTGGTCTGTAGTTTGTGACTAAGGTATGGTCTCCATTTTAATGGATGGGAGTGACTAGGGCATTCTTCCATACAGTGGGAAACTGCAAGTATCTTAGGGAGAGATTAAATAGTTTGGTTAAGGGGAGGGTGAGTTCATCTAAGACTAGTGCGAGTAATTTCATGTCAAGGGAGTCACCCCCATCCTGTTTTTTCCCCAATACAAGTTTCACATAGTTGACAGTATCTCTTGCTGAGACAGATTTGAAATAGAATTGTGGCCAGCTATTGTTGTTTTGGGTAACATAATGATAGGGTGGGGTGTCTGTGGTGTCATCCTATGGAGGTAGGACTGCCCTGAGATCGGCAAATGCTTTGTTGAACATGTTTGCAATCTCATTTGGATCAAGTGTGATTAAAGCATTTGTATTGAGCATTGCTGGGGAGGACTTATTTCTGAATAGATCTTTTAGGGATTCCCAGAATGCTTTGTCATTTCCACAGCATCTAGTTTGCTGCTCCTTATAGCAGTTGGCCTTTGCTTGTCTAATATTCTGGGTGTACTTGTTCGTAGCTGCCCTGTATTCTTGCCAGTATGTGGATAATCCAGATTCCTTGGCCTTGTGCCATAGGTTGTCCCTGACCCTCATTTGGGCGAGTAGTGATGGTGTCACCCATTCAGCAGTTTCCTCTAATGATCTGTTTTATGAACAGAGCATATAGATCAGCAGCTTCATTAAACCTAGTGATAAAATAGTCTAGGCCTGTGTCTGTGCTGCTGGTGGCATCCAGCTGGTCCCAGTTGATTTGGGCCAGGTGTCCATTAAATGCATTCAGTGTCCCTTTCCGGAGTATCCTACTGTAGGCAGTTTTGGGTGCTGAATGGGTAAGTTTGTCGGGCTACTTACCCAGAGTGGATGAGTGGTCACTTAGGACATCAGGCCATGCAGTAACCTGTGTCAGTCTATCTGGGTGGGTGGTTAGTACCCAGTCAGTGAGAGTCTTTGTGCCTGTTTTGTAGTTAGTTCTTGTACTTTCAGTAACAGCTTGCATGAGGTATAGAATGTGTATTAGGTCCTTATGTCCTGAGCTTGTTTTAGCTGTCCAATTGATGTTAAAATCGCCTACTACTATAGTTTCTTGGTTCTGGTTTGCCTGTTTAAAGTGCCGGGTGAATGTCTGTAACTCGGATTTTTGTTTCCCAGGTGGTATGTAGACTGTCAAAAGTATCAGATTTTTCTGGCCATTCCCAAGTATGAGGTGCAGTGTTAGGAATTCACAGTCACTATTTGTGTTATCTAGCTCGATTTTATGCCCTTGCAATGTGTTACACAGGTAGGGTAGGCAGCTGCCTCCCCTTTTTCCTCTTTGGTCAAGCCTGAAATAATTGCATCCATGTATGGAGATGGAGGTGTCTGGGGTTTTTGTGGAGAGCCAGGTCTCCATCAATGATATGATGTCAGGCTGGATTTGCTTTACCGAGGCCTCAAACTGTGGTAGCTTTGGCAGGAGGCTGCCGATATTCAGGGACGTGATTTTTAAGGTGACTGGGGAGGATTTAAGTGAGGTTGCTTGCAAAGCAGGATCAGGGTTGAGGTGGATGTTTTCTGATATTAGGAGTAGAATTCATAGCAGTTATCTAAGAGATAATGCCCAGTATTGGGCGTGTTGTCAGTTTTTGATATGCGTGTGTGTGTGTGTAGGTGCCTCTGGGTGGCTTGGCCCATGGAGTGGTCATGTGGAGGGTTGTGATGCACCTCAGGGTTTGTTTGGGTTTGAGTTAGTAGGGTATTGTATATTTGTAATGGGGGTGTTGCATCCTGTCTCCCAGGGGATTGATCTTAATGGGGCTTACTTTACATTCTGTAGCTACAACTTTCTCTTTTAATTCGCTATGCAGAGTCCTGATTTCTGCCTGAAACTCCTGAAGTTCACCCAGAATTGTAGCATTAGTTGGCTGCGCAACTATTATTGAACCATTCACTGCCATTTCTACCATACCTTCTGACTGTGCTGTGGGTGCCGAGGTTTGACTAGGATTAGCTATGAGGGTGCTACCACTTTTTATCTTTCTGCCACTGCCCATTCATTGTTGATAACTTCAGACTGAACTTGTATGTCAAAAAAACTCTCTGTGCAATCCACAAATGTAAGCTGTTTTACCAGGTTAAAATGGAGCTCTGTACTCTCTCCTCCATACTAACTGAAGGAGGAACTGGAAGTCCACTTCACACCACATTTTCCAAATGTTCTTTAAAGGACTTCTGCACTTACATCCCTCTGTCAGTGACCCAGTCTCTGTATGAGATTTTAACCTGCGCATTGCTAACCTCATGGAGCATCCTTTTGAGACCATGGTTACTGCTGACATAAAGTATGTCACTTGGAAAACATTTTACCTGGTGACCATGACTTTTGCCAGCAGGGTTTGTGAGCTGCAGGCCTCTGCACAGACCCAAATTACATCATGTTCCATAGGGACAAGGTGGTTCTAAGGACAAACAGGAAATTCCTCCCTAAAGTGGTGCCCAAATTTCACCTGAATCAGTCCATCACCCTTCCAGTGTTCTTTACAGCAAAATCCAGCTCTGGGGAACAGAGGCTCTACATTCTGGATGTCAAGAGGGCACTCAGTTACTACTTAGACAGCAGTAAGGAAGTCAGGTCCTCCTATACACATTTGTTTGTCACAAATGGTGAAGCTGGCAAAGGTAGGCCAGTCTCCAAGAGAACAGTTGCTTGCTGGATAGTGTCCTGTATTCAGTTCTGTTACAGCAAAGCTGGCAAGCTACCACCACAAGGCCCCAGGGCACATTCCACATGTGGCACTTCTGCCTCTGTGGCAGCTGTGAGGGACATTCCCTTGCTGGAACTTCGAAAAGCAGCTACATGGAAACAGTACACCTTTACAGGGCACTATTGTCTGGACATACAATCCAGAAGGGGTGACAGATTTGGCACTGCTGTCTTGCAGAATATTTTCCCTATATAGGTTCTGTGCCCAGCCTCCCAGGTGCTACTTTGTAGTCTGGGGTTTGAAGAAAAAAATTATTCACCATAGTAATGTTGTTTCTTCCAAGGGATCACTCACCATGCTTAACAATCCCACCCTACCTTCCCTTCAGAACCTGGAAAAGGTTCTCCAAGAATCTTTCTTTCTCTCTTTCTGTCTTTCTCTCCTTCCTTCCTTCCTTTCCTTCTTTCCTCATTGCCTACAATCAATATTTGGGTGATGTTGCAAAAGTTTTGGTCTACTATGTTATGACCCTGCAGGGACTCAACATTTTTTGTTCCATTCCTTTTTTTCTTGGTTTAGCTAGTTTAGTGGTCACTGCTCTCCTAGCTCCAGAAATAAATCTGACATTAGAGAACAGAGAAGAATGTGACCGCACAGCAGAGATTTGAATTTCTTTCCAAGATTCTTTAATTTGCATAACATTCTACTCTCCAGAGCAGCTAAAACCAGCAGGCTGATTTGCAATAGTTAAGCATAGCAAGGGATCCCTTGGAAGAAACAACATTACTATGGTGAGTAATTTTTTTCATGTTGCTTGCACAATTAAAATATGTGTCATCACTTCTTGCAATGCAGACTCTGAATTTGGTTGTTTAATGGATGCAAATTGTATAGGTTACCCCTGAGTTGTGGACACATTTGAGGATGTCATGCCTTGACCCACGGTCTTGAATCAGTGCTAGAATGTGAAGAGGCACCACGATTTTTGATGCAGCATTTGCACTGTTGCATCTTTGTATAGTTTGCGCATATAGCTTTAGTTATTTTAAAACAATTAACACAGTTCTCATGGATAAAACAGTAGCTCATGTAAAACATATTTTTATTTGCTTCATTATCCTTCCCTTTTCAACCACTGAGGTTGATCTCTGCTATTCAGTTTTGTTCCTAAATCCTTGTTTATGGTGTCACATTTCATCTTATGCTCACCAAAGGAGGGTTTAGTTTTTGTGGCCTGCAGTCAGCCCTGATGTCCCATAAAGTCAGTCAGAGAGGAGTTTCAGTTGTTGCATAATACCATTGTTTATCTTAGTCACAGAACAAGTAATGTTAAACAGTGTTTGTTTAAAAACAGCTGACAGTTTTGATAAAAAACATTGTGGCAGACAGATTTAGTGATGCAAAAATATTCCAAAAAATATAAGGTTTGCCCCCGGTCTCTTACGTAAACGACTTCGTCAGTAAACTCTCATACAGTTAACAAAGAATAAAGAAATATACAAAGAGATTAAATATTGTCCACGTGGAACAAGCTGGCAATTTTGTGCAAGCACAACTGATTCCAACCTTTTAGTTCCTGTTTCCCAGGCCTTTTGAGAACTGGTGGAAGGCACTGAAATGCTGTACTTTATTTTGCACCGACAGTAAAGCTTTGTATCCTGTCCTTCTGTCCTGTCTCACTAAGAAGCTTCACAGGGAACATTCCCTGCCTAGTGAAAGAAAAAGTCAGGACTTTGCATCACCTAATGCAAAATGTAGTCTGCAGCCAACAGAGCATCATAGCAAGACAGAGGCAGGAAACTACAGACCTGTGTTTGACCTCAGTGGTAGGGAAAATGATGGACTGACTTCTGAAGGAAAGAATTGTTCAGTACCTAGAGGCCAGTGGGGCATAGGACTCAAGGCAGCATGGTTTCACAGCAGGAGGGTCGTGTCAGATTAATCTAATTTATTTCTTTGACTGGGTGACCAAAGTAGTAGACCAGGGAGGTGCTGTGGACATGGCCTACCTAGACTTTAGCAAGGCATTTGACACAGTCCCACACAAAAGATTATTAAACAAGTTAGCCAGCCTGGGAGTGGGTCCCAGGGTGGTAGCCTGGGTAAAAAATTGTCTGGACAACAGGATACAGAGAGTAATAGTAAATAGAGTCCACTCCGAAGAAAGGGGGATTACTAGCGGGGTACTGCACGGTTCAGTACTGGGACCAGTCCTTTATATTGTCTTTATAAGTGACATTGTGGAGGGACTGGAAGGAAAAGTATGCCTCTTTGCAGACGACACAAAGATCTGCAACAGGGTTGATACACAAGGTGGGGTGGAAAGGATGAGAAGGGACTTGGCAAGGTTGGAGGAATGTTCAAAGGTATGGCAGCTTAGATTCAATCCAAAGAAGTGCAAAGGAATGCACCTGGGAAACAAAAACCTAGGGGAAGAGTACACAATGGGGGTACTGACAACAACAAAAATGGAAAGGGACCTGGGGGTAATCATATCAGATGACCTAAAGGTAGGCAAGTAATGTGAGAAGACAGTACGGAGGGCTGGGGGATACTGGGATGCAAAGGGAGAGGCATCACAAGTAGAAAACAGGAAGTTGTTATCCCTCTGTACAGACAGTTGGTGAGACCCCATCCGGAGTACTGCATGCAGTTCTGGAGACCCCATCTCCACAGTGACATAGACAGGATGGCAGTCCAGAAGAGGGTAATTAAAATGGTTCTGGGTTTACACAAGAAGGCAACCGAAGAGAGACTAAAGGAGCTTAATATGTACTGTATACCCTCAAGGAAAGGAAGGAGAGGGGGGGACATGATAGAAACTTTCAAGTACCTCAAGGGAATCAACAAAGTCCAAGAGAGTAGCATCTTTCAGAAAAAGAGACGTACAAGAACAAGGGGGCACAATTTAAAGATAGAGGGGGACAGCTCAGGGGCAATGTGAGGAAGTATTTTTCATGGAGAAGGTGGTGGATGCATGGAACGGCCTTCCTGAGGAGGTTGTGGGGTCAAAAAGAGTGGGGGAATTCAAGAATGCATGGGACAGACATAAGACAATTCTGGTTGGGGGTAGGAAGAAGTAGGCTGTTGGTTAACTAGGATCTGCAGCTTATCAAACAGGAAGGAAAACTGGCAGACTGGGTGGGCCAAGCGGCCCTTATCTGCCATCAAAGTCTATGTCTCTATGTTTCTGTCCTGTCCCAGGGCATTATTCCCTGTGGGCCGAATATGGCTCAGGTCCATGTCAGGGCAGCGAAGTTTGACTTAACACTGCACTGACATGGGCCAGTATCCTGTCGTATAGCGCTGGTCCGCTGTCTGACTGAATATAGTGCCGTCTGGGTTGGGTGCAGGCCCAGGTACAGCGTAAACATTTGTGCTGCACTTGGGCTCGATTTTAAATATTTGGGTCCTATTCTATGAAGGCTAGGTCCCCATCCTCAATTTGATAACTGGGAAGGTAAGCATGCCTATTAAAATCATAATGATCTTCAGGACTGCTGTTTTGAGGATAAGGAAAAATGGTCATACCTTCTCCTGAGCTCCCCATTCTTTCTTTCTTTGACTCAGAACTTTCAGATTATTAAGTTCAGGAAACCTAAAATATTTTGAAATTGTATGAGGTTTTGTCTTTCACTGTACTTCAAGTGAACCAGATTCCCTCTAGATCTGGCTACAGTAAATGACTAAGCTAGTCACTGATTTCAAAGTTCTGTATATCTCAGATTGTTAAAAAATGGAATACATTTGGCAAAAAAAGTAGTTTTCAAAAGAACAGATGAAACGCTAGCCTTCTCAGTAAATCCTAATCAAAACGTGGTAAACCCCCAGTTTATAGATTTGGTGACCGTAGATCTTGTTAAGCCTAAAGATATTCCAACAAAGGGAGTACTATTGTATCCTCAGCTGACACAAATAACAGATGTGTCATTGCTGTCTTTCACTGTGTTTTTTTCTGCTTCAGGAGGAATTTTTGGGATTCCCTCAGCCTTAACATTAGGGCCTAGAGATCTGTTTGAATGGGTAAATGCATGGCGGAAGAGTTGCGTTAAGATTTCTCTCTTCAGGGGATTATTTAACTCAGTTGGGCATCCCTTCTCTGGGTGACTCACAAGTATATATACCTTGCTGGCTGCTGCAAGGAACTCAACAGCTAGTGTTGCAGCTGTGAGAACTTTATGTTTAAAACCTTGGTTGATGTAGCCTTCCAAGCTTCAGAAACCATCTCTTTAATATGCTCTTTAAAGAAGAGCTCTTATCTGGGTCCAATCTAGATGTTGTTCTGAAAGCAGTAAAGAACAAGAAAATCTATTTCACAGCATCTAAGGCAATCATATAATCTGAACTCCATATCTAAAGCTTTCAGTCAGACCCATTTCTTTCATGGGTTAAGATGTCAGTGCAATCGAGGCACCTTCACCAATTTTTAGTTCCAACATAGTAAAGGTAACATGGTCAGCAGACTTTTCTAAGAGAGGCACTCTATCTAATGACCTAAAAATGGCAGGGCAGTGTGACAAGCAGGAGAAAGGAAGAGGTGTTGACAATGTTTTGCTCACTGGTGAGATCCCACCTGGAGTACTGTGTCCAGTTTTGGAGTCAGCACTTCAGAAAGGATATAGACAGGGTGGAGTCAGTCCAGAGGAGGGCAACTAAAATGGTGCAGAGGTTGCATGAGAAGCCCTATGAGGAGAGACTGAGGGATCTCAACATCTGCACCCTAAAAGACAGGAGTGCAAGATGTGGCATGGTAGAGACCTACAAGTACCTCACAGGGGTAAACGAGATGCAGGAGAGGAGTACTTTTCAAATTAGGAAAAGAACCAAGACCAGGGACATGTCATGAAGCTGGAGGTGTGATGTAGGAGAGATGTGAGGAACTATTTCTTCACAGAAAGGGTTGTACAGTAGACACCTGGAATGGACTGCTAGCAGATGTGGTGGGGGTAAAAGCAGTGGAGGGCTTTAAGCATGTGTGGGATAGACACAGGGATTTGGCTTCATTGGGGATTGGGGGTCCACCTGGAGTGATGCAAGCCTGTACTGGCATGATGGGCTGCATCTGTCCAGGAGGGGAACCAGGATCCTAGGTGATAGGTTTAAATGCTTCATTGGCAAGCATTTAAACTAGCCAAGGGGGGAGGCACTGGAAAGGAGTGAGGAAATCCCAGCCTCCCAAAAAATCACGGTAGTAAAGGCTGCAACAACCAACATAGAGGTGGCGATAGGGAGACGGGCAGGGGTAAATGGGGAAAGTGGACAAAGGCAAGAAGGACAGGGATGGGGCAAAAGGAGTAAGGCCATCAGTAAATGGAGGGTAATGAGTACCAATGCCCGTAGTCTGGGCAACAAGCTCCCTGAGCTGCTGACCTTGATGGAAGAGGGATGCCTGGATATTGTAGCAGTCACAGAAACATGGTACACAGAGAACCATCACTGGGATGTTAACATACCAGGGTACATAACCTACAGGAGAGACAGGCAGGGGAGAAGAGGGGGAGGAGTAGCTCTCTATGTGAAGGAAGGGATAAAAGCAACTGAACAAAAGAGTAAACAGGGAGGAGTGGAGGCACTGTGGGTCACCTTGGAGACTGGAAAGGGCACCACAATCCACACAGGGGTTGTGTACAGAACCCCATGTCAGGGGGAAGGAATGGACAAGGATATGATAGAAGGCATTCTTAGGATGGCAGAGAAAGGGGAGATACTGTTGATGGGAGACCTTAATATGCCAGATGTTAACTGGAGCACATCTGCTGCAGCCACATCCAAGAGCAGGGCCATTCTCGATGCACTACAGGTGGCAGGCATCAGACAGCTAGTTTCGGAACCCACTCATGAGGGAGCAATCTTAGACCTCGTACTCTCAAATGGGGGCAGTGAGAGGATCTCAGATCTAGAAATGGGTTGCCAGTTGGGAACAAGTGACCATCAAACAGTGTGGTTCACGTTAAACTCGGCTACAGAGTCAAGCCATACAAAAGTGAGGGTACTGGACTTCAGGAGGGCTGACTTTGGCAAGATGGGAGAGTGCCTCAGAAAAGCACAAGCAAGCAGGCTAGAAGGAGGGGTGGAGCAACAATGGGGAATCATCAAAACTGCCATCACAGAGGCAACAAGCCTTTGTGTGAAGCAAATAAACAAATCAAAACGAAAAAAAAAGCCACTATGGTTCTCAAAAGAGGTGGCTGGGAAAGTCAGGGAGAAAAAGATAGCATTTAGGAAGTATAAGGAAACACAGAAATAGCAGGACAGAGAGCTGTACCAGTTAAGGCAGAAGGAAGCAGGGAGGGAAGTCAGAAGAAGGCCCGAACTGAGGAAAAGATAGCCAAATCTGTTAAGAAGGGGGATAAAACCTTTTATAGGTACATCAGAGAGCGTAGAAAGACAAAGGGAGGGATAGTGAGGCTGAATAGAATTAATGGTGGGTGGGCAGAGGGGGACAGTGAAAAAGCAGGGATACTGAACGAATATTTCTGCTCAGTATTCACAAAAGAGGAGGGGGAAGTGCCAAATCCAATTAACAGAAGCACTCTTGGTAGGGGTGTCGATCCCAGTCCTTTCACAGAAGAAAGGGTTCTGCAAGAACTCCTAAAACTGAAGGTGGACAAAGCAATGGGGCCTGATGGAATTCACCCCAGAATTCTAAAAGAATTAAGGGGGGAACTAGTGAAACCACTGACTACTCTTTTTAATAAATCATGGGAGGATGGTGTGGTACCCAAGGACTGGAGGAAGGCAGATGTGATTCCCCTTCACAAAAGTGGGACCAAGACAGAGGCAGGAAACTACAGACCTGTCAGTTTGACCTCTGTGGTAGGGAAAGTGATGGAGTCACTTCTGAAGGAAAGAATAGTTGAGTACCTAGAGGCCAGTGGGGCACAGGACCCAAGGCAGCATGGGTTCACAGCGGGAAGGTCATGTCAGACGAATCTAATAGATTTCTTTGACTGGGTGACCAAAGTAGTAGACCAGGAGGGGCCGTGGGACATGGCCTACCTAGACTTTACAGCAAGGCATTTGACACAGTCCCACACAAAATTAATAGTCAAATTAACCAGCCTGGGAGTGGGTCCCAGGGTGGTAGCCTGGGTAAAACATTGGCTGGACAACAGAACACAGAAGGTAATTGTAAATGGAGTCCACTCTGAAGAAAGAGGGGTTACTAGTGGGGTACCACAGTGTTCAGTACTGGGTCTAGTCCTTTTTAATGTCTTTATAAGTGACATTGCAGAGGGAATGGAAGGAGAAGTATGCCTCTTTGCAGATGACACAAAGATCTGCAACAGGGTTGATACAAAAGGAGGTGTGGAAAGGATGAGAAGGGACTTGGCAAGGTTGGAGGAATGGTCAGAAGTATGGCAGCTAGGATTCAGTGCAAAGAAGTGCAAAATGATGCACCTGGGAAACAAGAACCCAAGGGAAGATTACACAGTGGGGAGGGAGGTAGTAACAACAACAAAAAAGGAAAGGACCTGGGGTAATCATATCAGATGACCTTAAGGTTAGCAAGCAATGTGAGAAGGCAGTGAGGCTGGGGGTATAGTGGGATGCATAGGAGAGGCATCACCAGCAGAAAACAGGAAGTTGTTATCCCTCTGTCAGACAGTTGGTGAGACCCCATCTGGAGTACTCGTCCAGTTCTGGAGACCCCATCTCCGCAAGGACATAGACAGGATAGAGGCAGTCCAGAGGAGGGCAACTAAAATGGTGCAGGGTCTGCAAGAGAAGCCATATGAGGAGAGACGAAAGGAGCTTAATATGTATACCCTTGAGGAAAGAAGGGAGAGGGGGGACATGATAGAAACTTTTAAGTACTAATCAACAAAGTCCAAGAGGGTAGCATCTTTCAGAAAAAGAGACGTGCAAGGACAAGGGGACACAATTTAAAGATGGGCGGGTGGTTCCGGGGCAATGTGAGGAAGTATTTTTTTACAGAGAGGGTAGTGGATGCATGGAACAGCCTTCCTGAGGAGGTTGTGGGGGTCTAAAACTGTGGGAGAATTCAAGAATGCATGGGACAGACATAAGGCAATTCTTGTGGGGGGTAGGAAGAAATAGGCTGTTGGTTAATTAGGATCTGCGGCCTATCCTGTAGGTAGGGAAATGGGCAGACTAGGTGGGCCAAGCAGTCCTTATCTGCCATCAAAGTCTATGTTTCTATGTTTCTTAAACAATAGACAGGGAGAAGGGAGGGTCACCGGAGACTGGCTAGGATCTGAAGAGGCCAGTTAGGCATGAAACAACTTGGCAGACTAGGTGGGCCAAGTGATCCTTTTCTGCTAATAAATTCTGTGTTTCTATATTTCTAATGCACAAAGCACAGAACCAGTTTATAGGTTTATGTGTCCAATTACTGCATCTCTTATGTTTGTAAGAGTGCATTCTCGAGTACTTAGGGTGAGAAAACTACAAAGCGAAGCCAAGTAATTCTGGAACACAATGGACTTAAGAATAAACCCTAATAATCATAAGAGGCATAGGAATGGTACATATAAACATATTCTAGTTACTGGTTAGGTTATTTAAGTGGGTTGGCACCCATTTAAATGCCATAATTACAGTCTTTCTCCTTAATACACAGCCAGTTACTACAACATAGCTGTCAGTCAATCCCATTGAAGTAAACACTTTTTCCTCATGTACCTTTAAGCCATTTAAACAACCTATCATTTCTTGCAGTCGCGCACTATGTAGCCTTCGTTCTCAGTACAAAAAGGTTTTAAACAAACAGTTGTCACAAAAAGTGTGTTTTATCATACTAGAAAGTAAAAATATCTCATAGTAGACTTATTATACTTTTCGGTGTGTTTCTAGTACTCACAGTATTATCAATTGCATTTTCAGAATGAGCCCCCCCCCCCAAGTTCGTAAACGTGTTTTTTTTGTTGGAGACTCTTTATAGAATGTACAAATATTTTTGATGCAATGTGTTCGTTATTATAGACAATAACTGGCAAAGTAAGTGCATTCTTTAAATTTAAATTGCTTTTCCAGCTTTTTGATTTTAGCTTCCAGTCAAAAAAAGAAACAGCAATTATATAAAATATAGGATGGTGACATTCTTCTTTATTTATTTATTTAATTAGTATTTCGGAAAGACCTTTGAGCATGAGCTCTTTTACAAAGGTTCCACGTCCGGGTGGACAGTAAGACAATACACATATTCAGTGGTTACAGAGGCCTGATCATTAGGCATTAAAGAGCAATTACATGAGAATTACACAAATAGGGGAAAAACAGAGCAGTTGTAATAGAATACTAAGCTATTTCTAATTGGTTGCCCTAGGTAGCACACCCCTTGAAACCTACAAATCCATTGATAGATTCTGAGTAACTGCATAGGGTTTAACGCTATCCCCGATGGCGAGAGGCTGGGTGACACTGAAACAAGGGGGACTGGGTTTGAACCTACCGCAGAGAGTGAGAGGTGGGTGGATAGTGAAACGGGGAGGGGCTGTGAAGGGGGGCAGCTCCAGAGGGCTTTGCCAAGTAGGGTGTGTGTGTATACCCTTAATGTGTGATACCATCACAAACAACTCATGTTTTGCACTCATGGTTTATGTGGTGTTACACACCGTTGGTGTGTGTGTGTGTGTGTGTGTGTGTGAAAAAAACTCATAATGTACAACATACATACATCATTCTATATACAGGTATAAATGATTTATTTTCTTTAAAGAAACTGGAGCTTGATTTTTAAATCAAGATTAGAGAAAGCCCTGTGTGGACAATGGATTATACAGTACCAACTGACCATAGTACTTCAGAATTTTAGAACTGTTTGCATGAGATACTCATATAGATCTTTTAGAATGCTGCAATTATTCAATTTGGCAATGAATGAGAATTTCCAAAGGCACATTTTAGTGGGGGAGGGACAAAATGTGTCGATAGGCAATCCTAGTAATACAGTGGCCCTAACTGAAGATGGATGCCGGTCCTGATTATTTGGGTCAAATTGAAAAGTCAAATGTTTAGCAGCCTAGTTTTCTATATGATCTCTATACAGAAACACTCTTATAATCATAAGAGTGCCTGGAATGTTTGGAAATAATCATGATAGGCTAAGAACAATGCCATGATTAATAATCTTTGCATTAAGGATTCTGGGTCCATACTTGACGTGAATATTCAGGGAGGGTGGCACTGAGGTTCTACTTAAGGTGGACTCAGATCATGACAGATGCTTGGGTCCTACAGATTGTCTCTTCAGGATTGAGTGGTACAGTTCTCTGAACCTACTCAGGGGAAGATTTTCTGCTGTAATTTCCAGAGACCCTTAGAAGATAAATGCTGTTTCTCAAACATTGGGACTTGTGCTCAGCTTACAGCTTAGTTGTAGTCCCTTTATAAGAACAGAGGATGAGCTACTACTCAGTTTAGTTGTTCTTCCGAAGAAATTGGGATTTTGTGCAATCCTGGGCATCAGTATGTGCCCCTTAGGGCAACACCAACACAGCGAACTACAATCCTGTCAGCAAAATCAATGCTTTGCCAACAGGTCACTGTGTTGGTGTGCCAGAGACAGGGGCACACTGTCTCCCAGTCCTGCACCCCCGCCCCGAAGTAACTCTGACTGGAGTTAAGAATCCTAAAGACGGTTTTCAGTGGTTGGCTAGTTTCCCCAATATAGCAACCATTTGTGCACTTCTTGTATTGAATTAGGTAAACCACATTGCTGGATTGACATGTGTAGGATCCATTTATTTGTATTATGTTGTTCTAGCTTGTCTTAATGGTGGCCTGTGCATATGTGAGTGCAGGTCTTACATCTTGCCATGTTGTATGGTGTTGTCCCTCTTGTTTTCTTGTTATTTTGATCTACTGGGAGTTTGTTATGAATTATTATGTTCGAGAGGCTGGGGGGTTGCTTATAGGCAATGACAGGTGGTTCAGGGAAGATGTCTTTCAGTGTTTCCTCTTCTCTCAGCATGGGTTGTAGCTCTTTGACAATTTCCTGAAGGGGTTTTAACTTTGGTTCTGTATTTCTCTTATTATTTTTTTTCCTCTGAGTTCTGCCTGATCTGCTTTTTTTTACCTGTACCTCACATCCTCCCTGCTTCTCCTACTAACTCTTTAGCTCAGTCCCATCCACTCCCTCTTGTTTTCACACCTTTGTTTATACTACCTAACACTCTGTTTATCTAGGCCTTCGTTCTTTTGTTTCTCCTAATTTCTTGATTTCCTTGCATATCTTGGGCATCTCCTGTCTATTCTACCCTTACAGTCAGCCTCTGATCTCAGATCCTATCTGCATGCTTTTGTCTTCCTTTTAGCTTCCTTTCATCTCCTACTGACCTGTTCCTACTTAGCCCCCCTTCCCATTTCTTCTCATGTTTTTATTTTGCATTTTAGATTTTCATCTCTAGTCCCCTTTATCACCTTCCTACTTCACTTCCTGATTTTTAATTGCTCCACAGTGGATATAAATACTGCTTATGTTGCTCAGTTTTGCTATTCACCTAAAGAAGGGACCTGTGTGGCCCGAAAGCTTGTGTATAATTCCATCTTTGTCCAAGACACTTGTTGGTCCAATAAAATGTATCAAACTTTCCATCTTCTGCTGTCTCTCAGGAACTATGAGTCCTCTTGCTCTGTCCAAACTATGAGTCCCTTGGTCTTTTCCCACCTGTGTTTGAACCCACATAGCGTCCTCACCCCCGCAACCTCAGCTGGGAATCTGTTCTAAGGCTCCAGCACTCTTTCAGTGAAGAAGAACTTTCTCACATTCTTCCTGAATTTACCTTCCACCAACCTCCAGTTATGGCCCCTCATGACTGTACCTCTATGGCTAATAAATAGGTCCTAGCAATTTAACCTATTTATATCCTTTAGGAACTTATAAGTCGCTATCATTTCCACACACACTCATCTTGCCTCAAGTGAGTGCATGTTCAGGATTTTTAGCCATTCCTCATAGTATCTGTCTGGCAGGCCCAAAATAATTTTTCTTACCCTCTTCTGCACTGATTCCAACCTACCCATGTCTGTTTTCAGTGCAGAACCCCCCAAAACTGGGCACAATTACCCAGGTGAGACCTTACCAATAATTGATGCAAAGGCAGTATCACCACCCCTCTCCTACTGTCAAAACCCCTCCATATACACACCAGCATCCTAGATGCTTAAGCATAGGCCATATTGCACTGGCTGGTTTGCTTGCATGAGTCATTGATAAGACTGTCAGATCCTGTTCCCCTGTCGGTTACCAGCTTAATCTCTTCCTTCCATCTATGCATAGGTTCTTATTCCCCTAAGTGCAACACCTACTGTAGCACTTCTTCACACTGAATCTCAGCTGACAGACCTTTGATCAGCTCTCAAGCCTTGCTGGGTCCTCCTGAAGTTCTTTCATCCCTGCCTCACTATCCACCCTTCCACAGAGCTTTATGTCATCAGTAAAGAGACACATCTTTCCCTGGATATCTTCCCCTACAACACTAATTAACATACTCATATACAGAAACATAGAAACATAGAAAAGTGACGGCAGAAGGAGACCAAAGGTCCATCGAGTCTGCCCAGAGTTTCCCAAGACCTGATGTGGGTCCCTGGATCTAGCCCTCCTACTCTTTTTCCCCCTTACCTAGCCCCCACAGTTCCCCTTGTAGTCTTTGCTCTATCCCACCCCCCTTTGAAAGCTGTTACAGTCCTTGTGTTCCCTACTTCCTCCAGCATGCTGTTCCAGTGCTGCACCACCCTTTCTGTGAAAAAAATGCTTTCTCAAATCTGTCCTGAAGCTCAAGTCCTTTAGCTTCCAGTCGTGCCCCCTGGTGGTCAAACCAGTGGCCCTTTGGAATATTTCTGTGTGTGGCACCTTGTTAATGCCCCTCAGGAATTTGTAGGTCTCAATCATATCCCCTTTCTTCCTTCTAGTCTCCAGTGAGAACAAGTTAAGCTCTCTGTCGCTCCTTGTATGAGAGATCATGGAGTTCCTGTATCATCTTGGTTACTCTTCTCTGCACAGTCTCCAGCCTATCCTTGTCCTTTTTAAGGTGTGGGTTCCAGAATTGAACGCAGTACTCCAAGTAAGGTCTGATCAGGGACCTGTAGAGCGTGTGGATCACCTCCCTGCTCCTGCGGTCGAAACCCCTCCCTATGCACCCCAGCGTCTTGTTTGCCTTGCAGTAATCTTTGTTGCATTGGCTCGTTCATTTAAAGGTGTCACATATGATGACCCCTAGATCCTTTTCTTCCTGAGAGGTGCTGGGTTTGACCCTGCTGAACCAGTATTCTGTCCTGGGATTACCCCAGCCCAGATGTAGCATTTTTCACTTTTTTTGCATTGAACTTCAGCTGCCAGATGTTAGACCATTTTTCAAGCCTTTGTAAGTCTTACTGAAGTTCCCTAATTGCCTCCGTGCTATTGGCCCTACCACTCAGTTTAGTATCATCTGTGAAGAGTATGAGCTTGCCTTGAATTTCTACACCTATGTCACAGATAAACACATTAAACAGCACCAGGCCTATGACTGACCCCTGAGGCACTTCACTAGTAACGTTACCTTCACTTGACTTAACCCCATTGACTACTACCCTCTGGCTTCTGTCCTTAAGCCAATTTCCAACCCACTTGTTTAAGTTTTCAGCAATGCCTACTGTAGGTCTTCTAATTTTTTTAACAAGTGCTTATGTGGTACTGAATTAAAGGCCTTGCTAAAATCAAAGTAGAGGAGGTCCACCAGATATCCCCTGTCCACCTCCCTAGCTACCCAGTCAAAAAACATAATAAGGTTTCTCTGGCATGACCTGCCAGTCACAAAACCATGTTGTCTGTTATCCTGGATATTGTTTGTCTCTAGATATTCTACCATATCCTGCTTAACAAGGGTTCCATGTGATATGAGCTCCAGCATAATAGCACTGAGCAAAAGAACGACTACATATTGCCGATGACAATAACCGCAATTAGCACCACAGCACCTAACAGTTTTAGCGACTGGCGCATAACTTCTATAACAAGGACGATTAAAAATTACATTCTACACCCCCCATCAATAATATAATCATCTTCAGGGAGGAGGGGAGGGGATGACACTGGGGGACAAAGGAAATCTCAGGATGAGGGGCTACATCATAGGGGTATACATGTCTGCAGGGGGAGAATGTTGAGGGGACAACCTGCGGGCAGGGGGGGCAAAGTCGGGGGAATGGACTTCTGAAAGAATGAGAAATAAATTAAACAATAAAAAAAAAAAAAATAACCAGCACCATTCCAGTGCTGAACCCCGGTCCACCAGTATCACATACCGTCACTTTAACCACCATTCCAGATGGCCAGCTGGAAGCAGCCCTCCCAAACAAAGCCCTATTATAACCTTCCCTCGCTACCTCTGCCTCGCTGTTCCTTACTTCGTAGTCTTTTACATTCCCCCTTGCTATTTATTCATACTCACTATTTGTACAGACGCTCAAATTGAGTCGCCCATATCGTGGGTTACCCTTAACTAGTGTTTCTTTTAACTTTCCCACAATGGATATGAGGCTAATTGGCCTGTAGTTGCCAGCCTCTTCTCTATTTCCTCCCTTGTGGAGAGGTACCACCTCTGGTCTCCTCCAATCCTCTGGTACCACCCCTGTCGACAGTGACCAGTTAGGCAGATGAGTCAGTGGGTCTGTTAATTCTTCAGCTAGTTTCTTCAGCACCCTTATGTATAGCCCATCAGGCCCTGGTGCCTTCTTAGTCCTTAGCGGCCATAGTGCCTCCTTAACCGTGTTTGTAGTGATTTTTAGAGACTCCATCCCTGCAATTCCTTTATCAGATGCTCTAATGCCACTTTCAGGCAGTGCTCCATCATGTTCTTTGGTGAACGCTAAGCAGAAGAAATTGTTAAGGACAGTGGCTTTTTGCCTGTCATCCTCTGTGACTTTGTCCCCCTCAGTGAGTTTAACTGCTACCCCCTTCTTTCTTTTCTCTCGGATGTAGTGGAAAAACTGTTTATTGCCTGTTTGGATATCTGTAGCAATCCAGAGTTCAGGTGAACAGATCCCAAGACTGACTCCTGCAGCACCCCCTTTGTGACCAGCCAGTCCTCAGATTTGACCCTATTTACTACCAGTCTCTGCCACCTTCCCCTAACCTGCCTCCTACCCACTTGACTATTCTCATCTCTACTTCTAAGTCCTCCAGTTTTTTAGAAACCTCCTGTGTGATACAAAGGCTTTGCTGAAGTCAAAGTACAGCAAATCAACTGCCTGGTTTCTGTCTGTCCCCTTAGTGACCCAGTGGAAAAACAATATCAGGTTGGTATGACATGACCTACTCAACAAAAACCCATTCTGCTTGCTGTCCTACAGCCTGTTATTATCTAAGTAGGCCACTAGGACTTCCTTCACCCTGGCACTAGAGGTATTACCCATAACCAACACTGTAGTGCAGCATGTGGCGGGGTGCTGCACTGGTGACATGCCATCCTTTGGACGAGACAGTAAAACAAGATCCCTTCTGCCAATCTTTGGTCATTGTCCAGGTGGAAGTAAAAGATCCCATAGTTCTTACTGAAGAAGAGCAGAGGAATTTCCCTGGCATCAAGGCCAACATTCCTTCGTCAATAAAACAGTTCCGTGCAACCCACCCCCCAGGACCACCTGGAAACAAGTTATCATAGCTTAGTGTGCCTTTCCTGGTGAAAAATTACAAATAAATGAATAAACCACTATGGTCTCCATCAGTTTATCCATGATAGAAGTAAGGCTTAATGGTCTGTAGTTGCCTGGGTCCTCCTTGTCCTCACTCTTGTTGAGTAAGAAAGTCTGCAGTTCTCCAATCCCATGTCCCTATTACTGACTCCACTGGGTCATTAAATTGTATTTTTATTTTTATTTTATTGAAATCTAGGATTACAAATACCTTTGAGCAGGAACTGCTCATTTATAAAGGTTCAGCGTTGAAGGAATGGGGGGTATACATACATACAAAGGTCAACATAATAATACATAGTCACACAATAAAAAGAAGTAAGAGACTGAGGCTTAGGAAATTCAAGTAATTCAAAATGTGCCAAATGTTAAGTAGCATGACATATCAGCCAAGGGCAATCTTAGAAATAAGCACTGCAGGTGAGAGGGAAGGAGGTATGCAGGCAGGAAGGCCATTGTCGGAGGGTAGAGGGTGAGGGTAAGAGCTCTAAAGGGGAGGGAAGGGAGGGGAGGAATAAAAGTCAGAAAATGCCCGGGAGGGAGGAAAGGGAGAGGGGGCAAGGGGTCAGGCAGGTAGAAGGGGGCAAGGCGGAGAGAGGTAGCTGTCAAGACTGAAGTGGAGGGCAGTGAGCGGTGGGCCCCTGATTAGGCGAGGCAGTCACAATGACTAATTGAAATGAGATGAAGTCGGAGTTGTCTCTTAAAAGGGCCAAGAGCAGCAGCAGTAAGAGTTTCTTTGTTGAGAATATTGTACCACTGTGGTGCTCTGTGGGCAAAGGCCCTCTGGCCCATGGTAGTCCAGCATCTGGGGACAAGGAAGGTTAGTTGTTGTGAACTTCTAGTTCGCTGGGTGCTATGGTGGTCAACGAGGAGCTTTTCAATGCCCGGGGGCATGATCCCGAGCAGGACTTTTTGGGTTAAGAGGCAGGTTTGATACTGTATCTGGCTGATGAGAGGAAGCCATCCTGCCCGAGTGTACAGGTCACAAGTGTGTGTAAGTCAGTCAGCCCCAGTTAGCAGCCTGCATGCTTTGTTGAGTGCAACTGTAATTCTGCAGAGGGCAGTGGCAGAGGCAGAGCCATAAATTGCTAGCCCGTAATCGATGATGGAGGTGACAGAGCTGTTGATAGCTGACCGGAGAGTGTCAGGAGTCATGCAGTGTTTGTGCCTGTAGAGCAGGCCTATATGGATGTTGGTGGCTTTGGCAACAGAATCTATGTGCCAATGGTAAGAGAGTGAGCTGTCCAATGTGACACCTAGGTATTTAAAATCAGGAACGTGTTCAAGTAAGGTCCCTGTTTGGTTTAGGATGGTGAGGTCACGGGATTTGTACTTGCTCCTGGCATTGTAGAAGGTCATAACCTTTGTTTTGCTGTAGTTCATGACAAGTTTGTGTGACTTGAACCATTCTTCGATGCGCATGAATTCAAGCTGTAATTGTTTCTCAAGAAGCTGTGCGTTTTGGTGGTTGGTGAACACGACTGCGTCGGCGACGGCATAGAGCAGTAATTTCTGTTGGAAGACACTGGGAAGATTGTTGAGGAAGAGGCTGAAGAGTAGTGGCCCCAGGATGGACCCCTGTGGGACCCCTGAAAGGACTGGCTTTTCTTCCGAGGTGACACCGGCAATCCTAACCCGCTGGACCTCTCCCCAAGGTAGCTTGAAAACCAGAGCAGTGCTTCATTGGAGAGCCTAATGTTTGATAATTGCTTGAGTAGAAGTGGGTGGTTCACAGTATCAAAGGCTTTCGTAAGGTCGATGAATACTGCCCCTACACAGTTTCCTTGATCGAGCGTGGTATGGATGAAGCCCGTGAATTCTAATAGTGCAGTGGTGGTACTGTGCCGTTTTCGGAAACCATGTTGCTCAGGACACTGGATGTCATATTTTTCCAGGTACTTGACTAGTTGGTCTGAGGCGATGCGCTCCAGGGCCTTAGACAATGGAGGGAGGATGGAGATACAGTAGGTCTGTAGTTGGAGTGCAGTGATTTGTCTCCACTTTTGTGTACCGGTGTGATGGTCGTCTGTTTCTAGCTAGATGGGAACTGGGACATCCTTAGTGATAGGTTGAGGACCTTTGTCAGGGGTTCAAGGACTTCTTCAAGGACAAGTGCTAACAACTTCAGGTCAAGGGAATCACCGCTGTAACCTGCATTGTGAATGGCCTTCCGAATATAGGTTCTGGCTTCATGCACTGGGATCTCCTTGAAGTAGAATTGTGGGGCTGGGTGTAGGAGAGGAGTAGTTGCAGGAGGGTTACTACCGGAGGGGGCATCAAAGAAATTAGAAGGGAGGACACTATCCAAGTTGGAGAATGCATTGTTAAAGGTGTTGGTGATTGTGTACAGGTCAGATGTTGGTGTTCCATTTATGTTGAGCATGGTGGGTGGTGACTTAGGGTCCTTGCCTATAAGGTCTTTCAAGTTACTCCAAAATTTTTTTCCATCACCCCAGGGGTTGGAGAGAGCTTCCTTGAAGTATTTGCTTTTGGCGCTCCTAACTGCCTGCGTGCACTCATTTCTGGCAGCTTTATATTTATGAATATCCCCAGGTTTGGATGTTGCATGGGCACAGTGCCAGAGATGATCCCTATGTTTGAGTAAAGTGATTAGATCGGGGGTTATCCAAGGGTTAGCTCTGCCCCTGACCTTCAGCTTTTTGAGAGGTGCAAAGATATTGCAGGCCACAGTGAAGTGGCTGATGAAAAGGTCTAAGACTTGGTTTACATCAATGGCAGAGTCGATTGGTGTCCAGTCCAGGTGGCTTAGGTGTGTCTTTAGTAGCTCAAGGTATCCCTGCTTTAACATTCTGGTGTGGATTATTTTAGGAGGTTTAGGAGGTAAATAGTTTGGTTAAGGCTCTGGCAGCTCTAAGGTTAGTTCCCTAAGTACTCTCAGGTACTGACCATCCAGGCCTGGTGCCTTGTCTATCCTTGGCCGCTAACCCTATCCTTACATGTTCAGCCAAGCTCACCACCTGTCCATTTCCTGTGCAGGTGGTGATCATGGCTGAATATATACGGCAAGGCAATTTATAAGGTGCCCAATCCCAGAGGCTCTGGGCACCTAACATAAATAACCAACATACAGCAGTAAGCTAAAACATGTAATAAAACCTCATTAAAACCATATCAAAGTTAAAACTCAGCAGCATTAAAAGGTTTCCAGAGGCCACTCTTCCAGCGACTGTCTGGAACTAAAGATGGCATCAGCAATCAAAAGCCAGGCTGAAGAGGTGGGCCTTCAGCCTCCCCTTAAACATCTCTGTTAGGAAGCCTTCTGGACTGCAGGTGGAAAAGAGCTCTGCAGGGTCGACCCAGAGAGATTAAATGCGTGTTCTCCCGAGGTCCTGAGCTGAACTCTGGGAACGTCCAGGAGACCCCTCGAGGAGGAGCGGAGGGAGCAAGTAGAGAACACCGGTGTCAGGAGCTCAGACAGGTAGCCAGAACCCAGCCTGTATAGGGCCTTAAAAATAAAAGGGGCGAGCACCACCTGGCCATTTCCTTTGCAGGTGGTGATCATGACTAAACATGTAAGGAAAATGGTGACCACTACCTGCTCATTTCCTATGCTCCTCATGTAGCTGTATTTTCTTGTAAAGTTCCGTCATCCTCAACTGTGAACACCGAGCAGAAGTAGTTGTTTAGGATATTAGCCTTCTGCTCATCATCTTCCATGATCCTCCCGCTTTCTCCTAGCCTAAAAATCACATCTCTAGCCTTCCATTTCACTGAATGTATATAAAAATTCCCTCCCCATTCACACCCTTAGCATTTCTCAGCGCCACAGCTGCCTTTACTTACTGCCACCTATTATAGTTTCGCCCGATGTTCCTCCCATTCCTCTTCCCCTTTGGCCAGCTTTTACCTTGTGATGGCCTTCCTTTTTTACTTCACAGCATCCCTTATCTCCTATGAGAACCAGACTGGTCTCTTGTGCATGATTCTTTTGGTGAGCTTCTTGGCACAAGGGTTGGCCACTTCCAGAATTGCCCCATCTGTCTTTCCCTTCTTTTCCTCTAGCCCTTGATATGGTCTGTCCCCACCAAGTTTTCAGTGACTCTTTCTTTCAACTGTGGAGAATCTGAGAAATCAAGATTAACCATTTCAGTATCAGGATCTACTCTTCAAACTGGCTTTATTATGATGGTCATTCATAAAAATTCAGATAGTATTGTTAGCTCATTTTAAAAACACAGGGGTACTTGGGTGTCCTTCCCAAAGGCCCCATACACATAAACTCTGGAAGGACTACATTGCCATGTAGGGAATGTGCTTATGAACTTCTGTGCCAGTGTCACAGACGTTGGCAAGACTCCTATCCACAGAGCCTAGTATGCACTATGCAGAATTCAATTCAGTTTAAAATATTTATTGGTTGGGTATCATAGCCATTACAAGACTGAAAAAGCAAACATTAGTATTAAAACAAGTTCCACCTTTTGGTGGGTAGAGAAAGGAAAGTGCATTAAACCAGTGCATTTAATGTGTAAAACTCCATTATGTTCAGTATTACCTAGAACACATGCAGCATGTCCACAGATGAATAAAATCAGTTGGTAAACAGGACTAATGTGTTCAATTGGGTCATAATGTGATCACTACAGGAACTAATGATAGTCCTGGTCTGATTGCTGTTTGCAGTATTGGGAAAATAATACTGCAATTCACAGAAAATAAGATAGCACCAAGTCTACCAGAGGCTCTTCTAAAGCTACAATTGATTGCACCTTGTGGATATAGCCTACGGACATGTCTGCAAACTTTAAGTGCAGAGTGCCATCCAGGGGTGTGGCAGGACATACATGAGTCACACATGTGAATGCTGACTCACAGCATTAGCTAGGTGTCTGTAGGGGTGGATCTCTGGCCCTGACAGTATGCCATCCCAGGGACTGCCATAGCAGTGGCACATCCTCTTAACAAAATTGTGTAAGAAACATGAAATGGATCAAGCATAGAAATCAACTCTACAACTGTAACTGAACAAATGATTCAGCTTGAGTGTATACTCCAAACACTGTAAGAGGTATTGCAAGGTAGACCCTCCTACATACATGTACACCGTCGCCCGTGAACCGCGAAGGGCTGAATTTTGAATTTCTCCAGCAGCCCTCCCTTCATACACTGAAGCCAGCTTTCCCTGGAGAGGTCGCGAGGGGCTTCATAAGCTGCCCTTCCTCACAAGAAGTCCTCCGCCGCCTCGTGGAACCGCCAAGGGCTGAATTTTTGAATTCTCCAGCAGCCCTCCTTCATACACTGAAGCCAGCTTTCCCTGGAGAGGTCGCGAGGGCTTCATAAGCTGCCCTCCCTCACAAGAAGTCCTCAAGTCGCCCGTGAACGCGAAAGGCTGAATTTTGAATTTCTCCAGCAGCCCTCCTTCATACACTGAAGCCAGGTACGAATCAGAATCGGACTCGCAGCGCGCGCTCAGCCTGCCTTCCTGTAGTACCAGTTTGCTTCCAGCACAGATTGGTCCCTCACATTGGGAAAAATTTGCTTTATTGCTTTATTGTGTTTTATTTTTACCTTTTCTCTATATTGTTGCTTAAGTCCTGCTACCTTAACCACGATTTGTGAACTCAATTATAGTAGAGGTAGGGGCTACTCTGTTAAGCGCAGAACTTTTAGGCACAAACTGTCTTTGAAAAAAAAAAAAAAAAAAAAAGAATAAATAAAAAGGTGGGGGTTTCCTAAAGCAAATGCAACGCCTATTTGTTAAGCATTTCTGTAACCTGTCGCTCCAATCAGTATTTCCACAGGCACTTAATCCCAATTTCTCACTGTTTGTACCCTCCCTCAGCCTACCTTTATAATTATTCCTCTCTCCCTTGTCCACAGCTTTCCTGGAGAGGTCGTGAGGGCTTCATAAGCTGCCCTCCCTCACAAGAGTCCTCCGTCGCCGTGACACGAAGGGCTGAATTTTGAATTTCTCCAACAGCCCTCCTTTCATACACTGAAGCCAGCTTTCCCTGGAGGTCGCGAGGGGCTTCATAAGCTGCCCTCCCTCACAAGAAGTCCTCCGTCGCCCGTGAACCTTGAAGGGCTGAATTTTAATTTCTCCAGCAGCCCTCCTTCATACACTGAAGCCAGCTTTCCCTGGAGAGGTCAGGAGGGCTTCATAGCTGCCCTCCCTCACAAGAAGTCCTCCGTCGCCCGTGAACGCGAAGGGCTGAATTTTAATTTCTCCAGCAGCCCTCCTTCATACACTGAAGCCAGTACAGATAGAATCGGACTCATGGCGCATCGCGCTCAGCCTGCCTTCCCTGTAGTACCAGTTTGCTTCCAGCACAGATTGGTCCCCTCACATTGGGAAAAATTTGCTTTATTGCTTTATTGTGTTTTATTTTACCTTTTCTCTATATTGTTGCTTAAGTCCTGCTACCTTAACCACGATTTGTGAACTCAATTATAGTAGAGTGGGGCTACTCTGTTAAGCATAGAACTTTTAAGCGCCAAACTGTCTTTTGAAAAAAAAAAAAAAAAAGAATAAATAAAAAGGTGGGGGTTTCCTAAAGCAAATGCAACGCCTATTTGTTAAGCATTTCTGTAACCTGCCGCTCCAATCAGTATTTCCACAGGCACTTAATCCCAATTTCTCACTGTTTGTACCCTCCCCTCAGCCTACCTTTATAATTATTCCCTCTCTCCCTTGTCCACAGCTTTCCCTGGAGAGGTCGCGAGGGGCTTCATAAGCTGCCCTCCCTCACAAGAAGTCCTCTACGCCAGGAACCGCTAAGGGGCTGAATTTGAATTTCTCCAGCAGCCTCCCTTCATACACTGAAGCCAGGTACTTAATCGAATCGGACTCAGGGCGCATCGCGCCAGCCTGCCTTCCTGTAGTACCAGTTTGCTTCCAGCACAGATTGGTCCCCACATTGGGAAAAATTTGCTTTATTGCTTTATTGTGTTTTATTTTACCTTTTCTCTATATTGTTGCTTAAGTCCTGCTACTTAACCACGATTTGTGAACTCAATTATAGTAGAGGTAGGGGCTACTCTGTTAAGCCTAGAACTTTTAGGCGCCAAACTGTCTTTTGAAAAAAAAAAAAAAAAAAAGAATAAATAAAAAGGTGGGGTTTCCTAAAGCAAATGCAACGCCTATTTGTTAAGCATTTCTGTAACCTGCCGCTCCAATCAGTATTTCCACAGGCACTTAATCCCAATTTCTCACTGTTTGTACCCTCCCCTCAGCCTACCTTTATAATTATTCCCTCTCTCCCTTGTCCACAGCTTTCCCTGGAGAGGTCGCGAGGGGCTTCATAAGCTGCCCTCCCTCACAAGAAGTCCTCCGTCGCCCGTGAACCGCGAAGGGCTGAATTTTGAATTTCTCCAGCAGCCCTCCCTTCATACACTGAAGCCAGCTTTCCCTGGAGAGGTCGCGAGGGCTTCATAGCCCTCCCTCATCACAAGAAGTCCTCCGTCGCCCGTGAACCGCTAAGGCTGAATTTTGAATTTCCAGCAGCCCTCCTTCATACACCGGAAGCAGCTTTCTGAGAGGTCAGCGAGGCTTCATAAGCTGCCTCCTCACAAGAAGTCCTCCGCCGCCTGCGGAACCGCCAAGGGCTGAATTTTGAATTCTCCAGCAGCCTCCTTCATACACTGAAGCCAGCTTTCCCTGGAGAGGTCGCGAGGGGCTACATAGCTGCCCTCCCTCACAAGAAGTCCTCCGTCGCCCGTGAACCGCGAAGGGCTGAATTTTGAATTTCTCCAGCAGCCCCTTCATACACTGAGGCCAGGTACCGAATCGAATCGACTCGGCGCATCGCGCCTCAGCCTGCCTTCCCTGTAGTACCAGTTTGCTTCCAGCACAGATTGGTCCCTCACATTGGGAAAAATTTGCTTTATTGCTTTATTGTGTTTTATTTTACCTTTTTCTCTATATTGTTGCTTAAGTCCTGCTACCTTAACCACGATTTGTGAACTCAATTATAGTAGAGGTAGGGGCTACTCTGTTAAGCATAGAACTTTTAGGCACAAACTGTCTTTGAAAAAAAAAAAAAAAAAAAAAAGAATAAATAAAAGGTGGGGGTTTCTAAAGCAAATGCAACGCCTATTTGTTAAGCATTTCTGTAACCTGCCGCTCCAATCAGTATTTCCACAGGCACTTAATCCCAATTTCTCACTGTTTGTACCCTCCCTCAGCCTACCTTTATAATTATTCCTCTCTCCCTTGTCCACAGCTTTCCCTGGAGAGGTCGTGAGAGGCTTCATAAGCTGCCCTCCCTCACAAGAAGTCCTCCGTCGCCCGTGAACCGCGAAGGGCTGAATTTTGAATTTCTCCAGCAGCCCTCCCTTCATACACTGAAGCCAGCTTTCCCTGGAGAGGTCGCGAGGGGCTTCATAAGCTGCCCTCCCTCACAAGAAGTCCTCCGTCGCCCGTGAACCGCGAAGGGCTGAATTTTGAATTCTCCAGCCCCCTCCTTCATACACTGAAGCCAGCTTTCCCTGGAGAGGTCGCGAGGGGCTTCATAAGCTGCCCTCCCTCACAAGAAGTCCTCCGTCGCCCGTGAACCGCGAAGGGCTGAATTTTGAATTTCTCCAGCAGCCCTCCCTTCATACACTGAAGCCAGGTACGAATCGAATCGGACTCGCGGCGCATCGCGCTCAGCCTGCCTTCCCTGTAGTACCAGTTTGCTTCCAGCACAGATTGGTCCCCTCACATTGGGAAAAATTTGCTTTATTGCTTTATTGTGTTTTATTTTTACCTTTTCTCTATATTGTTGCTTAAGTCCTGCTACCTTAACCACGATTTGTGAACTCAATTATAGTAGAGGTAGGGGCTACTCTGTTAGCGAGAACTTTTAGGCGCTCAAACTGTCTTTTGAAAAAAAAAAAAAAAAGAATAAATAAAAGGTGGGGTTTCCTAAAGCAAATGCAACGCCTATTTGTTAAGCATTTCTGTAACCTGCCGCTCCAATCAGTATTTCCACAGGCACTTAATCCCAATTTCTCACTGTTTGTACCCTCCCTCAGCCTACCTTTATAATTATTCCTCTCTCCCTTGTCCACAGCTTTCCCTGGAGAGGTCGCGAGGGCTTCATAAGCTGCCCTCCCTCACAAGAAGTCCTCCGCAGCCCGGAACCGCTAAGGGCTGATTCTGAATTTCTCCAGCAGCCTCCCTTCATACACTGAAGCCAGGTACTTAATCGAATCGACTCAGGGCGCATCGCGCCAGCCTGCCTTCCTGTAGTACCAGTTTGCTTCCAGCACAGATTGGTCCCTCACATTGGGAAAAATTTGCTTTATTGCTTTATTGTGTTTTATTTTACCTTTTCTCTATATTGTTGCTTAAGTCCTGCTACCTAACCACGATTTGTGAACTCAATTATAGTAGAGGTAGGGGCTACTCTGTTAAGCGCAGAACTTTTAGGCGCCAAACTGTCTTTTGAAAAAAAAAAAAAATAAATAAATAAAAAGGTGGGGGTTTCCTAAAGCAAATGCAACGCCTATTTGTTAAGCATTTCTGTAACCTGCCGCTCCAATCAGTATTTCCACAGGCACTTAATCCCAATTTCTCACTGTTTGTACCCTCCCCTCAGCCTACCTTTATAATTATTCCCTCTCTCCCTTGTCCACAGCTTTCCCTGGAGAGGTCGCGAGGGGCTTCATAAGCTGCCCTCCCTCACAAGAAGTCCTCCGTCGCCCGTGAACCGCGAAGGGCTGAATTTTGAATTTCTCCAGCAGCCCTCCCTTCATACACTGAAGCCAGCTTTCCCTGGAGAGGTCGCGAGGGGCTTCATAAGCTGCCCTCCCTCACAAGAAGTCCTCCGTCGCCCGTGAACCGCGAAGGGCTGAATTTTAATTTCTCCAGCAGCCCTCCTTCATACACTGAAGCCAGCTTTCCCTGGAAAGGTCGCGAGGGGCTTCATAAGCACCCTCCTCACAAAAGTCTCCGTAGCCGTGAACGCGAAGGGCTGAATTTTGAATTTCTCCAGCAGCCCTCCTTCATACACTGAAGCCAGGTGCAATCGAATTGGACTCATGAGGCATCGCGGTCAGCCTGCCTTCCTGTAGTACCAGTTTGCTTCCAGCACAGATTGGTCCCCTCACATTGGAAAAATTGCTTTATTGCTTTATTGTGTTTTATTTTACCTTTTCTCTATATTGTTGCTTAAGTCCTGCTACCTTAACCACGATTTGGAACTCAATTATAGTAGAGGTAGGGGCTACTCTGTTAAGCGCTAGAACTTTTAGGTGCCAAACTGTCTTTTGAAAAAAAAAAAAAAGAATAAATAAAAAGGTGGGGGTTTCCTAAAGCAAATGCAACGCCTATTTGTTAAGCATTTCTGTAACCTGCGCTCCAATCAGTATTTCCACAGGCACTTAATCCCAATTTCTCACTGTTTGTACCTCCCTCAGCCTACCTTTATAATTATTCCCTCTCTCCCTTGTCCACAGCTTTCCCTGGAGAGGTCGTGAGGGGCTTCAAAGCTGCCCTCCCTCACAGAAGTCCTCCGTAGCCCGTGAACGCGAAGGGCTGAATTTTGAATTTCTCCAGCAGCCCTCCTTCATAACACTGAAGCCAGGTACGAATCCGAATCGACTCGCGCGGACGCATCGCGCCAGCCTGCCTCCTGTAGTACCAGCTTTGCTTCCAGCACAGAGTCCCTCGCTGCCGCCAGGCGCTGCCCTCTCCCTCCCCACCACCCTTGGTCGACATCTGATCTTATAGTGTAGACCACGTGGTGCTAAACCAATCAGCCCACTTTGCCATTTGCAGCTTATACTGCAGCACCACAAGAGGGCTCCCTCTCTTTTCACTCATCCCAGACCTTTCATCTTCAACAATATGAACACCTCATTGTATCCCACAACCTTCTATTTTAATATTGATATTTGCTTCTCTCCCTGCTTACCCCTGTGGTTGCCTAAACCTACCTGGGACCCTACTGCTTGCCCTCTACCTATCTCTCTGGAAACACAGCAGTATCAAAGCACCTACAACCAGGCTCATTAGCCTTTCTCAGCCAAAACTGTACCCCTAGTTTTAGCTGCACCATTAGTGGATACTTGCTTGCCCCTACACCCTCCCCCTGCAGACTCCCACCACCTAGCACATACCCCTCAGTAAATCTAACTATCTTAACCCACCTGATATACACCCTCCCTATACCTACAAGGCCTGCCAAATCGACTACCTATCCTGGTACTTGCTGCAATACAAACAAGTTGTTTAGGATGCTCGCTCTCCGGCATACTCTCCTTCTCCTCCTCCTAATATCCGCAATGTCCATCCCAACCCAGGTCCTCCTATGCCAAATTGCAGTAAGAAGGCCAAATAATGGCCTCTTCCTGGCCACCCTCAATATCTGCAGTCTACCAAAAAATTTACCCTGCTGCAGGCATGGCTTACGTAACACCCCATAGACTCTCCTTATTTTATCAGAAACCTGGTCTCAAAAGGTCCCTGATGCCTCGGTCCCCTCAGGATTTTACCCTTTTAGGCTGACAGGATAGGCAAAAGGGGTGGGGGATGTGCCATATATGCTAAAACATCCCTCAAACCTCTCTTAGTCCCTCTTCCTAAGCCTGAACATGGAGCTCAGGCCATCACCATCAAAGTTACCCTTGGTACTCCTGGCAAACCACTCTATATTATGGCAGTCTACATCCCCCCAGCAAACCAGAAGCTAGCGTTTGATTCCATCCTATCTGCAATCACTTATCTTCCACCAAAAAGTGAACTGGTTATTATGGGTGATTTTAATGTGAACTGGCAGTCTGGCGCCGGCTCCTTACAAAGAGGCAGCTAATGCCTATGACCTGACCTAAGTAGTACTGACACCCACTAGGCAGGTTCCTCGGACAGGCTCCTCCACTCTTATAGACCTAATCCTTACAAACCTCCTAACCACCTCTCAATGTCAGTGTGCTTCCTGATGTACTTAGCGACCACTCCCCTGTCACATGCGGTGGACAAATAAAAATGCTCCAAACAAACCTAAAATTTGCTCCAAAGGCACCTCAAAAGGTGCCCTCTCTCCCTCAGAGTGTACCTCGCCACCTGTGACTGGGATACTGTCCATAATGCCCATCTTTAGACGCTGCGCCACTGCATTTATTACTATTTTCAACGCCTGCCTGTGACATATTTGCCCCTTCACAAAAAGATAATAAAAACCTGGGACACCCTTGGATAACCCAGTCCCTCTTACAACTTATGCAACATAGGGATAACCTCTGGCACAGGGCCCTATCTTCCCAGCTGCCCCATGATAGACAGCTCTACAGAGAGGCAAGAAATAAATGCACGAGGGCTATCCGGCAAGCCAAGGCCACTCCACTATCATCAAGCTTTTACTGCTACTTGGAGCTCTGGGAAATCTTTCTGGAACAATATCAAGGAACTCTGGAAATCCACTAACTCAGAACCTACCCAACTCCTAGTGCAGGGCACCCTCTCTAGACCCTCCGTCATATCCAATACCCTAAACACCACTTTCTCCGACCTTAGTCATGTCCTCCCTAAAACTTTTTTTACCCCATTTCCTCACGCCTACTGATACACCTTGTCCCCACACACCTCCTTTCAGGCTACGTGTTGTCACCTGCAATGAGGCAAAGCGCCACCTCTAAAGCCCTTCAAAATGCTGCTATAGCAGTGACTCCATTGACCTGAAAATTTCGGCTATCTCTTAATGAGACTCTGCCGCATCTCACCAAACTCCTCAACTACCGCTATGCCTTGGCCAAGTCCCTACACTATGGAAAAGGGGTATTATCACACCCATCCCAAAAAGGGTGATCCAACAACCCCAGGCAACTATAGGCCCATTACGATCCTTCCCCTCTCAAAAGCACTAGAAAAATTGTATCTGACCAACTTACGGAATACCTAGACAAACATGGACTTCTCTGTCAAGAGCAACATGGTTTCAGAAAAGGGCACAGTACTACCACAGCACTACTAGAATTTACATCTTACATTCATGAAGCTCTTGAACAGGGGTCGGCTGTTGGGGCAATCTATGTTGATTTGACCAGGTATTTGACACTGTCAATCATGAGCTTCTACTCCGTGCCCCACGTCCCTCCATGTTGCTCCTGAAACTATCTCCTGGTTCAAAACTATCTGACCGACAGAACACAGCAAGTAAAAATTTGTAACACACCTCCTCCAAACAACCAGTTCGCTCTGGCGTCCCTCAAGGGTCAATACTTGGCCCTCTATTGTTCACTCTCTTCCTGAACTCACTCCCCCAAAGCCTGCACTGGAAAGCTCCTGCTATATGCTGACGATGCAGTGTTATATTGAAGCACACCAACCTCATCCAACTCAAAGTGCCCTTCAAGGCTGTTTTAGTGAGCTTGAACTCTGGTTCTCTGACCATCGGCTAATACTTAACTATGACAAAACTAGATCCATGTTGTTTGCCCATCGCCAAAACCCCTCAGTAACTCCAGCTATCCATCTCAATCTCACAGGGTACCCACATTGAACAGGTCACTCACTTTAAATATCTAGGCATCACTCTGGACACATCCCTTACCATCATCACATCAAATCTCTCTCCTCCTCAGTCAATACCGGATTGGCATTCTTTACAGGCACAAACACTGCCTTACCCTCAGGCGCTACGGTTAGCGTTCAAGCTCAGTCCTCTCACTGGTCGATTATGGAATAACCATTTACGGCGCTGCTGACAAATCGGCGCTTAGCAGCATCAATATAGCACTCAACAAAGCCTGCCGCTTGGTCACTAACAGGAATAGACAAACTCACATCTGTTTGCTCTATTATCATGCAGACTGGCTAACCCTAGAAGGGAGGCTTAAGTACCAAACCTGCCTCCAAGCCAAAAAGATCCTTATGAAACTAACACCAACTGGACTCCACCACCTCGTTCGCCCTGCCCATCACAGGGGAACCTCTGGGCAAACTTACTGGGTACGCCTATACAGTTCCCCACTGTAGGACATCTCTAGGGCAAAGATCCTTCCGTGTCGAGCTCCACTCTGGCTAAACAATCTACCATCCTCTGTCTCACTTGCCTCTAATCTAAGTCTATTCAAAGCTGGGATCAAGAAGTTTCTTCTTAACCCTGAGACCTGTACCTGTTCTCCTCTTTTCCCTTAGTGGTTTGTCACTGGGGCCACTCACCGTTAGAGCATCACTATCCTCAGATCTTGCTAGCCTAGGCAATATCTTACACGGTGATTGTTTGCACCATTTTAATGTCCTGTTGTTGAAATTTCTGTATAATCCCATTTTCTCTGTGTACTCTCTAGTACAACTGACGTAGCCTTACTCATGCTATGATATCAACTTTTGTCTGAATGTAATATCACTGTTTTGCTCTATGTAATGTTGTTTTGGCACTGACATGTGGCATTGCTCTATGCTGTGAGTTTGAACATTTTGTCAAAATGTAATGTCACTGTCTTGAAAACTTTGTACATTTCAGTCTTGTCCTTACGTTCTGATGTATTTGACGTGGAGCCTTTGCAAAGGAGTCCTTGACTCAAAGGTTGTAATTCCGAAATTTTCAATAAACAAAACAAACAAACAAAAAACACCCTAGCCACAACCTTCCCCTTCCCTCTCCCCAAAAAGCTACCATATCATGCACACAACTGAATAATTAAAAGCCAAAGACACAGTCAATTCATAATATCAATATACTGGAAGTAAAAAATGTTTATTCTTGGCAACAAATACTGGTCCCATAGGTGTTTGCCCAAGTAACTTGGTCACATCACAGCCAGGGCTGGCCCACATGGCTCCCTGAGCAAAATGGAAGTGAAGCTGGTATTCCTTAGTGTTTGTCCCAGTTACCAAGATGCCTCACACCATGGACTCACACTAGCTTGCATGGATCCCTGGACTGCTGCTAACAGTGGGGATCAGTGATCTGCTCTACCATACTAGTTCCTCCAACTGTTGACCCACCTCCCAGCAAATCTTTCTTATCTGTGGGGCCATGCTATTGCCATTATTGGTGGGAGAATATGATGAAATTAAATTTTTATTGCATAACAAATCCTATCTAGGATCTAGTCTCGTACAGTACATACGTATAGTATATACATAAGCAGTATATGAATACACAGTGCACAAAATTACAGGGATGTGAAATAAAAAGCAGGATAAGGAACACATTACCATGACTCATCAGACATTAGAAGTTGTTACAAGTATTAGAAATGGTAAGTACATCCAGTAATTGAGTTTTGAAGGATGAAATCAAGTCACAGCCCCTTAACTAGTCCATTGGGACATTCCAGGATTTGGCTAATCTAAATAAAGAAGAGTTCAGACCTAGCAAAAATTGTTTGCGTGGTAACAACAGAGAGTTACACAAACTGTATGGAAAAGTTAAAGGGAATGGAAACAGAAAAGTTAAAGGGGAATGAAATGGAAATGTTATAGGGGTTTTGAATAAAACTGCATATTGGTAGTTCTCTTTTACCTGTTCCACAGCTTCACAGGAGAGACCCTTTTCAGGTCTGAGGACAGAAGGCCACCTACAAAAAGATGAAGCCCATCAGGGCTGTGTCTCACTTCCATCTCTTTAAGGATGGGTACTCTTGCAACAGGCAGTCCGGCACCAAGGATAATGGACAGTCCTCTCAGAGTCGCAAAAAGAAATGGTCCACATCCTGCACACACTTGGCATTGGGGTCTTTGCATCGTTTGGCCTTGCCCTCTTCCTGCAAAAAGCATAAGGGGAAGAAAAGGTACCCATCAAGGTCATCCTCTAGTCATTCTACTGTGAAACACTTCACTTGACTTTAACAGACCCAGATACCCCACCGTTGTCAGCAATGACACCAAGCATGTCTGGGCCTATGAGGTGGAAATTTCTGTCCCAGAGCCTCCGTCTGTCCAATGGCGGGGGGGGGGGGGACTCAGTATGCAGTCTGACCATTGGGCTACTCTTTTTTTTTTTAAATTAGATAAACTTTATTAAAAGGTATTAAACACACAACAATACAAAATAAGTGTTATAAACATGAAACTGTGCTATAACAACCCACCCACTAAACCACCCCATACCCTCCCCCTCCCGGTGGAGCTACCATAGTACCGTAAACCATTGGGCTACTCTTATGAAATGGTGGGTGCAGAATATCAGTGCAGCGGCGCTGTTGCAGGTGTAGACTCTTGACCCTTTGGAGTTGGTTAAGTTGGCGCTATCTTCAGTGTAGCTGGACATAGAAGCATGACTAATGTTAACTCTAGCCTCTGGCCTGAGGCTGCTGTCAGTGCCACTAATGCCAGCCTCACCAGTGGCATTGCTTCTGACCCCTCTAGGGTTGGGGCAGCTTAAGTGCCGCTGCTGGTTTCCTCGGGGCCGGCAGGTTCGTCGAAACTGTTGACAGTGCCATGTCCGTCAGCAGGGTTTGGTCTTTTTAGGCCTGCCTCGGTGCCAAAGCTGATGCTGCTGATGGTGCTGCATAGGGTTTCAGTGCAATGAACATTCCCTTGGGGGCTGTCCTAAGGTAATCTTTGGTGCCACCATCTGTGCTGTTCCCCAGGCCCTACCCAAGGCCAGGTCCAGTGTTGCCTGCATTGTCAAGGCCGCAGCATGTGCTGTCACACTTTTGACCCCCTCCTATCTACTTCCTCCTGGGAGTAAAAGGAGATGAGTCAGATCCAGACCTCATCATCACTGAGGGGAAGGACAAGGACTCGTGCTATGGTCCAGAGAACCTGGAACCGGTTTGTGTCACCGTACCTCAGATTGATCTCTCCTTTTAAGCTCTGCTCAGAAATGTGTATACTACCTTACATTTTGAGCCAGCAGTCATAAACCAGGTCATAAACAAATGGGTAGAGGAAGTGGATCCTTTTACAGCAAGCAGCCCTTTCAGGGCAGGGGCAGGGGAGCGCAAAACAATAAATCCCAGCATTCCCAGGTCCAAAAGAAAGTGCAGCCCAATGCACAGGTGCCAAAAGTGCTCAGTGCCACCATCTGAAGTGCCGCCCCGCATCTGCTTCAGCTGCCCAAGGTGGGCCACTCTTCCTCTGTAGTCGAATGCTTCATCCATTTTTACCACCAGTGAGAATCCATCTTGACAGACAAGTGAGTTTTAAAGATCATCCAAGAGGGCTACTCTCTGGAGTTGATGGACTCCCCCAAAACAATTCTCCCAGAAGACAACTCCCCCTTGTCAACTCACATTGCAGAGTTTCTGGCACAGGAGATTGTGGGCCTTCTGAGAAACAGGGCAATGGAAATAGTGCCTGAGTTAGACTGGAACAGAGGGTTCTACTCCAATTACTTCTTGGTACTGCCTCCACATTTCTAGCTGCCATGGGAGTCCTTCTGAACCCTACAAAGTTACAGTTGGAACCCTCACAGGTGCTGCTGTTCATAGGAGGAGATCTTCCAAGCATCACTGTTCACCATTGATTCCCACTAGTGGGTCTGAGCTGGAGGTGCTAGCACTAGGTGAGTGTCAGAACTTAGCAGACAGTGTGCATGTGTGATGTCAGGTGTTGGTGCACATGGCCACTGGTTTTTGGCAGCATCAGCCCCCAATTGCCTCAGTTCCTTTTTTCCTGCCATAAAGTGCGCATGAGTGTCTTTGTCACTCATCTGCCAGAAGTCAGAACTTCACCGCCTATGTGACAACAGCATTCAATTCTTCAGAGTTTTAGTGTTAAAACTTAGAGTTTGTTATTTTTGTGTCTGTTTAGACTGTTTTACATCAAATAACTTCAGTTACTCTCAGTCCTACCATGTGTAAATGGTTGACGACCCTGGTGGACGGTAGGGAGCCTGAAGAGGCAGGCTGATCCATCAGCAGGGCAGTGTCCAGTCCACTGTCTCCTTCTGAGAGGAGTTCTGGTGATGGGTGGTTCAGTACTGAGGATGAAAGCCAGTCTTCCTGTAAGCACAAAAAGAAGCAGTACCGATCCTGCACACGCTTGGCATTGGGGTACAGGCACCACTTGACCTCAGCCTCTTCCTCTTCTCATAAGAAGGAGAAGAAACAGCACCAGTTGAGGCCACCCTCTGTGAGGTCTGCCATGAGACATTCCACTTCCTGGGAGGTGCCAACCATTGTTACTGATGACACTGGGGACTTCAAATTTCCACGTAGGAACCCAGTGTGGCCCACCACCTGCAACAAAAAGAAACCATAAAGAGCAGTCTGCTCCCTACAAAGTCTGTCTGAGTCTCTACTATTTCTAGAGAAATGGACTCACTCACCACATATATTCTTCACCACTAATATCTGCTCTGCTTGTGGTGTTGCCTTTGTCCTGTCAGGGAACAGAGACAGCCACAGTACCACCACCAGTAACTGTGGTGCTGGTTGTCTGGGTCTTTGATGCCGGTTCCAGTGTCACATTCAGTACCAAGGTAGAACTCTTTGGGGCCTAGTCCAGTGTTAGGCACAATGTTGGGTCTGGCATTGCAGAGGCTGATGGTGCTAGAAACTCCCACTGTGTTGTCTGGTTTATCAATTCTTGTACTGCCTCTGGCACCAGTTCTTTGCCCCCTGAGCCAGGACTGGTGTTACTGGCATTTGTGCAGCTGTGCACTGTGCTATCAGTCTTCTGACCCCACCCTGTCTTTTATCCTCCTTGCAGTGAGTGTGTAGAGGAAGATGTGAATATATACTGTAGGTGCACTCACTGACAGCTCATACTGTGGCTGGCTAAGAAGGTGAGGGGAGGGCTGTGCTGGTCATTGTGTTGGACATTGCTGGACTCCCAGGTAAGGGGGGGTGCAGGGTGGTGGTATGTGAGTAGGCACAATGGATGGGGGGACACTGAAGTGCCACTGAGTACTTTTCATTTTGTCAAGAGACAGTCAGTGGGGTGGGGAACCACTGGATACCAGGGAGTACTTAATTGTGTTTGTATTGTATTGTATTTATTTAATTTACCAGGAAAAGACTCCATTGAGCAAGTTCATTTACAAGGTGGTCCTGGATAGGACAGCATACAGAGTTTAAAACAATGATAGAGAGTACAACGGTATAAAGACAGCCAAATTCACAAAAGGGTACACTCATTGAATCCATGCCTTAACAGTTTTGAGCAGACTATGGGAAAACAGAATATGGCAAAATATACAAAATACAAATAACATTCATTTGGATCAACAGCTTATGCAAACCCCACTGGGCATGGTAACTATACAAACTGGTTACCACTCAAATGACCATAGGATACTGAAGTAAAAATTAGCCACAAGAGCAGGTCTCCATGTGTAATTTTTCGATAAACAGTGAGGAGAGTTTTAGAGAGATTTGCAGTGAGTTCCATAGAATGGGGATCAGACAGCTAATTGAAGATTTCCCTGAGTGGCATATTTCTTAATGGCTAGGAATATGTAATTGTTCTTTCTAAGAGAGTAGCTGCTGTGAGTTATGTAGTATAGTTCAAAGATCTGTCCTGGGAGATCATATAGGAAAACCTTGTATGTCCAGATCTATAGATTTCAGTAATTTCCTGGCTGTTAGCGAGTGTCAACCTATGGCAGCATACGAAGTACAGTGGTGAGTCCTGTGTCCCGAATTTGTTATAAAGCTGAGTGCTGCATGATAGAGTGCATCTAATTTAGCAAGACAAGTGGTTGAGCAGTGGCAGTAAATTAGATCAGCATAGTCAGGGACCAGACATTTGCAGATGTTGTGCAGGAAGCAGCGCATATTTCTAAAGTAAAAACCCAGACTAACCCACAGTTTTTGCACACTACTTCTATATGAGTGGTGAAAGCTAGTTTATTATCAAGCCATACTCCGAGGTATTTGTATTTTTCAACTACTTCAAGGGTCTCACTTAGTAAAGTAAAATAGCAGAGGAAGTTGCACAATGTGTTGCTGCCCTATGTAAGATGAAGAACATGATCTTTGTTTTGGAGGTGTTTAACAGCAGTTTGGAGTGGGAGAGGTTGACTTGTAAATTACTGAATGCCTTTTTGAGATCAGGGCATGTGGTGCTACTGTTGAGTCTGCATGTATACAAGGCAGTATCATCTGCATAAAAGTGTCATTTGGTGTCAGTAATGGTCTCACCTAAATCATTAATATATATCATAAAATGGGCCAAGTACAGAGCCTTGGGGATGAAGAGGGGGCCTAGAGACCTTCTGATTTTATCTGTTGTACCTGGTCAGGTGAGTAGTTTGTGAACAAATTCAGTGGGGCAGTGCCAAATCCTGTTTTAGACAACTTTTGAATCCAAATGTTATGGTCCACAGTGTCGAAGGCCTCGCTGAGATAAAAAAAAAAATAGCTCCGGTGGTTTGTCTGTGGTCAACTGCCTATATGCAGTGATTAGTGACTTTGGCTAGGGCAGAGACAGTGTTACGCTTTGGTTGGAAATCTGATTGTATGGGAGTTATAATGTTTTGATGTCTCCAGGAAATCTTTTACTTGGGCATTGATACGTTTTTCTAGGAGCTTTGCCAGTACTGGGAGAATGGATACGGGTCTCTAGTTGCTGAGAATACTAGCGTTGCTTGATTTTAGAAGAGGAATGATGTGCACTGTTTTCCAGAGTAGTGATACAGCATTACTTGAAAGTGATAGATTGAAGAGATGGATTATGGTGCTGTGAGATACACGTAGCCAGTTCTGAGGGAAAAAAAGAGAGCTGGGGGGATACTGGGATGCATAGGGAGAGGCATTACCAGTAGAAAACAGGAAGTTGTTATCCCTCTGTACAGACAGTTGGTGAGACCCAATCTGGAGAACTGTGTGCAGTTCTGGAGACCCCATCTCCACAAGAACATAGACTGGATGGAGGCAGTCCAGAGGAGGGCAACTAAAATGGTGCAGGGTCTGCAGCAGAAGCCATACGAAGAGACACTGAAGGAGCTTAATATGTAAACCCTCGAGGAAAGGAGAAAGAGGGGGGACATGATAGAAACGTTCAAGTACCTCAAGGGAATCAACAAAGTCCAAGAGGGGTAGCCTCTTTCAGAGAAAGAGATGTGCAAGAACAAGGGGGCACAATTTGAAGATAGAGGGGGAATGGCTCAGGGGCAATGTGAAGAAGTATTTTTTTCATGGAGAGGGTGGTGAACACATGGAACAGCCTTCCAGAGGGTGTTGTGGGGTCAAAAAGAGTGGGAGAATTCAAGAATGCATGGGACAGACATAAGGCAATTCTGAGGGGGTAAGAAGAAGTAGGCTGTTGGTTAACTAGGATCTGCAGTTTATCTAGGTAGGAATAGAGATGCAGCAAATTTAAAATCTGCCATCGAAGTGAACGAGAAGTGGTAACTTCGCCTTGGCACTTTGCTACGCGGACTGCCCCATAGGAAAGGATCACTTTGCCTTGTTATTATTACTTTGCATTGTCATTCCACCTTAAATGTGAAGTAAGGTGGAGTGACAACAATATTGGCAGCATCCCCACCCATACAGTCACCAGAATGAATGTACATCCCCAAAGTGCTACTGTCCTGTGTCCAGAAAACTTCCCAGTGCTGACGAAGTGAAATGAGAGTGTAACAAGAAATGCAAAGCCTCCCAAAATTAATGGCGCACTCAGTCATGCATGCAGTGGTCAGGTCACACACAGAGTCACCAGAATTAATGTGCATCCCCAAAAGGCTACTGTGTTGTGTCCAGAAAATTCCCCAGTGCTGACGAAGTGAAATGAGAGCGTAACAAGAAATGCAGTCTCCCAGAATTAAAGGTGCCATGCAACTGCACAGACAGATTAAGATTGCGCTGCACACTCAAGGAATGCATATGAAAAATCACAACACCTAACCAGTGCTTACAAGTCACAAATCCAAATCTGGAAAGGAATACATTTTGCCAGTTGGGGGATTAGTGCACGGCAGTAACAATCATCTACCAGTAAAGGTACTACAAAGCAGTATAAAAATTCATGCAGGTGCGATGGATAGCTGGTTCACACTGCTGCAATTACTCTGTGACACAATAAAAGGTGTCTGATTTAATGGCACACATCACACACACACACATGCACACTCAAGTAATGCGTAGCAAATTGAAAACCTTTAGTAATATAACCAAATGTTGTAAACAGACAAATTGTACACTGCTGCACCACAAGAATCAGCAAAAAAAAATTCAAGAATTACTGAAAATATTACTGTGTGTGCATTAACACAGTTACACAAGAAAAATATAACCAAAACAGAAAGACTGCGTTTTTCTCCCAGTTAATCTACCTACACCACAAATACGCCCCCCCCCCAAAGCACACTTCACAGTACACAGACTGACTGTTCTAAATTAACATTCAAAATCCACACACAGCAATAAACACTCGATGGTATGAGCACAGAAGGGTTTCCTACAATCGATGTACACAATTTTGAGCAAAAAATATTACTCAAAAAGGCATTTTAAACAGCTTTTAGAGGTTTTGAATCGCTGAGATCTTAGAGCAAACTGTCTCCAGCTACCACTGCACACACACTACCCAGGCCAGAACTGAGGCTGTGCCGAACAATCTAGATCCCATGTGACCGGCAATCCCATGAATAACCGCAGAATTTCATTTGGAGCTCAATTACAGGGTGAAGTGAGGCGATTCATTTCAATGTACTTTGCCTTAAAATTGGTGGAGACGTGGTTTGGGGAAGGTGGAATAATGCAAAGTCATTGGTTTCAATGGACTTTGCATGCCTCATTATGAAGTGAAATACTCTGCTTCACATTGTGGAGCTCTCCGAGGATTCCACGTTACTCAGTGAATCATTTCACGGAGCAAATTGGGGCCACTTTGCCCATCACTACTTACAGTATTGTAACTCACATGCTGTACGGGAAGGAATGCGAATGCCTATGGCTGTACTTCCCCAATGGGATGTAGCACAAAACTCCCTGACTTAAAAATGCTTATTAATGAGTACAATGGTGGAGTGGTGAGATGCTACAAAACATGCTTAGAATACATCCAAGTAACTAATCAAAAAATTAGTGATGATGAAGAACGTGATTTGGTGTCGATGGTGTGAGATAACCAGTATGAAAACTGTATTGGGAACATGAATGCCTACGGCTGTACTTCCTCGATGAAGCTGTAGCACAAACTCCCTGACGTAAAAACATTCATTAATGAGTACAATGGTGGGGTGGTGAAGCCTGGAGAGATGCTACAAAACAGGCTTACAATACGTCCAAGTAACTAGAAAAAAAATGAATGTTATGATTTGTGACGTGATTGTGAATAGTGATTTGTAACTGCATTTGTGATTGTGATGATGAAGAACATGATTTGTATCACGAGTGACTTGTGATGATGTTCCTGACTTAAAAACGCATATTAAGGAGTACAATGTTCATGCAGAAGTATGCACCACACCTATCCAATACTCTGAAGGGAAGCCAAAGAAACAACTGTGACTTAAGTTACAGATGGAGATTGGGCCCTAAAGAGATGCAAATGCACAGACAGATTAATATTGCGCTGCGCACTGAAGAGATGCAGATGCATAGGCACAACACCTAACCAGTGCTCACCATCAGACATTCAAATCTGAAAAGAATACCTTTTCCGGTTGGGTGGGCTGCGGGGGGCATTATATTGCACTGCTGCAGTAACAGTCACAAGTACTAGTACCAATAAATATACCACAAAGAAGTACATAAAATCACGCAGCTGCAGTGGATAGCAGCTTCATATTGCTGAAATTATTATGTGGCACAATAAAAGGTGTCTGATTTGATGACGCACACACACATACTCACACACACTAAGTAATGCATAGCAAATTGAAAACTTCAGTAATATAACCACATATTTTAAACAAACTAAAATTATGCACTGCTGCACCACAACAATCAGCAAAAAATGGCAAGAATTATTGAAAATATTACTGTGTGTACATTAACACAGTTATACAAGAAAAATACCACCAAAACAGAAAGCACTGTCTTTTTCTCCAAGTTAATCTACCTACACCACAGATGCACCCCTCCCCCAAAGCACACTTCCACTGTCTCTCAGTATACAGATTGAATGTTGTACATTAACATTCAAAATCCACACACAAACAATAAACACTCGATGATATGAGCACAGGAGGGTTTCCTATAATCGATGAACTAAAGTTTCAGCAAAACAAATGACCCAAAAAGGCTTTTTTAACAGCTTTTAGAAGGTTTGAATCGCAGAGAGCTCTCAGAGCAGATTGTCTCCTATAGCTTCCTACACACACTACCCCAAACTGAGGCTGTGCAGAACAATCTGGAGCCCATGTGACCTGAAATCCCATGAATCACTGCAAAATTCTCCTTCGGAGCTTAAAAACAAGGCAAAGTACATTGTTTTCAATGGACTTTACGTTACCCATTATAAAGCTGGCACTCACGACTTGCCTTTCACTCATAATCACTTCACAGAGCGAATTGGGGCCACTTCGCCCACCACTAGTAGGGAAATGGGCAGACTAGGTGGGCCAAGGGGTCCTTATCTGCTGTCAAAGTCTCTGTTTCTACAATGGTCCAGGCCATCGGTGACTGCACTTTTTTGATGTCAAGCCCTACCAGGAGTTGCTCCACTTGTTTGTCGGTGATGGGTTGGAAAGCGAATAGGCTGCTTGATCTTATGGTCTCCCTTGGGGAGGGGGGGGAGTCTGATAAGATGCAGCTGGAGACTTGTCAAATGCCAGGCCAGCCAACGCAAAGTGGGAGTTTATTTCCCCAGTATAGTTTGTCTGTCTGTTCTAAGGTTGCCATTAACTAGAATTTTCCACAGAAGGGTGGGGGCTGGTGGGGTGCCTTCTACTTAATTGATGAGCTTCCAAAATTTCACAGCATCATGTTGGCTGGTGTCCAGGCAGTTGAGATAATAATTAGTCTTGGCTGCCCAAATTTGTTTGGTGCAGGAGTTTCTCGTTCTTTTAAATCTGACCTAATCTGAGTCCAGTTTCGTGCATCTGGCAGTTGCCCACAGCAGGTCCCTGTTTCTCAGTGCTAGTTTCAGCTCAGTGGTGAACCATGGGCAAGATACTTTCTTTACTCATCGTTTGACTGTGGGAGCATACTTATTTACAGCCTTCAGCAATAGCCTATTGAAAATTTCCACTGCCACGTGCACAGTAGGAGCAAGGTAAAATGTCATTTAATAGACGCCAGTCCATTACGATAATTTGTAACACTTAAACTGGTAAGGCATCTTTTTAAATATGAATTTAGGTTGGGTAATTAGGGTTTTAGTTCCTCTGGCACATGTGACTACGTAGTGGTCACTGATGTCATTGTGGAACACTGCAGAGTGGGTGAATTTATGCAGTCTGTTATTTAATATCATTAGAGAGCCATTTGCAGGGTTAATAAGATTTGGTCTTGCTGGTTCCAATTTAAGCTGCATGAATAGTTGTAAATGGGGGAACTGGGGGTTGGGGGTGCCACTGGACACCAAGGATTACTCTATAAAACAGTAATGGGAGATCAGGGGATGGGGGTGCCTCTAGATACCAGGGAATTCCTCATTTACCCTCAGGACTGGCACTAATGTGCTGCTGCACTGCATGCAAAGGAGCCCATAATTATCATGCAAATGGTCCCTTAGCACCCCTTAGCACTTTGTATGCCCAATAGGCTCAGTTGCATGTTGTGGCTGAATATAGCCCACAGGAGTCTTGGGGCTATTCATTTCGAACAGCGCTTTTCCCTGTGGGCTATATACAGCCCAGGTCCATGTTGGGGCAGCACAGTTTCACTTAATGCTGCACCGACACGGTCCAATGTTCAGTCAGATAGTGCCGGCCCAGTATCGAACTGAATATAGCAGCCGCCAGGTCCAGCATTAGTGCAAGCGCAGCACAAATATTTGCGCTGTGGTTGCACTGCTTTTTGAATATCGGGGTCATTGTGTTATACAATACCCTAACCCTAGACAGGACATTGTTTGTTGCAGATATATATGCAACAAGCTAGAATGAATCAAAGGTAATATACAATTTTGTTTAGCTGATTTATGTGTTTCTTTAGAAAGATATGTTTAGCCAATTTATGTATTTCCTTAGAAAGATAAGATTTATGACAATAAGGAAGTCCTAAACAGGAGCTGGCTAGTTTAACATGCATTTCCCAAAGTTCAGCCATTCGTTTTTTTAAATAAAGCAGGAACATTATCCATGTTTTTACTTTTTACCTGGGCCATATACTGTACAAACTCAAGTGAAGAAAACTGCACATCTTGTACAAGAAGAGGGCTTAGGGGTTCTACAAAAGTAGAACTGAGCAAAATAATTGTAACACAGAGAAACTCTCATTTCTGGGGAAGTAGCCAAAGGACATATAGCATCCTCTGCATCCATCCACTTGTATGCAGATGACACAGTCCTGTTTGCATCTGGGTCTTCTCTGTTAGAGTTAATATCCAGGTTTCAACATGATTTTGACACTGTCCAGAAATGGTTCAGGTCAAATCAGTTATCTCTAAATGCTAAGAAAATGGTCTCCATGTGCTTTGGTACAAGACAAGCTTTTTAGGCTCCCCTCCCTCCCACCCACTTTCCACACCCTAGATGGAGGTACAGTTGCCTATGTACTCTCATTTAAATGCCTTGGTGTCTAGCTTGACCGGCACCTAAGCTTCCCTCAGCACATAGATGCCATTCAGGAAAATCTCCACCCCATGCTCGGTGCCCTTTACAGGAACAAAAGCTGTATCCCTATAACTGCTTGCCGAGATATCATCTCTAAGATGATCCTTCCCATCTTTGATTATGGTGAGATTGTCTATGGTGCTGCACCTAAGACCACCATGGCTAGACTGGACCTCCTCTTCCACTCCTTCTGCCATTTTACCTTGGCCTATCATCCACATACTCACCACTGTTCTCTATACTCTGCTCTCTCCCTCCCCCCTTAGAAGATTGCTGCCTAACCCAGTGCGTCTCATTCATTTCTAGATTCTGACTGGCTTCACTTCTCGTTTATTATCTTGCTCACTTCTCCCTCCTATGCCTTCCTCCTATTACTGTTTCCATAAATCAGCCTATTGCTACCCTCTCATAAATCCCTTGCTGGACAGAATCCTTCTCTTTCCACTTTCCTAATACCTGGAACTCTCTTCCCCTATTTGCTCTGCCTCCTCCAAACACTCTCTTTCCTTGTTACTCCAAGCCCACACCACTTCCTCCTGCAAATACCCATAGCCCTATGTCCTGCCTCCCCCTTTTTTTTCTCTTTTCCCTACCCACTACACCACCCCAATCTCCTACATCACTCTGGACCTCCCATTTCCCATTATTCACATATTCTAACATATACTCTCATCCTCTCCTTCATCTCAACCCTTCATTTCCTCTCCCCATCATAACCCTACCATCCCTCCCTCCCTTCAACCCTCTCTATCTCTTCCCTCCTTCTCCTCCTCACTCCCCTCTACTGCTACCTCAATCTCCTCCCACTCTTCCTCATCTACTTCCTCCTCCCCTGCTGTCTTTCCTCTCTGTCCCCCTTCCCTATCTTATCCCCGTCACTTTGTCCCCTCTCCAACTCTATACTTGCTATCCCCAAACCTTATCCATCCCCCCACTTCTCTTCTATCCTTCCACCTATCTTCCTCTCCTTTCTGCCCTTCCCCATTTCTCTACTCTTCCTTCTCTCTTTCCTCTCGCCCTTACCATTCTGTTGCTCCTCTCTGTGGCCCTTCTTGATTTAACGACCACTTCTTACCATGTCCTGTTCCTGATGTACAGCCTGCGAGTGCCTAGTGTCTCAGACTCCTGATGTACTCAACTCAAATTGTTATTAATTGCCTATGCGTTACTGTGTATTACTATACATTGCTGTGCCTTATGTATTATTATACAGTGACAAGAATACTGCTCCCTGATTGGTCAGACTGGGACTGGACCTGGGATGTTATCCCAGCATAACATCCCAGCTCTAGTCCCAGAATACTCTCAACCGTATTAAACATTTAAACTCAATCCCTCCACAGCCATTCCTATGAGCAGCTTCAGCAGTCCAGTTCTGCTCAAGTACAACGGTTTCCACCAAGCTAAAAATCAGTGCTTCCTTCACCAGAATTGGCGCTCTTCGCCAATGTCAGAATCAGCGCTCCCCCCCACTGCACCCCAACACAAACCCCACCCATACCCTCTACCATCACAGGTGGCCGGACTCTGGCATGACTGGGAAATTACCTCTAACTTCCACACAGCGGCAAGTGACTGCATTCTGACATGCAGAGAGAGATGACCACTGCCGTTGCTGAAACAGGGGAGGGAAAGAGAGAGATAAAAATAAACTGTGTATTTAAACTGGGGTAAAAATTAGCAACAACAAATGTATGCAGGAGTGCAGAGCCACAATAACAGCAGCTCCAACACAAGCTCCGCCTACTACTCTAAACTGTAAAGCAGCACTAGTTTTTTACAAATTAAACCTACGCATTAAATAAACAGCATAAAATACACTTTTGAATGTATTTTTTTTAATCTTTTCATTGTTTTTACACTCGTGAGTCATTGTATAATAGGAATAATGCCCTCCAGGGTGGGTGTTATGATGGGATAACATCACTTCTTGGGTGTTGGAACCCCTGGCCTGCGGCCTCGGGCCCAACCACCCGAGGTGGGATGTTATCCCAGCATAACACCCACCCTGTTGGGCATTATTCCTTTATTATAGCCTGTGCTTTTTGCTTGTTAATATGTACTTATCCCCTCCTCCCAGGATGCATCTGGAAACAATCTTTATGGCTTAGTATGTCTTTCCTGGTAAATCCCTTATAAATAAATAAATAGGTCAGTCACAAGATGGATTGTCTGTTTTCTGTATTTGGTATTGCTATTGAGGAGGGATTAACCCATGACAGGGTATGGGTTTACTGAGCATTAGTCCAAGCCTGGGGTGTTGGAATCATGAGGTGAAGCCCAGTGATTTCAACCACCCAGGTGTGGATTAATGTTCAGTAAACCCATACCCTGTAGTGAGTTAATCCTCTTATAACATGGGCAATGTTTTGTTAGTGTTTTACCGAAAGAAACAGTGAAATAAAGCCATGTGAACATGCAACTGTGGGTATATGGCGGACCACCTGCGAGGTCGAGAGGGCTCCTGCTCCTGCCCTCCCCCGCCCCCCGAAACACTGTAAACAGGTGGACCACCACGAGGTCGAGAGGGCTCCTGCCTCCTCCGCCTCAAACACCGTGAACAGGTGGACCACCATGAGGTCGAGAGGGCTCCTGCTCCTGCCCTCCCGCCCCGAAACACTGTAAACAGGCAGACCACCCATGAGGTCGAGAGGGCTCCTGCTTCTGCCCTCCTCTCCCCAAACACCGTAAGCAGGTGGACCACTCAGCAGTTGAGGGCTCCTGCTCCTACCCTCCCCGCCCCGAACACCATAAACAGGCGGACCACCGCGAGGTCGAGAGGCTCCTGCCTCCCGCCCAAACACACGTAAACAGGCGGACCACCCGCGAGGTTGAGAGACTCTGCTCCTGCCCTCCCGCCCCTCGAAACACCGTAACAGGTAATAGCCCAGGAGTGCAAACTAAGCAAGCAACTGCTACTCCGGATCACTTTTAGAAGCTTACCCATTACAGGGACTCAGCTGCTCCAATCTGTCACTTTTTTCTGCTCCTCGCCATATGAGCCCCCCTGGCTGCTGAGAGGCTGTATCTGGTAGCTAGGCGCCATTTTAAATCGGCGCAGACGTGGAGACTTTTTTATTTCTAGAATTTTGGAATTTCTGCCTTTGAACATGAACTCTTTTAGGATGCCTTAACAATGTTTCCCGAACTTAAAGGCTATGTGTGTGCTGTCTAAATGTATTCTGCAATCCTGGTTTTCCCTAACATTTGAATTGCTTGAACTTGAGATTCATAGGGTGCCTTAAATGTATCCTTGCCTTAAAGGCTAAGTGTGCTCTGTAAAAAGTAATCTTAAAAAAAAAAAAAAAAATTGTAATCTCATGTAAATGTGATAACTAGATTTCGTACAGGGACTGCACTCGTAAGTAGCGCTAAGCGCGTGAGCCTCTCCCGTCCTACACAGCTAAATTGCAAACAATTTCAGGATCTATGTCTTTTTATGCTTTTAAATTGGTTGTCGGTACCTTGTACTCTTTGTGTCCTTTGCCAACGACTGCATAAAATTTCCTTTCTCTTTTGGCTGTAGCTCACCCTCCCCCATCTTTCCCTACTGTTTAAAATCCAGTGCTCATGACTTTTTCCTATCCATTTCAGGCGGACCACCCGCGAGGTCGAGAGGGCTCCTGCTCCTGCCCTCCCCTGCCCCCCGAAACACCGTAAACAGGTAATAGCCCAGGAGTGCAAACTAAGCAAGCAACTGCTACTGCGGATCACTTTTAGGAGCTTACCCATTACAGGGACTCAGCTGCTCCAATCTGTCACTTTTTTCTGCTCCTCGCCATATGAGCCCACCTGGCTGCTGAGAGGCTGTATCTGGAGAGGCTCTGCCCTCAGCTTGCCAGCTGGCTGCCACCCCCACCACCACCCTTGGTCGGCGTTCCCTTATATAGCTGCTGAGATGGTCATGTGAGCTGAAAATACCCATCAGCTCACTTTACCATTTGCAGCCTATATAATTCCCCCACTAGGGGCCCCTTTGTCATCACTGGGATAACTAGCCACTCCCATTGTAAACTCTCAGCACTGTACTATCATCTTATTCATCCCACTTCACTTCTCAGTCTCCCCACTAGAGGCCCTCCTGTTACCTGTGTTTCCCTCAATAACTAAAGAAGCCTCTCCACTCAAAACTCTCATTGTGACTTCCCATTTGTTTCCTAATCCCTGGCAACTTTTCCTCTGATGCGCTATTGACATTTAACTTTTAAAGAGTAACTTGCCCCCCCTTTTAATTTTCCCAGTAGCTGATAATTACTTAACCTACTAACCCTGCAAAACCTCTGACATAGCCATCGGGTTCCCAACCCTGTACCGAGCTTCCTTGCAGACATTAGATTATACTAGTGCCTTCTCACTAAGGACTCTTCTTCCCGCTTTGTACTCATAGTGACTCCTTCTAATATGGCCTTCTTAAGCCAATCCCTGTCTGGACATGGTGGTGTCGAGGTATCTCTCCCCAAGGGGTGTGATGGACGACTGACTCTTCCCCCCTCCTCACCTACCTCCTGACAATCTGGGCAGGACCCTCCTAGCCCTTGGGGGTGACATAGAATCTAATCCTGGTCCTATCTCCCCAAATCTTACTCTAAACAACCCCTCATGCTCTGAGTGGGCTGATACCAAAGGGCTCAAACTCGCTCACATGAACATTTGTAGCCTAAGGCACAAATTCCATGAAATCGAGGCTTGGGTGGCTCTATATAAGCCTGACACACTAGCCTTGACAGAAACTTGGCTCAAACCTCAGATCGTCCCCCATGAAGTGGACATAGTGGGATACCTTACTTTTCGAAAAGACAGGATTGGGAAAAGGGGAGGTGGGGTCATTATTTATGTCAGCACTGACCTTCAAGCTACAGAGCTGGACTGCCCCTCTCTTAGTGACCCTCTGTCTGAAATGTTGCTTGTCAAAGTACTTCTTGGTAACACCAAACCCCTTACCATAGGAGGTGTCTACATCCCCCAACAATCTGCTGCCTCCTCTTTGGAATCCATAACTAGCCACCTTGAGGTCTACCCCCTTGGGGAAACCATGCTACTTGGGGATTTCAATCTCCACTGGCTGTCCCTACTCTCCTTCTCTACTAAAAACCCATTACTTGGCTCACCTCTTACCCAGGTCATCGACCTCCCCACAAGGCACAACCCTAAGACTGGAAACCACTCTCTCATTGATTGGATCCTTGTCTCCTGCCCGGGCCGTATCCTGTCAGCAGGGATTATGGCTGACTCCTTGAGTGATCACTCGCACACTTTCTGCATATGGTCCAACAAGCCCCCCAAAATTGCCGCAAAGATCATTGAAGCGAGAAACTACAGTAGATTTGTACCTGCAGACTACTGCTCCCAGCTGTGGAACTCCGACTGGGCCCCTATCACCTCTCTCCCCACACTCGACGAAGCTCTTGAGTATTTCACCCAGATCGTTTTGTCTGCATCTAACACTCACGCCCCGATAAAAAAGCTCAGAGTACAGGGAAAATGTCATAAATGGCTGACCCCTTGCCTCAAGCACTCCATGCTCTTCCGGGACCAAGCTTGGGGTACCTTCAAATTTTCTGGCAGCCCAACAGACTGGGAAGAGTACAGAGAGCTGAGAAATCAGTGCAAAAAATCTTTGAGAAAAAGTCAAGTCTCAATACTTAAATGACCTACAAACTAGGCACCTATGGGACCCAAAACAATTCTGGGGCCACCTAAATCTACTTATCAAGGGCTCCTCAACCAGCCAAACGGACTCCATAATGGTGGGGGACTCCCTGACTAATGACCCAGCTATAGTGGCTGAGGCCTTCTGTGCCTCCTACTCTACCCCGAGTGGGTCTCCCCCCCCCCCGGGTTCCCCACGGGCCTAACCTATACTCTGGAAATGCTTGGACTCACCCTCAGCCCCAATTTCACCTAAAGCTGGTCAAACAGGCAGAGGTACTACCTCTCCTATGCAAAATTAACCCTTCTTCTTCGCTAGGGCATGACCAGCTTGAACCTCGCCTCCTGAGGGATGCCGCCCAGGCTGTTGCCCATCCTGTCACCTTACTTATAAATAGGTCACTTCTGGAAGGAAAGGTTCCAAAAATGTGGAAAGTAGCGACCATTGTTCCTGTCCACAAAAGTGGACACCGAGACAAATTGGAAAATTATAGACCAGTTTCCCTTCTTAGTCCTCTGGGGAAAATTCAGGAAAGGCTAGTCTCAAACCAACTGCAAGACTACCTTGAGCTTCACTCTCTCATGGCTGATGTTCAGCATGGTTTTAGAAAGGGCCATGGCACTGACACTGTGCTTATCCGACTCACTACGGACATCCTTTCCTATATGGACCAAGACTCCCCAACGGGCGTCCTCCTCATTGACCTATCTAGGGCCTTTGATTTGGTTAACCATAATCTCCTCTTCTCCAAACTCCAGACCATAGGACTGGATCACCAGTCACATTCCTGGTTCGAAAGCTACCTGATGGACCGCTCCCAAAAGGTCCGCTGGAAGGGTGCACAGTCTGGACCTAGAACGGTCTCTGCTGGGGTACCTCAGGGTTCAATCCTGGGCCCTCTGCTCTTCTCACTCTTCCTCAATAATATAGAGGGAAACAGCCCCTGCAGCAATCTCATTCTGTATGCTGATGACACTGTCTTATACTACAGTGACCCCCAACCTAGTGTCATCTCAACTAAACTGCAGGACAGTCTCTCCACCCTGGAGGCCTGGTTCTCTGCAAACTCCCTTAAGCTCAATGATAAAAAAACTAAAGCCGTACTGTTTGGCCCGAGACACCTGGGCTCTGACAGAAGCCAGTTCCTCCAGATCTATACCAGCCAAGGAAAAAGAGTTGAGGTCATGTCTAGTTTCAAATATCTTGGGGTCCATCTAGACCAAGAAATGACCTTCCAATTCCATATCGACTCAATTACCAGGTCCACCCATCAAAAGCTTGGCCTCCTTTTCCACCTGGGGAACTCCTTATCCTCTTTTGCACGTCGTGCAATTGCCTGCTGCAATCTCCTTCCATCCATCCTATATGGGGCTCCACTTCTGCAGTTCCTCCGTGAAACGGAATACAACAAACTTTCCGTACTCTATAACCGAGTGGTCCATTTCGCCACTAATTCAAATCACTGGAAAGTGGGGAGGTCCCTGAAGACTGGAAAAGGGCTACAGTAGTACCCCTACACAAAAGTGGCAGTAGGGAAGAAGCAGGAAACTGCCGTCCAGTCAGTCTCACCTCAGTAGTAGGGAAGCTGGTGGAATCCCTACTTAAGGAGAGGATAGTGACATTCTTAGAAGATAGTGGACAGCTGGACCCAAAGCAACATGGCTTCATGGCAGAAAGGTCCTGCCAGACTAACCTAATAGAAAACTTTGATTGTGTCACAAAAACGTTGGACAATGGGGGTGCAGTAGATGTGGTATATACCTAGACTTCAACTAGGCTTTCGACTCCGTTCCACAAAAGAGGCTAATAAACAAGCTGGCGCACATGGGCATTGGGCCAAAAATTGTAAACTGGATCCAAAACTGGCTCAATGGGAAGACCCAGAGGGTATTGGTAAATGGCACACTATCAGAGGAGGGTAGAGTTACAAGTGATATTCCAAAGGGTTCAGTGCGAGGACCAATACTTTTCAATGTATTCATCAGCAACATAGCTGATGACCTAAATGAGAAGGTGTGCCTATTTGTGGATGATACAAAGCTCTGCAACAGGGTGGACGCAGCTGAAGGGACTCAAAAGATGGGGTCAGACCTCAGGAAATTGGAAGAATGGTCAGGGAATTGGCAGTTGAAGTTCAACGCCAAAAAATGTAAGGTCATGCACCTGGGAAGATGCAACCCAAGGAGAAATCACTTTCTAAATGGGGTACAGCTGGCGGTAACAAAACATTAGCGTGATCTTGGAGTGATCATCGCAGATGACCTGAAGGTTGGCAAGCAATGTGAAAGAGTAGCACAAAAGGCTAGCAACAACTTGGGTTGCATAGGGAGGGGCATAACCAGTAGAAAAATTGAGGTGATTATGCCACTGTACAGGTCACTGGTGAGGCCTCACCTAGAGTACTGTGTCCAATTCCAGAGGCCTCACCTTGGGAAAGATATACACAGACTAGAGACTATACAAAGAAGGGCAACAAAGATGGTGCAAGGTCTGCCTTATGAGCCACATGATGCAAGACTAAAACAGCTTAACATGTACTCACTTGAACAAAGAAGGGATAGCGGGGACATGTTAGAGATGTTTAATTACCTGAAGGGTATCAAAAATGTACAGACACAGGAGCTCCTTCAGGTAAACAGCTGCACCTGGACCAGAGGTCATGATATGCACCTAAAGGGGGGCAGGTTCAGGAGCAACACAAGAAAGTTCTGCTTTTCAGACAGGATAGTGGAGCCTTAGAATGCCCCCCCCCCCAGGTGATGGGGTCAAAGACAGTCAGAGAATTCCAGCTGGCATGGGACAGACAGTGTGGAAAACTCAACACAGTAGTCTGATCCGGGGGGGGGGCTAGTATACATGGGCAGACTAGATGGTCCACATGGACACCATCTGCCAATGCATTCTATGTTTAAGTATTATAGCAATAATGCTAGCAGCACAAAAATTGCAAGACTATAATTGATGGGTAATTACCAGGTTATTTTTCACCACATAATATAACTGCGTTTAGCACAGAACACACATTTTCCTGGAATTACAAGGCAAAGTCCAAGACAGTTTTCTATGAAAAAAATGAAATATTAATAACCCTCTTGAAATTTATTTTCCTTAAAAGAGTACCATTTGTACTGTCAACAAGACATTTTAAATGATCTGTGGCAAGTTACATAGCACAAGTTAAAATGCCCCTGAAATATACCTCTGTTGCTGGCAAAGGAAATTTCAAATCTGAAGATTTTTTTCTAATAGCATGCTGTTGTCTAGTCGCTCAAACTGCATCACTCACTTCTATGCCTCAGGTGAAAAATGAGCTATATTTAAAGAATACCTATTACGAAAAGTCAAAAAAGTCATAGCTTATTAAGAGTCTGCAGGAATGTTGAATAGCAGAGAGCACAATTTGACTAGCTATGCAAGAAGCCCTTATCCACTAAAAAAACAGCCTCTCAAGTAACTGTGTTTTTTGAACAAGAAAAATAGTACAAGTATAGGAGAATTTTAACACAAATGTTAAATGCTCCACTCTCATCTGCATTATGTGGCATCAGTTCCTTGTTCCCTTACCACCACAGAGGCTACAGTACCTTACTGTAAACTAGAATGTCTTTTAAAATGTTTTTTGCAATTCCTTTGTCCAATTTATTTATTTTTATGTCTTTCATCCTTGAAATGTGTAATTTTTGCCACTTTGCATGTTTCCTGACATTGGGCAAAGAGGACACACTGGACCCTAATATCGATGTTGTTGTCCATTTGAATGTTGGCCTTGGGGAAATAAGGTGTCCATTCAGGACCAACTTTCTAAGTAATTAGAGTGATTGGGGCCACCAAATAATTTGTCTGCTCACTGTAATCCAGGTGTAAGAAAGGGACGTCGAGGATCAGGAGGTATCATGTCAGACGGCTCAAGTCCCTGGACAGGGACATGTATGAAACAGACTTTTGTGAAAGAGGAACTCAATCGACCTATATTGTCTACTTTTCCCCTCTAAATATGTATGTCTGTGTAGTACAGTGGCGTCCCCCAGGATGAAACCCACTTTTAAAGCACTCTGCTGTAAGCTGCAGCAGACCTACTGAATAAAGCTGTATAATTTCAATGGCAATTAGTCCCTTTTGTCGTGTAAGAAACTGTGGCATTCACTTCATCCTGGCAGTGTCACATTTTCCTGAATGACAAAAGAGACTAATTGCCATTGAAATTACATTGCTTTATTCAGTAGGTCTGCTGCAACATTCTGCAGAGTGCTGCAGAACTGTGTTCATCCTGGGGGATGCCACTGTATGTATAATTAAGCAATAAGGTCTGATCATCACTTACATTAATTCCACCCTGGGGGTACAGGTGCCACATGCCCCTGGGGGGGGGGGATTAATGGATAATTAATGTAACCCCTGGGAGTACCTTATTTCTTTTATAACAATGTAGGGAAAAAATTGCCTCTAGTCAACAGTCTTATTTTAAAAGTCAAAAGTACCTCATTTAATTGTCAAATAATCCTCCTGCATTTACTAGAATTATTGAGCTCACCATTTTCCATTCATTCATTTGAGTTCTGAGTGTGATGAACGTCAGTCATACCATGCACCACATGGAAACAGCGCTGCATTGTTTTCAATTATGGACCATAAAATACTTTGTTTATCCAATTACTGAGGCTTTGGGAATGTGCAAAAACTGAATGAGTGAGAGATACGAGTGTTCATTGAGAGAACTTCTGTAGGACTATAAATTACTTTGCTTAGTTAATTTCTGAGGGTTTGGGAATGAACAAAAACTGCATGTGTGAAAAATACGGAATGCTGAGAGAACTATTATAGCATTCAGTGGAGAAAACTTTCAAGATAGCGTGACTGTCATAGCAACTGAGATTAACAGCTATTTATGGCGTGTGAGACCAGAGTGCTGTCTAATAGTGATGTATGTGATACTCGATAAAAGAGTTAGGCAAAGTTTTCGAGAGCATAACAACAAGGTAATTGTTAACAAGATTACCCCCAGATTATATGTGCACAAAAAAGTGCAGTTTCTATGGTAACATGTGTAGCCAATGCAAGATTTCCTTGTTCATTTAGCAGGGCAGAGGCGCTTAGGACGTAGTTGCCAAGACAGCACTGAGAAACCGACATTGTGGTCACTATGTGTCAGCGTGGCTCAGTTAGTCGCATATCCGCCTCTGGACCAGAAGGTCGTGGGTTCTCGTCCCACACTGGGATTGGACTTGCACCTAAAAATAGCTGGCATCCGAGTGCAGTATTGGGGGTGCTGTACTGCTGGTGTGTGCTGTCCTTCGGATGAGATGTTAAGCCGAGGTCCCTTCTGCCCATCCTGGTGTTGTCCTGGTGGGTGTCCAGGTGGAAGTAAAAGAACCCAGGGCACTCTTCACAAAGAGTAGGGAACATTCCCGGTGTCCTGGCCAACATTCCCCTTCCCATAAACTGGTTCATGCAGTTATCCAGGCTGTGTGTGGGTGATGATGTGCGATATGGCCGCCACCACACATTCAGTTACTTCACTACCAGCCTAGCATTGCTTGTAAAAAGCGGTTTGGGATGTATGAAAAGCGCTATATAAATGCTGATTCTTCTTCTTCTATTCATTATTGTGTGCTATGCACCATCAGTATAGTGATGTAGAAACAGGAGTGTTTTTATGAATGACACCTTTAAAAAACAGAAGTAGCAGAAACCCTCTCTTAAACTGTGATTGCAACATGGAGCCCTGAGCATTGCCACCACATGGGACTGCGGTGGCAACTCTTGAAGACTGTCACTGAATGCTGGAAAACTCAGAATTAACATTCCATCATTTCATAACCAAACTTCAACTGTGTGAGCCTGCTGTTTGTAAACAGGATGAGCAGGAACATTATTGAAAAATTAATGTAATCTTGATGGGATGCTTTCAGCCAATCAACTTTTGAATATTCTTTAGCATTGCTGTAATAAGGCGTGACATCATGGATGTGATGATACTTAGCACTCTTCATCTGGGTTGTCCAAGTGTAATAAATGTTATAAGAAGGATCAGCCCAGCTGGCCCAGTGCACTGAGTGGGGGAAGAGTACTAATCTGACATGCTGATGACTTTGGTTTACAGTCTGAGGTGGGATGTCAGGAACCAAAGCCAGCAGGGAGGTATTCAGAGCGTTCTCTGAGCACTCTCCTTCTGGGAGGATGGGATGTGCAGTACTACTCAGCAGTGGCTGTGGTGTCGTAGGGATTAGTAGATGGCACCCACATTGCAAGAGAGCTCGCTGGCAGCAGACATGGGGAACCTGCGGCAGGAGCCGCTTCAGATGGCAGCAGCAGCAGGAGCTGCTCGCAAGGGCAGCAGCAGAAGGTTTTTCATGCCGACACCGGGAGGAAGGGGCCAGCAGCAGGAGTCGCTCCAACTACTGATTTTGCCACATCTCTCGGGCTCCCAGTGGAGCCAATCAGCAGAGGGGACATCAGGGCTCCCAGAGGAGCCAATCAGAAAAAAAAGAGCCGCTGGCACCTGCATTGTAAGAGAGCTCACTGGCAGCAGACGGGAGAACCTGCAGCAGGAGCCGCTTCAGACAGCAGTAGCGAAGGGCAGCAGCATCAGGAGCTGCTTGCAAGGGCAGCAGCATAAGGTTTTTAACACCGTCACTGGGAGGAAGGGGCCAGTGGCAGGAGCCACTCAAACTACTGAATTTGCCACATTTCTTGGGCTCCCAGTGGAGCCAATCAGCAGAGGGGACATCAGGGCTCCCAGAGAAGCCAGCTGGAAAGCAGGGTACCTGCTTTAAAAAGAGCCCCCGGCACCCGCATCATAAGAGAGCTCACCGGCAGCAGATGGGGGAACCTGTGGCCGGAGCCGCTTTGGACAGCAGCAGCGAAGGGCAGCAGCAGCAGGAGCTGCTCGCAAGGGCAGCAGCAGAAGGTTTTTCTTCCCACTTGCCCTCCCTGGCCCCGACCTCTGTTAAATACTCGGAGAAGGCTGAACCTTCTTGGAGGGGGGAAGCAGTAAACGCCTAATGGGGGCTAGAAGGTGCTGCCCTCTGCAGGAAAAAAAAAAGAAAAGAACTTTCAGAGAACAGTGCTGATCACATTTACAGGAAGGGAAGCTGATTTGGAGGGACAAACAATTGTGAAAGGCTTATGACAGAAAGGATTGTCATAATCTGTAAACAATTCTCAAACTGGACTTTTTTTTGGATTAGTCGAGGTGGAAATCTTGTACTTGGACTGTTGAATATCTAGCAAATTGATTTATAGGTATTAACTAAATAGCCATCTTAAAGGTTGCACAAATTTTGAAGGTGGTACAAATTTTGATTGATAGATATTAAAGGGGTACGGGACTTGGATGCCCTCACCTGATGCATAGCAGATTACAGGGGTGAAGGAGGGGGATACTGCTTGTTTCTGAGGTTTTTAAAAGCTGATCACTGAGGGTGAAGGGTTTGAATACAGCTTTTTCTGAGGTTGTTAATATAATTGGGAGCATGGAGAAAGAAAGGCACAAGGGTTAGGGGAGCGCATGGATCAGGAGGAGGGATGGTGGGGGTTGGTGGAGGGAGCAGGGTAGAGGGGCACGCCAGGGAGAGGGACAGCAAAAGGGGAGGGTGGACAGGTGGAGGGAGAGAAGTAGGGGACACAGTGGAGGGAGGATCATAGGGTGCAACAACTGTTGAGCGGCCATATTCATGAGCACTCTGTGGAGGCTGGGGGGGAGTGCCCAATTTGTCAAAGACTAAGGAGAATGGAGGCTGAACTATTAAGACTAAAGAGGGAAATGTCAGGGGCAGAAAGGGAAAGGAGAAACACAGAGGTTAAATGGGTGTAGGGCAGGAGACAGAACATAAGAGAGGATAGGTGGAGCAAGCACGACACACGGGGGACCTGGAGGGGAGGTGCCAGGGCAGGGTTCAGGGGCAATATGGGCATGTATAACAATGTCTGTGAGCATAGATGCACATTAGACTCAAACAGGCATTGGCCCTTAAGGGAGCTGGAGGAACAGGAGGAGGTAGCAGGGGGGGAAGTTAAGGGTAATAGGGAGTGGGGCCATGAAAAGCAGACAAAGCAAGAGGTAAGGGAGGATCTCACAAAGGGGCTACAAGATAAGAGAAGCGGGGGGAACACTGAAGGAACTGAGTAACACTTTGGAGGGATAAAGCGGTAAGGAAGGGGGCAGTAATAGGGATGGGAAAGAAGCAGGAGGCAACCTACAGGAAGGGAGTCAGAGCAAAGGCAACCAGGTAGATGATGGGATACAGGGAGGAAGGAATGCTGCTAATGGCAAAGAGGAGGATGGGAGGAGGCAAGGGAAAGGAGTGGGATTGGGAACCTTCAGGGAAGGCAGGGGGATGGAGGGATAGGGAGTGCAGGAGTGGAGACAGGAGGTAGCCCGAGGGATATATGTAGTACTGGGAGAAGAGAGGTAAGGGATCCCTTAGGGTTAAGACAGAGAAAAATCGGTGACAGTGTATGGGGACTCTATTATTAAAGGGATCCGCTGGTTAAGGAAAGGGGGGGGTGGCTTTTAAAGGGAGGTCAGTTTTTTGTGAGCCAGGGATGGAAGTGAGCAGGGCGTTACCAAAAATTAGGGAGTGCATTAGGCTGGTCGGAGGGGAACCTCACCTGGTCATACATCTGGGAACAAACGACATAGCTGGGGAGGAGGTGGAGGTGGTACAGAAGAGATTCATGGAGTTAGCAGGAGGGTGCAAGGGGATGGTGAGGTCCATAGCTTTTTTGGAAATCCTGCCAGTTCACTGCACCAGTATGGCTAGGCAGTTGAGAATTATGGACTTTAACCACTGGCTGAGGCAGTGGTGTAGAAAGGAGGACTATGAATGCATAGGTGAGTGGGGGGGGGACACATGGGTAGACAAGCATCGGTATGCAAGGGATGGACTGCATATCAATGACCAGGGGGCTAAACTGTTGAGGGGGATACTCCAGGGATACATACATAAAATACTGGGGAGAGATTTAAACTAGGAGAGGGGGAGTGCGCAGTTAGGGGTGGTCCAGGGAAAATGTCTGGTGGGACCTACCTAACTCACACTCCCCCACAGCTGGGGTGGGAGATACTGGGGGGAAGAAAATGGTGGAAGGCGGTGCTGGTGGAAAGGGTTGCTAATAACGCCAAGAGTCTTGGTAATAAAATGTTGGACTTGCAGGCAGTGGTGGCGGCAGACGACCGGGACATAATTGCAGTCACAGACACCTGGTGGCCTGACTACCACAGTTGGGAGGTGGAAATACCAAGGTATGGACTCTACAGGAGGGACCGGACAGGAAAAAGGGGAGGGTGGTTGCCTTGTATGTAAAGGAGGGAATTTGAGCAGTGGCAAGCGGAGGAAGGGATGGGCCAGCGGAGACACTATGGGTCACTTTAAGCAGAACGGAGGGTGAGGCAGTGAGGGTAGGGGTGGTCTACAAACTACCAAATCAAGGAGAGGAAGTGGACAGAGAGTTCATTAGGGAAATACGGGAGATAGCCGAGAAAGAGGAAATAGTGGTGTTGGGCAATCTAAATCTATCAGATGTGAATTGGGAAATTCCAGCAGCATCCTCAGAAAGGAGGAGGGAGCTGCTGGTAGCTATGCAGGAATTGTTCATGCACCAGCTGGTCACAGAGCCAACTAGGGGGAAGAACATACTAGATCTGGTAATGACAAATGGGAAAGGGGTCGAGGGGGTGGAGGTTGGGGAAAATGTTGGGGATTGTGACTACAGGATGGTAAGCTTTCAAATTCGGAAAGGGCTAGTCAAGAGCATTTCCTCCACTAAGGTGCTAGACATTAGGAAGACAATTTTTAGGAGGATGATAGAAATTGTGACGAAGTAACTAGAAGGGAAGGAGGATGTGGAGGAGCTGTGGGGGAAATCAAGGGAGGAATCTGAAAGCGACAGAACTATGTGCTAGGATGGGGAGGAAACCACTTTGGTTCATAAAGGAAGTGGGGTAGCAGTTAGGGAGAAAATGAGGGCATTCAGGGCATATAAAGCCTCTCGGGAAGAGACGAATAGGGAGGTATATAAGGCAAAACTGAGAGAAACAGGAAAACTAATCGGAAGGGTGAAGGCGAATATGGAGGAGAACATAGAGAGGGAGACGAAAAGGGGGGGGTTAAGAAGTTTTTAGATATGTGAGTGGCAGAAGGAAGGGGAAGATGGGGATTATTAGTCTCAAAGGGGAAGGGGGGGTAATGGTAGAAGGGGACATGGATAAGACAAATGTTCTGAATGATTACTTCACATCAGTCTTCACAGTGGAGGAGGGGATAGGGCCGGAATTGAAAGTCAGAAGAAGGGAGGGCAGGGAAGTGGACTCATGTCCATTCATGGAGGATAGGATATTGGAAGAACTGGGGAAACTGTGGGAGGATAAGGCGATGGGCCCGGACAGGATTCACCTGAGAGTGTTCAAAGAGCTGAAGTAGGTGTTGGCAGCACCGCTCTCAAGGTTGTTTAATCTGTCACTGGACAAGGGAAGGGTTCCTGGGGATTGGAAAAGGGCTGAGGTGGTGCCATTGCATAAGGGGGGAGGAAGGGAGGAACCGGGAAACTACCACCCAGTTAGCCTTACCTCCGTGGTGGGTAAGCTAATGGAGACCCTTATAAAGGAAAGGCTGAGTAAATTTCTGGAGGCAGAGGTTTCACAGGTGGTAGGTCCCTTCAGACCAGCCTGATTTAATTTTTTGACAGGGTTACAGAGATATGGGACCAAGGAGGGGCGGTGGACGTGGCCTACCTGGACTTCAGGAAGACCTTTGACACTGTCCCTCACTGGAGACTAGTAGGCAGCGTTGGCAGTTTGGGAGTGGGGAGCAAGCTCACAAACTGGGTTGAGCATTGGTTAGAGGGAAGGATGCAGAGGGTTGTGGTAAATGGGGTGCACTCAAAGGAGGAAAAGGTGATGACTGGGATTCCCCAGGGGTCAGTGCTGGGACCCATATTCTTCAACATTTATATTGGGGACATTACGGAGGGTCTGCATGAGAAGGTGAATCTGTTTGCAGACTACATGAAAGTGTGTAATAGGGTGGATACGAAGGGGGATGTGGAAAGTATGAGAGAGGATCTGGCAATGTTGGAGGACTGGTCAGAAAGATGGCAGCTACAATTTAATGCAAAGAAATGCAGAATTATGCATATAGGGAGTAGAAACCCAAAGGCAAAGTACTGGCTGGGGGGTGGGGGAGGAAGAACTAGAGACAACAGAGCAGGAAAAGGACCTGGGGATCACTATTTTGAACAGCCTGAATGTTTGGAGTTAGTGCAACAAGGCAGTGGGGAAGGCACTCAGAATGTTGGCATGCATAGGGAGGGGCTTTACCAGCAGGAGAAGGGAGATGATCATGCCACTATACAAGACCATGGTCAGATCGCACCTGGAATATGGGGTACAGTTCTGGAGGCCATACTTGCAAGGGAACAAGGACAGGCTGGAGAGGGTCCAGAGAAGGGCTACCAGAATGGTGAGCAGGCTGCAGGAGAAGACATATGAGGAGAGGCTGGGTGAGCTGGGCCTGTACACACAGGAGGAGAGGAGGGAGAGGGGGGACATGGTAGAGATATTCAAGTACTTGAAAGGCATAAATAGGGTGAGGGCTGAAAATACCTTCAGTTTGAGTGAGAATAAATCCAGTAGGAGGCATGCATTAAAACTCAAGGGCGGCAGATTTAAAGGTGACATCAGGGGAAAATTCTTTACTGAGAGGGTGGTGGGGTCATGGAACATACTGCTGTAATGGGTGGTGGGAGCTGATACAATGGGCAAATTTAAAAAAGTCTGGGATACATACATGGGCCTAAACAATAGGGGGCAGACAGGAAATGGAGGGCAGAGGTCTTCTTGGGGGACTTGGGCAGACTAGATGGACCATGAGGTCTTTTGCTGCCAACAAATTTCTGTGTTTCTATGCACTACCAAATTCCCACCTAGAATGCTACTGCGTGCCCATGCCTGGCAGGAGGGCACCCTGTGCAAGGAAAATTGTCCAGACAATGATCAGGATAATGGCTCTTATGCCACCTATCCCTGTAGCACTTCTTCACAGAGAGGGTGGTGAACACTTGGAATGTGCTGCCGGAAGAGGTCATTTCATTGAAGACAGTGGGCAGCTTTAAGAGAGGCTGGGATAGGCATAAGGGGAAGGTAAGGATCATGGGTAGGGAGGATTGGAGGAGTGGGGAGGGAGGGCAGGGACATTAGCTCAAACTGTTGACCCTGCAATACGAGCAGACTTGATAGATCAAATGGCCTCCTTCTGCTGGCTTGTTCGTATGTTCATATTAGTCACATTCCCATTGGCCAGAGTTCATAGCTTGAGGAAGTGCATCTCCCTGGTGGCACAAAGAATCCCCCAACAGGGATAAGTCTGGCAGTGAGAACTGACAAAGCATCTGGAGGAGCCTGAAGGTAAAATATGAGAGTGACTGGCACACTTGGCTGGTAGCAGGGATCTATGCTGAGCAATCTGAATGAGTGGACTGCCTGCAGCAAAAGGAAGGCACATAGAAGATAAGTTAAAAAAAAATAATAAAGAGGATAAATGACTTTTTGGAATCTGTGATCATAATCAGAAAAAGGCTTTGACACTGATTTGGTCTTGGCAATCAGGCACTACATTTACATGGCGCTGTTATCAATTATAATAATAATAATACATTTTATTTATAGGGCGCCTTATCCATAACCAAGGTGCCTAACAATTTAAAAGCAGAACAAACATCAATAACATTAACATTAAAATAGCAGTACATCAAAAGAAGAAAGAAAAATCAATCACTGAATGCCTGGTGCCACAAAAAAGTTTTTAAAGATTGCTTGAATCCCTCCACAGTTGTGCACTCCCGTAGCTGATGGGGTTGAGAATTCCAAAGGGTGGGGGCTGCATACATAAAAGCTCTCGCCCCAGATGATTTTAAACACACCCTTGGAGTCTCTAGCAGCTCCTCGTCCGCCAAGCGTAGTGATCATCCAGGGCAATAAGGAACCAGGAGCTCTTTCAGGTAATCCGGGCCCAGTCAGTGTAGGACTTTAAAAGTCAGCAAACTGACTTCAAAGGTGATCTGCCACTATACTGGCAGCTAGTGCAGTTCACGTAGCACCAGCGAAATATGACAGGATCGGTCCGCTGTGTTCTGCACCAGCTGCAGGTGGCGGATTTCTACCCCAGGAAGCCCTAGGTAGAGGGAGTCGCAGTAATCTCAGCGCGAGGACACAAAGGCATGGACCAAAGTAGGAAGGTCACCAGATGGAACCAGATGTCTAATCCTGGCGATATTCCTGAGATGATAAAAGGAAGATTTGATGACAGCCGACACCTGGGAATGCAGGGTCTGCTCTTCATCAAAAATTACCCCCAGGTTATGCACCAGTTCAGAGGTTGGGAGTGAAATGCCACTGAGAAAAATTCCCGAGGGTGAACCAACCCCCAACCCCCCTATCTAGTGACCCGGGTCCACAACCAGCACCTCAGTTTTTTCTGAGTTCAGCTTCAGCCAGCCGGAATCCATCCACTCCTGGATTTCTTTCAGACAGTTATTAAAGACCGAGAGAGCTCCATCCTGGTCAGGTGCAAAAGAAAGGTGTAGCTGGGTATCATCAGCATAGCAGTGAAACCTCAGCCCATACCTTCTTACAATGTCTACAAGGGGTAGCATGTACACCGCAAACAACATGGGTGACAGCAAGGAGCCCTGAGGCACCCCACACAACAGAGAAGTAGGGCCTGAAGAAAAGACCCCAGACACTACTCTCTGTGTTCTCCCCGTGAGGAACAATGAAAACCACCTGAGGACTGTTCCCAACAGTCCACAGATGTGCCTCAGGCAACCAAGCAGCACCCCGTGGTCCACAGTGTCAAATGCTGATGAGAGATCCAGAAGAGCCAAGATGGAATGGCTCTTCCGATCTCTAGCCACCAGATCATTGAGCACCCAAACCAGCGCTGTCTCGGTACTATGTCTCTCTCAAAAAACGGACTGGAGCGGTTCATAGATGTCATGGATGGTCAAATGGTCCTCCAGTTGTGCTGCCACTACCTTCTCAATCACCTTGCCTAAAAATGGAAGATTAGAGATAGGTCTGTAGTTTGCATGGCAGTCTGGGTCCAAGGTAGCTTTCTTCAAGAGAGGTGTCACCACCACCTCTTTCAGGCAGCTAGGAAACTCTCCAGATTCCAAGGAGCACCAGACTATCTGCACAAGGACTGGACCGATGACATCAATACAGCCCAAAATTAGGGAAGTTGGTCCAGGGTCCAAACTACAGCATGTAGGATGCACACCCTGGATAATCCACATGACATCCATGAACTCCGGTCGGCTGAAGGTACTCCAAGAAGGCCGAGGTGCAGTGACCTCAAACTGATCAAAAGCAACGCCCATAGAGTGTGCCAGCTGGAGTACCTCTCTGATGTCAGCCACCTTATTAGCAAATAATCGAGCAAGTTCATTGCACTCTAATTGCAAAAAGGCTTTCCGGACATGTAGACAGGCTGGGTTGCAGAGTCTGTCCACAGTTCGGAAAAGCTGAGCTGGTCAATTCTGAGCGGCCGCAATCTCCCCAGACAGGAATTCTGCCTTCTTACGGGTGATTGCAGATTGATAGGCTTGATAATGGTCCATCAATCTAAGGTGGTTGGTATCAAGGGCGGACTTCCGCCAGCAACTCTCTAACCTTCATCCTAGTCTCCGCATCTCCCTCAGAGTCCCATCAAACCAAGGGGATCGAGGGCGAAGGGAGAGAGGACAAACACTGACTGGAGCAATGGAATCCAGAGCCGTCGAGATGGCCAAATTATAGGCTGTCGCGAGGGTCTCTGGGTCACTGCTTGCCAACGAGAGGGACAAGAGGTCAAGCACCACTGCTAGACTATGAGAGCTTATATCTCGTAAAGGGCGGTACTTAACCATCTCCACAGGGGTAGGCCTATGAAGGGGGGTGCTAAAACTAAACCCCACAGTGTAGTGATCTGACCACCCAACTGGTTCCACCCAAGTCAGATGTTTTGATCCCTAGGAGGAAAACTAAGTCAAGGGAGTGTCCGTGTTTATGAGTAGCAGTGGTAACGACCTGTGTGAGACCCAGAGATGTCATCAGCTGGAGGAAGTGCTGACCAAATTGCGAGAGTTCGTCATCGACCCATGCGTTAAAGTCAGCCAGAACCATCAGTCTGGGTGACCCAAACGCCATGTCGATGATGAAGTCCGCCACTTCCTGAAGGAATCGCTTCTCATCACTGGGTGGACGATAAATGAGGGCCATCCGATAACCTACACCTGCTACAATGGCACATTTGTCAAATAACTCACCCTTCTCAACTAGTACACTCATGAGGTTAAATTCGGTCTTGAAACAGACTGCAACCCCCCACCCCCCGCAGTCCAATCTTGGGTGATGTATCGCTGAGTACCCAGCTGGAGTTACAGTCTCCAAAATGGGACCAGAGTTCTCACCCAGCTAGGTCTTGGTGATGCATGCCAGGTCCACCGTTTCAACAAGATCTGCAATAATTGTTGGACAAATCTCCCAGGCCATCTGAACCACATGCCCACCACAATTGGTAGTGTCCTTGGGTATGGAAATCAGACATGGAGAAATACGTTTTGAGTTCCATTTTGCCCCAGGGCATCTCCTGGATCTTACCACTCCAATATGATGACCCCACTCATTCACCCTCCACTGTTCATAGCCCCCCCACCCCCCTCCATCTCCTACATACAATACCCAGTGCTCTACAGCACTGTTAATTGTAGACTCAAGGGGAGGAGTGGAGAAGGGGTGGAGGGCACAGACAGCAGAGGGTGAATAGCGCACAACTGTGGGGGCAGGCATCCAACACATTCCACACAACTCAATAAATGAACAAAGACTTCCTAAACAAATAAATACCCTCCGACCCAACCCCCAACCAAAACACTATTATCCTAAAAATAAAAACCCAAACTATTAAATCAAATAACAGACCAAAGATTAATAATAGAAACGTACAATGAAATAGGACTAAAATACACCCCCAGATGACTTGCTAACCCACCCTAACACGTAATAAAACAGAAATTAAAACAACACCCTATCCCACATTAACTGGATAAGTCGCTCCCACACTTACTGTAGCTCAGGAGCTACTGCAGTCCCCTCTCATAGGCCATGCAAAACACAAAATTGTGAATTATGGATTTACCCCCCCCCCAAGCCTTCTCACAGCGCGGGGGTGGGGGAGCAGGGAAGTTCAGGCACTCTCACTGCCCAAATAGAGAGTCACAGCCTACTCAGAAAGTGTCCACAGTAAAATAAGACCACCAAAACATTCAATAAAGAAAATAAAGTCAAAATATGTGGATGCCCAGGTCCTCTCACCACCAGGGAGACCACACAAAGAATAAAATCCTTAGGTCCTGAGCAGGATGAAAATAATTCCAAGAATCAGTCATCCATGAAGTGTAGGAGCCACCAAAAGAATCTGACAGTAGGGGATAATCCAGGGAATTATTTAACCGTAGGATAAAAGGGCCACAAAAAAATCCAGGCCAATCAGAGCCAGCCGAAAAATCCAGATCAGTAGCCAGCAATAGACCAGGGCCTCTCCAACTCCATATGAAACCCGGTCAGAAATATTGCAGCCTCACCACGACACCCGGGCACTGGCTACACTGCAGCCAAACCCGCAAGTCTAGGGGAACCATGACATATCAGCCAGCTCCCTGGCTGAACAAATACAATGCCCCCCTGTGAAGCTGCAAATCCCGCCAGTGATCACCAATGGAGTCGGGCCCACTCCTATCGCTGGCCGCTAGTACACCAAGCTGAGATTTCAGGTTATAGCACAGTCACATTCCACAAGAAGGATCCAAGGCAAAGGGCTGAAAAACACAGTCCAGGACCAGCACCCAAACAGCACTGATTACGATTGAATCCTCTGATTGGCAACACTCCACAGGTCCATGTTCCTCCCAGCTCCCAGGCAGCAAAACACCAAGTTCCCCAGTTATTTCACTGACCAAGCCACAATTCCAGCACAGTCCTAGCAGCCGACTCCATGCTCCGGGCCACTCCACAATCCGCAATCCAGCAAACGACTGCCGCCAGCTCTCCTTCACCCAGCAGCTGAACACCAGCACGAATAATACAGGTAAAAGAATTTGGGAGTAGTATTATTGACCCCAAACTCAAATTTAAAAAGCCAACAGCAGCAGAGCATTTTCTAAACTTTTAATCTCAGGGCTATCTTTTCAAAGCTCTCTGACATAAAACAAATGGTTCTCAAACATAAAACAAACAACTCGAACATAAAACGAATGGCATAAAATTAAATTCAAAAACCAAAATACAACAAAAGAAACACAGCGTGCAGACAGCTAACCCAGCGTGGCTGCCATCTTGACAACAGTCAAATCAGCCTTGGCCCATTCCATGTTGACCCTGTCACAGATATCTGTGTGATTGAATCCAGTGCTGACTCCAACACTGGTGCTCCTACATTAGCCTTTCCCTCTTCTCCTCCTCTCCCCAAGGGGAACTATTAGAAAGTCTTTTTAATAGGCAGATGGCGTTAATGGAGATGTGGATGTAGGGGAATCCTCCTCCATTCCAAGATACCCCGGAATTAATATCGATGACATTAACCCCTTTTATGCCATGAATGGCAGCCCCTGTTGTGGTCCCAGATGCCCTACTAGGGTCATTTGTTTCCCAGGTATCTCAAATACTAAAGTATTGGTAGACATTTTATGGCCAGTACTCTTGACCCACCCCCAAAAACTTCAGGGGAGGATCTCAAGAATTACAGCCAAGACCTACAGGAAGATTTAGAGGGATAGTAAGATATGGGGTTGATAGACTACTGTTTCTCCCTTTACTCCTCAGAGAGTGGGGATTCTAATACCTATAGGCATCATTCTGCCTCAAAAAGACCTTTCCCGTCAGAATCTCACCATATTACTAAACAAGGTCCTACAATTTGAGCCCACAGTAATGTAAAATACTGCAAATGTGGTTCTAGAGTATTTGAACCTCTCTCCATCAGTCCTGGCACTGCTCATCATTCTGCCATTAACAGGTCCACCTTAATAGCTTTACATTTTCCAGTAGCCCCCTGGATGGCAGTTCGGTGGAATCTGGCCTCACGGGATGAGGAATGATATTATTCTCAACCCAAAGTATACTCGGTGTGATCACATTTACTTAGAAGTGGTCTGAGGTTCTGAAGCAGATGTTATTGCTACATCTCCTTGTTAGGGGGTTAAGAAAAATCAGTGTGTTGGGATTACGGGTGTTTTCCTCTTGTTCTGGGTCTATGTATTGTTAGCTATCAGGTCCATATATTGAAATATGAGCTTTAGATAAATGCCTGGGCTAGTGAAGAAGCATTGCCAAACTCCATGGAGAAAAAAAACCTGCTAGTATTTGTGAGCCAAAGAGTCGACTCAAATCCGTACCAGCTGAGGGCATTCTGTGGTGGATCTGATGCAGCAGCCTGTCTTGCAGTGGTGGGGGTAGCATTCACACGCATTAATTGTTGAAGGTGTCAGCATGTGAGCTGGAAGTGCAGCAAAAAATAATGACCTGCCCTTAATTTGGTAATTCCTTACCTCTCTTTGGTCAAAATGTAGAGATAACCCAGAGAGATATGAAAGTTGGGAGGTAAACCCTGAAGTCCTTTGTAACCTCTCCCAGAGGCAGAGGGCATGGAGTCTATCACCTCAGTGGGTGGTCATTTCACTGTAAAGGTACGTGAAGAGGTTTTACCTCACAGTTCCAGACTAGACCCTTTAGCCACAAGTGAGAGACCAAGAATGAGCACCACTCTTGGTTCAGGGCCTGAGCATGGCCTTCTGACTCATTGCCAGCCACAGATCTACCTTCACTGCCTGATATGACTAATCTGCTCCAAAAGTAGGTTCCTGATGCTGTTTTGCCAACAATGGGACATCACTGCATTGTGCAAAAGGGGGATCATACAAAATGGGTACTTGCTAAGGGCAGTTGGGTATCCCCCAGAGTGACCACCAGGAGTATTGAGACCCCCCATGTCAGTTGGGGTAGAAATGTGGCAGTATAATGTGCATATCTGAGGGAGTGATCCAAATAGACTTGCTTGTTAAAACAGAAACAAATGCTGTATGTACAGTAACTGTTCTATGGTAGCAGGGCCTGTCAAGACCAATAGCTCATATCATACAAAAAGACAAGCTCATCACTTGCAAATATGAATTTACTCAACTTATTACATTTTAAATAAATGTAAGTTTTCAAACTGACCACTATTCAATCTTGCAGACTTTTCATTGTGAACCATGCAGCTTTCTCAAGGCTGGTGGTCTGTGTTACAAAATTATAGACATGTTTTGATAGTTAAATAAACTTAATATCTTAGTAAGATTTTTTTTTAAGTTTGAAGTTCAAGCAATTAGCATGTCAAGATATTTACTGAAATGTCTGTGAAATCTCTAGAGAAATTCCCTTCCTGCCTGCAGTACTGCTGCAGGGCCATCATGGAGAATCTTTTTAAATATGTCATAAAATATCTGGACATATCTAACCATATCCGTTGCTGTGTAAACAAATGGTATACATCCCCAGAGTGCTTTAAAGATCCAATGCCCTTATCTTGGGCACTTCTAAATCAGTTCTAACATAGATTGTAGCTAGATTATATAAATTAAATCTTAATTACTATTAAGGGCAATCTCACTGCAAAATTCAGCCATATTTTTTATTAAGGTCAGTCACTGTCAAACTCATTCATTCTGCTTGGCTCTGTCTCTTTCAAAAATAAAAGATACAAAAGTCTTAACATCAATTCTGAAAATGTACTTTTTGAAGGTACTCATATTTTCCAGAGTTATACAGTACATACAGTAATCATTTCTTTCTAAGAGATCTGTTTGAAGGTGCTCATACTTCCCAGAGATGTACAGTACACACAAATAATCAACTCTTTCTATGATATCTGTCTGCTGTCTGTTTGCATTCACTGTCATAAATGCCGTCAGTGTCAGCCCGAGAGTTCTGGACACGGTTCAAAGAGTGTGACACTATGCAGGAGACACTGTAGAGAGTAACTTTTCTTTCTCACAAATGTACTGCTCAAGTATACTGTAGCTATTTAAAACAGACACTTCCAATACAGCAACCCTCAGAGCAGGAACAATGATACTTGAGGAAGTAATAACTTAATGGTAAATGAAATGAGTTTGGTCTCAGCTTTATTTTATATGTAAAGTAGTCGCTGTTCTAAAACCTTTGCATGGAATGGCGCACAGCCAGCACAGTTTGCTTACGAGACAAACATGGCAGAATATGCAGGGAGACTGTGGTGCCTGCTGGCAAAATTGGAATATTGTTAGATGGGGATGAAGGTGTGGGCAGTCTGGAGAAACTTGCTCTGCAGCTGCTTACACTATACCTATGGTAGGCTATGGATAAAGAGTCTCAGTGCTCAGTATCTTCACCCCCTCCCCCGCTTATTATCCTTGGGCATTGCATTCCATCTGCAGTACCGTACCATATATGAGTCAGTGTTCTTTTTACTGTAATCTGGGCTTCTGTTTCACATGTGTGTGAAAACAATATTAGTATCACACACATTTATCATTTGTCATAGCCCACACAGAAACAACCATTGAGGTTACAGAAGTGATCCAACATCTTTCCATCTGTGTGTGCCCTAGGACCATTTAGTGGTTGAAAAAGAACCAAACCACAAAGAGCATAAAAGAATATTATATCTGCAGTCAAGAATTATGAGGCATTTCTATTCAGGCAGCATATCTTTAAACCACAACTGATTCCTGGCAGTTATTGGTACACTACTTTCACACTGTCTGACTTTGGTAATCTATCACTCAGCAGTATATTTAGAAATATTGTGGGCAATCACGTATACAATAAAACATGCCAGGGTGTGTAATTATGGGGCAATAATTGAATGGCTCAAGGGTATCGTAAGGCACAAGGCACTTGGGCTTAGTGCCTACCCAAGATCAAAGTGCTATTATTCCCCCATAATTACACATCCCTGAAGTATCTTATCCTACATAGAAACAGTTGAGAAAAATATATTTTTAATTTTTATACAAACAGTATGATACACTGTCTTAATGCAAGTCAAACAGTAAATCTATTGTAAGATTGATGAAGTAGTCCCTTTTGACAGTAAGGGAAGCAGACAGTAAATTTTGAATGGCAGTTTGACTGGTACTTTAGGCACCGCAGAGTGTAGTGATTTGATGTGGTTCACAGGCTCTTGGGCTGGAAAAAAGTACAGGAATATATTTAAAGTCTCATAATTACACTCCTTTACTGGTCCCTCAGCCAATCAGAATGCTTACATTTTTTTTTGCCACGTTACGTTAAGTATCTTACTGTACAAAGGTGCTCTGACATGTCACATTCAAATGTTCTTAATGAGGTAACAGATTTAGAACAACCTAATTTATTATTGTTTGACTCTTTTAATTCCCATCATTTATATGCCATAAAAATGTAACCCCCTTCCCCAGATGCGAGGCTTAGCTGTGCTACTTACGTGGAAGCATGCCTCCCAGACACTGCCACCCTCCTTTCTCTGCAGCACCCTCTGTATGGACATCCTCTCTGTCCCTGGGGCTGCAGTTGTGGGGACTGAGCTGCACTGGCAGCAGCTTTGCTCTCCTCTTTGGAGCTCTGGAGGTGCATACTGGTGGGTGGAAATAACGTGGCTTAACACCTGTTAACGAGGAACCAAACCTAAAAATAGACTTGTCACCCTACTAGGAGTCAGCAGGCAGCATGTCAAAGAAGCCGTGCTTGGGAACAGAGCACAGAAGTGCTCCTGATCACTCCCTCCTCAGTAACCTGGCCCTGATGGACGACAATATGGTTGGCACCATATAAAAATACGAATCTGCCAGCAGAAACAGGCCTCATGGTCTATCAAGTCTGCTCAAATGTGCAGCTAGCACCCTTATATTGCAGCTGCCCCACACTCCCCTCCCCCTCACTGTTACCCTCCACTCTGTCCCATCCCCTTTTAAAACTGCCCACAGTCTTACAGGATACCACCTCCTCAGGCAGAATGTTCCATTTAGCCACAACCTCTCCGTGAAAAAATGTCTCCTCATCTCTCTCCTATATCTTCCCCCCTCCATTCTGAGACCATGCCCTCTCGTGTACCTCCCCCTTCTCAACTTAAAGACCCCTTCTGTACTTGTCTTGTTTATCCCCATCAAATATTTAAAGGTCTCGATCATATCCCCTGATACCTCCTCTCCTCCAGGGTGTACATATTTAACTAACTCAGCCTGTCCTCGTAGGATTTATCCTCCAATCCCTGGATCATCCTAGTTGCTCTGCACTGTACCTCCTCCAGTAATCTGATATCCCTCTTCAGGAATAGACACCAGTACTGCACGCAGTACTCCAAGTGTGGCCTGACTAGTGCCCTGTACAGAGGCAGTATCACCTCCCTTCTTCTGGATGAGATTCCTCTTGCAATATGCCCCAGCATCTTGGTGGCTTTAGCTTCCACCTTCCTGCACTGACCTGAGTTGTTCATCCCTGTTATAACCACCCCTAGATCTTTTTCCTTCTTAGTGGTACCTAACTGAACCCCTCCCAACTGGTAGCTCCTCCCCGGGTTCCTTGTTTCGAAGTGCAGAACCTTGCACTTCTTTGCATTGAAGCCCAACTGCCACATTTCCGACCACTCCTCCAGTTTAGTTAGGTCGTCCTGTAGCCCCTGCCGCCCTACTATGTTGTCCACCACTGCCCCCATCTTGGTATCATCAGCAAACAGACTGATCTTACTCCTGATGCCATGTGAGATATCTGCTATGAATATCCCAGTACCGAGCCCTGTGAAACCCCGCTCATCACAGCCCTTGGGGATGAGAGTCCCCCACCACTACCACCCGTTCTTACCTCCCCTTCAGCCAGTTCACAATCCAGTTTACCATCTTTGTCCCCACCCCCACATATTCCAGCTTTCCCCCCAGCCGCCCATGAGGCACAGAATCAAAGGCCTTGCTGAAGTCCAAATACAGGACATCCACCACATGGTCCTTATCCAGTTCCCTCATCACCCAGTCGCAATACTTAGCTGGGTTGGTCTGGTAGGATCTTCCTGGGACTAATCCATGTTACTGACTGTCCTGGAGTCCGCTGTCTTCCAAAAAACTCACTAGTCCCTCTTTCAGGATTGTCTCCATGTTCATGCCCACAATATTGCCCCCAGCACAATATGATAGACAGAAGCCATGTTGAGGCAATAAATATCCGAACATAAATAAAAATGCCTCTACATGCTTGGAGGCCACCATGACTGTTTAACTCTGGCCCACAGGACTTAGGGGAACGGCCAGAGGTCACAGCATGAGCCTGGGATGTGTGGAATCAGCACAGAGGGCTCAGGATGCACCTCCTTATAGCCTGGCCAATCAGGAAAAAGTGCCCTGCAAGAGAGGGGTTGTTAGGTTTTTGAATGCATTAAGGGGAGGGTTCAGAAACTGGTATACTAAGAATACTTCTGTGGTATCTTGTAAGTACCTTTGCCAGTCAACACTGGAGCCTGAGAAAATTAATGTCTGCAGAGTGCCCCCAGTAGCTCAGCCTGCCATTTGAGATCTGCTAGAATCAGTGCAGAGTATAGACATGCTTTCTTCAAATCAGCCTTTGGGTTGTGTTTCAGCCAGAAATCCCTGCCTGGGATTTTGTAAAATCAGATTCTAACAATGAGAGTTTATTAGTGATGTTATGTGAATTTCATAATCTCAGCCACAAGTTGTTGCTCCAGAGACAAGGTCACACTCTGCTCTGTGGGGAAGCCCCCCCCCCCCAAACCGCATTTTCATGGCAGATGTATTTCTCCACTGAAGATATCAGACAACCCAGAGTCCTTTTTCATTCCTACTGGTTAAAAGTTTAGCTCCAACTCTGGCTTTGGTTTAAAGTTTGATAATTTTATTTTCTAGCTCAACATTCTGCTTTTGGCAATGTGGCACTTTTTTCAGTCACATTGCCATGACTGAGTGACTTAAAAAATGGACAGGCCCAACAGGATTTAAAAAGTGTAATCTCTGCATGCACATCCCAGCGAAGGAAGAACACTACAATCAGTATTTTCTCTCTTGAAAAAAAGGGCAGCTGAACAACAGTTGCTGTCTGCTCCAGCTTCTACCTCCGTATCTCAGCAGTATTCTCCAGCTAAAAGCACAGGAATAAACATGGAAGGGGGTTCTGCTGAAGGTGGAAAACACACTTCATATGGTACCTTATCCTCACAACAGCCTCTGACTTCATAAGGGGCTAAAAAATGTTGCAAGCAGATCTTGAAATAATAAATCTTCTCCACTGATATCCACTAATAGGTCTGAGCAAGAGGTGCTAAGACCCTGTGGGAGTCTTTTCTGGAGAGCTGTTGATGCAAGTAGGCCCAATATGTGTCACCACGCACGTCCATTGGTGTAGAGCAGGACCAGCCCCCAAATGACTCAATTAACTTTTAGCCACCATCGAGTGTGCAGTATTATCATGCTGCTGTCCTTGTCAGAGCCAGAATGTCACTGTCTACACGACGATAGCATTCAGTTCATTGGTTTTAGATTAAATACATTAGAGTTTGTAATTTTTTTATCTGTATAGTCCATTTATCAGAAAAAAGTCCATAGTTTTCTTTCAGTCTTACCTCATGCTTATAGTTGACCACCATGGAAGTAGGTAGGGAACCTGAAAAGGCAAGTCGATCCAGCAATGGGGCTGTGTCTGGCCCCACCTCTCTCTCTCTCTGGCTGAGGTGTTCTGGCAGTAGGTAGCCTGGGAGGAGGCACAGTCCTCTCAGAGTCACAAAATTAAATGATCCAGATCCCATACATGCGCTGTGTTAGGATCTTTGCATCATTTGGTCTCAACCTCTTCCCAATAAAAACACAAGCATTTCACAGTGCTGAATGTTTGCTTGCTGGCATTGGCATTGGTAGTGTAGGAGTTACAGAACTACATATTAGGAATAGCAGTGAAGTATTGAACTGAAGCCAAGCCCGTCACCACCCTGCAGACAGTGACAGGCATTGGGGTGTGCCTTTGGGTCGTCAGGCATAATGGCCACGCCATTTTACCACACCCTACCCTGCAGACACCGACAAGTGTCACGGTATGCCTTGGGGTCTTTGGCCCTTATGCATACCCCATTCCATCAGGAAATATGGTCAGATGGGTGCGGTATAGGAGAATGGGGTGAACTTTGGGGCCGAAGAATCCAAGGCACACCTTGATGCCTCTCACTGACTGCAGGGTGTGGGTGGGGGTGGAATGGTATGAGCATTGCAGGCAACAATCCCAAGTCACAGCCCTGATGCCTGTCATTCTGTACAGGGTTGGGCGTTATGGTTGGAAACCCTAATGCCTCAGGCGATTGTTGATATTTTCACTCCAAATTTTCAACATGTTTTTTGAGACCCCACCTCATGAACAATGGCAATATCAGTTTGTTAGCTGAAAGCTGCTTTTGCACAGCGACTACGGCATTTGGCACCACAGGTGCAAAAACATATTCTGAACAGGATGTGAAAAATGACAGCGGTACTGTTCATGGGGAGGTGTTAAAAATGGCAATGTTGAAAATCTGCTGTGAAAATATTAAAAAAACTGGTGAAGTCACAAGTGTGCATAGAAACTGTGCAACTTACAACCGTAATATAACTAGTTTGGGGATTTTTTTACAGCAGATTGTTAACACAGGCATTTTGAGACCTGCGATCATGAACAGTATCAGTGTGATTTTATCTGTCCCGAACAATGATTTCCCACAGCGACCACGCATTTCTGCGCTGAAAGTGTGAAAAAACATTTCAGCCATGTTGAGAAAAATGACAGCTGTACTGTTCATAAGGAGGTGTGGAAAAATGCCACTGGTGAAAATCTGGACTGAAAATATTACAAATTCATGAACTTACGAAGGTGCATGGAAACTGCGCAATGCTCACTCGTAACAGTCATTTTATGGAGTTTTGCCACCAAATTTTCAACATAACCATTTTAAGACCTCTGCTCATGACCAGTGTCACTGTGATTTTCTTAATCTGTCCCAAACATTGTTTTCACACACTGACTGCACCATTGTGCGCTACATGTTCGGAACCACATTTTGGGCAAGATGTGAAAAATGGCAGCTGTACTGCTCATAAGGAAGTGTGGTAAAATGGCAATGTTGAAAATCTGGCATGCAAATATTACAAATTCGCAAACTTGCCAGCGTGCATAGGAACTGCGCGTGCACTCCTAAAACAGTAATTTTTGGGAATTTTTTCCCCAAATTTTCAACATAGCCATTTTAACACCTCTGCTCATGACCAGTGTCACTGTGATTTTCTTAATCTGTCCCAAACATTGATTGCAGACACCAATTGTGCTATTGTGCGCTACATGCACGGAAACACATTTTGGGCGACATGTGCAAAATGACAGCTATACTGCTTATAAGGAGGTGTGGTAAAATGGCAATGTAGAAAATCTGGAGTGCAAATATTAAAAATTCGCAAACTTACGAACATGCGTTAAAAGTGAGCAACACACGCTCGTAAAACATTTTTAGGAATTTTTTCACCAAATTTTCAACATAGCCATTTTAAGACCTCTGCTCATGAACACTGTCACTGTGATTTTCTTAATGTGTCCCATTCATTGATTTTGCACACCAACTACGCCATTGTGCGCTACATGCATGGAAACACATTTTGGGCGAGATATGAAAAATGACAGCTGTAGTGCTCATAAGGAGATGTGTTAAAATGGTAATGTTGAATATCTGGAGTGCGAGTATTAAAAATTTGCAAACTTACGAGCATGCGTAGGAACTATGCAACGCACGCTCGTAAAAGTCATTTTTAGGAATTTTTTCACCAAATTTTCAACATAAGCTTTTTGAGAGCCCATTCACTGGCACTGTCATTCTGTTAGTCGGTCCCGGAAGGTGATTCCACACAGTGACTGCAAAATCACCTTTTGGGCCCGATTAACACCATAACAGTGACAGAATTCATGAGGAGGGGTCCCAAAAACCCCATGTTGAAAATTTGGTGCAAAAATTCGAAGAAATGCCCGAGATATGCAGCAAAGTTGAAAAAACCCTATTACATTATACAGCTTACTGGCATTTCCTCAGTTCGTGGTTGACTTTGAAGAGTGCAGACATGTTCCTGGTCCACTGAAGATCGTCGCGGAGTCGGAGGTAAGTATGGGGTGAGGGGTGTGTGTGGGAGGCAGGAGTCTGCAGTGGGTGGGGGGGCGCAGGTGGGGGGACAAGCGAGACTGCGAGGACCCGTTTTTCTTTCAGGGACTTTTTTTAAAGGAAGATGGCGTGGGACATTTGCCACACTGGGGTGGGCTCCCAGCGTGGTATCGAGAAGGCTGCTTGGGGGGGCTGGAGCCAACGGGGTATTGGGCACCCCTGTCAGCCATAAGTTTCTGCCACGCTGGGGTGGGCTCCCAGCATGGTACCTGAAAACATTTTGGGGGGGGCCTGGAGACGTGGAACCGATGGGAGATTTGGCACCCCCAGTGGCAGTTACATTGTTTGCCACACTGGGGTGGGCTCCCAGCGTGGCACTGGGAAGCTTGTTTTTTTTGAGGGGGGGCCTGGAGCCAACAGGGATTGGGTAACCCGTCGGCCATACAGTGTGTGCGTTGGGAGGAGCATACACGAGCACATAAAATGCAGTGCTTGCATGCCTGCGGGCATGGGGGGAGAGCTCTGCTCACTGAAGCAGAGCTCTCCCTTTCAACTGTATGCCACTGCATCCGGTATCTCGGATGATGGCACTATGTTTCTTGCACATGCGTGCAAGCAAACATAATAAGGAGAAGAAAGGGCACTGGTCAAGGTCATCCTCTGGTCATTCTGCTGTGGGACACTTGATTTCTATGGACCTGGGTACCTCCCATAGTCCACAATGAAATCAGAGATGCTTGGGGCTGTGAGATCGAGGTCTCCATCCCAGAGCCCCCCCCCCTGCTCAATGTGGGGACTTCATTGGCCAGTTTGACCATTGTGCAGTTCTTATGCAGAGGGTATATGCAGCATATAAGTGGAGCGACGCTGTTGTTGGTGCCGGCTCCCAATGATTCAGGGTTGGCTGAGCTAGCACTGTCTTCTAGACTTAGATGCGCGGCTGCATTGTTTACGGTCTCCAGGCTGAGGCCATTGTTGGTGCTGCCAATGCCTGCCCCACCAATGCTGTCACCGCCTACCCCTGCGGGGATGGGGGCAGCCACGGTGCCACTACTGGTTCCTTTAGAGCCAGGAGGGTCATTGATGCCATTGGCAGTGTGGTGTCCAGCACCAGGGTTTGGTCCTCCAGGGCCTGCTTCAGTGCCGATGCCAGCATTGCTGACGGTGCCTCATGGTTCTTCTGTGTCTGGATTGTTCCCTCTGGGGGCCAGTTCCAGGGCTGTCCTCTGTGCTATTGGCAGTGTCATTGTACCAGGGTATGGGTTGGGTGTCACCTGTGTTGCTGAGGCTGCGTCCTGCGCTGTCATCCTTTTGATCTACTTCCCCTGGGAGTATAGGGAGACGAGTTATATCCAGACCTAATCCTCACTGATGGTGAGGATAAGGGCATGTGCTATGGTCCAGAGAACCCAGAGCTGACTTTTTTCACTATATTTCAGGCGGATCTCTCCTTACAGGCTCTGCTCACAAATATGCATACTGCCTAAATTTCGAGCCAGCAGCCATAGATAGGCTAGGTGCTTCAAACTGGAGTTTCTAAATGTACCTAATATCCTGGTCTCCCTAGTTCCTCCCATCCTGCCATCCCTGGAGATGCTGTCTGAGTTGGCTTGGAGGAAGTCGGCTACTGTGGCAGCTGCCGCCAGACTAGCGGACAGAAAATACGCGGTGCCTAAATCTAAGCCCATGTTATTTCACTCAGCCAATAGTGGATGCCATTGCCATTTTGACAGAGAATGACAAAGTCAGTGCTCAAGGAGGTCACCACATACCTCATCAATGAGGAGTTGCATGAGGCTAACACCATGGGCAAGCAAGTCTATACCTTGGCTACCCTTGGCATGAGGATAGTTAATTACCAGGGCCACTTCTGTCAGTATGAGTATGCCCTCTGGTGCAAGCTAAAATCCCTGGCAGAGGCTCTGCCAGGCACAGAGGCAAAACAAGAAATTATGCTTTTTGTTAAACAGGGTAATGAATCTAGCAGTCATCATCTTAAAGCCTCAATGGATGCTGCATCAGATGGCAGTCCTGGCTGTGCACTGCGGGCTTCACCCCACCTGTCCAACAACAGATCATGAATGTGCCCTTTGATGGCACTTATTTATTTGCACAAGATTTGGAACAGTCTCTTAATGAGTCTAATTAAAAAAGAATGACTCAAGACTTCCAGGCTGACTTCCTACAACTCACAGAGGAGTAGATTTCAAGAAAGCATAGCCAAAAGCACAGGCATCTAAAGTGCTCAGTGCCACCATCTGAAGCTCTGGCCCCAGGTCCACTTCAGCTGAATGAGGTGGATCACTCCTCCCCAGTAGGGGGGATGCCTCACCCAGTTTTACAGTCAGTGGGAATCCATCTCAGTGGCAAGTGGGTTTTAAGGATCACTGAGGGGGGCACTCCCTGGAGTTGTTGGAACCCCCTCTGACAATCCTCCCAGAAGGCAACCCCCGTCAGCTAACCTATCAGAACTCTGGCACAGGAGATTGTGGACCTTCTGAGAAACAAGGCAGTGGTAATAGTACCTGAGTCAAAATGGAACGCATGGATCTTCAAAGAATCAGTCTTCACCATTGATTCACACTAGTGGGCCCACACCATAAGCACTGCGAGCCAGAACTTTTCAGGAGGGCTGGCACTGAAGCAGGTTGCACATGTGTGACACAGTGAGGGAGAGCTTATGACACAAGGTTTACCTTGTCACTAGCCCTCAACCGCCTCAGTTAATTTTTTCTTGTCATTGAGTGTGCATCAGTGATGAAGTCACTCATTCTCCAGGAGTCAGAACTTCACATCTATACAGCAACAGTGTTCAAGTTCCCTCAGTTTTATTATTTAAAGCTAGAGTTTGTTACTTTTGTGTCTGTTTAGTGATTTTATAAAAGAAAATTTCTGTCATTCTCTCACAGCCTTATCAAATCGATGGCTATGGAGGCCTATGGTTTAAGCATTCTCAGGCAATCTGCTCCGGCAGCGCGGCCATGTCTGGTTCACTTTCCCCTCGAGGAAGGATTCTGTCAAAGAGTGGTCTTTTTCTCAGGAGGAATGACAGTTCTCTAAGAAGCACAAAAGAAGTGAGCACATTGCTGATCCTGGTTGGGTTTTTGGCACCATTTGACCTTGAATTCTTCCTCTTCCGGTCAGAAGGAGATGAAACAGAACCACTCGAGGTCACCCTCTGTGAAGCCTGCCATGAGATCCTTGGTCTTCTGAAGCTAGAGTCCCTCACTAGTACCATCAGCATCACTGGGAGCCTCTGGTACTAGGAGGTTGAGGTATCAGGCCCAGAGCCCATCTCTGTCTGTTAGTGGGGACTCAGGTGGGTGGTTCTGACATTGGGCAGCTCTTATGGAGCAATGTGTGCAGTGCCTGACTGATTTGCCTCTGCCAGCAGAGTCTCTGGTCCTTTGGGGCTTGTGGAATTGGAATCACAGGCAGGGTCCTCAAGCTGGGTGAAGCATTTGGCTCTCACAACAAACCCTAGGTTCTTGCCGGTGACCATGCTGCTGACTCCTGTCCTACTGGCTAAACCCACATTCAATGTCACTGTGATGGGACTGGCTGCTGGTACCATTGCTGGTTACCCTGGTGCCAGCTGGATCACTGGCACAGGAGTCAGTGCTGGTGTCAGTACTGGGTTTAGGCCTTTCAAGGTCTGACCTGGCACTGGTTCCTATGCCACTCTTGGTGGTGGGGATCTCCCTGACACTGGATTCATTTCCAGTTATGGTGCAGCCTCTGCCACCGGTATTGCCAAGGCTGCGTTCTGGATTGTAGGGCCTTCAATCCATCCCCTCTGTTATCCTACCTCCAGGGATGATGTGGAGGGGAATGAGTCTGACCCCAGCTTCGTCATTTCCGAGGGTGGCGATGAAGCCTCTTTCTTTAGCCTGAACTCTTTTGACATAGGCTCTTTTACTGTTCCACAGGAGGATCTAACCTTCCAGGCTTTGCTCAGGAATATGCATTCTGCATTCAATTTTGATATTCAGCCATTGAGCCAGGTAAACATCTCCATCTGCAGTGTTTAAACATTTTTACCATGGCAGTCAGTTCAGTTCCTGCGATTCCCTCCACATTTGAAACCCTGTCTGAAGTGGTCTGTAATAGATCTACTTCTGTTCCATATGTCTGCAGCAGACAGACAGAAAATACACTGCCTCTAAGGATAAACCAGTGTATGTTTCTCAACGTATAGCTGATGCCATTGTTATTCTTGCTGAGAATGCCAAAACCATTCCTTCCCAAGAGGTCACTCTGCACCCTGTTAACAAGGAGTCACACAAGACTGACAGTATGGGCAAGGGGGCTTTCAAAGCAGCTACCCTTGGCATGCACAGATTCTAAAACTGAGCAAAAGATTCTGCTAACTTCCATACATCGAACTGAGTCCAGCAGTCATCAGCTCAAAGCTGCTATGGATGCCTTTGATACTGCCTCCCGCTCTGCTGCTGTAGGCATCCAAATCAGAAGATATTCCTTGCAGTGTACTGCTGACTTTTCTCAGGATGTCCAACAACAGGTTATGAGTATTCCCTTTGATGGTACTTTCCTGTTTGGATTGCCGGTAGAGAAGTGTCTTGAGGCATCTCAGAAAACTAGTTTGACTCTTAAGACCTCCAGGCCAGTTCCTGTTAACTATCAGAGGGGGAAAGGATGTGGTGTCTTTCAGAACCAGCACTCCTTTCGTGGGAAAGGCAGGGGAGCCAAAACAAATCTCCGCCTCACCTGTATCAGAAGAAGATGTGACCAGAGGCACAGACACTGAAAGCACCCAGTGCCACCCTCTGAAGCTCCAGCTCTGGTCCTGCCTGAGGCAGACCTTTCCTACCCAGTGGGGATGGGTGCCTGACCCAGACCTACCATCAGTGGGAGTCCATTATGATGGGCAAGTGGGTCCTCAGTATCATCTGGGAGGGATACTCCCTGGACTTCACAGAAATCCCTCTGAACTATCCACCCAGAAGGCAGCCCCACTTAGCCCAAATCTCAGAGGTTCTGGCGCAGGAGATTTTTGGCCTTCTGAGCAACAGGGCAGTGGAAATAGTGAGCAAACACAAATTTTGGCTCCAACACCGAAAGCATCTGTGCCAGTAAATGACATTCCAAGCAGCAAAAGAACAGCACCAAATGCATAGAATAAATGCACATGCATACTTTATTGTGCAGTATAACGCATAAAGTGCAATGTGTAAGAAAAGTGCCTGTCATGAAGAGATTCAAAGAGGCATCCTCACACTACCCCTTGATCCGTTTCATCTTTATGGTGTCTTTCAGTGGAACTAGTACCAGAGTCAGAAAAAAACTTGGGCCTCTACTCCCACTGCTTCCCAGTACAAAATAAATCAGGAGGCATGTGCCCCATTCTCAACCTCAGAAACTTGAACAAGTTCATTGATCGAGAAAAATTCAAAATAATTTTTATGGGGTCTCTGCTTCCATTCCTGAAACCTCAGGATTAGTTAGCTACCATGGATATGCAGGATGCATACCAGCACATACTGGTGTACCACAGTTACCACAGATACCTTTGATTCATTGTACTGGGACATTATTGCCAATTCAGTCTGTCCTCAGCACCTCAACTCTTTGCAAAATACTTTTCAGAATTCACAGCACATCTGAGAAAACTGCAACTCCATGTTTACCTATACGATTACCTGATAGCCAATCCATCCAGGCAGGACAGACAAAGCCACAGCCTCTCAGTTCCTTACTTCCATGAGGGTTGTGCTGAATCTAGAGAAATCTTAGCTCCAACCTTTTATATCTGCTCCTGTTCACAGGAGCTTCTCTGGATATGACCAAGGCCCAGGTCTTTCTTCCAGAGAGCAGAATGCAGGTGATCCTGCAGATGACGTGCTACCGTACATAATGGAGCACAAATCTGTTCAAGCCCACTCATGGTAGGTCAGATAGCCTCCTCAGTGTTAACAGTGTCCCTGGCATGGCTGCATATGAGAATGACTCAGTGGATACTTATTGCACAGTGGTCACAAGCATCTTATCCTCAGACCTACCCCATTCAGGTAACCAAGCCTCTGGCATGGGCACTCACATGGTGGTCAGTGGAAGACAGTCCCCTCCAGGGCTTTCCCTTCTCCCAACTGGCACCTTGTGTGACCCTCACCACAGATGCCTCTCTGTTGGGTAGGGGGACCACTGTCAGGGCCTCCAAACACAAGGTGTCTGGGACTTGTCAGAGACTCCTCTCCATATTAATGTGCTGGAGATGTGAGCAGTTTTATGAAGCTTGCGAACCCTATTGGATCTTGTCAGCCACAAAACAGCCCTCCCCCAGGCAGACAAGTCTGTGATGTATTACATCAACAAACAAGGAAGAGCACACTCTTACCCTCTCTACAGGGTGGTGATGAGTGTGGGAATGGTGCCTGCAGTAAGGGATCCTGCTCCAATCCATGTATCTGCCAGGAATCCAGAACGCTGTGGCAGATGAGCTCAGCCAAACAGAGACCAATCCTCATGAGTGGTCACTAGCTCCAGATGTCAAGAAATTGCCGTTTGATGAGTGGGACACACTAGATGTGGACCTTTTTGCATCCTCACTCAATGTCAAAGTGCCTCAGTTCTGCTCCAGAAATCCAGGACTTGGCGTTTTCTGTCAGGATGTATTCGGAGTATGATGGCAAAATCTATTTCTGTATACATTACCTCCAGCCCCTCTAGTGCAGAGGGTATTTCTTAAACTGGAGGTGCACGGGGGCCAAATGATACTGAACACCCCCTGCTGGCCTTGACAGATATGGTTTCCTGTGTTGAACAGACTATCAGTAAGGAAATCAATGATTCTTCCACTCAGGATGGACTTACTGACTCATGATCATCTGGTCCACCCCAACCCGTGTTCCCTTACTTTCAGGTCTGGTTCCTGAAGAGATAGAAGTGAACAGGAACATGGTATCTCTGAATGTCTTTGAAATACTTCTGGCTGCACATAAACCTTCCACTAGGAAGACTTACACAAGCAAAAGGAAAAGGGTTTCCATTTGGTGCTCCAAAACCCGCAAGGACCCTTTTAGGTGCCCACCTGACAAGGTTCTAGAGAACTTGCTGGACCTTTCTTATGCTGGCGTACAGTATTCCACAATTAACGTCCACTTGTGTAGTATTTCTGCATACCACAAGCCTGTCAGTACCCTCTGCCTGGCACAGCTGTCACTGTAGAAGAAGTTCTTTAAAGCCATCTTACACAGAAGGCCCTCCATCAGGACGCCGGTAGCTGTCTGGGATATCAACCTTGTGCTGGATATGCTCACCTGCAGATCTTCTGTGCCCCTTGCGACTTGTGAGCTGAAGTTTTTAACTTGGAAAGCAGCTTTTCTAGTGGTCATCACTTCTGCTTGCAGAATGTCTGAAATCCATGCCTTGGTCACAGATCCTTCATATACTGTTTTCCACAAGGACAAGGCAGTTCTCCACACACACACCCTAAGTTTCTACCAAAAGTAGTGTCAGAGTTCCATCTGAATCAGCCTCTAGTGCTGCCTACCTACTTTGACAACTTCTAGAATGAAAAAGAGTGCACTCTCCATTCTCTGGATGTTATGAGGGTCCTTAGTTTTTACCTGGACAGAGCTAATGACTTCAGACAATCCAAACAGCATTTTGTCTCCTTCAATCCCAGTCAAAACGGACAACCTGTTACAATCAAGTGCCTTTCTGCCTGGATTGTGAGCTACCTATGCCACTGCTATGCCATGACCCAGGTCAGTCTGGAAGATCAAGTACATACCCATTCCACTAGGATGGTTGCCATGTCCCTTGCTGAGGTTCACTCTGTACATATTGGTGATATCTGCAGAGCTACAACTTGGAACACAGTGCACACCTTTGTTAAGAACTGTGCTCTTGATGTCCATGCCAGGCAGCATGCCACTTTTGGCAGGACAGTCCTGAATGGACTTCTGTCCTGAGTGAACCCTTGGCTCCTACCACTCTAGTCTGGTGGATCTTGTCTGAGTTTAGTACTCTGACCCCTAGTGTGACTCAGTGGTGAAGATTGAGTTCTGAAAGATATGCAAATGGCTTACTCACTTTAATTATTGATCTTCTAGGAGTATCTTCTCCATTCATTAACACACCCTCCCACCATCCCCCGGTATCACTCCAGTATGTTTTATTGATCTTCACTCATTGTTCTTGGTTTGAGCTGTGAAGGCACAGTGTTACTGGTTTGTTGACCCTTCTTGCATGGGTCAGCAGGGCTGTCTTATACCCTTAGGTTCAATGCATAAGTACATCTTAGGTTATGCTGCACCTCCTCAGTAAAAAAGATAACTAGGTGGATGAGGGCTGTGGCCAAGGTAAGCCTTGTGCTGTGAGCTCCCTCTCGTGGTGCCACACATCACATGCACGCCACTTGCATTGGTGCCAGCCCTCCTGAAAAGTTCTGGCTCCTGCTGGGTCCTAGCACATCCAGCTTGGATCCACTAGTGTGAACCACTAATGAAGATATTCCCAGAAGATCAAGAATTATGTTGCATATGTAATTTCGATTTCTACTCCCACTATTTCCTGCTACTAAAGAAATCAGGGGACATGCACCCCCTGCTCAATTTCAGAAAAGTGAACAAATACATGGGTTAAAAAAAATTAAAATGATTTCTCTGGAATCCTTCTTACCTTACCTTACCTTACGCATCAGGACTGGCTAGCATCATTGGATATGTGGGATGCATACCAACATATTCTGGTGCACCCTAATCACCACAGGTACCTCCGTTTCTGTATGAAAAGGCAGCACTATCATTGCAAAGTCCTACCCTTTGGACTTTCCTCGGTGCTGAGAATCTTTACAAAGTGCTTTGCAGTACTCGTAGTGCACCTCAGGAAGCTAGGAATCCAAGTCTTTCCATACCTGGACTACTGGCTCATAACAAGCTGATCCAGACAGGAGACAGAGCAGGCAATGGACACCACCTCCACATTTCTTGCATCTATGGGAGTCATGCTGAATGTTGTAAAGTCACAGCTGGAGCCCTCTCAGGTACAGCTGTTCATTGTAGCTATATTCGACATGACCCAGGCTCAGACCTTCCTTCCAGACAGCAGACTATGGGCAATCTTACAGATGGCATGCTACATCATGGAACTCAAGACTGTCCAACTCACTCCTTGTAGTGCATGCTGGGCCTCATAGCTTCCTCATTGTTCACAGTGCCCCAACCAAAGCTGTACATGAGGAGAGCTCGGTGGATGCTCAGTACCCAGTGGTCCCAGGCATCACACCCTCGGAACTACCCCATTCAGGTGACCACACCCCTGGTGAGGTCTCTGTTGTGGTGGACAGTGGAGGGAAACTTAATCCTGGGCTTTGTTTTCTCCTAACTGGAGCCAAAAGTGACTCTCACAATGGATCCACCCTGCTGGGGTGGGGAGCCCACTTTCATGGTCTCCAGACTCAGGGTGTCGGGAATGATTAGAAACACATCTTCACATAAATGTGCCAGAGATGCATGCAGTTCTTTATGGTCTGATTGCCCTAGTGGACTTGGTCAGCCAAAACACAGTGCTCCTTCAGACAGACAACAAGACTGTCTAGTATTATGTCAACAAACAAGGAGGTGTACAGTCTTGCTGTCTCTGCAGGAAAGCAAAGAAAGTGTGGGAATGGTGTCGGGATCAGTGAATCCTGCTTCAAGCAATCTGTTTGTCAGTAGTCCAGAAAACTACGGCAGACAAACTAAGTAGAACAGAGGGAGATCCTCATGACTGGTCAATAGCACCAAACGTCATGATATTGCTACTCAACTAGTGGGGCACCCCTGATGTGGACCTTTTTGCATCCCCGCTCAATACCAGACTGTCTTGATTCTGCTCCTGAAACCCAAGACCTGGCATTTTCTGTCAGGATGCTTTCAGACTGCCATGGCACAGTCCATTTCTGTATGCATTCCCTCCAGTCACTCTCATTCAGAGAGTGGTGTTCAAACTGGAAGTTTACAGGGGCAAGATGATCCTAGAGGCCACCTACTGGCCTCAACAAGTATGGTTTCCTCTGTTGAAACAACAGTCAGTTAGCAAACTGAGGATTCTGCCACTCTGGATGGACTTATTGACCAGGGTCAACTAGTTTATCCCAACCTGTGCTCCCTTTACCATCAGGCCTGGCTCCTTAAGAAATAGAACTAGTTTGAAGTGTTACAGAGAGTCCCTAATATACTCTTGGTTGCGTGTAAGCCTCCCACCAGGAAGTCATATACAGCCAAGTGGAAAAGATTTTCCATCTGGTGTTCCAAACCCCTTATGGACCCTTTCAAGTGTCCCTCTGAAATGGTTTTGTAGTATCTACTGGACCTTTCTGATGCTGGTCTACAGTGTTCTACAGTTAAGGTTTATTTGTTTACTGTATCTGTTTGCTATATCTGCATACCAGGAGCCTGTAGGCACTCTCTCTTTGGCACATCTGACACTGTTTAAGAGATTCTTCAGGGGTATCCTGCACACCAGGCCCCACCTCAGGAAAGTGGTGACTCTCTGGGACCTCGATCTTGTGTTGAATGTGCATATTTACAAGCCGCTTGAGTCTATTGTGACTTGAGGCATGCAGTGTCTAACTTGGAAAGCATCATTTCTGGTGGCTGTCACCTCTGCATACAGAGTATCTGAAATCTATGCTTTGGTTGCAGATCCTCCGTATACTGTTTTCCACAAAGATAAGGTAGTTCTCTGTACACACCCCAGGTTTCTGCCTAAAGTGGTGTTCAAGTTCCATCTGAGTTAGGCTATTACCCTGGCTACTGTGCCTATTTGCCAGCTTCCAGAATGAGGGAGAAAGGACTCTGTGCTCAGTGGATGTAAAGTAGGTCCTTCGTTTTTACCTGGATAGGACTGTAGACAATCAAAACAGCTCTTTATCTCATTCAGCCCTAATGGAAAGGATCAGCCTGGATTATAAATTGCCTTCGCCACTGCTATGCCATGGCTCAGGTGAAACTTGATGGCAAGGTACATGCCCATTCCACCAGAACATTTGCTACTTTCCTGGTAGAAATATGCTCTGTGCCAACTAGAGAATTTTGCAGAGCTGCAACTTGGCACATAGTACATATGTTTACCAAGCACTATGCCCTGGATGTCCATGCCAGGCAGAATGCCACCTTTGGTAGGATGATTCTGAATGGATTACTATTTTGAGTGAGCCCTGAGCACTAGCCTCTCTAGTCTAGAGGACCTCTGCTGAGCTTGGTACTCTGACCCATTAATGGGAATCTTTGGAGAAGATTGTTTCTTGGAATATATGAAAATTACATGCTTACTATAACTGTTGATCTTCCTGACTATCTTCTCCATAGATTACCATGCTGGCCCCCCATCCCCACTACTCACTTTGGTATTATTGTGTTGGTCTTCACCTTTTGTACTTAGTTTGGGCTATCGAGACACTGTGTATTGAGTTTGGTGGCCCTTCTTTCACAGGCCATCGGGGCTATTTTATGCCCTTAGTGTAAGTCCATTGATTATGAGTTAGGTTCATGCTGCTCACCTCCTCAGTAAAAAAGGTACTGAGGTGGTTGGGAGCTGGTGCTGATTTATACCATTGGGCATGTGCAGTGATATGCACATGGGGCCTAGTCGCACATCAGCCCTCCAGAAAAGTTCTGGCTCCTGTGGGGTCCTCACGCCTCCAGCTCAGACCCATTAGTGGTAATCTATGGAGATGATATTCAGAAAGATCAACAGTTATGATAAGTATGTAATGTTCGTTTGTCTCTATCAAAGGAGACTGACAACACTGCTAAATCATCCACAAATCACAACAAAAAGCTAGGGCATCTGGAAGGGGATCCCTAATGCTAATGATGGTAAAAAACATACAGTTGAATGTATTATGACCAGCTGTTTTCCAGAACACCCGGGACAAAGAAACAAAAGGAGAAACATATCATAGTTCCTCTCCAGGAAGGGAATCGGAGCAGCCAGTGACAAAAAGAACCATGTCTTCTCTAAAGGACAGAAAACAAATGTGGCAGTTTTTCCAAACCATGTAGACTATAGGGAATCCTGTTGCTGCCCCCACCACCACACTCAGAATCCTGTACAGAACCTGGCTGAGGATGAGGAAGAGGAGGAGCAGGAACCAACTGAGCCTGATGTATATGCTGAACAGAACTTCAGTTCCCATCCCAGCGTATATGAGTATTTCTCCTCATAAATAGCCAGCTGGCTAGTATACTGAATCTACCATCCACGGAAACTGATGTGGATATAGAGAAGGCAGTATGATGGTACTAACTTCCTCTAAAAGGATGTTGGTTCCCATCTACTAATCAGGAAGGCCACTGATACTTTAGGGTGCTAGCCACACTTTGCTTAGTGCTGGCTATTAATACGAACGTGGGAAAGTATCAGGTGGACTGGGAAGGCTCAGAATTTCTATATGCCCACCCTGGCCATGAGGCAGTGAAGCAGGCAGCTGCCTGCAAGAAAGCAAAGGTTCCCTGGCAGCTGCTCCTCCAGATAAGGATTCCAGGAATTTGGACCACATATCTTGAAAAGTCCATAGTACCTCAACACTTTTGCTGAGGCAGTCAACCTTACTGAGTTAGACTGCACATTCCCTGCAGGCACTGTGGAATACAGTCCTGCCTATCTATAACAGTTTAACACTGTAGAAAAAGGCACACCTGGCACATACTGTGAAAGCTAGTCTAGAAGCTGTAAAATACCAGTTTCAGATAGCCATTGATATAAATGACACTGTTTCTAGGGCCCTAACAAATGTTATAATTCAGAAGCTTTGTGTGTCTCAAGCCAATATCACTGGCAAAGGACATGCAGAATACAGCTGTCGATTCCCCATTTGAAGGCTCCTCTTAGTTTTTGGATGAAACAGAGGCTTACAGTACATGAAAGGCTAGAGGTTAGAGGAACAAGGTGTGAACGAGCTTGATACATCCAGCAGACCAGACCTGAGTTTGATTCTCACAACCTCCACTTGCATACTGTGTGACTCTAAACAAGTCACTTAACCGCACAGTGCTCCCAGGTCACCCCTGAAAACAGGCACTTGTGCATAGTGGGCCTTACCTGGTTACCAAAAGAATAAAATAAAATAAAAATAAAAAAGTTGATGAGCAGAAAGCAAGTTTTAAAAATATAACAGAAAAAGAAAAATCCATCTTCCTCCTTTGGATCCTTTAAAATGGTAGCTAAAGGAAGGACTTGTTACAGCAGACCCTACAGTATGTGCTCCATGAATACCCTATTCTGAGGGGCACAGGGATAGACAGAAGTAGGACAGGAGAGGAACAAGGTTGATGTTTGCCTCAGCACCTCAAACTGAGGCAAGACCCAACCCCTGACAATTCTGCCCATGTCACCAAGTATACTCCTTGCCAGTAGGAGGGCACCTGTCTCACTTTCTCCAAGAGTAAGAAAAAGTTATCACAGACAGGTGAGTCTTGGGAAGTAGTGGGGCAGGCCTTCACACTACAATTTGTAAAATTTCCAGACTTAAGCCAAACCACAATATTTCCTGCTCAGAATTCAGAACAAAAACTCCTACTGAACTTAGAAATGACAAAGTTGCTGCAGTTAGGAGTGAAAATGGCTCCAATCTCCTAACGGGGAAATGGCCTTCTTTCCAGATACTTTCTCTCACTCAAACAAATTGGGGAATGCTGACCCATTCTGGACCTGAGGTTTCTGAACAGGCATCTGAAGAAGGAAAAGTTCAGAATGGTAACACTGCAGACAGTGGTTTTGTTCCTGCAAAGGGGAGTTGGTTAGTGCTCAAGGATTTGAATGATGACTACCAGTATTTTTATATTGCAGTAGTCAAGCCACAGGAAGTACCTGAGGTTCAGAGTGGGCCTTGATTCGTACCAATTCACAGCTATGCCTTTTGGCCTGACTTCAAGAACCAGGGTGTTCATAAAGTGTCTGACAGTAGCGGTAGCATGGTAGGACATCTGCACAGAGAGGGAGTAGTGGGGTTTCCCCACATAGATGACTGGCAAATATGTGGAAAAGCACAGGAAGGGGCTGTGCACTCAATTCAGATGGTAAGGAATATGCTATACAGATGGGAGTTCCTCCTAAATGTATAAAAATCCCACCTAGATGCCAGATTAGGGTTGGAGTTCATAATACAGAAAATACAGAATTTAATGCAAAATGTGAAAGGGCCTGTCTGCCAACTCAAACAGCAAAGGCCTGCTGACCCATTGGTGCTGTGATAGTGCTATCACTTACAATTCTGGTGATCCGGATTTGGAAAATCACCTGACTGGCCAGGACCCAGGTTTGAGAACTTGCCTGACTGGCCAGGACCCGGGTTTGGGAACTCGCCTGATCGGCCAGGGCCCGGGTTTGGGAACTCGCCTGACTGGCCAGGACCCAGGTTTGGGAACTCACCTGACTGGCCAGAACCCGGGTTTGAGAACTTGCCTGACTGGCCAGGTGCCGGGTTTGGGAACTCGCCTGACTGGATATAACCTGGGTTTGAGAACTTGCCTGACTGGCCAGAATCCAGGTTTGAGAACTTGCCTGACTGGCCAGGACCAAGGTTTGGGAACTCACATGACTAGCCAGGACCAAGGTTTGGTAACTCACCTGACTGGCCAGGACCCAGGTTTGGGAACTCCTCTATACTACCAGCCAATGTGACTGCTTCTCCTAATTGGTCAACCTCTACACTCACGCCTGGCACTGTGTGGCCCTAAACTTCCTCTGGCCAATTATCCTTGTCCTCCTCTTTCCTCCCTCTCACCTTACCCCTTCCCCCATTCCTCCCCTACCTTACCCACACCCTCCCATCTTTTAGCACTTCAGACTTCTGTCCCCTCTACCTTGCACTTTTCATACCAAACCCCCCTCCCAAGACAATGGCCCTTCAGCCTGCCCACTCTTCCTGATCCTCACCCACCCTCCCCACCCCTATTGGTTGCTCATCTGGCCTTACTGTCCTTTTGCTGTCTCTCCACTTGAAATATGGTATTTTGTTTTTTGAGACTCTGTATTATTGTTTACTTTTGTTTGTATGTTAACCTTGCATCCTTTAACGTATAACCTTTGTAAACGAGCAGTTCTTGCTCAAAGGTATTTGTAATCCTAGAGTTTAATAAATAAATAAACAAACAAACTCTCCTGACTGTCCAGAACCCAGGTTTGGGAACTCGCCTGACTGGCCAGGACCTGGGTTTGGGAACTCGCCTGAATGGCCAGGACCTGGGTTTGGCAATTTTCCTGACTGGCCAGGGGAGGAGGATTGAACCTCTCTGAGGATGCTCTCCTCTGCAGGTAGCGAGGGTCCTCGGGCTTTTATAATCTCTGATCAGATGTTTTCCAAGTCTGCTTTTCTCTAGGGGCTAAGTGCTGTCCTCTGTGACTGTACCTTAGCCCAGGAGGACAGCTGGACCAGTAAACAAAGGATAAGAGCTTATATAACCTCTAACATGAAGGGCAGGAAGTATGCATAGTTAAGCCACTAAGTCAGCACACACTTGCAATGGAGGCTGGTCGGTTGCAAAGTTTTTCCAACCTCTGCAATCCACTGCCATGCCAGTTTTATCCCTTGGGGATTCATAGAAACATAGACTTTGATGGCAGATAAGGACCGCTTGGCCCATCTAGTCTGCCCATTTCCCTACCTACAGGATAGGCCGCAGATCCTAGTTAACCAACAGCCTATTTCTTCCTACCCCCACAAGAATTGCCTTATGTCTGTCCCATGCATTCTTGAATTCTCCCATAGTTTTAGACCCCACAACCTCTTCAGGAAGGCTGTTCCATGCATCCACTACTCTCTCTGTGAAATACTACTTCCTCACATTGCCCCTGAACCGCCCCCCCATCTTTAAATTGTGTCCCCTTGTTCTTACACATCTCTTTTTCTGAAAGATGCTACCCTCTTGGACTTTGTTGATTCCACTGAGGTACTTAAAGTTTCTATCATGTCCCCTCTCCTTCTTTCCTCAAGGGTATACATCTTAAGCTCCTTTAGTCTCTCCTCATATGGCTTCTCTTGCAGACCCTGCACCATTTTAGTTGCCCTCCTCTGACTACCTCTATCCTGTCTATGTCCTTAGGAGATGGGGTCTCCAGAACTGGACACAGTACTCCAGATGGGATCTCACCAACTGTCTGTACAGAGGGGTGACAACTTCCTGTTTTCTGCTACTGATGCCTCTCCCTATACATCCCAGTACACCCCAACCATCCCTACTGCCTTCTCACATTGCTTGCTAACCTTAAGGTCATCTAATATGATTACCCCCAGGTCCCTTTCCTTTTTTGTTGTTGTTACTACCTCCCCACCCATTGTGTATTCTTCCCCTGGGTTCTTGTTTCCCAGGTGCATTATTTTGCACTTCTTTGCATTGAATCCTAGCTGCCATACTTCTGACCATTCCTCCAACCTTGCCAAGTCCCTTTCATCCTTTCCATGCCTCCTTGTGTATCAACCCTGTTGCAGACCTTTGTGTCATCTGCAAAAATGCATACTTTTCCTTCCAGTCCCACTGCAATGTCACTGATGAAGACATTAAAAAGGACTGGACCCAATACTGAACCCTGTGGTACCCCACTAGTAACCCCTCTTTCTTCAGAGTGGACTCCGTTTACAATTACCTTCTGTGTCCTGTTGTGCAGCCAATGTTTTACCCAGGCTACCACCCTGGGACCCACTCCCAGGCTGGTTAGTTTGACTATTAATCTTTTGTGTGGGACTGTGTCAAATGCCTTGCTAAAGTCTAGGTAGGCCATGTCCACAGCCCCTTCCTGGTCTACTACTTTGGTCACCCAGTCAAAGAAATCCATTAGATTCGTCTGACATGACCTTCCCGCTGTGAACCCTTGCTGCCTTGGGTCCTGTGCTCCACTGGCCTCTAGGTACTCAACTATTCTTTCCTTCAGAAGTGACTCCATCACTTTCCCTACCACAGAGGTCAGACTGACAGGTCTGTAGTTTCCTGTCTCTGTCTTGGTCCCACTTTTGTGAAGGGGAATCACATCCGCCTTCCTCCAGTCCTCGGGTACCACACATCCTCCCATGATTTATTAAAAAGAGTAGCCAGTGGTTTCACTAGTTCCTCCCTTAATTCTTTTAGAATTCTGGGGTGAATTCCATCAGGACCCATTGCTTTGTCCACCTTCAGGTTTAGGAGTTCTTGCAGAACCCTTTCTTCTGTGAAAGGACTGGGATCGACCCCCCTATCAAGAGTGCTTCTGTTAATTGGATTAGGCACTTCCCCCTCCTCTTTTGTGAATACTGAGCAGAAATATTCATTCAGTATCCCTGCTTTTTCACTGTCCCCCTCTGCCCACCCACCGTTCATTCTATTCAGCCTCACTATCCCTCCCTTTGTCTTTCTACGCTCGCTGATGTACCTATAAAAGGTTTTATCCCCCTTCTTAACTGAGTTGGCTATCTTTTCCTCAGTTTGGGCCTTTGCTATTCTGACTTCCCTCCCTGCTTCCTTCTGCCTTAACTGGTACAGCTCTCTGTCCTGCTCCTTCTGTGTTTCCTTATACTTCCGGAATGCTATCTTTTTCTTCCTGACTTTCACAGCCAACTCTTTTGAGAACCATAGTGGCTTTTTCTTTCATTTTGATTTGTTTATTTGCTTCACACAAAGGCTTGTTGCCTCTGTGATGGCAGTTTTGATGATTCCCCATTGTTGCTCCACACCTCCTTCTAGCCTGTTTGCTAGTGCTTTTCTGAGGCACTCTCCCATCTTGCCAAAGTCAGCCCACCTAAAGTCCAGTACCCTCACTTTTGTATGGCTTGACTCTGTAGCTGAGTTTAATGTGAACCACACTGTTTGATGGTCACTTGTCCCCAGATGGCAACCCACTTCTAGATCTGAGATCCTCTCACTGCCCCCTTTTGAGAGTACGAGGTCTAAGATTGCTCCCTCATGAGTGGGTTCCAAAACTAGCTGTCTAAGGCCTGCCACCTGCAGGGCATCAAGAATGGCCCTGCTCTTGGATGTGGCTGCAGCAAATGTGCTCCAGTTAACATCTGGCATATTCAGGTCTCCCATCAACAGTATCTCCCCTTTCTCTGCCATTCTAAGAATGCCTTCTATCATATCCTTGTCCATTCCCTCCCCCTGACATGGGGGTTTGTACACAACCCCTGTGCGGATTGTGGTGCCCTTTCCAGTCTCCAAGGTGACCCACAGTGCCTCCTCTCCTCCCTGTTTACTCTTTTGCTCAGTTGCTTTTATCCCTTCCTTTACATAGAGAGCTACTCCTCCCCCTCTTCTCCCCTGCCTGTCTCTCCTGTAGGTTATGTACCCTGGTATGTTAACATCCCAGTCATGGTTCTCTGTGTACCATGTTTCTGTGACTGCTACAATATTCAGGCATCCCTCTTCCATCAAGGCCACCAGCTCAGGGAGCTTGTTGCCCAGACTACGGGCATTGGTACGCATTACCCTCCATTTGCTGATGGCCTTACTCCCTTTTGCCCCATCCCTGTCCTTCTTGCCTTTGTCACTTTCTCCATTTACCCCTGCCCTTCTCCCTATCAACACTTCTATGTTGGTGTTTGCCACACTTACTACCGTGATTATTTGGGGGGGCTAGGATTTCCCTTCTCCTTTCCAGTGCATCCCCCCCTTGGCTAGTTTAAAAGCTTGCCAATGAAGCATTCAAACCTATCACCTAGGATCCTGGTTCCCTCCCGGACAGATGCAGCCCATCATGCCAGTATAGGCTTGCATCACTCCAGGTGGACCCCAGTCCCCAATGAAGCCAAATCCTGAGCTCCACACCAGTTTTCAACCACTGATTGAATCCCATGGTGCAGAACACCCTAGCCTCTCCTATGCCATAGATGGCAGCACCTCCAAGAAGGTTACTGCGTGCTACTTGACTAAGGCCCTCCCAATTCCACAAACTCCTCCTGCACTTCTCTAATCCTTTCTTAGCCAGGTCATTTGTCCCTAGGTGGACAATGACATCCAGCTCCCTCCCTGTGCAGCTGTTCGGCAATCCTGAGGATTCGCCTCCTGTCCCTCCAGCCATGGCGCCAGGCAGGCACCCACCTCCCTCCCTTCCTCCCCCAGTTCTACCTTCCTAACAATGGAGTCCCCACCAGGAGTTGTTTCTTTCCTGCAGGGTCCCTGTCACCCTCCTGTGGGTCTCCTTTGTGGAGGTTCCCAGCATCCTCCTTGGTCTCCACTGCGGTGCCTCCATAGAGGAACCACACTTTGCCAGAATGGCGAGGAATTGTGGAGAGGTACAACTGAGGGATGCGCCTCTGTTCCACCACCTCACCTCCCTGAGCCCACTGTGGTCCAACTGCTCCTCTTTCTTGCAACCTCTGAGGCAACGGCAGTGGCACTGGTGGTCCCTGGATGGAGGAGGAGGTCCCACAAATCCTGGCCTACTCAGCCTGGAGATGAGCAACCTCCGCTCAGCCCAGAGAGGTGCCTGCAGATGGGACAACACTGCATCCTCCAGAACGTCTCCCGGAAGACTGCTGCGCCACTGCACTGCACCACCTCCAATCATGTCTTATTTCTGGCCCCTAACTGTTTGCTAATCCTACTCTTCCTCTGTTTTTTTTTTCTCTCCTTACTTTCCGCCTGTGTGCCCTTTAAGCTCCTGATTGTCCTGTTCTGAGACAAGAATATCCTATATTTCTCAGTAGACCACTTACTTGCTCAGAGGCAGACCTCCAGCAGCTAGAGGGGGCCGGAGAGCTACTCTTGCCCTTCTAGGATGGTGGGTCTTTGGTGGTTCTGTGATCACTCACTTCCTGCTCTCAAACAGGAAGTTCCTGTTGTCAGTCAAATCCTGTGCCTATAAAAATAGAACTAGCTTTGGGAGGGAAGGAGGGCAATATAGTCCCAGAACAGAAGTTCAGTCACACAGCAGTCCTTTCTCTTGGTGTCTTCTGCCAAGCTATGCTTTGACAGATTCATTCTGTCAAATCACCACACAGTAGCAGTGTAAGCTGCTGGGGGGTGGAGACGCATACAAAAGCAGGACATAATTGCATTACGAGTGGATGGGTGGGGAAACAGATATAAAACTGTAGCCTGTGCCAATATGAGGGACTCGGATACAGCTGCATTGTGTGTGTGTGTGTGTGGGGGGGGCATACAAAAACAAACAGCACAGGAGCACAGGAGAGCTACGCTCAAAGAGAAGTCAGCTATCAGTCAGTGTATGGAACACTGGCAGAGCCAGTAGTTGACTTTTGCTGGCAGTAGGAGAGAGTCAGGAGTAGTGATTGGAGGTTCAGTGGCAGAGGGCTTTCTTTTAAATATACCAGCCAAAAGCCTATGGCAATGTGAGAGACTCAGATACAGCTGCATTGTCTGTATGGGGACATACAAAAACAAACAGCACAGGAGAGCCACGCTCAAAGAGAAGTCAGCTTTCAGTCAGTGTATGGAACACTGGCAGAGCCAGTAGTTGACTTTTGCTGGCAGTAGGAGAGAGTCAGGAGTAGTGATTGGAGGTTCAGTGGCAGAGGGCTTTCTCTTAAATATACCAGCCAAAAGCCTATGGTCAGCTTTCTGGCAGTAGGCAGGTTTGTGTAGATGAAAGAAGCTAGCTGCTCTGTGAATGGAGCAGCTGCTTTCTTTCAATACACAAATGTTATACCCTGCAGATTGGAAAACACGTCAGGATAAGCCATGCTGATCACTGGACTGTCACATCTGAGGCCACTTCAGCCTGAGCTACATTGGACCCGACCGTGACACACTTCAGAAATGCCATTCTTGTAACAAGATGTTCACTTCATGCTGCACACGCACGCAAACATAGAAAGGTGGGTAAGTCACAGGAGACCAGGTAGGGTCTGCTGAGATAGAATAGGCAGGACACACCTGGGTGGGCCAAGTGGTCCTGTTCTGCCAACAAATTCTATGGGCCTTGAGAGATAATTATTGACATAGCCGGTAAAGTAGGCAAATTTCTTCTTAGAAACACCTTGTGTTTTCGGACTGAGTTAATCGTGGTGTTCATGGCTGACCAGAACCTTGTTGAATCCCCCGAGCTTTGGACTGGTGGTGATTTAAAGTAATTTGCTTTAAGATTTCTGATTTCCTTTGTGCATTGATATGTAATTTGTTTATAATTTAACCAATCATTTGTAGCAGATAAAAGCAGATAAAAGTTTAAAAGTAGTCTAAAATCTATGCACACTGTTTCATCAGTAATAATAGCTCTTTAGTAAGCCATTTGCAAATATTACCACAAAAGCACCCTTTTGTAACAGGAAAATGCTTGTCCTGAATAATAAGTTCTGAGCAGAAAAGGCAAAGGCAGAGTCAGTATTAGTAATAAGGTAAAGAAACCATAAGGCAATACAGATAATATTGAGAAAGAGACTATCAATATAAAGAAAATGCTACATATATATATATATATATTTATTTATTTCTTAATGATTCCACTCCTTCTGTTGCATCACCCTTAATGCTCCTCTACCATTGCTCCTTTTACTCTTCTCTCTCTCTCCCTTCCTTTGAGACCCATCACCTTTCCCATGTCTCTTCTTTTATGGTAAAACACTGACTGTTCTATATCCTCCACTGTATTCTCTCTCCTCACCACGACCATAGGCGCCTACCGGGGGTCTGAGGGTCTGAAGCCCCCCCGGGACATTAAAGTGGGGGCTTTGCGCCCCCAGACAGAATTGTGAGTCAGTGCATTGTGTTTGTATTTTTTGGGGGGTGGACTCGGTGGGCACACTGATTGGGCAGCCAAACACAGAATTTTATTTCCACTCTGGAGGCTGGATTGCTGGCAGCGTGGCAGCCTTTCATCAGTGTGTGTGCATCTTTACTTGGAACCACACTGGTTGTGGGAGGAGTAACCCGTGTCGCCCGCCTGCAAGGCTACACGTCACTGGACAGAGAGTGGAGACAGACAACCACACACGCAAGCAAGCAGCCTGACGCCTGAGTTCAAGCAGGCATGCGCCAGCACCAGCAGCACCAATTTTGGCGCCAACTGCCATTCGCCACCACGCCATTTGTTTGATTACTTGCTGGCTGCTGCTGGGCTCATCATACGTTTTCAGGTCAGACTCAGAGCAGAGGAACAGCCACCAACCAGGTCACACTGTGTCTGTTATCACCAAGTTCATGCGAGAGTCGGGAGGACAGCTGGATGGTCATATCTCACGTGGTCAGTCATACTCACTCAACTCAGGGTGCTGTCACCAAGCAATCTCACTGAGAGCCTCATGAAGGAAGGAGTCATACTTGGTTGGGGTGGAGGACACATGAATCAGACTGCACTGCTCTCTGCTGTCGGCAGCTAGGGGTGAGAAGGCAGAGGCCTGCCTGCCTTAACACCAACCAACATCCCCTGTACCTGGTGAGCTTTCTTACTACTTTTAAGTTCTGAGCTGGCCAAGCTAGAATGACTTCAACTTGAAGTTGTAAAACAAATAAAAAAAGTTGTGGTAGCTAGCCGGCCTGGTAGGTAGCTTAGATTGCTACTCAGCGTGGTATTTGTTTTCATACTTGCTTGTTGCTTTATGAAAGTTTTCACAGAGAAGGTCACAGCTCACATACATTACTGATTAACTTTAGTAGAGGAATTAAGTGGTTTGATGGATTGGGAACTATTATCTTCTAATATAATATAATACTAAATAATACAAATTATATGATATAATTTGTATTGAATATCTTGTCCAGTGTCTCCTTTGATGGTGGCTGTACAGGATGGATGGTTGCCTTTAACTAATTGGGTGACGGTGATTTGATAAGATTTGTTTGTCAGATTGAATGAAAATACTGTTACCCTGATTTATCTCACAATAAGATACATTTATCTGTGCTGTATGATGAGAGTCTAGTTCAAGAGAGAGTTGACAGATCCTTTAACAGCATTAGTGTGTGTATGTACAGTAATATTAACATACAGTTGGAAAGCACTATGAAGAGGAACTACTTGCCCCTGCAGGGCATTCTTTCTGATACTCATACTGTAATAAAATTAAGGGAGATAATATGGGTGACGATGGTGATCTGATGATGTGATCTTGACTACAGCTAGTTTCAGGTTTTTTAAATTTTAGCTTCTGTCTGCTTTTTTTGTGCAAGTCCGCAGCTCAGGTCTTTCTTTTTATAACATCAAGTGTGGCAGTGAAACCCAGCTTGATCCGCATTAAGAAGGTGTAATCTGATGACTGATTGAGAAAATGCTAAAAATATCAGTTTAGTTTTAAAATATATATGAGAACTTATAATGTGGGGCTTAACTATAAATGTAATGATGTAGGGGAGACAGGAGGAAAAACACTTAAGTGGTCTGGAGAAGAATAAACACTGGAGCCTTAACCGGATGTTCACCGCTGAAGAAGTGTTATTTTTAATCATGTGAAACAGGTTGGTGGATGCCAATGCGCTGCTGATGAGGATTCTACATGAGCTAATCAATTAATAATAGTCTTTGGACTGAACTCTGCTCTGGAGATTCAAGTTGCACCTTGGCCCTTCTGACCTTCTTCATGGTTTGGCTGCCTGCTTGGATTTGAGCAAATAGTCATCCATGCAGCCACCATGCCCAGAGGGAATCGGGAGTTAATGTCTGTGGCTGTGCTCCACCCCAAGCAGGAACTGAATGCTATAATGCCATGCTTCACAAGTTGTGTGAGTCTGAGAAGCCCTAGGCTAAAAGTGCCAAAAAGCCAGGTGGGGACATGGGGACTTTGGGGTGGGGGGAGCACTGGCTCAGAGCTCTTACTCCTCCTAGGCTCCTTCAGCTTCTCCTTGGCTTGTAGAAACTATATCTTAATGCTAGAAGAAAGCTGAACCACAGTAATACAGAGGCAGATTTGGGTGCTGTGATGTGATTTCAAGGGTGTTTGTTTTTACTGTTCTAGCTCTTCTTTATAACCCTCAAAATGCACCACAGAATACCAAAAACCCTAGAGTTTCTGGTCGCCTTGGCGGCCTCCAGACCCCCGACCATTAGATGAGCCCCGCCCGGGAAAAATAAAAGTCTGCTCCTATGATCGCAACCATCTCATCCTCCTACTCCCTCCACTTTACTGACACTTGTTTTTTTCTCATCATTTGCTGTAGATTATCTGCTGGTCAGTCTGCCTTCTCTGTCCACTTGCTCTCTCTGGAATAACCTCCCTTTCCCTGCCAATTTCTCATTCTCTCTTCTCACTCTTAAACCTGTAGTATTGTCTAATTTATCTCAAATCTGCACCTCTAGGTAGCCTCTTCCTTCCTCCTTTTCTAGCTCATGTTGTTCCACTTAGCCTTTTTTTGCCACACCCTCTTCTATCAGCTGCAGTGACCTGCCTGTTTGCATTATCCTCTGTTAAGTTGTGCAGGTCAAAGATCCTTTCACCAGCACTGCATGAACTTGCTTACACCTGCCACTGCTCCAAAAAGTTTTATTTCTTGCCCTAAATGGACTTTCTTGCCCCACTCCCATTCTGGTGCTCATTCTCCCTCTTTCCCAACCACTGTTATTGTACCTTTGCACGTTGTTTTGCCCACCACTGTCTACTGAACATTCTGAACATTCCCTGAACACAGGGAGGCAGGATAGCGCAGTTGTTTAAGAGTCTGAGCTGCAAATCTGGTGACATCCAGCAGACCAGACCTGGGTTTGAATCCTACAGCTTCCACTTGCATACTGTGTGACCCTGAGCAAGTCACTGAACTTCCCTGTGCTCCCAGGTTGCACCTGTAAAAAAGCTTTCAGCTTAGTGTGCTACTCCTGGTTAAACAACTAAATAAAAAAAAAACATTTATTCAGAGTTGACCCACTTAAAGGCTTCCACTCGTGACAGACAAAGCATGGGTGCAGATCCTCAATTAAGAGGCTCTCATAGGTACTCTAGCCATCTGCCCAGCCTGCCTCTGTCTACTTTCCCTTCAGAAGGAGCACATAATAATTCACAGCACATTAATTTCCTATAGGTCTTCATGAAGAAACCAAACCAACAACTGGAAACATTTTCTTCATCACAATCCCCTTTGTTGTTACTTTAGGAAATGCATCTGTGTGATCCAGACCCTGGAGACACAACTGTGTATATAGCCTCTGTCACCTCATTCCAGGTCATTTGGAGCTCAGCTTCAGATTCAGATACAGGATCTGCAGATTCTGGGGCTACTAGGCACCTGCAGCACCTTCCAGCTTACTTTTCCAGCAGGCTTCTCCTTCTCTCTTCTTTCCCCTTCCTCTCTCTGTCTCAGAATACTGCTGCGTCCCTTTTATTTGTAATTGGCAAACCACCTGACTAAGGCCAAGTGAGTTGGGGGCACAGACCGTACTATCTAAACCCTATTTTTAGACAGGATTACATGACAGTAAAATAGATTTTTAGGGCAGTCCTAAAAACCAGCATGAGATGCATATCTTACTAAGTTCCTGTTCAGGTGTCCCTCAGGCTCTATACTCGGCCCCCTCTTATTCAGTCTTTCCCACAAGCATGCTCCACTAATCTTCTACTTTATGCGGACGATGCTGTCATTTTCTCCAGTTTCCCTGACCCTCTTCCCCTTCAATAACAACTACAATTTGATTTCTCTGCAATTGAGCGATGTTTTATACAGCACAAACTTATTCTAAACTACAAAAAACAAAACAGTGCTTTTTTCACAAGTACTCACAGTAGGTTTAGACACCACCAACTCAACATTATCAGCAACTCCAGTGTACTTCTGGAACAGGTTCAGCAATTCAACTATCTAGGAGTTGCACTGGACTCAACACTGTCTTTCAATGCCCACGTAGACCATGTAGCTAAGGCAGGCAACTCTAGGCTGTGGCTTCTCTACAGGCATTGATGCTATCTCACCCCTAATGCCCTCACCAGTTCCCTACTCTCTCTTATCAATTATGGTCTCATCATCAGCGGTGCAGCCATGAACTGTACCCTTAAAAGAATTCACACTGCCCTCAACAAAATCTGCAGACTAGCTACAGGTGCACCTTGATTAACTCATATTTGCGACTTATACGCCCAGGCAGACTGACTCAACCTAAAGGGAAGAATAACCTGCCAGACCTGCCTATTTGCTAAGAAAATCTGTCTAGGGCTCACTCCTCCTTCCTTCCAATATCTATCAATTACCCCTAACCCACACCACACTAGAGGTATGTCCAGCCTGGTCTTTCAAGTTCCCCTCTGCCGTACCTCATCAGATCAACTGTCTTTCAGGTTTAGAGCCCCTCACTGGCTTAATGATCTCCCCCTCCGACATGTGACCTCTCTAAACTAGGCCCTTTCAATCTCCAGAATCACCCCTCTACCTCCAACATATGTTCTTGCTCCCGCTAGTAAGTTCCTCCACCCTCACTTCACCCCATCAATTCCTCACCCACCCGCCTACCTCCTCCCCTGTACCCCTTCTTTCCTCCTTACTTAACTAGCCTCCCCCCCTCTCCTTTCACCCCTTTTCTTAGCTCCACACCACTTTCCCTCTACTACAATTCCTTCTTTGTCCAGCATTTATCTTGTTATCCTGTCCCATGGCATTGCACTTCATACCTTGTAACCTACTATATTATTGTTGGACCAAATTCGGATCCTGTATGTTTTTGTCTTCTTGTACTATGATGGACGTGGAACCTTTATAAAAGAACCTCTGGTTCAAAGGTATCATGGCTGAAAAGGGAAATGCATTGATCAAAAAGAGAAATGGAAAGAAGTAACACAGAAGGTATAAAGGTAGGGGACAGGAGGCAGGATGACAGAAAGGACAGGAGGTGGAGCTAACAGGACATACTGGGGACTGGGAGGGGGGTTCCGGGGGGGTGCCAGGTGCCAGGAAAAGTGACAAGTGTCAAGGGCACAAATGCCAAAGTAAATGAGCATAGATACACAACAGGCTCAAACAGGAATTGGCCCTTAAGAGAGATGGTGGAACAGGAGAATGTAGATGGGATGGAAATAAAGAGAAACAGGGATCTGGGCCACAAAAGGCAGGCAAAGCCAGAGGTCAGGGTGGACCTCACAAAGGGAGTATGAGATAAGAGCAGGGGGGGCACACTGAAAGAAATGAAAAATAATATGGAGGGACAAGGTGTACATGACAAAGGCAGAAACAGAAATGGGAAAGGAGCAGGAGGGGAAGTCAAAGGAGGAGGGGATCAGCAGAAAAGGAGTCAGAGTGCAGGCAGCCAGGTGGATAATGGGTTACAATGAGGGAGGGATGGGGAAATGGCATAGATGGGGACTGGAGGAGATGGGGGAGGGCCCAGGACAGGGAACCATCTAACAGGGCAGGGGAATGAAGGGATAGGGGGTGCAGGAGTGGAGATAGTGGATGGCCGGGGGGTATGCAAGTCGTACCAGAAAATGCCAGGTAAGGGATTCAGAGGCACCCTTGGGGTTAGGGCACGAAAAATCAGTGATAGTCTATGAAGACTCTATTATAAAAGGGATCTGCTGGTTAAGGAAGGGAGTCGCCTTTAAAGGTAAGTCAGTTTTTTGTGAGCCAGGAATGGAGGCGGGCAGGGTGCTTCCAAAAATTAGGGAATGCATTAGGCTAATTGGGGGAACCTCACCTGGTCTTACACCATGCAACAAATGGCATACCGTGTAGGAAATGCAGAAGAGATTCATGGAGCTAGCAGGAGGGTGCTAGGGGATGGTGAATTCCATAGCTTTTTCAGAAGTTCTGCCAGTACACTGCGCTAGTATGGCTAGACAATTGAGAATCAAAGATTTTAACCACTGCTTCAGACAGAAATGCAGGGAGGAGGGCTATGAATGTATAGGTGAGTGGGGAGACATGTGGGGTGGACCAGCACCTGTATGCGAGGGACAGGCTGCATATAAATGATGAGGGGGCTAGACTGTTGAGGGGAAAACTCCAGGAATACATAGATAAAATAATGGGGAGTAATTTAAATTAGGTGGGGGGGTAGTGCTAAGCCAGCGGTGGTCCAAGGAAAATGGCTGGTGGAACTTACCTAACTCACACTCTCCCACAGCTGGGGGCAGGAGTCGCGGGGGGAAGGTAATGGAGAAAGATGGGGCTGGTGGAAAGTGCTGCTAACAAACTCCAGGAGCCTTGGAAATAAGATGGCGGACATACAGGCGGCAGCGGTGGCAGCAGATGACCTGGACCTAATTGCAGTCACGGAGACCTGGTGGACTGACAGCCACAGTTGGGAGGTGGAAATGCCAGGGTATGGACTCTATAGGAGGGACAGGACAGGAAGAAGGGGGGAGGGGTTGCTCTTTATGTGAAATTATGTGAAGGAGGGGATTTGGGCGATGATGAGTGGGATAGGGATGGATCAGCGGAGACCCTATGGGTCACTTTAAGCAAAACGGGGTGGGGGTGGAGGCAGTGAGGGTAGGAGTGGTCTACAGACCACCAATCAAGGGCAGGAAGTGGATAGAGAGTTCATTAGGGAAATACAGGAAATGTCCAGGAAAGGGGAAATCGTGGTGGTGGGCAATCTGAATCTACCAGGCATGTACTGGGAAACCCCGGAAGCATCCACAGAAAGGAGTAGGGAGCTGTTGGAAGCTGTGCAGGAATTGTTCTTCGCCAGCTAGTTACAGAACCTACTAGGGGAGGGGCCATACTAGATCTGGTCATGACAAATGGGGAAAGTGTCAAGGAGGTGGAGATAGGGGAAAATTTGGGCAACAGCGACCATAGGACAGTAAGTTTTAGAATTAGAAAGGAGCCAGTTAAGAGCATTTCCACCAGTAAGGTGCTAGACTTTGGGAGGACAGATTTTAGGAGGATGATAGAAATTGTGTGGAAGGTGCTAGTAGGGAAGGAGAACTTGGATGATGTAGAGGAACTGTGGGGGGAAATAAAAGGAGGAATATTGAAGGCAACAGAACTGTGCGTTAAGTTGGTGAGCAAAAATAAGAAGGGGAGGAAACCACTGGTTCATAAAAGTAGTAAGGGAAGCTGTCAGGGAGAAAAAGAGGGCGTTCAGGGCATATAAAGCCTCTCAGAAGGAGACAGAGAGGGAGGTGTGTAAGAAAAAACTGAGAGAAACAGGGAAAATAATCAGAAGGGCAAAGGCAGATACTGAGGAGAACATAGTGAGGGAGACAAAAAGGGGGGATGAGAAGTTTTTCATATATGTGAGGGACAGAAGGAAGGGGAAGATGGGGTTAACAAGGCTCAAGGGGGAAGGGAGGGTCACTGGTAGAAGGGGGTATAGAAAAGGCTAATGTTCTGAATGATTACTTCACATAAGTCTTCACGGTGGAGAAGGGGAACGGAGTTGAAAAGCAGGGGAAGGGAGGGCAGGGAAATGGACTCAAGTCCATTCATGGACGATAGGATATTGGAAGAACTGGGGAAACTGCAGGTGGATAAAGCGATGGACTTGGATAGGATTCACCCGAGGGTGCTCAAGGAGCTAAGACAGGAGTTGGCGGCACTGCTCATGAGGTTATTTAATCTGTTACTGGCCAAGAGAAGAGTTCCTAGGGACTGGAAAAGGGCTGAAGTGGTGCCATTGCATAAAGGGGGAGGAAGGGAAGGAGGAACCAGGAAACTTCCACCCAGTTAGCCTTACCTCCATTGTAGGTAAGTTAATGGAGACACTTATTAAGGAAAGGCTGATAAAACATCTGGAGGCGGAGGGCCTCCTGGATGTCAACCAGCATGGATTCAGAGGTGGTAGGTCCTGCCAGACCAACCTGATTGAATTCTTCGACAGGGTTACGGAGATATGGGACCTGGGTGGGGCGGTGGACGTGGCCTACCTGGACTTCAGGAAGGCCTTTGACACTGTCACCCACAGGAGGCTGGTAGGCAAAGTGGGCAGCTTGAGAGTGGGGAGCAAGCTCACAAAATGGGTAGAACATTGGCTAGAGGGGAGGATACAGAGGGTTGTGGTCAGTGGGGGTGCACTCCAAAGAGGAAAGGGTGATGAGTGGAGTTCCCCAGGGGTCAGTGCTGAGACCCATACTTTTCAACATTTACACTGGGGGACATTACGGAGGGTATTCATGGGAGGGTGTCTGTTTGCAGACAACATGAAGATCTGTAATAGGGTTGATATGACAGGGGGGTGGAAAGTATGAGAGGTGATCGGGCAAGGTTGGAGGAGTGGTCAGAAAGGTGGCAGCTACAATTCAATGTAGGGAAATGCAAAATTATGCATATAGGACATAAAAACCCAAGGGCAAAATACTGGCTTGGGGGGGAAGAACTGGGGGGTAACAGATCAGGAAAGGGGCCTGGGAATCACTGTTTCAGACAACTTAAAAGTTCAGAGTAAGTGCGACAGGGCAGCAGGGAAAGCACTCAAAATGTTGGGATGCATAGGGAGGGGTTTTACTAGCAGGAGAAGGGAGATGATCATGCCGCTATACAAAACCATGGTCAGACCATACCTGGAATATGGGGTACAGTTCTGGAGGCCATACTTACAAGGGGGCAAGTACAGGCTGGAGAGGGTCCAGAGAAAGGCAACCAGAATGGTGGGGGAGCTGCAGGGGAAGTCGTATGGGGAGAGACTGGGTGAGCTGGACCTGTACACACTGGAGGAGAGGGGGGATATGATTGAAACATTCAAGTATTTGAAAGACATAAAAAGGGTGAAGATTGACAACATCTTCACATTGAGTGAGAACAAATCCACTAGGGTGCATGCATTCAAACTGGAAGGGGGCAGATTTAGAGGTGACATCATGGGGAGATTATTTACTGAGTGGGTAATGGAGCCATGAAACGGTCTGCCGGGATGGATGGTGGGGGTTGATTCAGTTGACAAATTTACAAAAGTTTGGGATACATACATGGGCCTAACCAACAGGGGACAGACAGGGAATGGGGGGCAGGGGTGTTCTTAGAGGGAGAGAATCGGGCAGACTAGATGGGCCATAGGGTCTTTTTCTGCCGACAGATTTCTATGTTTCTATGTAATCCGAGAACTCAATAAATAAATAAGTGAATGTATCTTGTATAATTCTAGTGAGATGCATTTTATCAGTTTTCTTTAAATGATCTAAAAATGTGTGGCGGCTCTGAATCCCAGTGTGTTTGGTTTTGCAAGTGCTAGTGTTACAAAAATGATAACATATGACAAGTCTTCCACTAACAAAACAAAGCAAAATCCAATACCACTCCATTGCTTCTTTGTAAATGTATAATTAACTTAGTAATTTATTGTTCAAGTTAAACGTATGCTTAATACTGGCATACTGTTCAGAAAACTAAATCATCAAAATCCCAGAAACACATTTTTAACTGTTAACGTACTTAGCATTTATGTCAGGGCCACTAAAACTGGCTCAAATTAGATATTGTCAAAGCTGATTTCATATCTAGCTGGTTAAAACTGTTTGTCCCTAACAGCCTGGCAGTAAGCCTTTTATTCATGTGCTTTGGGTTCCAGGACTGAGAAACACTGTGGTCACAGTTTAAGAATGTAACAAGCTGGTTTAAAAATTGTCAAACTACATATTCAGATTTGTTCACTTTTTATGTCTCATTTACATGCCCACATTCTGAGGTACAAGTATAATCTTATATGACTTTATTATCACAGATGTCTTCATTATGACAGTCAAAAAAGCCTGCTAAGCACCCTGCTTCATAAATGGCAGGTGCTGGACTTTGGCAGCCTTTCAATTTATTGTATAGAGGAACCAACAATTACAATCGGAGGGATGAAAGTTTTGCACAAGTGCTTAAACATAACATTTGAGTGTTGGAAAGTACGTGGTGTTCCTGTAAAACATGAAACATGGTGACATGTTCTTAACTTGTGTGCTTTATTGCCAAATAATGATTACAATGGCTATGACGATAAATGTGGAGTAAAAATGGGACCCTTTCTCGTAAGTTTTTCATGTCTTCATTAACATGAATAGAGGAATAAGTTATGTTGCATATTTTATACAAGAACAGAAGATATTCCATCTTTAACCTTCAGGGACTTGACTCAGAATTTTACAGGATGTTATTATTGGCAGTTTCACAATTAAAAAGATTACACTTCAGAAGACTCACTGTATTTGGTTTCTAATAAGTACCAAATGAATCAAATTATTTAAAAGTACTACATATAAGCTATTCAGTAATAAAGTAGCACATACTGATCACAAAAATGAAAACGTGCTGAGAAAAAACTCACTCTCATTCATTTTTCTACATAATGTATACAATGTGCGTGTCACAAAATACAAAGGTAACATGGTGTGTCTTGACATGAGCTGTAATTAACATTTATATAACAAGTTATCTAAAGGTTAGCTACTTCACAGACATGTTTTCTTGATAAAAATCACACCAGCAGCTCCATTAGTCTGTGCATATTACCTCTGGATTAAATTTACATAAGTAGAGAAGACATCTGCACGGCAACAGACAATGCATTGTGGATAAAAATGAAGCAAGGACTACTTATTTTTAGTGTTCAGGACTGTAGTATGTCACAGCTCCTTAGAAATTAATTCAGAACCACAGCAAAGATACACCCGCCACCTTTGTAAGTATATTGTGCTATATATGCTGTTATCCACTACCCAGAAGGCAATATACAGTACTTGCCAGACTAGGGGTTTGGTGATATAAGGCACTGGTGCTTTGTTATTGCACAGATGTCTCCAGACAGTTAAAATTTATGTCACCCAGTGATAGGAATATTCAAACCCGTTTAGTCAGAGCAGAGCCTAGTGATGGAGTGGGTTGACCAGTATAGCAGAACAAAATCATTCTGCCACTTTGAAAGGCCATGGTCAGACACCACCTACTGCAATGTTATGGCCTCCTCAATACAAAAAGGACAGTGAGGAATTTGAGAGGGTGCCATCAGGTGACCCAAATGATTAGGGTAATGGGGGACAAATGCAACTAGGAGAGACTAGAAGTCCTTAACATGTTAATTCTGGAGAAAAGAAGACTGGGGGGGACATGATCTCATTCTTTCACATACTCAAGGGGATTGACAAGATCGTACATAAATGTTCGAACGGGTGTGCTCAGGCAGGATGGGAGGACACACTCTGAAGCTCAGAGATGGGAAATACAGGCTGCAACATTAAGAAGAATGACTTCTTCCAGAGGGCAGTGAACCTGGGGAATAGCCAACCAGAGGAGACAGTGGACCTGAAGACCATACAGGCCTTCAAGGTAAGCCTACACACATTTCTGATTACCCCCCAATAAAAGTATTCCTGGTGCCTGGTGATCTTCCTTCCTTCTCCTGATCCCTAGTAAGGAAATCCCTGTTGTCTGATGGGCCCCATTCCCAGTCCCAGAACCTGATTCTTTCTGTCTGGTGCCCCCCAAACCCTTCAACTCCCCCACCCCAGTCCATAGTCAGTGGCTGACCCTTACTCTCCAATCATCTCTGTGGCCATTCGGTATCAAGTACTTCACTGATACACAAGCAGGTATACCCATGTGGTACATTTGTGAAAAAGTGTAGAAGCTCTATGATTTTTCATAGATGTCCTGCAAGTAACAAATAGTGATGTACAGTACTTCCTTGTATATCACTACAGTGCTTGCATGTATCAGACAGCTGTTAGCTATGGAAGTCAGCAGAGGGCATTTAAAAGCCATCATTTTATGACCAGTATTGGAGTTTGGAGGGCTCAGGTTGTGGGGTGCCGCTGGACACCAGGGATTGGAATTCTGGTACCAGAAGCAGGAGAGGGTAGCACCAGCCACCAGAGATATCTTTAGTGGGGATCAGAAAAGGGAGAGGGGACTGCTGAAATAAAGGGAATACTTTTACCAGGAATCAGATGAGGGAGGAGGAACCACCAGACTCAAGGGATTGCTTTAACAGGACTGAGTGAGGGAGGGGGTGCCACTGGACGCCAAGATGTTGATGACAGGGAACAGGGTAGGGAGTGGGTATATGCATCATAACATATGCAGACAGGATGAGCTCAGACAGCACAGGCAACAGCCCATCAGATGTGTGGAGCAATTTTACATTTTAATGAGTATTTATGAGCTGGTAAGTATATGATAAGGGGGATATAGTGCTGTGCATAATGAGTAGGGTCATTTGCATTTTTTGTACCAATATAGCAGTTTAGCGCTTGTGCACAATGGTGTTTGCATCTTGCAAACTGCCTAGGGTGAGAGTGTTTAGAGCATGTGTTGACACCTCAGGTTTGTGCTCAGATCAAGGTTACGGTTTTGCTTTACACTGCTTTCACAAGAGGTATTTTTGAAACTATTTTGCGCAGTCCACAGCATTCATTTAAGGTTTCCAATCTATTTCTTGTTGTGCCTCATGCAAACGGTGGAAGCACACAAACCTTTGTGCGATTCTTTGCATGGACTTCCTGTACAGTATGTTGCCCAGTAGGCTTTAACAGCTGTCTCCTCTGATGCAACTATTTCATTGTGCATACTCATGTCTAAATTGTAGATATATCAGGGTGGGAAAAATGAAGAATTAAAAGATGTTATAAAATGGCAAGAAAAACATCTAGAAATTTAATTGGCTGAGAGACGTTGCCTAACCATGCTTTAAATCTTTATAAAACAATCTCCCTGATGTAGTAACCTCTGGCCACTCACTACTTTATGCTGATGACCTGGTCATCTATGCCCACTCTGACAATATCACCAACCTGAATGCTGCCCTTACCACAGACTTCCACTTGGTGCAGCGCTGGCTACACACCCAACGCCTTGTCCTTAACTCCAATAAAACTAAAGCCATGCTATTTGGATCCCACACAAATTAAGAACCTGCCTTCTTCTCTCTCTGTGCCTGACATTAATGGTAACCCTCTGGAGTCTGTTAGCTCTTTTCGCTACTTGGGCATTCACCTTGACCAAAATCTTGACCTAAAGCTGCACATCCAGGAAACTTGTAAATCTGTCAATTGTAAGCTAGGCTGCTTACAGGACTAACTACCTGCTTACCCTGCCGCTAAACTGGCAATTGCTAGAGGAATCCTGTTACCAACCCTCACCCACGGTGCTCCCATCCTAACCATGGCCAGCAAAACTGCTCTGCACCAATGGGACACCACCTCAACAATGTTTGCAGGTATGCGGCTAGCACCACGCCTGAAGCACCATTGTCAGCTATACAAAGACCTGGGCTGGCTATCTCCTCCTCCACCAGGCAATATTACTCTCTGCAACCTTTCGACACCATCATCAGAGCATCAAAGCCAGCTGAGCTCTCAAACTACTCCAACCGGTTATACCTTCACGGGACCTTAGATCCTCTGACAAGTCCTTATTGAATATTCCTCTCGCGACAAAAAGGGCTCGGAGCCTTCAGTTATGCTGCCCCTCACTTTTGAACTTGCTGCCCCAGGGACTAAGAAATGCTCCTTCTCACGATGCATTTAAGCACAATCTCAGAGCTTTCCTTACCTCGATGGACAAATGTGTTTGTTTTGATCCCTCTTGAATCCCATGCTCCTAACCTGTTCTCCTCCCCTCCTCTATTATGTATTATAGGCACTTGCGATTTTTTTATTCTTGGTTGTTTTTTGCTTTTATGTTTCATGTTTGTTGATACTGTATAACATTGTTGTTCTGATGCCAATTGCAAAGCTCTCTAATTACTGCCTAGTCACTTAGCTTGCCCTCGCTCCTGAGCTGTTTTCCCCCACCTTCATTCCTTATCCTGCACCCTCTGTTCCTGTAACACTTACTTTCCCAGCCCCGCTCTCTTCCCTTCCCACTTAGCCATTTCTCCAGTACCCCCTGTCATTACCCCCTCCCTTTGTCCTGCCCCTCCCCTCTCCTGCTCTTTGCCGCCTCACTCCCCCTCTAACCGCCCTCCACTCCCCTCTCTGCCATTTTGGTTCCACCGGCCAGTAACAGGTTGCTACCTTGTACATTAATGCATACTTGCCGCACCCTTCCTACCTTTCTTTTACCTTTCTGCCCCTCTCCCTGCCAGCTTTCCCCTCTTTCTTTTATTCTTCCCTCTTCTCCCTATGCTCAGTCCTCAGTCTCCGTCCCTCCTGCCCTACCCTTACACCTGTCCCCTACCACCTCTCCCCCTAGTTCTCAACAACTGAATACATGTAATTTTATCCTTATTGCTATGCTTGACTACACTGTGTGACTTTGTCCTTTGCAAATGTATCCTGCTCTGTGTAATTTCTTATGTATCCTGCAAATGTATCCTGCTTTGTGTAATCTCTTATGTATCACTGTGTTCTGTAACTGTACCTCCCGGGTCGTGCCTGAAAATAGTCACTTGTTGGCTAGCGCACTTACCCGGTCAACAAAAACTAAATAAATAAAATACATGGTCAGGTGCCGAATCTCATTTTCCTCTCCCCAAAAAACTACTTACTTAAACATATCACTGCTCCACTAAAATGAAAAAAAAAAATGCCAGCAGTCACCGTGCTGGAATTCCTACACTTTACTACCATGATTTTTTATTTATCTGCATTTAACTACTGTATCTGTACACAGTTTTCTATAAAATAAGCTGTACTCCCACACTCACAACACACTATAAAACATTACCCACATATTAAACTTTCAAACCTCTCAAATACTTCAACTAAGTTCTGTGGTCTCTGCATAACACAACACTGTTTTTACTTGGTGCCCTCAGTAACACACCAACACCTCAGTGCAATCACTAGCCTCGTTCATACGGCAGGTATCTGGATTGCTGCTGTCTCCATCTGTTCCACGACTGTATCTGCAGTACTGCCAACCAGCATTCACACAATACGGCTGTGCACTGTTGCAGGCTTGCTTCCTGTGTTGCCACAGTCTTCTGGAAATTGCAGCCTGGTATTCAGCTGGCGTCGTTGTGAGTGGTGCCAGGTGTTCAGATGGCTGCACAAAATTGCGCAAAACACCCACACCACTATGCAATCCCAAGAAAAGAGGGATAATGGTCACAACGAAATGCTACCCAGAAATGGCAAAATGGTGGCATTCAGACATGCACAGCGGCAATGATCTTGCTGCTGTGCACCACCAACAGTGGCCCAGAATTGGCCGTGTGAACAGGGCTACTGTTACACTCTGCATTCCTATGCCACTCCTACACATAATTTAATTGTTAAAAAAAAAAAAAAAAAAAAACTGCTCCTTTTTTTTTTTTTTTTTTACTTACATTCATGCATCTGGTCCTGTTGTACTGTGTGTGTGTGTGTGTGTGTGTGTGTGAGGTGGGGGAGAGCGAGTGATGATACAATTCTACCCACAATAAGAAGCTGCTGCTGCTGCTCATAATCAGCTTCCTGGCCTCATCTGTACATTTTGTGAGGGCTGGAAGAGCGAGGGCTGGAAGAGCGAGTGATTTATGTCTCCACCTGTCTACGATCTGACTGTTTGAGGAAGGATGTGGCAACAAAGAAATATATCTCCAGCTTCCCGGCCTCATCTACAGACTTTGTGAGGGCCGGGAGAGCGAGAAATACTGAACTGGTGCTGTGTCTGTCTGCTATGCAGGTCCGGCCCTGATGGAAGGTCAGTGGTGCAGTGCTGCACAGGAGAGGGACTCAGCGTGTGGCTCCAGAAAAATGACTGCTATACTATTGTGGGGAGGGGGTGTCATGGGAGGGAGACCAACAACACACAGTGCTGCCAAAACAGATGCCTACTTTGCTACTGTTATGCTTTGTTGTGATCTTGAATGGGTGAGGGGAGACAGACAAGGAAACATGGTGCAGCACTAAAACAGAAGGCCAAGCCATTGGTTGTTACCGTGTCAACAGTGCCACCTGTTGGCTGAAATAGCTCAAGTGGTACTATTGAATCAACTCTCATACTAGCTTTTCATTATCTTTTTATCAGTATAATTACACATTTAGCCCCTGAGGAATGCATTAAAATGCTTTGGTGCACACCATGTTGTGACTTATTACTTGCATAAACAATCTATATACAATGTTTATCACATCTATTAATATAATTGTACATTTGGGCATGTGTGAAGTCTGTTTTTATCACCCCAGTATATTGCTTTGTGCTTGTTTTTTTTAAATAATCTTGTGTGTCTTTATTTAGGGCCCCATATTAGTACAAGCTTTTTCACAGCCAATATAATTATTTTTTTTACTTGGCAGTTCCCAAGCCCTGTGGCATCAGTTTTAGCTAAAGACTACAATGAAGCAGAACACAGTGACATCGGCTATGTTTATGTCACTGTGTTCTGCTTCACTGTAGTCTTCAGCTCAACAGATGTCACTGGGTTCTGGAACTGATAAGTAATGTAAAAAATGAATATCGGGTGGGAAAAAGGCAACATTATTATGGGGCTCTATATGAGGAAAACTATAGGAGTATTTCAAAACAAAAAACAAAACAATACACTGGGGTGAAAGAAGTGTCAGTAGCTCAGCAGGTTGCACACTTGCCTCTGAGGCTGGAAGATCGGAAGGTTGTGGGTTCTAGCCCCACACCAGATACTTGGGGTAAAATCCCAATATTGACACTGTAGTGCATCATGAGGGGGGTGCTGCACTCCTGAGGTGCAGTGTTTTGGATGAGACATTAAACTGAGGTCCCGTCTGCCTGTTCTGGTGGTTGTTCAGGTGGACATTAAAGATCCTATGGCACTTCTTGAAAAGTGTAAGGGAATTTACCAGATGTCCTGGCCAAATTTCCCCCATTCACTAAAAATACCACCAACAGCTTAATCTGGTTCAATTTCAGTTGGTTACCATTTGTATCCCCCCAACCCCCTGGATGAGGCTGAAAAAAAAAGGCAGAGTTGTCTAGCCCTCCTTTCCCAGTCAACAAAAACTAAAACAAAAAAAAGCCTTCACACATGCCCAAATTAAAAAAAAAAAAATTTTGAAAAATGTAAACCATATTGTTTATGTCCCCTTTAAGATAGAAAGATTGCTTGTCTACCCAGGTGAATTGGTAAATCATCAATCATGTGTTTTGAAGGTCAGTCATGAGGGATCATTGTTAATCATCAAATGTTGCCATATGATCATCAAGAGAGATTGTGATTTAAGATCAGCATCTAGATCATGATTTAATCATCAAGCATGTAACTTTCAAATCACCAACTGATGAGTATTGAGTAGTTTTGAAAGCTTAAATCAGCATGATGGTGTTTGATGATCAGTAGATGATCAAATGATGATTGCTGATGATCATTGATGACTGTATTCATTTTTACAACTGTAAGTCACATGAGTAATACTTATCAAAATGTTTTGTTCCTCATATGGAAATATGAGTATCAGATATCATCAAAAGCAAATAAATTATAATGTAAATTATATGAAGTCAAGTTTTAATACCTTTAGGAAGAGGAAATGCAATGTTCGATATAGTACAGACATTCACATAACTAATCTGCATATTTCAGTAGCACAGTTTATGAACCGAAACAATAGCAATCTCTATGTTTGAAATATTTTTGCATTGACACTAGTATTTTGCCAACTTTTACAAAAGGCTTTGTGCATTAACCAGGTACTTTTAGAAACTCACCACAGCTATAAAAGGAATCATTTAAAGGAGATATATACACTGATTTGAGCCCTTATAACAGTAGTAAGAAATGAAGCATCAGAGTAAGTATAATTGAAGGTAACGTGTTTGTATAGAGCATATATCATAGCTGATAATACCAGTAAAGATGTCTAAATAGAAGACACAATAAATTTCAAAAGTATAGAAAGAAGATATTTATTGTTTAAATGTATTACAGTCCTCTTGCCCATGGGAAATCATGAAAAATCATGATGATATGCAATCATCATTAATCACAAACTCCATAACATGATGGCTTTTGATTGGCGGCCATTTAACAGTGATTATTAATCATTATTAATCATGATCACAGTGATTTTTGTGAAGCTTGATCATGATCTTTGCACATAATTGATAATGATTATTAATGATACATCATTATAAAATCATCTTTAGCTGGGTAGGGTTTGAAGGATTGCTCAAAGCAGTGCTAGTGTTAGCTTTGCCTACCTCTCTCAAAGCATAACTAAAGGATATGTTGTTTTTTTAATTTAAATACATTTCTTGGCCTTTAAAGACCATGCCAAAGGTACAGCAGTACCACAACTACTTTTAGCAGGCAATCAAACCCTAGGAACACCTTAACCCACAACACCAGGATTTTAGTTAATATCTGTCTTAACATCACATTTCCCTTCTTTTGTGGCTTTGTAAAATAAAAAAAAAAAGTGGAGCACACACCCAATACAAAGCTAAAGTTATTTTGTTTTAATGCCAAAGTGACAGATGAGGTGCAAACTCTCCTATATAGCACCCTACATATGGGGCTTCATCAGGGGACAGGTGTTTGGAAACGCGTTTTATACTACAGTATATACATATTTATATATGACTCATATGCATTCAAAGTCCAACAGCTGTTGTCCAGCTGACAATCAGTGAGAATGTGCATGCTGTAAAATAAGATCCCAAACCAGATATCAAAAGACAATATGTTCAAATTTGAAAACTGCAACCATATACATTATACAGTGTTAAACTGATCACATTAGGTTCCTGTTATAAACAGGTATAGTATATAAATAAAAAGCTTTCCATATATAAAATGGATTGTAGATCTCATACAAGTGAACATGAGAAGAGTCAGGATTCACAGACTATAACCAAAACAGCAGATTTCAACAAAAAGATTTTTATGACAAATTGTCTATATTATTTCCCCTCTGTAAAGGTTTGTGAAATTGTATGCTCCTGTTGCCAAAGAAGAAGAGGAAAAGCAAAAAGAGGTGTGAGTGTGTGTGTGTGTGGGGGGGGTTAAGGATTGGCATAAAGAGGGAGGGGGTGGTTATAAAGGTGTGAAATGGGAAGGAAGAGTGTTTGTTGGGGGAGATTCATTGGCTGCATACAAGTTCAGTGGGTATAATTACCCTTTATGGACTCGCCACCAAACATTTATTGGTGGAAATCAAATTTGGTGTCTCCCATATATGAATCCAAATTTGTCTTAAAGAAATCCAAAGTGGTACTTGATACAATGTTTTCTGGTAGTGTATTCCAGAAATGTACCACTCTTTGTGTGTACCACTGATTTCTCCATTTAGTATTATTTAGGGTACCTTTTAATTTCAAGGAGTGTGATCTAGTATTAACTTTTGACTGGTTTCTAATTAGGCCTATTGTTTCAAGGATTTTATCATTTTTGAGGGCTATGTAAGTTAGACATAAGTCACCGCGTAGTCTTCTGTACTCCATGGAATAAAGACATACAGTTTTTAATCTAGTTTTGTAATCAAGTTCCTTTAATCCACAAATGTTTTTTGTAGCTCTACGTTGAACTTTTTCTGTGAGTTTTTTGTTTCTTAACAAATAAGGTACCATTACTGAAGAGCAATATTCTAGATGAGGCCTAATGAGACCAGCATATAACGGGATGATCACATTTTTGTCCCTGCTTTTTATATTTCTAAGAATGCAACTTATAGTTTTGTTCCCTTTTTTAACAGCAGTAGTTGTGTGTAAATCAAAAGTAAAGTCCTTAGAAAGAGTCATCCCTAGATCTTTTTCATGGTCAGTCATCTGTAAATCGATGTTATTCATTTTATATGTAAAGCATGGTTTGTTCTTCCCTAAATGCATTACTTTGTATTTTAATTCATTAAACAGTAAGTCTTTTTTTTTGACCATTCAACCAAGTGTGTTAAATTGTTTTGTAGATCTAGAGCAGAAGTTGCATCAGTTATTATACTGTCTAGCTTGCAGTCATCGGCAAATTTAGCAAGCCAACATGTGTCAGTTAATGGACTCATGGAAGATATTAGTATATTAAAAAGAACTGGTCCCAGGGCAGAGCCCTGGGGAACCCCACTGGTGACCTGACCCCACATTGAAAGGTGACCTTTTATTGAACCCTGTTGAGTACGGTCTGACAACCATGCATTTATCCAATTTATGATCACAGGGTGTACCCTTAATAGTTCGAGCTGTTTAATAAATATTTGATGGGATACAGAATCAAAAGCCTTTGAAAAACAGAGAAAAATTATATCCACAGACAAATCCTTATCCAGTGCTTCACTGACAGGTTCAAGAAAGTATAAAAGGTTAGTTTGGCATGATCTGTCTCTAACAAACCCATGTTGGTAGATATCCACATAATCTATTTCTGTTAGATGTTCAGTTATTCTTTCTTTAAGTATTCTTTCTAACAATTTACAAAATACTGCAGTTAAGCTTTTTGGCCTATAGTTTTGTGGTAGGCCTTAATTACCGCCTTTATGTAAGGGAATGCCTATGGCCTTATTCCATATTGGGACAGTAGAACTAGCATTCAATGAACAGTTGAACAGTATTGTTAAAGGTCCAATCAAATAATCGTTACGTTTTTAACAAATATTGATGGTATGCCATCAGACCCTGGTGACCCATTGGGTTTTATTCAACTAATCCCATTTCTGACTTCCTGTTCAGAGATCAGAATGAATGGGATTTCAGTAATTTTATTTACTATCTAATCTGTAAGTTTAAATTTAAATACATTTGTAAAATAGTTATTAAAATTAGAAGCTATTCCTGTTTCATTGGTCAAGATGCCTTCAGGGGTATGTAAAGGACCTATTTGGGGGCTATTTTTTTTTAGTGAACCAGTGTAGTTGTAAAAAAGGACTTTGTTGTCTTTTACGGAGATAGCCAAATTCTCTTCTAGTTTTTGTTTTTGCTTTTTAATCATATTCTTACTTTTAGTGGCTATTGTTTTATATAATTTCCAGTTTGATGCAGTGGGATTCTTTTTGCATTTTCTGTACAATTTCTGCTTTTTTTGCTAAGATTTTTTTTTAAGTTATTGTTCCACCATATAGGAGATCTTCTATTCTTGTTATATTTCTTTCTTGTTGGAACCCATGAGTCGATGCAAAACTGAAGTTTATCGTGAATCATGTTCCAAGTTTTTCCTAAATCACAACCTGCAAGGTCCTTGACCCAATTCCATTTTTTAAGGTATTCTATAACACAAGGGTAATTTGCTTTATTAAAGTTTTTAATTACTGTATAGCCATTAATTTCAGAGCAATGTGTAAGATTCATAAATATAAGGACCATATTATGGTTACTGTTTGACAGGGGATGTGTAACTTTAACTTCAGTGCTTACGTCTTCAGTGTTAATAAAGGTTATGAGGAATGGGAGTATAGAAAAAATAGAAAAAGAGGGATGAGAGAGAAAGGAGAGTGTGGTTATAAAGGTATGGAATGGGAAGGAAGAGTGTTTGTTGGGGGAGGTTTTGAGGAATGGGAGTATAGAAAAAAACAGAAAAAAGAGGGGAAAGAGAAAAAAAAAGGTGCAAAAGTATAAAATTATATTAATTCATAAATTTCCAGTATTGGTAACGTATCAAATTGCAGATCCTGAAGTTATCATTTCATAGCCAAAAATGGCTTAAAATCAGTGTCCTTGTTTAAACCAGAAGGCTGCAAGGTACTGAGTTTGAAGATCCAAGAAGTCTCCCACTATAACAGGAGATGGGCTCTGTCTCCCCCACATGGCAGTTCCAAAACATAGTCCATACTCTGAATTGAAAGCCTGTGGGGCTACAATTATGTTGAGCATCAAATTGAACTCCCACAGCATTGTTTTGTTTCCTATTGACAATGGACCTCACATACTCTCGCACTTTCTCCATTAAGGACTGCATGGTGTGGCCTACATAAATGAGGTTGCAGGTACCTTATTTTACCAGTTTAAAGCCATGGTTTTAATGTGAAAATTTGGTTTCCACATGCGGTTATAAATTGAGGACAGCTATAAAATGGGAGTGGCTTTAAATGTGATCAGCCATTTTTGGCAACCAGTTGATTGCTGAGAAAGAGATACGGACAGATGGAGAATGCCCAAGCAAAATTCTTAAGACCTGGATTTCAAACTCAAGGTGACAAAAACGGCTGAGATAGAAGGCACTAGACCCATAGCACTTGCTCTCAAAATAGACAAGAAGCAAGTATGTGAGTGTTGGAAAAGCATGGACAGATTGGAGGAGAGCTCAGAGAAGATGGGTGCACAGAGAACAACAGAAAGTGCCAGCATCTGGATGGTGTTGGTTGGTGTGCAACATTTCATACTGAGGAGGCAAATCTAACAAACTGGATTGCACAGTAAAGGGAACAGCACCTGAGTAACAAGACAGAGCATTGCCCTAAGAGCAGCATCCCTTATTTGTAACCCTGACTTTCAAGGGAGCTGTGACTGGAAGGGGGCAGATTTCTGTCATGGTTGGAGTTCATGATAAGGCAAGAAAACACAGTGGGGCAGAAATTGCCCAAAGGCTATGTCCCCAAAGTCATAGAATTCATGGCCTTTCATGCAAAGCAGAACGCCACCTTTAACCTGCCACTGTCCTGTGCTGGAAACATAGACAAGATGGCAGTTTTGGCAGACATGCAAAAGTGAGAAAGCTGTTAATCTTGTGGGTGCAAAGTCTGTCCCCCTACTCACCAATGGATATGAAAAAGAGTAACAGTATGTTTGTCATCCATGGCTGATAGGCAAATGCTGCCTCCTCTGACAATAGTGAAGAGCAAGAGAGTCCCAAAGGATGTGACCAGTTGAAGTGGGGTAGTCATTGCCATGTCCAGCAATGGCTGGATGAACACTGAACTCACCAGCATGTGGTTACAGACCGTGCGGGGTGGGATCACTTTCAGTAAGAGGCTCCTGGTCTGGGACACTTCTCATTACCATATCAGCCCAGAGATTAAAAAACTGACAAAGAAAAAAAACACACTGATGGCAGCTATCCCTGGTGGCTGCTCAAAGCTATTGTAGCTGGTAGACATTTCCTGAAATGTGCCCTTTAAGGCTTGCTGCAAGGAATGCTATGAGTGGCTGGCCAGTGGTGAACAAGAACTGACCCCCATCAAAACCCTCAAGCACCGTCCAGTCCAAGAAAGGTGGGGTGGGTAAAACAAGCGTGGGTTGCTGTATTGAGGGAAATCATAATCAAGTCCTCATAATCAAGTCCTTCGAAGTATGTGAGATAACATCTGCGGACCCAGACATCAATTATTTCAAGCAGGACAGAGTGGCTAGTGACTCACAGGAGGTGCCAAGCCACCTAACAAGGAATGACACAGGTACTGGTACAGCTTCCAAGTCCATTGCTGAAGATTTTCTGGTGGAGACTGAAAGTGGCTCTGAGGACAGTGAGCCAGACAGTGACTGTGAGCTCGATTAGGCTACTTTTGATTTTACTTGCAGAGGTTGTAATGACTTAAATATACTCATAGTTTTAGCCCATGAATCTGCCCCCTCTATATACTTATTCATGACTCCTATCCATTTCATCCTAGGGGAATCAAAAACTTGGCATTCAAAGATCACATGCAGAATTTCCCATTTACAATTTTCATTACAGTAACATGAAACCACTGGTGCCACCCTTCCTATCCTATCCTATCCTATAGTTTCCTTCTGGATTTATCTGTTCCATTCGGAGTCGACTAAGCACTTTTCTCTGATTTTTATTTTCACAAAAAAACAAATGTTTTTCTGTTGAGGATACATTTTTAATATTTCTATAAAATTCCCCTTCACTACTTTCATGTATTTTCCCCAAATCTTGTGCGGCAAAGACATCCAAAAGTCTCTATATAGCCTGGTTCTTAAACAAATACCTGCCCTTATCCGGTTGTAAAATATAATTATATTTAAGTCCCAGTTTATTTAAAATAGAGTTTAAAGTAGACAGCCATGCCACCGAGCCCCTATATCTTTCTTCACTTTCCTCCATTAAGCAATATTGGGCAAGAGTAGGTGTTCATTATTTATAATTCTATACCAAAAATGTATTGCTCTTTTTCCTATCCTCGTTTTAATAGAATGTACACCAGTTTCTGCTCTTATTATTGCTGTGTGTGTGTACATAGATACGCCCAGTACTTGTTTAAGGAACTTATATTGTATCGATTCCAGTACATTTGTCTCCCCCAATTCTCCCCATATCTCTGATACATAGAGCAACTGTGCATTAATCTTTGCTTCCAAACATCTGACTTGTGCAACATATGAATTTTGTGCAAACATGTTAGCAAACCTTGCAATTCCCTGCACCAGTCTTATATTTTTTCCCTTATTTTTTGTACTTGTGTTTTCCAACTCAAATTCTTCAAGAACCATAACCCCAAATAACAAAATGTGTTTACTGCCTCTAATTGTTTATCTCCTATTAACCACTTCTGTACTTTTGGATTTGGGTTCAGATTTATATCTCCATGTTCAAAAACCATAATTTTTGTCTTCTGTATATTAAGCTCCAATTCAGTCTTCCTCAGTGAACTAACTACTGAGGTTAAGGCTTTTTTTTATCCTAAGCTGGGGTTGAGACATAATGATTGCATCATCCGCATACATAATTTTTATAGGTAGCTGCAATATTCTAGGTGGGAAAGTATCAATTTTTTGCAATTTTTCCTCTCACAGTTTCAGTATATATATTAAAGAGAATTGCTGTCAGCATGCAGCCTTGTCTTATCCAGTACTCAATTTCCAAAGGTTCTGTACATGCACCCATCTTTACTGTATCTAATTACAACTTCCGTGTCTTTATATAATAATTTAATCATTTTAATTAATTTTTTATCTATACCCTTATCCAAAATTTCCCACATAAGCTCCCCATTAACACTATCGAACGCCGCTTTAATATCTATGAATGCCACATATAATTTTCTTCCATTTTTCTTTACATACTTGTTTACTATATGAATAAGTGTAAAAACAGGGTCTAAAGTCGATCTTTGCTTTCTAAACCCAGCCTGAAAAAGAGATACAAATATTGTTTTCTTCTACCCAGTGTTCTAGCCTTACCAACAAGAGTCTGGAGAAGATTTTAGAGGTTATGCTTAACAAGGTGATTGGTCTATAGTTACCCGGATCTTCTATAGGTCCCCTTTTATGTATGGGAACAATCACAGCGACAGCCCAGCTATCCAGGATTTTTTCCAATCTCGCCATGTCATTAAACATTGGGGTTAATATTTCTGCCCACCATTCCATATCTGACTGATACATCTCTGCTTCTATCTCATCCAGGCCTGTGGCTTTATTATTCTTTTGATCCTTAATTGCTGCCACCACTTCTCTTATTGTAAACTCATCCCAACTTTTGTTCACCGAGGTGTTTCCTTCATTATCAGCATTATTTCTCATAAACTCCACAGGCTTCTCATCTGTCCTATATATTGTTATAAAATGGTTAACCCAAATCTCTGGGGTAATATAAGCCTCTCTATTTTTTCTAAGATTATCCGTACCATGTGCCACTAAGTTCCAAAAAGACTTTGTGTCCTTTTCCACTATTGATGTCTGGAGAGCATGCCACAGATCACTGGAATATTTTTGTTTTTTTGTATTTATTGTCATCCTATTCATACCTTAAGTTTATAAAAGCTACCCTGTCTTGCAGTTCTTTTGTATTTTTCATTCTTTTCCCCTGCTTCACTATTCTGGCCTTTGCAAAAACACAATCTCTGTCAAACTATTTAGCCCTTCCATTTTCTTTCAGATTCTTCCTGACAGTCCTACTTTCCTTACCTACTTTTAGTTTATCCAAAATCATTTTTCACACATCCCAAAACATTCTTATGTCCCTAACATGGGACTCAAGATTTTCCATTACTTTTCCGTTCTGCTCTACACAGTCTTTCCCTTTTTCCTGATAATATTTGATACTTCTCCTTTTTTGTTGTAGGAGAGACTTTTCTTGCATCAACATTTGACCTTTCCCTTTAATCTCTTCCGTCCATCTTATTCTCTTCCTATTACACACTTGCATATATTCATTTACCATGGACCTCCTTTCCATATGCTCTATTCTTAATTTCCCTGTTAATGATGGATCTATACTTAGAGTGAGAGGGAAGTGATCACTGTCCCATATTTCCAAAATTCTCATTTTGGTTATGAAAAAAAAGGAATATGCATCAACTATGAAGTAGTCCAAAACACTAACTCCCTTAATTCCCATATGGGTACACTTTCTCTCTCTATCTCCTACAGCTCTACCATTCAACATCCTCATATTAGTCATTTTTAACACATTTAACAAAAGTTGTCCTTGTTTATTAATTTTTAAATCCAGAGACATCCTTATAGGAATTCCTAAGGCATAATTCAAATTCCAATCATTACATGGATCTTCAATTTGTGTCCCAACTCTTGCATTCAAGTCACCACCCATTATGATAGTAGTTCCTGGGTATCTTACTTGTAAATTTAATAACACTTTTTGCAAGATTTCCATTCTGTTAGTCATTTCTTTCATTTTGTCCTTAGGGACCAAATAGACATTCAAGATTACACAAATGGGCATCCCATCCCTGGATAGTACAATACCCAAAATGTTATGTATTTCATTCTTTACAGTACATTTTGCTTCTACCCCAAGTCAGTTTTTAAAAGGTTACCTATCCCCTCGGAGGGCCTCCCATATCTGGAAGTTTTTTGTGCAGTAATCCCCCAGGTCTGGTATCCCTCAAAATAATGCCCCACCTGATTAGATATCCAGGTTTCCTGTAAAAGGATAACCGCAAATTTAGAAATTGAATTCCACCAACTCATATCCTTCATTTTGTCCCCTAGTCCCACTATATTCCAAGAGATTACTTCAAAATCTTTACTCGTGGGTGGGGGGGCAATCTTTTTTCCCTTTACAGTCAATTAAGAATCACTTCCGGTTCCAATGGATAATACCTGTTTCCCCTTGTAATATTCATAGAAGAGGTGCCCAAATCTATTACAGAACAATCAGCAGATGTCAATATCAAACATTTTGGTTGCCCTCCTCTGAACAGCCTCCACTCTGTCTATGTCTTTGAGGAGATGGGGTCTCCAGAATTGCACGCAGTACTCCAGATGGGGTCTTACTAACTGTTTGTAGACAGGGATAACAACTTCCTGTTTTCTACTGTTGATGCCTCTCCCTATGCATCCCAGTATCCCCTGGCCCTCCTTACTGCCTTCTCACATTGCTTGCCCATCCTTTAGGTCATCTGATATAATTACTCCTAGGTCTCTTTCAATTTTTGTTATTAACTCACCCTGCATTGTGTACTCTTCCCCTGGGTTTTTGTTTCCCAGATGCACTACCTTGCACTTCTTTACATTGAATCTGAGCTGCTATGTATTTGACCATTCCTCCAACCTTGCCAAGTCCCTTTTCATTCTTTCCACCCCACCTTGTGTATCAACCCTGTTGCAGAGCTTTGTGTCATCTGCAAAGAGGCATAGCTTTCCTTCCAGGTGCTCTCCACTGTCACTTATAAAGCTATTAAAGAGGACCGGTCCCAGTACCGAACCCTGCGGTACCCCGCTAGTTACCCTCCTTTCTTCACTGTGGACTCCGTTTACTATTACCCTTTGCGTCCTGTTGTCCAGCCAGTTTTTTATCCAGGCTACAACCTTGGGACCCACTCCAAGGCTGGCTAACTTGTATATTAACTTATCTGTTGTAACAGTGGGTGATCAGAAAGTAATATCTGCATTTTAATTGGGGAAGAGATTAAAGGTGCCAGGCTCGAACTATGAATTCTTAATACTCCCCTCTTCCCCACTAAATCAGTCTGATTTCCCAGGGCCAGTAAATAACTCATTATTTTTTTCCCCCTTGATATTCATACTATTCCTTTTCTTATTTTGTTGTTCTTGCTTTTTTTGACTATGGGGTTGTTTGTTCTTATTTTTTTTTCCTCTTTCACTTTTAAACTGTCTTGTCATCATGCTACTAGCACTTTTCAACTTTTACTCTCAAAATGGGCACAGAATACCACAGAGGCCAATTCAAATAACAAATATCCAACACTCTCACAGTTAATAATCACACATCCGTTTCCCTTTATAAATCCACCCTCCTTTACAGTCATTTTTCAAAGTTATTAGCACTAAAGTAGCTGCACAGTTGCTATAAATTAAATCCTGCATGATATTTCATACATAGTTCTTATTCTCCAGTACGCTTTCGCTTTTCCATTCTCCTCCTTCCACTTTTTGATGTATGTCCGACTTCTTTTTAAATTACTCCAGAAGTTTTTCACTGATCACAAGTTAAATACAAGTTGAGTCTAAATTCTTCCCCCAAGTGAAGTTCACACTCTTCTGGACCTTCTATCTTTATAGTCCTTCACGGCCAATGCCCCAAACCTTGGTTCCCACTCCAGCATAAGCTCCAGTCAACCTCTCTTGCCCCGTGAGCCTTACGCGATTCTTCATGCCCACCCTTTATATAGGCCTAGAGCGGCACTACAGTGGAAACAAAAAATAGTGGAAATAAAAATCCCAACCTCTATGCACTCATTTATTTCACACAGAGGAAAGAAAACAAATCGTTCTGCTTTATTCTACTCTGTTCTACATTTCTTGGGGGAGCTAGCTCGAGGTGTAAAAAACATTTCTTGTTGGATATTTTCCACTTAGTTAACCAACCCCCCTTCCAACTAAAACATTAGCTGTGTTAGCTACAGATATAACACAGAGTTCCAATAAAGTGCAGCTTACTTGTCCAGACGTTCCTTTAGTATTTCTTATTCCCCCCTGCCGGGCTCCTCACCAAACCAAGCCACAGCTTGGCGATTTGGAGAAGGAAAATAAGCAGAGCTTTGGTTCAGATTTTCAAAGAACGCTCTTTTCAAATAAGTCGAGTGGCGCCGTTCAAAATAAAACAACTAACTCGAGCAGAGCCAATCAATATAACGTATTCACAGAAAACCACACCGTTTAGATACATAGGCTAAAATGTTTCCGAAAATCAGCCAAATTCCAGCCGGCACTCCTCACCGCCTACACAACATCAAAGTATACCTTCAGGTTTGGCCTCTGACGTCAAGTTACATGTCTATGCTTAAATAGGGTACACTTGACATGTGAGCTCTACTTTGGTACCAATTATTTAAAATCAATTTGTTTGAAATACTAAAAATATAAAAAATATTGGATATCTTACATCCTTCATTCTGCACTTGCTTATATTATAAATAAATTGTATTAAAAATCACTTCCATATGTTCCATATACTCCAGGGGCCCCAAAAATACTTCAAAAAAATAAAAAAATAAATTTTAACACAACTCCACACTTCCTTTTCATATTCATAAAATCCAAGAGACTACACAGTTTAATCTGCCCCCAGTTTTGTAGCGAGACATCATATCCGTTGAAGTGCACTCTCTCTCTTCTCTACCATGTCTGACAAGCCTCTGTCCCGCTCTGTGCTGGAGCTCATCTGGTCTTCAAGCTTTAGACATCGGGCTTCAGGGCCTCTCCATCTCACCTCCACCAACAGAACGCGTCTCAAGGCGGTCTAAAACAGACCTGCAATGGAACAAAAAAACAGTGGGAGAAGAGCTGCATGCCGGAGACCACAGCAAACTTTGCAAATGCTAGAGACACACGGTAGGCAACAGTGGCTTACCTTTTCTAAAATAAATACAAACGTTGTCTCCTAAGCAAAGGCAGTGATTGTAGTCAAGCATTAAATCAGCGGCAGGTCAGCTCCTCCAAGATCCATGGTGGACCAGTCTCTGTCTGAATCCTAGTTCAGGGCCCTGGGTAAGGATTTTTACTTTTTCCTTTACAGATCCCTCCAGTCCATTGATTGTGATCTAGGACCACCGGTAATTTCCAATTTCATTTGTCTTGTCTTGACACTTTGGCTTACCTTTCAGAAGATTTGAATACATTAATTGTCGCTGCTGTCATAGGCCATTTTTACCACAGTTGCTGAGGAGCCTCTCTCATGGAAGCCGATTGTCCTCATCCTAGCTTCCCCTTTCATAAGACTTCCTTTCAGAAGAATTTTGTTCAACTCTTAAACATTGATCTTAGGGCAAGCTGTCAACCAGGTTCTGTGGGTGAGAACTCAGTGCTCTGAGCAGAGTATTTCCTGCTATTGGGTTTCTATATGAAAAATATATATTCCTCTCATTTCAGCTGATCCCAAGTTTAATGTACAGGTATTCAGTCTCAGTAATGTGAGTGTTCTACATCCATCTGAGGTTACATTGATTATCATTGAGCCAGTTTACGAATGTTGAGTATTCTGGGTATCTCCATCCCAAATACAATATCATCAATAAATCGAAACCATTTTATTATGTGTCGGTGGTGGGGGTTCCCAGTATCCATAACCACCTTCTGCTCCCAGCTCACAAGAAAAACATTTACACATAGTGGTGCTAAGGATGTACCCATAGCTGTCCCTTGTGTCTGTAAATAAAATGTTTTATCAAAATGGAATTATGATGTAAAACAAAAGAGAGTAGGGTCAAAATAAAAGTGCATGGGGAATTCACCATGTCATGATCTGTATAAAGGGCTTCCACGATGGCTTTAATACCTTGCATGTGATCAATGATGATATAAAGGGACACAATATCAGTTGTGAGTCAGCAGTATTCTGCTTTCCACACTAGGCACTCAGTTTTAGAAATTAGGTCAGATTGGTCCCTACTATAGCTATGGGCCTTTAGTGCCAATCTTTTCAAAAAAACTGCCCACATATCCAGAGGGCTCCTCACTGAGCAACCCAATGTCAGACAAAATGGATCACCCAGAAGAGACCGTCATGGACTTGTGGACTTTGGGAAGCATATGGAATGTTGGACAAATTGGATGTGCTGTTTTTAGATAAAATTCACCTCATTTTATAACCCCTGGAATCTCCCACTTATGCTTATCAACTACAGTCATTTCCTAGGAATGAGTAGCCCCAGAGATTTGGAACTTTAGAATGAAGTTCAAGCTCTGCTGAGTGGTCATGCTCTCCCCTGCTTTCCAACGTCAGATTTATTTACCTGCTGAAGAGAACAGTTTCCCCAAAAGTCATCTCTAAGCTTCTGGCCAGTTTACGGTTCATCATTATGATTATTTAAAGTGTTTTTTAAACGTATTTCTTGATACTGTGTATTAGTTAGGGTGTCATTTTATTGTATTTGTGAATTTCGCTGTTATTTCTCTCATTCCCTGTTGGTTCCAAGGAACCGGAGAAGATCATTTCTCAAGGAGGTTCCTACTTTTAGGGAACTGCAATATTACGCTTTAAATCTTCATAAATAAACAGTTTTGCAGTAAATGCTTTGCGGTTTTAGTCTAACTTACGTACTTTCTGTCTTTTGGGAATCAGGATGAAGAATTGTTATATAATTCTTGAACCTCTTTGAGGTAACCTTTTATAATGCAGTTTCTCTATTGAGGCACTAGACTGCAATTTGTATTAATAAGCCCTTCTTAACATTATGGGCTTATTGTTGAGCTCCTTTTAAATCTGGGAACTGGAAATGTCTTCAAGGCCATCAGTGTTTGGCATGATTGACAGACCAAAAAAACAAGCCAGGACCTACAGGCTTTAAAACTGTACTATTTGCTTTCAGCTGCTGTTAAAGGCAGAGTGTCATGATCTTTATTTAATGTGCCTAAGTCCAGACCACATGTTTTTGAATTGTGAGCTCTGTAAAAAGTTTTGCCCTAAAACACAAAAGAAAAGGTCTTAAAAAAAAAAAAAAAGACATTTTATAGCTTCTTAGTCTGCATCATCAAATGGCTCAGATGAGGGTCCAGTCCATCAAAATAAGCAGCAGTCTCTATCAAAATGGACAGAAAATAAAGATAAAAGTTGCAAAGAGTGGTACAGAAACCAGCGTGTCTGAAAGTGGGGGAAACCTGAATAAAAAAAAAAAAAAGAAAAACATGTCTGTGTCCCTCCTCATGAAAAAGTAAAGAGCTGCCAGTTGACCTAAAAGAAATGCCCTCAGTAGAGAACATTACAAAAGCGTGACAATATTTCCAGGATTCCCAAGCTATGGGAAACCGTATTTATATGCCTGCTACCCCCCATAGGCACATTTCAAATCCCCCCCTACAGGCTTTTGTTCCATTCCCAATTCCTGTGGTGGAGGAGGTTGAAATTACTATGACGATGAGGAGAAAGGAGAACTCCTGGAACCAGATGATTTCCTGAGCAATAATTTGAGACTTTTCCTAGGCCTTCAGAGGACTACACCTCTCATTATACTTTTGTATGGCACATGGTAAACACCCTCTACATCCTCTCCAATGAGACTGAGGAAGATGCAGAGGAAGTAGAACTCAAGGATATGATAGGACTAGCTCCCACAAGGAGGCTGCTTCTTCCCATTCATAAATCTCTCAAGAAAGCCACAAGTAAAGTCATGTCAGCACCCACCGTGGCTGCTGGCATTGACAAGAAAATTGAGAAAACTTATTAGGTGGATAGGCAGGGCTCTGAGTACCTGTACTCCCACCCTGATCAAGAGGGGGTGGTCCAGACTGCCAACTGTGACAAGATCTGAGGTACCCCTCTCCTCACAGTCTCCTGAAAAAGATTCAAGGAAACTGGATAGTATGGCCAAAAAAGCAGAAACATCAGCTTCTCCGACCCTGTCAGCACTCAGTTAAGACCCTGTTTCAGTCTCAAGGAAAAACGAGTGCTCCATAACAAGGAATTTAACCATCTGGAAAAAATGTTATCTAGCACAGTGTGCTAATGTAAATTAGACAGTGGCACTGTGTGGTTGGTGTGTTTTTAGAAAAAAATAATCAGCAAGGCATGAAATGGATAAACGAGCTTCTTGCCTCTGTGTTTTGAATGTCAGTGCTCATAGAAAAGTTTACCTTAGCGCACTGTGCTAGGTGATTTTAAGTTAAAACAAAAGTTAAGCTTAACATACAGTAAGTTAAAACAAAAGACCCAGGGCCCAGTTTTCAAAGGTTGACACAGGACTTAAGTCAAGCCCTGCATCACCCCCAGTGTTTGACACAAGTGCACCAAGCACATTGCCACAACTTGTGCCCAGTTTTAGTACATCTGGAGTAGTTGTGACATTTTCCGCAAGCTCCATAAAAAGGGTCCCCAAATGGTGCTAAGTTAGACCGGGGGCAGCTGGTCTAACTTGCGGCATTTTGTGCACCCGACAGAAAATGACAGTTGCCACCATAGGAATGCCGCAAGCCCCCTGCACCATATGTTTGGCACACCAGGGACTTGCGGCATCCACTTCTCGTTGTAAAATTGGGCCTCCAGTGTATTAAGTTACATATGCCATAACCAGTGGCACCCCAATGAGAAAAGCAATTCAGAGTCTGTGAAAGTGATTAGGCTGAGCTGCTAATTTTGAATTTATTCATGTCTGGGAGATATGTGGCTGTCTGCATTAGCTGGCTCCCCACCAATTACCGGTAGATTGGCTGGGGACTGCACCTTATTTAAAATGAGTCAGTAAGGCAGTGCAAGTACATTGGCTGGGGATTGCACCTAAAGTTAGCCAATCAGGCAGGGCACCATATTTTAAAAGGGAGCACCTCTGGCTCCTGTTGCATTTCAGAATGAGGCCTCAATCGATCATAGATTCAGCTTGTCAACTGGTGGCTGAGCTTACTTTCACAGCAGAGCTCTGATATGAAAAACCAAGAGACCCTCCGCTCCCCTTTGGGATGTAATAAGTGAGTAGGCATTTAAGGCAGAAAGCATATTGTAGCAATTTACTGACTTGACAATTTTGGGGAGGAGTCAAGGTGTGCACTGGGTCTTTTGTTTTAACTTATGTATGCCAGAACTAGTAGCTCCCCAATGAGAAAAGCAGTTTAGAGTTTGTAAAAGTGATTGGGTTTAAGCTGCTAATTTTGGATTTTTTCATCTTACACATCAGATGGCAAAGACAGGTTAGTCGCCTTACAACCCAATTTCAAGGTTTTTCAAAGGCCTAAATCACATGTACCCTCCTATGAGGGGACCCTGCCCCACCCTGGGACCTGAATATGTGAGCCTATGACCACTGCTGTGCTAAATTACGTCACCTGAAAAACAATTTCCTAGTGTATATGACATCTGCTGAAAGGATAAGAAAGCTACAGTCCCTCTGCACAGATCCTAACTACGTAATTTTCCTTAGGGACATGGTAGTCCTGAGGGCAAACAGGAAATTCCTCCCAAAAGAGGTGTCTGAATTCCAGCTGAACCAGTCAATTGCCCTTCCTGTTTTCTTTACAGAAAAGTCCAGCTCATGGGTGCAAAAGCTCCACTGCCTGGATGTCAGAAGGGCATTGAGCTTTTACCTGGACCACACAAAGAACGTCAAGTCTGTTAGCACTCAATGGTTCATCACTTATGGTGAAGACAGTAAAGATAAACTAGCATCCAGGAGAACCATTTCTTATTGGTTACTTTCTTACATACAGTTCTGTTATGACAGAGCTGGTAAATTGCCACCTATAGGGCTTAGAAAACACTCTACAAAAGGCATCTCTTCCTCAGTGGCAGCATCAAGGGGTATCTCCCTGCAAGAGATTTGTAAAGCAGCTACTTGGAAAACAGTACACACTTTTACAAAGCAGTACTGTCTCTGGACATACATCCTAGGAGAGATGCCAACTTTGGCACTGCTGTCTTGCAGAACTTTTTTTTTTTTTTTTATAGTTAGATTTTATTCATTTTAAATGATAAAAACAAAGCTCACCACACGATTAGGAAATAGCACAAATACAATGCAATTAGAGTAGACAATGCAGGATTTAAGTATCTCCTAATATCGTCCAGGTTGGGGGGGATCCCAACCTAAATGTTCAAGTGTAGAACGCTTTAATACTGTGTAACAATAGCCTAAGAGTTCATGGCTAGTCTCTAAAAGTCTTTGAGAAGAGCTGGCCCAGTGGCTTTGAGGGTTAAGGTGCTGGACACCACACCTTGTACCACACCAGCGACCCGAGTCTGGGAAAGAGCCTGGGTTGTCAGGGGTCAGTGTGGGTGGGAGGGCGAGAAGCAGGGTTGAGCTGCATCGAGGTGGCCCTCCTCTGTCAAGGAGGGATGAGGGGTTCCCCGGCCCTTGGCTGCCACCTGGTGGAGGACAGGTTGTAGTTCAGGCTACGGGGGGGGGGCAGGCAATTAGCCAGGGGTGGGGCAGAAGGGTCCAGAACTGGCTTCACAGGATGTGTGTGTGCCATGGTCCTAGAATGAGTACGGAGAAGATGGGGGAGGAACACTAAACTGCATATAAAAAAAAAATATTTGAGAAGCCAAAGAAAAAAGTCCCAACATGCCTGCCCTAACAGAAGGGGCATGGTGCCATGTACATCAGTGCCGTAGGAAGGCATTTTGGTGCCCTGGGCAAGAGGCAAATTTTGCGCCCCCGCCCCCCAGAAAAAAGCCTGGGGTCTGGGGCCGCAAAACTCCCAGAAGCTCTGAGGGGTTTACATGCTCTGTGGTGAGTGTTAGGGCTTTTCTTGAAGAAAAAACATACTTTTGTTACATGTTCCCTACCCCTGATTTCAAGGAATGTTTTGCTCCCATGGAATATGAGATGTGGGAGACTCTGGCTGGCTGGTGTCAGAGAATGCAGCCGCAATTGTTGTGGACAAGTGGCTGACCAACAATGCCATCAATCACCCACCCTACAAGCATTTTTAAAATATACTGGGAAAGGTTGACACATAAAGCATGGGCTCTGGGGGCCGGAAGGCCCCCAGGAGCTCTGAGGGATTTGCTTGCTGTGTGGTGAGTTTTGGGGCTTTTCTTGAAAAAAAAAAGTACTTTTGTTACACGTTCCCTACCCCTGATTTCAAGGAATATTTAATTTGCTCCCATGGAATGTGAGATATGGGAGACTGGCTGCCTAGCATCAGAGTGCGCAGCCGCAAGTGGACAAGTGGCTGACCAACAGTGCCATCAACCACCCACCCTATCTGTTTATCATCAGCCTAGTAGGGTAGCAGCACCACCAGGCAGTGGTAGTAGTGGTACTGGTACACTGTACTTCCCGGGTCGGGTGGATCCCTCCATTTTTGTTTGGGAGGGAGTGAGTCAGCAACTGGACTCCAGTTACTGACTCATTTCCTCCCAAACAAAACCGGGAACCCCCACCCGACCTGAGAAGTACAGTGTACCAGTAATACCTTGTACCATGGGGATGGCGCTGCTACCCTCTAGGCTGATGATAAACAGTCAGAAAATGTAATTACTGGAGTCAGGTGACACCGTCACCACACTAAACTGAAGTGACTACTGGACTGACTGGCTGGCTTTTTCTGGGACTGGGCCGGCCAGCCCGCCAGATGGTGATAGTCAATTGTGTACAGTTACAGTATTATTCTGCTGTCTGCTTAGCTCCCAGAAAAGCCTACTGCACCTATTTCTTAAAGAGACAAAACAATGTTCTTCAATAAGCCTGCTACCCCATACAGTACAATGACATATTACTTCATCATGACGTGTCTCATTTCCCCATGACCCCATGAGCACTGTCTGTAAATTATACTACATGACTGATGACTGCATACCGTCCTTCCCAGCTGACTGGTCCCCCAAGTCAGCTGGGAAGTATGCAGTCATGCATGCAGTGTAATTTGCAGACAGTGCTCCCCCTGATAAGGGTACCTCATCATGACATAAGGCACATAATATGGAAAATAATCTCATTAATCTGTGAATGAATAAATTCCTTATGACAGGACAGTGGACTAGAACAGGCTTGACTGATACACACAGACACTGTAATTTGTTGAGGTAATAAAAATGCTATTTCCCATCACATACATTCTAAGACTTTGAATTTATATCTATACATTTAAACAAGAGACTCAAGGGAAAGGCATTTTTATTACCTCAAAAAAGCTGTGTTCTGTTCTACTGTTTTGCGCTTGTGCCGTGGCCCATAACCATCCATAATAACTTTATTTGCTAATATTCATTGTGTGCCCTTTACTGTCCTAGCCCCTAGCCCTGGCTAACAGCCTGCCTATCACTGTCACATGATTTTATTTGCTAATATTCATTGTGTACGCCCTTTACTGCCCTAGCTCTGGCTAATAGCCTGCCTATCACCGTCATATCACAGACACTGCAGACATCATGATTCCATCCTGGGCACTCCAACTTTAAAATGAGGGGTAAAGGGGTTGCCACCTGCCTGCCTTAGTGCCTTGCACTTAGGCAAGACAACTCAAAAGCCAAAGTGATTCAGCACTAGTGTCAGCAAACCAGGCCAGTTATTTATTTGCTAATACTGTGTGCCTTTACATCCCTAGCTTAGACTGTAGACATCCTGATTCCATCCTGGGCACTCCCACGTTAAAATGAGGGGTAAAGGAGTTGCAGCCACCTGCCTGCCTTAGTGCCTTGCACTTGAAGACAACCCAAAGCCAATGATACATCAGGCCAGGCCAGCAGCCTTTAAAAACTGCCTACAGTACTACTATGGTACGGGCCCACTGCCTGGCCACCCACCAGGCCATCTGCCACCACTACCTGGACATTAGGAATTAAAGCAGTGCCAGCTGCAGCGAGGTTTGGGCGCTTGTGTGCCTGGCTGGGACTGGGACAGGAGCCGAGCAATCCGAACAATTTGGCAAGAAAAGAAGACAGAAAGTTAGTAGTCAAGGCAAGGGCAGGCGCTCCAGTTTGTCTGAATGGTGCATTCGGACTAACGTGTAACGGAGATGGAGAGAGGCTGTCTTTGCTCAGCCTCTCTGTCTCCATTACACCGTTAGTCCGAATGCGCCACTCAGACAAACTGGAGCTCCCGCCCTTGCCTCGACTACGAACTTTCTCAGCAAACACATGGGCAAGGCATGTCTCTGTCTGAGTCACAGAAAGTAATGTAATGTGTTCTTCGTTCTTTTCTCCATCTCTGGCAAATTCGATTCTATCACAGTCAAAAACCACTAAACCGGGAGCAGGCATCTGCCTAAGCCTGCCTGCTGCAACACCAGAGACAAAACATGTTTTTTTATTTTTTCAATCGGAGGAGGATGGCCGGACAGACGGAGAACCCCTGCCCCCAACAGTCAGGCAGTTTTTTCAATGCAAAAGTTTAAATACATTTGAAAGCTCCTTAGTTGCTACCTGTTCCCCGCCCCACCCACCCGATCAACAGACTAGTCTAGAAAATGATGCTGCCAGTGCTTTAATTTCATTTGAGTTATGGCTTACCCCTTACACAAATAAAATCACCAACAAAGACTCCGAGACAAGTTCTTCTGATCCTGACCCCTCCTCAGTCACTCACTCAGATCTACTATCCTCCTTTGCTGTTTTTTTCTGTTTCTCATCTCTCTCTCTCTCTCTCTCTATCTAACTACTACTGCCTCACTTTTTCACCACATGCTCCGCAAGTCCAGCCGCTCCTTTTACAGGACCATGGTGGCACGGGCGCCACTGCACTGTGTGATTTTTTTTGCTTGAGACAGCAAGGACCACCATGTGACCACCTCCCCCGGCTGGTCGCTTTGTGAATGCGCCCCTGCTGTCGGCTTCAGTCGATACCCTTTTCTAAAAAATTAAAGCTGTAGCATGCGCAATTGAATAAGTCAGTCAGGTTAACTGCACCCCACAGAGGCATGCACCTGGGCGGTTGCACCACCCGCCCCACCCTTCCTATGGTACTGCGGTACAAAAATACAATGATCAAGGGAGGACAAGAAAATGGGAGAAAAGCAAGGGAAATGAGAAGTCTTAGCAGTTTTGTGTATACCTGGTTCATGGAACATACTGTAGTTGAAAAGAAGTATTCTCACATCAGGATGGTTAATGTTTAGACATTCGATGTACTCTTATAAGATGATGTTTTGTTTTGGGCAAATAATGTATCTGAATTGCAGTCTGTTCTGAATTTGGTATATTTTGTCTGACTCTTATTTTGACCCAGGATATGTCCGTAATTTATCTTCTTGAATTAAAGTGGTACATTTATGAACAGTTTCCATCATAGTTCGACAGTCCATGAAACCATCTTTTAAATGAGGTATTCGACTCCTCTGCAGCTGGCAGCAGTCCAGAGATATCAATGACTATGTCTATCCCATACTGATATTATAATTGCCACCTCTTTTAGGAACTTGTGATGCCGCTGACGATCAAGATGTAGCTAATCCCATGGCAGGCAAGCACATCTTGATTGTAACTGACATCACAATATTCTAAAAGATGGTGGCAGTGTGCTTCTGTGTAAGTACTGCGCACTAAACGATTGTGCAACTGGAGCTCTTTCAACATGGGGCAGACTTAATCATCAATATCTCTGGACTGCTGCAAACTACAGAGGTGCTCAATACCTCATATTGGACTCTGTGCATTACCCAGCACAAAGCCTATGTGCCATGTAGGCTTCCCTTCATCAGGTAGCCACTCATTGAGGGTCATGTGGACCCCGGTGGCATTCACAAAAGGGGCATGCACCCTTCCCCATTCATTTGCACAACAATTTGTGCGGACAGTCTGGGGAGTGGCCAGGAGGCATACCCACACTCTGGGCCATTCACTAAGGCATGGAGTGCTGGGTGAGGAGGGACACAGGCTATGCAAGCAGGGTTCTTGCTGTAGCTGCCATGCGTCCCCCATGAAGAGAACCTGCCAGTCATGGTGGAACTTAAATCCCTCCTTTCTATGCTGCCCCAGCCCTCTGGTCAGGCAGAGAGGGCTAGGGGCAGCCATCGGGGCAATCACATGATATATGATCCATCTTGGGATGTGCAGTCTCCCACAATCCCCTGCTCTGCATACAGCAGGGGATCCACTTCAGTCCAAGGTGGGCACATGATTGGATGCCCACCTGTGGCCGCTGATCCTCCCCCATGCACCAACACCCCATGGGGGGATTTGGACCATAGACAGGAGACATGCTGTGGCTGGCAGTCATGGATGCCATTCCCCATGTGTCTGTCCAACGGTGTGGACATGCCCAGGATGGGTATGTGCTTATCATACATACCTAGCCTGTCTTGGTACATAGGCACCATTCAGAGCTTGTTACGGGCTTTAAAACTATGATGGGCACTGCTTATAAAAGTTCCCCATTGAATATGTGGTAATGCCTTTACTTAAAATTCACCTGAGTCTTTGCAGGTCTGGTATTACTAAACCAATACTGGTAAGTGTATGTGCATGCACACACACGTGTTTGTGTAGACATGCACAGTCATAAGATGTATGACTTGAGGGCCCTGAAACCATCAGCTTGAGGGAACCCTCAAAACTGTAAGGTCGGCCCTGGCTGACCCGAACTTAACAGTGTATCCACCACAGCTGGCTGCCTGGGAGTCGGGACAAGAGGGCAAAAAAAGCCTGAGACTGTGGTATCAGTCACCCATGTGGAGCCTTACCCTTTGTTTGTGTCACTGTACCACTAGAGTGAGTCCTACCAGTATATGGACCACCTGATAGCAGCAGCAGCCAGGGTACAAGTCTCCACGTAATTTGTAATCTTCATTCTCTGTTGATAATGTCATGATTAGGGAATTGCATTTTAAAAAATCTGTTCATGCTCTAGTCTGAAATCGTGGGAAAAAATGTGAAGAGGAGCAGTATGTGAATGAAATGCTAGGAGGATGCTTTGACAGATGTAGATGGAACCACACGGTTCCATTAAGTTCTTGTTCCGTGTTCCTTCAATTCAAACCCAATTCTGGATCCACAGTTTTTTTGTTCTACAATGCTGGGCTGGCAGTATCATGAATACCAGAAATGAGGTGGGCTACCAGTGCAATTCAGTTCAGCAGAAAACTGCTTGTTGTTGCTTACATATATATACTTTTATGAGGATTGAACTGACATTTGGATCTTCAGTAGGGCTGTGTGAACTTTTTTGGTCTAACCTGAAAAGTTCTACTGAGTTCTACCTGATTCAACCAGGCAGAACTCAGAGAAACAGGTTCTGTCTGGCTCAGGCATACAGTACATTGCACACAAGGTCTGCCAAATTCCAGGTTCTAGCTGGTTCAAGCAATGCAATGCAACATAAATAACCTCCCTCATTGCCCTTCAGGAAAACCAACCCCCTTATCTCTGCAAGTTTCACTGGTTCAAGCCGCATAGAGCAATATAAATAATCCTCCTTCCCCTTTAGTAAAACCAAACTTCATGCCTTCCCATTGCAGGCACTTACAATAGGCTGTTTTGTTTGATTATCTGTATGTCAGAAATTTGAACAAAACTGAACTACTGGCAAGAAAATGAAAATGTGGACTGTGATGGGCCGTGGACCACTCTGCTAGCCTCAGGTCACTCACTTACTGGCAGCAGTAATGAGTTGTATGGAGAGCTAGATGATCATCATCATACTGCCTCCTTTAATAATTCATCCATCCTGTTGCTGCTCTTCAAGACTTCTCTAGTCCACCCCCAGTCCATCTCTTTCTCTCTCTCTCTCTTCCCCCCAGATGAAAAGGCGATAGATAACAGCAGCCAGATAGCAGCAAACAACCAGTCATTGTTCAGCTCCAACCCACAAGATAAGGTTTCAATTAGTATTTTATAAAAGACACCTGTCATATTCAGAAAGGGGTTCATAAAAGAGTATGTTAAAAATGTGGGGTCAAAATGTCAAAAAAAGTAATGAAGAAACGATGTGTACAGGCCAAGCTGTTGACCCAGCATGTAGCGTGTTGTGTTCCCATGCTGGTGACTCAGGTTTAGGGACTAGCTTGGCAAACCACCTGGGCAGCATGAGGATAGTTGCCAACACTGTCACACATCACTTCTCGTAGCCTGGGAAGGGATTGGTCAGTGTTCTGTTGCACAAGCAACACCTTGTGATGGGCCGGAGAGCCTTCCCTCACAAGGGGTTGCCTTGTGTGTATTGGGTGGCCTACTTCTGTAATTAATTACTCCTGTCATTAAACATGACCACCACTCACAAATTCTAAAAATCTCTTCCCTTGAGCTTACCTGTTCAGTGACATGCTAGGTTCATACTCTGGATACAGCAGGATGACCACCACATACAGTTTCCAAAAATCTCTTCCCTCGAGTTTACATGTCCAATGTACATCTTAGATTCATACTCTGGATGTAATAGGATGATGTCATCACATATTTGTAATGTAAATACCACAGCACTGTAGAAGTATATTTCATTTTTACATTGCACCCATTGCACGAGACTGGGAACTTTTAAAACCTTCAGAACCCTGTATCTTGCTTGAGAAATGAAAATACATAAGACCAGCATTACTAATCATGGACTTCATTGCAAACTCCCTTTTACTGCAATACTCTCTGCCTTCATCATTCTGTACAGCACAACCAAAATCTACCTGGCACAATGTGCAAGCAAACATTCAACATTGACAAATGCTTCTGTAACCCCTCACCCCTGCCTTTTTTCCAAAACGACAGGTGGCATGCTGTTGAAGCTGACAGCAGTACCTGGTGGGGACTGGGTTTAGGGAGGATGAGGTTACTCGGCACAGGGGACCTAGGTTTGGCTACTCTGAACAGGGGCACCCAAGTAAATCCGAACACAGGAAGCAATAACTGTAATGTCCAGAACCAGGAATGGGATTCTTCAGTGTGGCTTTTATTCATTTCCAAGCTGAACAAACAAAGCATAGACGGATCCCCACGGGGCTACATTCCTGGTAATGCAGATTAGAGACAACAGAACACTTTATCACTATTTCCAGCCCTCAGGCTCTAAACCCACAAGGCACACAGCCCAGACTTGCACGCAACTCTGGGTACACAGCCCAACTTGTACACTACTTGGGTTTTCCCCACTGGCCTGGCTTCCCTGCCGGCCACTTGATCTGTGGTCCATTTGAGGAACGAACCAATTATCCTGTTGTGGCTCCCCAAACTACACTAGAGCCTTCGAACCCTAGAGAGAATTTTCCTTACAATCCCATGACTGGGTACTTCCTTCATCACTGGCCAAGTGCCTGAGGCAAAGTAGAAATCCACAGAAGAAATCCGTAGAGGTGGACCTGGTCACTAAAGATGGGGGGCCACCCACCTCCAGCTCCCACAGCCCATACCCGGCCATTTCTCTGGAAACTGAACAATTCCTTTACTGAACTTTACATGTCAATTGCATCCCAACAAGCTCTGGACTTGAACCTACTTATAATTTGCTTAGCCCATTACTCTAGGCTTCCCAATATTTTAGTAGTTCAATCCCCACATTGTCACACAAGACCCAGGGTGAAAAACATAGGCCCTTTTAGCAAGAGCAGACACTCACCCTCACGTTGCAGGTGCCCCACAGGCGACTCACAAGTCTTCTTATTCTCCCAAATAAACACTGGAACACATAGGCAGCTTTTCCTTCACAAGCAGAACTAGGGGGTTGCCCCAGGAATCTGCAGAAAACCCTTTCCTGCCCCCACTGAGACCCGAAAACAGTGGTCTCCACCACTTCAATAATCTTCTGTGTCTCTCTTTAAGGTGGAGACACACACCCTTTTAAACTAAGGCCCTGTCCAGACTAGAGCTTTGGTAACGTTACCGCTTGCTCTAAAAACGGTTGCGTCCAGACCTGTAATGGTTTAAAAAGCGTTCTTTAAACCATTTTTAAAACCACCAAAGAGCAGGTCTTTAGCACGGTTGTTGAAACGTTACCTGTTTTTCTTCATTTTGAGTAGTAGTGCGGACGGGTGAACGAAGTGTTTTCTGTAAAATGTGTCCTCCAGCAGACTGTAACGCTTTTCAAAATGTTACAGGAAAATAGAGAAGGAACACTGATGTGGATGCAGAGTAACGGTTTAAAAACCAATTCAGCTGTTGAATGTGGATGCACAGAAACGGGTTGAATGGTAACGTCTTTAAAAATGTTTTTATAGCTCATTGCTAGGCTGGACAGGGTCTAAAAGTAGCCCTCTGTCAGGGCTGAGGCTCCTAGAGCCTTCACTGAGCTGCTTTCTCAGCAAGCTCCCAACTTCACACTGAACTGAAGACTGACTTCAAAAACCTCCCAATGTTCTAACCAACTCCCTTTGCTGCAGATTCCAATGTGTCTCATGCAGCTGCGATAGTTCTATTGGTGATGTCATCCCTCAGTCTCAGCTGAGACTGAGAACAGAGTGAGACAGTGTGAAACCCATTTAACTGGAGTTTCGCAAGCTGCCTTCCCTGCCTACCACTAGGTCTTACTGGGATTCTAGTAACCCCGTGTAACAAGGGGGTTACACTTCTATAAACAGTCTTTTGTCCTGCTCTGTAAGGATCATAACCAGCTTCTTGGAGCAAAGTGAGTGCCCCCCCCCCAAAGATCTTCATCTAATATCCCAGATGAAGGAGCTTTGTAAACCCCGAGGCCATGTGGCACATTGTCCTGGTCAAAATATTGATGTTATGTTATATGTTATATGGTTAAACCATTGATTGACCTCCTGACTGGAGACCTTTTCAATTTTGTGAAAAAGTTCTTTCAGTTCACTTGTGGATGGGATGTTCTGTGCTTTACCCTCAAACCAGTTTTGCCATAAACCTCTTCTGTGTTCAGTGTCAGCTACGTCTGTAAACCAGAATGAGTCCATTGTACTTGTGGTCACTGGCTTACTGTGGCTCCTAATTTCCAGTCCTGAGTTCCTGGGAGTACTGCTGCTGGTCAGCATGAAATTTCTAGCAGACTCCTGCTTGCTTGAAGTGCACTCTATGCACAATCCTCCTGAGTTGGAACTTGGACCAGAATTCAGGATGCCCTGCAAACTGCAACTTGTACTATTGTAGTTCATTTACTTTCCAGAACGAGACATGAAGCAATGCATCTGTGTGAATTGTTATGACTGACGGGTGCTCTGGATAGTGTGGCAAATAAAATGCTACTCGCAAAATGGGAGCAGGGTAAAATCCATGCACCCCCACCTCTAAGGGAGCTACAACGCTGCTGCTGAATATTGTACTTCAAAAATAAAACAGGAAAAAGGGAGCATACACCCAATAAGGAGATGAAGTGAAATGATTTCAATGCCAAAGTGACAGACAAGGTGTAAACTCCCCTATGTAGAGCCCTACATACGGGGCTTCATCAGGGGGCAGGTATTTATGCATAGGACACACCTTTGCTACCTGAATCAGATTCAAACCTATGTATACACTCTGTAAATTGATGACTACTTATATATTTGTTCCTGTACATTGGCTGGCTTGGTGACTTTGTATACAGTATATTGACTTTGTACATCTTTACTACTGGATCTGTTGTATTGTATTTCCTGAGTCCCCCCCCCCCCCAAAAAGAAGCCCGTTTTGGACTTTGCTTGCTTACCAGGTAAAATATGTTACAAATAAAATAATATAATATATGCATATTCATATAAGACTCAGACATATTCAAAGCCTAACAGGTGTTGTGCACTGATAATCACAGAGGAAATGCCAAGTGCAAAAGATTAAAAAAAAAAGCTTATCTTGTGGCTTTGAGCTGCACCCCCAACTGCTGCCTTAAGGAACAATTTACACCTCTAGGAAATATTTGGGAAACATGATGTTAAGATAAACTATACCTTGAAACTGCCATAGTTCCAGTATTAGCCTCTTCCTTTTTCTTTATTTTTTAAGAAGATCAGTATAAAAACTGGGCCCTTGAATGTTAATCTGTCTTCTCATGCTTTTCTTTCCCAAAATAAAGTCATAATCTTCTATATGCGACATCACAGTCTGCTGCTAAGGAATCAACTGGGATGTCACATGTGAAAGGGTATGACTTCAGATGGAAAATAAGCAGTAACTTCATTTGAACTGTATAGGACAAAAGTCCAGTTTACATAGAAAAATAGTATGTAAATAGGAATGATCAGGAATACAGAAATACACAAAACTATAAACTGATCTGTGTCTTGAAACTTTTTTTTCTGAGGCTTTGGTTGCTCTTTAACGTAGCTTTCTTGCAATGAATGTGTTAATGTTTGTGTATAGTATCCTAATTCATTTTCCTGCTGCATCTGACAAGGAAAAGCACTCTACATTCCATATTTTATTACAATGTATGTACGGTAATTTCATTAAAAAAAGACCTAATTTACTGCTTATGAAGGCAGAGTGTGATTTCCTTAAGCCCTCTTATACTTATGGAATGCGGTGGTCTGAGAATTTGTGGTGATTTCTGGTAAAGTTGATTTTGATGTCTGGAGTGCACTTGAGATACAGTACTATGTACTGTCTACTTTTGTTAATACAAGCCATAAAGAACACTTTATGGGGAGCGAGCCAGCAAAGTAGCATTCCGTCATGTTGTAACTCTTAAAATATGTCTGTTTCCTTCATTTACCGTATGTTGCTGATTTTTCCTTCTGGTATTTTTATCTGGAATACATAACTAGCACTATACTTTTCACCTTCTAGTCTGTGGCTGATGATGTAATGAAAGTCACTAGCCAAAGGAATGCCTTAAAAACAGAGTGGCATGGTTCATTAAAAACAATTAAAAAATAGCTGCCATCAGTTGATAAAACTGAATGCTTCTACTAATCCTGTTGAATGCTTGGTAACAAAAGGTTATATTGCATTACGTCAAGACCTTGATGAAAGTTAGCCTTCTTCATATTTAATATACCAGTACTAAGTAGAAACACACTAATGTAAACATTTTTAAGTCTCAAGTCTTTATTTGGTAAAGATATGGATGTTTAAGAATTTCACATGTGAAAATGATTCTGTTTTTTATTTACTGTAGTGAATACTAACAGAGTGAAATCCAGAAGGATTAAACATTAGTATTGTTGAATCTTGTTGATCTTTGCCAGTTTCCGGTATGGTAAAATTTTTAACAACCATTTGTTTTACACATAAACAGACGTACAGTCTTTTAGTAACTACTGCAATGCATTTGAGTATATCTGAAAAAGTAGGGTTTTAACGGATCTTTCCCATAGTGATGTGAGACTTTTATTGTGCTATAGCTGATACTGTCTTTTTTGTATTGCCTGTATATACACGCTTTGCCCATAAGTGAAAGTAGGATGTTGGCAAATCTTTTCCTTTTTTCGTTTTAAACTCTGCTTTATTAAAAAGGAAATGCATTACAATATCAGTTACATTATGCATTGCAGTGATCCACACTTTACGTACACTTCACTTGAAGCAAATCTTTTACTGCACTTTAATGCATTTTGTTATACCTATGATGCCATAGCAACGTATATAACACTACTTCCCCATGGCACTCTTATGGTTGCAAGAGGTTTTAAGTGTCACAGTGACTCAGTGGGTAACACATCCACCTTTGAGCCAGAAGATCATTGGTTCTAGTCTCACACGGGGATTGGGCTCAAACCATATATGCTGGCACCCAAATGCATACTAAGGGGTATGCTGTACTGTCAGGGTGTGCTGTCCTTCAGATGAGACATTAAACTGAGGTCCTGTCTACCTATGCTGGTGGTTGTTTAGGTGGATGTTAATGATCCCATGGCGCTTCTTGAAAAGAGTAGGGAAATTTCCCCAGTATCCCAGCCAAATTGTCCCTCATTCACTAAAAATACCACCAACAGTGTAATCTGATTTAGTTTAAGTTGGTTTGCATCTGAACCCCTTATTCTTCTCTACCCCGGGATGAGGCTGAAAATAGGCAACATTGTCGAGCCCTCCTTTTCTGGTCAACAAAAACTAAGTAAAATAAATAAACCAAGAATGGTCTCATGTATTCTTGGTTTGCAAGATTTGCAAACCAAAGGTAAGCAGTCGTGGCACCCTAAGTACACTCTTACAACCTAAAGGATGCTGTTAGGGGACATAATAATACAGGGAAAAGGAAAGGAAATTGTTTAACCCTGAATGGCACACTAAGCCAGAGTTTGTTTCCAGGTGTGACCTGGGAGCACAAGGAAGTTAAATGACTTGCTCAGGGTCACACAGTATGCAAGTGGGGGCTGATGGGATTCAAACCCAGGTCTCCAACTCAATGCTCTTAACCACTACACTATACTGCCTCCTAAGAATATATTATTGATCATGGAGAAATACAATCATGAAATAAAAAAGAAACCTCGACCCAGTGTGTCCATTTTCCCGGCACTTGAAGTGAGATACAGCACTAATAGCATAAGAATGTCTTACATGCAGGTGGAACAGAGTGCTTTGATTGGCTAGGTGCACTTCCTCAGTCTATAATACAGGTAAGAGTTATCAGTCCTAATGAATGACCCTGTACATACATATAAAGAAATATCCTTTAAGTGTCATCATCCACTTTTGTTTTAGACTGTCAGCATTTTTACTCCTATTGTCTTGAAGGAACATAAGAGGATGACAACTGCAAATGATGAAGTAGTGGAAGTAAATGTTTCTATGGTTAAGGAGGAGGAATGTTGGTTATGGGATGGTAATAAAGCACAACAGGAACAAGGCCACCAAAAATCCAGTAAAAAAATTATCAATGAAAAGTTGACTGAGCTGCAGTGCCTACCTAGCAACAAAAAAAAAAAAGGAAAAAACTAAAAGCATGTCATCTTCTGTCTGGTCAAATTTCTCCACTAGTGCTTTTAATGAGTTGGTAGCAACATGTTCTATATGTCAAGGCAATCAGCAGGGTAAAAAGAAAGTATTGGGAACGTCAGCACTGAAAAGGCACCTACTATAGACAGATGTCATAACATTAATGAGAAATCCATTTCTGAGAATAGAACAGAAAGTGACAGCGATGATAGATCACTGCATGGGGGGGGGGGGTAGCTCTGATAGATGATAGCAGTGGCAGCCCCCGCAGCAACACAGAAACACATCCAGCACTTCCTTCCATTTGAATGACTCCTAGAGTTGCTGATAGTGGCATTGTGTTCAGAAGCTTCACTCCGTCAAGGAAACAGCATACCATCTCAGAAATATGCAAACATAAAGCAAAGTATCCCTAGACCCCCCTGTTGCTGTTACAATAACAAAGAAAATTTCAGAGATGATAGCTGTTGACGTATAACATATGTTGCCATATGACATAGTTGAATATGTAGGATCCAGGTGGTTGCTTGAGTACCTTGAACCTGTATATAATATAACATTGAGAAATATTCCTCCTCAACAGGGCTTGCAGATCAGTCCTTCAAGTTCCTTGGTGTATGGCTGCTCAGTAAGCTTGACTTCTCAGCCCACATCTATGCCATCCACACACAATTCTGGCCCAAGCTCAGTGCCCTGTACTGCAACAAAGACTCCTTCCATCTGCATGTCCGCAGGGAGCTTGTTACCAAAATGGTGCTCCCTGTCTTCGACTTTGCAGTCGTAGTCTACTGCACCACCCCTTCCACTTTTCTCACCAGACTGGATACCCTCTGTAACTTCTTCTGCTGCTTTGCTACAAACTCCCCCCCCCCACCCACCATTGCACCCTCTATTCCTCCCTATGCATCCCCGTTCTGCCCTCACATTGCCAAGCTCACGGTACCTCTTTCATATCCAAATATTGGTTTGGCTCCCTTCCATCCAACCTCTCATCTCTCTTCTCTCCTCCCCACTACTTCCTGTTCCCTCCATTCCAGAGACCATCGTACTTTTTCCAGTCCTCATCCCAGCTCCTCCAATGGGCAATCTGCCATCTTCTATCAACTTCCCTAACTCTGGAACCCCCTTTCTTCCTCCCTCTGCCTCTCCACATCATATGGCTCCCTCAGGAACCAGTTGATGCTCCAGCCCCAACCCACATCTTCCTGTTACCCTTCTTCCTGACAACTCCTTGGTCTGAGCCTCTACCGCCCCTGGTATGTCAGCAGGCAAGGTCCCCCAGTACCTGCCTTCTGACTCACTACCACACTACTTCTGTTTCTCCACCCAATGTGTGGCCATGCAATAACTCACCTTACTGTTCACACACATGTTGTCAATATTTCTTGCTGCCACTCTTAGTTTGCACTTGTATATGTGATTATTTTTGAGCTGTAACCACACTTTTTTGTCCCTGCCTTCTGTTTAATATTTATATAACTGTACCATCCTCTTTCTCATTGCCATTCGATTGACTTGTTATTATGTATTGTGCTCATATTTTGTCCACTTCCTCCTACTCCGGATCACACCTGGAAATGAGCTTTGGCTCAGTGTGCTTCTCCCAGTCACTAGTTTTCAAATAAAGAAATCTATAAATCTATATGATGTATGTAAAAAAGTCAGATGACTTTTGGCCATTGCTTTTGGAAGGGTGGCGCTCTCACAACAGATATCTGGACAAGATGTCAGCCTTAACCCATCATGTCTGTCACTGCATGTTAGGCATGTTTTGCTGATAGTTCTTGTGGGGGCAACTAAATGCAGTTTGCTGTTCTAAGAATGTTTTATTGCCCATCTGAGCACAACTAATACATCAATGAGGAGCTCAAACAACCAATACAGCAATGGCTTACATCACAGGGACTGTCAGTTTGCTTTATAGTTGCCAATAATGGGTCAACCATGAGGAAGGCCTCGAAAGAGTGGGGCTCTGTTCACATCCACTGCTTTTCAAATTGCTCGAATTCAATAGGTCACAGTTTTACTAACATACTAAAATACCAGAAGACGGTCTTTCATGTCTGATCGTTTGGTCAGCCCCCACCCTGGGAGCTGACCTTGCTGCCCCCCTTGCCCTCTCTGGCTTCTCCCTTCCCAGTCCTGGATATTCTCACTGCACTGGACTTTGCTTCCAGAACCCTTCCCCTGTAGCCTGTCCCACCCCCTCTTGAACCTCTCCACTGTCTCTGCCTCCACCAGCCCCCTGGGCAGCGCATTCCATGGCTCCACCAACCTCTCAGAGAAGTAGCACCTCCTCCTTTCTCCCCTGCATCTCCCCCCTCCAGATTCCACCCATGTGTTCTAGTTGCCCCCTCCTCCTTCGGAGCACCCTGACTGTTCCTCCCCTATTTACCCCCTTCACATACTTGAAGACCTCTATCATGTCCCCCTGGTCCCTTCTCTCGTCCAATGTGTACATATTTAGTTCTTCAAGCCTCTTCCCATAGGTCCTGTCCCCCAAGCCCCAGATCATTTTGGTTGCCCTCCTCTGGACCATCTCCAGGAGTTCAATGTCCCTGTTTAAGTGTGGCCTCCAAAACTGCACACAGTACTCTAGGTGCGGCCTCACCAGGCAGTTATACAGAGGGAGTATCACTTCCCTCCTTCTGGGGTGATCCCCCTAGCGATGCATCCCAGCATCCTGTTGGCCTTGCCGTTGCCCTCCTACAAGTCTCAGAGCTGTTCATCTTGACATCCACCATCACTCCCAGGTCCCTCTCAGCCATCGAGACTTGTAGCATTCTCCCCCCGAAGGGTGTACACTTGGCCCGGGTTTCTGGTTCCCAGGTGCAGTACCTTGCATTTCCCTGCATTGAACCTCAGTTTCCACTTTCTAGACCACCTTTCCAGAGCCTCCAGGTCCCCCTGTAGGGCCATCCTCCCCTCCTCCCCATCCTCCACCGCCCCCAGTTTCGAGTCATCCGCAAAGAGACTCATCTCACTCCTGATGCACTTCCTTATGTCAGAGACATAGGCGTTGAACAGGAGGGGCCCAAGGACCGATCCCTGAGTGACCCCACTAATGACCCTCCTTGGGGATGACAGTAACCCGCCAACCACAACCCTCTGGGTCCAGTCCTGGAGCCAATTGCCTATCCATCTGATCATCTGGTTCCCCACCCCCATTTCTCCCAGCTTATCCAACAGGCCCCTGTGAGGAACAGAGTCTAATGCCTTGCTGAAGTCAAGAAAGAGGATGTCCACTGGTCTACCCAGGTCCAAGGCACTCGTCATCCAGTCATAGAACTCCACAAGGTTTGTCTGACATGATTTCCTCTGGACAAATCCATGCTGTCTATCGTCCAGGCACCCTGACTTTTCCAGGTCCCCTCCAGCCTCTTCTTGACAATGCCCTCTATCACCTTGCCCACCACCGATGTCAGGCTGACGGGCCTGTAGTTCACTGCCACCTCCCTTGATCCCCCCTTGTGGACAGGCACTATATGCGCCACCTTCCAGTCCTGGGGCACCCACCCTGTCCTCAGAGAGATGCTGAAGAGCTCCGCCAGGGGTTTCACCAGGACATCCGCCAGTTCCTTCAGCACTCTGGGATGTAATTTATCCGGCCCCGATGCTTTCTCTGTCTTAAGGGACCCGAGGGCTTCCCTCACTCTCTCTGCCGTGATTTCTACCTCCACTACCTCATCCCCTGCTTTACCTTCCCCTCCTGCCAGTGCTGCCCCCAGACCCGCTTGATTGGTAAGGCCTCCCGTGTCACCGTCTTCTCCATGTGTGATGCAGCCCCCCATTTTCCTTGGTGAAACTGGCGACATACTCATTTAGTACCTCAGCCTGCTCCCCAGGTCTTGTGCCCATCCCTCCCCTGCTTTAATCCTGCCTAATCTTCCTTAAACATGTTTTCCCAATGTACCTAAAGAACCCCTTATTCCCTCTCCTAATTTCCTTGGCCAGATTCTGCTCCTTCCTTGCCTTAGCTACTTTCACCACCCTAGTGGCCCTTCTGGCCATCAGTTCGTACTCCCCTCGATCCCTTTCATTCCTTGAGCACTTGAAATGCCTATAGGCCGCATTCTTTCCCCTCACCACCTCCTGAACCTCCTTGGTCCACCAGCAGGGTTTTCGGGCCCTACCACATTTTTCTCTTACTCTTGCACAGGTGCTGGTAGCATCCTGCATCCCCTCCTAATGATTTCCCACCTACTGTCAACGTCCATGTCTGTTCCAATCCCATCCAAATGCTCCTTAAGGATCCTTCCCATTTCCTTGAAATCTGCCCCCATGAAGTCAGTTACCTCCGTCTTTGTGCAGCCTCCTACCCCTCCTAGGTCCAGGCAGAACCAGACCGTGGCATAGTAGCTCCCGCCAACAGGTCCCTTACCTCCAGGCCCCCAATCTGGTCACTGTCTGCCAGGACCACATCCAGTATCTGCGCCTCCCTGGTCGGTTCCCCCACCTGCTGAGTTAGGAACGCATCCTGAAAGACATCCAACAATCTCTGTTTCCTGGCCACCAAGGATGTCATAGTCTCCCAGTCCATTCCTGGCATGTTTAAGTCCCCCAACACCACCACCCTTCCCCTGCCCAGTCTGCAGTGTCTCCCAACATCTGCCACCAGCCTCTCCTCTAGCTCCTCCGCCAGCGCTGGCGGTCTATACACCACTCCTATTTTTATGTCTTGCCTCCCCCTGTTATCAAGGTGACCCAAATTGCCTCCACAGTTCCCTCTTCCTCCTCCACTCCTCCTATGCCAATGCCGTTTTTGACTATTATTGCTACCCCTCCCCCCTTCCCTTCCCTTCCCTTCCCTCTGTCCTTCCTGAACATGGTGTAACCCTTCAGGTTCAGGTCCCAGTCGTGCCCTGCGGTTGCCCAGGTCTCAGTGACTGCTGCCACATCCACCTCTCCCTCAGTTAGCATCGCCTGGAGCTCAGGCATTTTATTGCCCAAGCTCCTGGCATTTAGCAGGACTACCTTCCACCCTTTCCCTATACTTCCATTCCCCCTGCTCACATTCCCATGGGGATTATGTCTTCCCCTGGTCTGCACCTTACCACTCGGCCTTTTCTCGCATTCCTTCCAGCTCCCAGAGGGGTGGAGACAGAGTCCCTCCTTTATCAGACCCCCAGACAGCCTTTTCTCCCATCCCTCCCCCCTTCTTGATGAAGACATGGACATTAAAGCTCTTGTTAACACTGGTAAAAGAATATAATATCATGAGAACTGGTACACCAGCGACACTGGCTAGCATGTTAAGGAAAACCACACAGGCCAATCCCTTGAGGTCTGCTGATAGATCTCTTATAGACATGCCAAAATGCACTAAAAAAAATGGGTGAGCATGCTTTTGCAGCATTCGCTCCTAAGCTCTGGAACTCCCTGCCAATATCTGTAAGGCACTCTCAGTCACATCAGGGTTTTAAGAGGGAACTTCGCACCTTCCTTATGTGCTCAGATAAGTGCCCGTGTATCTTATCTAAATTCCACATACCTAGCATAGCTTTAACTCTCTTCCCCTAATCTCGTTTACACTTTATATTGATTTGTCTCCTGAAATGCTTTGTACTCTGCATTGTTTTTTGATATTCAGGGTTTGTCTAACCATTGTTTGATGTTTTGTATTGCTGTATCACCAGTAATGGCTGATCTCACTCGAGGGGCTCTTGCAGCAGGTTGCATACAGGACTGAAGCCAGCCCTTGGCTGACTGCTGGTTGCACGAGAGAGTTAAGTCCATGTTTAAGATAAGTTTTTGGCCTTACAAAAGCAAGGCAGGCTTAAAAAACTTAAGTCTGTTGCACAAAAATTATTTTACATTCTGCTGGTCTTATTTAGAGACTTTTATTTAAACCTCCTACGTACTAGGCTTATTTCTTGATAGTATGCTTATGTTGCTGAAGTTAATTATGGGAAATGCTACTTTCTTGTAGGAAACCATTCTGTATATTGTACATTAGAAATACATACTTGAAACAGAATGTCCAAATTATCTTGGTTCACACCTTGTAAATAGTAAAATTCAGTGAGTTGCTCATTAAGGTTTTCTGTAAAGATTCAGGCAAGGTGGGTGAAGATGCCTAGGGATTCCCCCCACACACACTTTCTGTACAGCTCTCATCTTGACTAACAGGCCAGCGATACTGACAGGGCTCCCTCCTATGTTCACTCTATTGCTTGGGAGATGCCATGCAGATTCACCCCCATCTCCTCCCCACCACTGTGGAGGGGGCATGCAGCCCTTCCCACACTCTCACTGACTCACATGATGGAAGGTTGTGGGGGGAGAAGATTACATGGGCATTTGAGATATGTCCCTGGCTGCTACTTTACGATGAATCACATTACTCCAACATGCATCTCACCTCAGCAGTTTTACAGAATCCCACAGACTGGGTTATTATGAGTCCCAGCACAGTCATCCACTTGGGACTCCCTCTAGATTCCCTCCACCTCCATCCACATAACTCTCTCCTCTCAGGTAAGGGAGTCATGATGTTAAAGTGCAAATGGATTCTCAGGGGATGTGGGTTATGGAAGTGGTCAGTCACTTAGGTGGGAGAGTAGTGGTGGTAAATGTATATGCTCCAAATGCCGATCAGACAGACTTTTCCCTTCATCCTTGTCAGGCTATAGCAGACGTTAGGTTGGACTTCTGTACCCTGATTATGATCAGGTGTGATATCAGGTTCATGGTGTCCACAGACAACCACCTGAGAGACAGGGTTGCAAATTAGCTGATGTGTGCGTAAGGTCTGTTCGATGTTTGGCTACAAAGGAACACAACAGGCTACAATTAGACCTTTTAATCTCCACAGTACAACTTATGCAGTCATATTGATCTCTGGCTCACCAATACTGCAGTAACAGCAGGGGTAGAAAACACAAGGTTGACTCAGTCTTTATTTCAAAACATGCTCCAATCTTCATTGACTACTTGGTGGGCAAGCACTGGCCATACCCTTCCCAAGATGAAGGTGCAGTCCTCTCCTCCTCTGGGACCTCAAATTCAAGGTGTGAGTATACAGGGAGGTGGAGCTCTATTTAAGCAGCAATGTTTCCCCTTGGTGTTCCAGATTCCCTCAGGGGCACTGTCAGGCATCCACTCACATTCAAGCCTGCCAGCTGCAACATCGGTTCATTCAATATTGATGACTGATCTCCCTCCTAGTCTTATAACAATGTGGTGATGGTGGTCAGTGACTGCAACCAGTGCTCGTCAGTGGTCATAACATCATGCGATCTGATCATCATGGACAGTCGTTGGCTATGGGAGTCCCTGGGATGAGTGCTATGGGTGATGCTGAGTGCACCAACTATGGTGACTCACTTGGACTTGAGACTTACCCTTGAGGTTATCACCAGGCTGGAACTGTATAGACCCAAGCCAGTAGCCTAGCCTCAAAAGGAGTGCATTGAGCTCCTGGTTTAAGGACCATGAAGAAAATATGTTATATTCTTTTTTTTTTTGCCATTATGTTTTTTATCCCCCTCAGCTCAGACAGGCAGCTGTTCTGCCCCGTCCCCACTTCCCTTGATGGCCTACTGCCTCCCAAGGTTCTAGTGGCTTGAATCACCCATGGATTCCTCCCACGGTGGGGGCCATAGGAGGGAGGACCACCCCCCCAAACAGAGCACAATACAGACGTGCCCCTGGGACTGAGCGGCAACATGGGCTAGAGAAAGCGAAGAAGGCTTCATTTAACCCACCTGACTGCCATTTTTCCATTTTCTTATCCGTCCGCCTCCCCCTGCAATGGCAGTATGCCATTGCATGTGCATGGAGGTGCACACATGCTGTGGAATCACAGTCCTAAGCCTCTCAGAGCCTGCACTACCAGCCAGGCCTCCACCCATGGCAAAGGCCAAGATGGGTTTGCCACACCTCCCATGAGGGGATAGTAGTTCATGGGATGCTCAATCCTTACCCCAACCCAGCGGACCCCCAGCAACCCGACATCATACCTGAATCCCAGTCGCTGACATGGTGACAGTTGAGATACAATTGCCTCAGTCCTCCATGCCACTGGGGCTGGCAAAATATTTTGTATTCTAATAAAACATCGGAATGCATGCCATACACTCAAGTTTTAATGCCAAGGAGTTAAGGTGATGCATTAAGGAAAAGGAACCCACATATGGAATATTGGATTGATGGGTTTTGTTGGCCACTACAATTGAGGAGCTTGATCTGGTAGTCAGCATCAGTGACTCCTTCAAGCAAAGCAACTAGTACAATAACGGCTACAGTAAGGCATCAGGGGTGGTGGGGTGCATTAAGAACAGCTTTCATACTATGAAAGGAGAACTGATACCACCCATATACAGCTGGACACTACATGTTATATTTGAAAATGCTTATTAAACTTCAGTGTTTGGACATTAAGAGAACCAATTGGTTCAACATGAAATATTCATCATACTATTTGTTATATGTCCACCACCCTCTCTGTGAAGAAAAACTTTCTCACATTTCCCCTCTGCCTGCCACCCTCCAATCTCATGTCATGCCCCCTTCCTCTTGTACATCTATTATACTGTAAGATGTCTCCCCCCAGCACCTTGTTTATTCCCTTAAGGTACATGAATGTTTCTATCATGTCCCCCCGATCCCTTCTCTCCTCCAGTGAGTATATATCGAGGTCCTTTAGTCTCTCCTCATATGTTGTCTGGTGCAGTCCTTGTGCCATCTTAGTCGCCCTTCTCTGGACCGACTCCACCCTGTCAATATCCTTGCGAAGGTGCAGCCTCCAGAACTGCACGCAGTATTTTAGGTGGGGCCTCACTAGCGTTTTGTACAATGGCATAACCACCTCCAGCTTTCTGCTTGTGATACCTCTACCTATGCATCCCAGCATGCCACTGGCCCTCCCTGCAGCCTCCGTACTCTGCTTCAACATCTTTAGGTCATGAGAAATAATAACCCCCCCCCCTTGTCCCTTTCTTTCTTGGTAAAAGTCAGCAACTCTCCCCCCATCCTGTAGCACTTCTCAGGGTTCCCTCTTCCCAGGTGCATTATTTTGCACTTCTTGGAATTGAATCTTAGTAGCCACACGTCAGACCATTTTTCAAGCTTCTCCAGGTCCCTCCTCATTCTCTCGACTCTGTCCGGAGTATTCACCCTGTTGCAGATCTTGGTGTCATCTGCAAACAGGCAGACCTTTCCCTCCAGTCCTACTGCAATGAAGACATTAAACAGAACTGGTCCAAGGACAGATCCCTGAGGTACCCTGGAACACTGCCCAGCTGAGGTGCATGAAACAGGGGACTCGAGAGAGCCTTAAGAGGTAAAGCCTCCTTCCTTCCAGCGTTCTTGTGGAGAGATGTTACCCTGTCGGCCCCACCCACCCAGGGTCGGCTCTACATTTATTCCTGCTTACAGGTCACATGACATATCACATGACCTCTCCATATTGTTTCTAAGTGTCCACTTTCCCATTTACAGCTTATACTCTGTGACCACTAGGGGTTGCTGCTGTGCCCCTCCAGCCACCACTCTGTTCACTCTTCTCATCTTCACTCCCTGTTTGCTACTACTGGTTTCTGGCCACTATGAGTCACTATAGCACCCTCTTAGCCCCTGTTTTCCCCACTCTGCATCCCTCCTAATCTCTACTCCTCACCTTGTCTGCTATTGACCCCTGTGGGTCTCAAACCCTGTACCACTGTCCCCAAAGTCAACAGTTCTACCACTAAGCCAACAAGTCAGGCCATTTACTTCCTCTGTTCCACAGCCCTTAAAGCTTCTTGCTCCATAGTCAGCTAAAAAATAGTTTTCTGCTGTCCCATACCCTGCACGCTTGACACCAAAGTCAGCAGCACTACCACTAGGCCAACAAACCTAGATAAATCTCACTTTCTTTTTAAAGCTCTTAAAGCTTTTTGGCTCCATAGTCAACCAAAAATCCTATCTGCTGTTCCACCACAGATCTCAAACCCTGTACACTTGACACCAAAGTCAGCAGCTCTACCTCTAGTCCAGCAGACCAAGATACATTTCTCTTGGTTTTTAAAGCTCTTGGTTCCATAATCGACTAAAAATATTACTTGCTGTCAAACTCTGTACCCTTGAGACCAAAGTCAGCAGCCCTACCACCAAGCCAACAAGCCAAGATAATTTTCTTTTGGTTCTTAAAGCGCCCCCCCCCCCAGTCACTTTGCTCTGCCTCCAAGGCTACCTGGCACCATGAATGCTCACCTCCACCTTATGTGTCTCATCATCATAAACATCGTGAGGCTCACCTCCCATCAGCCAGACCTTACCCCTTGCCTTTTGTCGACTGCACCCACATACCTCACCAGTGTAACCCACTCACCCCCAACCATGTCAATGCACCCTGGACCCCTGCATCCACCCCCTAGCTACCCACCATCTCCACCACCCACACCGGCTCCCCTTGGCTCCACTGCCTTTGTGTCTTCCTGACCTTCCAAACCCTGCCCACCCCTTGCTCCCCTACTGCCTGTCATGCCTCTCAACGTACCCCCAAGAAGTTAACAAACTGCCACCCTGGGCTAGAACCTTGGTCATTCTATTACTCCTCTCTGGTAATATCCACCCCAACCCAGGCCCTGCCCCCACCAGTCCACCAACTAGAGCCAATGGACTCCGCATTGCCTCTATGAACATATGCAGCCTGCTGAAAAATTTGCTGCCATTCAGTGCTGGGTCATATAACACCAACCAGACATCATAGCCCTAGGTAGAAACCTGGCTAACTAAGTCCACCCCAGACTCCTTCGTCTCCCTTTTGGGCTACACCCTATATCTCAAGGATCAAGCAGGTAAACGTGGTGGTGGTTGTGCATTTTACGCTCGTGACACCATCGTTGGCCACGCCCTCCCTGCCCCCAGGCTAGTAGACGGTGCCCAGGCCCTTACCTTCAAACTTACCCCAGACCCTTCCAAGAGCCCACTCTATCTCACAGTCTCCTACGTGCCTCCAAGGAATCAGACCCCAGCAATATCATCTCTCACTGAATATCTCTCCTGCTTCCCCCATAAAGCACAACAAATCCTTGTCGGAGACCTCAACATAAACTGACTCAGTCCCTCTGCCTCACCAATAAGAGACACCTTCGCTGCATTAGACCTGACCCAACTCGTCTCCCAACCCACTAGATGTAACCAAACTACAGGGACTTGCACCCTCCTAGACCTCATTGTCTCCAACTGCCCCCAAAAGATTCAGGATATTCAAGTCCTCCCAGACTCCTTAAGCGACCACTCCCCTCTCCTATTCCTCTGGTCTTCCCCCACCTCCAAGCATGTAGCCCAAGCCACACGTCACAGATGTCTCTGCCCAGGTGGACTGAAAAAACTCAAACAATTCCTCGCTCACATTGATTGGTCTGCCATCCACCATGCAGCCAACATTGACACTGCCCTCAACCTCTTCTCACAAGCCATTAACAAGGCCTTTGATCTTTTTACTCCATTCACCATGATCCGCTCCAAAAGGCAAAATGCACCTTGGGTCACCCCTGCTCTACTCCAACTGCTCAGGGATAGGGATAACCTCTGGCATATAGCCACTGAGACTGTCTGGATGGCTGACAGACAGGCATATAATGCTGCACGTAACAGGTGCACATGGGCCATCTGAAAAGCCAAGGCAGACCACTACCAGGCCACCCTCACCTCCTCATCGGGGTGTGCCCGGAACGTCTGGGACAAAAGAAAAGAAATGAATGGGAAATCATGCTCCCCCCAGCTCAACTTATGGTCAATGGCTCCACCTTTACTGACCCTGCTGTCATTGGCAACTGCCTTAACTCCTCCTTTACAGATCTTAGCCCTGTCCTCCTGAGTAACTTTTTCGACCCAACCCCCGACCCACCACCCTCAGATCCTCAGCGCCCCCAGTTCTGTCTATGCAAACTATCCATCCAGGAAGCCAGACCACTCCTGCTTAAAGCGTTAAACAGCAACAGTCCTAGTAGCGACTCCCTGGATCCAAAAATACTCCGGCTGGTCGTGGATGATGTCCTGGTCCCACTCACTGACCTACTAAACCGGTCCCTCTGTCTGGGACAATTCCCCACAGTATGGAAAACAGCTACAGTCACACCTATTCACAAAGGAGGTGACAGGTCCACCCCCAGCAACTATCGTCCAATCTCCATCCTCCCCCCCCATCCAAAACCTTAGAAAAAGTGGTGGCCACTCAACTCACCGAATATCTAGCAAAATACAACATTCTTTGCCCGGAACAGCATGGCTTCCATGCTGGTCACCGTACAAGTACAACATTAATGGAGTTCTCCAACTTCCTGCACTCCTCCCTGAACTCCGGTTCCCTAGCTGGAGCAGTGTTCATTGACCTCTCTAAGGCCTTTGACACTGTCTCCCACCTCGTCCTACCTAATGCCCTCAACCATACAGGTTTCTCTGCTGGCCTCCTTGCCTGGTGCGTGAGTTACCTATCTGCCCGCTCCCAGCGTGTCAAAAACAATGGGATACTCTCAGAATCCCATCCCATCTGCTCAGGGGTTCTCCAGGGCTCTATCTTGGGTCCACTACTCTTTAGCCTCTGCCTAAACACCCTGCCCAGTGCCTGTTCTGGCAATATTCTCCTGTTCACCGATGACGCCGTTATTTATGCCACACACAGAAATCCCACCTCCTTCCAAGACTCCCTCCAACGCTCCTTCAATGATGCTGAGAACTGGTTTAAGGAGAGCAGACTAGTCATTAACCTCAAAAAAATGAAGGCAATGCTCTTTGCCCACCACCAGAATAAAGCCAGCAACAACCCCCTCCAAATCCTCCCCAGCACGCATCAACCACTTGAACAAGTTTACTCTTACAGATACCTTGGGCTAACCTTTGACTCGGCCCTCACCTTTCATGCCCACATTACAGCCCTCGCTTCCACCACTAATGCTCGTCTTGGCATCCTCTACTGTCACAAGGACTGCCTCCCACCTGATGCCCTCAGACTTGCCATTACATCCTCAGTAATGTCTCTTGTCGATTACAGCCGTCCAGTCTATGGTGCTGCTGACTCCACAGCCCTCAACAAGATTTGACTCACCTTAAACAAGGCTTGCAGACTAGTGACCAGTGCCCCTAGGCTCACCCACACTTGTCAGCTCTATGACATGCCCAAACTCCTTAGTCTCGATGAACTCCTCTGCTACCAAACTTGCCTACTAACTAAGAAGATTCTACTCGAGCTCTCGCCCCCTGGGGTTTCTGCCTCCATCCAGCTTACACCTTCCAGAGTCACTACCCGAGCCTCTGACAAGGTCACCCTGCTGGTACCCAGAACTAGGACCACCCAGGCACAGAGGTCATTCAGCTACAGAGCCTCATCCTGGTTCAACTCGCTTCCTGCAGCCATCTCCAACACCACCAAAATTGCCCCGTTCAAAACTGCCCTATGGAACCAATTGTTCAACACCCGCTGCTGCACCTGTCGCTGAGAGATGCTGTACTGCTCTCAAAGCACTATTGACATAGCCCTCTGAGCCGAACTACCCCTCACCCCACCCCCCTCCCACATGGCCTTCCTCTGTACTGCCAGTACCTCCTGGTACCAACCTGTCAAGTCTGAAATGTTTTTTTTTAATTACTCTTTGTGTTCAAGCAACTATGTAAAATGGTATGATTGTATTCTGTACGTATGTTGACTCTGTATGTCCTCTCTGTGATGAGGTACCTTTGTAAATGAGCCTCTTGCTCAAAGGTTGTAAATCCGATTATACAGTAAATAAAAAATAAATAAATAAGTACCACGCTGGTCACCTCCTTCTCCCCTGATTGGATCCCATTTACCACCACCCTCTGCTTCCTGTCCGTAAGCCAGTTTCTAACCCAGTTTACCACTGTCTGCCCCATGCCCAGACTACTCATTCTGTTGACCAGCCTTTTGTGTGGGATGGTGTCAAAGGCTTTGCTGAAATTGAGGTAGGCAACATCCACCCCCCCCCAAGATTTACTTTCTTTGTAACCCATTCAAAAAAGTCCATCAGATTTGTCTGACATGACTTTCCTGCGGTGAATCCATGCTGCCTCTGATCCTGGGCCCCGATAGACTCCAGGTGCTCCACTATCCTTTCCTGAAACAGTGCCTCCATGATCTTTCCCACTACTGAGGTGAGGCTGATGATTCAATAGTTCCCCGCATCCTCCCTACTATCACTTTTGTGTAGAAGGACTACATGTGCCCTCCTCCAGTCCTCTGGAACCACATCAGTGTTAAGTGACTCAGTGAGCAAAGCTGCCAGTGACGCCGCTAACTCCCCTCTCAGTTCCCATTCAGTAGGTCTCATTGCAATAGTGGAGGACTACAGACCCACTTACACTCTTTTGTTTTGTAACTACATTAGATAGTATAGGTAATATGTTGAGGGTCTCTTACCTGGGTACTAGGGAGCAAGTGACTGGAGTCTTGAAAAGATGACTTCTGTCTAACCTGTAACGTAAAATACAGGAATGTGGTCACAAAGGATCCTTAGTTCTTAAGGAGTAAATAGGAAGAATATGGCAGGTTAAACAGAGTAATACTTATCTGATGGGAAAGAGTCAGCATCCTGACAGACGTGTTAAAATAATGAGAAAAACAGGTTAATATGGACAAAATACAACTGTTTTTATTATTATTCATTTAGATTTTGATAGCCAGGTAAGCCCACTGAGACCAGAGGTCCCTTTTTCAGGGGCGACCTGGGGTTAGATACATATAGCAAAAATTACATACAGTGGGCAATAATACAGAGGTTAAAAGTGAGACAAAAATGAATTGGAGAGACAGTAATTACAGGTTAAGAATCCAGAATATACATTTGCACATTGCAAGAGTTAACAGGGGTCACAAATTGACACATACACTGGTAGGGCATAAAATACAGAGGTCACAGTAGGGCAAATTGGGCTAGTGAGTGCAGCCACACAGGTTAGTTCCAGGAGCTATACTTTGAGGCCCACCTTGAATCCTTGCAGAGAAGGCCTATCAACCAGTGTAGCCGGGAGCGTGTTCCACAAGTGCGGGGCAGCATATGTAAAGGAGCGCTTACCTGGGTTGGTGCATATGCAGGGGATGTCAAGGGGCCGGCTAGCTAAGGATCTCATATGTCGGCATTGTACTCTGGGGGTTGAGCAGTCTGCGCAGATGAGGAGGAGGGCCAGCAATAGTGAATCTATAATTCAGGCAGATGGTTGAGTAGGCCAACTTATGGCATATAGTGGGCCAGTGAAGGTCTGCGAGGACCTCGCAGTGGTGTCTCCTGGGGGGGGGGGAGTTACTGGCAAAGCGTGTCACTTTATGGTAGAGCACCATGAGTTATTTTAGTACCCCTTCTCGTAGGAACTATAACGGGGGGCCCCATAGAGGAGGTGGGGAGAAGGGTGCAGTTAGAGATTGCACGCCGAGCCTTATCAGAAAGAGTTTCCCAGATGATAGAGGAGTCCAAGTCTCTGGTGAATGGACTTGGCTAAGGAGTCGATGTGGGGTTTGTAGGACAGTTCCTGGTCAAGGAGGATCCTGAGGTATTTGATCCTATCTAGGACCTCAACTCGCTTCTCATGGTCTAATTGGAGCTGGAGAAGGTCACACTTATCCACACCGAGGCATCTGGTTCCAAACAGGGCAGCCTTCGCTTTCTCCTCATTCAATACTAGGGAGTTGGTGGAGAACCAGGCTTCTAGCGCTGTAAGACTGGATTGTAGTTTAGTAGTAATGACACTGGGTAGCGGGTCACTGCAGTAGACAACAATGTCATCTGCATGTAGGATGAGTTTACTCAGCCCACAAGCCCCCTCTATGTCATTAACAAAGAGGGTGAAGAGCAGGGGGTCAAGGATTGAGCCCAGGGTACCCCTGAGACTACTGGTCGGGCACTGGACTGAGTTTCTCTCCAGAGGACTTTTTGGCATCGATTGAGTAGATAGCTCTCGAACCAGGTGTGGGAGAGCCCATACAATCCGAGGAGGCACAGTTTGGAGAGAAGAAGACTATGGCTGACTAAGTCAAAAGCCTTGGATAGGTCGACAGATAATGCGCCCGTCTAAGATCCTTTGTCCATGGTGTCGAGGACATCAGATGTAAGGCAGATGAGGGCTGTGTCTGTGCCATGGCCTTTCCTGAAGCCATGTTGTATGTTGGCTAGGAGAGAGTGCAGTTCAAGATAGTCATGCAGTTGGTTGTGGACCAGTCTCTCCTGTACCCTCCCAAGGGGGCAGAGAATGGAAATAGGCCTATAGTTCTCCACTTTGTCCCTGGGCCCTTTTTTATGGACTGGGACTATGGTCCCTACTTTCCATTTGCTTGGGACTGTTCCCTCAAGGAGGGACCTATTGATGAGCCAAATGACAGGGAGGGCAATAGCAGGAGCAGCGGCCCTCAGCAGCCTTGGTTCGAGCAGGTCATGTCCCGGCGAAGAATCGGGGTCAATTTTGAGCAGGAGAGGTAGTACTTCGGATGGTTTAACATGTTTCAGGTGAAACTAGTGCTATGCATTCTCCCATTTGGTGTCGTCGGTGAGGGGAACACCAGATGGGATGGGGGGAGAGAGAGAGTCTGCCTGGGTTGGAAACGGAGAAGTTGAATGCCTCTGCTACTGTGGAGGGGTCATTAGTTGGGGTGTTCCCAACAAGTATTGCTCCATCCTGGGCATTAGGGGCACCTTTAAGTAACAAATTTATTTGGCCTCAGAATTTCTTGGAGTCCTGTGAGAGCAAGGACTGAGAGTGGAGATACAAAAGGGGAATATGACAGCAGAAGAATAAAGAAAAGGGAACAGTTGTATAAAAAATTTACAGATAAGACTGGTTTGTAAGATAGAAATATATAGAAAAAAATTAAATAATAAACAGATAGAAAAATAGCACAGAAAACTGTTGTGGAGGAAGGAGCTCTGCAGAAACCACTTATTGCCCCTAGATGCCGAGTAGCCAGTAATTAAATGTAGTGGCCCAGGTGGGCTACTTGGGACTCTTTTGGGCTAGTGGCCCAGCATAAATAAAATAATTTAGCATTCGTGGTCCAGGGTGCTACAGGTATCTTATGTGGGGCCAGTAACTTATTTTTTTAATTAAGTATACTTTATTTTCCAAGAAAAAAGGAAATACAATACTGTACACAAGAGAAAAAACACAATTAACAATATCAGATAAAAGTCAAATAATGCAAAAATGTCAAACCCCCAAAAATCTAAATCTAAAACCACAAGCACCCGCCCCCAATAGCTACCCAACCACATCAAAATAATCTAGGATAGAAAAAATAATGCCAAATTGTCCACCCATAAAGAAATAAAAAAATAGGAAAGTACATACAGTTAATACACATGTACCAATCTATGGTGTTAATGACCAAGCTTATAAAGGTCCCCATTTTGCAAAAAAGGAATTTCTCCTGTGTTGAACACTCACAATATGTAATTCTAAAGTAATGACACTGTGAAGCTCTTTATGCCACTCAGACCAAGAGGGCATATGGTCATCTAACCAATGAAGCAAGATAACCATTTTAGCTGTGGTAGAAATAAGGGCCATATAATATTGCTGAAAAGAGAATGAGATGCCCCACATTCTTCCCAATAAACATATTTCGGGAGTGGCCAGATCAAAGGTAGGATCAATTCGGGTTTTGATAGCCTCCCAGAATGGCTCTACCTTCTCACTTTGCCATAATATATGCAAGAGGGGGCCATCCACCTTATTGTATCTGAGATATTGACTATGCTCAAATTGTCCCATTCTGAGTAATTTTATAGGGGTAAAACACATTTTATGTAAAATGTTAAACTGCTTTTTTCGATATCGATCCTGTTTTATCAATCTATAGAAATCTTTTCCAAATCATTAACCATATCAATGCCTCTCACGTCAAAAAACAGGGCAGGCTGCCAGTAATGGGCAGTCACAGTAGGCTTGAAGGGATCTAATGATTGATATACACTGTATGACTTTGGCACAGCATGCCACATGCCAGCTGCTGGAACAAAAGACTCAAAGTGTGCTGCCGACATGTCTATCCATGATGATGGCCTAAAACATGCTGTTAACGACCCAGATAATTGGAAATATTTAATAAGAGGTGCTAGATTAGATTTATCCAGAAGGGTTGGGAAATCCAAAAAATGATTATCAGAGGGAAGATCACAAACAGAAAGTGAGGGGTCTAATGGTAGAAAAGAAGGTGGAATAGGTCACTGTGCTATTTTAATATTAGGGTTCTAAAAAAGCGCTGTGCAATACATTGCCTCAGCTTAAACCCAGGGGCCAATAAATGATATAAATAATATCCCTGATGGCCTAGTGGGCTGGTTACCCTGGTGACCCAATGTCCAAATGTATTTATTTTAATATTTAGTAACCAGGTAAGGCCCATTAGGCACAAGCGCTTGCTTTTAGGCTGACCCGTGAGCACTGGGGAGGTTAAATGACTTGCTCAGAGATTCAAGGTGGGTGTGTGAGGATGCCTAGGGATTCCCACTCCCACACACCTTTTTTATACAGCTATCATCTTGACTAACAGACTGATGATACTGATGGAGGTTTTCTTTTAGGTATACTTTATTGCTTTGGATAGGCCATGTAGGTGCATCCCCCCCACCTTCTCCCCAGTACTATGGGGGACATGCAGCCATTTCTACACTCCTGCTGACTTGCTTACAGGACTGAGGATTCATGGGGAAGTGTATTACCTGGGTATATGAGATATGGTTTTGGTTGCTACTTCACAATGGATCCTATTTTTCCTCCATGCCATCTTGCCTCAGTGGCTTTACACAGTCCAGCAGACTGGGTCATTATGTGCCCTAGTACAGTCATCCACATGGATCGCTCTCCAGATTCCCATCCCTAGCTACTTACCCCCCCAAAACACACACACACACACACACACACACACACACATAACTACCTCCTATCAAGAAAGAATGTAATAAGTTTAGATAAAGTGCAAATGGATTCTCAATGGAGGTGGGAGATGGAAGTGGTCAGTCACTGGTGTGAGAGTAGTAGTGGTAAATGTCTATGCTCAAAATGTCAATTAGGCACACATTTCCCTTCATCTTCGTCAGGCCATAGCAGAAATCAGGTGTGACCCCTGTACCCTGATTATGATTAGGGACGATCTTAGTTCCATAGTGTTCACAGACAACCACCCAAGAGCCAGGGTTGCACATTAGCTGATGTCAGTGTAAGGCCTATTCGATGTCTGGCTACAAAGGAATCCTACAGGCCACAACTACAGCTTTTAATCTCTGCTGTTCCACGTAACGAGTCATACTGATCTCTTTTCTGCTGATGCTGCAGCAACTACAGTGGTCAGAAACCCCAGGACTGACTCAATCATTGTTTTGGAACATGCTCAAATCATCACTTATTCTACCCAGTGGCGCAGAGGGCTGAGATGCTATATGCCTTACCTTATCACCATACTGGCAAGCTCAGGGCACTGAGGGTTGGCTGGGGAGGTGGGGGGGAGGAGAGAGAGAATCAAGTGCTTGATGGACTGGTCTACTCTCTCGGGAATGTGCAGGGATACTGTCTAACTCCTTGGGTGCCATCTTGTGGAGGCTGGGTGGCTGTGCCTCAGTCTGAGTGCCGTGGAATGCAGGAGCCATGGTTCAGTGGTGTGCATGCTATATGAACAAAAAAAATCATCACTTGACTACTTGCTGGCCAGCACAGGCCCCACCCTCCCCAGAATGGAGGTGCAGTCCCCTCCTCCTCTGGAATCCCAAATTCAAGGAGTGGGTATCCAGAGAACTGGATCTGTACTTCAACTCAAATTCTTCCCCTCAGGATCCCAGACTCCCCCAGTGCCACAGTCAGGCGCTGGCTCTCCCTCTCACTCTCATAGTGCCTACTCTTTGAAGCTTCTCATAGCCTGCACTAGCGAAGGGCCTCCACCAGGGGCAGTCAAATGCTGTAACAGGGAAGTATTACTGCCAATATACAGCTAGACATTACACGTCATATTTTATAATGCTTATTAAACCTCAGTGTTTGCATGTTAGAATAACCAAATGGTTTAACAGGAAAGTTACAAGCAAGCAATGATAGCATTCATCACACTGTTTGTCATGGCTGCATAATAAAAATTATTTCATGTTGATTTGGTGTGTCTGGTGTATTTTTTTATTTAGCACCAATGTAGATCTTTCAGTACATCATACATATCTGCATGGCCTCCTGGGTGGCAGGGAATATACATAGGCACCACACTGCTTTTCAAATGTTTTGGCCCATCCCTTTATGTAAGTCTTTCCTTGGGTACGACTTTCAAAACCTGATTGTGCCACACTTCAAAGGTTTGCTGCTGCCGAGAGACCCACATATTTTGCATGCATTTCTTTGTAAGGAGGAGTAGAATATGACCTACTTTTGTAAAAGGGTCCCAGTCACTTGCATCCATTTACTAGAAGCTTAGAAATTGACGGCGGAAAAAGGACCGGTAGGCCCATGTAGTCTGCCCTATTTTCCTGCCTATTTCTACTTCCTGGACCCTACTGAGTCTCGGGTATCCATCCCTCCACCCTTTCCTTTACTTATTATGCCCATGTGCTCATCACTCAATTCTATGGCGCATATATGGTTTGAAATGTCCTATGTTTAACCTTATTCAAAATGGCCACCATGTGCTATAGGATTGAGAGAGTATACCCCCACTGTCTATACCCCCACTGTCTTTGCCCCCGCCAACTCCTATGGTAGGCTGTTCCAGGCAGTCACTACACCTTTCACATCACTTATAAACTTCCCCGCCTCAAGCTTCTTTGCATGTCCCTGTATTCTTCTGCTCTTTCTCCTGTGAAAGAGACTCCACTCCTGCACCTTGTTTACCCCTGTGAGGTACTTAAAGGTCTCAATAATGTCCCTTCAAGTTTTCCTCTCCTCCAGGGGTGGGAGGGGTGCGTGTCCACACTACACGCCTGCACTAAGGCACACAGTGCGACATGTGGGGTTGTGCAGTGGTGAAGAGGATACGCCGGGGGACCCTGCCATAACGGCCATACACAGCCATACCTGCACACCCACAGGGTGCCCCCCGACAGAGCAACCGTACCGGAGCACCCTCACTCCAATGCATGGAGCCCTACCCAGCCCTGCTGCATAGAGACACCCCTGCACATGTATGCCCATCCCATGCAGGCGGTAGGAGGTGTCCACGGGCATGCTGCTGGCCGACCCATGGCCGTGGCACCGCCCCGCCAGCCCCTGGGGTGGTGTGTTCTATGCTACAGGAGGGGGAGTGTATTGAGTGTTTTCGGTCAGCGGTATCACTGTCCTGGGACCAGTGCCCCACTATGTGCGGGGGGGGGGCTGTACCACCGCCACTCGCTACCTGTGCAGTCCGTGGGCTCATCCATGGCTCTGTAGCATGAGCCAGTAGTTTTATGTCCTTGTAAACGAAACACACATTTGCTGGCTTTAGAATATGGGCTACAGTTCTATTTTCTGAACTCTTTTGAATGTTGTCAGAAAAAAACAAGTTCAGGCCAACTGCACTGTTCAGCACACTGACATTGTATTGGCAGTCTGGTACGATTATTTCAGAGACACCGTGCAAGACTTTGTAGCCTCTGCCAGCCCTTCCTTTATGATGTCTCATTTCTGGTCTGCATCCATGTGTGGCTGCATACCTGCTAGGTGCCTGCCCAAAATTTCCACCATCTTCTTAAAGTCCGCCCCCTAAACTCAATCACCCTTGTACCTGTGCCCCCTGTTTCCCTCTCCATGTTAAGTGTGAACCACACCGAATAGTGGTCACTCCTAGTCAGTGGTTCCTCCACTTCCAGATTCCTTACAGCTTCCCCGTTATCCAGTACAAGGTCCAGAGTCCTTTCTAACTGAGTCTGCCCCTGGACTAGCTGTGTCAGGAAGCTGTCTTGAAATGTTTCTAGCAGGACCCCCTTCCTTGCACTTGAGGTGGATGGGGTGCCCCACTCCACCCCTGGTTGGATGAAGTCCTCCACCACCACTGTGCTTCTCTTCCTGCAGACTTTCCTTATTCTGCTAATTCCCTATCCAGGTCACTCCCCTGAGCTTGTGGCCTGTACACCACCCCCATCCTCAATGCCCTATTCTTTGCCTCTTGGAATTGCATCCATAGTGCTTCTGTCCTCCCCTCCTCCTCCCTTATGCACTTTATCCCCTCCCTTACATAGATCCTCACTCCCCTCAGCCCCTATCCTTTCTGAATAACCTAAACACCAGGATTATCATATCCCAGTCCTGGTACTGGGTGACCCATGTTTTCCGTGATGGCCGCAATGTCCACCCCCTCCACTGCCAAGAGGGCCTGCAACTCCACTGTTCTATTCCTTAGGCTTTTTGCATTCAATGAGACCACCGTCCAGCCTGTCCCCTCCCTTTCCCTATTCCCCCCCCCATCCCTCCCTGTGCCACTTCACCACTGCCTTTACCCATAACTACGGGGTGAGCTCACTAGGCCCCTTTTCTGGACCCTTTTCTTATCAGAGATCCCCTTGACACCCCCCTCCTAATTTACCCCTCTATTCCACGTTTTAGTACTCCCTTCCACTCCCTGCTGAAATGTAACCTGTCCCCTGCATGTAGGTCACTATTGCCCCAGGTCCTGCCCCAGTCTAACACTAATCTGTACTCTCTTGTACGGCACTAATCCCTCAGCCACTAATTGAACTGCTTTATCCTTTTTTTCCTCACCGTACTCACACATGGTACCGGGAGTACCTCAGAGAATGCCACCACCACCCCCACCTCCTCACACTGCCTACTAAAATCCTCAAACCTTCCCTTTATCACCTCTACCGTCCCCCCCGCCAAGTTGTTTGTACCCACATGCATCACTATATAAGGTTTCTTCCTCCCCTCCTGTGTGCACTTGAGAAGTGCCTGCTCCGCCCTTCCCATGATCAACCCCGGAATAGCCTTGACCCAGATACAACTGTGCCTTTCTCCCCTTCCACCCCATCTGACCCCTTTCAGTATAGAATCCCCTAGCACTAGTACCCCCTTTTTCTTGTCCCATATCCCCCTTCTCCTGTTTTCCCTGACCACATTTTCAGAGTCTACACTGCCCTGCCCCTTATTACCTCTATCTGTACACCATTTGTGACTCCTACATCTTCCCCCACCATTTCCACCTCTCCCTCTACCCTGCACTTCCCCTCCCCCCTTCTTTCCTTCCCAGCCTGATTCCTGACTCCTGGGCCTTCATTACCCTACTCCCCCACCCCGCGATCTCCGACACCTTCACTACCACCTCTGATGCCAACACTGAAAACCTATTATTTGCTACCCCCGCCGTGAAATGCTGTCCGTGTTTGTAACTGCCAGTTCCAGCATTGCCCCATCTCCAGTGGGTTCCATAGCCAGCTGATGAAGAAATGTCTACTGAACGGAGTTGATGTCAGCCCTGTTTCATGATGTTACTGCGGCCAGAATCGTACAGTCTACATCTGACACAGTAAATCCTCCCCCTAACCAGTACCTCACCTTTACTTGCTACCATTCTGTCAATGGCCTCCCCGAAACACTCCTCCCCTGTTATGGTGGTCTGTACACTAACCCCCATGTGGGTAAAGTCTTTGTACCATGTCTTTAACTTTCATGCAACTAAAAAATAGCCACATCATAAGGCTGGCCTAGTGGCTTGGAAGGCTGAGGCGCTGCATGCCTTACCTCCCACCATGCCGGTGACACGAATTTAGGAACATGCTGAGGGTGCTAGAGGTTGACTGGGGAGAGGGAAGAGGACTGAGCAGCTGTCTGACATTTCTCCTCTCCCAGAGTAGGGAGCTATGCTGTCTCAGCAACTGGCTACCACAGGTGAAGACGCAAATAGAGACATGCGCTCACTGCATAATAAAATGCACATGTCAGAGGCTGCAAAATAAAGTTTAATTTAAAGCAGGTCAAAACGTCAATAAGAAAAAAAGAAAAGCACGCAGGTCCACAGTTTCCTAGCACTTCAAACTCGATCCCAGTTCTTCCTCAGATGGGTGTTTGTGGATCTGCATGCTTTTCTTCCTGGCTTTTTGACCCACATTAAATTACACTTTATTTTGCAGCCTTTGACTTGTGCATTTTATTATGCAGTGAGCGTGTGTTTCTTTTTTCATTTTCGTTCTGTATATTTTTTGGCTGAGCTGCTCCTCTGCTTTTCATGGTGCTGGACTTTGAAAGCATGCCACAGGTGAAGGCCTGGGGTAGTGCCAGAAGCATGAGTGACATTGAAGGAAGGGACCGCAGTTCTGTAGTGTGTGTGCACCTCCATGAATACATGCTTTATGTGCTGCCATAACTTGGTATCCAAGGGGTGAAAATAGAAAAATGGTTGGTGTAGGCTTCATAAAGCCCTGCCCACCAACCTCTATCCCGTGCCATCACCTGGACCACTGGCATAACTGTGGATGAGAGTCACTACATGGCGGGAGGACAGTCCTCCCCTTGCTGGCCCCATTATGGGGGCAATCCATGGGGGTACTGTGAGTTCAGTGGTCTGAGGGAGGTGAATGCTGGATGGAAGAGGCAGGGACTGGGATGAGAGCCCACCTGCAATGACTACCAAGGCAAAAAGCTTTATGGAAAAAAGTGCTACGGTATGTGTAACCTTAATACACATACGTACACACACACACACACACACACACAAACACACTCTCTCTCTCTCTCTCTCTCTCTGTAATGTGCACGACTGAATCACTACAGTAAACCCAACAAGTGTAGGTAATGTGTAGTGGGTCTCTTACCTGGGTGCTAGGCAGCCAAATGTAGGACTTAAAAAGCCCTACCAGTCTCAGCCTCTGCACCTAACATGTTATTGGCTTACCTCCACAGCATACTGGTAGTATGAAGATGGCAACTAATAATCCAGTTGTTAAAAATCTATTTCACTAGTAAACTTCAATAAACCAGGTCTCAAGGACTTCTCAGTTCTAAGTGCTGCCCACATCCTACCCCCGCGCTCACTAACGTGATAATGAGATGCTAGGTAGAGCACGGGGGCATGCCCCATTATAGTCAATAGGTGGCTGCTTTCCGATCATTTAAATATTATAAATGGCCACTTGGTAATGAAACGTGGGCACCGGTCAACTAACAAGAACCTTGTTAGTTGACCGGTGCCCACCAAGTGGCCATTATAGTATTTAAAAATGATCGAAAAGCCACTGTCCATTGACTATAATGGGGCGCACCCCTGCACTCTACCTAGCATCTCATCATCAGATTACTGAGTGTGGGGGTGTGACGTGAGTGGCACTTAGAACTGGGAAGTGCTTGGGACCTGGTTTATTGAAGTTTACAAGTGAAATAGATTTTTAATGATTGGATTATTTGTTGCCATCTATGAACTATCAGCATGCTGTGGAGATAAGCCAACAACATGTCAGGTGCAGAGGCTGCAAACTTTTATTTTGGTGGATCTCTTTAAAGAGACAAAGACAATCGAACCTGTAAAATAAAATGAAGGAAAGAGCTCACAAAGGATCTGTAGTTCTTAAGGAGTACATAGGTAGGATAGCATAGGTTAGACTTAAATTAATACTTATCTGATGGGGAAGCAGTCAGGATCCTGCCAGACCTGTTATAGAAAAGAGAAAAACAGTTTAATATGGAGAAAATACAGTAGCGAGAGCAGATACAGAAAGTGGAGAGTTACAAAAGGGGTATACAACAACATAGGAGTTAAAGGAGCTTTAGACAAAAGCCCTGTTTACACCTTGGCTGTGATGTAAAATCTCTGCCACTCCATGTCCACTGCACTGTGTGTCCACAGGCTGCATTCAGTTTACACAATCCCCCCTCCCCCCGCTCCACTGCAAGTCGCGCGGCTACTCTTGTGAGATTCTGGGAGTGAAAATGCAGGACAGGAAAAGGGACTGCATAGCGGATCGAGTGTACAATTGTGTTTACATTTGGGAGAGATGCGTTTAATCTGAAACTAATACCCTGTCCTGCATTGCTCCAAAAATGTGGACCGAAGGCATCATGAGGCAGGCTGGTGAGTGTCCACATGGTGACATTTCCAGCGCATTAACCTCTGTGCATGAGTTAATGCGCTGCAAATAAGGTGGTGTAAAAAGGGCTTTGTTATAGTAAAGACAAATTAGGATTTAGGAAGGCAGAGATGTAGAGTAATAAAGAAAATTAGTAAACAGATAAGATGAAAAGAGAAGAGAAAGTGTTGTTAAGTGTGGGAGATTCAGAAAAACTACAGACTGCCACCTAGATGGGCTTCTTGCTAGTAGTAATAAGTAGTAGCTGGGGAGGGGGGGGTAGTGGGTAATCTTTGGACTTGTTTCACAGCATTATTGAAATAATTTATCATTGGTGATCCAGAGGCTAGATTTATAATAGGGAGTTAGAGGTTTACAGGCTACCCCAAGTGGACTAGATTTCCTAGTGACCAATGTATTCAAAGAAATAAAAATATTTTCCTGGTGTCTAGAGTGGTGGGTGGGGTGGGGGTATGGTTAGGCATAGCTCAACTGTCCCACATAATTATGAGGAACTGTTCCCCGTTTTACTTCATCAAAGCTCCCCTGTTCCACATTAAGATAATTCTGTTTCACATTCAGTGAAGTATAATGCAAATATCCCTCAATGAGTGTGAAAAAATGTAATATTAAATTAACAGCAAACTTTGTGAACTTTACTCACATTTATACAATGTTCTCTTTTTGATAGTGCCCCACATTTTGCAAGCCTACTTAAACCACACTATTCCACATTAGGGCAGGCAGCCAGATGCACTATAAAGAAGAGAATAAGCTGTGTGTACTGCTGCAGTAGCATGAGCAATGGCACTGTCAGGCAAGGCTTTCTACTCCCAACCCGTACGGAGCTCAGGCTGTGGCGTGCTCCATGTGACTGGAAGCTGGGGGAACAAAACATCATGTGGAGATGGAAGAGGCTGGTGTAGTAGCATCTCCCTGCACCCACCGGAGCAGCAGTTCCGGCGGCAAGGATAATAGTATTTTGGAGCAGGAGAGGCTTCCATGCAGTGAGCAGCAGTCGCGTCTGTTACAGGCTCCCAATCGGGAGTGGAAGGCATCAGAAAACCACTAAACAGATGATCCACACCATGGCTAATAGAGAAATAACTCTGTGGGGGTTTCCAACTGGGCTTCCTTTAAGTAAATATTACGACAGATGCAATAACGAGAAGAGATACTTAAGGGGAGCAACAAGAGAAACTACACTGCTTGTGGTTGAATACGGGGAGGCGGTGGGGGTCACCGAGTATAATATTGCGGAGGGCCGAGTATGGGAGGCACTGTGTATACCAGGGGTGAACTGTTTAAGTATTGGAATGTATATAGATGACTGAGACTGGGGTGGGGTCACTGAGTATGAGAAGAAAGGGGGGCAGAGTGCTAGACAGGGACATAAGGGACAATAGAAAAGCCACAAGACAAGCAGCTGCATCTGAAACATCCTACAGGTGATTCCAGGCCAGCCTCTGTATTGGGAATAACATTAAAAAGGATGCATAAAATTGGCAAAAAATAACTATAAAGTTTAAAAACATTTATCACTAGTAGTGTACCACATAATAACAATTTCTTCTATATCACTTAAACTGTTTAATATGCTTAGGACTGTATCAATATACCTCTCTAATCTTGTTGTCGGTAGCCATCCTTTTTTTTTCCTTCAGTGGAGTACAGTTAAGTCCAGTTTAAAGTCTTGTCTGTGTTGCTAGGCAACATCAAGCTAAGACCTGTCTTATGCAAGTCAAGTCAGTTTTTTGTTTGTGCAACAGTCTCACCTCCGAGACTTAGACAAGACCATTTCTAAGTCCTAAGACAATATATTTAGGCTAATTTTAAGCCAGGTTTTGTGCAACTGGCCGCAGGACCCCAAGGAAAACTTCTAGCTAGCAGTCTACAGTGGAGGACCACCCCCTGATGTTGGCCTGCCCCTGACATCTGCCTATGGTATTAAAGGGGCAGTTCCCCAGCACCACCTCCGTTCTTTTCCCGCTGTCGACCTATGCAGGTCGGACCTCAACGGATGCCTTCTGCTTTAGTTGACTGCCATTTTCACTGCATTACCCATGCTTTATTATTTTCTGATTTTCTCCAATTTTACATCAATCTGTGCATATCTTCTTCTCCTTCCTCATCTGTCGAGAGGCAGGGAACAAAGTGCGCTTGTGGCAAGCAACTGCCCCACAAGGACAGCCATTCAGCATGCCTGCTTTGCCTAGGCCAAGACCATGTCACTGAAGCCTGCCAGCACTGCCAGGATTTTAAACAGCGCACCTGGCTTTGGTGCCAGAAGACCCTGGAATCCTTTCTGCTGCAGCAAAAGCTCTTAACAATGGAGAAAGATCTTCACCAGAATACCTCCTCTACTCTGGCCTCCCAGTCATCCACTTCTTCTTCAGCTAAGGATTCAAAGAAGCCCCCGGGAAAGCACAAACAAAAGGAGAAGCACAGGTAGAAACCCCGGTCAGCTGTCCACTCCAGGTCCCCGCGCAAGTTAGGCACCTATCATGGGTCTTCCTCCCATGGGAGGTTGGCTTCCTCCACTCCATCAGTCCTCTCTCTCTCTCTCTCCCTTCAGGCTGACAGTGGCCAAACCACCCACTCTTCTAACCATCTCAGGCAGTGGTTCTTTGGGGCTTGGGCCTTCATCCTCAGCATCTCAGCCCCTGAAGCTCAGGCCCATTCATCAGACGGGTTCTCAGCAAGGTGGCTCAACCGGGTCTTCCTCCAGGAGTGGGTCTTTGCCAGTCACCCTCTCAGTCAAGGCATCTGCAAAGTCGGTTCTGAAGTCAGGGACCGATGCCACCTCATGATGCCCAGTGCATGCGGTCACCTCCCCCACAAGTGTGACGCCTCTGCTCCGCTCATGAGTCATCTCCCCTATGCAAACTTCTCTCTCCAGGCCAGTGCTGACTGCTTCATCAGACTGTCCCGCTGACACCAACCTCACTGACGATGCCTCAACTGTTGTCCTCAAATCCTCCACAGTCACAGCTAGACCTATCATCACACAGTCGACGCCAAGGGGACTGATGCCTGGTCTTTTGACCCCAGTTAGATTGATGCCAGACAGTTTCCTTACCTTGGGATCTGATGCTGGTAAACCTGATGCCAGTGTATCCGATGCCAGGGTTACCACAACCTGATGAACTGACATGGGGCCTTCTAAACCTACCCCACAGACTCCAGTTTCCCCAGCCTTGCCTCAAAACCCACCCGCGGACCTTAATGCACTTTTTGTGGCCTGGTGGGCATACTTCAAGGACAAGGAGGCCCCGAAGGAGCCCCCAACCCCAACTCCAACTCCAAGGGACCCTGTACCCAATCCATCTAAGGACCAGGTTCCTCCTAGGAAGGCTCTGACATCAGCTCCTAGGGAGTCTACACCACAGCCAACAAGGCCTGACACCAGTCATTCTAAGACCCATAAGCATAAATCTCGGCATTCCCCCTTCCCATCGATGGATTCAGGTGAGTCAGGGGGATATTCCTCTTCCTCCCCTTATGATACTCTGGAGATTTGGACATCCCATTAAAGCCGGAGGAGCTCAAGGATACCTTGTGGTCTCCCCCAGATGACCCAACTTTTGTGGATGTGACGAAGCATATCCAGGCCCTCATGGGCTGGGACACTGAGGAAGTAGACCCCAAGCAACGTTGGCTAGACACTTTCCTTTGCAAGAAGAAGTCCTTGACTCTAGTAGGCCCCCCCTTTAATTGATTCCTTCAAGGATGTCAATAGGGCAGTTTGGAAGCTCCCGTCCACAACACCGGCGATGTCCAAGAAGGCAGATCACCTGTATAACACTCCAAGGGATGAACCCTTTTATTGTGAGCACCCGGAGGTTGATTCATTCAATATTAGTGTGACCCTGACCATTCTAAATGACCCCGCCACATCAGCACTTGGCCTCCTGATAAGAACTCGAGGCAGATAGACTATTTTGGCAAAAAGGTCTACTCCTCAGCCACATGTGCCATCCATTCTCTAAACTTCCTTACCCACATGGTTCAATATCAGAATGCCCTGTGGGAGAAGGCTTTCAAAGTGGCACAAGCTCAGTCGGATCTCCCCAGGAAGGCTGAGCTGTTGCACCTTCTCAAGTCGGGCTCTGATGTGCGGATCCACGTTCCCTGAGCCTCTTATGATTCTCCGGACTCTGCAGGTAGAGCAGCAGCTATGGGAATTTGCCTATGCCGCCACTCTTGGCTTATGGTTTCTGGGTTTGCCCCAGACGTCCAGTCAAAAATTTTGGACACCCCTATTGGAGGCCCCATCTTATTTGCGAGGATTCCCAGAATATAATCAGAGCTCCCAGAACCTCACAGGCCACATTGGCTTTCAATGGCTCCTCTGCCTGACTCCTTACCCAACCCCCCTACTCCCACAAAATCTCTGGAGGAGGCGGTGGGGGGGGGTCGCTTCTCTCTTTACAGAGAGGGTTGCAGCAGAATAGCCTTGGATCAATGGGTTCTGCAGTTAGTGGAACAGGGGCACACCCTATAATTGTTGGAGTTTCCCCCAGACAATCCTCCAGCTCCCTCCCATTACACCCAGGTCCATCTCACCTCGATTCAAGACGAGAGCCAAGGACTTCTGTGAAAACAGGCCATCGAACACCCGACCTGCTTGCACAGTGCAGGAAGGAATTCTACTCGCATTTTTTCTTGGTGCCAAAGAAAACAGGAGATCTGCATCCCATTCTGGACCTCAGCCACCTGAACAAGTTTATAGAGTACAAAAGGTTCAGGATGGTCACTCTTCCTGGCCTTCTCCCCTTACTTCATCAGGGGGATTGGCTCTGCTCCCTGAACATGCAGGATGCTTACCTGTACATCTTGGTGTTTCCACCTCACAGAAGGTTTCTTTGCTTCCGCTTCCAAGAAAACCACTACCAGTTTCGGGCCTACCATTCGGCCTGTCCTCAGCCCCAAAAGTCTTTACAAAGTGCCTTTCAGCAGTGGCATCAGCCTTAAGGAGGGAAGGCCATTATGTCTTCCCCTATCTAGACGACTGGCTTCTAACAGCCCCTACGAAGGAGCAATTGCTCAGAACCATGGAGGCCACTTTTTCTCTGTTTCAGGATCTGGGGATAACCCTCAACCTCCCCAAATCCTTCCCTTGACCAAGTCAAAGACTCCAATACATCGGGGTGATTTTAGACACCAAGCAGGGCAAGGTCTTTCTTCCTCCAGACAGAGCAGAATGCCTTTAGATTCAGGCTCAGCTGGTCTCGTTATCTCGGCAAGTGCCTGCCAGAACAGTCCTAAGGCTGCTGGGACATATGGCAGTGGCCATTGCAACAGTACCCCTGGCTCGCCTGCACATGAGGATGGCCCAGTGGAACCTTTGGGTCCAATGGGACCAACATTCAGATGACTTGGATCTTCCAGTGTCAATATCTAACTCGGTATGACAGACTATGATGTGGTGGCTGGGCCCCTCTAACCTCTCCAAGAAAGTTCACTTCCAGTCAAAGTCACCTTGGCAAAAACTGACCATGGATATGTCGGGCCAGGGCTGGGATGCCCATCTGGCAGTTTGTCAGATTCAGGGGACTTGGTCCCCATTTGAGCAACATCTCCACATCAATGTTTTAGAGGTAAGAACAATAACTCCACATCAATGTTTTGGAGATGAGGGCAATACTGTATGCTTTCCAAGCCTTTCAGATGAACCTATTCCGGGGTCCTCTCTTGATCCAGATGGACAATGTGTCCACAGTCTTTTACATAAACAAGCTAGGGGGCACAACTTCTTACCCCTTCTGCAGAGAGGCCATGAGGGTGTAGTATTGGGCCATAGAGCATCACCTGAGCCTGACTGCTGTGCATGTTCCAGGCATTCAAAACACCTTGGCCAACAGTCTAAGTCATTCCTGGTCCAAGGTTCACAAATGGGAACTTCTGCCTGCAGTGGTCAAAGATCTCTTCGACAGGTGGGGCCACCCAGAGCTGGACCTATTTGTGTCCTCATCCAACCCAAAACTGCCCAGTTTCTGCTCACTAGATCCAGGGCCTGGTGTTTTCTGGTGTGATGCGGTGTCCCCTCTCTTTGACAGGGAGGTTTCTATATACCTTCCCTCCCTTTCCATTGCTACAGAGAGTTCTGCTCAAGTTGCAGTCAAAAGGAGCAGAGATGATTCTGATAGCCCCCTTCCGGCAACAACAGATTTGGTTTCCACTTCTCCAGCAGCTTGTGGTGGAACCCCCAATTGCCTTGCCTCTGTGCTCTGACCTGCTGTCACAGGAGCAGGGCACCCTGGTCCATCCAGATCTAAGGTCACTGCACCATCATGCATGGCTCCTGCAGACTTAGCAGTTGCCTGCTTTGGGGTTTCTCCCCCAGGTAGCAGATGTTCTAGTGACTGCCAGAAAGCCCTCCACTAGATCTACTTATGCTATGAAGTGGAAGCGGTTTTGCATATGGGCCACCGCTCATCAAATAGGTCCCTTTACTTGTCCGGAGATTCTCGTTCTAGAGTATCTTCTTTTCCTTATCTAACTCAGGCCTGAGTTACTCGTCCACTAAGGTGCACCTTTCAGCCATCTCTGCATACCATGCACCTATCGAGGGCAAGACCCTTGCTCAACTTGACCTGTTCTGCACATTCTTGCAGGGTATTCTGCTTCTAAAACCTCTCATAAGGGACCTGGTTCCTCCTTGGGATCTGTTGTTTATCTTAGAGAAAATTACGTTACCTCCCTTTGAGCCAGCTGCAAGTTGTGAGCTTCGCTTTCTGTCGTGGAAAGCATTATTTTTAGTTGCTATTACTTCTGCTTGAAGGATTTCTGAGCTCCAGGCTCTGATGTGTAAAGAGCCTTATTTAGTTTTTCACAAGGACAGGGTGTCCGTAAGAACCAATCCTAAGTTCCTTCCTAAAGTGGTGTCCAAGTTTACTCTGAATCGACATCCATGTTCCGGTGTATTACCCAGAGTATTCCAACTCAGGGAAGGCCTTATTACATACTCTGGATGTCCACCGGGTGCTTCATTATTATTTGAACCACAGCCGAGCCATCGGAAAAACTGATCAGTTGTTTGTTTCTTTCGCCCTGAGAAAAGAAGGGGCTTTAGTTTCTAAACAATGTTTATCCAAATGGTTAGTTGATTGCATTGTTTATAAATACGACAAGCCTTTACCAGGCCCGGTTAAAGTCCATTCTACGAGGGGTGTAGCTGCTTCATTTCCATCTTTCAAAAATGTGTCCATTGCTGACATCTGTGCAGCAGCCACTTGGAGTTCTGTCCACACTTTCATCTGGCATTACAGTCTGGAAATTGCCTCTAGGCACAGAGCAGGTTTTGGCCTGGCAGTCCTGCAGGGATTACTCTCTTGAGAGATTTACTCTGACCTCTGCCTCCTCCCAGCTGACCTGGGTTAGGCCTTTCACTGCTTGGGACTCAGTCCTTATGGTGTAATCTGCTGCAAGAGCCCCCTCAAAGTGAGATAGTATAGTTACATAAGAATTTACTGTAACAGTAAATCTTCGAGAGGAGCTCTTGCAGTAGGTGCTGCTTTCCCTTCCTTCATCCCCGTGGTGACTGCTTCTCCATCCTTTTTCAGTTTCCTTGGTTTCAGAGGAACACCTTGGTTCACCATCTACTGCGTTTCCCGGGGTCTCCGGTGGGAGAACTGAGGTGGTGCTGGGGGACCGCCACTTTTATACCATAGGCGGATGTCAGGGGTGGGCCGACGTCAGAGGGTGGTCTTCCGCTGTAGACTGCTAGCTAGAAGTTTTCCATGGGGTCCTGGTGCCTGCTGGCTTCAGTCCTTATAGTGTAACCTGCTGCAAGAGTTTCTCTTAAAGATCTACTGTTACGGTACGTTCTTACGTAACTGCACTTTTCTTTGTCTGTAAGTCTCCCTAGTCATGCCTGAAAATAGCCAATGCTCTTTGTCTAGTGCACTTACCTGGTAAACAAAAACAAAATAAATAAATATGCACTCATTTTAATCACTCAAGCAAAGCCCAGCACTTATTTGAAAAAAATACACGCGGAGCAAAAAATTGCCTTTGCACAGACTGATCCAAGACATTTCTACTAAGTGAAATTCAACTTTTCTTCTGTTCCAAAGGCTGCCAGAACAAAAATAAGCTGTCAGACATTACACCTTGGAAAATAAAATTAGTTATGCAAACATTTATATCACTCTACCACAGTGGGCTATGCTGGAGTTTGTAATTTTACTTCTCTAGCTATTTGAGGAAATTACCAGAGGTTAGTGCAACACAACAACTCTGAGCCAGGTGATACCCTTAATAAAAATATGGCTTGAATCACATTAGGGAACATTTTGAGAACACAGACAATTCAGTGACACATACTGCCACTGCTGACTGTGACAGGAAGCTCCTGGCACTCTTGAGGACTGACCTTTCCTTAAATCTGTTGCAACAGTTCTTCTATTTTCTTAGCCTAATCTAGCCTTTACAATTTCTAGTTCATAAGGTTGGCCACCTATGGGCACCCCCCTTCCTTTTTTTTTGATTATGTTATAGTGTTCTCTTTAATTTTCCTTTTCCCTCTCAGGTCTTCGTACAGGGAGGTTATTGTGGTGACCTCCAAGTATATGTAAAACAGGTTGTGTTTATCGTTGTTGGATTTAGCATGTAACAGCACTATGTCATAAAATACCTTGATGTATATACCTTATGTTTATGAAACTTGTAAGTGTTGAAAATACCATGGCACTAGGTGTTTTTGATAATGATAAAAAGTATTAGGTGACTATTACAGATATTAAGTTAGTTGTGCTATTTAAAATGCATGTAAATTGCTGTAAACTGAATAAGTCTGAAATGTCATGGTGATTTGCATATATCCCATGATGCATTGCACTATGGAAGCACATATGATGATGTATTTTTTTGAAACTTGATTTGTTGCCAATGCCCTTTGGGATAACCCTTTTTTCAGTGATTTTGTATTGAAGTTCTTTGTCTATAGCTTGTTTTGTTCTTTTGTTTTTTTTCTTTTTGAGCCCCCATTACCCAAGCAAACAAGACCCACATAGGGATGAAGGGTTTTCAGTGAAAAGTTGTTAGATCAGAGATCAGTGACAGTAGGTGCTGGCTAAGTGCAGAGAAAGGACATTCATAGTCTGTTGCTGCAAACTGATGTACTAAAGAAGGAATATGTCATTGCGGAAGTTTATTTCCTATATTTTGAATAAACATCACACAGAGATTGTGTGTTGAACTTGAAGTTCAGTGTCTGGTCCATCTGTTATTCCACAACCCCTCCACACTGACACAAACAGGTTGCCAAACAGATTACAAAAAGATCTGACTAAACGAATGATCTGAAAAGTTGATGAAGATGAAAAACTATTTAAATTACTTCTGTCTGACCACTATATTAAAGCAACATTCCTGCACCCACAGTATCAATCAAAGCAACTGCTGAATGATGGTGGCACTTTTTTTGCCATAAAAAAAAATGATGAAGTGCATGCTAACAAGGACTGGAGTACAACAATCAGATTCTTCACAACATACCACAGCATCAGACAGCTCCTCCTCTGGTGATTTAGGACTTTTTTCCTCTTCCTCCTCTTCTACGTCAGTGTCTTCTTTTTCAACACCATCAAAAATAGCAGTGTCCCATGACTGCACAGTTCAGTTTCAGGTCTCTGGAGTCATTCACTTTTTCTAGCCGAGCCTCAGCACAGAGCATTGTTGAAATGTGCCTGGCAGAGCCCAATATGGACTGGAATGCAGATCCTTTGAAATACTGGAAATCCAAACAAAATACGTAGCCTGCTTTAGTAGAGATTGGAATGAAGTACATAAATTGTCCTCCTACTAGCATTTATTCAAAACAATTATTTAATTTAGCTGGTAAAGTTATTACTGACACACGATCATGTTTGTCATAAGAAAACACTGAGCATTTGACATTTCTGAAAGTCAGGATTCCTCACTTCAATTTCAGATATTATTTTGCTGGCCAGGCTCTCCTCCCCTCCTGTATTCAGCACCCTGGATGGCTCTCTCCTTTAAGTAGTTGTTTGCTTCAAATACTGCAGTGTGTGGCTGGATAGTAGGCTTGATTTCTCTACCCATATCTGCCATCCATTCAAAGCTCCAGCCTAAACTTGACACCCTGTACCATGACAAGGACTGCCTCTCTCCCCATGTCCGCCTCAAACTGGTTAGCAAAATGGTACTTCCATTGTTTGACTATGGGGATGTGGTTTGTCATACTGCCCCTTCCTCTTCACTTGCCAGGCTTGACATCCTCTGTAACGTGTTCGGTCCCTTTGCTGACAGTGCCCCTCTTGTACTCACCACAGCTCCCCCTGCACTTCTCTCCCAATCCCCCTTCTCCCCTCCCATTTCCTGTTCTCACTGTGTGTCTGTAATCTCCAAATATTGGTTTGGAACTTTTTCTCCTCTCCCCTATTCCCCCTGCCTTGCATACTCTTCATTCTAAAGATTCACATATCTTTTCCCTTTCTCACTTCAACTCTTCTGCTGGGCAATCCGTGTTCACCTATCATCTCCCCTCCCTGTGGAATAATCTCCTCTCTGCTCTCTACCTGCTACTTCTCATTTGTTCTTCAGATGCCAGCTCAAACTTCTCACTGACCCTTCCTGCTCTTTTCCTGCCCCTAACTGACTTGTTTTCTCCACCCTCTCCTCTTGCCTCTGCCCACTGTTTTGATGGTTCTTTCATTTGCATATGGCAGCCTCTTGTTTGTTCACAAGACTTTGCTTACTACATCACCTGTAATTAGATTATTGCAGCACTTTACATCGCACCACTGTATATACTTTTGCCACCTATGATTTTAATCGCTGTCTTCACTGTATTTTGCACCTTTGTGTATGGTTTTATTGCTATTTATTTTAACTCCTCTTCCTCTCCCCCTGACTCGTACCTGGATATGAGCCTCAGCTCAGTGTGCCTTTCCTAGTCACCAATTTTCAAATAAATAAATATTGTAGCTTTATAAATGTAAAACATACTGACTATGAGGCCCTCTCCATGAAATGGTTTCTCCCATTTACCTGTAGTAACATCATTTGTGAATAGGGTCTACTGAATACATGAGGCATGCATGATAGTGGCAACAAGTCAGGTCAGGCCATGATTCTGTGAATAAACACAATTAGGACAAAAAAAGAGAAAAGAAATAGCATCAGTGGGTCCTAGGGCTGGGTGAAGTTTATTTTCTGTCAGCCAAATTCTGGTGCAGTTCTGATTTTGCTGCTGTGAAATTTTGTGAAATTTCCACAAAATTGTTGCAACATTTCACCAAAATTGCAGTTTTGGTGATTTCCATCCAATTAAAAAAGTATTTGTCCAAATTGCACCAGATGTGGGATGATGCCTTTGCCAATGCCCATACAGCATGTGCAGTTCTTCAGGTCTCTGTCGTTAAATATGACTAAGTTATCAGCCTCCAAACATTTGGAAATGTTAAAATTACATTTTACAACTACGTAAACTGAAAGTGTTTGTCCATATTGGACCGAATTTGGTATGGTGACTTTACCAAGGTCCATATAGATGTGTATTGAGTTTCAGATCTCTGTCTTTAAAGGTGACTTGAGTTATAAGCATCCAAACATTCAGAAATTTTGAAATTACATTTCACAATTATGTAAACTGCAGAATTTTAAGCCCCTGTAAGTTTAAAACTAGGTAACGGAATATCACCAATTTTGTTTGGTTGATTGATCCTAAATATTAGGCTTTAAGGCAACTCCATTGCTCAGCATCAGAGAGTCATGCTGCCATGCTGACGGCCCTGGTTCGGAAGTGAGCCTGGGATGCCGTATCTGGAGGCAGGCCATGCCTAAAACTTACAATATACATAATCATTACTTCTCTATTTGGCAGTTTCTGTGGCTCTTCCAAGAAAGTATGCATCTAAGTTTTTAATTATTTAGCTCCAAAGGTGGCTAAGTTGTAAGCATAGAAATATTTTCAGGAATTTTCACATGAAGTTTTAAATTGCCAGATGTTGAGACCCTATAACTTCTCCATCCTTCATCCAAAGATTATGACACTTGGCATGCTTTTAGGACACAAGAAGCAATATGCTGGCCAGATTTCGACTGCTAGCTGTCATACTGACTGAGTTATTGCGAATTAAGCAATTTCAGAAAATTTCAAAACATTTCATGGACTTTCACAAAAATTCCACAAATTTGGAATTTGCTAATTTCGCCCAGCTCTAGTTGGTCCAGACTCCAGTCATAGTCTTAGGAGATATTTTTCAGCACAGTATCAAACAATCCCTCCTCTGGTGGTCTAGGATATTTACCCTCTTCTTCATCATGGACCACTACAGCAGTATCCTCCTCCTCCTCCTTCTCTACTAGGATTACTTGAATAAAAAGAATGAGCACAGAAAAATAACACCAGTGGGTCCAGACAGTCCATATTTTGGGCCAACAGTAACTACATTTCATGTCCCAAACTTTGTTGGCATAAATCTGATCTGCACGGTAAGGTACTGCTTGCTGCTGCTACTACTACTACTACTACTTGTTAGTAGCTGTGTGAAATATTGTTTTACCACCTGTAATATGATGTAACTACTAAATAGTTACTGTTTTTGTTACAATAGGTGGCTTAGCTGAATGCTGTTCTTTATATAATATATTCACATCCCTCCATATTTGGCTGTGACTACTTTACAGGGAAAAATGTTAGTAGTCATCATTCATTGCTTGTTCTATGATATAATACTACATCTGGGTTATAGTGATTGACTGGGCTGAGATTATGTTTTATTATTAAGCAATAAGGCACGACAGGGTGTGGTATATCATGGGATATCATCATGCCTCGAGTGGTTGGGCACGAGGCCGCAGGCCGAGTGCGTCCAAAGACCCGAGAAGTGACGATATCCCATGATATACCACACCCTGGAGTGCCTTATTGCTATTATGAACTGGAGTAAAGGTTTTAGAAATGAAATATTTAAAAAAAAAAATTTTAAAACCCTTTAAAAGTAACTTTTTATTATAGTGAAGGAATACATTTAAAAAATAGTTCTTGGAGGCAGCAGTTGGCGCTGTTCCAGTTGGAGCTGACAGACGATGTGAAAGTTTGTGATTGTGTGACCTGTGAACTCTGCCACTTTGTGCTGAACTGGATTTCTTTTCATTTTGAGGGAATAATTTGCATTTTTTTGGTAGCACTGTATGTAGCAGTTGTATGCAGTACCGACGTGGGTAAGTAGCGGGAAGTATCTTATCGTCATCGGGTGTCGGTGCGTTACAATGATGTGGATGCCACTTGCTGGCAGTTCATTTAAATGTGAGTGAAGGTTCTTTCTTGTCCATTTTGTTTTTTTACGTTTTAAAAATCAGGAATATTATTGAGTGAGGCTGGAATTGGCATTGTGAAGCAGTTGAAATGGGTGACGGCATTTTAAAAGCAGCAGTGCCGAAACTCAACAGGTTGTGTTATCCTGAAGGAATGAGAAAAAAAATGTTTTTAAGCATGTCACAGAGATGATGAAATCCTTGGTACTCCGGCGATATTTTGTTGATGGTTACATGTTTGAAATCAGGGGAGTCCGTATGAGAAGCTGAAGCATTTGTGAGGGGAATGCGATGGAAGGCACGCGGAGGAAGTTGTGGGCAGTTGGAAGGGTGGAGGTTTTCTGAAGCCATGATGATGTAGCTCGATGTCATCACGGCTTCAGAAACGTCTCAGCCAATCAGATTCCTCTATTTACGATCCTCAGTTCATAATATATGCTTATAGTACTGGACAGCAGTTGGTTGATGGAACTAGGAAGGATGTATTATGTGTGTCGTCAGGTACACAGCACACTGTAAATAATTATTATTGACTGCACTTAACTGATGTGACTGCCTGGGTGGTGGTCAGTAAGATAACTTTTATTTCTTGTTTAAAAGATGTTGCCGAGTAGAAGACGAGAAAACAGTACCACCTGTTGGAGCAGGCAGTGTACCATGCCGCAGTACACTGGGACATGCAATGCAACTGAATCACATGGGTAGGCTCTTACTGCTGCTCATTTGATCATTCTTTCATAGCTGTTTTTTTGGCCTGGTCTCCTGGCACAGCCAGCAAAAGTACACCCAACCTTAATATAAAATATTTAGCTGCTTGGTATTGGTAGGTACTTGCATCTCTCCCTCTCTCTCTTTACACTGTATCATCAGATTTTTTTGTCCCATGGATTAAAAAAAAAACAAACAAACAGAAGAAGACTTTGAAACTACTCTGAATACTGTACGCTGCACATGGCACAGTACTATAATTTAAATAGGGTGAGCTGTCACTCTCTCTCTCCCCCCCCCAGCACTCACAAGGACCCAAGCAGGTGTGCCACTAAGGGAGACCATGAAGGAGCTACTGTACAGTGCATGCTACATATTGTGCCACCATTACCCCCCTCCCTGCTACCAGAAAGTGCCACTGCCTGTCTTGTTTGTCTCCCACAACAGCAGTTTTACTTTCTTTTTCATATAAATAATGAATAAAAGTATTCCCTTTGGCCATTTGTGTTAAATATTACAGAGCTGCATTTTAACACGTGTATTCAAATATTAATAAATAATCAGAACTAATCAGCACTAATAAGAACCCCCCCCCCGTGTTCCAGTTCTTATGTAATAAGGGTTAGAACTTTACTGAATTCTACCAGCTCTAGGAGTACTTAGCATGATGTCTATAAAGGAGTTCAGATACCATACCTTGATGTTTGGCTACATCAAAACTGTGACATTTCTAGCCACTTTGGCGCAATCTGCAAAAACTCCTCCCTATACTTGGTGTAATATATCACAACAAATCCTTCCTTCCCTTCATCTTCAAAATGGCCTTTCTGTTGTTTGACTATCTAATGGTCTTTACAGTGTCGACACCAAGTTCAGTGGTGAATCCAGGGATTTATAGAAGAGGGGGAGCACTTGGCCTGAAAAAGCAAATCTGTCTGTGGGGGTCTAGGACCATGCCCCCTAGGACATTTTGAAAATGTAACATGTAAAATGGTGCATTTTGGTGCATTTTAGGCCTATGTTCAGGAGCAAAGTGTCAATCACCCCTCTGTCTACTAGTTGCCTTCCCATCATAGAGCAGCTGCAAATAATAAAGGGTGCTTCACAGGGATGAGAGGGAAGCTTTGGAAGATGACTGGCTGTTTTACTAGAACACAGAAGAATGAACAAAAATGGCAGAAAAAGATCAGTAGTCCATCCAGTTTGCCTCTGGTTCCCTATCTAACACAGGGACCTAATGTCCACCCCAGGTCCTAGGTTTCCTCATCACCTGCCATTCCCCCCCCCCCAGTATCTGCTACCCTGAGTAACCACTATACCCTTCACTCTGTCCCAACTATGCATGAAACCATTAAAGTTGTTTATACCTACCACCACAGCAGGCAGACTGTTCCCCGGTTCCACCACCCTTTCGGTAAAAGAATACTTTCTCATGTCCATCCAGGCATCTCTGAAACACACCTGCAAGGTAACCTGCTGCTGCACTGTGGTGGAAAGGAACTAGGAGATAGGCTCAGTTTAAAAGGCCCTCTTTCTTTGCTTAAGGTTTCCAAACTAGGTATTTCCGGACCTAGCCACAACCACTGCAGTACAATCCATGAAACACCTAACAGAAATGCACAAATAAACCACATATACTGTATACCTAATACTTCAAAGGCAGGACCCAGACAGTTCTCATTTTTTTAATACTGGTTGAAAGTTTGCTTGCAGATGCACTTTTTCCCCTTGTAACTGTGGAGACCGTGACAGGTTCTGCAGCTACAGGGATAGCAAAAGCTCTTTAACACATATGTTATCTTCATCCCAGAGAGAGGAAGGGGTCCAGATAATCCTGTATTGTTTGGACTAACTTTATCTGGGGAAAAGAGGGCCAGAAAATACTGCCTATTTTCAGCCTTTCAGCCTGCGGGGGGATTACAGATGCAAACCAATTGAAATTAAACGAGATTAATGGATACCTAAACCATCTTTTTTACACATTTTGTTTTTTAAAAAATGACTCCATAGTCTTGTAAAGGAGAGGATGTTGCTTAGATTTATGCTGAAACTTCATTCATTAAAGCAGGATAAATGCAGTTTCATGGCATTTGAAAACTGTAAACACAGCCTCTCCTGATTCAAAAATCCTGCTCTAAGAATCCTAAAATGACTGCCTTGATGATGTCATTGAAGAGAGAGATGCCCAGCTGTGCAGATGTATTCTAGCTGTGCTAACCATATTCAAATATGAATAACTTTAAAACGAAAAATTATAGCATGGTACTGTGAGCACAAAAGTTGTTCAGCACAAAAATATCTACAAAATGATTGGTGATTCATTTATAGATACTGTTTCGTTTTTAAAAATTAGTAAAAAAAGCAGAAAATTCAATTATTTCTCACTTTTTCAGCAAACAAATGCAAATAATAGTAAACAAAAAAATGATAGCATGTTACGGTGAGCACATTTGTTCAGCACAAAAATATCTACAAAATGAGTAGTGTTTCATTTATACTGTATGTGCCTTTTAGTTTTTTTATAATTAGCAAACAACAACAGAAAGTTCAATTATTTTTTCACTTCTTGTAACAAACAAATGCAAATAGCTTTAAACTGAAAAATGATAGCATGGTACTTTGAGCACAGAAGTCGTTCAGCACAGAAATATCTACGAAATGAGTAGTGTTTTATTTATATGTGCCTTTTCATTTTTTTTTTTAAATTAGCAAAAAACAACAGAAAGTTCAATTATTTTTCACGTTTTGCAGCAAACAAATGCAAATAGCTTTAAACTGAAAAATGATAGCATGGTACTTTGAGCACAAAAATTGTTCAGCACAAAAATATCTACCAAATGAGTAGTGTTTCATTTACAGATACTTTTTAGATTTTTTATAATCAGCAAAATATGGCTGGACATTCAGTTTTTTCACTTTTTTTGAGGTACGGCATGTAAGTAATAACACATGGCAGAGTGTGCGACAGTGCTAAATTATTGCACCCCCAAGGTGGGTTGGTGAGGCATGAGGTGCAGCCAAATGCCTAAGACCACCTGGGAAGTGCAATATATGATTTCTATAAGATCACACTGTAAATTGTAAGTAAGCAATAACACATGGCAGGGTGTGTGACAAAGTTAAATTGCTGTATGTCCTGTGAGGCATGAGGTGCAGTTGCATGCCTTCAACTTCCTGGGAAGTGTGGTGTATGACTTCCTTAGGATAACACTGTAAATTGTTAGTAAGCAATAATACACGGCAGGGTGTGCGGCAAGCCTAAATTGCTGCATGCCCCAGGTGGGTTATAAGGCATGAAGCACAGCTGGGTGCCTTCAACCACCTGGGAATTGTGGTATATGATTTGAATAAGATTACATTATAAATTTTATGAGCTCAGTATCACACATCAGGGTGTGCAGCAAGCCTAAATTGCTGTATGCCCCAGGTGGGTTGTGAGGCACAAGGCACAGCCGAATGTCTTCAACCACCTAGGAAGTACAATATTAAATTCCCATAGGATCACATTATAAATTGTAAGTGAGCAATAACACACAACAGGGTGTGTGGTAATGCTAAATTACCACAGGCCACAGGTGGGTTGTGACGTGGGTTCTGAGGCACAAGTTGCAGCTGAGTGCCATCAACCACCTGAGAAGTGTGGATGTCTTCACTCAGGTGCCAAAGGCACCTATGCTGCCATTGAAGCACATGCTAAGGATGTGGGAGAGTAAGTAGGTGGCTGCTGTGAGGAGGATCAGGCCCCTTGCTTCTTTGACTAAAAAAAGAAGTAACATTCCAACTTAAATGGCACACAGCTGAATGACACAAAATGAAACCAAAAAATGGGAAATGGCATCAGAGTGAGATGTAGCTCTGGGTAGTATGGCAAAGGCAGTTTTCATGTGCACTGACTAAATGCAAGGAAGACAAGGAAGTGTCAATGGGTGGCTGCATGAGAAATACAGAGTGCCCTAGATCACTTTGCCTGATAACATAAAGTGGGAATATGAGGATCAGTAGATCAACCTGTCACAGCGAGGCAGCATTGACAGAGAAGCAGAAAATAGAAATGGAAACATTAAGCATACAACAGTTTTGTATCGCCTCCCCCCATTTGGAAGGCAGGAAGTAGGAACTATTTGAAAAGCAAATTGTAGTTTGGTTAATTGGCGGAGGGCATGAGAACAAAATATTTTAACAATATTTCCAGTAGGGAAGTAGCTTATTCCATTTATGCCATACCTTCAATAAAAGTGAAAAAAAAAATTGAATTTCCTGCCATTTTTTGCTGATTATAAAAAATATAAAAGGTATCTATAAATGAAACACTACTCATTTTGTAGATATTTTTGTGCTAAACAACTTTTGTGCTCAAAGTACCATGCTATCATATTTTAGTTTAAAGCTGTTTACATTTGTTTGTTGCAAAAAGTGAAAAATAATTGAACTTTCTGCTGTTTTTTGCTAATTATAAAAAAACTAAAAGGCACATACACTGTAAATAAAACACTAGTCATTTTGTAGATATTGTGCTGAACAAATGTGCTCACAGTACCATGCTATCATTTTTTTGTTCAAATATTCAAATACCCATACACTTCTAACTTCCAAAGTCATGGCCCAGGAAATTGTAAGTTATTTTAAACCCAAGCATTGCTGAACACTGTAAGAAGAAAGCTTGCTTACAAATGCCAGCACACCCTAGGTGCAATTTGCAAACAAAAAATAAAAAAACAACACCGCACACACCAGGCCACAGCAAAAGATACTATCCTTTAGCAGGAAACATACTGGAAAACAAAAAAGGGCACACACACACCGTGCAGATTAGAAAGCAAACTTCATTTATTTAGAAATTTATTTTGAAATCTGCTCTAGCACTCTAGACAGCCCAACATACTGGCAAATGGTTTCATCAGGGGTGTCTGGAGTGCTGGAGAAGATTTCAAAATAAATTTCTAAATTGTTTGCTTTCTAATCTGCATGGTGTGTGTTCCCTTTTTTGTTTTCCAATACAATTTGTAAACAACTTTGCTAAAATCGGAATATTGCTATATTTTACTGCTGTTCAGTCAGTCATAATTTGTTGTTAGGTTTCTCTTTTAGTGTGTTTGTTTGTTCTTAATAGACTTTCATCTTTCACATCCTATATTGATGCAGGCCATATGAAAATTCTCCCAATCTATGATCATGTAGATTATATTCTATGTTAAACCCACTCTTTCATAGTATTGGTAAAGTATCATTGTACTCCATTGGTTCAAGCCTGTATAAACTTTGTTCACCATATATTTACCATTGTTTTTTACATTTATTGTGGCCATGTTAATCTCCTTATGTGCTTTGTTATTGGAAATTTTAATAAAGATAGTAACTGCAAAAAACTCCGACTATTGCTGCAGTAACAACTCAACAAGCCAGGTAAACTTAACCTAAAAACCATCTAATGAGCACATAGAAAATGAAAAACCCTTCAGAACAGGGACTACTTTTAAAATGTATTAACATTTTCTGCCTGCAATATTTTGATATTTTGGTGCCACTACCTCTTTATGGGTTTGAAGCATTCTTCCTTAATCAAATATTATTATCATCAGTTTCTCAAAACATCAAAAATTGGCATTCCTTCAGTCCCAAATAAATCAACGTCCACATAAACTGAACACTCATCTTTAGCTTAAATTCAAAATTCTTACATATCATTTCATAAAATAATAGAACTTGACATCAGAAAAGGACCCTCTGGCCCATCAAGTCTGCCCCTCACCCCCCTTAGTCCACCCTCCCCCCACTTGAGGCTCCTCCCCATAACCCCATGTGCTTGTCCCATGCTCTCTTGAAACCAGACACAGTCTTGACCCCACCACCTCCTCTGGCAGCCTGTTCCAGGATTCCACAACTCTCTCAGTGAAGAACCGTCCCCTCACGTTACCCCTAAAGTTCCCTCCCTGTAGTCTCAGGATGTGTCCTCGCATTATGAAGCCTACCTTTCTGTGAAATAAATGCCCCACATCCACTTTATGTATCCCTTTGATGTACTTGAAGGTCTCTATCATGTCCCCCCCAGTCTCCAATGTGTAGAGCCCCAATTCCCTACATCTCTGTTCGAAGGGCTTGTCATCCATCCCCAGCACCAACTTGGTCACTCTTCTCTGAACCCTTTCCACCAACTCTGTCCTTCTGGAGGTAAGGCCTCCAGAACTGGACACCATACTCGAGGTGCGGCCTCACTAAAGCTTGGTACAGGGGTGTCAGGACCTCCTTTCTCCTGCTTGTTATTTCCCTGCTTATACTTGCCAGCATTCTATATGCCCTTCCAATGGCCCTGGTGCACTGCTTCCCCACGCTTAGGTCGCTGGTGACTGTTATCTCCTGGTCCCTTTCTTGATCTGTGATCCTGATTTTCTCCCCCAAGTTGAGTAATCTGAATGCGGATTCCTGCTGCCCATGTGCATCAGTGCACACTTGTTTGTGTTGAAATTCAGTGGCCAGGCATCCACCCACCATTCCAGAGGCCTCAGGTGCTGTCTCATATCTTCTGAACCTCCTGCTGTGTCCACCCCGTTGCAGATTTTCAAGTCATCTGCAAATAGGGCCACACATTCCTTGAGGTTGTCTGCTATGTCTTTTATGTAGATATTGAACAGGAGTGGTCCCAGCACCAACCCCTAGGGGACCATACTCGTCACATCCCTTGTCCCTGAGTGCACCCCATTCACCACCAGCCACTGCGTCCTATCTGATAGCCAGCTTTCCACTCATCTGGTTATTTTGTCTCCCACCCCTAGGCTTTCCAACCTTCTATGGGGCATGGTGTCAAAGGCCTTGCTGAAATCCAGATAGGCCACATCCACTGCACCCCCTTGGTCCAGTACCTGTGTCACCCAGTCAAAGAATTTTATTAAATTGGTCTGGCATGAATTCCCCTTAGTAAACCCGTGTTGCCAGTCCTCTACCAGCCCATTTGCTTCCAGGAAGTCTGTCACCCTTTCACTTATGAGTGCCTCCATGACCTTGCCCACCACCGTAGTGATGCTAACCGGGAGGTAGTTCTCCCTCAGCTCCCTGCATCCCCACTTGTGTATTGGAGCCACAGATGCTCTCCTCCAGTCCTCCAGCACCCTACCAGAGTCAAGGGACAGGTTGAACAGTTTAGCTAGTGGAGCAGCCAACTTGTCTTTTAGTTCCTGGATCACTCTTGGGTGCAGCCTGTCTGGCTGCATAGCTCTGTCCACCCTTAGCCGGCCTAGCTCCTCCCTGACTCTTTCCATGCTAAAAGATCTCATGTCCACCCCAACATTCCCCGCCCTCCCTCTTAGTTCTGGTCCCCTTCCCTCCCCTCCTTCGTAAACACAGAGCAGAAATACTTATTTAATTCTTCTGCTTTCTCCCAGTCCCCTTCTATAAAGACCCCACCTTTCCCCCTCAGCCTTGAGATTCCTTGACCAACCTTCCTCCCATCCCCCACATAGCTAAAAAATGTTTTATTCCCTCCCTTTACCTGTGATGCTATCCTCTCCTCTGAGGTTGCCTTTGCTCTCCTGATTACCTTTTTTGCTAGCCTCCTCATTTCTCTATAAGCCTCCTTATCCACGTAGTTCTGAGTTCTTTTGTATTTCTGGAACACCTTCCTCCTGCCCCCAACCACCTTTGCCACATCCTTGCTAAACCAAAGGACCTCTTGCTCCTTGTTCCTTTGCTTACCATCCTAATGCACATAAAGGTGGCCTCCTTCACTCTATCTTTTATAGCTCTCCATTGCTTTTCCACTTTGCTTATTTCTCCCATGGCTTTCAGTGCCTCTCCCACCATCTGCCTCATCCTACCAAAGTCCATGCTCCTGAAGTCCAGTACAGTTGTGCTGGTTCGATATCCCTCCCTGCCTGCCTTAACCCTGAAACTGGTGGTCCTGTGATCGCTGTTCCCTAATTTTTCCTCACACCTCCACCCCTTCTGCACTCTCTCCGTTTGTCAGGATCACATCTAGCAGGTTACGCCCCTAGTCGGGTCTTGGACCAGCTGCTGGAAGAACATCACCTGCAGTGCCTCCAGGATTCCCCTTTTCCTGGCCGACACCGCATCTGGGATGGCCCAGTCTATGTCTGGGACGTTTAAGTCACCCACCAGTAGTGTTTCCCCTTTTGGGCTACCCTTGCAATGTCCTCCAACATTGCCACATCCTGTTCATCCCCCTCATCTGGAAGTCTGTACAGAACCCCAAGTCTTAAGGATTCTCTTGTCTTTCTGCCTAGTGTGACCCAGAGAAGCTCAAGGTCCCCATCCCCCTACTTCCCCTCTGTTGCCTTTATGTCCTCCCTAACACATAAGGCAACCCCCTCCATCTCTCCTGTCCTTCCTAAAAGTCAGAATCCAGGTAGTGATGTTTCCCACGTATAATGCTGTGTCCACCATGTCTCTGTGACCACAATTATGTATAGGCTGTTGTACTCTGTGATAGCCATCATCTCATCCATCTTATTTGTCTCAGACTCCTGGCATTCACCATCAACCCCCTCCACCATCGCTCACCCACTCCATCCTTCCCCAAGGGTATGCCTTGAACACCATCCACTTTTACATCATGTCCACCTGCTCAGCTCCTCCCTGAGCCAGTTAACCTCTGCCGCTATTTCCGCTAGCCTAGCACATATTGGACAGTATCTCATTTGCATTGTTTCCTTTACAATAAAGAGCCCGTGTAGAGTAAGCCTGCTCATATACATGCTAAGTGTAAAGGTTTTAGCTTACAAGGCCATTCTTAATCAAGTATGAGGCCTCTGCATCCAGACTGTTTAAAGATTAAACCTGTCACTGTTAATGCAGTTATTTACTGGTATGTGCTAGTGATTGAAAATCTCTGCCAACAAAGCTGTTTTTAATTTTCAAAACCAGGGGCCAGATTTTCAAACACTTGAGATTACCGTAAACTCCAGGTGCCAAGGTGTGCCAAAGATATGGCACTCCAGGCTTGCGGCAATCTAATGGGATTTTCTGTCCTGTGCAGCAACTAGTGCAAGCTGGACCATATTTTTGTGGTCTAGCTTACATCAATCCTGGGGACTGTATTCGCAGAGCTTGTGCTTGAGAGTTGACTCATGCTGCCATAAACCAGGTGAACTGTTGCAGCTATGCCCATGCTTTGAAAATTGGGCTCAGTTGTGGCAATTGGGTATGGTGTAAGGAAAGGGTTAGATGCAGGGCTTAATGCAAACCCTCTGCCACCCTTTGAAATTCCAACCCCTGATCCCTAAACTAGGCCATTTCATTATTTACATTTTTGTAGTTTCCAAACTGCATGGTTTGCCAACCTTACTGTTTGGAAAATTTGTAGTAACTAACTTTAAATTTGATACACATCTGAAAGATGCAGCTTTCCACGTTCATAGTTTAAACAAACTGCAGCGCTGTCTTTTCAAGTTTTATGTTTACTCCAGAGTAAGCATAACATTTTTAAAGACAGCACTGAAGTTTACTCTCTGTCTGGAATGTCAGACGGTATGCTCACACTGCCATACAGCCTTACAGTAACTCTTCTTTCTTCTGTTCTGACCTCCTGGCTGCTGCTCAGATTTGCCCTTTGGGTGCTGGTGTGTCTGCCTGCTGCTGCCACTGCTCTGTCCTCCAGTCCATAAGTGCACTAGGCTTCTTTAAAGGACTCATGGTGCTGCACTTTCATTCTCACCTCCATCTGATGGGTCCAACAACAATGTGTGGCTGCAGTGAGGTCATTTTGAACCTTCCAACGGTTGACTTCCTCAACACAAAGCAGCCAGTCCACAGAAAGATAACCACCACTTCTCTCACTGTAGCTAATGAAGCAGTAATTCAGGGACCACTCAGACCAATGATCAGCTTATTTGTAGCAGCCAATCAGCATGTGATCCAGATAGCACTCCAGACCACCCGCTGATCAATCACTGTTATGGATGCATAGGTACATAAAAGAGGCACATGCATTTTATTCAGATAAACTCTTTATTGCTAATTTTATCTGAAGGGATCCCAAGTTTGTTGCCCCCTGTTTCTTCTCCATTTGTACAGTACTTTGCAACCTACTGAGCCATGCCTGCCAATGGAGTTAATTGTGGCAAATCAAAAGGGAGACGTGAACATCCATGCTCCCAGGGTTAAATCTGCCAGTGAAGTCTCCCTTTGCCAGGCAGGAACCACCCTTTCAAACAACATGAAGTCTTGCTGTATTCTGACATATGCAGTGATCACCAACCTTTGAACTACCCCGGAGAACAAAGAGTTAACTTTCCATGCAGGGCATGGAATGCTGAGCTCGAGCTCGGTTGAAGCCTCTGTCTGCTGTTGTTTAAACTCCACCCGTCAGATTCTTTACTCCGCCTCACTGAACAGTCGCTCCAGAGATTTCTCCTTCGCTCAGTTCAAAAAAGTCAGTTAAAGTGTCGTATTTTCGCTCGGTTTCAACCGAATTTCTGCTACTGAACCTGTCGGTTTAAGTCTCTGTCTGTGGTACTGTGAGTACTAGATAGGTTTTTGTATTAGTTTTCTGTGTGGGATTTGTAAACATTGGATCGGTTCGGTTTGAACCAATCAGGTTTAATGTAAAAAACTTCTGTCTTTTATTAGAGTGGTAACGGTCCGTATGGGTTCTAAAAAAGCGGTTACATTCGTTTTTTTTCCAAGACCCATCAACACAGTCAGGAACCGATAGGGGTGTCTTGCCTGGTGGATTGCCAAAAAGGGTACATTTTGGTTAGGATTGGCCATGTCTGAGAAACCCAAGAAAAAAACGGGCCCACTGGGTTTCAACACTGTAGTGTGTGTGGGGAAGCCTTTGCTGAGGCTGATCCCCACACCACCTGTGTTTATTGTCTGGGGTTTGACCACCTCAATTCAGACTGCCAAATTTGTAAAAGTTTTCCCAAAGCTACCCTGGATAAGAGAGTAGGTAGACTGAGGGAAAGGGAGGCCGAAAAGTCCGCTGACCCGGATGGCCAGCCCAGTTCGGTTCCGACCGAACCAGAAGGAGTGCCCTCTGACCAGGGCGAAACTTCTTCGGGCCAAAGGAGAACCGATTCCGAGGAGTCGGTTCCGGTTAAAAGAAAGAAAAGGGATAAATCATCTGGTTCAGATCCACAAGTTCTTTCTCCGACCGCTGATGAGATAGCCAAAGCGATAAGGATAGTTCAATCGCTAACTTTGGTTCCAGACGAACCGGCACCATCTGTCAGGGGCTCGATTCGATCGGTTCCCCCGGTTCCGGATTATACTTTAGAAGAATTTTATGAACCGGAGGAGGAGGAGGAATATGAAGATAATGATGATGATGGTGATTATGAAAGTCTGGATGTGTCTATTGACCCAGACATCTCCCCAGACAGACCTTCAGGTGTTTCTCCTCCTAGGCTTTCTGCGTTCCCTTCCCACTTTATGTTTTACAAGAAAGTGGCTGAAACCCTCCTGCTTCCTATGGAAGAAGCAGTAGAGGATCAGGAGGAGCCTGATTTTGTTGAGATGATGGACATCCCAGAGTCCAGGAGATTGTCTGTTCCCCTCCATAAATCTTTTGAGAAACAGACATTTAAAATTCTAAAAACTCCTAATTCCATATCTCCTGTGGACAGAAGAATGGACAAGAGGTATACTCTTTCAGGCTCGGACATGGAGTTCCTTTCCCAGCAATGCAGCCATGTTGGGGTAGTGCAGGCTACTGCCTGTGATAAGGCAAATATTCTTTTGGCTTCACACCCCCCAGATAAGGACTCCAGGAGGATTGATACCATGGCAAAGAAACAGTACATGGCAGCATCTTTGGGATTCAGGCAGGCTAACTATATGGCCTACACAGCTAGATACCAGAAGTCCAGGTGGGACACTGTGCTGGCTCTAGCTAAACAGGCCCCTGACCAGCTTGCCAAGGAGCTGAGCTGGTGGTCATGGGTGGGATTGAGGCATCCAAGGTGCAATTTCATGCTGCTGTGGACTCCAGTGATGTTTCATCTAGAGTCATGGCTACATCTGTGGCCCTTCGGAGGATGGCTTGGCTCAGATGTACTAGCCTACCACAGGATACCCAGGCTAAGGCCATGGATTTTCCTGTCATTGGTAATTCTCTGTTTGGGGAGCAGACAGAGAAATACATGAAGAAGATGGACGAGTACAGGACCACCTACAGGAGTGCTCAGGCCAAAGAAAGGCAAGCCACTCCTCAGAGGCAGCATTCCAGGGGCAGGGGCAGGCCCTTTCAAAGGGCTTTTTACCAAGCCCAGGCCTTCTCTTCTGCTTTTGCTCAGAGGGGGTTCTTTAGAGGGAGAGGCAGACGGGGTATGAGCAGGCCTGCTTCCACCCCTCAGCCTAAAGCCCCTGCCAAGCAGACACCCTGATGGGTCTGCCTGGGCTGATTCTCCATACCTGGGGGGCAGGCTGGCTTACTTTGTCCAGGACTGGAAGTCTTTAACATCAGACAAGTGGGTCCTAGAAGTAGTAAGCTCAGGACTGGTTCTCAGCTTCAAAAATTTCCCAAGATGAGAACCAGATCCTTTCCACCTGCAAATCCATCAGAGGCCCTTGCCCTAGAGGCAGAGATCTTTCCTCTTGGCTCTCAGAGCCATAGAAAGGGTTCCTACTCTACACAGGGCAAAGGATTGTACTCAGGTACTTCCTAACCCCCAAAAGACAGGAGAATGGCAGCCCATCCTGGATCTGAGATATCTAAACAAGCACCTTTTAAAGCCAAAATTCAAAATGGTGACTCTGGGAATAATTCTGCTCTCTCTAAGGCCAGGGGACTGGCTAGCCTTCCTGGACCTCAAAGATGCCTATTTTCACATTCTCATCAGGTGCTCCCACAGAAAGTACCTCAGGTTCGAGTTGCCCTCAGGCCACTATCAATTCAGAGCAATGCCCGTTGACCTAACATCAGCCACAAGGGTGTTCACAAAGTGTCTGGCAGTAGTGGTTGCTTTCCTAAGGAGAAAAAAGATCTCCATCTTTTCATACTTGGATGACTGGCTCATAGTGGGTCAGTCTCCAGACCAAGTCAAGTCACATCTTCAGATAACTCAGCAACTGCTCACTTCCTTAGGATTCCTCCTAAACCTTCCAAAGTCAGTTCTCGAGCCAGTACAGCTCCTCACCTTTATAGGAGCAGAGCTGGATACAATAAGAGCAAAGACCTTCCTTCCCCTGGACAGGGCAAGGACACTAATAGAACTGGCCTCTTCTTTCACCCTTCAGGTGTCTTGACCAGCAAGACACTTCTTGCAGCTCCTGGGCCACATGGCAGCCTCTACAGCAGTGGTCCGGGGCAAGATTTCAGATGAGGGACATTCAGTTCCATTTGAGAGCCTTCTGGTCCCAGAGAAAGGATTCCCTTACCAAACTAGTCCCAGTGACTCGAACCCTGATCCAGGCTTTGCAATGGTGGCAGGATCAGGACAATTTAAGGTACGGAGTTCCTTTTGTCACTCAGTCTCATTCACTAATGCTCACCACAGACACCTCCCTCTTGGGCTGGGGAGCCCACTTGGGGGATCTTACCACCCAAGGGCTGTGGTCACCTCAAGAATCTCTGCTTCACATCAATCTCTTGGAACTCAGAGCAGTGTTTCTGGCACTGCAAGCTTTTTCCAAGTCTGTACAGAACAAGGTAGTCCAGATCAGAACAGACAGTACCACCACAATGTGGTATATCAACAAGCAAGGGGGCACTCGGTCTACGGCCTTGTGCACAGAAGCAGTGAAGTTGTGGTCTCTGGCCTATTCCCTGAAAACTTCTCTGATAGCAGTTCACCTCCCAGGGAAGGACACTGTCTTAGCAGATGCTCTCAGCAGGATATCTCAGGGCCACCACGAATGGTCCCTAGATCCCCTAATTTTGAAAGTGATTTTCTCCAGATGTGGCACTCCACAGATAGATCTTTTTGCAGCCCCTGACAGTCACCAACTTCCTCTTTTTTGCTGCAGACCCCCAGTCTTGGGCTCAGTCCCCCTGGATGCTCTGGTTCTGAATTGGGAAGGGAAATTCCTGTATGTTTTCCCCCCTTCCCTCTCCTGTTCAAGGTACTAGTCAAGATCAGGTCTCAACCGTGCAAAGTGATTCTGATCACTCCAGACTGGGCCAGACAGCCCTGGTATCCACGGTTGCTGTCCTTAGCAGTCCACCTTCCCCTGTCTCTTCCCAGGAATTACAACCTGCTGACATCCTCTCAGGGAAGGATTTGGTATCCGAATCTCAAATCTCTCAATCTCAAGGCCTGGCTCTTGAAGAGTTAGAGTTTGCTGATTTGCACCTCTCTCAAGGTGTTCTGGATATTCTTAAGGCTTCTCAAAAGTCTTCCACCAGAAAGACTTACAACTCCAAATGGAAAAGGTTCACTATTTGGTGCTCTGGTAAGCATATTTCTTCAGAATCTGCTGGGTTGCCTACAGTCCTGGACTATATGGTTCATCTCAATGGCTTGGGACTCAGACCAGCTACACTTAAAGTACATTTGGCAGCTGTTTCTGCCTTTTTGTCAGTAGGAAAGCCCTCTTCTTTATCAGCCCATCCTGTATTTTGCAAATTCTTCAAGGGATTGCTGCACACCAATCCTCCCTTCAGGGACCCTGCTCCTGCTTGGGACCTTAATGTTTGCATTGCTCAGCTTATGCAACCCCCCTTTGAGCCTTTGTCCTCTGCAGAGCTTAAGTACTTGACTTGGAAAACTGTGTTTTTGGTAGCCATTACCTCTGCCAGGCACATCAGTGAATTGCAAGCCCTGTCAGTGGAGCCTGATTTCATCTCTTTCCATAAAGATAAAGTGATCCTAAGAACTAACAGGAAGTTTTTGCCTAAGGTGGTTTCAGATTTCCACCTTAATCAGTCTGTGTCTCTCCCTGTTTTCTTCACTGACAATTCCTCCTCTGGGGAGAGGAGGTTGCACAGCCTGGACGTAAAAAGAGCCCTTAGCTACTACATAGAGCGCACCAAGGGTCACAGGTTTGAGTCCCTCCAGTTGTTCCTCACTTATGGGGAGGTCGGTAAGGGCAAACCTGCCACTAAAAGATCTATTGCCAGGTGGATTGTCTCTTGTATACAATTCTGCTATGAGAAATTGGGTAGAATCCACCCTCAGGCCTGAGGGCTCACTCTACTAGAGGTACAGCTGCTTCCCTGACTGCTGCCAGGGATATTCCATCTTAGAAATCTGTCAAGCAGCCACCTGGAAAACAGTCCATACATTCACCAAGCATTACTCTCTGGATATCCAGGCTAGGAGTGATGCTCGGTTTGGCACAGTAGTACTTCAGAGCCTTTTCCCAAAGTAGGTTCTGTCCCTCCTCCTTGGAGTTACTGCTTGGTAGTCTGCATATGTCAGAATACAGCAAGACTTCATGTTGTTTGAAGAAAAAATTACTCACCTTAGTAATGTTGTTTCTTCTAATGGAGTCTTGCTGTATTCTGACCTCCCCTCGCAGAACATGTTTTTGGGATGTGGGTGGGCAGGAGCAGTGTTGGCACCTAGAGGTGCCCCTTTTTCTCACCCTCCTTTATTTTGGGTGTCTGTTGTGTTGTTGTTTTTTGGGTTTCCTGACTTGAGTCTTTGCTTTGAAACCAAAAAAACCTTTTTTAACAAATTTAGTTGCGAGTTGGCTAGTGTGAGTTTACAGTTTCCACACAGAATGCCTAGTGAGTATAGCTCGAAAAGATTTGACGGTTGGAGTTTAAACAACAGCAGACAAAGGCTTCAACCGAGCTCAAGCTCAGCGTTCCATGCCCTGCGTGGAAAGTTAACTCTTTGTTCTCTGGGGCAGTTCAAAGGCTGGTGATCACTGCATATGTCAGAATACAGCAAGACTCCATTAGAAGAAACAACATTACTAAGGTGAGTATTTTTTTCTTCCACTCCATCTGCATCTTAGCTGTAAACTGCCTTCCTCTCACTCAACACTGCTCCCACTATGTTAACCTGTCCCTCCCCTAACTTGTAGGCAGATCCCTATCACTGGGTGCCTTTTCCCTTTATAAATTCTGGTGCAGCTCCCTCCTCTCCATCTCTACTTACTCGTCTCATCTGCTGTCCCCTCTCACCAGGACTCTCTCCATCAGCAGCTTGGCTGGCAGCCCCTTTTAGGCTCAGGACCATAAACACCACCCAAAGGTGACACCCTCTCTTTGTTGGTGCCCTTTCTGTGTTGCAAGGCTGCCAGGTTCTCCTCTTGAGGTGAGGCCCCTCAGTGTTCCTACACCCTTCTGGTGAGTCCCCTACATGCTCCCCAGAATTAACAGTGATCTGCATTGATTGCCACCATATCGCTTCCCTGAGATCTCCACTCTGTTTTGGACCTGTCCATGGAGGTTAACAGGTGACTGGGCATTGAGGTGATTTGGTTACAGTCTGGATCCGTTGAAAGTTACATGGTGTGAGGTCCTTGCCACCTCAGGGCACTAATGCAAGTGACCTCTAGGGCATCCTTGCACCCTTCTTTCTGTCACTAAGCTTGGTCCCACTGGATGTACTAAGTCAGAGTCACTACCAATTAGTAGGATCTGGGTCTAGCATTTCTGGTAACCAGCCCTACCCCCTAGTGGCAAGATGGGCATGTCACATAAATTTAACACATTGTTAGTACTAGTGTTATTGCAACAAGGAGATACACAGCCTTTTTTCTGGTTATTGTAGTTGTTAATCCTGTTCAGGAGTATTTTCCAGTCATGTATACATAATAACAGAGAAATTTACAATCAGAAGGGACTCTAGGTCCATCAAGTCTGCTTCAAAAAGCAGGGACTACAAATTATTGCTGTGCTAACATGTACTTTTTGATAGGGATTGGGAGAGTTTGTTCTGTAGCTTTATTTATGTGTTTTCTTTTTTCTCCTTCTCAATAAAAAAGATAGTCAGTTGGGGCCAGCGACACTATGTATGTGATACTGTATGACAGTGACAGACGTCAGCACTGCCAGCCTCAAAAGGTTTGGCTCCCATGGATTCCTAATGCCTCTTGCCCCAAGACCAAGGAGTATGATTCTATAAAGGAGATACTCAAGAAGAACAAGAGTTATTGGTAAGTAAGGGGATGGAGCCAGCAGCCTGGGTGCACAGAGCTGTTTTACTACTGCTCTTGCATGATACTTCCTAAAACTGCTATAAAACTCAATTTATAGCAATACAGAACTTTTTACCAACTGAATAGTGTTCCTTATCCTGCTCTGCCTTTGGGGTATCAATATGGACAAGAGTGAAGTATGAGAAAGCAAAGAAATACACAGGGAGATTCCCAGAACTTTTTCAGACCAAAACAGCAGAAAAAGGGCCCACAGAAGATGGGAGATGCATCGTCCTTGACAGACTCTGAAATTACCCTCGCTCCCCTAAATGCAACAATGGAAAAGATGTACAACTTGATGGACCTTCTAAGTGATTCCTTTTTGCAACAATTCCTGATGCTCAAACAGCATGTTGAATCCCACAGAGCAGAGGATGCGGAAGTGAAGAGCACCATGGGTAAGGCGCTGTCTTTGTTGGCGGGCTTAGCAAAAGAGAACCAGATACTAAGAAATAGACCGGAACATTCAGAAAATCTGATTGGAAAAAAGAATGTGAGTGTAGATGGCTTACCAGAACAGTCTGAAGGTGCAGAACCAATCCCTGTAGGGCTTGTGTGGCTCAAAGAGGCACTGGCCCTGGATCCTAACATGGTGTCACTGGACATTGAGACATGTTATTGTATTACCCCCAGATGGGTGGTGGACCCTGTCATTCCCAACACACACACTATAGCTTAACTTTGATTCAGAACATCAGAAGGATTCCATCCTTAAAAGTATTCACACCAGGTCAGAGTCTGAGAATAATAGGAGTGGAGCTGGAGGAGGAGACGGGTGGAGCACCAGCTGTCTGGACTCGGATCCATTGAAGGAGAGAGCATGACGGTGTATTTGCGCTATCTGCGCTCAAGGTCCTTTTTTCTAATTTTACAGGTATGCCATTGTTGCCTAAGGGGAGAGATGTTGATATTTTAAGATAAGAAAATATTACGCTCAGAGGAGCATTTTCTTTGTTATATTTTACAGAAGGATTAGCCCCTCCCCCCGAGAATGAACTGTAGACAAAGTGAGATGGGCCCTCGACCTGGGGAGAACCAGAGTAGCACAGCAGCAGTGCAGTGCAGATGATGGAGGATTTTGGGGACAGTGAATCAAATGTGGTTGGAAACCCTCAGGTGAAGAATGGAGGGAGATGGGAAATCAAGAATCCATGCTTTTCTGTTGAGACCTTTTTGGAGGTACTGATCAGATTTTGTTATAAGGGTCCCCCTGCATACAGAAGGTGTTTGACTAACTCATGATGGTGTAATATTGAGAGATCATAAACTCCCTGGTTCTCAAACACTGGGCACCAGGTAATGGGTTAGCTGATCGACAAAACCAGCACCACTCCAGACTTTTGAGCTATAAAGGCTTTTAGAGGCACAGTGCCTGCAACATACCATCTGTGGCAGCACAGATGGTATGTTGCAGGCACTGTGCCTTCTATAAAGACTTTTTTGTAAATAAAAGCCTTTTATAGCTCAAAAGTCTGGAGTGGTGCTGGTTTTGTCGATCAACTTGCCTTATATTCTATATAACCTGGGCACACTCCTTTACAGCTAGAGCTGTTTTTGCTTCTATTTGTACCAGGTGATGGCCTGAATAGAAGCTTGGAAATAATAAGTACTACAAATAAAGTTTTTTGTTTTTTTTGCACTTTATGAGCCAGACTTGGTGAAAAAGGCTTGGAGGGCTCAGAAAGAGGTGAAGCAGTTCATGTGACCTACTTACAAAATGGAATAAAATCGAAGGAAAGCTAGGGTATGCAGCTCGAGCTCCCTGATTTAAATGGGCAGTGCCTTATCCAGATTGGATTACCTATCTGTTCTTGGTCTCTTGGACTCTGATAGTTTACTAACATAGGAGAGAGCAAACAATTCTACATGTGTTCAGATATACTGTATGTTTATTGGTGTTCTTAAGTAATAGTTGTGTAGAATTTCCTTTTAAAATGTTTCATTGTTTTGTTTATTTTATTATTACTATTAAGGCTGTCCTTGTGGGGTAAATCTGAATATACCCAGGTCACTCTGTAGTTTGGCCTAGAGTAGGTGGGGTGACTTAGATGTATGCCAAAAGTTGCTGACCTCAATTTATTGATCTGGAAATTGTGAGTCCAAACAATGGTATGAGAACAAATTGTGTTGCTGGGGTTACTTGGTATAGAATTTTCATACGTCATGAGTTAAGGACCAGAAAACCCCAATTGAAGTCTCTCTGGGAAGTCTGCCCAGGAGGGACTATTTAGGGGGGTCAGATCTGGTCTGCCCCAATGAGGGATCTTAATACACCTGAGAGCTAACCCCCTAAGCTTACTCTGAGTTCCCAAATAAGGGAGCCAGGGTACCACACTAAGTGTTGTCAGGCAAAGTAAAGACTCAGAAAAGTAATAGGTCAGTGTTGTAGTGCAGTGATGATTGTGTACTTTCTGAGTTTTCTTACTGTATTCTGAACATTCTGCTGATACAAGGTCTGGGATACAGGATGATTCTCCAATTTGTGTAGCCTGAAGGGGATATTTGAGTATAAAACAGCGGTACATTAAAGTAAAATGCTGATATTAGTATTAAGTGGATAAGGTTATTGCTATGTAGGCAGCTATATTTTATTTCTGTTTTTATTTTAAATATTTTGAAGCACTCTCATGAGTTTGGACTGTTTAAATAGGAATGAAATAATGAAATGTTATCTTATTAATGAAAAAGGATAGGACAGGAAGATAGTATGTCAGAATTATATGAGAATGTGAGATTGTTTTGATGGATTTTTGGTCAAATAACATTTGTAATGACTTATACAAAAGTTGAACAAATAAACTTATTCATTCATTCATACCACTAAGGACTTTAATGTCAATGGCAGCAAGATCCAAATGTTCCCCAATCTCAGTTATAGCATGCACTAAAGGCTAAAAAGTTTCAAAGGGGGCAAACAGTAAATGAGGGAGCTCAATGTTCCTTTCAGCTCAGTCTACCCAGATAGATTTCAAGTGCACTGTGGAGGGCACACCTATGTATATAATGATCCTAAGGGCCTGGACAAATTAACACTAAAAATTCAACAAGACTTGGCAGGAGTGAGGGAGGAACAATTCAATGTGGACTCGTGAGGATAATCTCTCTGTTTGAACTATGATGTGAGTACAGTTTTACTTGGAGCACAGAGGCAGCAGTCACTGTTTGTAACTTTATCATCAATGAAAACTTTAAACATTTGGCACTCAGTATTCAAAACTGGGCAAAGCAGAGTGCCAATATTAGTGCTGCGCCTTGTGGCTGCCCAAGTGTTCAAAAATGCTATATTCAGTGGAATAGCACACCGGCACTATTTGGCTGAATAGAGGTGCCATTGCAACCCAGTGCTAAGCCACTTAGTGATGGGCAAACATGGCCCCCAAAAAAGGGCACCATAATGGCTTGTACTCTTGCTAAATATCTGATATTCAAACAGACCCATGCAAATGAGCCAATTGAGCATGCAAGACACTAAGGGGCCATTTGCATGCCCATTATGGGCTCATTTACATGGGTAGCCTGGCAATTTAGCACATTGCTGCCTCCCCACTTGCCCGGTCCCAGAGAGCTGTCCCCGGTGCTAGTGGTATCCCCCACCCCCAATCGCCATCCCGAGATAAAGAATGAAATTTCCCTGGTGTCCGGTGGTCCCCCCCCTCGATTGCCATCCCAAGATAAAGAATAGGATTTCCATGGTATCTAGTGGCCCCCCCCACCACCAATTGCCATCCCAAGATATAGAATAGGATTTCCTGCTGTCTAGTGGTCCCCCACTGATCGCCATCCCTAGATAAAGAATAGGATTTCCATGGTATTTAGTGGTCCCCCTCCTGATCGCCATCCCTAGATAAAGAATAGGATTTCGCTGATGTGTAGTGGTCCCCCCTACCAGTTGCCATCCTGAAATAAAGAATAGTATTTCCATGGTGTCTAGTGCCCTCCACCACAGATCACTGTTCTGATGTAATACCCTTAACTGTTCATTGTGTATAGTGGCCCCTCCCCCCAACCGCACCTGTGCCCAATGGTTAAAGTATGTTTCCCTGGTGTTCAGTGGTCCCTCCCACCACCTGATCACCCACCTAACTGCAAAATCACCTTTAGGCCAGGAGTTGAACATTTTCTCTGCCCTTCCTCATGATGCAGGGTCATAAGAAAGCTATGTTGAAAATTTGGTGTAAAAATATTTAAAAAAACAACGAATTTATGAGCCTACATTACATTTTGCAAACACAGGCTCATAACTTTGGTAATTTTCAATATTTTTAACCCAAATTTACAACATAGCCATTCCTTTACAGCACCTCATGAATGTGACAGCAGTCAATTTTCAGATCCTGCCCAAAATGTATTTTTGCATCCCAAAAGGTGATTTTGCAGTCCCTGTTGAAAATTTTCTCTACACTTCTTCATGAGGTGGGATCACAAGAAGACGATGTTGACAGTTTGTGAAAAAACTATTACAACATATCTAAGTTATGAACCTATGTTCAAATTTGCACATAGAGGCTCCTAACTTTGGTAAGACCTCGACTGCAGCCCTATCGGCTTTGGCCAGAATTTGTTTTAATAAGGCCCTTTTCATGTTTCTGTAGATCTTTCCTGGACATAAAGTCTCCACCACTCATTCAAACTAATGGGACTACACTGGAGGCGCTAGGAACCAGCAGGAGACAGAAATCTTCAGCAGGGCTGGCGCCTAGGCAGGGCTGCGAGGATGCGGCACTGTGAGCTCAGCTTGCACCATATAGGCTACCTTGGTGTCGACCCTCCAACTGCCTCGGTTCCTTTTTTCCTGATGTCGAGTGTGCTTCAGTGACTACATCGCTCGCCCGCCGGGAGTCAAAACTTCACGTCTATATGACAGCAGCTATAGAGTTTTAGTATTTATTAGTTTTTGTTATTTTTGTTTTCAGTTAAAGAAAAATAAGTAAATAAGTAAATTTTCTTCAGAGAAGTCTTCAGCCCTTCTTCAATGGAGTCAACCATGAGTGGGGCAGATGACGTTAGGGAGACTTTGCAAGAAAGCTGTGTTGTCAGCAGGCCTGGGTCTGGTCCACCACCCTCTGTGAAGGGGGGGTTCTGCAGTGCTTGGGGGTATGGGCAGTCTTCCCGAAAGCACAAAAAGAAGCGGTCCCATTCTCGATCCTCGTTGAGGGCTCGGCACTGCCTGACCACGAATTCTTCTTTGGCCTCCTGGTTGAAAAAGAAACAGTACCTTTCAAGGTCACCCTCTGGTATGTCTGCACGTTGATCATTGGTTACCGGCAGTAGAGGTCTGACTCCATCTCCTCCGGCTTCTGTTTCTGGTGACTAGCATCCTTGACTCTGGAGTCCCTCCCCAGCCCTTGGAGAGTCCTCCAGTGAGCAGTTTCACCATTGGGCCGCTCTTATGGAGCAATGGGTTCAGCGGTTGTCCTGTCTGCCCGAGCCAGTGAGTCCTGCGGGCAGGGTGGTTGGGGTTTCCTGGTTGTGCAGCGACTTCTTCGGTGCCATCAACACTGCACTCTGGTGTTTTTCCCATTCATAGGGCTGTGGCGCAGGGATCTACACTGGTACCTTTATCTCCTATTGAATTTCTCAGACTTTCCTCAGTGAGCCGAGGGTTGGGAACTTCTAGTTCGGTGGTGCCAGCTCCTCCGGTGCCATGCCCAGTGCCACATCTTGTGCCAATGCCACCTGTATTCTCAGTGCCACCTTCTGTTATGGCGCTGGGAGCACCTGCGGTGCCGCATGCGACACCTGGGTTTTCAGCTCCCATTCACACTGCTCCTCCTTCTCTTTTTCCTCCCTTTCCTATCTATACTGTCCCTTAATGACTAGTAGGAGATGATATTGAGCCTGAGCCTGATCTTCAATTGGAGGACGAATTTGATGATGACTCCTCCCTAGGGGTGGTGAATAAACCTTCTCTTACAGCAGAGCCTCTGGTCGAGGACCTTTTCTTTAAGTCTCTGCTTAGAAACATGAATACCACTCTCTCGCTCTCTCTATCTCTCCAGACTTTGGAGATTAATTCTGGGAAATTGCTGCATCTGCAGTACCTGCACGTTCCGGACATTCTTATGGAATTAACTTCCCCTGTGCAACCCTCTTTTGAGACACTCTCTCAAATGGTGTGGGATAATCTGGCACTTATTCCCTCTGTGGCTAAATCCATAGATAGGAAATATGCCCCTCCCAAGGATCGGCCCATTCTGGCCTCACAAGCCTTTACTGATGCCATAGCTGTCCTGGCAGAGAATTACAAGGCCGTTTTTCTGCAAGAATCTACAGCATGTCTGATAAACAAGGAATCTCACAAAATCGACACTTTGGGAAAGCGAGTCTTTGTGTCTTCCACCCTGGGCATGCGCATTGCTAGCTACCAGGGTTATTTCTCTCAGTACGAGTATACACACTAGCATTTGCTCAAAGCCTCGGTAGAAGCTCTTCCAGATTTGAAAGTTAACACAGAGCTTCTTCAACTCATTACTAGAGGCACTGAATCCAACAACCAGCAGCTCAAAGCTGCCATGGATACCTTTGACACCACTTCCAGAGCAGCAGTGGGTGGTATATGCACACAATGCCACTCTTTTTTTTTTTTTGCATCCACTCCCCGGGCATCCTTCAGGAGTACCCACATGGAGTCTACCCTACTCCCAGCCTGAACCCTCACATCTCCCCCTCGATCTCCTCCCCCGAATGACCCCAGGCAGGCTCAACCCCAGTACCATCTCTGGGGCTGATTTCACCCTCCCACAGTAGTAACCTCCTAAGTATGAAGTGCCTACCTTGGTGTCATCGTGTCGGCTGTGGAAGAGGATCCGGGGCACGTTGAGCCGGCAGATGGGATGTAGACAAAGTCCCCCAGGGCCACCTTCATCTCACTGATGAATTGAAGATATTTCTCCTTGTTTGTAACCCCCCTTCCCTGCGGAGCCTGGCCAGCAAGGCAACATAGTGTCGTGGCTCTGCCCCCAGGCATTATGCCGCAATGCTACACTGGCGATCCTCCAGCCACCGCCAGAGGTCGCTCCAAGAGCGAGTGCTTCCCGTACCCACCTCTGGGAAGAGAGAGCAGTCGGCGGACCCTCAATCTCTGTCCCTTCCCTGCCGACCTCTGATGGCCCTGGCTCGTTCCCGAACCCGGGTCGCCAGCGTGGCATGAGGTGTGGCATCCAGCGCCTCAACCCTCAGCACCACCGGGCCAGCTACCCAATGCCACTCTTGGTTGTACACATCGGGATTCACAAATTATGCCCAGCAGAGAGTTATGGCTTTGCCTTTTGATGGTAGGTACCTGTTTGGTCCTCAGGTTGAGCAGGCCCTAGAGGCCACATAGAAAACTAGAACGGCTATCAGAATGACTGGACCACAATCCGCAGCCCCTCAAAAGTGCGGGAACCAGCGTGAGGTTTCATAACTGTCAGGCCTTTCGTGGTAAAGGCAGAGGGGGATTCAACAGAAACCCAGCCCCTCATCTGCAAAAGAAAATGCAGCAGAAGGTGCAGGTCCCCAAAGTGCCTAGTGCCACACTCTGAGATTCCGGCCCAAGTCCCAACTCAGCTGTCTGAGGGGGACTCTTCCTCAGCAGTAGGAGGGCATCTGACTCAGTTTTACAGCCAGTGGAAGTCAATCACATCAGACATGTGGGTACTCAGGATAATCTGCGATGGGTACTCTCTAAATCTTTCAGAACCCTCTCCGGATCACCCACTCAAACAACAGCCCAAGCTGTGTGTCTCTCAGTCAGACCTTCTTGCTTCCGAGATTCAAGGCCTTCTAAACAACAGGGCAGTAGAAGTAGTCCCGCTGGATCAGCGGAACACAAGTTTCTACTCCCATTACTTCCTAGTTCCAAAGAAAACAGGTGGCATGCACCTAATTCTCGGTCTCAGTAAGTTAAACAAATTCCTTTACAAGGAAAAGTTCAAGATTATCTCACTCGGTACACTCTTACTTCTGATTCATTAAAATTATTGGCTGGCCTCCCTGGACATGCAGGACACCTATCAGCACGTTCTCATACACCAAAACCTCCACAAATACCTGAGATTTGTGGCATTGGGTCAACACTGCCAGTTCAGAGTCCTGCCCTTTGGGCTATCCTCAGCACCCTGAGTCTTTACAAAGTGTTTTGCAGTTCTCGCAGTGCATCTCAAGAGAAGCTCAGAATTCAGGTGTTTCCATATCAGGACAATTGGCTCCTAGCAAGCCCCTACAGACAAAAGACTCAGGAGGCTGTGGCTACAGCTTCCAAATTCCTCATGTCCATGGGAGTCCTGCTAAATTTGGGAAAGTCACAGCTACAGCCCTCCCAATGGCTCCTCTTCATAGGAGCCATTCTGGATACCTCCAGTGTGAAAGTCTTTCTTCTGGAGGACAGAAGGAATGACATCCTTTGGATGGCTTACGTCATCAGAGAGAACGACTCGGTTTGAGCTCTCGTGATGCAACAGATGCTGGGTCTCATGGCATCTTCAGTGTTCACTGTGCCTCTGGCTCATCTTCACATGAGAACTACTCAGTGAATGATCAGCACTCAGTGGTCACTGACCACACACCCACAGTCCTTTCACATCAAGGTGACGGAACCTCTGAGACAGTCACTCACCTGGTGGACTCAGGAAGACAACCTTCTGGGAGGTTATCCCTTTGCCACTCTAGAACCTCAGATCTCCATCACCACAGATGCGTCCCTACTGTGATGGGGAGATCACTGCCAGGATCTCCACACCCAGGGTCAATGGAGCCAGGACGAGTCTCAGCTTCACAAAAATGTTCTAGAAATGAGAGCTGTCCTGTATGCAGTCCGAGCCTTGAAGGACATACTCTATCACAAGATCATTCTCCTTCAAATGGACAACAAAGCAGTGATGTACTATATCAACAGGTAGGGTGGAGCACACTCTTACCCCTTATGCAGGGAAGCGATGAGAGTGTGGGAGTGGTGCCTGAAGCGCAAAGTACTGATCCAGATGGTCTACCTACTGGGAGTTCAGAATGATCTGGTGGATCATCTCAGCAGAACAGAGACAGACCCTCACGAGTGGTCTCTCGACACAAACGTTGTGCAATCCCTCTTCAAAGAGTGAGGCACTCCAGACCTGGACCTTTTTGCGTCCCCACTCGACGTAAAACTGCCTCTCTTCTGCTCCAGAAATCCAGAACCTAGTGTTTTTTGTCAGGATGCATTCAGACCGCAGTGAACAAGACGCTTTCTGTATGCATTTCCTCCTCTTCCCCTAATTCAGAGGGTGCTGCTCAAACTGGAGGTACAGGGAGGCAGAATGATCCTGATCGCCCCATTCTGGCTTCTTTAGATCTGGTTTCCATTAATCAATAAATTGTCGGAAAATTCTCTGAGACTGCTTCCACTTCATACAAACCTGCTGACCCAGGGCCCTGTGGTCCATCCCAACCTGAAGTTCCTTCACCTCCATGCCTGGCTTCTGAAGAGAGAGAGGTGAACAGGTTCTGTGTTTCACTTAGGGTCTCAGATATTCTGTTAGCTGCATGTAAGCCAGCTATTCGAAAAACTTACACAGCTAAGTGGAAGTGGTTCTCCATCTGGTGTGTATTATCCTCCTGGAATCCTTTTTCTTGCCCACCAAACAAAGTCCTAGAGTATCTTTTAGATCTCTCAATCACAGGCCTGCAATACTTAACTGTGAAGGTTCACCTTTGCGTGATCTCAGCATACCATGAGCCCGTACACTCTGTGTCTCTGGCTCAGCTACTCTGTAGTCAAGAGGTTTCTTAAGGGCCTACTGCATACTAGGCCACCAGTCAGATGACCGGTAGCCACCTGGGGCATTAATCTTGTGCTAGACATGTTCACCCATAAACCTTTTGATCCCCTAGCTACTTGAGAGCTGAAATTTCTGACTTGGAAGATTGCCTTCCTTGTAGCCATTACCTCTACTCGCAGAGTGTCTGAAATACATGCTTTGGTCACAGACCCTCTGTATATTGTACTTCACAAAGACAGGGTGGTTCTTAGGATCCACCCTAAATTTCTCCCCAAGGTTGTCTCAGAATTCTATCTGAATCGGCCTTTTGTCCTTACCACCTATTTCGTGAACTTCCAGAATGAGGGGAAATGTACCCTGCATTTTGTGGATGTGAAGAGAGCTTTGCGGTTCTATTTAGACAGAACTAAAAAAATCTGTGCTTCAAAACAACTGTTTGTCTCCTTCAGCACGGCCCGGCTGGATCAGCCTGTTGCTATTAGATGCATTTCTGCATGGCTAGTGGCATGCCTCCGCCAATGCTACTCCATGGCACAGGTTAAGCTGGAAGGCAGAGTGTATGCACATTCTACCAGAGCAGTTTCGGCATCTCTAGCAGAAATCCAGAACGTGCCCATCGCGGACATCTGCAGTGTGGCCACTTGAGATGTAATACCTCTGCAAAGCACTCATACTTTGGATCACAGGCAGCATCAGTCCTTTGGCAGGACAATTCCTAATGGACTTCTGTCCTGAGTGAGCTCCTCACTCCTGCCTCCCGTCTTGGGGAATTATTTTAGCTCGGTACTTTCCCATTAGTGTGAATAAGTGGTGGAGACTTTATGTCCAGGAAGATATGAAAATTATGTAACTACCGTAATTCTTGATCTTCTTGGATGAAATCTCCACCACTCATTCACATGCCCACCCACCATCCCCCGAGCTCACTCATCCTGTTTTTGGTCTTCACCCCCTCATTGTTGGGCTGCAAAAACTCTGTTGAATTAACCCTTCTTACACGGGTCATTTGGACTATCTTATGTCTGACATAGGTTAGTTTCACTAGGTTAGTTTACACTGCACCTCCTCGGTAAAAAAGGTATTGAGGCAGTTGGAGGGTCGACACCAAGGTATCCTATACAGCGTGAGCTGAGCTCGCAGTGCCACTTCCTCATAGCCCTGCCTAGGCGCCAGCCCTCCTGAAGATTTTTGGCTCCAGCTGGGTCCTAGCGCCTCCTCTGTAGTCCCATTAGTGTGTATGAGTGGTGGAGACTTCGTCCAAGAAGATCAAGAATTATGGTAGGTACATCATTTTCATTTATGTGGCGTTTATGCCATATTACTTCATGTTATTAATTCTCTGGCACTGCAGTGCCATGTTGGGGGGGGGGGGGGTTGTGCTGCCCTGGTAGCCACAGTCGCTAAAACTCATTCTTCTAGGACTTGTCAAGCCAATTGGCCCAGATAAACAGTTCCAGCACGTTATGTAAGAGTGTGATGACCTACATCAAGTGATATGGAGTACTACCTGTACACTTGTCTCACAAGTATAGGATTAGCACTTAATTTCTGTAGTGTGCTATTGCTGTATTTGTTATGTTAGTCTTGTTAGTATGTATACATCAGGACCTCCTTGTGAATGAGCTTGCTCAATGGAGTTATTTTTTCCTGTAATAAACTTGAACTTGAACTAAATATTTTCATCAAGTGACTGAGTTCCAGAGTTAGCCCTGGCCCATTGGCTGCTATAGTTCTAGTTGAGTTGATTAACTGTGTGTTAGCAGGGTTGAATGTTCAGTCTCGGGGCACTGACATAAGGAATGTCACTATCAGTTCTGCTGTAACAGTTCTTTGCATGTATATAACACCTTGCATTTCTGCATTATAATTTCATGCTGTATTGTATACAATTATAAATTAAAAGTAAAAACACAGAGTTAATGGTAAGTTTGTTTCCTTTTCACAACACAGAATTTTGACATTAAGTGGGGAATAAGCTGTCATAGTTGATAAACTCTAAGATTGTACAATGATCCTATTTTTATTTAAATGCACTATGTAGTAAATAATGGGTAGAGATGTTACAAATTTTTAGTTCACCTGTGAACTTAACACGAATCTGCATTATTTGCATTCGTGAAAAAATTCTGCAGCTGAACCAGCCAACTTTGCCAGCAGGTTCGTTTTTCACAAAACTTAACCAAAAAAAAAAAATTCACCCACATTGTGCTATGAAACCACCCCCTCCTCCCACCCAAGAATGTAAAAATGATCAAACTAACCTTGGCATCCTCCTCCCTCCTCTTGCCTTGGTGATCATCTCATTGCTGCGGCGGTAATAGAAAAGGTAATCTATTCCCCCCACTTGCATGCCAGATACACTCCCCCTGCTGTCTCATGGTGTGGAGATGGTAACTGAGGTGAGGGACAGATATTTAATAAGATAACACAGTTTTTTAAAGGGACAGTGATCATCATGCTGCTACAGCTGTAAAAGAGCAGGTAATCCTTTCTCCCCATCTGCTCACGAAATACACTCTCCCCAACCATCTCCCACTGTCTTGAATTTTTATTCCTAGTCCCCCACCCAATTCCCACTACCCCTCCCCATCCCCACCAGCACCCACAATATATTAACTGGCTACAAATAAAGAAAATGGTCTCCCAGAGCAGAGCGTCTGCTCTGTTTAGTGCCGACTCCCAGCCCTGTCTTGTAATGGCATGAATAAATGAATGCTGATGTCTTAGCTCCTAGTAAAACCTGAATGGTTGAATTTCAACCAGTCAGGTTACAGTAGAAGCTAAGGCATCACTATCCATTAAAGCTATTTCGCAAAACAGGAGGAAACTGAACAAAGTGAACGCTTTTCACTGGGGGACTGTTTTCTTCATCTGCAGTTTAATATTTTGTGGGTGCTGGTGGGGGGAGGAGGGTGGTGGGGACTACAGTGGGGTTGGTTGGGGAACTAACAATAAGAATTAATGACAGTGGGACTCAGGTCGGGGAAGTGTATTTGACATGCAGGTAAGGGAAAGGGATTACATATTCTCTTACAGCTGCAACAACAGGCAAGAAGTTTGCTGGGGCAGCGGAGGGCAAGGAGGGTGTCACGAGGGGTTTGGGGGTGACATTTTTTTAACACCAAATTTGCCTTGTTATTTGCCAGTGAATTGGCCATTTGCTAAACAGATTTTAGCCAGTTCACCTGGTGAATAATAAGGTGAATTGTAGCCAACTTCACAAGTTTGCCGAAATTCACTGAGTTTTTCACAAAGAGAATTTTTGCAACTTCACCCATCTTTAATAACGGGGAGGAGAGAATTAAAGAAAATATATGAAAAAGAAGCAGAGCTGATTCTAAATATTTTGTTTTTATAGTTCTGCTTGAGGTGTCAGCAGCTCTTTAAACATTCTTGACTCAGGTCAGTTGGCCTCTAAATACCATATAACGATAGAAACATAGAAATTGTCAGCAGATGAGGACCACAAGGTGCATCCAGTCTGCCCGTAAGCCCTACACTTGTTTGCGGCCTCTGACCCTATCTGGTCAACAGCTTGTCCCCACTCCTTCCCACATTTAAAGTGACCCTATGCCTATCCCAGGAATGCTTATAACCCTCCACTGTGCTCACTTTCACCACCTCCTGTGGCAGACTATTCCATGTGTCCACCACCCTCTCTGTGAAGAAAAACTTCACTACATTCCCTTTTAACCTGCCACCTTCCGATTTCATATTGTGCCCTCTCATTCTTGTACGCCTATATTGGAAGATGGCTTCCCCCTGCACCTTGTTTATGCCCTTAAAGTATTAAAATGTTTCTATCATGTCCCCCCGACCCTCCTTTCTTCCAGCGAGTACATATTGAGGTCCTTTAATCTCTCCAAATATGTTTTCTGGTGCAAGCCCTGTGCCATCTTAGTTGCCCTTCTCTGGACCTCCACCACCCTGACAATGTCCTTGCAAAGGTGTGGCCTCCAGAATTGCACTAGGCATTTGTGTGTGGTGCCTGTGAGCATAAACTAGCGATGTATGCTGATGATCTCTTTTTATACTTATGGAACCCTGCAGAGGATCTACCGAGGGTGCATGAAGTCCTAGAGGAGTGCGGACAACTGTCAGGTCATAAAGTCAATTGGTCAAAGAGTGAAGTCCTGCCAATGGGTGCTGTAAATCGGCAGTCCCTAATACAAAATTTTAACGGTTTACAGCTGGTGACCAAATTTAAATATTTAGGGATCTTTATTTCAGGCAAAGTGGGTACCCTTTACGTCTTAAATTTTAAACCCCTGATAAAGAAGATTTCTGAGGACTGTGATAGGTGGACTGCCCTGTGTCTGCCATTATTGGGGAGAGTGGCTGTTGTGAAAATGATGGTTTTGCCCAGACTTTTATATTTGTATCAATCTGTCCCAGTAGGGGCTCCAAAGAACCACTTTATGCAATTAGATGCTATTATGCACAGATTCCTCCAGCGTGGTAAGTTGGTGAGGGTTGGGAGGACCACGCTCCAGGCGCCACAGAAATGGGGAAGCTTGGGACTTCTGAACTTCCAATGGTACTATTTGGTAGCCCAGCTCTCGACTCTCCCCCCAGGATTGGACTATGATGGGTCCAGATGGATGAAGAGGCAAGTCAGGGGAGGTGATTAGAAGGGGGATTGCTAGCCAAGGGGTTGTGGACTGGAACCAAGCCTGACCATCCAGATCCCTTCTTGACTACCACTATCAGGGCATGGCATCATTTACATGGTATCCTTGGTAGACAGGCAGACTCCACCAGACAGGCACTTTTGCTTGAAGCAATTAAATTCAAGGGTACATCTGCGATAGCCATGGTACACTGATTGAGGGATTGGCAGTGCAAAGGCCTTCAGTGGGTGGGTCAACTGTATGAAGGGGATCACCTGGTGAGCTTTGATTACTTGTGTAAAGAGTGGAGTGTTCCTAGGGGTGATTTCTTTATTCACCTCAAACTTAGGAATGTCTTGGGCCAAACTCTGGGTCCGGGAGATGGTCGGGCTCCAATCTCACCACTTGAGGAGGGTCTCTTCTACTCTCAACCAAGTACCAGGCCAATGCCCACCTTCTATAACTCTCTTGAGGGGGGGTGAATGGGAGGCCCTGCAAAGGATAATTCTTAAATGGGGTGCTGACTTGGGGCGTACAATGGACACTCCCATGTGGGCTCGGGCCTGTAAGCACTTGATAGTGAGCTCTAGAAGCAATAAGTTGTGACAAGTTCAGTTCATGTTTCTGCATCAGGCATATTTCACCCCTGTTAGGCTGCATCGATTGGATCCATCCAAATCTAAAGAGTGTCCCAAATGTCAAGTTGCCACTGGGAACTTCATTCATTTGGCTTTGGCATGCCCCAAGATAGCCCCCTTCTGGCTTACAATACAGGCCATCATGGCTCATGTCCTGGGCTTCTCCCCTCCTACCAGTCCTGAGGAACTCCTGTTGGGGGCTGATCAGGATCATCCAGTAGGTGGAGTTGGTGCCCTGTGGGTATTAGCATTAGTTACGGCCAGGAAGACCATTGCCCAGACTTGGATTTCTTCCAGTCCTCCAACCATACAGCAATGGGATAATAACTCGAAGGCCTGCATGGCAATTGAAAGAGCTCAGTACTCTGCCCAGGGACATCAGAGTTTATTTCTTGCATTGTGGGGCCCTCTTATAACCACCATAGAAGCGTTTTTTTCCCGTATTAGTGAGCTGTCGTAGATCTTTCTGAGGATCCTTGGCACCACCCCCCACGACACCATGGGGTTGCCAGCCTTTGGTTTTTCCCCTACCCTCCTCTCCATCCAAGGTAATGCAGATGAGCCCTTATCCCAGTCCACTAACGTTCTGTGTCTTTGCCAATCCCAATGGTCCTGTAATATCAGCTATGACTTGTTCATGATGCCTGGCTTGTCTATTCTGATATGGAATTTTCCAGATTGTAACATGCTATATGTACTTGTTGTATGCTGCCTGTTCTGATTCCTCTGTGTGTCCCAATAAAATTATGTTCACAAAAAAAAAGAATTGCACACAGTTCTGTAGGTGAGGCCTCACTAGTGTTTTATACAATGGCATCACTACCTCCCAACTTCTGTTAGTGATGCCTTTGCCTGTGCAGCCAAGCATGCCACTGGCCCTCTCTGCAGCCTTTGTGCTTTGCTTAGACACCTGTAGGTTGTCTGAAATGATTATCCCCAGGTCATTTTCTTCTTTGGTGACCTTCACCTGCCCTCCCCAATCCTGTAGCTCTCCCCAAGGTTCCCTTGTCCTAGGTGCATTATTTTGCATTTCTTTGAATTGAACCTCAGCTGCCGCAGCTCAGACCATTTTTCAAGCTTCTCCAGGTCCCTCCTCATCTTCTTCTTCACCCCGTCTGGAGTATCCACCCTGTTGCAGATCTTGGTGTCATCTGCAAACAGGCAGACTTTACACCCCAGCTGTTCTGTAATGTCACTAATGAAGACATTAAATAGGACCGGTCCAACGACTGATCCCTGAGGTACCTTGCTGGTCACCCCCCCTCCTTGGATGGATCCCATTTACCACCACCCTCTGCCTCCTGTCCGTTAGCTAGTTCCTAACCCATTTTCTTCTTTGGTGACTGACAGCAGCTCCACCCCATCCTATAGCTCTCCCCATGGTTCCCTTGTCCCAGGTACATTATTTTGCACTTCTCTGAATCGAACCTCAGTTGCCACAGCTCAGACCATTTTCAAGCTTCCCCAGGTCTCTCCTCATCTTCTCCACCCCGTCTGGAGTACCCACCCTGTTGCAGATCTTGGTGTCATCTTCAAACAGGCAGACCTTCCCCTCTAGCCCCTCCGCAATGTCACTAATGAAGACATTAAACAGGACCGGTCCAAGGACTGATACCTGAGGAACACCGCGGTCACCCCTCGCTCCCAGGATTGGATCCCATTTACCACCACCCTCTGCCTCCTGTCCATTAGCCAGTTCCTAACCCATTTTAGCACCTTGTGCCCCATGCCCAGCCTACCCATCTTGTTAACCAGCCTTTTATGTGGGACGGTGTTGAAGGTCTTACTGAAATTGAGGTAGGCAATGCCCCCCCCGATTTACTTCCTTTGTTACCCTGTCAAAAAAATCTATCAGATTCATCTGACATGACCTTCCTGCTGTGAATCCATGTGGCCTTGGATCTTGAGCACCACTGGATTTCAAGTGTGCCATTATTCTTTCTTTTAGCATTGCCTCTATGATCTTACCCACTACTCAGGTGAGGCTAACTAGCCTATATTTCCCTCCTCCCTACTACCGCTTTTGTGTAGAGGGACTACATATGCCCTTTTCCAGTCCTCTGGAAGCACTCCTGTGTTGAGTGACTCTGTGAACATGGCTGCCAGAGGCACTTCTAGCTTGCTATGCAGCTCCCTCAATATTCTCGGGGTGAATGCCATCTCGCCTCATCGCCTTGTCCACCTTTAGCTTTGTGAGCTCCTCCAGGACTCTCTCCACTGTGAATGGACTTGTGCCCTCCCTTCGTATTTGTTACCCAGCTGTGGTCCCTGACCCTCCCCCTCTATAGTGAATACTGAACAGCAGTATTTGTTCAGTATTTCTGCCTTTTCCAGGTCTCCCTCCATACATTCCCCTATACGAACATATGAAATTTGCCAGCAGATAAAGGCCTAGAGGTCTATCAAGTCTGCTCGAATGTGCAGCTAGCACCCCTTATTCTGCAGCTGCCCCTCCCTTCCACCCTTCCCCTTCATTGACCCTCCCCCTTGTCCTGTCCCATCCCTTGAAGCAGTCCACTGTTCTACTGGATTCCACTTCTGTAGGTAACGCATTCCACCCAGCCACCACCCTCTCGGTAAAAAAGTGTCTCCTCATCTCCCTCCTGAACCTTCCTCCCTCCAGTCTCATATCATGGCCCCTGGTGTCCCTTCCCTCCCTTACTTTGAACAGCCCCTCTGTACCTGACTTGTTTATTCCTTTCATGTGCTTAAAGGTTTCAATCATGTCCCCCCTGTCCTCCAGTGAGTACATGTTCAACTCCCTCTGCCTCCTCTCATATGATAAGTCCCCCAGCCCCTTGATCATCTTTGTTGCCCTGCGCTGCACCCCCTCCAGTAACTTAATGTCCCTGTTCAGATACGGGCGCCAGTACTGCATGCAGTACTCCAGGTGCGGTCTAACTAGTGACCTATACCCCTGTATCCCCCCCTGAGGTTTACTATCTCTTCCCTGGTTTTACTTCTTTCACTGATACACCCATAGAATGTCTTGTCTCCCTTCTTCACTGTTTGCACTAATATTTCTTTGGTCTGTGCATTTGTGCTTCTTACAGCCTTCTCTGCTTCTCTTAGATTCTTTAGGTACACCTTCCTGTATTCCTCCCTTTGAGTCTCCTTATATTTCTTGAAACTTGCCCTTTTGGCTTTTACTTTGTTCGCCACCTCTCTCGAGAACCAAAGTGGATTTCTCCTTCTCTTGCCTTTGTTTACCATCTTGATGCATTGGTTTGTCATCTTCTCCATGACTCTCTTCAGGTGTTCCCACTGCTCCTCTACTCCCCCTCCTACCTCCTTCCTTGCCAGAGGCTCTTTGATACACTGCCACATTTTAGCAAAATCCATCCTCTTAAAATCTAAGACCTTTGCCTTTGTGTGGCTAGCTTGTGTCTCTGTCCCCACACTAAACCATACTATGTGGTGGTCATTGGAACCCAGTTGACCTTCCACCTGGACATCTGTGACAATGAGAAATAAGGTAATAACTACTGTCCACACAGACATTTATATGAAACAGCATGATAACAGTGCATTTCTCATTGCATTTTCTTTGTTTTGTTTTGTTTTTTTACTGCATTTTCTTTGTTTTTTTTTTTCTATTGTAAAGGCTGAACAGTGGTTTGAAGGCATAAAGACCTTATAGGAATGGATAGAGTAAAACATCACGTTCCATTTCCATGCTTAACATGGGTTTGGGGAGGTTGGTAAAAAGCTGTTGGAGTGTACTAGATGATAGTAGACTGCATCTGGAAATGGGTGTTTTAAAGTGCCCAGAAAAAGGGCAACTGAAGGGCATGCAATAAACATGTATATGGGAAGGTTCTCTGGAAAGCAATAGAGAGGGCATGTCAGGTAAAGGAGGCATGGAGGAAGTGCTATTAAATGGTTTAGTGGTGAAAACTGTCATGAAGAGCATGTCTAGATTTCTAAATGTGTCCTAAAAGTATACCCGAAGTAATCCCAAGGCATTTGTTTTCTCTCCATGAATAAAATAATTACATTTGTTATCGAAAAAGAAAAGGGAACAGTTAGAAAGCTTAAAACTATATGCACCACATGACTAAGCAAGAATCAAATAACTTTATCTGTTATGGAGCCAATATTCTGCAGTAACTGAACTAACATATGATGACCCACAGCTTAGGTGGAAATAAAAAGAGAACGTTTACCATTCGCCAGAATTTATTGTGCTTTGTATCAAAATATTATCTGGAGTAACAGAGACAAATGGAAGACAATCAAAATCTGCAATCAAATACATCCATTACTTAAGTATCCCATAAAACCAGTTTAGTATGCACTGATATATACATAATACAGTATTTAATGAAATCTTTTTAAAAAACAAAATTGGGCCAGTAAAGGGATCATTTATTTTGGTGATTTCTGTGAAGAATCATCATTTCTATCTTTTCAGCAAATAGCAAACAAATTTATTCTGCTTAGATCATACTACTTTGTATAGTTACTGAACAGATTGTTCCTTACAGTGTTGCTGGGCACCCATTAGAGCTTTCAGATATGTTACATTTACATTAAATCACTGTACAGTCAACATCCAGGCAAAAGCTAATCTCAAAAATCTATGCTGTAATCCTAAATGAAGACCAATTGGAACTGACTAACCATAAAAATAGTTGACAAAAGAATAACCACTAGATCTTTATCTTGAAAAACGGGCAGAATTATATGGATCCTTAAGGATTTCATTGAACAGACTTAATCAAATTCAAAATAAAATCTTTCATAGCATATACTATATCCAGCTCCAATTAAATACATTTAATTTCACAGTTTCTCAGTTCTGCAATAGATGCAGAGACACTCAAGGAATTTTGACCTACACTATTATTAACTGTAGAATTATTAATCTGTTCTGGAATGGAATGTTGAAAGTGTTAATCATAATTCTTGGAACTCGATAAACATCAAAGCAGAACTCTTACCTATTGAATGCCTCTTCTATACAAAATTTCTCTATGGATCCAATGAAGACTTTTTAGTGGCCCCAACTCTGCTTGGTTGTCAACCCCCCCTTCTCTCCAGTCCTCTTTCCCAGACCCCACTTTGCCCTGTTTCCTTTTAGGGCTGATCTGCATAGACTAGTTCCCACTGTGATCAAAGTCAGGAATTATTTTGCAGCTGTCCTATTAAAATGCATTGGAGGTCTGGGAGAACAGTGTGTGAGAGCCTGATAAGCAAGTGGGGAATCTTATGTGACTGGACAGCTGACCTACAGCAGAGCGAGCCACGATGCATTGAAATAGCTTGCAATAAATGATATGTCACAAAATACTGCATGACCAAAGACTTAATTACATTGTTCCATGCAGTATACTGCAGCAGTCTGTGATATCTTGCAGCATTATTGCACTGCATGCTGGCTGGTGCTGCTCTAGGTAATACACTGATGAAGCTTGTTTAGCCTTGTCCCCCCTCACTATGATGACAAGCATGACAATAATTGAGCTCAGAGGAGAAGTGCTGATAAACTCTCAGTCAGCACAACTTTGTGAATGGAAAGCTAACTTTCATATTTTTATGAAAAATAATGAAATTGCTTATCTAAGACAGAGTTCCCTGCTGATCTAGGTGATAAACTGAAGAAGGCCTTGGATTGTTTAGCCTAGCCCCCTCTCCCTCACTGTGATGACAAGAATGACAATTAATGAGCTCAGAGAGGAAGTACTAATGAACTCTCAGTCTGCAGAACTTTGTGAATGGAAAGCTAATAGCAAAATTATAAAGCATGAAGACTTAAGTAGAATTGGTGTTCATTGTTAAGTATTCTGAATGTATAAAGAAGGTTTCTTTGGGCCTCAAACTAATGTAGCTTTCTAACCACAGGAATCCCTCATTTATGCTTAACAACTGCAGTCATTCCCCTTGGAGCTTTAGAAACTTATGCTAATTAGGGAATTCCGAATGAAATTCAAACCCTGCTGTGTGGTCACTCTCACACCTGCATTTTAATGTCAGGTTGGATTCTCTGCCTGAAGAAAGCAGTCACTCTAAAGCCTTCTATTCACTTCTGAGTCGATCACATTATTATTTTTACAGAGTTTTTACTTGTTAGTTACTTTACCAATCACTCTGCATTAGTTAGTGTGTATTTGTGTGCCTTTGTGATTTTCTTCAGTTCCACTTCAGTTCCCAGGAACCAGAGAAAGCTGTTTTGCAGTGTACCATTGGAAACCACTTCAAATTTCTTTTAAACTTTATTTACAAACATACAAAAAGCCAGCAGAAGAAGGCCTATAGGTCTATTGCATCTGCTCAGTAATTGATGTAGTGTTCTTGGCTTTCAATTTAGTGTTTTAAATTGTACTGTGTTGCGGTGTTGCCACTATTTTATTCTCCGTTCCCTTTTGGGGGACCCAAGATGAATGGTTGGCATCAAAATTCAGTTTTGACTCCACTTGGTGTTTTGTTTCATTTGCAGTTCTTTTTATAATGGAAGCAGATCACGTTTCTATATTTCAAACCTGTATTTAAAAAACAAATAGTCTTTTTCTACTGAAAATTGTTGTTTATGGGAACTGGAACATTTTCAGAGGGTTGTCAGTGTTTGGCATGAATGACAGGCCCAAGATGAAGATGGGACCACCAGGTTTTAAAAATTGTACGAATTGTTTTCAACACTTGGCTAAGGCAGATGGCCACAAGTTGTGTTTGAAGTGTCTGGGTCTAGTTCATGATTTTGTTGTCGGTGAACTTTGTATCAATTTGTGACCTAAAATGCAAAGAAGAGGGTAAGAAATTAAAAGACATTATGGCTTCTTAGTCTGCCTCCACATCTGCTAAAGGCTTAGATGAGGGTCCAGCCCCTCAAAATAAGAAACAGTCCTTGTCAAAGGGGACAGATCAGAAAGAAAAAGCTGCAAGAGATGGTCCTAAAATCAGGGTGTCTGGATGGGGGAACTCTGAATCCAGCAAAAGGTTAAAGAGCCTAAGGGCAGACAATGGAGACGGTGGTTGCCAAGAAAAAAAAAAGAGAAAAATATGTTGCTGTCCCTCCTCCTGAAGAAGGAAAGGAGGCACCAGTGGACACAAAATGCCCTCAGTAGAGGACATGACTAAGACCTGGCATTTCTTCCAGGCATTCCAGGCTTGGGAGAATTTCATGAATATGTCTGCCCCCCCGCCCCAAGGCTTCGGTTCCTTTCCCAATGCCTGTGGAGGTGGAGGAGAAGGAGGAAGGAAAATCCATAGAGTCCAGTGGTTCTCCTGAGCAAGAGTTTGGCTCCCCTCTTTGACCTTCGGATGACTATCCCTCTTACTATACGTTTGTGGGAAGTATGGTTAATACCCTCAACTTCACATTTCAAGAGACTGAGGAGAATAATAATGAGGTGGAATTCCTAGATATGTTGGGTTTGACTCCAAGAAAGAGGTTGCTACTGCCCATCCACAAATCCTTCAATAAGGCCACTGGTAAAATCATGTCAGCATCTACCTCAGCTACTGGCACAGATGAGAACATTGAGAAAAAGTATCATTGGGCAAACAGGGTACTGAATACCTCTATTCCTACCCTGATCATGAGAGGGTGGTCCAGACTATGGCCTACAACAAGGCCAAGGTGCTGCTTTCCTTCCAGCCTCCTGAAAAAGATTCTAGGAAGCTAGATAGTATGGGGAAAAAGTTTAGACCTCAGCTTCTCTGCTTGTAAGGCAGGCAGCATTCTTGACCTACACAACTCTATTTTTAAGCGAAAAAGATGTTTCAGGACTAGAGGGCATGGGATGAAGTTGGAGGGAGGACGATTCAGAGGAAACATGAGAAAGAATTTCTTCACAGAACGGGTGGTGGACAAGTGGAACACCCTGCCAGAGGAAGTGGTGGGGGCTGAAACAATCACGGGATTTAAGAATGCATGGGATAGACATAAAGGAATTCTAGAGGTCAGGGGTAAGGGGAAATAGACTTCTAGGAAAACAAACTGAACTTACAAGCTCAAATGGGCAGACTGGGTGGGCCATAGGCCCTTATCTGCCGACACTGTCTATGTATCTATGTAACTCAGTACCAAAAAGCCCTTTGGAACTCCATTTTGACAATGAGTGAAAAGGCTGCTGATAACTTGGTTGTCCCAGCAAGAACAACCATAGATGCAACATAGTACCAGTTCCATATGGCAGTGGACACTAACGACTCTGTGAGGCTTACATGAAAAAGGTGTACGAATACAAGACCACCAACAAGAGCAATACTGAGAAGAAAAAGGTCTACACTTCCAATATGCTTTATGGAAGAGGAGGTAGAGGTAGGGGATACTTTTAATCTCTTATGACTATACCCCTAAAAATGGTTTACTTTGGAGGTAGGGGTAGAAGGGGTACCAGGCACACAGCTGCTCAGCAAGCCACCAAAGCTAAGGCTAAACAAAAGCCATTGCAAGTCTGCACAGTTTGCTCATCCATTGCCAGTGGGAGGAAGGCTGACTCACTATTTCCAGGAATGGCCAAAAATAACTACAGACAAGTGAGTCCTAAAAATAGTAACTCAGAGTTTGTCCCTGCAGCTCTGGAAATTTTCAAGACTGCAGAAACACAAAGGGTCCCAACCTCATACCCCAGCAGAAAGAATCCTTTTGGAACATGAAGTGAAAAAATTGCTGCAGGCAGATACAGTGGAAAAAGTACATCCCTCATGATGGGAAAAGGGACTTTACTCAAGATACTTCCAGACTCACAAGAAAAATGGGGAGTGGTGACCCATTTTTGGTCTGATATATCTGAACAAACACTTGAAAGAAAAATTCAAGATGGTATCACTGGGCTCAATGATTCCATGTCTGCAGGAAGGAGACTGGCTGGGCTCACTGATCTGAAATGCACCTACTTTCACATACCATTAAGGTTCAGTCCAAAAAAATACCTTGAGTTCAGGACAGGGAATTGCTACTACCAGTTCAGAGCATTACCCTTTGGACTGTCCTCAGCACCCAGATTGTTCACAAAATGCCTAACCGTAGTGGATGTAGAAGGCACTCATCTTTCCCTATCTCGATGACAGGCTAGTCTCAGGAGGCCAAGTCCTCCTTTATTCTGATACAGGGCACCTTGGAGGACTTGGGCTCCCTCATAAATGTTCAATATTCTCAAACAGAGCTGATACAGATTTTGGACTTTATAGGTGCAGAGCTAGATACCCTGCAAGGGAAGGCATTTCTTCCTCTGGCAAGGGTAGCAAATCTGATTGAAGCTACAAAATCCTTCAAGGCAGGTCACTCCAGAGCTGCAAGAGATTTTCTGCACTTGCTGGGGCACAGGGCATTGTCAACTGCATTGGTAACACCTGCCAGATTTTTATTTATTTTTTAATTAGCACTTTATTGATTTTCCCCTTTTTCTCCCATACCCTGGACCTGGCAGACACATACATGTACATGCGTGGAGGCACACACGCACACCAGGTACCAGCTCGGCCCCTTCTGCCCCACCCCTGGCTATTGCCGCAGCACCCTTGTGTCTATGCTTCCCACTGGACCTCCACTCGGTGGGAGTGGAAATACAGAGGGTGTGGGCATCCACCCCAGGAGGGGAGAGCTGCCTTCCGACTGCTCATCCCCCCCCCCCATGCTGGCTCCCCGATGACCCAAGGTAGTTCCCGAACGCAGGTCGCCAGCGCAGCACAAGGTAAGGCATCCGGTGCCTCAGCCCTCAGTGCCACCAGGCCGGCTCTGCCAGATTTCAAGTAAGAGATACCCAAGACCACCTAGGGATCCACTGGTCCCAGAGGTGGAATCCACTGTCAAAACTAATGCCTGTCACAAAGTCTCTGCTGAGGGCACTGGAATGGCAGAAGGAAGAGGACCACCTCAGACAGGGAGTTCACTTCTTTCAGCAGTCTCCTACTGCTATACTCACAACAAATTCTTCCCTCCTGGGCCAGGGCACACACCTGGAGGAACTCACTGTAAGCATTATGTGGTGTACACAGGAGCACATAATTCTCCTCAAGCTGAGAGCAGTGTACGTGGCAATGCAAGCAGTTTCCCCCCACATCAGAGGTTAGTCTGTCCAGATAAGGACAGACTATACCAGAACTATGTATTACATAGACAAATGGGGGGGGGGGCAAGATCCTCAAAGCTGTGCACAGAAGCAATGGAACCTAGACTACTCCCTGGGTGTTCAGCTTTCAGCAGTCCACCTGCCAGGAAAAGACAGTGTGCTGGCAGATTCCCTGAGTAGAATCAGGCAGGGACATCTTGAATGGGCCCTGAACCAGCAGGTGCTGGTTACAGTGTTGAGATGGTGAGGGTACCCAAGACATAGACCAATTTGCATCTTGGGAGAACAACCCAGTTCCCCACTGTTTTGTTGCAGACTTCTGTTAGTGGGTACAGTCACTGAGGATGCTGTAGCCCTCAACTGGTCAGGGAAGTTTCTTTGTGCCTTCCCACCTTTCCCACTTTTGTTGAGAGTGCTACTAAAACTGAGAAGGGAGTCAGCAACAATTATTATCATAGCTTCAGACTGGACCAGGCAGACTTGGTACTTCCTACTACTGCCCCTTTTCCAACAGAAAGTCTACCACCCTGCTCTTGAGATACAATCTGCTGACATTGTCATAGGGTAGGAAAACATTCCCAGATATGAGAACTCTGCATATCAGAGTATGTAATTTGAAGGCCTAGAGTTCTCTGGATTAAATCTGTAAGATAGGGTTATGGAAGTACTGACATTTTCCAGGAAGCAATAATAAAAACTTGCACCTCAAAGTGGAAAATATCTTCCTTTTGGTGTTCTCCTAGAGAACTCAACCCATTGCAAGCAAGTCTAGCCATAATCCTGGACTACCTAGTCTACCTCCAGTCCTCTGGCTTCAGGCCCTCAACTCTGAAGGTTCATTCGGCAGCAGTGTCAGCTTATGCCTAAGCTGTCAGAGACAGGCTAGTGGCCTCACAGCCCATTTTCAAAAGGTTCTTTCAAGGCCTAAATCACCTGTACCCCCCAGTAAGGGATCCTGTTCCCCCTTTGGACCCAAAACAGTTCATTGCCCAGCTGATGGAGGCTCCTTTCGAGCCTACAGCAGCTACTGATTTGAAATGTGTTACCTGGAAAGCAGTTTTCCTGGTGGCAATCAAATCTGCCAGATGGGTAAGCTAGCTGCAAGCCCTCTACACAGATCCTAAATATACCATTTTTTTCACAGGGACAAGGTAGTCCTTAGTGCTAACAGAAAATTCCTTCCTAAAGTGGTGCCTGACTTCCATTTGAATCAGTCAATCATGATCTAGCTCAGGAGAACAGACGGTCCACAGTCTGGATGTTAAGAGAGCGCTGAGCTACTGCTTGGCCATGCAAAGGTTGTAAGGTCCACTAATGCTCAGTTATTTGCCACCTACAGAGAAGTGGGAAAAGTTAAACCAATATCTAAAAGAACCATCTCTCATTAGACAGCCTCCTACATAAGTTCTGTTATGGCAAAGCTGGCAAGCTGCCACCTGAAGGTCTTAGGGCTCACTCCAGAAGGGATACCTCTTCCTCTGTGGCAGCAGCAAGAGGTGTCTCCCTGCAGGAAATCTCTAAAGTAGCTATCTGGAAAACAGTACACACTTTCACTAAGCATTACTGCTTGAACATACAGTAAAGAAAGGATGCCAGCTCTGACACTGCTGTCTTACAGAACCTTTTCCCTAAATAGATACTGTACCTAGCCTCCCAAGGTACTGCTATGGAGTCTGCAGTTGTTAAGCATGGTGAGGGATTCCTGGGGTTTAAGGGAAAATACTTGCTGTAGTAATGTCGTTTCTTCCAAAGGGATCCCTAATTATGCTTAACAATCCCTCATCCCTACCTCCTCTTCCAGAACTGGGAAAAGGTTCACATAAGAACCAATTATTTCTGTTTGCTTGAGGATTACTTGTTACTGTTCCTTTACAAATGATACTCAATGATCTCTGCTGTTTTAATCATTCATAGCCTTTTAAAATTGTTCTGCCATGTAAAACATTTTTAGAAACTTTTTATAATCTCCTTTTTAGTATATGTTTGATAGCCATCTAGCTAGTTTTCATGATCACTGCTCCCCCTTGCTTTAGAAATAAATCTGATGTTAGAATGCAGGTGTGAGCATGACCACACAGCAGGGTTTGAATTGCATTCTAAATTCTCTAATTAACATAACCTTCTAAAGCTCAAGGACAGCTCATTCCAGGGGAATGATTGCAGTTGTAAGCACAGTGAGGGATCCCTTTGGAAGAAACATTACTATGGTGAGTAATTTTTTCTTATTGCTTACCAAAAGGCAAGAAAAAAGGCTGTGATTGTATAGCATTACTATATAACACAAGTTAGAAATACTCAATTCCCTCTGTTTTTATTTAAAAAATTAGCTATAGAATTAGAAATCTTGCTGTGCTTATAATTATTTAAATTGAACTAAAGCACGTATTGTCCCTGCCCCTGTCACTGCAACAAAAGGTAGCATCCAGCCAAAGTGGCACAACTTTACGAAACCAATAAGGGGAAAGTAAGTAGCGCTATACCTGTATTTAGCCAAATAGAAATGAGGAGGAGGAGCAATTGCAAAGTGGCGAATGGAGGGTGGAAAATGTGTTGCTCAACCCCTGGGTAGTAAAATCTAGCAACTGGATTGCTTGGTTAAGAAACAATTATGCTGTTGTAAAATACCACACTGAGACTTCAACAAGCCGACGCACAAAAGGTAGAATTTTATTTCACCAGCTTCATCGGGGCGGGCTCTTAAGCTGCAAACCCCTCCTTTCAAATAGCACACACGGCTGCTGCCAATCTTTTGTTAAAGTTACCGCTTACAATTAATGTTGCTGGTGCCAGGGGCCATAAAGGGTTTGAACCCACATACCTAACTAAACAAACCAATCACAATCAACAAAGAATAAACGTACATAATAGGCGTGGAAGTTTAAAAAATGTATACAAAAATCAGTTTAGAAAAAAAGAAAGGAACATTAACAATCAGTTCATAGTTTAAAGGATACTGTGTGATGTCTGTACCTTATTGCATTCCATACTGCAAATGGGCTGGCAGCTGATTACTAATCTGCAAAAAAAACAAAAACATTCAGCTTTAAAAATGTTGGAATTTTGCCACCAACAGAATTCTGTGGAATTAATTGAAATTTTCCAAAATTCTGCAGAATTTCATTCTGTGGTAATTGGAAAATCCACTCAGCACTAGTTCCACTACAAAGAGCATTAGTGTCTGGAATCTTCTAATTTCTAACATTTTAGGGGCTGCTTATTGGGGATAATATCTCTTCAATAAAACTGGACTAAGGCATATTGCAGGATGGGTGTAGGAATGCATTCATCATGTAAGCCATGATGTACAAATGTATTTTTGGGGGGCAACATTTTGTTCTATTACAGGGCACCGTTTGCTCCCCTTTCTCATGTTATAACATGCTATTTTTGTTCTAATACTGCCAGCCACTATGCAAAATGCATATAACAGCATGCTGCTAGTTTTCTCTCACACTTAACACAGCATTGGAGTAAACAATCATTGAGCAACAGACAGGGTACAACTGGAGACACCAGCCAGGAAGGCAACAGGCAAGGTCATGATGTACAAATGGTGTACAAAGTTAAGTTCCTAGCTACACTCCTGTACTGTAGGTATAGTAACAGTGCACAATGACAGCAAAGGAAGATATAATGGACAATGGTTATGAGTTTTTCTATTGAATTATGACACAGGGGCCTTCTATATGAATTTTCTGCATTTTGCTACATGTTTTTTAATTAAAACTCTTTAAAAGTAAAAAATATGTATGAAGATGATGTCTAAAATAGGAAGCTGATAGCGGCTTTTATGGGAATGAGCCAGGGAGTGGTAGAGCAAAAAAAAAGAAAAAGATTTAAGGTAGTGCTGGGTAGACTTGCAAAAGTCTGATTCTGCCACCATCTGTGGAGTTTCTTAAGTTTTGTGGAAGCTGTGGAATTCCATTGACTTTTACAATAGAAGAGGACAAAATTCCTCTGTTTACATTGACGCCTGTTTTATTTCATGAGTGAGAAAAAATGTGTGAAAAATCTGCAGTATATATTAACTTTAGTAAAACAAAATCTGCAGTTTATGTTCATTAACTGTAGCAAAGAATCTGCAGTATTCATTAACTGTAGTACAAAATCTGTAGTTTACATTAATGTCTGTTTGCTCCTATGTTCAAGAAAAAACAGAGGGAAAAATTCACAGTTTACTTATATACATAAATTCTGTGAAACATTTTGGAAGCAAAATAGCAATTCAGATGGAATCCCCCCAACAGAATGTATCATTCAGCACACATCTAAAGGCTAGAAAGGAGACATATGAGCTAGCACAGACATAAAGATCTGGAAGAGTGAGAGAGAGCGAGAGAGAGATACTCAAAAATAACAAATATATTCAGGGTTAGTATATGATTTTTTTGCTTGTTTGATGTGTTTTGTGATCATAAATAATCTCAGTTTGGTTTTATCTGGAAAATGTTGGAAGTTATTGTGACTCTTGTCCCAGTCTGGATAATGATCACAAGAGGAAGAATATTTTAAGGTTAACCCATTCTTAATATGTGTCCTTTGACCTTATTTCTTGTGGATCCTAATTGCAAGTGGGAGGTGTGAGGCTTCCATCATCTTCACTTGGACCCTATCATACCAGGTGCACTATGCCTTTATCCCAAATTGTTTGTGAGTACACAAACTGAAATGAGAAATAAACTATTGTGACCAAATGGGAATTGACCGAGGCCCCCAGAATACCATCGTGGTGCTCTAAGACCCTGCTATCAGGCTCATGTGGTGGCCTGAGGTTCCTGCAGTCACTTTCTTTATCAGATTGCAAGATAGTGTTTAATATAGCCCTAGGAAACCTGTTTTGGGGCTGTTTGGGGCATTGTCTATGTAGCTCGGCTAAGTGTGGGTGATAGTCATGACCTCTGACCCTTGGAATGAGGGTCTGCTGCTGTGAGCCTTGCCACAGTGAGAGGTGCCCTTTGTGTGTCCCAGGGGGTGCTATTTTGCCTTTTTAAAGGCAGAATACAACCCTTAAAGCAGTTTTACTACTTTAAAAGGGTATTCAAGGAAACGGAAGGTCACAGACCTCAATGTCCGGTTCCAGCAAAATAAATTCAGTGCCTCTGTGTGGTGCAGATTAGTGCTGCAAAATTGTAATTAATACAGCCGTGGGAAAGCTGTTTTGGGGCTGTGTGGGGCAGTGTCTAGGTAGCTCTGCTAACTGTGGGTGATAGATATGACCTCCAATCCTTGGAATGAGGGACTGTTGCTGTTAGGCTTGCCCCAGAGAGAGGTGCCCTTTTGTGTGCCTTAGGGGTGCTATTTTGTCTTTTTAAAGACAGATAACAAGTCTCAAAATAATTTTACTACTTTAAAAGGGTGTTCAGGGAACTAGAAGTTCACAGATCCCAACTTCTGGTCCAAACAAGATAAATTCAGTGCCTCTGCAAACAGAGGTGACACTCAGGCAGATGCAAGCATGTCTAACTACATCTGCTGAGGGTGGTGGCCCACCCTCTTTTATCTGAAGTTTTAGTAAGCTGCTTAGTTTTTCTAGTGTTTGTATTATAAATAAACATGGAATTTGTGAATCCCTCTGAGGATTTCCTGGAGTTCCTCTATAATGAGGGCTCAGTGATAATGTGCTACAGTTGTTTCATGTATATGCTGACCAAATCTGGATCATGTCAGGAAAAATATGCATGTCTGAAGTATACTGAGCAGGCAAAGTTATTAAAGGAATTACAGCATATGAAGGAGAAGTTATGTATGTTTGGTGAACAACACAGTACTGTCGTAAATCTGCCACACAGTTTACACACAGATCTCATGGGGGCAGCAAAAAGAGAACAAGGGAGGGCAGTGGGGAATCATATTGAGGTGAACATTTCCCAGAAAGAGGAAAAGGAGACTCAGGAAGTGATGATACAGAAGACTGGTGTCTTGTAACAAAAAATCCTTGTAAGAAGGGTAGAAGGGCACTGAGTCATGAGGAAGTTATTTTATCTAACAGATATACACCTCTTGCTAATGCAACTGAATTCTCAGCTTCTGCAGTAGACACTGGGTCATCAGGGACACTTGCAGCATCTTCCCAAGTCTGCAAAATCGTAAGTAATGGTAAAAAGAAAAACAATGCAGAAATTAGTCATTGGTGATTCCATTATACATTATTCCAATACTAGTATTTGAAAAACATGACAAATTTCATACCACTGTCACTTGTCTCCCAGGTGCAAAAATAAGAGATATCAATAAAAGAATAGACAAACTAATCACTAAAGATCATTCTTCGTTTATCTTACACATAGGTACCAATGACATGGGTACGAACATACAAAATTGCTGGCAGAAAAAGGCTCACGGGTCTATCAAGTCTGCCCGATTGTGCAGCTCTTATTTTCTTATCACTACAGCTGCCCCACCACCACCACCCAAACCCTTCCCTTCCTCCTCTTTCCTGGTCCTTCCCCCTTTTGTGTTCTTGTCTGTACTAACCCTGCCTTTGACTCAATTCTAGCCCCACTTAAAGCTATCCACTGTCCTCTGAGCAATTAACTCCTCTGGCAGTACGTTCCAACCCACCACCACTGTCTCTGTGAAGTAGTGCCTCCTCATCTCTCTCCTAAACCTTCCCCCTTCCAACTTCAGACTGTGCCCCCTAGTGACCCTTCTCCCCTTTAAGCAGAACACCCCACCCTTCCTGACTTTGTTTATGCCTTTCAAGTACTTAAAGGTCTCTTACCCTTCTGCCTTCCAGTGAGTACATGTTGAGCTCCTTCAACCTTTCCTTGTATGGCAACTCCCCTAGTCCCATGATAATTTCTGTAGCTCTACGCTGCACCCCCTCCAGTAATCTCCCATCCTTTTTGTGGTATGGACACCAGTACTGTACACAGTACTCCAAGGGTGGCCTCACCAGTGATCTGTACAATGGCAGGATGACTGCCTCCCCTTCTAGAGGTGATTCTTCTGGAATTGCACCCTGGCATCCTAGTTGCCCTTGCTGCCACCCTCCTACACTGTGCTGATACCTTCATGTCCCATGTAACTATTACCTTTCAGTCCCGTTCCTCCTCTGAAACTGTTACCTGCACTTCCTCCAGCCAGTAGCTGTTCCTGGGATGTCTGGCTCCGAGGTGCATGACCTTGCACTTCTTAGCATTAGGCACCATGAGGAAGATATATGTTATGATCTGCTGTCCTTAGGAAACAAGATTAAAAAGAAAGGCTTCTCAATTGTGATATTCAGTGTATTACCAGTCCCACGAGACAACACAGACAAAATATTTCACCATAGCCCATATTAATGCCAGATGGGCTCATTGGTGCAATAATGAACGAATAAGGTTCACTGATAATTGGGATATTTTGGGGGGGCTAACAGATCCTATTTTTCCAAGGATGGACTTCATCTGAACAGAAAGGGAGCACAAGTATTAAGCAACAACTGTAAACTTGCTTTTGACAAAATGAGTTTAAGCTAGCATGTCTGGGGGGAACTCTTGAAATGTCCAAAATCCTAAAACTCTAGAAAAAACAAAAACATAATCCAGCCTAGCCTAAAACAAAACAGCACAGTACAACACAATCAAGTGTTGCCTTTTAAATGCCAGAAGCCTCAACAATAAATTTGATGAGCTACTAGCACTGGCTTCTAAAGAAAAGCCATACACAATGGTAGCTAGAGACATGGTGATCAAACAGTAATGCTTGGGGAAAAACATCTGTGGTTATAATTTATTTTATTACAATAGGACAAATAAAAAAGTGGTGGGATTGTCTTATAAATTAATTCATGTTTTGACCCCACAGACATTAATGAAAACAAGATTAATAAAACATCTGACACTGAGAGTTGTGGATCAAAGGTTTTTCAGATTCATCTGTTTCTTTTATTGTTGGACTATATTATCACACCCCTGATGCCCCTTTAGTTGTTACTTCACAAATAATTACAGAAATTGAATCAGCTTTTTATGGGAGACTTGAACATTGGAGACATAAATTTAGGAACACACAAGGCTACCTCATTCTCTGGCAAACAAATTATGTTAGCATGTGAGTAACTTCTGATGTGTCAATATGTGTTAGAACCCACAAGAGGTACCAATATTCTAAATATAATTTTGGGTACACGGAATTACCTATTAAAAACTGTCATACTGGTCCACCTCTAAGTACCGATGATCACAACATGATTTGGTTCAATACTGATTTTTCATTGATCAAGCTTAACAGTGAATCATATTTCTACAGTATCTTTACAAAGAAGCTGATATGAATCAAATAAAGGGTGTCCTATCTAATATAATGTGGGATACTTCACCGTCAAACTATGACACTGAGGCAATGTGGAATAAAATAAAAACTATTATACTGGACCTTAGTTGTAGACTCATTCCAAAATTTAGAAAGTTTATTAATAACAACAAGCCAAGGCCCAAGTGGCTAAATAAAAAATCCTAAGACTTATTATGAAAAACATAGAATATTTAAAACCTTCAAAAAATCACTGAACCCAGTCCTTCGGAAAAAAACAAAAACATAAGTTTATATAGAAACACTGTAAATGTGAGATTAGAAGCGTGAAAAGTAACATGGAGCTAAGCCTGGCTAGAAATGTTATTAAACAAAATAGTAAAGCTTTCTATGTTTATGTCAACTCCTTGAAGAAGCCCAGATGCAAAGTGGGTCCTTTACTTTGCCACAAGTCTACCATTAATTAAGCTGAAGAAATGGCAGACTTATTTAATTAACATTTCTGCAGCATTTATGGAAAAAAAACAGATAAGTCACCAGCACCACCACCACGTATTGATTCCTGTAACGAAGCAGTAATTGCAGAGGATAAAATTAATATAAGGATAAGAAATCTGAGAGCAGATTGCTCTCCAGGATCAGATATGGTTACAGCAAGAATGATTAAATTAATGTCTGGTTACCTGTTATACCCTCTTAAGTTGCTGTTTGATGAACATTTTAACTGTGGTGTTGTACCAAAGGATTGGAGAACTGCAAATGTTGTCATTCAGTTCCAAAAGGGAGACAGACATAACACCCTGTAAATTATCGACCTATTAGCGTAACATCTATTATATGCAAACTTGTAGCAGGTATTATAAAAGATAAGATTCAATCATCCATATAACTTTGATGGCAGAGCGACCTAGACAATAGGGTGGAGCCTAGGAGTGAACATGTTTTGAAATTGTGGGTTTGGAGACACAGTGGATTTGGAACATAGAAGAAGCATTTTTTCTTTTTTTATTTGTAGATTGTAAATAGCAGAGTGGTGATGTCTGAACAGACAGGTTGGTTTGGTTACACTGCTTGAGTGCAGCATGGATTGGGGTATTTCTGTTTAGAAGCAATTATATTTTATAAATTGACAATCAATTGAATGTAATCAATACGTGGCTGCGGCATGACATTTTTGTTGCAGAACATATATTGCATTTGGCAAACAATTTAAGCAAGAATAGAGGATGTTTTGGAGTGCAGACAAGCTGGGTGGGTGTTGTCAGTTTTAAGAAGAAAATGTACAAAGTTTTTTGAGGGGAGTGTAACGAGAGGCTCACTGTGTTGAAGCCCTGTATGTAGATTTAATTGCAGAAATTCATATAAGCCCTTTGAAAAAGCACTTTGGAACAGAGTGAAATGTCAGGGCAGATTTACAAGCAAAATAAACACTTTTGTTTTTGTTTTGTTTTTTCTATATATTTTATTGCCTCCTGCAGCTGGGGGTGTTACCGATGGTTCCCCCTGCTCTGGCTAGTCTCACAGCTCCTGCACCACTCATCCCCCAAGCTCAACCCCTTCCTCCGGTCCACAAAGCAGCCACATCCCGTCGGGTACGAGACCACCACCGCGGAAGCGGGGGAGGTCAGGATCCAGGGTGGCATTCAAGGTTAGAGCAGATGGTGCTGCCAGCCCTGCCTTCATATGGCTCCTCGAGGAGTTTTTCCAAGTTAAAAACCGCTACTTCCCCGGCACAGGTGTGCAATAGCGCCAATGATGTCATCGGACATACTCCTACGCACCGCGCATCAGACGCTACCTGTACCGACCCACTGTTTGAGCTGCCTTGCCTGCAACAACTCCCAGCTGCCGGTAGGAGCTGACAAAGCTGCGGCTTCCCCAACCCTCCCTCCACAGAGAAGGAGAGCAGTCACTAGGATGCTCAATCCTTCTCCCTCCCCTACCGACCCCTGATGACCCGGGCTCGCTCCCGAACCTGGGTCGCCAGTGTGGCGTGAGGTGTGGCATCCAGTGCTTCAACCCTCAGTGCTACCGGGCCAGCAAAAATAAACACTTTTGGATGTTTGAATCCTTACGTTTGGTGACCATGTGGATATTATTTGCATCCCACAATCAAGCATTACTAATGACTGGAGAATTGTCTGTGGACAGTTAGTATGATGCTTATGAGGATTTTAATTGCCCTGTGGTCCCACAAGAACCTTAAAGAACCCTGGCCAACCTCATCCACAGCAGTGGAGGGCCCCATGGTAGTTGACGTATAGGTGTTGACATGCATATTAAAAGAAGTCCTGGAAAGTGGTTTAAACAAGGTTACAGTCAAAATGGTTTATCCAGCCACTTCAGTTTCTTTAATCTTTTTTCCAGCATTATAGTCTGACACTAATAGAGTTGGTTATTAAGTAGCATCAAGGCAAAAGTAATCTTGTGCATTTTGTAGCAGTTTTGGTTATGCTTTTGCTGTGTTTATGTGTACAGTTCCTGTGTCTCTTGTGGTTCTAAGAGTGCATTCTTCAGAGAACTGCGAAATGCAGCTGCAGTTCCACCACACAAAGGACTTGAGAAGAAACTCTGATAGCCATAAGCGACACAGGAACTGTATATATAAACATGGTATTAATCAGCTTCGTGTAGAAAAAATGTAGTTTAATTTAAAATCAACGTGTTTTATCTTACAGAACATTGGAGAATCACCTTTGTTGGAACTAGACTGCTGACTGAACTTAGAACTTCAGAATTTTAGGCTATGTGCATGAGACATCCTCTTATGGTTATATAAGTACCTGGAATGTCTAGAGATAAGCAATCCTGACTGGCTAAAAATGATGTCATGATTTGTAATGTGGTCTAAAATTCATCATCCCTTCTGATGTGGGTGTACAGTATATCACTTCTAAACATACACACTTAGCTTAAGCCTACAGTATTAACCGCAGCTGTCTCACGAGTCCTTCCTTTGTTAATCACCACATCTGTTGGATAAGGTAAATTTAGCTTATTTTAGTGCATTTCTAAGATCTAAGGCACCTCTCTGTATACAAGTCATACTTTCAGAAAACAATTAAGTAAGAAAGCAATTAGTAACAAAGCAGATATCCAAATACTGCATAGTATATTGTTAATGAAGTGGCTCTTCAAACACATATTTGTTCATTCTATTAATTCTCCATTATGGTCCCATCCACTTCTGCTCGGATATCTCCCAGTCCCTTCCAACCCCTTCTCTGGCTCTTATACCCCTTCTTCGGGTCCACGGCGTAGCTTCTGCTCCAGGTTGGATTCCACTGGGGGCAAAGGATGTTCCCACTGCAGGTCAGTCCTGTGCGAAGGGGGTGGCTTGTGGTTGTAGGGCTTGGAAGCAGTGACCTAATACTGATGTGCTTCATAGTTTTCCACCTTACATTTTGCTCCCTTTGGATGCCGGCAGCAGGGAATTCATGGAACAGGCCATCATGTGAGACGTACAAGTCTTCAACATGAGCTGGCGTCTGCCCACCCACAAGCAGCACTAACGGCACTGCCACCTGTGGTCGACAGGTGGCAATATGGCGGCAGTGCCTGCTGCGGTGCTTAGTTATTTTCCCTCACGCCAGCTGGCAACTGTCACCCTGTGCTTGTTCCGGAACTTGGATTGCTGGCATTGCATGTGGCAGCCATACTGTTGCATTAGTAGGTTGGCTGTTAAAACATAATTGTTTTTGAACTTTTTCTTCAGGCTTTCTAGCATTGGGGACTACCAGTATATCTAAGTTATTTGGTAGTGCATTTCAGCTGACAGAAGCAGATGCCAGTTTTTTGTTATGCTGTTTCTCCTGGAGACCCCGTCTGACATTTCCACCCCTCCGCGCTGACCAGGAATGAGACCCCCTTCCCTTCAGTCCCCATGACTTACCCCTCATGGCGGGGGGTGAGGAGACCCTCAACCCACTAGACTGGCTCCAGTTCAGGGGAGGTGCCCTCCTGGTGGTGCTGTGAGGGGGACAATTGTCATCCATGGTGAGGACTCCTATTTTTTCTGTTTTTGCCCCAGTATTTGCAGAGAGGGGAGTGCAGTGACGCCAATGGAAGGGGAGCGCACATGCATCTGCACATGCTCCTCCAAGCGTCTGCCCCATCTCTGCCCCTCTTATGCAGCATCGGTGCACTGCCACCCAGCCTCCGCTAGGCGCCAGTCAAGTGCTGACCACTGGCATCCCTCTCTCTCTGGAGAAGGACAGCAGTCCCTCAGATGCTCAGTCCTTCTCCAACCTTGCCAACCCCCGGTGGCTCGTGCTTGTTCCCAAACATGGGTAGCCGGCATAGCGTGAGGTAAGGTGTCCAGCACCTCAGCCCTCAGCACCACCAGGCCGGCTTAGCAGATGCCAGTTTTAAATCATTAAGATCACTAGTAACATTTTCTTAGAAGAACATAAGGATTGTGGCATGATGTAGGGGGACTAAAGGTCACTGAGTAAAGAGGACCAGTCCATTCAGGGTTTTGTCTGCCAAAATCAGTATGTTAAAATTGATCCTTCGCTATAAATAAGGAGGTGAGGTGCTTGAGGGGTGCCTCAGCTGGGAGAGATGATCCTGTGGATTGCCAGGGCAGTGGGATCTGGATATCATTATCCATTTGTGGATGAAATTATGTAGAACATGAGAAGGTAGTTAACTAGGATCTGCAGCTTATCTGATAGGTAGGGAAATGGGCAGACTAGGTGGGCCCAAGCGGTCCTTGTCTGCCATCAAAGTCTCTGTTTCTCATATTGATTGTGAGCAACATGGTTTTACCAGGGGTAGGTCTTGTGTTACAAACCTATTATGCTTTTACGTAAAAATTAGTAACCACTTGGATAAGAAAACTCCTTGTGATGTGATCTGTTTAGACTTTAGCAAAGGTCCCCATTTGGCTGTAACAGAAAAACTACAACTAAGAGAAGTGGACCTTAGACTGGTTAAATGGATATCTAACTGGCTGGGTGACAGAACTCAGTAGTAATCAATGGAGTTCTTTCACAGGAGGGTAGTGTATGCAGTGGAGTGCCTCAGGGGTCAGTTTTCGACCTATTCATTTTTCACATTTTCATATCTGACCTTCCACAGAATTTAAGTAGTCAACTAAATATGTAGCCGGTTCTAAAATTGGTGGAACTTGTGCCACCTTTGACAAAGCTGCCAAAAAGCAGGATGACCTTGATCAAATCGCGCAGTATGCTACAGCTTGGGGAAATGCAATTTAATCTTGAGAAGTGTAAGATTATGCATCTGGGATACAACAATAAATAGAGAATAATGGATGGGGAAGGGTTTAATATGATAATTTAATGCACACCCGAGTTGTGGGAGGCTACATAAACCCCGAGGGCGAAGCCTGAGGGGTTTATCAAAGCATCCCACAACGAGGGTGTGCATTAAATTCTTATATAAAAAACCCTCCCCATCTTTTATTTTTTATAATAACAGACCAGCAATTTTTCTCCAGCAGTTTGTGAGACTGTTTGGCACTGCCCACATACAGAATGTTGGCCAGTGAGGCAGCAGCATAGTTTGACTGGCATGGCTCATGAATGTCATAACAACCAGCCAGTTGTTATGGAAAATATCAACCTGGTCAGTACACTGAGAGAAATTGCTAACCAGTTATTATGAAACATTATCTACACTATGTGGAAAACAACTGTTAGAAACTACACTTGAAAAAGATTTTGGGGTCTATGTATCAAATAATTTAGACTGTTCTAGGCAAATAAATGAAGTGAAAAGTAAGGCAAACAAAGCTTTGTGGGCAGTACAAAAGAATATTAGATCCAGGGATTATGAACTCCTGGCACCTTTGTATGGATCATATATTCAACCACAGCTTGACTTTTGTGTTCAGTTTTGGTGCCCTTATGAAATAAATGACAGCATTCACATTGCAAAAGTCTAAAAAGAGAATGACAAGGCATATGCAGGGGTTAAAGGAATTAACCTACAATGACAGATTACGAAAATTAAATTTTATGTCTCTTCAGCCTAGAAGGATAAGGGGAGACCTACTCCTCATTTGGGACATTGTCAAGGACCCTTATTTATTTAATCAAATATGGTTTGAATTCAAGCAAGAGGTATTGGATACCAGAGGATACCTGCTAAAATTGTACTGTTTGAAATTCAGTAGTACCATGAGGAAATTCTATTTCTCACAGAGAGTGGTGAACCTTTGGAATGCCCTTCTCATTCAGCTAATACTTAATGAAAGTAAATCTATTTTCAAAAATAAACTAGACATTTGGATTAAAAAAGGGGACATGCATTATTACTGGAAATGAGATAGGAGCTCTGTATGGGCAGTTTGCCTTTTGTTCCTTGTTAGCCTCAGTGTGAACTTCTGTATGCAAATCTTGCCACTAGGAATAAGTGAGATGATAATTGTTTGGTGCAGTACAGTATCAGCCACTGCTAAGCAGTTGAGACTCAAATTGTAGGACACCGATATAAAGTGACCCAGTTGGTGTACACAAAGAAATTTGTGAGTGCATGTGTCGTATGATCGCCCAGAGGTTGTGTATTACCCTACAATTCAGAGGACCTATGCTTAATTCTGGAACTCAGGACTCTGTAAGCTGACAGGCAGGGGATGGCATGCTGTCTAATGAAACACTCTCCATCTCTGAGGAACAGGAGAACCTTATTCCAGTCTTGCAGTGACCCCTACTACAGGACCAGAAGGTGTCTGGGCTGGCACATTACATGTTGGTACCCCCAGAAAGGAGTGCTGCAATTTGTGACCAGTATGAGGAGGAGGAGGTGAAGCAGTGAGACACATATGCCATTGACTAGGCAGGGGCATGTCGGTGTCAAGGGACCCAGCAGCAGTGTTACCTTCCATCATCATAATTGGGGCCATGCATGGCAAGAAATCCATTCCATGTCTCAGCCTAACCAGATCAGTGGGGGAAGGGCAACCAATGGAGTGCCAGCTGCTGTACCAGTTTCAAGCTGGGTTGGTTGTTAATGACAACGTGGCAGAGCCGAGGGATGTGGTAAGTAAAATAAAAATATTTGGGGTGCACAGTCTTAAGTCTCTTAGCAGCTGGTTCTTGTACTCATTTCTATAACAGACTCATCAATTTGTTAAAATGTAGCAAAGATGGGGACACATAATAAGACGTTTTTCTTGCCACTTTTTCATTCTTCTGTAAAAAAAAAAAAAAAAAGTAGTATTGGAAGCAGACCTGCCTTGTCAGCATTTAATGTTTTGTTGGAAGCTGCCATGTGTAAGCCAGAATTAGACAGTGTCCTTCTTTCTTTTGAAACAGGCTGGTGGTCAGTAGCATGTCTGCCGTAACAATTTTTCTTTTCAAATGTCATTCCTAAGTCTGCCAAGAAGCAGAAATAATAATAAAGAAAAGCCTAATAACTCCATTTGAAGGCATTAAGGAGATGCTGCCTACGTAGTTTTTGACCTAGAGTGAGGGGAAAAAGAGCACACACATCACACTTCAGTGATACTTTGAAAGGCAGGTTTTCCAACCACCACCAAAAAAAGATTTTCATACAATTCAGTTTTATGTCCTGGCCTTTCCATGAAGATGTGTGCTAGTTTATAAAATTCAGTGAAAAGCAAGGAAAAAAAGAGTCAGGTGAAAGAAAGCAAATGGATCACTTTTCTGCTTTAATGTCAGTTTCAGTATGGTATTTGTTACTAATTGAATACTATTAGTCCAGTAATAGTTAAAGCACACATTTTAAGAAAAGTACATGTTGTATCCAAAGCCCATGCCATCTTTTTTAGAAGTTTTTGTAAGTAATACTGTAGTTACTGTACATATCTGTATTGACAAGCTTAACATAATGTAGCTTCCTTTCCCCCACAGAACTAAATGAAGCCTCTTGTATAGTATCCCTTTGTCTGTTCTGGCTAATAACTGTGAAATCGAGAGATACAAACCTTTCAGTGATTTGGGAAATACTGTTAATAGCTGTTAAGAAAGGATCTTGTCATTGCAAAGATCCCCATCATATTCCAAGCAGTGTATGGATGTTGTGTTCCTTCAGGCTTTCCAAACTGGTCTGCTATCAATAGACTGCAACAAAGGTACTAATTCTCTGTTAATATAAAAGGTTCATCCCAGTTCAGTGATACTGGGGAATCACATTTTGCCACCAGACAGGAAACCCAGGTTAGGCTTCTAAGCCCAATACCTGGCACCAAACAGGTGCGGTCTTGGGTGTGCTACTGAGGGAAAGCACCCACACTCTATGGGGTAGGATGTGACTGTCCTGGAATTTTTTTTTTCCATTATTTGTTCATCATCCTCTGGGGATATCTGGGCAGTTGCTTCAGCTACTCCCCTGCCCCCATGTCACCAGTGCCCATCTCCCCCTTGTGCTTACCTTTTGGCCATGGCCTCCACAGAGCACCCCTCTGGGGCAGGGTGGAGAGGGGATGGGCTGTCCTCCCCCCCACAGGAATGAATGCAGCTTCAGCCAGAGCATTCAATGGTGATGTTGTGGGCCTGTGGGAAGTGAACAGGGCTTCATGTAGCCTACACTGTGTTTTTCCTTCTGCATTTCCTCCTTGAGTCTCTCCAACCACCACTTTGGCAGATGAAGAGAGGCTGATCCTCAGGAGTGGTTATTAGCTCCAGAGGTTGTAGGATCACTGTTCAATGAGTGGGGTACCCCAGACATGGACCTTTTTGCATCCTCACTCAATGCCAGACTGCCTCAGTTGTACTGCAGAAATCCAGGGCATGATGTTTTCTGTCAGGATGCATTCAGACTGCCATGGCAAAATCTATTTCTGTATGGATTCCCACCACTCCCTCTAGTGTAGAGGGTATTGCTCAAAATGGAGGCACACAGGAGCAAGATGATACTGGTCACCCCCTGCTGGCCTCAACAGGTATGGTTTCCTCTGCTGAACAGACTATCAGTCAACAAACCAAGGATTCTTCCACTCAGGATGGACTTACTGACTCGAGGTCAGCTGGCCCATTGCAACCTGCTTTCCATTCAGCTACAGGCCTGGCTCCTGAAGAGAAAACAGTGAACAGGTACAAGGTATCTCAGAGGGGCTCTGAAATACTTTTGACTGCATGTAAACCTTGCACTAGGAAGACTTACACAGCCAAATGGAAAATATTTTCCATCTGGTGCTCCAAAACCCTCACGGACCCTTTTGGGTGCTCACCTGACAAGATTCTTTCTGATGCTGGCCTGCAGTATTGCACAGTTCAGGTTGACTTGCATGCTATTTCTGCACACCACAAGCCCATCAGTATCCTCCACTTGGTACAGCTGACACTTATTCAAGAACTTTGTTAAGGTCTCCTGTCTGGAAGCTGGTGGCTGCCCAGGATATCAACCTGGTGCTGGACATGCTCATCTGCTCCTTGTGATATGTGAGCTGAAATTTTTAACTTGGAAAGCAGCATTTCTAGTGACCATTGTTCTGCTTGCCGCATGTCTGAAATCCATGCCTTGATCACAGGTTCTCTGTATACTGTTTTCTATAAGGATAGAATAGTTCTCTACACACATCCTAAGTTCCTACCTAAGGTAGTGTTGGACTTCCATATGAATCAGCCACTAGTGCTGCCTACCTTGTTTGCCAACTTCCAGAATGAAGGAGAACACACTCTCCATTCTCTGGATTTTAAGAGGGTCCTTATATTTTACTTGGACAGAACAAAGGACTTCAGGCAATCTAAGCAGTTCGTTGTTGCCTTCAATCCCAGTTGAAAGGGACAGCGTGTTATAATCAAGTGCATTTCTGCCTGGATTGTCAGCTGCCTGTGCCACTTCTGTGCAATGTCTCAGGTGGAACAGGAAGGTCAGGTACATGCCCACTCCTCTAGAGAAGTTGCCGTGTTCCTGGCAGAGATTTACTGTGTACCTCTCAGTAGTATCTGCAGAACTGCAATTTGGAGTACAGTGCACACCTTTGTGAAGCACTATGCTCTTGATGTCCATGCAAGGCAGCATGCCACCTTTTGCAGGACAGTCCTGAATGAGTCCTCAGCTACTACTGCCATAGTCTGAGGTGTTTTGTCTGGGCTTGGTACTCTGACCCACTAGTGTGAATCAATGATGAAGATTGATTCCTGGAAGAGATAAAAGTGATGTACTCACCATAATTCTTGATCTTCAGGAATATCTGCACCACTGGGTCACATGCCCACCCGCCATGCCCCGGGCTCATGCCAGTGTGTAATATTGACCTTCACCCCTTGTTCTTGGCTTAGACTGTGAAGACACTGTGTTACTGGTTTATTGACCCTTCTTATATGTGTCACCAGGGCTATTTTATGCCTTAAGTTAAGTGCGTAAGTACTTGTTAGGCTATGCTGCACATCCTTGGTAAAAAGGTACTTAGGCAGTTGAGGGCTGGTGGTGAGGTAATCCATGCAGTGTGAGTCAGTCTCTTGGTGCCGTGTGTAACCTCCCTACAAATAGGGGTTCCTATAAATTAATTCCTGGGCTGTCTAATGCCCATTGTCAGGATGGTGTCCTGTGTCTGCAAAAGTTTTTAACTGTCTGCATGAGAGTGCTCCACTAAGCCTCCATGCCTGTCTCTTTAAGAAAACACTTGTGCTGTGTGAGAAAATTAGTCTGGGCTGGTCCGAGTGATTTAAGGCTTGCGACCAGCCAGACAGTCCATATTTCTGCTCCATTCTGCAGTTGCAATTTGCACAGAGGGAGCCCTATTAGGGAACGTGATTATTTACTGTTTATCTGCTGTGATAATAATAATAATATAGGCATTTGTCTAACCTGCCTTCCATTGCAGCTTGAACTTTTGCATAAGAGCCACCATTTTGGTTCTGGACTGCCAGTGTTGGACGAACTGAATCTCAGTGGATCTAAAATGAAGACTATCCCCAGAGGTCTTGTGGGACTGAAATTCTGTAGGAATTGTAGTTTTACGTGTTTGGTGCCTAAATGGACCTGAAGGGGAAGCCCTTTCTTTGACATACTGTTCCCTGAGTCAACCAAACCTTTTGGATTACTGGGAAATACCCAAATCTGCCTGAAGCAGTGTGTCAGTCGTGAGTTGGAGTTTGGAGAGTAAACAGCTCGAGTCATCGAGCAGCTGCTCCTGCTTGGAGCATGGGAGAATCAACGGGAAAGCTCTGGTGGCCTGCCTGTCACATCTTCCAGTGTGAAGTATTGCTCTGAGTGTGAAAGTCAGATTTATCTGATTACTGGATTGAGATCTGTATCTGAAGAGGAAAAAGGGCGTTATGTGCTACTTGAAGATGGACCGAGACTTGCTCCACAAGCAATCGGCCCGCCTACTACTGAAGTGAACCTCAGATCGAAAGGTTTGTGCAGAGAAGCTGCGATTTGCAAACAGACTTTATCTGAACTGTGGCCAAATATTTAAAGTGTTATAGATGTGCTAAATGTGTTTCATGGGTCGCGATTTGGTTCCCCGTGGTGGGTTCTGTTACACCAGCCGGAGGCTGTTCCAGCATTTCATCACAGACTTTTATCCAAACTGTTCTTCCTGCCTGGACCCTGCCATCTCAGCCTAGGTCTCTGCTCCTGATTAAGAGACATTCTTGGTGAAAGACCCACTCTGGGATTTGGCCCCCTGCTCAATACCACAGAACAGGTAGCAACCACCAGGAGGTGAGTTGTGTAGGCCCTGCTTCCCTTTGTAATCCAGTACAACACAAGGTCTTCATCGCACATGTCCTGCATCCTGGTCTGGGTAGTGTAAGTACAAAACAGGGTAGCTCCCTGCAACATAAGCTACAATCATTGTGTGTCATCTGATTTTCTTGTTTGGGTTTATTGCAACAGACTGAGCCATCCGGCTCTGGATTACAAATATTTGATTGAGTGCATGTGAATTGTTTTCTTTCCTAAGGGCTCCAACAACAGCTGCAATGCCAGCGTACCCCAGGCAACGCTTCAGGCTAGCCTGTTTTCTATGCTGGGTACCCAGGGTTGTGGGACTGTGCTAGAGGGACTCATAGTGCATGCTACAGAACCTGAATTTAATCAGAATTGCCAATTACTTACTAGAGTTGCACCCCACCCTTGTTCGTGTCCCCCTGAATAAATCAGATTGTTTTTTTTCACGTTTAACCTGGCTAGTGTGTACCTTATTGGTTGGATTGCTGCTGTATTACAGTATTGCTGCCTTGCTGGTTTTATTTTCCAGGGGGTCTCCAGGGCAATTGCAGAAGATCCAGCCCTTGTGGTAAGTGCAAGGAGTGTGAGCATTTCATTACTGTCATATGGTAAATGTGAATGTTCTGTTGCTGAACTGTTTAGGCCACTAGAAGGGTTGGTGGGGGGGGTTATAGCATCCTGGAGGGCTATACCAACAGCAGCTACGTTACCCCAAAACCATTCCTCCAGGTGGAGGCACCCGTTCACCGAGCTCAGGCCCCTTAACCTGTGCTTAGTCATGCAGACAGGGGTAGTAGCCCATAGAATAGCGCCACCTAGGTGTTACACATGCATGCATGCAGCTTGTCTCAGCTCCAGCTCTTCTGAAACGTTATGGCTCCCATGGGGTCCCAGCACCTCCAGCAAAGAACCACTTGTGTGAATCATTGGTGAAGACATTCCTAGAAGATCAAGAAATTATGGCGTGTACATAATTTACATTTTAAGGCAGGCAAGCTAGTGATAGTGTGCTGGGAGAGAGGAGGAAAGGGGTGCAGTGTGAGCCTTCACTGGCAGCTGCAGGCCCTGCAGCAGGAGCAGGCAGAGTGAATTTAGCAGATTGAGAAAGGTGTGGAGGATTTTTTTAAAGATTTATTTGACAAATTGTTTTGCCGGTGTTGTAGAGGGAACAGAACTCTTTAATTATTTTTAAAGTTTTAGGTCCAGCGCATCAACAGGACCTTTGCCTTTGAATGGCTTGCTTCTACTGCTGTGTTTATCGTGAACAGTATGGTTCACTGTAACCCCTAGGTGGCACTATCCCAAGGGCTGCTACCCCTGCCTGCTTGGCTAGTAGCAGGTTAAGGGGCCTGAGTTCTGAAACGGGTGCCTCCACCTGGAGGTCAGGGTTGGAAGTGGTCAAGCTAACCTGAGCACAGCCCTCTGGGACACTGTAAACCCCCACCTCTTTCCTTACTAGTGGCCGGAACAGTACACAATAATCACTTTCACAATATCCCTGATACAGCACACAAGTACCACAGTGTTCCCAGATCTACAGGGATTCCTGTATTTTAAGGGATTTTTACTACAAAAACGGGATACGGGAAGGAAATCTTTTATTTTTAAAATATCAGGGGAAATGGACAAACACTACGTGAAAATGCCCACTATGAATCTCATGGCTGCCAAGATCCAGACAGAGCCCTACAGTTGGTGCTCAGCTTGCTGACTTTGCTAACTAAGTAATTCTGTTGGTCCATTTGCAGCCTGTGTTTCTCTGGGGTACTAAGGTAATATGCTGGCAGTGTATCTTTTTGAGGATGAATTCAGATCTTCTGATCAGGAACCAGTGAACTGCTGCATGATCCAAACACCTGCCATGTGGCCCCACTCAAAACAGCAACACCGTTGAGTCAGTCGAGCTGTATCTCAAATGACACTGTTCTGGACTAGCAGAGCCTAAGCCACTGAAGGTAAACAATCCTTCTTGGGGGCAGCCTCAGGTTAATCTATTTTAAACTCATTTTAAGTGCAAAATGAGTCAGACAAAAGACTGACCACTTAATGGTGTTATGCTTTTGGGGGGGTGCAAGAAAGTGTGCTTAAGTGTTGCTTGAGGGAAGCAGCGCCCTGAACCACCAAGGCAAACAAACCTTGTGTTTTGTAAATTTGTCTATTTTAAACACATGGGCCCAGATATTCAAAAGGGTTGCGCCATTCGCAATAGGGTTGCACCTGTGCAAGTCCGAAATTGCGCCATTCTGCGATATTCAACAGGAGGTAGTTGCGCCACTGAAAACATGCTGAGCAACAGCGCAATGCAAATGAATGCATGCTGAACTGGAGGGGGAGGAACCATGCATAAACTGCACAGCCCGATATTCAGCTGGGCTGTGCAGAGTTGTGCAGGCGCAACCCCCAACCTGCGCCTGCACAACTTTGAGCCCAAAAAAGGATCAAGTCAAGGGCCACCCACAGGTGAGCTGCCGCATTGCAGGGCGCAACACAGCAGATGCCACCTGTGGCTGGCCCTCAACCTACTCCTGTGCCCCCTGCAGCCCGATCGTGGGCAAAGTGTAAAAGCCCCCCACCCCCGACTGGCCCGATCGGGGCAAAGCAGAAAAGTCCCCCTCCCGACTGATCCAATCGCGGGCATAAGTTAAATCACCTTCCCACTTGTGCCCGATCGCGGGCAGCAAATTTCATTTCGGTGTCCAGTGTTGATAAGCCCCATCGCTGCAAATGCTTATCATTTTCAGGGTCTGCAGTCGAGTTGATGCGGCAGCAAATGTTTAGTCTTCTCGGTCTGTTGGTTCAGTGATCATATTGATTCAAGGTATTAGCTTGCGCTGATACCTCTTTCACATATCCCTGGTGATGCCTCCCCCCACCCCACCCACTCCACGAGCTTCTCCCCACCACCCGCTTCCCCCTGCAGGCGGCAGGCGGAGCATCCCACCCGCCCACTACTCGCCGACTGACAGCTGCACGCCCATTGGCGCAGAGCAAGAGCCAATGGGCGGCAGCCCATACCGCATAAGGTAGTCCAGATTTGTGAGTGAGTGAATGAATGAATGAATGATTTTGGAATGAATGAATGAATTATTCACAAATCTGGACTGCTTTGTATGGTAGCTGTACGCCCATTGGCTTGCCTGCACCAATGGGCATGCAACTCTACCGGCAGTCAGTCGGCAGGCGCAGGCGGGTGGGATGCTGCCGCCGCGGGGGTGGAGGCGGTGGGGGCTTCATGGTGGTAGGTGGGGGGAACACTAGATCACCAGGATGTGTTCTTGGGGGGAGGTGTCGAACTAATGCAGCCCGCGATCGGGCTTATCAGTCCACTGACCACCAGGGATATGTTCGGGGTGTCGCGAATTAATGCAGCCCGCGATCGGGTTTATCAGTCCACTGACCACCAGGATATGTTCGGGGTGTCGCAATCAATGCAGCCCGCGATCGGGCTTATCGGTCCACTGACCACCAGGGATATGTTCGGGGAGGGTGTGTTAACATTTGCTGCCCGTGATCGGGCTTATTAGTCCACTGGACCACCAGGATATGTTCGGGTATTTGCTGCCCGCGATCGGGCTGGGGGGTTATTTCATCTTTTGCCCGCGATCGGGCCAGTCAGGGGAGGGGAGTTGACGCATTTGCCCGCGATCGGGCCATATTGGGGGGGATTTTTTACCTTTTGCCTGCGATTGGGGCTGCAGGGCGCTGTCCCCGACGGCTGCTGCCCAGGCAGGGCACCCAGGCGAAGTCCTCGGGATCGGTGCACCTGCATGCTAATGGCATGCAAATGAGGCCATAAACAGATGCAAATGGCCCCTCTGCGCCTTGCATGAATTATGGCCCCATTTGCCTGTCACCTTTGAATATTGAAGTTGCGCGTAGGCGCAATGGTGCTGTGCACCGCCAGGTTAGTGCTCCACTCTGACCACTTGCGGTGGCGCAAGTTCCACTCGCCATGCACAGTGGCTGTGGCCGGGGGGTGATATTCAAAGGAGTTGCGCAATAGCTCAACTCCTTTGAATATCGCTCCGACCACACCCCTGTGCAACTATTTTGTGCAGTGCAAGGGCTTGCGCCACAAAATAGCGAAGTTTGAATATCTGGCCCATGAAGTGCAAAAAGCGAGCCAGACAAAAGAAACTCGATGATGGTGGGCTTTAAAGGGTGATGGGGACACAAAGAGTGCTTAAGTGCTACTTGGCATGTTTGGTGCACAGAGCAGAGTTGTGTTTTTAAAAAGATCACTAAGGCAGCACTTCTTCTGACCAGCCTAGAGGTTGAGGTTATTTGAAAAAAAATTAGACAGTGTTTCTATTTAATTGTGAGCCCAGGAAAGGTATGGGGGTGTCTTCATCAAGATAAGCAGGATTTATGAATTATATGTGTGAGATCAGAAGGGACCCATAGACCCTGGTCTGGCCTAAGGTTAGTAAAATAAATGAAAAAAAAAGGGAATATTTGCTTTTACCTCAGAGTTTGGTGCACAAAGCTGTGTGTGTGTGTGTGGGGGGGGTGCTTAAGTGTGCTAATGAAAAACACAACAATACACTGAAACAATGTTTATTAATGGAGCACTACAGGTACACAAAGCTGTAGGCCCAATGCACGACTGGTATGGAGTGGCTATGCATGCGTATCTGGGGTGAGTAACTACTCCACACCCCCTGTGCCCCCTGCATGGCATGCACGAAGGGGGCATATGCAGACCCACTGCCCCACTGCACCCGATCCTCCATGTCTGCAGACAGCTCTGCGATGGGGACATTCCGGGGGCGTGCCAGCACTACGTGTATTCACTAACCCGCGTATTGCTGGCCGCATGGGCGCAGAGGGTGGTGCAGGGTACACTTGGGAGACCCTGCCATAACTCACAGCATGCCCCCATGAACACAGGCATTTGGTCACCGGGGGACCAGGACAGGGCACACTGTGCTGCTCCCGACTGCTGGGCAGCAGGAACTGGCAGGGGCAGCTGGATGGGCGAGCACCCAGAAAGTTTATGTGAGGCAGCACTGGGACTGGAGGGTGCCACACTGGTCTGGGTGCATGCTATCAGCATGCACAGCCCCAGACCCATGACACCCTACATGTGGGATCCACTATGGGTCCTGGGGGGCATGTCTGCCTGGGATGACTCCTCCCCTGGCCACCCTGCAGAGTCCTGTGCATTGAAGGAGGAGCCGTGGATAGGTGATCGGCATTGGTGAATGCCTGTATGGGTGCACCTGTCCCTGGGCTGCAGGGGCGAGGGTGGGGTATGTGCATTTTGTGTATCCCTATGCCCCTTTCATGCATTGTGAGCAGAACACAAAATGTATCAGTCTGTGATTAAGGGGTAAATTTGAATTTAAGGCATTTCATACTATAAATAGAATACTGTATAAGGGACTGTATTATTACAAAGTTATAATACCTTCAGGAGGTTCTGGAGACATGTGAACCTTGAGAACTGAGCTTTATAGGTTCCAACATGTCCCCAGAACCTCAAGATGGTATTATATTGTTACATATAAAGTTCTTATAGTTGTAGAGTAGTTATGTGATACGTTGTAGGTGATTTTTTTTATATTTAAAATAAATAAGAACACACAAAACAGCCTGAACATTTGTCCTAGTGATTTTGTTGACTGGCACAATGACAGCAATTGCATACTTACATTAATTTGTGCATACAGGAAAATCTACAGGAACTTCATCCCAGTTTTACAGTGAAAATACAGGGAAAATTAGGGTGCACTACAGGAAAATGCATTGCCTGATCTGGGAGCATTGGTACCCACAATGTTTGCACTTACCACCAGGGCTTTCCTCTGGTCTGGCCCCGGGGACCTCCTGTAAAACAAGGTTATACACAGCAGATAAGTTGAGGGCCGTGTTGGTGGCTGTTTGTGCTTGTCTGTGTCTGTAGGTTAGTTTTTTTTTTTCATTTACTTGTTTTTCTGCTGGGAATACCTGCGCCATTCTTGCGCACAACGTCGGTGAAAGTCTCCTGGACTGAATTTCTGCAAATCATCATCATCAGGTATCAGCTTTTTAATTTTAAATCAACTTTCTTGAAGCCTCCCCAAGGAAGCATATGCCTTGCAACTAGTCTTACAAACATGGTGATGCTGGGTCCTGCAATTGAATCAACATTTTCAACATTTTCGTCTGATCACTCTTAAAGCAGCTGCACTTGTGGACTTTAAAGAACAAAGAAATTTTAACACATTTTGTGACTGAATAAACATTTTTTGTTTGACCTACTCCCAAGGTATTGTATTTGTTTCTGAGGACTTTGAAGATCAAAGGAAACATACAGACAAAAGGATTTCACACATTGCATATACCCAGGCCACAGTTTATCACCTTTCAGGAATTTTAACATATTATGTGACCCTGGATCTCAACAGCTCATTTCCTGTGGATGTAATTAACTATCAGCATTTTTCCTTTTCTATCTCCTTCTGATGTGCTTGTTAGACCACCCAAGTGCCACCACCTCTGCTCTACCATGGATTACTCCATCCTCCTAGTTCTTCTATTCGCTGTGGGTGCTACAGGCCCAAGATGCCAAGCTGGACCACTTACCACCCCTGCAAGAACCTGCTCTTGACAAAAATGGACTCTATGGCACCCCAATGCCAACTGTGCCGAGGGAGCTCCAGCTTTCCACCTCCTGAATCCCACCTACTAGAACGGGGACCCTGACACCTGCCACGGTTATCAACATTACCATTTTCACGCCCATAAAGATCACCCTGGTGAACGCTCACCTCCCCCATTGCAAGAGCAGGAGGCGCGAGATATGCTCCACCATTTGCATAAACCTGTCAGCCAGGAAAATAATGTTCATGCTTCTTCTTCTATCAGGTAATGTCCATGCCAATCCTAGCCCACCACCAGTATCAAACGCAGGGGGAAACACGAGTAAAGGCCTGAAAGTAGCTGCACTGAACATCTGCAGCCTCACAGCAAAGTTTGACCTACTCCAAGCATGAATGTCCCACCATGTACTGTACCTGACATTCTCTGTCTGGCAGAGACCTGGCTGTCAAACAAGATTAAAGACAATGAAGTGATGCTCCCGGGATATCAAACATTCAGGAAAGACAGGTATGGCAAGAGAGACGGAGGTGTCCTTATCTATGCCAGGGATTACCTATGCTGCTCGGTCCTCCCTGTTACCAGGGTCGAGGATGATCATGAACTACTAGCAATAAAAGCACAGGTCGGATGGCACAGCAAATCTCTAATCTTAGCCTCGGTTTATCTTCCACCCATTAAAGACAGGGATGGCCTCCAAAAATACTGGATACAATTGCTACCCTTTCTCAGGGCACAGAGCTTCTCATAACAGGTGACTTTAACATCAACTGGGAGGGCAGAGAATCCACGCCTTTCAAGGACATGGTCGCTACTTCCAATCTGACCCAACTTGTAGACAGCCCAACAAGGCGGACCCACAAAACAGAAAAAGACACCCTCCTCGATTGGCTCCTCTCGAGTTCCCCTTCTCGGATCTCTGAACTTAAGGTCCTGCCTGACACCCCAGTCACTTTCACATGGTCAAACAAATTGAGCAAGCCCCCGCCTATCATAGTTAATAGTAGGGTCTTGGGGAATGGCAAGCTTGGGGCCCTCTTCTCTGCCCTCTCCCAGCATGACTGGTCCCCCATCGATCATGCGCCTAATATTGACCAGGCCCTAAGTTTCTTTATAGAGGGCTTCAACAAGATTTGCGATATCTTTGTACAACTGATGAAAAGAAAAATTCGGGGTCAAGTTAATGGTTGGATCACAGAGGATCTCCTCGCCCAGATGAAGGAAAGGGACAACCTCTGAGAAAAAGCCAGGTCCTCTCGCAGCAAGCACAACTTCCAGTACTATAGAGCTGCAAGAAACCACTGCACCAACCATATCCGTCAAGCAAAGGCCAACTTCCACAAGGAGCAGCTTAATAAAACTTGGGACAATGGGAAGAGTTTTTGGGAGAACATCAGAAACTTTCTTGGGAAGGATGAGAGGATCCCCCTCTCGCTCAACATCAACAACGCCATGATTACTGACCCTTGGCACATCACGGATTCTCTCAACACAGCATTTACTGACCTGACCGGAGTGCTACCCCCCCAACTACCTGCGCCCTGCTGGGGAGCAAACCAACTGCACGCCTCAAGGGGGCTCAATCCCTGTCTTCTACTTCAAAAAAGTGTCAGTGAAGGAGGCTTACAAACACATTAAAAAAATACTAGGCAAGACCAGAATGGGGAGTAATGGAGTCGATATGAAACTCCTATCCCTAACACTGGATGTCATCATCGTGCCAGTTACAAAATTATTTAACAAATTGCTGGCTGTTGCACAGTTCTCTGGGATCTGGAAACAGGCTGTCATGACGCCGGTGCTCAAGAACAGTGATCTGACATCCACCGCCAATTATAGGCCAATATCCATCCTCTCTCCCTTATCTAAAGCTCTGGAAAAGATTGTGGCCGCCCAACTCACAGATTACCTCAACAAATACAACCTGTTATGTCCCAACCAACATGGCTTCAGGCAGAATCATAGTACCTCCACTGGTTTACTGGACTACACTGACTACTTGCACAAGGCACTAGACGAAGGAAAGCTGGGGGGGGGGTTGTCTTCATAGACCTCACCAAAGCCTTCAACACTGTCAATCACTCTCTCCTCCTGACTCAACTACAGAACCTGGGGGTTGCAGCCAATGCTGTCCGCTGGTTCAAGGACTACTTAACACACAGAAGCCAACGTGTAAAAATTGGGCACACAGTATCTAGCTCCAACGAGGTATCTTCAGGGGTCCCACAGGGGTCAATACTGGGACCCTTACTATTCAGCCTCTTCCTAAATAATCTTCCTAAAGCCTGTGACACTAAACTGATACTTTATGCAGATCACGCTGTGCTTCTCACCAGCAGTTCATCAATAGTCGCCCTCCACTCTGAGCTGCAGATATCCTTCTACAAGCTGGAAGACTGGTTCTGTAGCCATGAACTTCTATTAAGCTACAAAAAAAACCAAGGTGATGCTCACAGCCAGCCGACAGCACAAAAAGAAGCTCCCTTCCCTCACCATCTCCAATAAAGTCAGTAAGCCGTTGGAACAAGTTCAGTCCTTTAAGTACTTGGGGGTCACCATTGATGACTGCCTCACCTTCACCCAACACATCGACACAATGGTAAAGGCAGTGAACACCAAGCTGGGTGTACTATATAGGCATAAAAAGTATCTCACTCCAGAGGCCCTCCATCTCTCAGTCTCCAGCTCCATCCTTTCTACCATCGACTATGGATTGGTGGTCTACGGCAGCAACAGACACTGCACTAAAAAGGATTCACATTGCTCTCAACAAGGCATGTAGGCTCACAATGGCTGCAGATCAAAATACCCACACCTGCTCCTTATATGAGGAGACCAAGTGGCTGCCACTAAAGAACAGGATTATATTCCAAACATGTCTCCTTGGAAAAAAGGCGCTAATGGGTAAAACCACCCCATGCATTTCTAGCATCCTAACACCAAGTGCTACCAGCTATACCACCAGAGGCAGGATGAGGGGGGCCCTATCAACACCTTTCCATCGAACTGTGCAGGGACAGTGTGCTTTCAGCTATAGGGCCCACCAATGGCTCAGTGAAATCCCAGTGTACATTCAAAACTCCCAATGCATCTCACAATTCAAAAATGGTCTAAGGCAATACCTTCTTACTAGGACAGTTTGTGACTGCCACTAGGACTCTAACACCCATAATGCCCAGTCACCCACATTCTCCTTCTCCTTTCTTTTACCCCCAATCTTCCCTCTTGCCCTATCCCTCTGTCTTCCTCTCCCCCGTGCCTTTTCTCCCACTGGATCAACCTTAAAACCAACCTACCACCACTACCTCCCAACCTCCTAGACAAAGCCACTTCTTTTGGTCGCCCACTCTCCCCCCCACCAGTCTCCCCTCCCCCTCACCATGACTCCTCCTCGGACTCTCACACTAGATGTCACACCTCTTTATCTCCTTTGCTACATATAAATACTGTTCTTTACCCTAGTTGAATGCTCTTGATGCTGTACTATCACCATTGATACTATGAATGACATTGTAACCTTATTGTATACTGGCTACCTACTATTCGAGTATTGTATGTAAACTGTTTGTTATTGTTGTCATTGTCACTGTTTGACATGGAACCTTTGTAAAAGAGCTCAGAGCTCAAAGGTATGATACGAAGCCCTAAATAAATAAAATAAATAAATAAATAAAAATAACAGCAGTACAGTATTCTTGCACAAACTGGAACCACAGTCAGGGTAAATGCAAAAAAGAGTTAGATCTGATTTATTTAAGGGACTTGAACAAGGGAGGGTAATAATCAGGTTAATTTGCTTAAAGGCTGTATCAATCTAACAGTTATGCATGCACTTCAGGGTCCATAAACAGTCACACACTCTGGGTACCTAAATGGAGAATGGTGGGCTAGCCAGGAACGTTGCAGCTGGTTGGGGCCCTCTGATGGAAAAAAAACATATGCTCCACACACACTAATTGTAATCCGGAGCCAGAGGGCTCAGTTCATGAAAAGAAAACAACAAGACAATCAGATGACACACTTTTAGATTAGGCTGTTGTTGCAGAGAGCAACCCTGATGATTACTCACGATACCCAAGGCTGGACACAGGCTGGACGAAAATTGAGACTGCAAGTGGTTGATCTGGAGTGCCAGGAAAAGTAGGGCCCACACGATTAACTGAGGCATCATTCCTGTTCAAGCATGGAGCAGGGGGATGATCCCCAGGCAGGTCTCTCGTTGATGGCTTTCTCTGTGCAGCGGGTAGTCTGACTGGGCCAGTGTGGCAAGGCCCAAGCCAAATGGAGACAAATTCGGATACAGTCAGTTTTGGGCTGGATACAGCTTCCAGTAAGCAGAACACAGTTCACACAGTGGGGAACCAAATCACGACCCTCTAACAACTCACAGCACATTTACATGTAAGGAAATTCTACTGTACCAGGCAAACCATTCTCTGGTCACAATCACAAAGCCTCTGCACAAACAGAGGGTTCAAAAGCAGCTGGAAATCCTGACTGACTGATTGCATTCAGCAAAATCTTCGGTCTTCTTCAGGTGTGAGCCTGGTAAAAAAATCAGTGGTTTACTTCGTTCTCACGAACTTGGATTTAGTCCGAAATAATTCTCTTCTCTCCCTATCAGGAGCAGCAGGCAGACATGCAAGCCACAACTCAGGCCTTTCCACAGTTCTCCCACGCAAAACTACTCAGACAGCTGCTTGACTGTCTCAAGCTGTTGCTTCTTCGGCTCCCAGCTTAGATCTGACTCAACTGCCAGCTAGTCTGGGACCTTCCCCAGAATCCAAAAGGTTCAGTTTGCTGATTTGTCAGTCACAACAAAGGCTCCCCCTTCAGGTGCAAAAAGGCACCAAAAGCTCCAAACTACAATTCCTACAGATTTTGACTCCAGACAGCTCCTGTAGTCCGGCTCCATTTAGGTCCCACTAGTACTGATTGGTCCAATTCAGCAGTCCAGGACCAAGATAGTGGAGATAAACAAAACAGTCCTTGCTGCAAAGAAGGCAGGTTAGACAAACTACATTATCACTCTAAAGGATTTTCATCAAATAGTTACATCTTTCAACAGAGCTCCCTCTCAGATTACTTATGACTGCAATCCAGGCAGCTCTTAAAGAGACAGTACACAGAGGCTATACAGGCACTCTCTGCCAATCACATTTAAACTGCTAAAACGCAGGACACTAGCCTGGCAGTGAGCATTTAGGCAAGCTCAAGGAAGACTTTTTGGGAATCCCCATTTGTATGGGGGGGGGTTACATCACGATAAACACAGCAGTAGAGGCAAGCCATACAAAGGCAAAGGTCCTGGATTTTAGGAGGGCTAACTTTGGCAAAATGGGTGAGTGCCTAAGGAATTCACTAGCAAATGGGCAGGAAGGAGGGGGTGGAAGAACAATGGAGAATAATCATAACTGCCATCACAGATGCAACAAGCCTTTGTGCGAAGCAAATAAACAAAACTAAACAAAGTAAAAAACCACTATAGTTTTCAAAGGAGGTGGCAGGAAAGGTTACGGAGAAAAAGACAGCATTCAGGACGTACAAGGAATCCCAGAAACAGCAAGACAGAAAACTATATCAGTTAAAGCAAAAGCAAACAGGGAAGGCAGTCAGAATAGCAAAGGCCCAAACTAAGGAAAAGATAGCCAATTCAGTTAAGAAGGGGGATAAAACCTTTTATAGGTACATCAGGGAGTGAAGGAAGACCAAGGGAGGGATAGTGAGGCTTAAAAAGGGGAGGGGGTTGGCAGAGGGTGACTGTGAAAAGGCAGAGATACTGAATGAATACTTTTGCTCAGTATTCACACAAGAAGAAGAGGGGGAGATACCCAAACCAAACAATAAAAGCACTCTGGACAGGGGGGTCAATACCAGTCCATTCACAGAAGAAAGGATCTTGAAGGAACTCCTAAAACTCAAAGTAGACAAAGCAATGGGGCCTGATGGGATTCACCCCAGAATTCTAAAATAAATAAGGGGAGAACTAGTGACACAATTAACTACCCTTTTTAACAAATGAGAGGATGGTGTGGTACCGGAGGATTGGAGGAGGGCATATGTGATTCCTCTTCACAAATGTGGATGCAGGGCAGAGGCAGGAAACTACAGACCTGTTAGCTTGACCTCAGTGGTAGGAAAAATGATAGAATCACTTCTGAAAGAAAGAATTGTTGATTACCTAGATGCCAGCGGGGCACAGGACCCAAAGCAGCATGGATTCACAGCAGGAAGGTCCTGTCAGACTAATTTAATAGAGTTCTTTGACTTGGTAACCAAAGTAATAGACCAGGAAGGGGCTGTGGATATGGCCTACCTAGGCTTTAGCAAGGCATTTGACACAGTTCCACACAAAAGATTAATAAACAAGTTAGCCAGCCTCGGGGTGGGTCCTAGGGTGGTAGCCTGGGTAACAAGCTGGCTGGACAACAGGACCCAGAGGGTAATAGTAAATGGAGTACACTCTGAAGAAAGGGGGGTCACTAGTGGGGTACCACAGGGTTCAGTATTGGGAGCAGTCCTCTTTAATGTCTTTATAGGTAACATTACAGAGGGTCTGGAAAGAAAAATATGCCTCTCTGCAGATGACACAAAGATCTGCAACAGGGTTAATACACAAAAAGGGGTACAAAGGATGAGAAGGGACTTGGCAAGATTGGAGGAGTGGTCAAAAATATGGCAGCTTAGAGTCAATGCAAAAAAGTGCAAAGTAACGCACCTGGGAAACAAAAACCCAGGGAAGAGTACACAGGGGGGACTAACAACAACACAAATGGAAAGAGACCGGGGGGTAGTCATGTCAGATGACCTTAAGGTAGGTAAGCAATGTGAGAAGGCAGTAAGGAGGGCTAGGGGAATACTTGGATGTATAGGGAGAGGCATCACCAGTAGAAAACAGGAAGCTGTTATCCCTCTGTACAGACAGTTGGTAAGACCCCATCTGGAGTACAGTGTACAGGTCTGGAGACCCCATCTCTGCAGGGACATAGACAGGATGGAGGCAGTCCAGAGGAGTGCAACTAAAATGGTGCAGGGTCCGCAATATAAGCCGTATGAAAAGTGACTAAAGGAGCTTAATATATATACCCTTGAGGAAAGGGGGGGGGCATGATAGAAACTTTCAGGTACCTCAAGGGAATCAACAAAATCCAAGATGGGAGCATCTTTATGAAAAACAGATGTACAAGAACAAGGGGGCATAATTTGAAGATAGAGGGGGGATGGCTCAGCGGCAACATGAGGAAATACTTTTTTGCAGAGAGTGTGGTGGACACATGGAACCACCTTCCTGGGGAGGTTGTGGGGCCAAAAACAGTAGGAGAATTCAATAATGCATGGGACAGACATAAGGCAATTTTAGGGAGGGGTAAGAGTAAGTAGGGTGTTGGGTAACTGGAAACTGCAGCTTATCAGTTAGGTAGGAATTGGGCAGACTAGGTGGGCCAAGTGGTCCTTATCTGCCGTCAAAGTCTATCTTTCTATCAGTTTTTTTAACACAAACATTAAATTTTATTTTCATTATGTCTGAAAGTAGCAAAGTGTACCCTGTGGAAGTGGGTAATTACATCCTACAAAACATGGGTGTATTTATTTGCTGGCTGCTAGCACACAGTATTATGGGGTGAAAACAAAATAGTGTTACTCCTCAAAAACACTTGTGGTGAATAAGTCCTTACTTTAACCTGTGTGGGTCTTTGAAGATGCAGTTGTTGGAATAGGTTCCAACCCATATTTGACTTATTCAATTCAATTAAATTTTTTTTTTTTTTACCAGGAAATACACCATTGAGATTCTCATTTGCAAGATGGCCCTGGAGGGACACACAACAAAAACAACAGAGTTTATAGAATAGTTCATACAATACAATGGGTAACACATAACAAGGTAGACAGTCAAGTTACACAGAATTTTACATACCTATATAAGTGCAATAACTATAACAAGAACACAGAGAGAGAGAGAGAGAGAAGTATAAGAAGGGGAGCAGGAGGGCCAGAGGGCAATTTTACAGGGTCTGATAGGATCACACTGGGATTCTTGCTCTCAATGAGGGAATGAAAGAAAAAAAGAAGGGAAATTGGTATTGTGAAGTTTTTGACAGAAATGCATTATTTCTAAAGAAATAAACACAAAAATTACAAAATAAAAAGCACTACATGATGACTTGTAAATACAGTACTGCTGCTCTAAGGGTTCTGTGAACAATTTGAGTTTCAGCAATAGCCATTTTAAAAATTAAAATTCTATGGAGCTTGCACATACTGTAGACATGAAATGTTTATTTATCTATTCATTCAAGTCTAGCATTTGAGCCAGGGCTGTTTTACAAAGGTTCCACGTCAGAGGCAAAAGACATACAGGGACAGCAATGTAACACACAGTGAAAAATAACATACTATAGTTAGGGAATAGAACAGAATAACATTTTAAGGCATGGTTACTAGTTGTTCTGATAAGTCGGGATAACCAGCAACGAGGTTGAGACTTGATGAAGGGAAACAGTGGTATAGAAAACAGGGTGTAGAAAGGGAAGGGCAACAAAGGTGCAGCCATAGGCAGTTGTCAGGCGAAACAGGGGATAAGTGCTGGTGACATGGGGGGTAGAGGAGGGGAAGGGGAAGGTGTTTGGAGTGGAGCAGAAGATGAAATAAGAGCATCAGTGGGATTAGGGGGCAGCCGGATGGGCGGAGGAGAAGAGAGGCTGAGGCGACCCCGGGACATGTCGGTATCAATTATGGGGGGCAGTGACAGTAACTGGAGGCAGTAAGGTGCAGCTATAATCTAGATTTAAAAGTGCCCAGTGTTGGGGGCAGTAGAGATGGCAGGGTTGAGGCTATTCAGCCATAGAGGAGCTTTATAGGCGAATGAACGTTGACCCTGAGTGGTGCGACAGTGGGGAGCTTGCAGGAGTTGAGATTTTGAACCCCTGGTGACCTGCATGCTATTCCTATTGTTGTGTAGCAGGGCTGTGACCCCTGGAGGTGCAAGGCCAAGGTTAATTTTCTTGTCCATTGTGCAGGTTAGGTACTTGATGCGATTTGAGAGCTGGAACCAGCCAGTTTTAGTATACAGATCGCAGGTGTGGGTAAGACGGTGAGCTCCAGAGATGAGCCAACAAGACTTATTGAGGGTGGTTGAGATCCATCTGAGGGTAGTCGCTGTGGCAGAGCCATAAATGATGAGACCGTAGTCAATAATCGAGACCACGGAACTCTGAATGGCGATTTTCAGGGTTGAGATGTTGTCTGTAGAGGAGACCAATTCTGGTGCTAGTTCCCTTTGTCACAGAGTCGACATGAGCACCGTATGAGTGCTGCATCAATCCCTGCCATCTTGTATACAACAGATTCCATATCTGCATACCTGATTTGAAGAATTTTCATTTTTATTATGGCATTCATTTATTTTTTTCTTACAGCTATTAATAACAGAGAACTGTAACCTGTACCTGCAGAGTCAGAAATGGGCGTTTCCCCATTCACATCATGTAATAGGTTTCACACATCCACACCACAGCTTTTCTTATTTTCTCTGTTTTATTTTCACAAACTTTTCTCTTATGTTTATTTCATGTTTGGTTAATTGAAGCACTGCTCTCTCTGCTGCCAGTCTGTCCTCCTGTTTGCTCACTCGCTCACCTGCCTGCTTGATCCCCACTGTGTAGATCATTATACAAGTTACCATGGAAAGAAATCTAATCTTATAAACATTTTAATGAGTCCACAAATTTCATTTGTTGTATATGGCTCGCTTTCCAGTTGCAGTAACTGCTACTTGCTCCTCACTAGAAATGAGCTGTGTGGTGTCTCTGGCAGCTGTGCATCATGAAGCTCATAAGCCCGCCTGCCCACTAGCAGCCATACTTCTATCAAGAAAAGATACTGTGAAAGAAATCATTCACGAAAATGCAATTCTGTATTAATAAGAGTATGTTATATTGTAAAGATGTAAAAGTTGCAAACACCACAGTAATAAAAGAGGCAGTATCTAAAATAAACAAGCAGACTCTATAGCACATTAAATTCCCTGGTGGCACCAGCAGGTGGAGGAATTGTTTAACTTTTATTTAAATAAATGTAATTTCAAAAGAAATATATTTTATTTTTAGTAATAACCATTTTTTTTAATAATCCATAAGATACTTTGGCCCATTAATTGTACTTGCTTTACCACTCTGCCTGAGACTGAAGGCACTCGGCCTGCAGCTTCATGCCTTACTACACCCCTGGGCATGTGGTAAACCCAACTAAACCAATGCCCAGACATGTCTTATTGCTTACATAACCACCCCTTGAAGAAGTGACTTGTCATAAAAATTGTGATTTATGCAGAACGGTGGACAGATCTACAATAGATATTCTTATTTGTATTAATCAGTTACCGAGGTGAGCAGAACATTATTTCTTTCACATTCTGTTTTTATTATAATAATGTGGCATTATGTGTATAGGAGTAGCTGTTCTACTATACTACCACAGTCTCCATTTCTGTCCTATTGTGATGCAATTAGGAATTATCAACAGAATGCTAGCCCCTTAATAATTAAACTTAAAATCACAGGATAATGTTACTGTTTTTGTATTTGTTCAAATCATGTTCTAACTGATGAGCATGGGTTTTATCCTTTCTTTCATTGATATGCTAGCATTTGCTAAGAGTAACATTTCTGTAGTTGCCATTCCAGAGATGAGTATAAATATTTAGAATATGATGCTAATCAGAAAATTATAATATTTTTAAGTACAGCCTGTATATATGTGACTCTTTAAAGATTAAAAAAATACACTGAAAATTCTCACCCCAAAAATAAAACTTCCATATTCAAAATTGCATGGCATTTAAAGGCCTGCTTATGTGTAATGATTCCTGTTAACTTGACTGAGGAAGACTGCTTCTTAACGTGGAAGTCAGCTTGCATTTCCCAAGGGTTTTGCTTCGTGCAATGCTGTTATATTTTCACAGCAAGATTCTAATGTTGCTACAAAAATTGGTTACTGGTAGGAAGACTTATCTAGTGTATGCAAAGTAAAATATAGTATACTGTGGCAAACCACCTGCATTTGCTACTATGGACATCTACACTGCCAGTGCCTTTTCTGGGTAACCCTCACTTTTACGCTAAGGTTCTTTGTCTTTTAGATTACATTCTTTTGACATGATTTTGAATTTTAATGACCAGCCACTACTCAGAACAGGCAATTATGTGAATCTATATAGAGCAGGGGCTGTAGTCCATTATCTGCTTGCACTGAAAATGAAGAAACAACAGTTAATCCTTAAAGAATTTGAGGCTGTAGACCATCTAGACCTAATAATAAACATAGATATAAAATGAGTAGATCAGCTCTTAAGTAAAATGACTTGTAGAACTATATGACTATAGATTTTTAGTAACAAAAAAAAAGCACAAAGATGTGGTAGTCTGTGCTTAAATACAGTATCTACATTTGTTATTGTACTGTAAGTCAGTAAAGCTACTAAAATGTACTATATTTCTGTCTCCAGAATGCCTTTGTTGATTACCTCTTCTGGTGTGTCCTTATGTTTTCAGCAAGTGGGGTCAAAATGATGTGTGAACCAGGCTAAGCTCATTTAGTACAAATGTAGATTTTAAGTACTTTTTTTAAACCATTTATTCAGAAGAAAATGTATTTGATGAAGAGAATCCTCCAACCAATGAATTAATGTGACCCCATTTGATTTGGAATCCAAACTGAAATCAAGGGATTGACTTTGCTTTGTTGTCTGGCTTCACTCTGGTTTCAACTTACCTCAGCAGTGGACAAAACACCTAAATGAAGATAAGAAAAGTGCATTGTAAATCTCCCTAATAGTGACAAATTTTTACCATCAGATTAGTGATTTTGCGCACCTCCTGAACCCGAGACAGGAGTAGTGTACAGTATAAATACCAGTCACCAAACATGACGCCAAATATGACAGTAAACAAAGTCATTATGCAAAACAAAAGATGATAATCAGGCACATCTGAGATGGACCCAGAACACGGAGACAAGCAGAATATAAAAGAGGTGCACACTTTACTCTAGAAGTCAGATGCTTCAGCAAGACAGTTCCATAAGGATTGAAGTTTCTATCCATAATGTCCTGAAAAGACCATTCCAAATAAGATATGAATACAGACCTTTGGAAACCAAAATACTTACAACTAAAAGCACCTACAAATTCCCTTTTAACAAACATAGTGGGTGTATGTGAGCAGTAACACATGCCAGAGTATGCAGTGAAACAGATTTTTCCAGATGCCCTGGGTATGTTGTGTTGTGAGGCATGAACAAAGCGAAGTCCTTTTGACCACTTGGGAACTGTGGTAAAACCTGACTTTCACAACTTCCCTGAAGTGAGTTACTGAATTTTTACCATGTTGTCTACCACAGAAAGAAAAATACAAAATCTTCACTCCTGTCCACTCCACTGCACTGCCCCATCACTCTTGGATGTCTGCTGTACAGCATATACGTCTGCTGCACCCCCACCCACCCTGACCCCCAAAATGTTCCACACTGGGGATTGAACCCAGGCCCCCTACCCATTGCTGCTGGTTATCCTGTAGCTCTACTGTTGCACTGAGGTTCCTTGACAGGAGTTGCATACTGTGGCAGAGGACATCTAGCAGTGAGTGCAGCCCCTCCTACACAGCTGTAGTGGATGTTCATAATGAACAGTCTGTCAACTTGAAGCAATGTTTCTCAAATTGCATTCAAACCTCAAAGTATCAGCTGGAACTTTTTAACTTATCAGCAGTATAGAACTTCAATAATTGCTGAAACACTGTCACTAACATCAGTAATGACATTAAACTTTTATCTCATGTAGCATAAATTGTAGTGAGAAAGAAAAACACTTTTCTCCACGGGAGATCAAACCAAGGCCCCCTACCCACTACAGCTTGATAGCCTGTAGCCCTACCACTGTTCTAAGGTACCTTGACAGGGCATGCATGCTGTGGCAAAGGACATCCAGCACTGAGTACAGACCCCACTAAACAGATGCTGTGGATTTTTGTAATGAGCAGTCTGTCAATTTGAAACAATATTTACCACGTTGCATTTAAACCTCAAAGTCTCAGCAGGAACTTTACAAATTATCAGCAATAGACAAATCTCACTAACATCAGCATTGACATCCAACAATTTTTGCATACTACATGAATTGTAATGAGAAAGAAAAATGTTACACAGTGGGGATCAAACACAGGTCCCCGACTCACCACTGCTTGATAGCCCATAGCCCTACTGCTGTACTAAGTTTCACTGACAGGAAATGCATACTGTGGCAAAGGACATATAATGGTGAGTGCAGACCCCCATACATGGCTGCATTGTATTTTGATAATTAACAGTCTGTCAGTCCGAAATAATATTTCCCAAGTTGCACTGAAACCTCAAAGTCTTAGATGGAACTTTTCAAGTCATCGACAATACCGAACTTCACCCCATGCTGTAACTATCACTAATGTCAGCAATAACATCTAACATGTTCTCTCATACTTCATAAATTGTAGCGAGAAAGAAAAAAAAATTCTGCACAGGGGATCAGACCCAGGCCCCCTACCAACCACTGCTTAGTAGCCTGTTGGTGTACTGCTGTACTAAGGTTCCTTGATAGGAAGTGCATACTGTGGCAAAGGACATCCAGCAGTGAGTGCAGACTCCCTTACCAGCTGCAGTGAAATTTGATAATGGACAGTCTGTCAATTTTAAGTAATGTTTCCCAAGTTGCATTTAAACCTCAAAGTCTCAGCTAGAAACTTTCACGTTATTAGTAATAAAGAACTTTAAACCTTGCTGAAACTCTATTACTAACATCAGCAGTGACATCTAAACATTTGTATCATACTGCATAAATTGTAGTGAGAAAGAAAAACGTTCCACACTGGGGCGCAAATTGTGGCCCCCTAACCACTACAGCTTGGTAGCCTGTAGCTCTACTACTGTACCAAGGTTCCTTGACAAGAGACACATGCTGTGGCAAAGGATATCCACCAGTGAAAGCAGACCCACCTATATAGCTGCAATGGGTTTTCATAATTAACAGTCTGTCAGTTTGAAGTAATATATTGCAAGTTGCATTGAAGCCTTAAAGTTAGCTGGAACTTTTCAAAGTATCAGCAACAGAGAACTTCAAACCTTGCTGAAACTCTGTCACTAATATCAACAATGACATCTACAATTTCTCTCATACTACATATAGTATAATGGGAAAGAAAAAAATGTTCTGCACTGGAGAACAACCCCTGGCCCACTACCCACCACTGCTTGGTAGCCTGTAGCTCTACTGCTATAGAAACATAGACTTTGATGACAGATAAGGACCGCTAGGCCCATCTAGTCTGCCCATTTCCCTACCTACAGGATAGGCCGCAGATCCTAGTTAACCAACAGCCTATATCTTCCTGCCCCCCACAAGAATTGCCTTATGTCTGTCCCATGCATTCTTGAATTCTCCCACAGTTTTAGACCCCACAACTTCCTCAGGAAGGCTGTTCCATGCATCCACTACCTCTCTGTGAAATAATACTCTCACATTGCCCTGAACCGCCTCTCCTTCTATCTTTAAATTGTGTCCCCTTGTTCTTGCAAGTCTCTTTTCTGAAAGATGCTACCCTCTTGGACTTTGTTGATTCCTTGAGGTACTTGAAAGTTTCTATCATGTCCCCTCTCCTTCTTTCCTCAAGGGTATACATATTAAGCTCCTTTAGTCTCTCCTCATACGGCTTCTCTTGCAGACCCTGCACCATTTTAGTTGCCTCCTCTGGACTGCCTCTATCCTGTCTATGTCCTTGTGGAGATGGGGTCTCCAGAACTGGACACAGTATTCCAGATGGGGTCTCACCAACTGTCTGTACAGAGGGATAACAACTTCCTGTTTTCTGCTGCTGATGCCTCTCCTTATACATCCCAGTATACCCCGCCCTCCCTACTGCCTTCTCACATTGCTTACAACCTTAAGGTCATCTGATATGATTACCCCAGGTCCCTTTCCTGTTTTGTTGTTGTTACTACCTCCCCACCCATTGTGTATTCTTCCCTGGTTCTTGTTTCCCAGGTGCATTATTTTGCACTTTTTTGCATTGAATCCTAGCTGCCATACATCTGACCATTCCTCCAACCTTGCCAAGTCCCTTTTCATCCTTTCCACGCCTCCTTGTGTATCAACCCTGTTGCAGATCTTTGTGTCATCTGCAAAAAGGCATACTTTTCCTTCCAGTCCCTCTGCAATGTCACTGATGAAGACATTAAAAGGACTGAACCCAATACTGAACCTCGTGCACCCCACTGGTAACCGCTCTTTCTTCAGAGTGGACTCCATTTACAATTACCTTCTGTGTCCTGTTGTCCAGCCAATGTTTTACCCAGGCTACCACCCTGGGACCCACTCCCAGGCTGGTTAATTTGACTAATAATCTTTTGTGTGGGACTGTGTCAAATGCCTTGCTAAAGTCTAGGTAGGCCATGTCCACAGCCCCTCCCTGGTCTACTACTTTGGTCACCCAGTCAAAGAAATCTATTAGATTTGTCTGACATGACCTTCCGGCCAGAACCCATGCTGCCTTGGATCCTGTGCTCCACTGACCTCTAGGTACTCAATTATTCTTTCCTTCAGAAGTGACTCCATCACTTTCCCACCACAGAGGTCAGACTGACAGGTCTGTAGTTTCCTGCCTCTGTCTTGGTCCCACTTTTGTGAAGGGGAATCACATCCGCCTTCCTCCAGTCCTCGGGTACCACACCATCCTCCCATGATTTATTAAAAAGAGTAGCCAGTGGTTTCACTAGTTCCTTCCTTAATTCTTTTAGAATTCTGGGGTGAATTCCATCAGGACCCATTGCTTTGTCCACCTTCAGTTTTAGGAGTTCTTGCAGAACCCTTTCTTCTGTGAAAGGACTGGGATCGACCCCCCTATCAAGAGTGCCTCTGTTAATTGGATTAGGCACTTCCCCCTCCTCTTTTGTGAATACTGAGCAGAAATATTCGTTCAGTATTCCTGCTTTTTCACTGTCCCCCTCTGCCCACCCACCGTTCATTCTATTCAGCCTCACTATCCCTCCCTTTGTCTTTTCTACGCCGCTGATGTACCTATAAAAGGTTTTATCCCTTCTTAACTGAGTTGGCTATCTTTTCTCAGTTTGGGCCTTTGCTATTCTTACTTCCTCTCTGCTTCTTTCTGCCTTAACTGGTACAGCTCTCTGTCCTGCTCCTTCTGTGTTTCCTTATACTTCTGGAATGCTATCTTTTCTTCCTGACTTTCACAGCCACCTCTCTTGAGAACCATAGTGGCTTTTTCTTCGCTTTGATTTGTTTATTTGCTTCACACAAAGGCTTGTTGCCTCTGTGATGGCAGTTTTGATAATTCCCCATTGTTGCTCCACACCTTCTAGCCTGTTTGCTAGTGCTTTTCTGAGGCACTCTCCATCTTGCCAAAGTCAGCCTCCTAAAGTCCAGTACCTTCACTTTTGTATGGCTTGACTCTGTGGCTGAGTTTAACGTGAACCACACTGTTTGATGGTCACTTGTCCCCAGATGGCAACCCACTTCTAGATCTGAGATCCTCTCACTGCCCCTGCTTGAGAGTACGAGGTCTAAGATTGCTCCCTCATGAGTGGGTTCCAAACTAGCTGTCTAATGCCTGCCACCTGTAGGGCATCAAGAATGGCCCTGCTCTTGGATGTGGCTGCAGCAATGTGCTCCAGTTAACATCTGGCATATTCAGGTCTCCCATCAACAGTATCTTCCTTTCTCTGCCATTCTAAGAATGCCTTCCATCATATCCTTGTCCATTTCTTCCCCTGACATGGGGTCTGACACAACCCTGTGCGGACTGTGGTGCCTTTTCCAGTCTCCAAGGTGACCCACAGTGCCTCCTCTCCTCCTGTTTACTCTTTTGTTCAGTTGCTTTTATCCCTTCCTTTACATAGAGAGCTACTCCTCCCCCTCTTCTCCCCTGCCTGTCTCTCCTGTAAGTTATGTACCCTGGTATGTTAACATCCCAGTCATGGTTCTCTGTGTACCATGTTTCTGTGACTGCTACAATATCCAGGCATCCCTCTTCCATTAAGGCCACCAGCTCAGGGAGCTTGTTGCCCAGACTACGGGCATTGGTACTCATTACCCTCCATTTCCTGATGGCCTTACCCTCTTTTGCCCCATCCCTGTCCTTCTTGCCTTTGTCACTTTCTCCATTTACCCCTGCCCTTCTCCCTTATCGACACCTCCATGTTGGTGTTTGCCACACTTACTACCGTGATTGTTTGGGGGCTAGGATTTTCCTGCTCCTTCCAGTGCCTCCCCTTGGCTAGTTTAAAAGCTTGCCAATGAAGCATTTAAACCTATCACCTAGGATCCTGGTTCCCTCCCGACAGATGCAGCCCATCATGCCAGTATAGGCTTGCATCACTCCAGGTGGACCCTCAGTCCCCAATGAAGCCAAATCCTGAGCTCCACACCAGTTTTTCAACCACTGATTGAATCCCATGGTGCGGAACACCCTAGCCTCTCCTATGCCATAGATGGGTAGCACCTCCAAAAGGTTACCGTCGTGTGCTACTTGACCAGGCCCTCCCCAATTCCACAAACTCTTCCTGCACTTCTCTAATCCCTTTGTTAGCCAGGTCATTTGTCCCTAGGTGGACAATGACATCCAGCTCCCTCCCCTGTGCAGCTGCTCTGGCAATCCTGAGGATTCGCTCCCTGTCCCTCCAAGCCATGGCACCAGGCAGGCACCTTACCTCCCTCTCCCCTTCCTTGCCCAGTTCTACCTTCCTGACAATGGAGTCCCCCACCAGGAGTTGTTTCCTTCCCCTGCAGGGTCCCCTGCCACCCTCCTGTGGGTCTCCTTTGTGGAGGTTCCCAGCATCCTCCTTGGTCTCCACTGTAGGTGCCTCCATAGAGGAACCACACTTTGCCAGAATGGCATAGGAATTGTGGAGAGGTACAGCTGGAGGGATGTGCCTCTGTTCCACCACTCTCACCCTCCCTGAGCCCACTGTGGTCCAACCGCTCCTCTTTCTTGGCAACCTCTGAGGCAATGGCAGTGGCACTGGTGGTCCCTGGATGGAAGAGGAGGTCCCACAAATCCTGGCCAACTCAGCCTGGAGATGAGCAACCTCCTCCCTCAGCCCAGAGAGGTGCCTGCAGATGGGACAACACCGCATCCTCCAGAACATCTCCCGGAAGACTGCTGCTCCACAGCCACTGCACTGCACCACTCCAATCATGTCTTATTTCTGGCCCCTTAACTGTTTGCAATCCTTACTCTTTCCTCTGTTTTTTTCTCTTTCCTTACTTTCTGCCTGTGTGCCCTTTAAGCTCCTGATTGTCCTGTTCTGAGACAAAAATATCCTATATTCTCAGTAGACCACTTACTTGTTCAGAGGCAGACCTCCAGCAGCTAGAGGGGGCCGAGAGCTACTCTTGCCCTTCTAGGATGGTGGGTCCTTGGTGGTTCTGTGCTCACTCACTTCTTGCCCCTAAACAGGAAGTTCCTGTTGTCAGTCAAATCCTGTGCCTATAAAAATAGAACTAGCTTTGGGTGGGGGGGTGGAGGGCAATATAGTCCCAGTAGAGAAGTTCAGTCACACAGCAGTCCTTTCTCCTGTTGTCTTCTGCCAAGTAAGGTATACTAAGGTTTCTTGACAGAAAGTGCATACTGTGGCAAAGGACATCCAGCAGTGAGTGCAGACCCCTCTCCCTATTTCGATAAATAACTGTCTGTTTGAAGTAGTATTTCCCAAGATGCATTTACACCTCAAAGTCTTAGCTGGAACCTTGTAAATTATGAGCAATAGAGAACTTCAAACCGTGCTGAAACTGTCACTAAAAATTTCTTTCATAATACATAAATTGTAGTGAGAAAGAAAAGAATGTTCCACACTAGGCATCAAACTCTGACCTTCTACACACTACAGCTTGGTAGCCTGTAGCTCTACTGCTGTACTAAGGTTCCTTGATGGGAGATGTGTGCTGTGGCAAAGGACATACAGCAGCAAGTGCTGACCCTCACCCCCTCACACACACAGCTGCAGTGTTTTTTTAGTAGTGAACACCCTGTCAGTTTTCAGTAATGTGCTCCAAGTTGCATTTAAACCTTGACGTCTCAGCTGGAACTTTTCAAGTTATAAGCAGTATAGAACTTCACACCTTGCTGAAACTCTATCACTAACACCAGCAATGACATCTAACAATTTCTCTCATACTACATAAACTGTAGTGAGAAGAAAAACCTGTTCAGAATTGGGGATCAACCCAGGCCTCCTACTCACTACTGCTTGGTAGCCTGTAGCTCTACCACTGTACTATGATTCCTTGATAGGAGAAGCATACTGTAGCAAAGGACATACTACAGTGAGTGCAGACCCCCTTACACAGCTGCAGTGGATTTTTTTTAGTAACAGTCTGTCAATTTGAAGTAATGTTTCACAAGTTGCATTTAAACCTCAAAGTCTCAGATGGAACCTTTCAAATTATCAAGAATATACAATTTCATACCTTGCTGAGATTCTATAACTAACATCAGCAATGACATCTAATAATTTCTCTCAAACTGCATAAATTGTAATGAGAAAGGAAAAAAAATGTTTCATACTGGGGATCAACCCCAGTCTTGTGTCAGTCTGAAACACTATGCCAAAACCTAAAAGCCCTGTCACTGACATCGTTAATGACACAGTGTAGCTGAATCACACTGAATGTGCCTTTGAACTTGACAAGATACATACATAAGTATAAATGACCACAATAGGCACTTACAGCTATGCTCTTGGTGTCTAAAAAGGCAACAAGGTTTGCCTCACTTGATTTCCTGTTACAGAATCCATATTGGGCTACTGTGCTCAAGTTATTTTTCTGGAAGTGTTCTCTAACTTGGTTTCTTATGATTATCTCAAGTAACTTGTGATATGGATGTTAAGTTGATTGGCCTATACAGTAATTTCTAGGTTCAGTCCTGGAGCCTTTGTTGAATATTGGTTCCATGTGGGGCAACTCTCCAGTCATCAGCCATTAAGATGCCATGGCCCAGGTATTCAAAGCTTTGCATGGTGTGCAAACCATTTGCGCGGGTTTAGTGCACAGATTAGCATGGGGCTGCCATATTCAAAAGGCCAAATAGCGCACGCAAACTGCATTAGCGCCGGGCAAACCATAATTATATGCAAGGGGCAAAGTGAACATGAATACAGGCGCTATGAGATATTCAGCGACTAGTGCCGTGCTAAGGTGTTTAGCATGACTTAGCGCAACCCATAGCACGGTACAAATTACCGCCCAGGAAAAGCTGGTCTTAACCCCGGGGCAAACAGCTTTGCATGACATTGGTGCTTTGCACGGTGTTTGCGTGGGATTTGCATGGCTTGCGCGATCCTAACATATGAGTATGACACTTAGAAAATACCAGACATGGAGGACACATGCTGCTCACTGATGGCACCACCATGATGCCAACAGCTGCCACCAGTCCTAGCCAAGCACAGACAGTAAGGGGTGATCTGGCCCACAGGAGACATCATGGTAGTGTGGCCATACAGCACACACCTGCAGACCATACATCTGTGGTGACCAACAGATGCCAGCACATGCATGCAGCACTATGGGCATGGTGGCCATTGAGGGGAGGGTGTATGGGTGGTCAGACCTCACCACAGCCCAGGTGTGGCCACAAGTCTGGGACACATCATGCAGTGCACATGGGCCAGTAGTGGAAGTAGTGGGAATACCCCACCGACCGTGAGCTTGTTGGATCTTACATGTCCCCCCCAGCCACATACCACACAACTGTACAGATGCCACAGCACACACAGCCGGCCATGTATATGTCACTGTGAGCATCCCATGCCACATGTGCAGCATCTGTGGAGCACACAACAGCGAAACAGTACTGTCCACTGTCAGTAATCACCTGCAAGCTGGGCCTGTCACTGTGTACAGTGCAGTGGTCATCACTGCCTTACATACCATAGCATTGCTTTGTCCCTCACACTACCAGCCCCCTTGCTACAGTAGTGTCTGCTGTGCACTGTAGCATGGCCTACAGTGTGATGGTTGCATGCAGCACCACTACCACCTGTGCCTATGCTGTGCTGTCCCCTGGGGCACACAATGCTATGCTGTACTGCATACATGTAGCCTGCAGCAACCATCATGCACTGTCAGACTGACCTACAGGTGGAGCTTTTGCCAGAGCTGGCCAGCCCCTGTACTTTCAGACTGACCTACAGGTGGAGCTGTGGTGTCCTGCAGTAACACTGGGCAAACTGCATGCAAATCAGGGCATCATGAGATGCTAATCTGGCTGTTTGCCCAGAGACTACCTAAGTAGGCTAATTTGCATGTCACTTTTGAATATGGCAAAACTTTGCACCGGGCAAACAGTTTAGCTCTGCATTAAAGCTGCACTAATGTGTTAGCACAGCGCTAATGGTTCGGGGAATATTATACAGTTTTGATCGCTATTCTTTCACATCTGCTGCTGCCTGCAGGTCTACTGGGTCCACGCATTTGCTGGCACACACATTGGCCACATAGTTCATCTCTACCTACCCTCATGTTGCTGTGAACTGTGTTGCTGTTGTGGTTTGCACTTCCTGGTTGCTATATTCAGTGCTGTCTTATTCCAGGGCTACGTTTGCCCTGCACTCCCAGCCCAGTTCGCATGGCCTCATTCCCATGTTATATTCAGAAGCTGCTTGCCCCGCGCTATTCCTTTTGAATATAGCTTGCTTAGTGCTTTGAACTATGTTTGCCCGCTGAGCAGTGTTAACTTAGCCCGGGGCAAAGTTTTGAATATCTGGCCCCATGCATTAATAGTGTTTTCAAATGACTTGCTTTTACAATGATTAATATTAATATACAAGATGAAAATGAAACATCTGTTTAAATCATGTTTTAGAATTGAATACATTAGTGCTACTGGGATATTAGCAGATGCAAAGACACATGAACATACGAAATGCCAGCAGAAATAGGCCACATGGTCTATCGAGTCTGCTCGATTGTGCAGGTAGCCCCTCAACTTGCAGAACATCTGGCTTTCAAGTGTTGCCCTAGAGACAGGATTGAATGCTAGATATGGAATTTAAAATTTTGTTCAAATTCTGCACCGTGGTCATACTTCCCCTACTGGACTAATGCAGATTTGTTTTTACACTCAGTAGAGCAGTTGCCTCTTCTGCAACCCTTCTCCAGTACTAAGGGTCAAAGTTTGTTTAACTTTAAAATTAACTGTTCATTTTTATTTATTTTGGTCTGTTTAGTTTCTGATAACTCTGCATTAGTTAAGAATAGTTGTACTTGTTTTTTAAACATTTTAGCATTTTTTTTCGTGTTCCCTCTTGGTTCCAAGAACCAGAGAAATCCCAGTTCAGGGCAGTTCTCACTTAGTGAGGAACTACTTATTGGGATCTGTCCACTAAAGTGGCCCTGGTATGCTCCAAAGGTGCATACCTGGGCACAGAGCACCACACCAGTTGTGCAGCCCACAAAAATATAATACACAAAGCAGGGCTGCACGTCCTTAAGCACATCACCCGCATAGTAGAGTGGAGGAGCTAGGGGTGTGGCATTGGTGGCCTGACTTTTGAGAGCAGCAATCTAATCAGATGGCCTTTCTACCAGCAGACTAGATCCTCTGCTCTGTGCAGAGTGGGGAATTGTGAGATGTGATACGACCAGTCCTCCCAGGACACATTCCTTAAATGGACCTACCAGATTGAACTTGTGCACCACCATGCCTTGACCCTCATGGCATGATCAGAGGGCTGGGGTAGCAGTCTAGGGTGGGCAGTGCCATGACCACCTGTCCTTGTGGCCAGTGGAAGGGGGTGTGTATACTGGGTGCAGCAGGGACTTTTCCCTTGTAGCCAGCACCCCCTCTAGCGGAGCACCACACTGTGGATCCAACATAGTGCCTGGTATATAGCCATGCCCCACCCCAGGCACCCTTCACTTTGGATCACACACACAGCCCTGCTGCTGGCTGAGGGTGTGGGTGCAGTGGGGATGCAAGTCCCTTTCTTTCTTGTATGCACATGATGCATGAAAATGGAGCGTACACAAACCTAAACACTCCATATATGCGGTATGTAGGCTTTGTGAACCAGGCCCATTATCATTTATCATATTGTAATCTTCACTATCATATTTTAAAACCACTTTCTGTTCTGAAACATCATTAGTGGCTATCATATTGTTTTTTAATGGAACTCAATAAATCATTTTTAGCATTTTCAGTGAATTGGCATGACTGAAAAGCCAAAAAACGAGAACAGGGCTTATAGAAAATCAAAACTGCAAATCTTGCCACCAGCTCCCAGCTAAAGCAGATGGTGATTAACTAAATTTTAATTTTGTGGGTCTTGAGCATGATTTTAAAAATTGTGATTTATGTAAAAGGCTTTGCCCTAAGACACAAAAAAGGGTTGCTAAAAGAGAAGCTTTTTCAGCTTCTAAGTCTGCTTCAGTGTCACCAAACCGCACTTCTCGAAAAGAGTTTGAAATGGAGGTGGTTACCAGTGATGGTGGGAAGCGCACATCAGAAGGTTCTTCATGTCATCAGTGGCCCTCAACAGCCATGTCATTGGCTGAAAAATGCTCCCAGTGGCAGTCCCTGCCCAAGGGAATGGATAAAACAGATACACCAGCTAAGCCATCCTCAAAGCACAGTAAAGAGCTCTTCATACTCCTTGTGTAGCATTTGTAGACTGCTTTTAGTTAAAACTTATAAACTGCTGCATTGTTTATTTAATTTAAGAATTATTTAGGTTTTATTGTTGTTTATTGTTTCTATTTTATTTTATGTTTTTATATTGTTGTATGTGTCTCATTTTGTCTACCTGTACAGTGCCCAGAGTCTCCAGGATGGGGCGCTAAACAAATAAACTTTACTTACTTACTTAGTTCTCAGACAGATGGGAGATACTCCTAGTATCTCCTCAGAGCAAACAGAGGAGGATATTGAAAAGGCTGAGTTTATGAGGATGCTGGGACTAACTTCAACAATGAGATTGTTAGTGCCTGTACATAAAGCCCCCACAAAGGCCACTGCCATGATCATGCCAGCACCACATTCAGCTGCTGGCATTGATAAGAAAATAGAGAAAAAAAATACCAGGTGGACAAGCAGGGAGTGGAATTCCTGTATGCCCACCTAGACCATGAAGGAGTGGTACAAGCAGCTACTTGTGAAAAAGCAAAAGTATCTTTGTCCACCCAGCCTCCTGAAAAAGATTACAGGTAACTGGACTATAGGTACAGAAAAGCTTATACTACTGCCACTTTGCAGCTATAACTATGTAAGCTATAATTCCTGACAGGGTGGGTGTTACTGGGCTATACCAGACTGCCCATGGGCATAATGAGGCCTGATGCTGCAGGCTGAGGGCTTTATAGCCCCTGGAAGGTCCAGTATGTCCCAATACCGCCCATCCTGGAGGGTATTATTGCACTTAGAAAATGGGCCACTATATTATACTGTATGTGTTTGAAAAACCAAATTTTTATATTTATATGTTAAAATTCTTATGTCTTTAAATTATTTTGTAATAAAATAGTTCCTCTGCCTGCATTACACTTGTGTTTTTTATATTTTTTGAGGTAGGGACTTTGGTCCTATTAGAGCCCCTGTAGTTGTATGAAGTTCTACACACATGGCTTACAAAATGGTCTCAAATGGTTTTGTTTAACTAGTTTTTTATTCATTCATTCAACACCTTTTTGAACTGTCAATTCTTTTCCCTGATTGACAGCACAAGCTCAATAGCAGGCTCAGGAGAGTGGTATGCGCTGTTTAGGGCTAAACACTTTACAGAGCAACGGGATTGAAGTACTGTGATTTTCTTTTTTTTTATTGCAGAACTTATATGGAGTTGCTCGCTTGCTTAACAAAATATCTTGGCTTTAAAATCCCATTCTGAGTTGAGTGAGAGAGCAAGAGATGGAGAGTGAGAGAGTGAGTGAGAGAGAGAGAGAGAGCGAGAGAGAGAGAGATCGATCTACGGTTTGGAAAATCAAGAAGCTACAGGTGCTCTAACCAGAACTAGCTCTCTCTCTCTCTCTCTCTATCTCACTCAGCTCAGCTTGTGATTCTGCAAGCAGTCATCATTTTTCTCAGTGACTGTGCTGATTTTGTGTGAATCTTGCCAGTGGGAATAGAGGGAGACTGGCTGCTACTGTAGGGTTCGCTTAGTGAGAGAAAAAGGATGGTGGCTGATGAGTTTGAAAATTCAGGGTGCCCAATGATACTTTCAGTAATGGGGCACCCCCGGATTACCACTTGTTTTTCACAGGGCACGACTGAAAAATAAAATGCATGCATGGCATTGACTTTCAGCCAATCAGGATGCTTTATTTTTCATGCCTATTTTCTAAATGACTTATAATACACAGTACCAAAAGGCATTGTGAAATACTTTAATGGCTTTGAGTGAGAAAGTAGAGTGAGGTGGGTGATGATTTGGTAGCAGTAGCCAGAGCAGCTTTTGAGGGCACAGGACACCATTTTCACATGGCTGTGGATGCCACTGACACAGTCTCCAGAGTATTGACACACTCTGTATCCCTACAAAGGTTGTCCTGGTTAAGGACAATACTCCTTACCCAGGACACTCAGTGCAAAGCCACTGATTTCCCCTTTGAGGGTGCTTCTTTATTTGGTGACAAAACTGAAGCATACATGAAAAACTGAATGAGCAAAAATCCACTTATTGGAACCTGACTGATAGAGAGAGGACCTCCACTTCCTATAGACCCTGTGGAAAGGGAGAGGCAGGGGCAGGGGAAATGCCAGAGAACCTATTCTACCTGTGAATACCAGCCACAGTGAGGTAAAAACAGAGGTAGAAGCAGAAGCGGGTGCTAGGTGTGCTACAATACCTGCCCCAAGCCACAGTCTAAACAAGACCCTCTGATGAATTAACCCAGGTCACCAGCCAACCATTGCCAGTGTGGGAACATCTGACACACAACTTTCTGGAGCAGGAAAGAGTTATCAATGAGAAGTGGGTCCTGGAAGTAGTGCGTTGGGACCTGTTCCTGCAGTTCCAAAAGTTCCCAAGGCTGCAACAACCAAGAAACTTTCCATTCCACACACCAGAGAAAAAAACTCCTCCTGGAGAAGAAAACCTAAAAGCTTCTGCAGACAAAAGTAGTGGAAAAGAAACATTGTTTAGGATTTACAAACAACAGCATAAAATCACATCATCAAATTCTTGGAAAGAGTTTGCTTGGAAGACAGTAATTCAGTACTTTTGAGCACGTTTGATCAAGGCTGACTTTAACCCAGGCATAGGAGCAGACTGCTGGATTCAGTGTGGTGAGCACTCAGCCTACCACGCTCATATATTGTCATTCTGCCCCAATCTCCAACAGTTTTGGGCAGCCATTGTCTCTGATCTCAGAGAGCTGTTCACTAACCTCCCAACTATGATGCCCAGTTAAACTTTATTTTTGGATTATCCAGCTAAACTTTTTAACAGACACCAGAAATAGCTGCTTAATATAGCCTTCACAACAGCCAGGAAAGCTATCGCAAAAAGTGATTGCAACCACAGCCTTCAGATATAAAGCAGTGGAGGGAATTAATGATAACAGTATATCAAATGGAGAGAATCACACACAAGATACGTAACCACACAGATTTATTTAATAGTAGGTAGAAGGGTTGGGTGATATACGTAATGAGCAAGTGTAATAGTTTTGTCCCTAAAAATTAGATTTTTAATTGTTTAGACATCTGGACAAGAGTCTCGTAGAAACAAGTAAGGGCCTATTGCCTCCTAAAGGCCCACACCTGTAACAGAACAGATGTAAATTGACTTAACATTATGAATAGACACAAGTGTAGATAGGTACTCCTTTGTATAGATCTGAGAGGATACAACAGCTATGTAATTACATGATTCACATAATTACATGAGGAATAAACCAGTCAATAAAATGTGGACTTGTTGACCTATAGATTAAATGAGGTTTCAGAAAAGTTCATACCTGAAAGGGCCAAATATAACAAAGTAGGCCGGGTGCCATCATGGATGACAGCTAAAATTAAGAAATTAATGAATAGGAAGAGGAAAGCATATGACAAGACAAGGGTCCGTACCACTTCAGAACACTGGGAAATATACAAGAAAACACTGAAGGAATGTAAGAGAGGAATAAAACTTGGCAAGAAGAGATATGAATTAGGACTAATAAAGAAGGTGAAGAAATCTTTTTATAAGTACATCAGTGGAAAGAAGGAAGACATGCCAATGCCTACATTACTTTTCAACACTAATGGAGAATTAGAGACTGCCCTAAATAAGATAGATATCCAAAATAGGGTGTTCACATTTGTCTTTAATAAGGATACAGTCAGGTCCAGCCAACATCAGGGGGAGGCATGAGGGGGCAAAATCACTTTTAACGTAAACGATGTTAGCAGCAGGTTGGCCGGATTAAATCCAAATAAAGCACAAGGTCCAGATAACATACACCCAAGGGTAGCTAAGGAACTAGCAGAGATACTGGCAGGACCTCTGACAGCCATCTTCCAGAAGTCCTTGGATGAAGGGGTGGTAGTGGAGGCATGAAGAAGGGCCAGTGTGGTGCCACTCTATAAGAAAGGTAACAGGAAGGATGCACAAAATGATAGACCTGTTAGTCTAACATCTGTGCTGGGTAAAATCATGGAGGGCATCATAAGAGACTTCATCATGGAGACATCGGAAAGGACAGGGGCAATAGATTAATCACAACATGGATTTACTAAAGGCCGATCATGTCAGACGAACCTGTCGGAATTCTGGGGCAAAGTTAGTAAAGATTTAGATAATGGTCAGTCTGTAAATGTTATGTTCTTAGACCTCTCCAGTGCTTTTGATAACATACTACATGGTAAGCTAATTGATGAATTACTTGCAGTACAGATCCCTTATAAGGTAGCAAAATGGAAAGAGGCTTGGTTGTCAGGTAGGAAACAGAATGTGTGTATTAGGGGCAATTATTCCAGTTGGACTTCTGTGACTAGCGGGGTCCCTCAAGGGTCCATATTGGGACCATGTTTATTTAATATCTATGTCACCAGTATGAGCAGTGGGGATGACCTCTGGGAGGCAAAGTTTGCTGATGATATGCGGATGGAAGCAGTGGTAAATAATGGTGAAAATATGCAGAAACTGCAAGCAGCTTTGGCAAAATTTTGGCAACTGGATAACAGAACATGGATTAGAACTAAACTTGGGTAAATGCACTGTTATGCATCTTGGGAGACACAATAGGGAAGTACAATATGAGCTGAATAATACTTACCTTAGGGTGGTAACTGAAGAGAGGGATTTGGATGTGTTAGTAGATAATGAACTTAATTTTAAAGGTCACTGTAGAGCAATTGTGAAGAAAATGGGCATATTAAATTGTACTGGCAGACATACCAAGAGTAGGAGGAGAGAGGTATTAGTGCCATTGTATACAGCCCTGGTCAGGCCTCATTTTGAGTATTGTACATAGTTTTGGGCACCTTGTAAGAAAACTTAAATTAAATCCCTGGAGTACGCACACAGAAGGGCTACCAGGATGATTTATGGTTTGAAGGATTTAAGTTATGAAGAGAGACTGAAAGACCTAGATATGTTCCCACTAGAATATTGTAGGCTAAGAGGCGACATGTGTTAGCTTTTCAAGGCAATGATGAATGACTATTTGTGGGACTGTCTGGGGTTGGAAATGAAGAGACAGACGTATGATACCCAGTCACATTTACTACAGTTATCTGGTGAAACTTGTAGGATTAACTAAAGGAAGCATTGGTTCAATCAAAGGGTGGTATCTAGTTGGAATTCACTCCCAGTAGAGATTATAGGCAGTAGGAATATGGAAGAGTTTAAGCTGAAATTAGATGCTTACTATAAATCTGTACATCTAAAGGGATATAATAAATAGGCTTATGGCGAGCTACTGTATATGAACCCTCATCTACTAAGCTCTGTATGTCCTAATATGTTCCTAATTCCTAGCTTTTAAAAGCTCTATGATAACATCCATGGTATGCAAGGTGTCTGTATGATTCCACTCTGAACTGTGTTTTTCTATACCATGTCTGCGGCACCAAACTGCCAAATAAAAATGGAATATAAAACAAAAGTAGTGGAAAATTTCAAGTCAAGACCTTTTCTCCAGACATTTCCTATCACACAAGAAAAATAGGAAATGGCAACATATTTTGGGCCTGAGGTTCCTAAGCAGGCACATCAAAAAAGAAAAATTCAGAATGGTGACATTGGGCACAGTGACCCTATCTCTGCAGACAGGGGACTGGTTAGGGTCATTCACAGCTAAAATGTTTCAGTAAGGTTTTGCCATAGAAAGTGCCTAAGATTCAGTCTGGGAAGTAATCAGTGCTGGTTCACAGCCGTACTCTTCAGTCAAACCTCAGCAGGGGTATTCATAATGTGCCTAGCTGTAGTGGCAGCACATTTGGGGAGGAAATGGCTAGTGGTTTTCCCTTACCTGGATATCTGGCTCATTACAGGGAAAACAAAGGAGGAAACAATAAGCTCCTTCACAGTAGTAAGGAGCACACTAGAAAAGCTAGGTTTCCTTCAAAGCCTGCACAAATCACAGTTAGAACTCAGTCAAGTATTTTAGTTTATTGGTGCTGAACTGGTCACCCTGCAAGGGAAGGTATTCCTCCCCCTAAACAGGGTTGAGAACTTAATTTCGTGTGCAGATGCTTTCCAGATAGATCAACCAAAACCTGCACAAGACTGTCTGCAGCTGTTAGGCCACATGGCATCAGCAACAACTGCAGTGCCCTGGACTCACCTCCAAATGAGGGATATGCAGTACCATCCAAAGAGGTACTGTTGCCTCAGAATAGATCCCTTAAACCACCCAGTGCCACTCTCAAATAACTTGGTGAGAGCACTGGAATGGTGGAAGGACAAGAAAAACTTCAGAGGAGGAATTCCCTTCCTTCAGTTTTCTCCTTCTCAAGTGCTCATGACAGATGCCACCACTGGGATCTGGTGGTCACAAGAGAGCATGGAGCATATAAACTTGCTAGAACGCAATGAGTGCTCCTAGCAATGTAGTCCTTTTACTCTGTGTTGCAAAGGCAAACAGGTCAGATAAGGACAGACCACACCACCATAATGCACTACATAAAGAAACAGGGAGGTACCAGATTCTCTAAAGTGTGCACTGAGGCAGTGAGGATTTGGAACCTGGCATACTCACTAGATGACAAAATATCTGCAGTTCATTTGCCAGGCAAAGACGGTAGTGGTGGACTCCCTAAGCAGGATGAGCCAAAACAATCCCAAATGGTCACTGAATCAGCAAGTGCTGACAACAGTTTTCAGGAGATGGGGCACTCCAAAGATACACTTATTTGCCTCATGTAAGAACAAAAAATTCCTGAAGTTGTGTTGTAAGCCTTCCCCAAAAGGGACAGAGGATCCTCTGGCACTGTCCCTCTTGGGAGACAGTGCCTGAGGATGTACACTCTTATTCCTGTATGAGGCAGTTCCTATATGCCTTCCCTCCCTTTCCCCTTATTCAGAGGGCACTGACAAAACTAAGAAGGGAGCCAGCATCAGTGATACTGGTAGTTTCTGAATGGGCCAGACAAACCTGGTATTCACTGCTACTTCACTATAATGCAAGAACCCCATATCACTGCCTCTGGCACACAGTTTGCTGACACTTTTACAGGACAGGGAGACCTATCCATTTCTCTGAACACTGCTTATGAGGGCTTGGTCCTTGATGTGTTAGAGTTTTCTGGATTATACCTCTCTGACAAAGTATTAGAGGTTTTGAAAGTATCCAGAAAACCAGCTATGAGGAAAGCGTATTCCTCAAAATGGAGATTTTTGTTTTGGAAAGCTTCTCAGGAAATCTCTTCCATACATGCAGGCTTGCCTGCAGTTCTGGAATACATGGTACACTTACAGTCTGTTGGCCTCAGACCACCCACACTGAAAGTGTATCTGGCAGCTGTCTCAGCTTACATATCAGTTATTATGAATAAATCCCAGTCCTCATAACTGATTTTCAAAATATTTTTCAAAGGTCTAAATTGCTTGCACCCATCTGTGAGGGAACCTGTTCCCCATGGGACCTGAATATATGTCTTGACCAGCTGGTGAAGTCCCCTTTTGATCAATGGCCACAGCAGAAATCAAGTATGTCACCTACAAAACAATTTATCTCTCAACCTCTTGCCTCATAAATCAGGGACAGACCTTACAAAAATCAGGGATGAAGACCCCAAATTAGGGACACATCTTAAAAATTGGTAATATTCACCCAAAATGTTAATATAAGTGGATTAGTGTAAAATACATTTTCTGAAGAGCAACAAGTGTGTAATTTTAATGTTTGACATTATTTTGTGCTTACAATCTCCACTGTTCAGTCATAAAAACACAAATTTTATGAGGGACAGAGGAAAATTCTGAGTCAAAATCAGAGACATCCCTGAAAATCAGGGTCACTTGAGATGTAGTTTCCTCATTGCTATGACATTTGCCAGAAGAGGCAGTGAGCTGCCATCTCTATGCACAGATCCAAATAATGTCATCTTCAATAAAGACAAAGTAGGCCTAAGGACTAAGGGCTAGGTGAAATTAGCAAATTGTGATTTTACAATTTTTGTAAAATTCTTCAAAATGTCATGAATTTTTGTGGAATTTAAAAAAAAAATTTAATTGGCATAACTTGGTCAGTATTTTAGCTAGTGCTCTGAACATTGGCAAACATGTTGTGTGGAGGAGGCCTGAAGCAGGTGTCAAGTTTCATGACAGTTGGATGAAGGGCAGGGAAGTTATAAGGGCTCAAATTCTGGTAATGTATTATTCATGTGAACATTTCTAAAAATATTTCTATGCTTACAACTTGGCCACCGTTGGAGGTAGATGACTAAAATTGTATAGGCATACTGTCTTGGAAGAGCCATAGAAACTGCTAAATAGAGAGGTACAGTAATTGGTTGTGTAAATTATAAGTTGCAGGAGTTCAAAATTTCATTATTTGCTAAATTGAACATTTTCCAAATAGTTGGATGTTTATTTGTCCACTGCAATTGCAGGCATGTCTTAGAATCCTATTAAGTTGGGTAAATATTGTTTGGTAGGTTAAAATTTATTGTGGATGCTTTAAAAAATACTAATTGGCAAAATTTGCTCAGACTTTCATGGACACATACTAAGTAGCCACTAGAATTTCACTGTGCAATTTAAATTTCAGAAAGTACCTAGCTCCACTGTATCACCTTACCTGCACTAGTATCAGAGCCCTGCAGTACCACTCCAACACTCCTGCGAGAAGGGTGCCCAGCATCATGCTACATCATGACTAAAGATATCCAGATACTTCTGTCACAATGGCCACGTCACAATTAGTTGTAAAGATTGGCATCACTTGGTGCCACTGTCATCAAACTGGAAAAATGAACACTGTTATCTACAGGGTTGTTAAGGAGCCAGCAGGTGACACTGTACAGAAAGAATGCTGCATGTGCATGTGTGTACACAAGTCATTAAGTCGGTGAGCTCTAGTGGTTATCTGGCATATTGTAAGAATTCAGAGTAGTGCATAGTGATGCCTATGACTATACTTTGTGGTTCATCACTCAAGATAGTGACCTGACATGTGGCACCACTATACTTTTCCTATGGAGCCTCCAATGAATGCTACCCTATTGCTACTTTTCCCAGCTTTTTCCTTACTCTACAATGGCAACTCAAGTGTAAGACTGGGCCAAATGTGTGGACATGGCTTCAAAAAAAAAGTATCACAGCATTCCAGTTTCACAAAAGCTCCTGAAATTCAACTTTAATTACTGATGTTATTTTGGAATACTTGGCTGATTATAAGTTGAGCAGCCTTTGAGCAAGAGACTGGAGAGTTTACACACACGCAGTCATTTTTTTTCCGTATTGTTTTTTTTCTCCCAGCTGACAAATTGTCTCTCAGGGATATACCCTGATCAGGCTGAAACCAGTAAACCAGTCAACATTCAGTTGGCTATTGGTTTTTTTCCCCTCATACCCCCCCCGGTGGGGGGGTGCCTCTGTCAGCCATGCACAGCCACAGCTTCTCCTGTAGCAGGAGCAAGCTCCCTGACCCAGCTGCAGGGATTGCTGTGTTGGTGGAATCCACAGCCAACCCCCCCCCCGACAGAGAGGCACTGCTGAGCGGCAGCTGTCTCAGCCATGACCTGCCTCTTGACATGACTTCATAGGCTCTCTTCTGAGCCAAGATTGTCAACATGGCAGTGTGACTCTCTGCTGCTGGGCCATGGGGGTGGCCTCAAAGCTTAATATTTAGTCTCAGTGAACCTAGCTAAATTGATGATATTCCATTCTCTAGTTTAAAAGTTATAGGGGCTTACAATTCTGCAGTTTATACAATTACATAATATAATTTTAAAATTTCTGAAACTGTGGAGGCTTATAACTCAATAACCTTTAAAGATAGAGATCTGAAACTTGGCATGCTTCTGTATATAAATTGATCTTAATAAAGTCATCATACCAAATGTGGCACAACTTGGACAAATACATTTTAAATTAGATGGAAATAACTGAAATCACAATTTTGGTAAAATTTCACCACATTTTTGTGGCAATTTTGTGACAGTTTGTGGAAATGAAATCAGAATTTCACCAGAATTTCACTGGTGGAAGATAAATTTCACCCAGCCCTACTAAAGACCAATAGGAGATTCCTGCCTAAGGTAATGTCAGAGTTTCATCTGAACCAATCAGTTACCTTATTTATACTCTTCCCGAGTCATTTCAGCTTAGGTGAGCAGAAGCTGCATTGCCTTGATGTTAAAAGGGCACTGAACTATATTTGGACAGAACAAAAGGCACCAGAACTAAATTTACACAATTGTTGATCACTTATGGAGAGGTTTATAAAGGTAAATGAGCAGCCAGACAGACTGTTTCTTGTTGGATAGTTTGCTGTATTCAATTTTGCTATGACAAAGTTGATAAGAAGCATCCAGAGGGCCTACCTGGAAAACAGTGCACCCCTTTATAAAGCACAATTGTCTGGATGTACAGTTCAAGAGGGATGCCAGGTTTTGGACTGCTGTCCTAAAGAACCTTTTTCCTAAATAGATTCTCGACCCAACCTTTCCATGATACTGTTAGTGAGTCGGCAGATTTGAATTTTTACCAGTATTTGCAGCTGTTGTTCTACACCTTGTTTCCCATAAGGTCAGGGAACAGTGTCTGTTGCATGCTAACCATTGTAGTCACAAAAAAGTTATGTTAAACAATGCATGATAAAAAAAACAAAAAAAACACAGCTGATAAAAGCCTGAACTGATACACTCCTTGTATCATTTTAAAGGCAAAAATAAATGGAACAGTGACTCAAAATGGGGAAAATGGACATGGTACAAGACAGGAGATGAAAGGTAACTGAAACTCAGATAAAAAATTATAGGTAAAAAGTTTCACTGCTAACATGCACTGATGCTTTAATTTCAACACGAGATAAGATTCTAACAAAACTCTGTAGTATATACTGTGGTTGTAACACACAAATGGAATTGTACTAATATTTTCCATCTCCCTAAAAGATGATTTGCTTAGGAACACGTGATTGTGAAACTACAGAGGGATGGTAACTCAGGTAAATAAAATTGATTGGATTCCACTATACAATACCATAGGTAAATGCTTTAAATACCGTGATAAGTTCTGAATAAAAGGGGTAGACTGCACAATAAAAATCCCACATTTGATTCCTGTGGTCTATTTTAGTATTCCGTAAGGTACCAGAAGTGATAAACAATGCTAATTCTGACAGATGGAGCTGCTATACAATTTTTTATTCTTTTGTTTATGTGCTGATGAGTTGAAAAGGTTAGCGTGGTGGGGGAAGAAATGTCCTGGCAGAGGCATAAAGAGAATGACTGTTTGCTTGTTTGCCTACAAGCCACTCATGAGGGAGGTTGGCAGAATCAGCAGGACTACTGGACTGAGTTTCATTGGGAAAAGTGACTCACAATACTTGTCAGTGTTTTGGCTTGATTTTGCTGAAGAATTTAGGAACAGTCTTTACTTACTGAATTTAATCAGTTTAATGAAATCTGGCTCATTTCAGGTGAACACTTCATTTGTTTAGACCAGTTACATAATATTTTCCTGTATATTGGAGCTCTTCAAATAGATACAGATAACACTTTACTCAAAAATATGTTGCTACAGAGGCCACATTCCTATTTTTTCTCATTTAAAATTCAAGAATAGCCATGAACATGAATTCACTAGTCTATTTACTTTATACTGAGTAGAAAAGCTTTTTTACATAATTTCTTATACACCAAGAATCAGATAAGTGTATTGAAGGAGTAGGGTTTATCTATACAGTAGTTGTTCTCTCTGTTTGCCATCATAAAAATTTATTCAGATCGTACAGTAAGTTGGGTAGCAGTAATGAATGTGTTTACTCAAATAGAACAATAAAATCTGTTTTTTTTTTATTAAACAAGGTTACCAATTCATATTGCTTATTTATTAATAAACATTAATTCATTTGAACATATTGAAAAATGTTATGTTGCAGACTTCCAATTATCTGAACCACTTTGGGGACATCTGAAAAGTTCAGATAATTGGGAGTCCAGATAAACAGAACTGCCCCTCATTAACCAGGTAAAGATGATATCTTGCAGCCAAGATTATTCTCAGTTTTTCTGCATTTTATTTTACTTCATCAGGTGATCTGCAAATCAGCTGTCAGGAAATTAGATATCAAAAACAAATGAAAATAATGCTTGCTTTATCTAAGAAAAAATATATTGCTGTATACTGTTACATTTTACTAAAAAGAATCAGTAACAGTTTGCTGCTTAAGTCCAACAAATCTCTTTTTACTTGCCCTTGCTTGGAGGTTTTGAAGCAGCATCAAGTCCAAAGCAATGCAGTCTACTTGCCTCTCCAGGTACTGCAAACATTTTTCAAAGTAAAGAGCAGCCTCAGAGTGTGTTATCACTGGTTGTGATGATGTCTGGCATCCTCCTCTTCTGATTCTGGGTCAGCATTTGATTGTGAGCTGCTTCGGACAAGGCTTACTATACTATAGTATATGATGGAATGTTGTATTCCCTAAAAATCTATCATTTACTAGTCTTGTTGTACCATCGATGTGACGTCATGAAGTTGTTGTAGCATCATGAGTATGTTGCATCGATGGTACAACAAGATAGAATGTCTTTGTGCCTGCACGGTTAAGAGAGAATCGGCTGTGGCGGTGAGTGCTGGAATGGAGCACACGACAGCGTTTCAAAAGTAAGATAACATTTATTTTCAAATGTCATCTGTTACAAAGCGGTACCTGTAGTTGTTTTTTTCAAAAACAACAGAAAAATCTACTTAGAGAGCATGGACGAGGATCAGTTCCTTGTGCTGGGGGGGGTGGAGAGAAGTATGAAAGCGCGGCAGCAACCAGAAACACACAAGAAGTGCTCAGCTTTTAAATTACTGTTGCCCATACACTATAAAAGATAATGATGGGCAATAGTAAACAACATCGCTGAGCTCACTTCTCAAGGTTGTCAGCCAACCGAAAATCTCTCAAGCTTTGCTCTTGAAGTTTACAAGGTTGTCATGACAACCTCTCGAAGTGAGCACAGCATTATTGTTCACTGTTGCCCATCCATTATCCTCTATGTCCTCATCAAGGAGTTTGTGCTATTCCTCACTCACATCACAGGGCACTCACTCCTTCAATTCTGAAGCAGAACCCGGGGCTCCAGATAGAGCTGCTGTGAGCACATTCAGCTCATCATGTTCTGCCTGCATCTGTGTGCTGTCATCCGCTGTACCCACTTCCATATCTGTCACATCAGTCTCATCACCATCTGAGGGGAACCATATCCCAGACTTTTGCCCCACTTTTTGGATAGTCTCCAGCCTTCCATTTTTCCAAGCCTCAGCCACCATGTAGATCACAAGTTTCTTACCCCAGGAGTCCTTTAGCCTCAGTAACCTTAGAAGTTAGCTGGCTAGGTGCAACTGCCCGGAGGTATGCCTTTAAGATAATTTTATTTAAATGAGCTTTGGGCAATAGCCAATCAAAAAACAGGAGGGGAGTGAGTTGAGAGAGAGAGAGCAGCCTGAAGGCTTCAGAATTTTTTCTCCGCTGGACTGAGCAACATTGCCTCTGAGGTGCCTCTCAACTTTCCTTGTTGACAGCCTCCTATTTGCTTACCTTGGTAAAGTTTTCCTCATAATGTTACTTTTTCAGTGTGCTGAGTGTAATTTTACATTTTTTATTAGCGGTTGTTTTTTTCTGCGAATTTGCAGTAAGTTTTACCATGATTGCATTATTTTTACTTTATTTTTACTGCATCTGCTTAAATTATATTAATTTTTTTACCGTGGATATTTAATTTCAACAGTTCCCCCCTTTTTTAAGTTAATTCTTGAAGGAACCATTGAATTAGTGTCAGTTGCCTTGTCTTTTACCTCAGACCTCACGGGCTTTACCACGGGGCACTCAATTAGATTTCAGACTTTGACAGTTGCCTGGGGGTTCTCTGAGGATTGGCATTTACAGAGAAACCTAATTACGAATAAAAAACTGGACCTAAGGTGTCATCTGTCACAGGACTGGCCGGGGCATTTCAACAGAAACCTGTGTGCAGTTTACCAGTATTACTGGGCTTTCTACTAAGATTGGCACTGGTATAGATCCCAGTACTACAAAAAAAAAAAACACTTTAAAACAGACAGAGTTATTTAACTGAGGCAGGACTGGCCAGTGGCATTTCACAGAAACTTGCACTCGATTCATAAGATCCAGATCTTGGGCTTGCTTTGTTTAAATTGGCACATAGCAAAGAAACCTTCAATTATTATGGCTGAGGATAGGTAAAAGGCTTCCAATGAGGGGCCATCTAAAAGTACTAACAATAAAAATGTAAGCAGAGGTGCTGAGGAACCCTCCAGATCCCAGCCAAAAAATAAAGTTTCCAAAGATGAAGTTCCTCACAAATTACAAAATAATAAAAAGTAATGAAAAAAGGAAGCTTGATCAAGCCGCTGATGAAGTGGCTAAAAAGAAACTCTGTCAAGAAAACAATGCTCCTGTTGCTCCTGGGAAAGCCAATAGCCAGACAACAGGCAGAAAAAACAAAACACATACAACCAAAGTCTGCACAGGATCTTCCATCTGTGCAAGACATGGCAAAAGCATGGCAACTGTTTCAGACCCTACAAAAGATGGGGCCTATATTTACTGGGGCTGGCAAGCACTCTTTCACAGTTCTCTCCTCTGTAGACTGTGAGGGTGATGCAGATCAAGAAGAACATTTTTATGATGCTCCTGACATGGATTTTGAGGGCCTTGAGCCCCATGAGTCCCCAGACCCTCATTTCAGGGATCCCCAGGTGACCAGGAGGATTTCTCCTCTGTGTTTACATTTTTACAAAATATGCTAGACACTTTGGACCTCCCTGTGCAGAAGCCCAACCAGGATGTCAATGAAGATGAAGATTACAGGGAGATGAGAGGTCTTTCAACCCCTAAGACCCTGGTTATCTCTATCTATAATGTGTTCAGAAGGAATATCATGAAAGTGCTTCAAACCCCTACTTCGGTGACAGGGGTTGACAAACGGATTGAGAAAAAATACACATTGTATAGAACTGGTACAGAGTTCTTGTCTGCACACCCTAGCCACAAGAGTATAGTGCAGCAGGCAGCTTGTGAAAAAGCTGGAGTCTCCTTGTCCCCTTTACCTCCGTAAAGGGACTCCAAGAAAACTGACTTTATAGCAAAGAAAATGTATTCCACAGCCTCCCTGCTTCTCAGATTTTCTTTGTACATGGTGTTCACAGCCAAATATCAGAAAGCCCTATGGAAGTCTGTCCTGGCCATTGCTTGCAATGGGTCAGATTTTATGGTGCAGGAGCTGGTGAATATGGCACAAGCTGCCTTGGAAGCTACCAAATACCAATTCCACTTGGCAAGATGACAATGATGCAGCCTCTAGGATGATGGCCCATGCCATCTCTCTGAGATGCTTTGCCTGGCTTAGAACTACCAGTCTAACCACATACACTCAGACCAAGGCCATGGATTTTCCCTGTGATTAAAACATGTTTGATTACAGAATGTTATCAATGGACCAGCACCCCTGATTGGCTCCTTACTTCACAGACAGTGCTACGTATAGGTACACATACTAACCTTAGGGCACAGGCACTTATCGTATAAGCGTAAGTGTCAGGATATGAGTTCTACTGTATTTTTACTGAGAATCATAATGCCTTTGCTATTATTCTGATTATAACATTTGGGAGATACCTCTATTTACACTGTTGTATAATGATTAGTTAGGCAATGCTGCCATCTTTAGTGATAGTGCAGAACTGTAACTGCATATGTAACCGCAATTGTCTTTCATGATATACAAGACCCATTAGCTTAGCTATCTGTTATTTTCTGTTAGCTTAGCATGCTTTCCCAGGCTAATGAGAAGTCAGGCCAGTTACCACTGGCCAATTATAATGTTTTTATATATTTTTTTAGCTGTTGCTATGACAATTATCACGGGTATAAGACCCTTTGCATTACACCTTCTTTCTGAGAAGAGATGTACTGCTACCTATAGGTAAGAAAGATTGGAAGTATTCTCCCAGTGATCACACTGTTTGGTTGTAAGCCTGCTTTATATACCAGAATTAAATAATTTTTTGTGCTGGACACCACTTGTCTGTTGTTTCTTTACTTTAGTGCAGTTCCAACAAAAACTTGAGAAGGTGATGATTTTACCATCCCATTACATTTGGCGACCGTGTGCAGGTTGGAATGTACAAAGTGAGGATTCCATTCGAGTTTCTTGAACCAAATGTCAAGTAGTGTAATGCATTTTTGCCTACTTGGACCTACTCATACTTACAGTGGTTGTTCTCTTACAGACTTGTTCCATCTTGGTTTTGGGCATGGCAGACCCACACCAGACCACTGGTATACTCCCTCTGCAAGTAGCAGCATCCCACCTTGGCTCCACCATTTGCCTACGGGGGACCGGAAAGCTGTTGGGTGATGACACCAAGGATTTGAGTCCAGTCTTTTTTGACTGCTTTCTTTGTCTGTGTGTCTGCCCCTTTGTTTGGCATGCCTGAATTTTGCACAGAACTGAGACTCGATGTCTCAAACTGTCTTACCTCCCATGGAGGCTGGACTGAGTTTGTGCTGGATGCAAAATTGTCAGAAGACCTCTTGCTTACAATCTCTGATCAATATCTAGAGTCAAAGGAAAAAGCCAAGAAATACCACACAAAAGGTCTCTTGGTCGCAGCTTTACATACAGCCATAGAAAGTTTGTTAGCATGATGCGCCTCCCTTGAGTGGCAAAACTCTTCTCTAAAAAAAGAGATGGGCTTGCAGGCATTGGAGTTACTCAAAAGGGAACAGAAACTAGCGGAGGAGACACAGTCACTTTGTGATCACAATAACAGTCTGTTGCACTGTACTGCTCAGTACTCTGAGCATGAATTGTGTATGTTAAGAGATGACAATGAAAGGTTGAAATGTGATGAGAAACAGCTATCTTATTGGAATGACATTTTGAGTGACACGAATGAAAGTTTGAGAGAGGATAATGTTGAATTGAAGGAAGAGAATGTAAGGTTGATGCATGAGCTAGACCAAGAGCTCAGGGAGAACGTCGAATTGAGAGTTGTGTACTGAGTATTGCAGCATGAGGCTGAGAAGGTTATTGAGCAGGGCAGTGCAAAAGTTTGCCATAAGAAATGTAGGAACAAGATGGCGAGAATTCACCATCAGTGACATATTCTCATTGACCATGTAAAAGCCATGAATAGTTTTCAGTACACACCCATTGACATTACGTCATCAGGAGATGACGATTCTGATTACGAGGACATAGGCCACCTCGTCACGTCCAATCCCCTGCCCCACAGGGTGGTGGCCTTTACCAGCCATTCCCAAGATGGTGGCCACATTGGCCCACCCCTTGTCATTTTGGCATGCCCTGCACTCTGCCATGCAAAACCAAACATGATGGCCCCCATGATATGGGAGGCTGACTACCTCCTAGTAGGAGCCCACTTCCATTGGTTCCTCTTTCCAGGGAAGACAATTTGGAAGTTCGCGGCATGATACAGGAGGTCTTCATGAATCTAGCAACATCGGATGGACAGTCATCCATGCAAGAGTGGATTGAGCATGTGTTTGAAAATGCTATAACCCAGGAACATGCGTTCAAAGCAGTCACTGATGCAGCGGCAGAAGCTGCCCTTTGCGGTGCTCTGGGTCAGGCAGAATTGGCTACCATTCCCCGTATGCCCACGTCCAATCCCCTACAGATCACTCACTCTGTTCAGCAAATTTCTCAAGGCATCGGACAGATGGGCCCAACCGACAACCTCAGTTGTCATTTAGAGAAGGTGCGCTCCCTATGCGAGAAGCTTTCTCGACAACCTGAGTACCAGGTTCAAGTCCTGAAACAGACCGTTGAGCCTACCCTCTGGGCCAAACTCCCAGAGGTCATCTGTAACTGCAAAACACTTGATTACAATGATATCTCACAGGCACTCCTTGCTGCCAATGCCCCAGGTATTGTTGGAGCCCGCTTGGCCTATAAGGTTAAGTAAAATGTGGAAGTAAAGCCCAGCGGCTTGCCATCAATGGTTGTGGCTCACCTACAAGGTCAGCAAGGGCCTAGCGTGTGAGAACACCAGCAAAAATCAAAGTGAGTACAAGGATTTGTACATCCGGAACATGACTCCAGCTCTCCAGGAAAAGGTTGAACTCAACGTTTACCTGCAGACCGATACCTTTGATGAGGTCCTTCCAGGTTTACCTCTGTAACTGAGCTTCCAGTAAAAACCCCAACAGGGCCGCTGCCATCCAAATGCCGACGGCCCAGGGAGCCCCAGCACAAGTTGACACGGTAAACCCTACCCCCATCCACTATATAGTGGAAGGTAACAATGATAAACAGGAAGCCCCTTCTGATGACAAGCAGTTGCACGGGGGGGCGGGGGGAGAACTGGAACTATAAGAAGAACTGGAACTACAACAATAACAACAGGAATTGGAAAAACTCAAATTCCGATGGCAAGTACCATAACGGGCCTACCTATCGGACCCTTAGGGACGAGAATGAGACCCTCCAAAAAACAACTGGAGAAGGCCCATGCCGAAAAGGAGGCCGCATCCAAACGTTCCTTGGCAGCCCTGGCACCGGCTAGTAACACCAACCCTTTCTGGCCTTTGGCTACTGAACAACTGAGCAGTCGAGAGATAAACCTTTTCACAGCATTGGACACTGTCCAGGCTGATGTGGTGATTCGGGAACTGCCAATTGAACAGGCCAAGATCGCAGCCCTGACATCACAGGCACAGTATTTGTGTCCTGTGAAGTACCAAGAGGAGGCCTAACGAGCTCCCGTAGGCCTCAGGTGGCAGAGAAAGGATGATGAAGAATCCGAAAACTGCACCGATTGACAATTACAGACCCCAGTTCAGATTGTGAGTGACTTGCTTGTCGACATAAACGGACAGCCCTGTGTAAGGGCCACAGTAGGAGGCTTCCAACTAGACATGCTTCTGGATACAGGAGCAGCCATGTCTGTACTCCATGATGAGAACCCAGCAACATCTGCCTGGTCTACCAGCTGGAAGACCAGTGCACAGGGTGTAGATGGTATTTAGCCACTCACCTGTTGATCTGTATCTTTACCTGTGCGGGTAGGCCATCTCAAGACTAATTTTGACTTTGACCTTCATGGTATTACGTCATCACCCCAGCATACTGGGAATTGATTTCCTTGTACAGCATGGCTGTGTTGTGGACCTAGCTAACAGGTTATTGCTACAGATCAAGGGACAATGTCATGCTGTCACCAGACCAGACCCACACGCGGTGGCAGCCATCTTCCATAACAATAAGGAGTATGACCTCATGAATCTATTCAAAAGTCATGATCTATTTTCTAAACTTTCACCCTTGTTACAGGAACACCTTGATGAGTTTGCCGTCAACAAACATGATTGTGGTAGGATGCACACTACCATTGAGATTCCAGGACCTAACTCTGTGAGGCAGAAGCAGTACCCATTCCCTGCTGAAGCCTTTTCCTCACTGAGGGAGACCATCCAGTCACTGCTACAACAAGAAGTGATTAGGGCTTGTGTCTCTACTGTCAATTCGCCCATTTGGTCTGTGAAAAAGCTGAATGGAGCTTAGAGACTCACAACTGACTACAGGAAACTTAATCAAGTTACCCCTAGCTGTGCGCCGCCTGTGGCATCAGCTCCTGATGTGCTCAGGCTGCTGACCCCTGACAAAAAGTGGTTCTCAGCTCTTGACATCTCTAATGGGTTTTGGTCACTCCCATTAGCTCAGGAAAGCCAATATAAATTTGCCTTTACCTATGATGGATACCAGTATTTGTGGACCTGTCTGCCCCAGGGCTTCCATAACAGCCCTTCCCTCTTCCATCTCCACATGATGGATGCCCCACAGGGGTTTTCCACACCCCAGTGCCTCCTGCAATACGTGGAGGACTTGCTTTTAACAACCGCCACAAAGGAAGGACATTTGGCCCTTCTAGACAAATTGCTGACTCTCCTCAGGAGAGCAGGCCTCAAGTGCAATCCCTCCAAAGCACAATTATATGGAAAAGAGGTCATTTTCCTTGACCTACATATCACAGACCAAGGGAGAAGCCCAGCTGTTAAGAAGATTCAGGGCTTGCAAGATCTTCCACTTCCTACAAGCGTGGCAACACTCAGACACTTTCTAGGAATGGTAAACTACTCCACGGACTTCATCCCTGACCTTGCCTTGAAGACTGCTCCCCTGTATGAACTGCTGAAAAAGGATGTTGCATGGACATGGGGCCCCACACACACTGAAGCTGTTACATAGCTTAAACAGGCCTTAGCCTCAGCCCCAGCACTGAAAAACCCTAACCCAAGATTAACTTTCCATTTGGAAACTGCCACCTTTGATGTGGCCATGTCTGTGGTGCTGGCACAAAAGTACAATGGGTATTACAGACCCATTGCCTATGCATCCTAGATGCTATCCCCTGTAGAAAGAACGTATAGTATCTGTGAAAGGACACTCTTGGAGACCTTTTGGGCTGTCAAGCACTATCTGTACATCATTTGGTATGCCCTTCTTATCTTGCATACCTGCCATATACCAACTAACTTTTTGCTCTCAGACAAAGTAAAAGATGGATCAGTCTCTAACACCAGGCTGACCCATTGGTCTTTACTTTTGCAGGACAGGGACATCAAGGTGCTGCCTGTTAAAATGTCCTTAGTCTTGGCCCATGGCCTACTCTACACAGGGACGCCCCATGACTGCGATGTCCAACCACCTGACCTACCTGACCCAGGACCATTTTTATCAGCTACACCTGAGGTCCTAGAAGATACTACCATGTTTCACATCTTTACAAATGGCTCTGCCTCCTCTGTGGATGGAGAGCAGGTAGCAAGGCTTGGAGTGCTTATTCTGGATCAAGAAGGTGATTTCAGATGCATCTCTAGAACGTGCACTGTTGTCTCCTCACAGTACTCTGAACTGGCCACTGTGGCCTATGCATTGAAAATCATACCCCATGGTGATAAGGATGCCATCATTTTTGCAGACTCCAATTGGGTTTGCTCATCACTCACTGAGTTCTTTCCATTTTGGCAAAAGAACAATTTTACATCATCTGAAGGCACCCCGTCAAATATCGGGAACTGTTTGTGTACATACACACCCTGACACAAATGTTTACTCATAAGCTGTACATTCACTAGGTAAGGGCTCACTGTAAATCTGACCCTTACCGTGAGTTCAATGATTGAGCAGACTCGCTTGACAAAGCAGGCGCTTGAGGTGGGGAGATGTGGACAATGACTCACCCACTAGGGGTAGCAGCTATTGTGGCATCTATCATAGCTGCCAGCAAGAAATTGATACCAAAACCTCCACTGGACTGCTCTGCTGCACAAAAAGCAGATCCCAAAATAAGAGATGTGTTCAAATTCCTAGACAAAGGAACTGAACAGCCACTGCCTGTTGACAGTCCATATAAGAGGCACTCGGACAATATACACTTGTCCAGTGATCAGAAGCTCATCTGGTATCACAAACAGGATACACGTGACAAATTGTGGGTTGCATCACAATCCCTGTGAACCGAATTTATTTATATGGTTCATGACACTCCCACTGGTGGACACCAGGGGACAGAAAACACCCTTCAGAGACTCAAAACAGTCATCTGGTGGCCTGCTATGGCCAAAGATGTGAAACACTATGAGGCATGGAATGTGATACAGATCTATTTCATTGGCCCTCTTACCAACTCCAGTAAAAACAACAAATATGCACTTGTCACAGATTTGTTCTCTAAGTGGGTAGAAGCATTTCCCATTAAGAATAACATGGCAAAGACAACTGCCAAGATCTTGGTAGATCAATTGTTCTCCAGGTGGGGTCTACTCTTAAAGGTGGACTCAGACCACTGATCTAACTTTACAGCTGAGCTGATGCAACAGACACTCTAACATCTTGGAGTTAATCAAAAATTTCACATCCCTTATCACCCTTAATCCTCAGGCCAGGTAGAAAGAGCTAACAGACGCATCAAACAGATGCTATGTAAATTCATCAATGATAATCCCTAGGATTGGGATTCCCTCTTGCCACTGCTACTGATGGCAATTAGGGGTACACCTGAGGCCACTACTCAGTATACACCTTATGAGGTTATGGCAGATAGAGCTATGAGATTACCTGAGCACCTACTGATTGATCTCCACACCCCTACTGCAGATAGAGTATCTGTAGACAAATATGTTGAAAAGCTTCATGATGACATCACGAAGACACACCAGTTCACTGCCAAGCAGATGAGCAAAGCTCAACAACAAGCTAAAGCTCATTTTTACAAGCATGTCAAAGAAGATGACTGGCAAGTTGGAGACCAAGTTATGCTTCTCCAATACAGACAACCCACACATTCATTTGCCAGTAAATGGGAAGATCCCTATGCCATTGTCAGCAAATTCAGCCCTGCTGTGTATCAGGTCAGAGTACAACAGCAGAAAAAGACTGCTGACAAGTGGTTCCATGCTAACCAATTTAAATTGTATGAAGGTGACTAAATTTACTTTTCCTAACCTCGTTGGGTGGAATAGTACTTGCACTTACCCAATCCTTTTTGTTTTCTTATAGGTATAGGCAAGATGGCTATCTTGCACCCCTTTCTCCTACTGTGGGACTACTGACTGTGACTACACCTCTACATAAAGCCCCACACACTCATAAGGAACGTTTGCAACACTTCCTTGGTAAACTTGAACATTTAGCCCCTATTGGTGTACAGATTAATGTTCCCAACAAAATGGTTAGTTACTCAAGGCTCAGATGCCTTTCTTGATGCTGTAGTGGTGGCCCCAGATAAATCTTCACTCTCCATACAATGGCAAACTGATGCTATGGGCTACACAATCCCTGTAGCTCACCTGTCCAAGGGTACATTCCATGGCTGGCCTAATACTGACATTTCTAAAAATGGTACTTTTTCCATCAGACAGACCACTCCTAGACATACTGGTCAGTACAATTTCACTGCTTTAATAGATCCTGCCTATTGTGATTGCCTCTCTCTAGAGGAGACACATGCTTTCTGTCTTCAAAACTACGCAGCTTCTGAAGCTCTTTATCTTTCCATAGTCCCACCAAGTCTGGAAGAATTGACTGCCTGCCCTCCTCAGGAGGATGACCCTCCTCATGGTTTGACTGCCACATCACTACCAGGAGCCCTGATTAATAATGTGCAATTCATGCATGTCCCAGTTATTTTCAATCTCACATATTGGAATATGGCTGAATTTGGTTTCTGCAACACAGCCAATGCATCCAAATTTTATAGTATGATGCTTACTGATATCATTGCTGCTTATCAGACATGCACAAATGATCCCATAGGTGGACCTCACACCACTGAACATGCTGGAGTCTTTAGATCTGCCCCATAAGACTATGTTAAACCCAAATCTTGTACACGCACCAAGTGGGATGACACTGACGAAGCTGGTGCAGCCAGATCTGTCTCTGGCATAACTGGAGCAGCCAGTACCATAACTGGCCTCTTTGGCTCGGGTATGTCCATTTGAAATAGAGTGGATATCGCTTCTATTAAGGTTCAGACCCTTAAATTTCAACAGACTATTAATAATGATGTAATGCCCCCTATTTTACAAGGTGTAAATTCTCTCAGTAATGAAGAACATTATACTGTGCACAATATGCAAGAGATCGCCCAAGAGTTCAATGATACCAAGCATAAACTTAATGATCTTATTTTTCAGAATAACCATGAGGTGGACAAGCAATATATTGGGCCTGAAATTTTATGTTCTGCTTATGGTTCCTATGTTATATCTACTGTTAACGCTCTCTTCAGGGATTTGGAATCAGATAAAATTCCAGATATAATACATGTTCTCAGATTGAGTAAATGGTATTGCTCAAATTGCAAAACCACCTGTTGCATATCTATGTGTTTAAAGAATACTCTAAACCTCTCTATGGCTACTGTTAGAAATATTGGTTATGTTTCTAGGTTTCTTAACCAAATACCTTGCTATTTTACTAAGTACTGTTCTATCAAGGATAATGTTTATCACATTTATTGTGTCTTTACCACGTCTTGATCCTGCTGCAGCTGTCTTTGACAAATTAGCCAGCATTTATTCCATTGGCCATCTTGAAAATGACATTTTCTTTGAAAGAACTGAATTACCCTCAATGCTTATTTACCATCAATTCCTCCAGGCTTGGGTGGCACCCCATACAAACTGCTGTGCAAAGAAAGGCTACTAATTCCTGTGCCAATGTGATGTTTTTGATATTGTAAAATCTGTCTGTGTATATGTTCCTGAACACCTTGACTGGGCACTGACATTGGTTGAAGAATTGCCGTCCAATCTTACTGATGTTGATCTAGATGATGACATCCCTCCTGCTGCATCTTCAGCACAAGACGCCTAAATGGCTCCATCCCGAAGCTACCTTGAAGAGGTGTGTCACTTCACTACATGGCTCACCAACCAGTTCTTTTCCTGCCCAGTATGTCTACATCGATGGCGGGTTCCTTCTGTAAGAGTTACATATACTTCTGATGGACAATATTGTTTTGTTAAAAATTATCCCAGCTTCTCATATGGTACTAAGACTTGTCCAATTACTAAACCTAACTTTTGTTTTACTCCACAGCAAAACACTGTTATTGGTCACACTGTGAACAAAACAATTATAGTTATCTCCACCTTATGGTCCTTGTACTGAGGAAAATATATAATTGAGGGAGTGACTCAAATATATCAGGAAACAGAATTTCTCTTATGTTGATTTGAGAACTTCTACCCAATATAGTGATGTACAACAGCTTTAATTTCAATCTTCTTTTATTTTCATTGTTTTTTTAAAAGATGTAGTTTGCAAACATTTCCATCATTTCATGTTTGCTGAAATGTGTGCATCCTAATGTAGCTCTCAAAATTGGTTAATGTTTCGGGACTAAGACATGTCCCTTCATTAGAACTTGAAAGCTGTAACATACAATAATAGGATATAATTAATCTTACGTCTTTAACAGTCCTCAAAGTTAATTAACTATAAATAATAATATTTTCAGTATTTGGACCATACCTCAAAAGATACCGTGCAATGCTCCATAAACATTTTTTTTTTGTTTATTTTTCATACTTTTATAGCCACTCGAAACTAAGAAAAAGTAAAATGCTTAATTAACTTCATTTTAAAGCAATCTCTGTATGGGGGGGGGGGGGACTTAGTAGGTAACTATTAAATGAACATCCAAAAATACCATTATATTATTGCCTCCTGAAAATTCACAAAAGCATAGAAGCACCACCTGGAAGACCCATAATTTCAAGTATAGGTTCCATAACAGAAACATTATCACAATATGTGGATTTTTGTATAAAAGATTTGGTTCCATCTATAACATCATATATAAAAGATACTAAACATTGTATACAAATACTGGAAAGGCCAAATGAAACTGAGGCAGAATTTAGTAAATTTATTTTGGTTACTTGTGATGTTAAAAATTTATATACCTATATACCACATGAGGAAGGCATGAAAGCACTGGAAAAAATACTAGATCACAGAGACAAAAACCAGCCGGATAAAAAGTTAATTTTAACATTGACAAATTTTGTCCTGAACAATAATTATTTAAAATTTGAAAATCAATGCTTCCTTCAGTTAAAAGGGACAGCCATGGGAGCTACCCTGGCACCATCATATGCCAATATCCTGATGGGGGAATTTGAGAATGAATACGTTTTCAATCAGAACAACATTTGTAGTCCCTCCCTTGTACTATATAAATGATATATCGACGATTTGCTCATTATTTGGAACAATACAAAAGATAAATTATATGAATTTCATCATTATATTATCTCCTGCACGGAATATCTAGAATTCACCATGGAATATAGTACAGAAAAAGTGTCATTTCTGGATCTGAAGATTTTGATTTAAAATAATAAAATAGTTACAGATTTGTATAGGAAACTGACAGCAAAAAATACAGTACTGCATGCAAACAGTTTTCATCCTCCAAGTTTAAAAAGAAGCATTCCATATGGACAAATGCTAAGAGTAAAAAGAAATAGTGGAAATGAAACCCTACGTGAAAGAAATATTGATCATTTATCTTTGAGGTTTGAACAAAGAGGCTACAGTCAGCAAATTTTACAGCAGGCAAGACAAAAAAAAATAGTCTAGAGTCACTCTCTTACAAGAAAAAAGCAGGAATACTAAAACCAATAAAATAAATATGAGTACAACTTACTCAGAAGACTTGAATTCCATTAAAAACATAATTCTGAGAAATTGGAATTTATTACAAACTACAGAACAAGGCAATATTATTTTCACAGCTAAATCATGAATTACAGCAAGAAAAACCAAACATATCAGAAATCATATTATTAAAACACAGCATTGGAAACCAGATCCACCACCAATTACATGGCTTAATAGAGATATAAAAGGCTGCTACAATTGTGGGAACTGTACTCACTGCAACGACTGTCTGAAGACAAAATATATAAAAAGCACCTGCCAAGAAAAAACATTTGAAATCAGGGACTTCATTACATGCAGCTCTGATCACATCATTTATTGCATCATTTGCCCTTGCTCAAAATATTACATTGGACAAACATCACGACTGTTGAAAACAAGAATTACTGAACATAAGAGCTGAATAAGATGCAAAGATGAAAAATCCACAGTAGCACATACTGCTACCTACAGGTAAGAAACTGTGGAAGTATTCTCCCAGTGATCATACTGTTTGTTTGTAAGCCTGCTTTATATACCAGAAATAAATCACTTTTTGTGCTGAACACCACTTGTCTGTCATTTCTTCACTTTAGTGCAGTTCCAACAAGAACCTGAGAAGGTGATGGTTTTACCATCCCATTACATGAATCACTGACTACATGAAAAATGTTGATGAGTATAAGGCCTCCTGGCAGTGCCACTCATCTAAACCTAAGCATACTGCCCCACAGAGATCCCATCTCAGGGGCGGTAGGAGCAGAAGTTTTTTCCCCAGGCTTTACAGTCCTTATCCCTAATCTGACTTAGGTCAGTACAGGGGGTCTTTCAGAGGCATGGGGCAGAAGGGGCCAAAGAAGAGCCACCTCTACCCAGCTGACTGCCTCGCGGTCTAAGTCCTGAAGTGAGTGTCCAGGTTGCCTCCTCACCTCCGGTGGGAGACAGACTCTCCCACTATCTTCAGAACTGGTCCCGCATTATGTCAGACAAGTGGGTGCTGGAAATAGTGGAAAAGGGTCTGCCATTACAGTTTAAGCAGATGCCAGACCTCAAGTGTACCCAGGTGTCAATACCTCTGTCCCCAACACAGGTTCCACTGTTGGAATTGGACGTACAAAACCTTCTGGCTCTACAAGCAGTGGAGAGGGTCCGGGCCCACGAGAGGGGAAAGGGCCTCTATTCCAGGTACTTTCTGACAAAAAAGAAAACTGGGGAGTGGTGGGATATCTTAGATCTCAGATATTTAAACAAACATCTGAAAAAAAAAAAAATTCAAACTGGTCATACAATTCTTACAGCTCGGAGACTGGCTATCCTCCCTGGACTTAAAGGATGCTTACTTCCACATACCCATAAGGAGATCTCACAGGAAGTTTCTCAGATTCAGACTTCTTTTGGGCCACTATCAGTTCACCGCAATGCCATTCGGCCTGTCCTCGGCCCCAAGAGTCTTTACCAAGTGCCTCACAGTGGTAGCAGCACACCTCAGGAGACTGGATGTTGCTCTCTGTCCCTAGCTGGATGACTGACTCATAGTAGCAAAGTTTCCTTGCCAGGTCAAGGAGTCTCTTTCCCTTACAGAATGCACTCTGGAGTCCCTGGGTTTCCTGGTAAATCTAAAGAAATCTCACCCAGAACCCACCCAGCTGCTCACCTTCACAGGGGCCCAGCTGCACACTCAGAAAAGACATGCTTTCCTCCCACAGGAAAGAATTCAGAGTTTCTTTTCAGTGGCAGATTCTTTCACCCAGGGACAGCCAAGACCAGCCAGACATTTTCTCAAACTCCTTGGACACATGGCTTCAATGACTGCAGTGGTCTCAGGAGTTAGGCTTACAGGAGTTGCATCCTATACCTATCTCAGAGCTCGCCAGTCTCAGAGGAGCAACTTTTCAAAGCTGATACCTGTGATGGAGCAGTTCCTCCAAAACCTGCTGTGGTGGATGAACCTTGCAAATTTACAGGCAGGGATACCCTTCCAAGCTCCACTACCCACAAAGGTGATCATCACAGATGCCTCCCTCTTGCGGTGGACAGCACATCTGGAAAGTGCCTCAGTAAGTGGCACCTGGACTCTCAAAGAGTCACAGTTGCACATAAATCTCTTGGAACTCAGAGCAATCTTTCTAGCTCTTAAAGCTTTCTCTCCCAGCATAAAAGGGCAGGCAATTCAAATTTGAACAGACAACACCACTGGAATGTTTTACAGAAACAAGCAAGGTGGTACCAGATCAGGAATACTCTGTTCAGAAACTCTGGTCTCTAGCCTTCTTCCTGGGAGTCAGCCTCTCAGCTATTCACCTCCCAAGCAAACACAATACCCTGGCAGATGCTCTGAGTTGCATCAGTCAAGGTCAGAGCGAATGGACCCTGAACAAACAAGTACTAGCCAGTATTCAGGCTGTGGGGCACACCAGAAGTGGATCTGTTTGCCTCGCCCCTCAATTTTCAGCTTCCTCAGTGCTGTTGCAGGCCCCTAGTCCTGGGAACGCTTCCCCTGGATGCCCTTATCCTGGACTGGTCAGGGAGGTTCCTTTACTCATTCCCTACCTTCCCCTGATACTCAGGGTTTTGATGAAACTCAGATAACAGCCTGCATCAATGATCCTGGTGGCTCCAGATTGGCCCAGACAAGCCTGGTACCCTCTCCTTCTCTCAGTGTCCTGCAGCAGGCCCATTCACCTGCCTCTAACTCACTCCCTGCTGACCCTTCCTCAGAAAGGAGTGCAGTATCCAGACATACACTCTCCTCACCTCAAGGCCTGGTTCTTGAGGAGTTAGAGTTTCCATCCTTGCAGTACTCTAAACAGGTCCTTAAGATACTGAGAATGACCAAAAACCAAACACTTAGAAGACTTATGCAGCCAAATGGAAATGGTTTTCCCTCTGGTGCAAGAGCAAAAAGGTTAAATCCCTTTCAGCTTCAGACCCTCAACTGCTAAATTACATGGTACACTTACAGGCGTCAGGCTTGAAACCATCTTCCCTCAAACTACACTTGGCGGCAATTTTGGCCTACCTTTAGATGGGAAATTAAAACTAAATTTTTTCCCTCACCATATTTAAACAGTTTTTCAAAGGCCTCTTGCACCTCCAGCCTCCAGTCAGGTGTTCCTACTTGGAGCCTGAACCTTTGCATAGACAGGCCCATGAAACCACCCTTTGAGCCTATGTCCATTGCTCATATCAAGTTTGTAATTTGGAAGACAGTCTCCTTGGTAGCCATTACCTCTGCCAGGAGGATTTCAGAGCTATAGGCCCTATGCACTGAGCCAAATTACATAATCCCTCACAATGATAAAGTTGAGCTCAGGACAAATAGAAAATTTCTGCCAAAGGTGGTTTTAGAGTTCTACTTAAACCAGTCCATTACTCTACCTGTCTTCTTTACTGAGAAATCCACTCCTGGTGAGAAAATGCTCCACAGCTTGGATGTCAAAAGAGCCATCCTTTACTACCTAGAGCATACTAGACAGTCCAGAGGCTCTTCCACTCAGATGTTCCTCACCTATGGGGATGTAGGCAGGGGAAGAACAGCCACCAAGATAACTATTTCCCATTGGTTGGTCTCTTGTATTAGATTCTGCTGTGAAAAAGCTGGTCACCAACCTCCAGTGGGGCTCAGGGCCCACTCCACCAGGGCACTGCAGCCTCACTTGCAGCAGCAAGAGACATTCCCCTCCTGGATGTCTGCAAAGCAGCTACCTGGAAATCTGTGCACACCGTTGTGAAACACTGTAGTTTGGATGTGCAGACCAGATCTGGTGCCAGATTTGGCATGGCGGGTCTGCAGAGCCTCTTTCCTAAGTAGGTTCTCTACCCACCTCCCTCTTGGAACTGCTTGGGAGTCTGCTAAAGTTACTGATGCTAAAGGACTCCTGGGGTAAGAAGAAAAAAATACTCACTGCAGTAATCTTCTTTCTTCTTTCCAAGAGGTCCTTCAGCATCAGTAAGCTCCCACCCTTCCTCCCCGGTTCACCTGTCAGGAGAAGACCTCTGTTATCACATCTCTTATCAAATTTGGAGTTCTTTATTGATGAGTTTCCAGCTCATGTTGTTGTTTCTATTTCCACTTTTGTGGACATTTGCATATATTTTGAATCCTGTTGATTCAGTTTTGGGGCATATGCCCTCGTTTTCCTTTGAAAAAATTCTGAAGCCTTCAGGCTACTGTCACTCAGCTCACTGTCCATCCTGTTTTTTGATTGGCTATTGCACAAAGCTCATTTAAATAAAATGTTCTTAAAGGAATACCTCCAGGGCAGTTGCACCTAGCCAGCTACAGTAGTAGCCATAGACATTGCCAGCTATTTCCAGGTATTTTGCGAAATTTCTAAAGAGTTTCTCTCTGATGCCCCTACTGTAGAAATGGAGAAAGCATTAGATATATCTGGAAATATCACAGAAATGTTGGGAAATAGCTGGCAGTGTCTGTGGTTGCTACTGTATCTGCTAAAGTTACTGATGGAAAAGGACCCATTGGAAGAAAGAAGATTACTGCAGTGAGTAATTTTTTCTTCAGTGTGATCTTCTTTATGATATCATTCAAGGGGATACTCTTATCATCATCATCAGACAGCCCAGACTGGAGCAGCTTCTTGCAGTAATTTCTTTTCAGAATTTCCAGTATCCCCTGGTCACAAGGATGAAGCTTAGATGTATTGTTTGGGGTCAGAAAGATGCATTGGACTGACACACCTTTTGTTTTGACTGGTGGGATTTTGGGGTGGGCTGCGGAATTGTCTAGCAGGAGGATAGCTTTCAGTGGGTGCCTTTGTGAGCATAAGTGCTGTTTTGCTGGTGGAACAAATTGATCATAAATCACTACTTTAAAATCAGAGAGTCCATCCAGCAGTTGCTTTGAGCAGCATATTGTGCAGGGAAGCTGGACATGTTAATGTGTTTGAAGCAGCATGGTTCACAGGATTTTTGTATTAGTAAATGCTGCAGTTTATGTCTACTTGTTGCATTTGAACACCCGAGGATTGTGACCCACTCTTTTTTTAAAAAAAACAGGAGCATCACGCTCTACACCGTGGGCCAGTGTCTTATCTGGCAAACATCTCCAAAACAGTCCAATCTCAGTTTCAGCCTTGACAGATGCTGCGACATTTCCTTAATCTGTCAAGCCATCCATAGCTTGTGTTAAAAGAAGTTTTATTGCCATGCTTTTCATGAAATTGAAGGGCTTTCTCTTTTAACAGCTTCTCCAATATTGGTGTTCCATTCTATCTCTGTCCTGGTAGAACCAAACATAAATTGCTGGATCCGGTTGTCATCAGCACGTGCCCTCATAGTGTTTTCAAGCTTCACTACCAGAGGCTGACTCCACTGTGCAGGCAAAATCCTATTACTTTTCCTTAGCCACTCAAATGTCAAATATAATGGCATTCTCCACTCCATATTCAACAGCCAAAGAGATTGCTTTTCTCCTCATTCTCCTAACGCTCCACTATTCAGAACTTCTGAGCAATGCTGAGTATGGTATAATTGCATTTGGACATCTCTAAAAGAGAGGTATACAGACACAGATACTGTATTGTAGTAGATCAGGAGTGTAACTGAACTGCATGGCCTTTAAAATCTACAGTCAGACCCTATTAATCAGCTGTGAACAACCTGCAATCAGCACCTATTCAATTGATAACACAGTAATTAGAGGCTGGACTACTAATCTCTGTCAGACAGTCAGATGTGAGTGACGGGGGACATGAGCCAAGTCTGTTAGAGATTTCCAGATTATAAAGGGGTTCAGATAAATGAGATTCTACTGTATCTAAGCTCACTTTGGGAAAACAAGAAGCCTTAAATGAGTAAACAGGGAAAAGAAATTACTTTATAATAAACAGTGGGGATACATTTGCCAGATAAATGGTATTATACTTGCTAATTACATATATCAAGTACTATCAAAATCAGAAAAATAACGTGGGTTAAATATGACCCTGAATAAAGATGTCATACAGTAGGTTTAATATGTCACAAAGATAACATTGGTTAAATATGTCACAAACCAAGATAACATAGCTTTGGTACATCACAAACAAAGATAACAAGGGTTAAATATGTCACAAATAAAGATAACGTAGGTTTAATACATCAGGAATAAAGATAACATTGGTTAAATATGTCACAAACAAAATAACATAACTTAGATACAGTAGGTAATCAAAATAGAATAATAAATAAGTTAGTGTGGATTACAAGGTAATAATCCCATCGAGAGGCTCTGGGGACATATGGAACCTTGAGAGTGAAGTTCAAGAGGTTCTCATGTCCCCAGAACCTCGAGATGGGATTACTGACTTGTGATCCGCACTAACCTATTTTATTTTTTTTTACTATATGGATCCGAGGTGAATTGACTCACCCATATTTTGTGGGTCAAGTTGGTGGGTCCGTGTGTGTGTCAGCGGGGTTCCTGTGATGATCGCTGTTAAGGATGCAGTGGAGGTTTGGGCTCTTTTAAGCACCCCCCTTTTTTTAAGTGCTGTCCCTTGGTGGCAGTATTCGTCACCACACAGTAGTGAAAAGAGGAGCTGGGGGAGAGCGAGGCAGATTGGCAAGCCCTGCATAAGCATACCTGAGAATGGCACAGAGTAGGGAGCAAAGATAAAATGCAGGTTGTAGCGCCAAAGATTTCTCTTGCTAATCAAGAGACTGAGCCGCCATGTTTTTGGAGTTGTTCTGCCTGCCCACACAGGAAAAGCAGCCAATCAGAAGACACGCTTTCAAAGATGTGGGTAGGCAAACTTGCGCTTGTCCTGTTTACTTTCAGTGATAATACTATCGTTCAGGTCCCGAACAATAGTATTACGGCACCTGAATGATAGTACTATCACTTGTCAACAGGGATATTATCATTCCAGGAGCGATAGTATCACCGGGGAAATTTTTGTATGCTTTACAACACTTATTTTGAGAATCCATATATTAATGCTGGATTAATGGCAGAGAACAATGGAGTAATCTGATTTATTATTTATACTGCAATATAGGACTACACTTCACTATAAGTAACTAGTCCCAGTAAAACAGCTGGAACACAGAATCTGATGGCTCAATGATTCATTTTTAGGCATTCTATTTAAAATTTTACATAGTTTGAAGTCACCATTTTTTTGGCCCACTAACATTTTTACTAATCACTTTCTTTTATTTGTTTATGTTGAACTGAGGTGGCCAACAACAAAGACCAGAATGTAGGCATGATCGAGCAAGTGAGTGAAACAGTTCTCCCTTGCTCACCGAGAGTTGCTGAAAAGTGACTCACTCAGTCACATATTTACCTACAAGTCCCACTTTGGTCACTCAAAACATACTCTAGCACTCCACATGTTCAAGAGGCACTCCAGTGGTACTTTTTTGAATTACACTACCACAAATGGTAGCATGGTACTGGACAATCACTCAGTCATGGTCTTTTTTTTGTTTATATAATAATCACAACTCACGCTAAATCCATATATCCTTTTCTGCTCCAGCATACCTGTTCTCCCATAATGCAGAGTTCCCGATCACATGCCCACCTGCTCCCACACACAGGGCGCCATGACTTTCTTCCTTCTTGATATTGCAGTTGGAAGCATGCTGCTGGGTAGCACGTCACAGATCCTCATTCTTTACCTCGATCTTGCTTGTTCAGCACTCACTTCCTATAGAGCAGCAAGCTAATTGCGGTACCAAAATGAAAGGTTTATGTGATATGTGCAGGGGAGAAGGTGTAGGTGCGAGTGAGAGAGTTAAAGGAGCAGCTTTATAAAACATAAAAAAAGCCATCATCAGGCAGTGCCACTAGTGGCACCTATTGGCACAGGAACTACTACCTTTTTTGTACACATTTCATTATTAAATTTCTTTGTTTTGGGCTCGGTGGTGCTGAGGGTTGAGGTGCTGGAAACCACACCTCACTCCACACTGGCGACCTGGGCTCGGGGCGCTGAGGGTTGGCCGGGGGGAGCATGGGTGAGGAGCTGTCATCCTCAAGAGGGTTCTGAATGGCTCCTCAGAGACTGGCTGCCTCCTGGTGGAGGCTGGGTGGCAGTGTTAGGCACGAGGAGCCCTAGCGCTAGGCTGGGGGAGGGCAGAAGAGGCTGTAGACCAGAACTGTGGTGCACGTGTGTGCCTCCACATGCATGCGCTACCAATTCTGGGGCCTCAGGACAATGGGGTGAAAATCAGAGAAAAGTGGGATCACGGCAGGATGACACCTCCAGGTCGGCTGTGGGGATCCGCCAGGATGCAAAAGTGCTATTAGATCCCGACGACTCCTGGAGTCCAGCGAAGCCGGCCGATACAAGCAGTGGTCTGCCAAGGAGGATAAATACAATGTACAAAAAAAATGTATTTTATTTGTTAAACTGTTTCCCTAATTTTTATAAATTTTCCAACGTACTCATTTTATAAGTGCAATAAGACACTCCAAGTAAGTGCGTTGTACTGTGATAACCACACTCCCGGGGCAGTCGGCACTCAGCCTGTGGCCTTGTGCCTAACTATGCCTGTGGGAATGCAGTTACCACAGTACAGTGCACTCCCCATCATGTCTTATTGCTTACTTAAAACAGTGGAAAAGCAGTTGAAACAAATGTTGATGACATCACAGTGGAGCTATGCAGCATTGTAACCAAAGTAGTTACTTAGAGTTACTTAGAAAGAGTACAAGATAATAGAAGATGAGATTTGACACTGTCTCTGTATTAGATAAAATATTCATTTAAATGCACCCCTCCATGTATGCACCCAATCTATGTTTAAATATTTGTACTTGCAATGATTTGCTCTGGCAAGAGGTTCCATACACATAGTGAAATGAGCAATGATACACAACAGGATGTGAGCTATGTTCCAGTAAATCATGATGAGATGGATGTTGGAGTCATAAGGTGAAATCAGGTATCTTTAATTACCCATCAAGATTATTTTCAGAGCACAACCCACAGACCCTGGAGTGTGTGGGTTACACTTATAAAATGGATATTGCTATTTACAAACAAAATGTATGGAAATGTACAAAACAAAACACAGAAACAGAAAGACACTAGTGTCTACTGTTTGAAACACTAAACATTAAAAATGGTGACATCGTTCTTAACCGCTGAGGGCTGTTTATTTCTAAACATCCCAGGTACTCTTATAACCAGGTACAAAAACAAAACAAGCATTTGACAATGCCAAATGTTTCCTTGCATGGTGTACGTGTTAGGGGTGTATGTTAAGTGACCTGCTTAGAGTCACACTGTATGCAAGTGGAGGTTGTGGTAACAAAACCCAGATCTGCTGAATGTACCAAGCTCATTCATAGCTCCTTACTCTAACCACTAGGCTAACATACACCCCTAACATATACACCATGCTAGGAAACATTCGGCCTTGACAAATGCTTGAAAATGTGTTGATGTATTAAAAGTGTTTGGAGGGAATGGTTACTGGGAGTGAGTAGCGGGTGGGCAGGCAGATCACTTTATAATTAGAGACCAAACATGAGAAAAAAAACCATGTCTGAGTCTTTTCTGTATTTATAAGCAGTAAAACTGTCTGAACGAAAGTCGGAGTGAGTGGTGGGTCTGTGGCAGGGGGGCCGGGCTGTGCCATGCCACTGGAAACTGACATGATGTAAAACAGGCAGAAATGGAAAAATATATATATATATATATATTAACTCAAACTCATTTGAAGGAGTTTGGTGTGTTTAGCTTCATACTACTTCACTTTACTAATATGCTATTGAGTCTTCCTGACATCTGGGGTCTTGGTAAGGGCTAAAGACAAGTTGTTTCTTGAGCCTACACAAGGAAACATAAAAATGTGGAACATCCCCTCCAAGACATCAGGCATGCAGTGTAGAGTGCAGCTTCCGATAAAAATATACATAAAGGATAAAGTTGTAGTGGCTTGGCAAACTACTGGTTAACGGCATGCCTAGAACATCCTAGGCTTCTTCCGTGGTTATGCTATGGAACTGCATTATGTAAGAACACAGCATTTATTCATACTCCTATTATACTGTTTTGTGTACCAGGAATTCTTAGCATTTCCATATGGTTTATTGCAGAATGCAACATATAGGATTGCATTTAGTTTATTCCACTACTTTGCATTGAACAATAATAATATTTTTGCTAGACAACCCTTACATAGCAAGTATCTTCTCACTGCCCTGCGCTGCTGGACTCCCCTGACTTGATTTGAGATTGCTTTTGCCTATGTCTTTCATTGCCATCTTCATCAGCCTAGCTTTCTGTTGTCATGGAGACCACTGGGGTTCCGGGGTGGCAACTAAAATCTAATTGGAACTCGGTGGGTAGTGCCCAGAAAGGCGTGTGGCTGGATGTAATAGTCATGGGCAGAGGCTGGGTATGTGTGTGTGGAAACCACAGAATACTACATGTAACAGGGAAGCTTGCGGGATCTTGACAGTAGTTTCAGGTGTGTTTTAATCGCTCGTTTCATGTATCTAACTGCCTGGGGTTCGTGGACTGACCCCACTTAATGCCAGTTCAGTAAAATTGTCTGATCCGAATATAATTCATGCAAAATCTTCAGTGGATGCCTGTTGTGATTTCCAGTTGCTAGATCTAGGCAAGGCAGTTTTATTTCAAGTACTTCCAAGGTTGGTGGAAAGGTTCGGTCCCAATAAAAATAACCTGTGACCCTTCAAATGGGATGCAACAGCTTTGGTTGGGGGGGGGAGGTAGCTGCCGGCTGGCTTTATGTAAATGAAAAGACTGAAGCACTCTCCCATTGGAGTGCTTCAGTCCTTTCAAGTACACAAAGTTTCCGCTCATCAGCGTGTGACCAGTGTCATAATCGACTTGCCTGGTCATTGGTCTGCACTGCCAAGCCCACTGCAGCTAAAACTGCAATTGGCTTGGCAGTGACACACCTCTGAAGTGCTGTTAACCCTGACAAGATGTTTCTTCCGGCTATGCAAGGAAACACAAAGGCACACACCGAGAAAAGATCACACAAACTGATAATCACACATGAGTAAAAAGCAGACTTATTCCAGCACACAGCACAGACACGATACCTGTGGTCACCAATGTTTCACACTGATCCTACAGCACTTTTTCAAGGTATAGTACATCATCCAGTGATCAGCATTTAAACAACAGCATTAATTAAAATGATTAACACAATCAGTAAGACTTTTCTGACTCTACATCAGCTGTTTGCCATTTGTGTGTATTTCACTTTGATGTTGACTGCTTTATTATGAGGCTATTCCAATTCCTGCATTGATCTATGTGCTAGTTCAACTGTATATACTCTCACTCACTGCAGTCTTCCTAGGTCTTGCTGTTAATGTCAAGCTCAGGTTATTTTTTTTTGTTTTTATCATCGAATGGTTTTTCTTCCTTCGGCCAGAGCTGCCCCCCCAGTGACCTCGGGCACCGGCACCCCCAGACCAGATCTGTCATGCGGAGTCATATGCCCACTCACACAGGCCGGCCAATGACAGGACCCCCCCCCGTAAGGACCTGGGGCACAGACACCCAGTGGCTACGTCTTCACGGGTCCAGGGGTGCAGGGCAGGGCCAATGGCCGAAGCGGTTGCCCTGCCATTTTCCTCCAGGATTTAGATTCAGAGGAGCTGGATATGAAATGGCATCAGCGCACATACGTGCAGATGCCCATCGCGCTCCACCCCCTTGTCTTGCCTGTAGCTTGCAGTGCACCCAGCTTCTGCCAGGTGCTGCTGCAGTGCTGTGTGGTGCAATGCCCTCACCCACCCCAGAGGAAAGAGAGCAGTCATGGGACGCTCAATCCTTCCTCTCCCTTGCCAGCCCCTGGTGGTCTGAGTCCATTCCTGAACCCAGGTCACTGGCGTGGTGCGAGGTGTGGCATCCAACACCTCAACCCTCAGTGCCACTAGGCCGGCTTAAGCTGAGGTAATTTCATTTCATCCAACTGCTCTACTACAGGTATTTTGTTCACTTACATTGTATGTGATGTTTCAGTGAAAAACTGTTTTGCCTATTCCTGCATTTTACTGTTGTTTGGTATATAGTTTCTCTATGCTGATCTATCTGCCCTTCTGCCTCCCTAATTGCTATCCACTCCGAGCCTGCTATACAGCTTATACTAGTTACCCTTTCCAATCATTGTTCTCATTAATTGTCCTTTGGTTCTACTGCCTCCTTTATTTATTCATTATGCTGTTAACATCTATTGTTTTTCTTACCCCTTACCTGCCTTTCTTCTCCCCTCTACAACCTGCTATAATTTCCTTTTGATGTTTGCTTTGAGTGTTGAGTTATTTATACTTGATGACTTTAACTTAAATTGGATCACCTCTAATGCCTATAAATTTTCTTAAAATGTTAACTCACTGCAGTTGACCCAATTAATTTCTGAGCCCAACCATTAAAATTTTAGATCCTTAAACCACTCTCAGATTGACTGGGTCCTCGCTTCTCATCCCCACTGTGTAGTTGATGCAGTTATACTTCCTGATGCACTCAGCAATCATCATATGGTTTACTGCATGTGAAAACTACACCGCCCTAAAGCTCCACCTAAATTCATTTACCTCAGGTCTTTTAAGTCACTTGACTTGACCTCTCTCCTTTCTGATCTTAGGTCAATTGATTGGTTTCCCATCTCTATTGCCCTACATTATTTTCAGTCTAAATTCTTGGCTGTATGGCACAGTCATGCTCTCCTGGGCAGAACAAGAGTGTGGGGCTCTCACCTTCCCTGGATAACAGCTGAGGTACCTGTACTTACTTGTCTCTGCTTCAGAGACCATGTCTGGTGTACTTTTAAACTCACTGGCTCCCAGTCTTCATTGGCCCATGACAGATGTCTCCATAATGCCTGTACTAAAGTTGTCAGACTTGCAAAGTCTGAGCATTTTGGTTCTATGCTCCATAACAACTTAACCCTTAGACTGCTGATGGAATTAGAACGTATAGGGATTTTGGATTGATATATCAGTCCACAGCCATGCAAGGGTTAAATAACCCCCTCCAATTTTTGGAAGGTTATCCATTCCCTCTTATCCCTTCAGACCCAGTTTCCTCCCTCCCACTTTAAAGGACAAGTAAACAAGCTTTTTACACATTTTTTTAAATGACTCCATAGGCTTATAAAGGAGAGGCAGTTGTTTACATTTATACTGAAACTGCATTTATTAAAGCAGGAGAAATGCTGTTTCATAGCATTTGAAAAATTTAAATACAGCATCTCCTGATTCAAAAATCCTGCTCTGAGAATCCTAAAATAACTGCCTAAATGATGTCAATGAAATGGGAGATGCCAGCTGTGTAGATATATTCTAGCTCCACTAACTGTAGTTAAATGTGAATAACTTTAAAATGAAAAATTATAGCATGGTACTTTGAGCATGAAAGTTGTTCAGCACAAAAATATCGACACAAGAAGTGTTTCATTTATAGATACCTTTTAGTTTTTTTTCTAATTAGCAAAAGAAGCAGCAGAAATTTTTTTTGTTGTTTTGGCAACAAACAGGTGTAAATAACTTTCAAACAAAAATGATAGCATAATACTGTGAGCATAAAAGTTGTTCAGCACAAAAATATATACAAAATGAGTGGTGTTTCATTTATAGGTACCTTTTAGTTTTTTTATAATTAGCAAAATCTGCAGAAAATTCCATTTTCTTTTTTCACTTTTTGCAACAAACAAATGCAAATAGCTTTAAAATGAAATATTTATTTATTTTATTTTATTTATTTAGCTCTTGTTAATCGGGTAAGTGCACTAGCCATAAAATTACTATTTTCAGGCAGGCATAAATATGACAGCATGGTACTTAGAGCACAAAAGTTGTTCAGCACAAAAATATCTGCCACATGAGTGATGTTTCATTTATAGATACTTTTTAAATTTTTTTATAATCAGCAAAAAATCACAGGAAATTCAATTAGTTTTTCACTTTTTTGGAGGTATGTCATAAATGGAATATGCTACCTCCCTACTGGAAATATTGTTCAAAATCTGGCCCATTAAGCTTACAACAGTTTTGCCCCCCAACCCCATTCAAAAGGCAGGAGGTGGGAGCTATTTGAAAAGCAAATTGTAGTTTGGTTACTTGGAAAAGGCACAAGAACAAAAAATATCAACAGTATTTCCAGTAGGAAGGTAGCATATTCCATTTATGCTATACCTCAAAAAAAGAGGGGGGGGGGACAGATTTTCCTGCCATTTTTTGCTGAATATAAAAAATCTAAAATGTATCTATAAATGAAACACCACTCATTTGGCAGATATTTTTGTGCTGCACAACTATTATGCTCAAAGTGCCATGCTATCATGTTTTGTTTTAAAACTATTTGCATTTGTTTGCAGCAAAAAGTGAAAAAGAAAACTGATTTTTCTGCTATTTTTTACTAATTATAAAATAACTAAAAGGTTTCTATAAATGAAACACTGCTCATTTTGTAGATATTTTTGTGATGAACAACTTTTTTGCTCACAGTGCCATGCTATCATTTTTTTGTTTTCAAGTTATTTGCATTTGTTTGTTGAAAAAGTGAAAAAGAAATCTGAATTTTCTGCTGCTTTTTTTTTTGCTAATTAAAATAAAAAAACTAGCCATCACAGAAACATGGGCCACCCAATACAATGACTGGGACCTGTCTGTACCAGGGTACAGGTTATTTCGTAGGGACAGGGTGATTGGGAAAGGAGGGGGTGTGGCACTATATGTGAAGGAAGGACTGAAGTGTGTAAGGGAGGAAGGGGAGGAGGGTAGTACGGAGTCACTTTGGATGCAAATCCAGGATTCCAAGAATATGATTCTTATAATGGGAGAAGTGTACAGGCCGCCATCTCAGACGGAGGAGTTAGATGGGGAACTAGCAGGACAGATCAAGAGGACCTGCGAGAAGGGTAGTGTGGTGATTGTGGGGGACTTCAACATGCCAGGAGTGGACTGGAGTATCCCAACAACCAGGAACAGAAGGGAGCAGGTACTGCTGGATGCCTTCCAGGATAGCTTCCTGCTGCAAATGGTCAGTGAACCAACCAGGTTAGGGAATACCCTTGACCTTGTGCTGGCAAATGGGGACTTTGTGAGAGAACTTACAGTGGAGGAACCGCTGTCAGGGAGAGACCACCACTCAGTATGGCTCACATTGGATATGGGCAAGGAAGGAGTAGAATCTGGCACAAGAGTGCTGGACTTCAGGAAGGCCGACTTTGGGAGTATGGGGGAAGTGGTAAAAGGGTACCTGGCCAGAATTCAATCTAGTATGGACACTAGCCAGAGGTGGGAGCTCATAAAGCTGGGGATAGTGGAGGCAACCAAAACCTGCTGCAAGGCCCAGAGCAAGAAGGCTAGGGCTAAGAAACTGAGCTGGTTGAGCAAGGAGGTCATGGAAAGGTAAGAAGGAAAAGAGCTGCCTTTAGGAAGTACAAGAAAACAGGGAGAGGGGAGGACAGGGAGGAGTACTTGACAGAATCGAAGGAGGTGACAAGAGCAGTAAGGGGAGCCAAGGCATCTACGGAACTCAGGCTGGCACAAGACATTAAGAAGGTGGAGAAGGACTTCTTTAGGTACATCAGGGAGAAAAGGAGCTGTAAGGACCACATAGTAAGGATTAGGAAGGAGGGGGGGTTGGGTGGAAGCAGGGTGCGATAAGGCAGAAGCACTAAATGAGTACTTCTGCTCAGTATTTACTAAAGAGAAGATGGGGTGAGACCAAGGGGGGAGAAATAGCAGAAATAGGTGGGAGGGGGTGACAGATGGGGAAATCATGGAGGGCAGAGTTCGGGAGGGTTTGAAGGCACTGAGGGTGTATAAGGTGCCAGGCCCAGATGGCATCCACCCCAGAGTACTGAAGGAGCAGGCAGGGGTCCTTGCAGGACCTTGGCAGACCTATTTAATGTCTCACTAAACAAAAAATTCAGACTGGAGAATGGCTCATGTGGGCCCCTCCCACAAGAGTGGCCCCAAGGATGAACCGGGAAGCTACAGACCAGTGAGCCTCACATCCATCATGGGTAAGCTAATGGAGACTATCCTGAAGGAGAGGCTGGTGCCCTCCTAGAGGCCAGAGGACTACAGGACAGCAGACAGCATGGCTTCATATGGGGCAGATCCTGACAAACCAACCTGGTGGAGTTCTATGACTGGGTAACTAGGCAACTGGACAGGGGCCATGCAGTGGATGTCCTGTATCTGGACTTCAGTAAGGCATTTGACTCGGTGCCGCATGTAAGGCTGGGAAGTAAGTTAGTAGGCACAGGGGCAGGTGCAAAGCTGGTGAAATGGGTAGGGAACTGGCTTCAGGGAAGGCAACAGAGGGTGGTGGTGGTGGGTGGAGAGCTCTCACACCCAAGGATAATGACGAGCAGTGTTCCACAGGGCTTGGTGTTGGGACCAGTGTTGTTTGGGATATTCATTGCAGACATATCATTGGACATCAAGAGCAAGATCAGTATGTTTGCTGATGATACCCAGGTAGGAACAGTGGTGGATGACCTAGGGGGATGACAGGGGTTGCAGGATGATCTGGCAAAGCTTGAAACCTGGTCAGACACCTGGCAACCGGGGTTTAATGCCAAAAAGTGCAAGGTGCTGCATTTTGGGATGAAGAACCCAAGGAGGAGTTACCAGCTGGGGGGAGTGCAGCTAGCCCAGACAGAGGAGGAGAAGGATCTGGGTGTGCTCATTACAGGGTCAATGAACAACTCGGCACAATGTAGGAAGGCAGCTGCAAAGGCCAACAAAATGCTGGGTTGTATTGCAAGGGGTATATCCTCGAGGGAGGAGGTGATTCTGCCACTGTATAGGTCATTAGTTAGACCGCACCTGGAGTACTGCATGCAGTACTGGCACCCGTATCTGAAGAGGGACATTAAGTTACTGGAAGGTGCAGTGCAGGGCGACAAAGATGATCAAGGGGCTGGGGGACTTATCATACGAGAGGAGGCTGAGGGAGTTGAACATGTACTCACTGGAGGAGAGGAGGGATGGGGGGGACATGATTGAAACCTTTAAGTACATGAAAGGAATAAACAAGACAGGTACAGAGGGGCTGTTCAAAGTAAGAAAGGAGAGGGACACCAGGGGCCATGATATGAGACTGGAGGAAGGAAGATTCAGGAGGGAGATGAGGAGACACTTTTTTACAGAGAGGGTGGTGGCTGGGTGGAATGCGTTACCTGCAGAAGTGGTATCCAGTGGAACAGTGCACTGCTTTAAAAGGAGATGGGACAGGACAAGGGGGAGGGTCAATGAAGGGGAAGGGTGGAAGGGAGGGGCAGCTGCAGAATAGGGGGTGCTAGCTGCACATTCGAGCAGACTTGATAGACCTCTCTTTATCTGCTGGCAAATTTCATACGTTCATGTATATATGTATATATATTAGAGGCAAAAAAACTCTGTTTAATGCATCAGTTAGGGTTGTTCCACAGCGACAAAAGCGAGGAAATTCGATGCTAGGGTTGAAACCCCCTTTGCACCCCTCCAGCCCGCCCCCCAACTGTAATCAGGGTGCGCATTGGGGTCATCGGCCCTAAGTATCACCCCATCACATGTGGAAAGAAGCTGAGGAATAGGAGAATGGGGTGACAGTTAGGGCCGATGACCCCCCAACACCCGATTCCAGTTGGGGGTAGGCTGGAGGGGTAAAGGGCTTTCAACCTAACATCAATTTCCCCGCTTTGTTGCTGTGGAACAACCCTAACTGATGCATTAAACGGAGTTTTGCCTCTAATTCCTTCTTCTTTTGAGAATGATAATGAGAAACAGGAATGTAATGCAGCGGCGGGAGTCGCGGGGCTGATGTCTTGTCGTATTGTAACATTGTGCCCATAAGCGCAAATCGTAATGCACATGGTGACACAAAGCGAAACAGAAGAGGAACAGTACTGTAGGCAAATGTTAAAAACCTGGAAGCAGCGACATGATAAGCATAAAGAACGCGCACATGGTGGCGTGGAACTGAACGGTAAGAAGTGAACGAGTAACGGAACCGCAAGCAGAAAGTAATGGTAAGAGTAATGTAAGCGCACAGGCTGGTTTTCTCCAAAAGCTGTATAGAGAAAGACAGTGAGTAGAAAGAATGTATGCAAAATAACGACTCTCGGAACACAAAAATCAGTAGTTGTAATAGTAAATTGCTTATATCTCAGTAACCGTATGACATAGAAAAAAAATTTAAAAGTCATATGTATTATCACTTTCCTGGCTAGTTTTATATGTAGCCTATGACTTTTTGACAAAAACTCTGTATCTCGCACAGTTTTCGAGATACGGGCCCTCAAAGGCGCGGCGAACGCCGTAATGTTATCCTATGGGAAAAAAACAGAAGTTTGGACTGCCATAACTTTTGAACAGTTTAATATTTTTTCACAAAATCTTTGAAAGGCACATCGGGGACCCCAGCCGCATGTTTCCTGAAGATTTCGGGCCGGTCGCACAAACCGTGCGACCTGTAGGCGCGACCGTAGAATTCCAGAAAAAGCGTAAACGCACACGCAGATCACGCTTAATAACTCCGCAGCCGTATATCCGACCAGTACAAAACTTGGCAGATCCTAAGGCGTATGGGTCTTGATCGTGTATTCCAAATTTCAGGCAAATCTGTCAAACGGTTGCAAAGTTATCAAGGTGCAAAATTTTGGTTTTAACATGTAAATGGCTCCTCAACCCATTATAAATGAAATACCACTCATTTCATAGATATGTCTGCGCTGAAAAACATTCATGCTCATAGTACCATACTATCATTTTTTGTTTTAAAGCTATTTGCATTTGCTTGTTGCCAAAGTGACAAAAAAATTTAATTTTCTGCTGCTTCTTTGCTAATTAAAAAAAAAAACTAAAAGGTGTCTATAAATGAAATACCTCTCATTTTGTAGATATATTTGTGCTGAACAACTTTCATGCTCAAAGTATGATGCTATCATTTTTCATTTTAAAATTATTAGCATTTGAATACAGTTAGTGGAGCCAGAATACATCTACACAGCTGGCATCTCTCACTTCATTGACATCATCAAGGTGGCAATTTTAGGATTCTCAGAGTAGGATTTTTGAATCAGGAGAGGCTGTGTTTAAAATTTTCACATGCTATGAAACTACATTTCTCCTACTTTAATAAATGCTGTTTCAGTATTAATATAAACAGCCTCTCCTTTACAAGCCCATGGAGTATTTAAAAAGGAAAAAAAAAACGTGTAAAAGGTTTGTTTACTTGTCCTTTAAAGATTGGTGACTCCCTTATTTCTGACCCTTCTGCTGTTACCAACTCTTTCATTTCCTACTTTAGAAACATAGAAACAGAAATTGTCAGCAGTGTGCCCGTAGGCCCTGTACATTGTATGTGGCCACTGACCCTATGTGATCAATGACTTTTCATCACTCCCTCCCCTCTCAAGTTTCCCTTGTGCCTGTCCCAGGCATGCTTAAACCCCTCCACTGAGCTTGCCCCCACTACTTCCTGTGGCAGACTATTCCAAGCATCGACTACCCTGTGTAGAAAAACTTCCTCACATTGCCTCTTAACCTACCCCCTTCCAATTTCATATTGTGCCCCCTTGTTCTAGTACTTTTTCTACATTGGAAAAGGTCCCCCACCTGTACCTTGTTTATGCCCTTGAGGTACTTGAAAATTTCAACCATGTCCCCCCACTGTCTCCTCTCCTCTCCTCCAGTGAGTACATATTGAAGTCCCTTAGTCTCTCCTCATATGTTTTGTGGTGCAAGCCCCATGCCATCTTTGTTGCCCTTCTCTGGATAGTCTCCACCTTATCTATGTCCTTGTGCAGATGTGGCCTCCAGAACTGCACACTGTACGCCAGGTGGGGTCTTACCAATGTTTTATATAATGGTATCACCACCTCCCATCTCCTGCTAGTAATACCCGTGCCAATGCACCCCAGCATGCCACTGGCCCTCCCTGCTGCCTTTGTGCACTGCTTTGATACCTCAAGGTCATCAGAGATGATAACCCCAGGTTCCTTTCCTCTTTGGTGACAGTCAGCTCCTCCCCAGGGTTCCCTCTACCCAGGTGCATTATTTTACTACCTGTACCCTTTCTCTTATCCCTTCCTCCACTTCTTCTCCTCCTCCTCCTTTTTTTTCCTTCTCTCCTGTCACTCCTGCAGTTTCCCTAAAGGCCCAGCTTTCCACAAATCCATGAAAAGGAAGTAGTCCTAGTGGGCTTGAGCCTAAGCTTCTCCTTCACTCAGCCTCTGCCATTACTCTTCCCATTACTTTACTTCTAAATCTCACCTTCTCCTCTTCTACTGTTCCTGAGGTCTAGAAACAGGCTACTGTCATACCCACTCACAAAGGTGGTGATCCCACTTCTCCTGATCACTTTTGTTCAGTCTCTCTCCTTCCTACTTTGGCTAAGTTACAGGAACACATTGATCTTATCTGTGTCAATCTTTACCATCACATTTGGGTTCTGGATGGAGGTCATGACCCTGCGGGAGCTTTTTTTTAATTTTTTGATGGATGGAGGCGACACACCGACGCTGCCACCCTCGAGGCCGACTGACTGCGTGGTGCTTGTGGGATTGCCGTTAGGTGTCGTCGACTCCACCCTCCCACCAGTTCTTCGTCTCCCACCGTAGAGGTCACACCTCATGTGGATTTGCCATCAAGGCCTTCTCGTGTTTTCGACTCCAAGTCTTTGATGCCAAAAAAGTTACCTGCTGGTTCCGTTTCGCCCTACTCAACATCGCTGTGGTAAGACTGTTCCTTTTTTTTATTTTCAGTGACTTCAAGTCTTTGTTTGAATAGTTTTTCTGTCTATCATGTCTCGTTCAGAGGGCAAGAAATCACTGAAAGCGAGGCGGCTCCCTAGCTTCGGTGCCCATGCCGCCACAAGTACTCCGTTACCAACCAGCATGATCATTGTCTTGCATGTCTTGGCCCTTTTCATGACATGGATTCGTGCAATGCCTGCTTCTCCATGGACCATCGTATCATCGAGCAATGCGCATGGAAAGTTGGATGAGCTCCGCCGACTTTTGGGGGACAGGCGTGCATTCACCGGGCCAAGCCGTGGTCTCTCAGCCTTTCCTCTGGGTCCCCTCTCAGTTCTATGCAGACTGCAGAGGAGGGGGCTTCTGCTTCTAGTAGCCTTGCCATCACAGAAGCCCCTTCCATGGTGCAGTAGGCCCAACCCATTCCCCCTTGGGGGTGGGTGGAATGCACCGCTCTGGCAATCGCCCCTTTGGGGGCGAAAGCTCCCCCGGTGTTGTTTCCTCAGGCTGGGAATCCTGGGTCAGCACCATCCTTGATGCCATACAACAGTGCTATGTTGGGCCTCAGCGCTGTTCACGTCGCCATGGGCACTGATGGTGCCGTGGTTGGTGCGGGTCTGCCGCTCGGCGCCATCTTCACTGTCGATGCTGTTTGCATTGCTGATGGTGCTGACGGTACCATGGAGGTCCTACGGTGCCGTCTTCAACTGTTTCTCACCTTGGCGCTGTTCGTGGCACCGAGGCTGGGGATAGTGCCGTATCTAGCTCTGGTGCCACTTGCAGTACCAAGCGAGGACATGGCACCATGGCAGATGTTGCCCTCAGCACCACTTGTGGCACCAAGGGAGCTGTTGGTGTCATTGTCGGCGCCGTCCCTGACTCTGGCACCATTCGCGGCACCGTGGGATGGGATGCCTCTGTGGCAGACATCAACTCTGACTCTGCTGCCACTCTCTGCACCATCTCTTCTTTGGGCACCATTCGTGGTGCTGTGGGGAGCTCGGTGCTGATTCTGGTGCGGACACCCGGACTAATGCCTCCTTCAGTCCAGACATGGAGCGGGTGTCCGCGTATGGTCTGGCACCGGACCTCAGTCTCTGCCTCTTCAGAGACGGACTCCAAATCTGGTTCGGACTGGCTGTCCAACTCTTTGGAGTTGGTGGCCCACGTGGACACCCTGATAGTTTCCTCAGCTGACCAGAGCCAGCCTCCTTCTGAGGAGCGGGCAGTAGCCCTGAGTCTAGGGTTAGGGGTGCTGACCAGTAGGTGGTAGTGCAGGCCACTATTGCCCTGCAGCCTGGGCTCAGAGGGTTTTCTGCCCCTTCAGTTGGGTTACCCCCTCAGGTGGTGTGCCTAGATCACCCAACTTTAGGGCCAACCGGAGCACCCACAGGAGGGGAGGGTGCTACTCCCTGGGTGGTCCCCTTGGGGATTGACAAGGGTTGTCAGCTGCCTAGGCTGGTGTTTGTGAGGAGGAGGGCTCTTTCAGATTCCAAGGGGTCAGGGTTTGATGTGGTGACCCTTTTCCAGGACCCACCCAGGTTTGTGAAGAAGTCGTAGTGTGGACCCAGTCCTTCCTTCTCAGTCTCCTCAAGATGGCCCTGGTCTTTGGAGGGAAGGGACCGTCCTTTTGGAATTCCATGGTCCCTGTCACTCACAGGGGGGATTCTTCAGGGCACGGCCTAGGCAGTTCCAGCATGGTCGATCGGCTGTCAGCTGATGGGTTTTCCAGAGCTCCTCCTTCCCTTGGGGCTCCTGGTGTGCTCTCTTGCCTGAACTGAGGACGGTCACCTTCTGTTGTTGACTTAGCCCCCACTCCTTTGTCACCATATCCTGCTCTCCCAGGCATTCTTGGTCCTAGGGGACCTCTCTCCTGGGAGCAATTCAGGGGTGCGGCTGCTCACTTCCCTACGTACGTCATGGCCATGGACAAGTGGGTGTTCCACCCTCCCTCTGATTAGCCAACCTCTGGATCTCCGAGGTCTTCTGCTTCCTTATCCTCCTCTTCAGGAGGAGCCCTCCATCCACATCTCCCCCGCTGCTGATCTCACAGAGTATCAGCGTTTCCTCGTGAGGATGCTGAAAGACCTGCATGTCACCCCACCCACTCTGCACAACCTGGAGCATTCAACGCATGCCTTCCTAGGTTATTTCAGTGTGGACACCCTTGTGGTGCCCACCTGGTCTGCTCCTTTCCAGGAGGTGTCATTGTGGTTCTGGCAAAGACCCTTTTCTGGAGTCCCAGCCCCTAGGGATCTGAGCCAGAGGTGTTGTGCCCCCCCACAGAGTCTCCAGGTCGTATACCTCACCCTCAGTCAGGACCGATGCAGCTGGACTCTCCCTGTGGGCTTCGCGCCCTCCACTGTGCCTGGCCCCCAGATCAAGATTCCATGGATTTTGACTTCTGGGGGAGGAGGACCTTCTACTCGGCATGGTTGCTTCTTTCTATTTCTGCTCACCAGCCTCACTATGCTACCTATGATAGGTTTCTGTGGTCCAGGCTAGGTCAACTCCTAGCCTCTATGCCTGATTCAGAGATAACCAGACAAGCCATTGCACTCTCTGCACGTGGTCTGGAGCTAGCAAGGCACGAAGCGAGGGCATCTTACAACGCCAATGAGGTAGCTTCAAGGGTTGTAGGGACAGTGATCTGCACTAGGCAGACAGCATGGCTGCGTCTTTCCCAGTTGTCACCCTTGGCCCGGCGTAGGATGATTTCCTCAGCGTACCGGAGAACCACCTTTTCTCCTGTAGGGTGAGGCGGCGTCTGTCGGGACAACCTCCTACCCTCTTCAGGTGGTCCCAATCTCACTCTCCCCAGTGTTGGGCCTTGCCAGGCCTGTAAAGGTTCTCCCTCTCAGTGTTTTTCCCCACTGGGAGCTAAGGGACTTAGTCCTTTAGGGTCTAGTAACCCCTTCGGGGGGGGGCTCGGTACTCACCCAAATGTGATGAATGGTGAAGATTGACACAGATAAAATATTTCAGCTTACTTCCTTTCTTGACACTTCTTCCTTTTTCACCCCCTTCCAGTCTGGCTTTAGGAAACACCACTCCACTTCTACTTCCCCCTTCAGCTCACTGATTCCATACTTACAGGTATGGATAAAGGACTGATGCCTTCTGCCATTTTTGTTGATCTTACTAAAGCCTTCAGCACTGTGGCGCATCCCCTCCTACTGGACAAACTTAAAGCTGCTGGCCTTTCTGACTCTTCAGTCAGCTGGTTTTGTTCATACCTTAAAGGCAGGTCTCAAGCTGTTCGGGTGGTTAAATCCATTTCCCCTTCTCTTCCCATTAGCTCAGGTGTCCCTCAAAGGTCTGTCATGGGTCCTGTTCTCTTTTCAATGTTCCTAAATGACCTACCATCTCTGCTCCTCTGCGTCCATTCATAGCTACACTGATGACACAGTTCTTTTTGCTTCTGGCTCCTCTTCCCATGACCTTTCCTAATGACTTCAGTTGGAGTTTGACAACATTCAGTGTTAGTTCAAGGTAAACCACCTGTCTCTTAATGCCAAAAAACTGCCTCTATGACTTTTGGTACCCATCAGAGGCTTGCCAAACTGCTTCTCCTCCCCTATTTAATACCCTTGATGGTGCTATACTTGAAGATGTCTTCTCCTTTAAGTACCTCATGGTCTGCCTGAAAAGTCATCTTGATTTCTCTGTGCACATTGATACAATTCACCATAAGCTTCATCCTGAGCTTGGTGCTTTGTATAGGGAAAAAAGCGTGTATTCTGCTCCCTGCTTACCAAGAAATTGTACTAAAAATGATTCTTCCAGTCTTTGACTATGGTGACTTAGTATACTGTAGTGCCCTTAAAACCTCCTTTGCCAGACTGGACCACCTTTTTAGGGCTGCATTGGGCATAGCCCTGCAGTTCTTTTATGATCTCTGAGAAAAAGGATGCTGTATTCTTTCTGAACGTACATGTTGGATTGCATCACAGTCGCTTCTGCGTCTGTGAAGCAATCTGCCCATGTTTTCCCTACCGACTGCAGCACTGCACTATTTCACAGTGGTGGTGGTCATGGTGGAACCCAGCACACTCTGTCACGTTCAAGATGGCCACCGCACTGTACTGCACATTTGCTAGCAGTCACGCATGTACAGTAGCATGCAGCACCCATCTTGGTCATGACGAGTGGGCCGTGTTCTGCTGGGACCGCCGGCACTTATTTATCCCACGACTGCCACTCACATACAATGTGAATGACAGGAGCAAGTTACTTAACCTTCATGTCCCTAATTCTGTCCAGGTCATACTTTGAAAGTAGATTTGGCCCAGTTTGCCTGTCCCGGCCAACACCATTCTAGTATAAATGACTGCAGATTTTTTTTTGAATCATTATTTAAAGACGCAAAAGAAAGATCAGTCAAGCAAAACAATATAGCAAAGATGCTGCACTCAGGGGCAGACCACTGGGCACTAGTGTACTCCCCCTTTTTTTAGTGCTCTGACTGAATTGGGGTTCTACAGGTGTGGTTGTGTTGCTTACTTTTGTGGATATTATTACTGTGAATGGGTTTCTTAACTTCAGCACTGTTTTGCATGTTTCCACTTTTTTGTAAGCACCTTTGCAACTTGCAATATAATATGTTTATACTTGATGGCTAGAGTGCTCAGTCTCTGTGTTTTTGTTGTAGTTTTGTTACTGAGCACCCAATTTAACATGAATGTCACCGACTCGTATGTGTTTTTCCTCTGAGTTGGAATGTTGTGCTGTGCTGTGCTGCACTGCACCAGTTGCTCGTACTGAGGTATTGGCCTGTCTCTCTCCCTCAGTGGTGGGCTGCTGGTTTCTGCCATGGTATTGACATTTGCAGTTGTGAAGTGAGTGCGCTAGCAGAGGGTGCTAATGGTAGAAAAAGGACGGAGGCTGCTGAGCCAAGATGTATAGCTTTACAGTGAGAGTGAGAGCGCGAGTGATCACTGAGCGGCAGCAGGAGCAACAGCGTGAGGCATCCCATCACCCTGCAGCCAAACGAGGCAAGTCCAGCCACGTGCACCATGACCATCAACACCCTGCAAGAAAGCAGCTCCTTCTGACTCCCAAGGCCATGTCTGAGCAAGATGAGCATCCTTCGAGCTAGACAGCTAGCTTTAGTCATTAAGGAACTGATTGTAAAAAACATGTGGCAATGGTAACAGCTGTCCTGCACTGACGCTTGCTGTGGACAAGCAGCGCCCATATAGTACCACTGTCTCTCAGCCTGGCAAGGGCATCACCCAAATGTGGTACACACAGTGCCTCCCCAAATGTACCTGTCATCATGGTCACCACCCAAGTGTGGGGCAGGCTGCACTGTCTCCCAAAATTTGGGAGCAAGGGGCACAATGTGGGATACCTCATCAATTCATAGAGCAGAAGCTCAGAACATATTCAGATGTGTGGGACAGTTAAGGCATTATACCAATATACTGTGGGGCAGCAGTCTCTGTTACAGCTGCCAAGATCAGAACACTTAAGTGAGTGACATTAAGAAAACTAAAAGAGAGAGAGAGAGAGAGATTTTTAATAAAGTGTCCCAAGTCCCATTGAAATGCATTGTAATAAATTGTTGCATTTTAAGGGGGAGATTTCTCATCAACAAGAGCCAGAGTAAGAAAAGAAAAAAACAAACAAGGAGTGAGATGCCCATGGAATGCACTGCTCATCTTTTCATTGGAGCATGAGGCTTAGGTCTCATGGTATGAGTCTTACTCTGAAAGAGTGAGACATCACAGCGCTCTCTTCATGTGGCAGAGGAGATTATGAGTGATAGAATGAATGACATCCTATCTAATGTACAGTAGGACAGCTGAAAGTTAAGAATACTACAGTACAATGTGGGAGCACTTTCTCCACGTTGGAATGAGGGGCTTGGAATGGTAAAATGAGGGTTGTGGGACAGTTGATAATAAGGTATGAATCCTAGTGTTTAGTGTGTTACAGTACCTTCAGTATGTGAGACAGAGGTGTTCTGAGTTATAAAATTAAAGGTATCACTCCTAATGTGGGTTATGAACTTGAGCGGTATGAATCCCACTGTACAATATGGGGCAGCAGTTTTCTCCATGTTGGGCAGAAGTTTCTGAGAAGTGTCCACATCCCTTGCAATGTGGGGCAGCATAGCGGTATAAATCCCAATGTACAATATAGGACAGCATCTTCTTTCTTCTCCGTCAGTGTTCCTATTTGTTTGCTTTTATGATATCTGCTTTATGTTCTGTAACTTGTTTATAATTACCCATTAGGGATGTTTGATCCCTGAAACCATTGATTACTATTTCTGTTATATATGAACCATATTACTTTGTGTATAACAGGATTTTTAGAATGTTGCGACTTTAAGTCCTGTCATGCAATCCATATGTCTGTCTGGGTCTCCTCCGCCCCTTTGAGAAAATGTCCATTTTTAGGGCTGCAGTGGGCACAGCCCTTTTATGATCATTAAGAAAAGGACTCCGCATTTCTTCTGAATGAACATGTTGGATTGCGTCACAGTCACCTCTGCGTCTGTAAAGCAGTCCATCCATGTTGTCCCTACAGACCGCAGCACTGCACTATTTCACAGTGCCAGCAGTCACAGCGGAACATGGCACACTCTGTCCTGTCCAAGATGGCCACCTCACTGTACTGTGCATGCACTAGCAGTTGCGCATGCGCAGTAGCATGCGGCAGCCATCTTGGTCACGGCAGAGTGGGCCGTGTTCCACCATGACCACCAGCACTTATTTATTTTTATATTTTTTTTATATTATAGAAAT